>OY740793.1:18496896-19765898 GCA_963514005.1 Raja brachyura | reverse complement strand
CCACTGTATAAACACAGCTGTAATTTCCACATGGTGAAACCAAATGTATAAAAATGGCCTTTAATAAAATCTGACAATGTGCACTTTAACCACATGTGATGTTTTTTAATTACAAATCTCAAATTATGGAGTACAGAGGGAAATAAACAAAGAAAACGCAGAGAGAAAGCGTGAAGATGTGATTATACACATGCACACATCCATACAAGATCAGACTTTTACCCCATCCCCGCCCTATCCATTCACGCATTGGCTCCAAACTCGCAGGTGCGTCTAGAGAGAGGGATGAGAGAGAGCGGGGTGGAGAGGGGAGAGAGAGGAGCCAACCGAGGAGCGGAGAGAAAGCGTGAAGATGTGATTATACACACACACACACACACACACACACACACACACACACACACACACACACACACACACACACCCATACAAGATCAGACTTTAATATATGATATGATTGAATCAAACCAAGAATTATAAATTCACATTTCAAAAATGGTTTCACAATTCAGTGGTACTGATTTTCAGTATTCCATACTGATATTTGAGAATGTATGAGGTTGCTTGCAAAATACTGATTTTCAAAAATCCAGTTTCTGTGTAGTACGTTCTATTGCATTTTTGTGAGAAATACAGATTTCCCCAACAAAATACTGATTTACAGCCATCAAAATACAGAAATGCTCGGTGAAACTTGGCAGCTCTGCAATTATTCAACAATCACATTGTGTTTGAGAATTCAAAATGTGATTTATCATCTTGTTTATGAGTCCATCATGGAACTAGAATTTATTATAATACTATGACAGTAAGATAGGTTAGTTTGAAAGCGATCATAGTAATGTAAATGCACCATTTAGTTTGACTTCAATTTTCATGATGAAATTAGTCGAACTAAATGTTAAATTCACATCGCTATTCCATGTTGAAATTGATGATATATGAAGTTGTTAGATCAGGAGGACCATTAAAGGTGCACTGCACACACTAACACAGTTTAACAGTAACAGGCAATCAAATCAACACACAAAACATTTTCTAAAAAAAGGTTTTCTTTACTGCAAAAACTTACAGTATTTTAATTGCAGTTTTTGCATACTCCTTTATAACATTTTACAACAGTACAACTTGATTATTAAAACAACTTCAATTCTTGATTTAAAAAAATGTATACAACAATGATCCCAATCATCCCATTCCACCCACTCATTACTCTTGACTCAACCAAAATTATCTCTGAAATATTAGTCATAAATTTGGTTCCAAAATAAGGCTCCGAATGCGCCAGAGAGCATCTAAAACCCCAGAGCTTCCAGGGCCCTTAAGCGGACCCTGGACCCCGGCCGCGAAGGACTTCGCGCTTCACGCTCGTGATGTGCACTGTGCACACATTATTTCACATAAAATGCTTGTAATCCTGTCATGCCACCCCCCTTTTAAAAAGCTGTGTACGGGCCTGTTTAATCATACAATTCTCATCATGTGCAACATGCTAGAAAAATGCAGGGACTAGCATTTCTTGCTGAAATTCATCTCCATCTTGAATTTGTTTTGTGATGGTATCCCCTTTATCCATTCCAGTGATTTGGCAACGGATGCAATATTAGGCTGCATCATTTAGGTCAGGCTAGGCTGCATCATTTTCAAGACACCTTTTTCAATCCCCCTTGCTGCAATACTGCATTTGCTTCATCGAGCTTCCAACCACATTATCGCTGACCTAAAAGAGTGGGAAATGGTTCAACCTATATGTCTTGTGCTCCAGAAACAAGGTCCTTATACTGAATGTATACACATCAAATGTCCTCCATCAGCTGGATTCTGTTATATAGGTCACTGCCCTCTGACAATAAAGAACCACATAGACACCTTCCCTATCTTAGGAGCTAAATCCTAGCGATTTGATGAGAATCGGCACCACCTCCTGTGCCTCTGTACAGCCATTATAGCCATCTAAGAAGTTGAAGAGTACAAACTGTACAAAATCATAGTTATCTCGGCAGCAGTGATCCTTTAAATGTCCAAGAAGGAACTGCAGATGCTGGAGAATCGAGGGTACACAAAAGGCTGGAGAAACTGAGCGGGTGCAGCAGCATCTAAGGAGCAAAGGAGATAGGCGACATTTCGGGTTGAGACTGAAGATGGTCTGAAGAAGGGTCTCGACTTGAAACGTGGAGGCAGCTCGGATGTCGGCGATACATCACTCCCTGATGAGCTCAATGCATTTTACGCACGCTTTGATAGGGAGAACACCGATGTGCCTTCCCGAGCCCCTATTCGCTGTGTTGGTATTTCAGTCTCAGTCACAGAGGCCGACGTCAGGAAATCCTTCAGAGGGGTGAACCCTCGAAAAGCGTCTGGACCTGATAGCATACCTGGTCGTGTCCTAAAAACCTGTGCGGACCAACTGGCTGGAGTTTTTGAGGATATTTTCAATATCTCAATAATAGAGGTCTGAGGTTCCCACCTGCTTCAAAAGGGCATCAATAATACCGGTGCCCAAGAAGAGCAAGGTGACGTGTCTCAATGACTATCGACCTGTGGCACTAACGCCTGTGGTGATGAAGTGCTTCGAGAGGTTGATCATGGCGCAAATCAACTCCTACCTCGACAAAAACCTGGACCCACTGCAGTTGGCTTACCGCCACAACAGATCAACGGTGGACGCGATCTCGCTGGCCCTCCACTCCGCTCTGGACCACTTGGACAACAAAAACTCATATGTCAGGCTGCTATTTATTGACTACAGCTTGGCATTTAACACAATCATCCCCTCCAAGCTGGTTACCAAACTCGCAGAACTGGGTTTTTGTGCATTCCTCTGCAATTGGATCCTCGACTTCCTCATCCACAGACTACAGTCTGTTCGTATTGGTGGAAATGTGTCAGACTCGATAACAATCAGCACGGGAGCACCTCAGGGCTGCGTGCTCAGCCCCCTGCTGTACTCACTCTATACTCATGACTGCATAGCCAGTCATAGCGCGAACTCCATCATCAAGTTCGCTGACGACACCACTGTTGTGGGATGTATCACTGATGGGGATGAGTCCGAGTATAGAAGAGAGATCAAGCGACTGTCCATATGGTGCCAGCACAACAACCTGGCCCTCAACACCAGCAAAACCAAGGAACTGATTGTGGACCTTGGAAAGAGTAGGATGGGGACCCACAGTCCTGTTTACATCAACGGGTCGATGGTTGAAAGGGTCAAGAGCTTCAAATTCCTGGGCGTGCACATCTGTGAAGATCTTTCCTGGTCCGAGAACACAGATGCAATTATTAAGAAAGCTCATCAGCGCCTCTACTTCCTGAGAAGATTACGGAGAGTTGGTCTGTCAAGGAGGACTCTCTCTAACTTCTACAGGTGTACAGTAGAGAGCTTGCTGACTGGTTGCATCGTGGCTTGGTTCGGCAACTTGAGCGCCCTGGAGAGGAAAAGACTCCAAAAAGTAGTAAACACTGCCCAGTCCATCATCGGCTCTGACCTTCCTTCCATCGAGGGGATTTATCACAGTCGCTGCCTCAAAAAGGCTGGCAGCATCATCAAGGACCCACACCACCCTAGCCACACACTCTTCTCCCTGCTACCTTCGGGTAGAAGGTACAGGAGCCTGAAGACTGCAACAACCCGGTTTAGGAATAGCTACTTCCCCACAGCCATCAGGCTATTAAACCTGGCTCGGAACTCTGAACATTAATATCCCTCCATCTGTTATTTGCACTTTATTAATTTATTAAGTCATGGGTGTATTTATGAATAGAATTGTAGTCAATGCTTTCTATGTTCTGTTGTGCTATGCAAAGAAAGATTTTCATTGTACTGTCAGGGACACATGACAATAAACTCTTTTGACTTGAAGCTACAGGGTGTCCAACTGCTTCTGGGCTACTGCTGCTCAGTGAAGGAGAGTTTTAGGGTTGGTATTGGGAACCTAGAGTTTGTAGTTCAGAAGCACACGCAAGCCCAGTATAAAGGTGGAAGGAGGATATCTTCTCCCAACCTTATCTACTCGTGTACTATTAGGATACCTCCTGCTGCATCTGTAGCAGATTCTATGAATCCCATTTTGGCACCAACACTCACTTTGAAGCTCACAGAAGCAAATCATGCTCAATGCCTAGGAAATGCCTTGGAAGAAGACAATCAGATAAGGCGACTGTAGATGCACAATGTGTAATTGTGTAAATGAGCAGCTTGTTCTTTGACAATGAATAATTTAAATAGAATGTTTGTTTATCTATAACATCATTGTGAAGAGTTTCACGTTCACTTGTTTACTTTCATCTGAAATGCAATGACCTGTTATGCAGGCAAACAGAGCAGCAATATTTCTATTCTTTTTGACATACAATCATTGGAACAGCCGGAAAAGATCTGGGATTTTCATTTAATCTAAAGTTTGGAAGATTTAATAATACTGTGCACCTTTTATATAGGGTTTAAGTTTCAACATAGTTTATTTGCTCAAGGTCTCGTATTGGAGCACAATATTCTGACCATGAATGAAAATTATGTTGACCTAGCTAGGCTTTAAAGAGAAAGAGAGTTTTCAGTTTATATTGTGGGTTTGAGAGAGGGTACCATAAACTAATATAGAAATATTAAAAAAATGTTTTTTTCACATTGTCATTCAGGGTTTCATACATTACCACCACTTATTTACAAATGTTCCTGTTACACAGTAGTCAATGTGTGTGCACTTGTGATTCAAGACCCACTCAAATCCCTGTTTTAACTATGTTGCAGATCAGCTCGTACTTCAGCAGTATAATTGCTGAGAAGTTGAGATGTAATACATTCCCAGATACTGGTAAAAGGAAGCCTCAGGTGAATCAAAAGGATAGTTTCTGGCTTGTCACAGCTCGATCCCAGCCTTCAATACACAATTGGTTTACTGATCTGGCTGGAACCAAACCACTAACCCAACTTGCAAAAAAGGTAATTTTTTTTTAAATACAAATGTTTATGTAGATGCATTAATATTTGATATTTGTAAGGCACAGATACTTCAGTGAATGTCATGTAATTATAATAATACTGCCAAGTTTTGAATTGCAATATACATATTTGAGAATCTAAAAAGTGTTAAGGTTGACACCTGTTGCCGTAGAACAATTTTAGTTTCCCAGAAATGAAAATCTTTTCTTTTCGATTAGATTATGTCATGAAATTATACAGAAAAAAATATATTTATACACAGAAAAAAACACGATTGAATATTTGTCTGAGCAAACCACTGCGCTGCATCCAAATTCCAGTTAATCTTTTCAATGTTTTATAGGATCATATTTTAATTTGTAACAGAGTTTCTGCTGAATAAATGTCTTGGAATTCAAAAAAAAATCTAAATTTGACTGATGCTATTTCAGGTGCCTATATTTAGTAAGAAGGAAGAAGTCTTTGGCTATCTGGCCAAATACTCGGTGCCGGTAATGAGAGCAGCTTGGCTGATAAAAATGACATGTGCCTATTATGCAGCTATAACTGAAACAAAGATGAAAAAACGTCATGTCATAGATCCATGTATAGGTAAGCTTAACAATAAAACGTGGGTTTATTTTATATAGATAAATGTCGTTTTGATAGTATGAGGGTTAAATCAATTTAATTTCAGATTTGTAGCTTACCATGATGATGATTAAGCCTACATTTTATTTAAGTTTAGTGTGCAGGAATAGTTAATGCAGTGAATAGAACGCTGTGAATTATACCTCCATCTCCAGATCAAAACTTGTGTTTTAAAAGTGCTGATAGTGATAGTAATGTAAGTTAATACATGTCACTGTACTGAAATAACCAATAGGTAGACATGAGAGTAGACTCGATACCTTTCTCGTCTGTGGCTATTAATCTTTCTTCAGTAACTTCTGAGTAACTGGATTCTCTGAACACTGGGGTTTATTTTTATTACTGATTTTAAAATTTGTTTTAGCCTAACTGGCAAGGTGAGAAATTTGCAGGAGTGATCTTTAAGGGGATCAATTTCCTTTTGCAGAATGGACTCAGATCATCACAAAGTACCTTTGGGAACAGCTGCAAAAAATCGCTGAGTCCTATCGGCTGATTTCTACACAGAACAGTGGAACACCAGTACCCCCCACTGTACCTGAAGTGGAGCAGGCCATGAAACAGTGGGAATATAATGAAAAATTGGCTCTTTACATGTTTCAGGTAACAATAATTTTCATATGTGTATGAAGTGAAGTAGGTGAGAGTATTGTGTATATCCCTTTAATTAAATATTATTTATTGTAAATGGCAGTGGTGGAATACAGCCAAAACTATTGAAAACAGGAAATTTATTTCTGTATGTGATCCGGTTAATGAGAGGCTTCTACCATGAAAAGTATAATTGAATTCAATAAATGTTGTGATTTGGGCACTAGTGAAAATGCCAATCAAAGCTACCATATAAACCTGTTGAGTGGTGTTCTTAAAGGAAAATGTCTCATCCTTTTCTGATCCGATTTGAACTTTGCACTAAATCTTGAAGGGCCTCAAAATATGTTTTGAGGCCCTCAAGCTACAGATTTATTTTCCCTCAATGTGGAAAGTAATTTTGTTTTACAAAGCTGCATTATGTACTTCTGTTTTGGAGAAGGACTTAGACTTGCATACTATTCACTTGAAATACTTTTTGATTAACTGACGCAAACTAACTGGTTCAAAAAGATGAAACTGTTGCTGTTTGAAAGAAATAAAACAGCTGGAAATACCCAGAGAAAAACTCATAGCTTTTCAAATTAGTGATCTATCTTCAAAATTGAGAAGCCCCCTTTCCAATCCCACCATGATTCCCCTTGGCCTCCTACACTTTTCCAAGTGAACTCAATGCAAATTTGTGGAAGGCCTCATCTGATAGGTCAAAATGCAAAGATGAGCGGGAAGCAAGAGGATTGGGTAATGTTTAAAGAACAACAGAAGATAACTAAAAAGACAATACGGGGAAAAAAGATGAGGTACGAAGGTAAGCTAGCCAAGAATATAAAGCAGGATAGTAAAAGCTTCTTTAGGTATGTGAAGAGGAAAAAATTAGTTAAGACCGAAGTTGGACCCTTGAAGACCGAAAAAGGTGAATTTAATATGGGGAACGAGGAAATGGCAGATGAGTTGAACAGATACTTTGGATCTGTCTTCACTAAGGAGGACACAAACAATCTTCCTGATATAGTAGTGGCCTGAGGATCTGGGGTGACGGAGGAACTGAAGGAAATCCACATTAGGCAGGAAATGGTGTTGATTAGACTGATGGGACTGAAGACGGATAAATCCCCAGGGCCTGATGCTCTGCATCCCAGGGTACTTAAGAAAGTGGCTCTAGAAATCGTGGATGCATTGGTGATAATTTTCCAATTTTCTATACTCAGGATCAGTTCCTGTAGGTTGGAGGGTAGCTAATGTTATCCCACTTCTTAAAGGCGGGAGAGAGAAAACAGGGAATTATAGACCATTAGCCTGATATCGGTGGTGGGGAAGATGCTGGTGTCAATTATAAAAGATGAGATAGCCGAACATTTGGATAGCAATAACAGGATCGGTCCAGGTCAGCAAGGATTTATGAAGGGGAAATCATGCTTGACTAATCTTCTGGAATTTTTTGAAGATGTAACTAGGAAAATGGAGAGCCAGTGGATGTAGTGTACCTGGACTTCCAGAAAGCATTTGATAAGGTCCCACATAGGAGATTAGTGGGCAAAATTAGGGTACATGGTATTGCGGGTACAGTGCTGACATGGATAGAGAAGCGGTTGGCAGACAGGAAACAAAGAGTAGGGATTAACGGGTCCCTTTCAGAATGGCAGGCAGTGACTAGTGGGGTACCGCAAGGCTCGGTGTTGGGACCGCAGCTATTTACAATATACATCAATGATTTGGATGAAGGGATTCAAAGTAACATTAGCAAATTTGCAGATGACACAAAGCTGGGTGGCAGTGTGAACTGTGAGGAGGATGCTATGAGAATGCAGGGTGACTTGGACAGGTTGGGGGAATGGGCAGATGCATGGCAGATGAAGTTTAATGCGGATAAATGTGAGGTTATCCACTTTGGTATCAAAAACAGGAAGGCAGATTACTATCTAAATGGCGTCAAGTTGGGAAAAGGGGAAGTACAACGGGATCTGGGGGTCCTTGTGCATCAGTCTATGAAAGTAAGCATGCAGGCACAGCAGGCAGTGAAGAAAGCGAATGGCAATGGCAGTGAAGAAAGCGAATTATAACAAGAGGAATCAAATATAGGAGCAAAGAGGTCCTTCTGCAGATGTACAGAGCCTTAGTGAGACCACACCTGGAGTATTGTGTGCAGTTTTGGACCCCTAATTTGAGGAAGGACATTCTTGCTATTGAGGGAGTACAGTGTTGGTTTACAAGGTTAATTCCCTGGATGACGGGACTGTCATATGCTGAGAGAATAGAGCAGCTGGACTTGTACACTCTGGAGTTTAGAAGGATGAGAGGGGATCTCATTGAAACATATATGATTGTTAAGGGTTTGAACGCGCTAGAGGCATGAAACATGTTCCCGATGTTGGGGGAGTCCAGAACCAGGGGCCACAGTATAAGAATAAGGAGTAAGCCATGTAGAACGGAGACGAGGAAACACTTTTTCTCACAGAGAGTGGTGAGTCTCAGAGGGCGGTGGAAGCAGGTTCTCTGGATGCTTTCAAGAGAGAGTTAGATAGGGCTCTTAAAAATTGCGGAGTCAGGGGATATGGGGAGAAGGCAGGAACGGGGTACTGATTGGGGATGATCAGCCATGATCACATTGAATGGCGGTGCTGGCTCGAAGGGCCGAATGGCCTACTCCTGCACCTATTGTCTATTGTCTGTTGTCTATAAAATGAAACTTACCACTGAATTTAACAATTGCAGATAATCAGTGCATCTCAACTCTCACTTTTCCAATTCACCAAGTTATTTTTTAAAATCTGTTTTTTGCTGGTAATTTCTCATATTTCTTCTTCTCCTGTTTGCACTTTCACTAAATTGTCTTTGTTAATCATCAGTCCGAAGATCACCCGATTTCATCAGGTACCATCACACCCTTTATCATTTAATTGCATCTCTTCCTATTAATTATTACATAAATCTACCTTTCTATCTACACAAACCTACCTTTTTTTTCCCCTTTTGAGTTTCAATTTATCTGATGAATCAATTTGGATTGTTAATTTTTTCCCCTCTCACCTGCTCCCTGAGCTGTGAATTTCCAGGATTTTTGTTATTTTATTTCACATTTTCAGCACCTGCAATACTTAGTTTTAGATTTATGTGTTCTCTTGGTTCCATTGCTCTGGCTATAGGATGGAATGCTGGACAGGCATGAGTTCCTGACCTGGGTTCTTGAATGCTTTGAGAAGATCCGACCGGGGGAGGATGAACTTCTTAAATTACTACTTCCACTAATGTTACAGGTAGGGAAAATATGTCTGCTGCACCAGGACATTTTTATTGATAAATTCTCAGACCATTTAACATTGCATCTTAAATACTACAGAGATTAAAAGTAACAGTACACAGTTAAAGAATGATAAAACTGTATAGATTCTCTTTTTAACTTACAGGTTTATAGTGTTGGAAATTCTTGTATAACCCAAAATGTTTTAAAATTCAGAACACTTATCATGTGATATTTGTGATTCTTCCAACTTGTCATGTCCAATTGTTCAATCAGGGGAGAAAGTGGTTATAATCTGGTTTATTTTACTGTTTAATGATTGTAGTATGATCATTGAAATCTATGTGACAATACTGTTAACAATACTCTATATTGGAGAAACCAAACTCAGGTTGGTTGAACACTTCCATCAGTCTGCAAGGATTATCCTAAACTATCCGTTGCCTGACGCCTCAATCCTCCATCCTACTGCCACTCTGACTTCTGTGGCTTTAACCTCTTACAGATTCTAGTGACCAATCTTTCCTGCATCTACCTATCCCCGATGTCAGCATGAGGATCAATCCCTCATATTTTGCCTAGGAATGTTGTATCTCGTGGGAATTCAACAATTTCCTGTTTGTATTATAACTGCCCAGTTCTGATGCCAGGTCATCCACTTGTAATATTAGCTCTGTTTTTTCTATTTCTGTTGTTGCTGCCTGATCAGCTGAATATTCCCAGCATTAGTGATAATCACTGTGTTCTGCATTTTATAGTTTCTTCTCTCATTTTTCTTGTTCACCTTCTTGTTTGCAGATCAATTGTTATTCATTCCTCTCTTATAAATAGTGGCAAAAGTAATTGTGTCACTTGGACAAGCATGTTTTCACCTAAAACCAAGCATTCACTTTGTTCTTTCCACCAACTTAAAAAACTCTGCAACTTAAAATATGTTTGATTTCTCTGTTCCAGTTCTAGGGAAGGGTCATTGATCTGAAACATTAAATGGGTTTCAGTCACTAGAGATGCTGTCTGCCCTGCAGAATACTTCCAACATTTTCTGTTTTTATATCAGAAGTTCAGTTTTTAATTTTGTTTTACATATACTGTTAACACTGTTGGATTATCAGTGTAGAAAGGTTGCATACAGTTAAGTTCTCCAATATATGAGCAGTGATATTGATGTTGTAACTATATAGAATGCCCTTTAGGACATTAAAAACTTGTTATTTCCTTATTTTTATTTTCTGTCTAGTACTCGGGAGAGTTTGTGCAATCTGCCTACCTATCGAGACGCCTGGCCTACTTCTGTACCCGACGTCTCTCCATGTTGCTCGGTGATAGTGGTAGTAATGTTGTAACAGGAGGACATCAGTCCCACGTGATTCCAGCACCCACTTCAAATACTTTGCCTCCAACACCAACACCACCACCCAATGGGACCACCCAGCCACAGTCTCCGTTTATGGATTTTTATATTTGTCCACAGCATCGTCCTGTCGTGTTTGGATTAAGTTGCATGCTTCAGGTAGGTCAGCAATTAAACCAGCATTTAACTTTGCCAATTATTTGTTAATCTTCACTGTTAAGAAACTTTTTTCCCAATGAAGCAGAAGGTTTAAGATGCTCAATCTCGAATAGGAAAGTGCAATTTATCATGAAACTTTATAGAACCCAGTGAGCCTCTGCCCTGAAGTCAAACTTCCATGCACCATTATATCATACAAACAAAAAAAATAATTTGATTCCAGTCTTGGATGTTGTAATGTGCTTACAAGAACTACACAAAATGTTATACATTGCATTTTGCCGAGAGTTCAGGAAAGCAAATCAGCTGGATTGCCCCTTCTATTCTCTGCTGAAAATATATGGATAAATTAATGAAGAGAGGATTAGATTTAATTTCCATCAAGTTGCCTACTGGAACACAGCCCGAGGTAACATATGAAGGAAATACTTTAGCCAGAGCATTGCAGAAACATTAAAGCTCTTTTATTTTATTTTCCTTTTTATGATTCTTTTTCTTGTTATTCTGAGCCAAGCAATACAGAGCAGACAGATTATGTATTCACCACCAACCAAAGGGGAATTCACAGGGAGAGTAAACAACATGATAGTAAGCCAAATCATTGTGGGAGACTTTTCTGATCATTACCTTGTGACCCCCAGTGAAAAGTGCTCATTGGCCAAATCAGGTCGGGATCAGACTCGTCAATGTTTCTACACAATGGACTGGAGATGGTCGATATTTGGCCTTGCACATAGGGATTGAGCACATGGATGGGGGAGCAATAGGTTTCCGGCGCCAATTAAACTAACCGAGCTAGTAAAGAGAGGAAGGAAGAAAATGGAGAATTTAATTCTATGCAAAAAACATTAATCTTGTATTTGTTCCATGATTTAAATGGTTTATGATTTACTATCTGTATGACATTTGGCTACTTGTTTTGCAGAGTATTGTTCTATGTTGTCCAAGTGCATTGGTATGGCATTACTCATTGACTGATTGCCGAAATAAGACTGGATCCCCACTCGATCTTTTACCCATAGCACCATCTAGCCTACCCATGCCAGGAGGAAACTCTGCATTTACCCAACAAGTATGTGAGATTCTGTTCATGGGTACTAAAGTAATAGTATAAAAATTGGTCAAGCAGTTGTGAAGCACTTTGGGAAATGTCATTTATTTGGAGTTTTTTGCAGAGACAAGTTGATACTGAAATCTGGTTGTACTGTTTGCCAAATCCATCACCAGGTTCGAGCTAAAGTGCGGGAAATTGAAGAGCAGATTAAAGAAAGAGGTCAAGCTGTGGAGGTCAGGTGGTCATTTGATAAGTGTCAAGAAACTACAGCAGGTAATAATAACTTTATAACAAGATGTCTTTGTATTCAAGCCTTAAGTGAATTGGCAGCCAAACAAGGATTACATTTTGCTGTTGAACATTGGCTAAATGGAATTCTAATGCAAGAATTTGTAGCAACGGTAAAATACCATTGAACCTGTGTTTTTGATAGATCTCAATCCAAGTATACACATTCGCGCCACATTTCAAAAACCTTTCTGCCTTAGTAACCTCCTAGTTTAGTGTTTTTCCTTGGGAATTTATCCTGCACTTCTGAAATAGAAACATTATAAGCTGGAAATATTCAGCAGTTCAAGGGGCATCAATGGAGTAAACATGGGTAAAGTTTCAAGCCAATGACCTTTTGTCAGAACCAATCTATTTGGGTGCAAACATGCCTTGAGAATTCTTTATTATTCATAATCTTCTGGTTTGATATTTGATCTTTTTTTGTAAAGTGGATTTAGATTTCTTCCCTTCTCCCTTCAGGATTGTCGGGTCTGAGGTTAAGGAGAATGTCAAATTCCCTCCCTCCTCAGACCAATCTCTTTGACCGCAATGTATAAAGCACACCCTTATTTGCTATTATCTTCACCCTTCCTTTGAGAATATGATTGTTAATGTTTTAAAAGTGGACATTTTGCATATGATTACACTTATTGTCATGTCTATTTCTTCTGTCTCCTGAGCACTTCCTGAACTGTGGATTGAGTCTTGATAGAGAGAGAAGTAGTGAATGTGTACATCACCCTAACTAGAAATAAAGTCAAATTATAGAGTAGTCTCTAACTAAAAAATAATTTATTCCTGAGGTTTAATTTCATTGTGCATCCAACTAATTGCTGTGCATTACCATTGATGGATGTTAAACAAAGCTGTCTGTTTCAAATGTGCTGAATCTGAGGAATTTAAAATTCACAGCATTTTGTGTTCTCTTTATAAAACAGTATGTTTGAATCTCTCATGCACTGATCCTGTTTGTGCAGGTTTTACCATTGGTCGTGTATTACATACGTTGGAAGTACTTGACAGCCACAGCTTTGAAAAGTCTGATTTCAACAACTCATTGGATTCGCTATACAACAGGATATTTGGATCAGGGCAGAATAAAGATGGGCAGGAGGTGAGTTTATAACTATACGCTGTATTTGTTACCACATTTAGTTGACGAAACAGCACGAGTCATATCTCATTTCCTTTTGACGGCATAATTTCCTTTCTATGGTCTGATTTCAAACTTGCCAGTCATCTTCATTGTTCATTTTTTCATGCATGAAGCTGAATGTTTATTATTACAGTTTGGAAATAAAGGGATAACAAAAGGATAACATGCTCTTGACCATATTTAAGATTGCATGATATTTGACAATGTCAGTGGGAGAAAAACATGGCTGATTGCCCTTTGTTTCACCTTCAGCCGAGGCAATTTGTAAACTGGAACTAAATAAACACCAAATGGAACGTTAACATGCAGTTGGTCAAATGGATTAAAATAAAAGCTGTGATGTTAGCACAGTTTGTTAATCAATTAACATTTGTTTAAAGTTCACTGTAACATACCCAGAAAGCAATTGCAGATGTGTAGTTTCCACTTATCTCAGATTAAATCCTCATTTTCACTAAAATAATATTAAATCCATAAACTCTCAACCAATAAAAACATTGATAGCTCAATCCATGTATATATTTTCAGTAATTATTGCTATGAAATATTATGAAATATACTTGAAGTCTTTTGCATATAATCTTCTAATACAAATGTATTTTGACTCCAATTACATCCAATATTACAGGAAGAACCTTCAATAATTACGAAATTAATTTGAGCAATTGCTTTTTTAAGTAATTGTGAATATATTAGACTGAATACTCTGCTTAAAATTATTCAAAGATTCTGCTACCATTCTTTTGGACTAGAAAGTTGCACAGACTTGATCTCTGAGAGAAGAAATTTAAACTCTTCTGTGCAACCCCTTAGTTTTAAACAGTGACATTGCTGGGCTGAATTTTTCCATGTGTATTGGGGTTGTTCTGCTGACAAATGGTGAAAAGTGCACATACTTTCAGAAGAAACATAATTTCCATCTATCTTTTCAAGACCCCTCAGCATATGCATGTTTCAGTTCCTTCTTACTCTCCCGAACTCAAGTTGATAGAAGCCTAATCTGTTCTACTTTTATCCTGATAAACCTCTGAAATATTATATTCTGCCTTAAACAAGATCATACTCTGCAACAATTTAGCTTCCCTAATCACATAAAGCCTTTTGCGAACAACACCCAAATCCCCTGTACCTTGGTCTCCTCCCATGTGATACTCCATTTTCATATCTGTGCCCACTTGCTGAACCCATCTATTTCTTATTGTACCTAGACCTTCTTTAGCTCAGGAGAGTCATTGGTTGTCACAGACTCATGTTCCCCAGGGCCTACAACCTACAACTTTGAAATGCTTGCATAAAGAAGATTTGGTAACGCAATGTAAACTACATATTGAACTTGAACGTTAGCCTTTTATGGCATGATGTGCCCTGCATTTAAGCACTTAACGAACAGGAAAATCTCTTTCGTCCTGCAGCTTTCTCAGTGCATTTAAAAATGTAAATGTAATGTAATATTTATTGGCAGTGTTTCCATTTTATATAGGTTATGGTGCCTGATTTTACTACCTAAATGGTGTATTTCTACATTGGTGATAAATACTGAACTGATGTATCATAATAGACACAAACTGCTGGAGTAACTCAGCAGGACAGGCAGCATCTCTGGAAAGAAGGAATGGGTGACGTTTCGGGTCGAGACCCTTCTTCAGACTGACGTCAAGGGGGGAGAAAGATAGATCGATAAGGAAGTGTGAAGATGTGAAAGCAGGGCAAAGTGAATGCAGATCAAGGAAAATGTACAATAGATCATTGTTAGCTTGGAGAAGGAAGCAAACAGATAAAATGTAGTCGGAGACAGCAAGACAGGTCGGAGAACTGGGAAAGGGTAGGGATGGAGTGAGAAGGAAAGCAAGGATTACTTTAAGTTAGAGAAATCAATGTTCATACCGCTGGGGAATAAGCTGCCCAAGTGAAATATGGGGTGCTGTTCCTCCAATTTGCGCTAGGCCTGTGACAATGGAGGAGGCCCAGGACATAAATGTCAGTGTGGGATTGGAAGGGGGTGTTAAAAGTGTCCAGCAACCGGGATATCAGGTAGGTTTAGGCGGACTGAGTGGAGGTGTTCAGCGAAAGGATCGCCGAGCCTGTGCTTGGTCTCGCCAATAAACAGGAGTCCACACCTGAAACAGCAGATAGAGTAGATGAGGTTGGGGGACGTGCAAGTGAACCTCTGCCTCACCTGAAAAGACTGTCCTGGTCCTTGGACCGAGTTGAGGGGGGAGGTATAAGGACAGATGTTGCTGGAAAAGTACCTTGGGGGAGGGGGGGGGGAGGTGGTTTGGGTGGAAGGGATGAGTTGACCAGGGAGTTGCGGAGGGAACGGTCTCTGCGGAAAGGGGTGGAGATGGGAAAATGTGTCTAATGGTGGGATACCATTGGAGGTGGCGTAAATGTCGTAAGATTATGTGCTGTATGCAATGGCTGATGGGGTGGAAGGTGAGGACTAGGGGGACTCTGTCCCTGTTATGACTGAGGGGAGGGGGAGCAAGAGCGGAGCTGCGGGATATCGAGGAAACCTTAGTGAGGGCCTCGTCTGTGATGGTAAAGGGGAACCACCATTCTCTAAAGTAGGAGGATGTCCTGGTATGGAAAGCCTGATCTTGGGCACAGATGCAGCATACACAGAGGAATTGAGAGTAGGGGAATTGAGAGTCAGTGGGTTTATAATAGATGTCAGTTGATAGACTGTGATGTATCATAATCCTTCCTTTGTATTTTGAAGAAATCTGCAATATTTTTGTTATTTTTATTTTCAATATTTAGATGTTGCCTGATGATGATGCGGTGATGACTTTGCTTTGTGAATGGGCAGTGAGCTGCAAACGTTCAGGTAGACATCGAGCCATGGTTGTGGCAAAACTGTTGGAGAAGAGGCAAGCTGAAATTGAGGCTGAGGTGAGAATATTTGCCATTCGGATGCTTCCTATTCTTGTCATTGAAATTCATGATTTTGTCTATGTTTCTTCAGTAGAATCAAGTGAGAAATAATTAATCCAGAATGATTTGGCTTTCCTTGTGCCATAACCATTCTATAATTGTAAATCAATGGAATGTTTTGCTATCTTGTGTTCAATTCTTAGTAATTATGATATTTACGACTCAGTTGAGGGTGGGGGTTGGGTGCAGCACAACCTTTATCTTTGATGTTCCAGCTCAGCTGCTCTGGTTAATCATTGTGCCATATCACGTCAGATGGTATTTTAATTTGGTCATCGTGTCATTGAATTCATATTAATAGAAACCCAGCATGGGGATAAATCTTTGGAAGTCCACAAGATGCTAGCCAGGCGTGAATATCCTTTGCACGAGTACAGCCCCATGAAAATCGAGTGAGCATTAATGGAAATAAATAGCTGGGAGCATCAGGACAAATTGCTAGGTTTAGTGGAAGGCTGGAGAACTAATAAATGTAGTTTGGGCATTTTCAAAATTATTTTGACTTGAATGAGAGTCAGACTGAAGGAATCAGAACAGCCATTTTTGAAAGTATTGTGTTTGGAGTTCAAGGAACAAATTGTTTGAGAACCTTAAGAGTAACGTGAGGTTGTCATTCAGGAAATTTATGTTTAATGGAAGTTGTTTCGCAAGGGCATATATAGGACTGTTAAATAAACCCAAATGATAATTGGTTACCAACTGCATTTGGATTGAAAGTATAGAAAAAATGTCTTGCGGAGCATTTTGGCTTAGAACAAAAATGACTGAGAAAATAAAGAATGGTGGATGGGTGTGGTGCTGAGGATATTTAACAGTAATGGAGAACACATTCAGCAATTTAATGACAGAAATGCATGAATTAGAAATAGCACAAGGTTAGCCCATTGGACCTTCCAAATGTGAAGGATGTATTCATCCAATCTACCTTGTTATGGCCCTTGCGCTTTTTTAATCTGTACTTTCTCCGTAGCTGTAACACTATATACTCCACCCTGTTTCATTTCAGCTGTTAGACACAACAGATAGTCCTCCACCAGTTTCGCCACCTCCAACGTGACCCCTCCACTCGCCACATCTTCCCATCTCCCCCCCTGTCTGCCTTCCGCAAAGACCGCTCCCTCCGCAACTCCCTTGTTAATTCTTCCCTTCCCTCCCGCTCCACTCCTTCCCCGGGCACTTTCCCTTGCAACCGCAAGAGATGCTACACTTGTCCCTTCACCTCCCCCATCCACTCCTTTCAGGGACCCAAGCAGTCATTCCAAGTCCGACAGAGGTTCACCTGCACCTCCTCCAACCTCATCTACTGCATCCGTTGCTCCAGATGCCAGCTGATCTACATCGGTGAGACCAAGCATTTTAGTAATGGATCTGTAACTTAAAATATTCTCTTTCTACCTCCACAGATACTAAATGACCTACTGAGTATTTTAGGTAGACAGAAATGCTGGAGAAACTCAGCGGGTGAGGCAGCATCTATGGAGCGAAGGAATAGGTGACGTTTTGGGTCGAGACCCTTCTTCAGACCAGAATCGTCGCCTATTCCTTCGCTCCATAGATGCTGCCTCACCCGGTGAGTTTCTCCAGCATTTTTGTCTACCTTTGATTTTTCCAGCATCTGCAGTTCTTTCTTAAACATACTGAGTATTTTAAGTATTTTTGTTTTTTTTATTATCTAGTCACTCATTATGTCTGGCTCTTTGCTCTCTGCAAATAGGTTCAAGAATTTGTAAGCAAAGTAAGTTATCCACTTTTTTTAAAAATGGTTTGGAAGGTATGATGAGGTTCATTATAAGTTTAAGTTTTTCCTTTTTCCTGATCTGGGTGTTTAATTACTAAATGAATTTAGAGAATTAAGAAGCGTTGCTTAGGGATGAGTCTTCTTTGGCTGAGAATATGACATTTTACATGATGGCAGAAACTGGAAGAAAAGTAATTTTCATGCTTAGAAGAAGTAAAACTGTATTGTTTGAGAGTTTGTGTCTGAAAATGCATGGTGAATTAGCATATTTATTTTTCTTTATCTAAAATGTCACTTTCTGCACATTACCTAGAGATGTGGTGAATCGGAAGTGGTGGATGAGAAAGGATCTGTCTCCTCAGGCTCCCTTACCAGTGCCAGCATTCCTGTTTTCCAGGACGTTTTGCTTCAATTCTTGGATACTCAAGCTCCTATGCTGAGTAAGTGTTTTCAGGGCAAGTCTTAAAGATCAGTCTTGCTGCAAAATAACTGTAATATTGCTCCTTGGGGTCTGGTATTTTCAGCACCGTATGTCACATGCTATATTTTGATTATGAAAATCGGTGATATATTTGTGCAGTGTGGGCAGAGCAGAACTGGGGAGTGGAAAGAGAATGCATAAGCAGAAGCTAATTGTTCAACAGTAAGATGTAATATGGTTATAATTGCCTGTGCATTCATGTAGACGTGTGAGCCAGTGGCAAGATTTGGACTTTTATTGCTGTGCCTTTCAACTCTGTTTTCACCCAAATGCTTTAACTCGCAGACACATTTAACAATAGACCCAATGGGTTAATGAGCTTCTCCTTCCCCATTTTTATTTCTGTGATACAAGAAATAGCCACAATACTGTCTCATCCATGATTGATATAAAATTTCTACTCACCCGAACAGTCAAAGAGGGGAGTTTTAGGAAATTAAGCATGTTAATTCAATCCTCGTATTGAAAAACAGGAAGCAGGCCTCTTACATTTTTCAGATCTTTTGCGACTGATTATTTGATTAAATCGGATGTATTTGCCAAATTTTCATTAATGTTGACACAGTGGGAAACCATGTTGCCGTATGATGATGCAAGAGCCCCCTTAGTGGAAAATTAGTTTAAATCGTAGGCGCAAATGTTCGCTGAATCTCAAACCGAGCTGCTTTTGACCTAGAGATATAAATAGAACATAGAACATTACAACACGGGATCAGACCCTTTGGCCCACAATGACTGTGCTGAACATGATGTGAAATTAAACCAATCCATTCTGCCTGTGCGTGATCCAAATCTGTCCATTCCCTGCATATCCCAGTGCCTATCTAAAAGTGTCTGAAACCTCACAATTGTATACTGCTTCCACCATTACCCATGGCAGGCTGTCCCACGCTTGTTTGTAAAATAAACTTTCCTGCTCATCTCCTTTAACCTTTTCCCCTCCGACCTTAAAGCTAAGCCCTCCAGCGTTTGACATCGTTTGAGTAGCTGTGAGATATAGTTAATTTTGACATGTTGATAAGGCATTGTGGAACATTTTATTGCTGGCTTGATGTGAAGTTGTGCACACATTTTGAACAGCAAGTGGTTTACTGAGTTACCTGATGAGGTTCAGTCTATATAGTAGGGTTTTATAAGGGTATTTGGTGGTTATTAATGCATAGCTTTTCTGTTTTTAGATATTGTCTGACAGCATTGTCACTCACAATCTGTTAGACTCGTATTTAACTGCGTAATCAAGATACAGCGTAAGACTGAATTATTGCTAATTGCATTAATTACTGCATTTGCCTACATAAGGTAGTGTCTTAGCAGTATAGTCACTTTGTTTATGGCTTTACTCCAGCAATATTCTGTCAAGTTTGGAGAACCATACGGATAACTAAGATCAAGAGTGAAGGTGAATGAAAAATCATAATCATACTTTATCAGCCAAGTATGTTTTGCAACATACGAGGAATTTGGTTTGCCATATAGCCATACCAATAAAAAGCAACAAGACACACAAAATACATTTTAACATAAACATCCACCACACCGTCTCCTCCACATTCCTCGCTGTGATGGAAGGCGAAAGAAAAGTTAAATCTGATCCCTTCTTTGTTCTCCTGCGGTCGGGGGCCTCTAACCTTCAGTTGACGGGATGATTTTGGCTCCCATAGCCGGCAGTCGGGCCCTCCAGCAAGGTAAGAGATTGAGAAAAAGTTTTCCCCGACCCCCTCCCCCACCCCCCACATAAAACAAACCAGAGAACATTAATGCATACTTTTAAAACACACTACAAATGAAGAAAAGACAGACAGACCGTTGGCGAGGCTGCCATCGCTAACGGCGCCACCCAGTGGTATAATAATTCTGATATACGTGCAACCATTCATGCATTCATATCAACGTTTGACCTTCAGTTAGTGAGAAGGCTGAAACGAGGAAAAGAAGTGGGAGGTACTATTTTACTGGTTTTAATAAGTGTGCCTCTCTTGTGAAACTTTCATAACATTATCCCATAACATGTGGATATCCACTCTGAAACTGCTTTGCAGTAGGTGTGATCTGCCTCCCCGATCAACGGGCACTTATTTCCATTCCTGTGACTTGGGAATATGTCTGAGATTCAAGTTCTATGTCAGCACAGACCAGCCTGGTTTAAACAAAAGATTACAGAATTGTCAACAGCTTCAATGTTTTGGCAGCACTTTTTTCTTGGCACAATATGTAAACAAGTTTTGGGCCCAACGTTTTTAAAATCACTCCTTTGCCACTGCTAGAGCAGAGTTTTCAGAGAGATAGAAATTACAGAAGAGGAGAAGGCATTTAGTTTCCACTCTCTGTAAAGGTGCTTGTGAACTCCTCCATAAGCAGATTTTTTCCAAGCCTTTTCAATTGTTCCATTCCCACTTAAGCAACAACCACATCTCTGTGACAACAAACATATATGTTAAGGAACTGTCCCACTGCGGCGACCTAATCTGCGAGTTTAGAAGACTTTTCCCTTGACTCAAACTCTCAGCATGGCCGACACGTTCCTAGGATGTCTATGAGGTCACTGGAACTCTCCTTCATGATCGAGGGAAGTTCCTGAATACTCGCGGCCTCAGATAGGTTGCGGAAAAATTTTCAGCATGTTTACTTGGTCCCCGCCTTTGCGATGTTTTCGTGTGTGTGTGTGCTGTCGGTCGATCCAGCTCGTGGTTTCAACGCGGATGGTCGATCCAGCTTGAGATTTTCCAGGCGAGTGCCCTCGAGCTTGAAGGTCGCATGACACTCTTCTTAACTTGCGGATTAGGTCGCCGCAGTGGGACAACCCCTTTACGGACTAATAGGCCTCATTTTGAACAGTTTCTCTTTGTTACTCCCTGCAATACCATCCTTTTTTCCAACAAGAATCTTTAGCCTGCATTCTTTTTTCTTCCCACTGGCAAACAAATTTAAATCATTCATTAATTATTGCAATCAAGTCCACGTTTCACTTACTGCTTGGTTATTTTGGTCAAAGTGATTCCTTTTTACATCTTCTCCAGCAATCCTTCCTCGTTTTTTTTAATCTTTTGTGACAGCCCATGATTTTAACCTATGTAAATTGTATTTCTGCAATCTGTTTATCCATTGTATCATCTCCCAATCTGTCACCTCCTTCTCTCCATAAATCGGAAAGACGCATACATTTCAAAAGGTGTAATTTGGGCATGCTTGATTAGGACTCAATTTAGTAATTTGTGTGTACACAAAAGGCTGGAGAAACTCAGCGGGTGCAGCAGCATCTAAGGAGCGAAGGAGATAGGCAACGTTTCGGGCCGAAACCCTTCTTCAGACTGATGGGAGGGGGGGGGGGGGGGGGGGGGCGGGGAGAAGAAAGGAAAAAGGAGGAGGAGGAGCCCGAGGGCTGGGGGAGAGGTGGGAAGGGGAGGAGACAGCAAGGGTTAACAGAATTGAGAAAATTCAATGTTCAAGCCCAGAGGATGCAGACTCCCCAAGCGGAATATGAGGTGCTGTTCCTCCAATTTGCAGTGTTGCTCACTCTGGCCGTGGAGGAGGCCCAGGACAGAGAGGTCGGATACGGAATGAGAGGGGGAGTTGAAGTGCTGAGCCACCGGGAGGTCGGGTTGGTTATTGCGGAGCGAGCGGAGGTGTTCGGCGAAACGATTGCCAAGCCTCTGCTTGGTCTCACCGATATAAATCAGCTGGCATCTAGAGCAGCGGATGCAGTAGATGAGGTTGGAGGAGGTGCAGGTGAACCTCAGTCGGATCTGGAAGGACTGCTTGGGTCCCTGAAAGGAGTGGAGGGGGGAGGTAAAGGGACAAGTGTAGCATCGCTTGCGGTTGCAAGGGAAAGTGCCCGGTGAAGGGGTGGAGCGGGAGGGAAGGGTAGAATTGATAAGGGAGTTGCGGAGGGCGCGGTCTTTGCGGAAGGCAGACAGGGGGAGAGATGGGAAGATGTGGCGAGTGGTGTGGTCACGTTGGAGGTGGTGAAACTGGCGGAGGACTATGTTGTATGTGCCGGCTGGTGGGGTGAAAGGTGAGAACCAGGGAACCTGCCCTTGTTGCGAGTGGGGGAATGGGGAGAGAGGGCAGTGTTGCGGGGTATGGAGGAGACCCTGGTGCGAGCCTCATCTATAGTGGGGGAGGGGAATCCATGTTCTCTGAAGAATGAGGACATTTGTGGTGACCTGGTGTGGAAAACCTCATCCTGGGAGCAGATGCGGCGTAGACGGAGGAATTGGGAATAGGTCCTTACAGGAAGCAGGGTGGGAGGAAGAGTAGTCCAGGTAGCTGTGGGAGTCAGTTGGTTTGTAGTGGATGTGAATTAGTAATTTGTGTGACTGCCATTGACTTTTGTGTAATTATCTTTCAGCTGATCCAAGTAGTGAAAGTGAGAAGGCTGAATTTGCCAACTTGGTCCTCCTGTTCTGTGAGCTGATTCGCCATGATGTTTTCTCACACAATGTCTATATGTGCACACTGATATCCCGAGGAGATCTGTCATCAGAGCAGCATGCACCCAGACCACGCTCACCTGTTGATGATGCCGTGGAAGAGCAGGATCGAAAAGAACAGGAAGGAAATAATAGTGTGAAACTTGAGGTAAAACATGATAGTACTCTGAGACACTGATACATCTGTTTGTTCAGTGAGCAATCAGCATTTAATCAAGCAGGACACCTCCCTGTGGAAGGAGATATGATGATCATGCATAGCTTTATTTTCTTTTGTGGTTTGAACAGACTGTCCATGTATCATAGATACATTGTTTGGTTTGTTTATGTGAATACCATTTATTAAACACCCCTGAAAGTTTTTTATAGCTAATATATGTTTTTGAATTTGCAAAACAAGTTCAGAAACAAAAAGGTTGAACAATTAGCTCAAATGATTTCAAATATGTTGAATGCTTTTATTGAAACTTGATTATGTAAACCATCTAACCACAGTGTACTCACTAAATACCTACCTTTCATACCTCAAATTTGTCTATTTCAAGCATTCCTGTTACAATCAATTGTATCTGCAGAAGCAGATCTTAATTCATAGCTCTATCTCAATTAAAGAATTCCTTATTTCCGTCAATCTTCATTTCATGCCATAATTTTAAGTCTTAAATTTAATTTATAAATCTGGATGTGATATCATCTGATAATTTGCTGGTTTCCCATTTTTTAAAGCACATTTTAAACTTTGAAATAGATGCCTGTTGGACAAATCCAAACAAACAAAGATGTGCGTACGCAGAAATTTTAAAAAAAGCAATTAATCAAAAGGGCATTTTGCATTTGAAAATGCCTTTTTGATTAATTGATTTTTTAATTTTTATTTCTGCATACGCACATGGCTGATTGTGTACCTTTCCTGTGACTAAACATTTTTCCTCCCAGAATTCTTCCAGTCAGTTTGCTCAAAATTGAACAGTACTGAGGTGCTAATGTCTTCCCCTAACAGTGGTAAACTGTAATGGTATTTTGGAGCTGGAACAGAGCAGATGGAAATTTATAAGAATGAAGTGAGTTGGGGTCCGTTGCAGGTCTGGGTGAGTGAGGACCGAAGTTTCGGGACAGTGGGAATTTATAATCCGTTTGTAAAATATATTTTCTGATATCCCCATTATTTCCTGGTAGGCGTGTCATACCAAAGGCGCCTTTTCTATTTCAGTGTGTCTGTCATATAAATAGCTTTATATTTTTTCATGATTAATAGTTGGTAATGGGAGTGATTGTACTGATCTGGGTTGCTTCTGCAGTCCTAGTGCAGCAATAAAAATTTGAGTAATATTTCCAGTGTTATAACCTTGCTGGCTTCAAAGAATATCATATTTCTACCATAAATAGTAATGCTGCATTTTCAACTACATAATTGCAACGTTATGGTATTATGTTGTAATGCAGCAGATGTTTTTATATCACAAGCATTGTATCCTTCCCATCCTGGTAAAACTGATGCTATTATTTGAATTCTGATCCTTATAAATGTTAAATTCAAAAAAAATTATTGACTTTTTAAAAATGTTCCTACTTTTCACGTGACTAAGCTTGATGCAGTTGATAATGTTCCTGCCACTAAGACATTTGATACTTAGTCCCAATTTGAGTCATTCTCTTTCATTTTGTTTAATATTGCTTTTGCCCTTTATTTTTCTTGGTGCAGCAATAGAGAATAGACAATAGGTGCAGGGGTAGGCCATTTGGCCCTTCGAGCCAGCACCGCCATTCAATGTGATCGTGGCTGATCATCCCCAATCAGTACACCGTTCCTGCCTTCTCCCCATATCCCCTGACTCCGCTATTTTTAGGAGCCCTATTTAGCTCTCTCTTGAAAGCATCCAGAGAACCTGCCTCCACTGCCCTCTGAGGCAGAGAATTCCACAGACTCACCACTCTCTGTGAGAAAAAGTGTTTCCTCGTCTCCGTTCTAAATGGCTTACTCCTTATTCTTAAACTGTGGCCCCTGGTTCTGGACTCCCCCAACATCGGGAACGTGTTTCCTGCCTCTAGCGTGTCCAAGCCCGTAACAATCTTGTATGTTTCAATGAGATCCCCTTCTAAACTCCAGAGTGTACAAGCCCAGCTGCTCCATTCTCTCAGCATATAACAGCCCCGCCATCCCGGGAATTAACCTTGTAAACCTACGCTGCACTCCCTCAATAGCAAGAATGTCCTTCCACAAATTTGGGGACCAAAACTGCACTCAATACTCCAGGTGTGGTCTCACTAGGGCTCTGTACAACCTCAGAAGGACCTCTTTGCTCTTATATTTGATACCTCATGTTATAAAGGCCAACATGCCATTCGCTTTCTTCACTGCCTGCTGTACCTGCATGCTTACTTTCATAGACTGATGTACAAGGACCCCCAGATCCTGTTGTACTTGCCCTTTTCCAAACCTGACGCCATTTAGATAGTAATCTGCCTTCCTGTTTTTGCTACCAAAGTGGATAACCTCACATTTATCCACATTAAACATCATCTGCCATGCATCTGCCCATTCCCCCACCCTGTCCAAGTCACCCTGCATTCTCATAGCATCCTCCTCACAGTTCATACTGCCACCCAGCTTTGTGTCATCTGCAAATTTGCTAATGTTACTTTGCATCCCTTCATCCAAATCGTTGATGTATATTGTAAATAGCTGCGGTCCCAACACCGAGCCTTGCGGTACCCCACTAGTCACTGCCTGCCATTCTGAAAGGGACCCGTTAATCCCTACTCTTTGTTTCCTGTCTGCCAACCCTTTCTCTATCCATGTCAGCACTCTACCCTCAATACCATGTGCCCTAATTTTGCCCACTAATCTCCTATGTGGGACATTATCAAATGCTTTTTGAAAGTCCAGGTACACTACATCCACTGGTTCTCCCTTGTCCATTTTCCTAGTTACATCTTCAAAAAATTCCAGAAGATTAGTCAAGCATGATTTCCCCTTCATAAATCCATGCTGACTTGGACCGATCCTGTTACTGCTATCCAACTGTGTGGCTATCTCATCTTTTATAATTAACTCCAGCATCTTCCCCACCACCGATGTCAGGCTAACTGGTCTATAATTCCCCGTTTTCTATCTCCCGCCTTTCTTAAAAAGTGGGATAACATTAGCTACCCTCCAATCCACAGGAACTGATCGTGAGTCTATAGAACATTGGAAAATTAACACCAAGCATCCACGATTTCTAGAGCCACTTTCTTAAGTACCATGGGATCCAGACCATCAGGCCCTGGGGATTTATCAGCCTTCAGTCCCATCAGTCTATCCAACACCATTTCCTGCCTAATGTGGATTTCCTTCAGTTCCTCTGTCACCCCAGATCCTCTGGCCACTACTATATCAGGATGATACCAAGAGGAGTTGTTATGTTCTAAGTATGATATGAGGTAAAATTTGCAGTAAGGGAGATTGAATCATGGATTACTCCCATGGCTTAACCCCTGCCTGCACTCAGTTGGACCAGTACTTGCTTTGCCTTGTGGAACACAGCGTGCAGTTCCTTTGTTAAACAAGAGGAGGGTGGTAAATGACCATTGGAGATAGCAAAATTTAAGGATTATCCGTAATCATTCATGATCGATTAAGTCATAGCCATTGGGAATGTAACTGGTTTCTGATGCTGCTTAAAATGTCCTTGGCTGTTTGTGGTGAATATCATCTACTAGGCCCATTTTACCCTTCCTCCCTTTATACCGTCTCTTTTCCCTCTTTGCTCGCAGTCCTAATTCAGGGTCTTGACCTAAAATGTTGACAATTCCTTTCGTCCCACAGGTGCTGCTCAGATCACTGAGCTGCTCAAACTGTTATTTCTTTCTCCTCAGATTCCAGCATCTGCAATCAGGTGTCTTCAAATGGAAGATACTGTGCCCTCCATAATGTTTGGGACACCGACCCATCAATTATTTATTTGCCTCTGTATACCACAATTTGAGATTTGTAATAGAAAAAAATCATGTGGTTAAAGTGCACATTGTCAGATTTTAATAAAGGCCATTTTTACACATTTTGTGGAATTACAATGTAGAAATTCCAGCAGTGTTTATACATAGTCCCCCCTTTCTGGGCACCACAATGTTTGGCCAGACAAGGAAAGTATTCGGCCTCCTAGCTTGGTGCATTTACAGAACACTTTCATTGATGAATCAATGGGCACAATAACAGATCAGATGTAATTGCAAATGCCTTGCAGTATCTTGTGCTGTAGATTTGATTTGATTTGATTTTATTATTTGTCATTCGAACCTCAGAGAGGCTCGAACGAAAATCCGTTTCTACATGCCATACACAAATCATAAAAAAAATACACAGACAATTCAATTCACACAAACATCCATCACAGTGAATCTCATCCTCACTGTGATGGAAAGCAAAGTCTTCTCTCTCCCCCGCACCAACTCTCTCCCGAGGTCGAAGCTGCAGGCGGGCGGTGTTAAGTCCCACGGCCTTTGAGGTAGCGCCGGGCGATGTACGGCCCCGCTCTAGGCCCAAAGGTCACAGTTGGAGCCCCCGGCGGGCGCTGGAATGTCCCGCGGCCATGAAAGCCGCGCCGGGCGATGTATGGCCCCGCTCCGGGTCGCTCCAACCCCGCGACACGGGCTGGAGATGCTGTGTTCCGAAGAGCGGTCTCTCACCCGGACCCATGAGCTCCCGATAGTCCACTGGTCTGCAGCTGCAGCTGGAGCTGGAGCTCCGGGGTCGAGCCGCAGCGGCGAGCCACCACCGCTCCCCACGCTCCGAGGCCAGCCAGCCCCATGACGGTGAGTCCGCAGCTCCGTGACTGGAGCACCCAGGTCGTCCCGGTCGGAGGCCGCTCCATGGTGCTAGGCCCCAACAATAACGGAGACCCGACAGGGAAAAAGTCGGGTCTCCCGTGCAGGGAAGAGATTTAAAAGTTTCCCCCTCTTCCCCCCCCCACCCCCCACATATACACAGTTACAAACAATACAAAAAAAACACGAACAACTACATTTAACTAGACAAAATTTTTTTAAAAAGACAGACAGGCTGTAGGGGCCGCTGCAACGTGAGTCGTGCCCGCCCACAGATTTAGAACATCTGGGTAATTCTGCTATTAACTATAAATGTGTTTTCTTTCAGGATACAGGCTTACCAGAAAGTATTGACATAGATCACAACTCCAGCGCTATTTTTGAAGACGTGGAAAAGAATGACTTTAAAAATGACTTTAGTGCTGATTTTACTGTAAGTTAATTTCATTACTAGTTTTTCCCATGTAATTTTATATTATTCACAATTTTCCTTGTTTCATTCTTCTTGCCTCCAGTCCTTGTTTGGGAAATGCATGATTATGGATGTTATGCTAGTTCTTTTATTTTGTTCTTTGTTTGGAAAAAAAGAGTGTAGTTTCTTGGTGCATTTGTTCACTTTATAATGTACTGCCATTCATGACAGTTTCATTGTTTAATTACACATAATCATTTAATTATTGAATTGATGAAGGATAGCATGGAAATTACAAACTCTATCAAGGTTTTATGAAAATGCACTGCAATAGAGATTAATTATTCTATATTGATGTAAAAATATTAAGAGCTTGGGTGCTGTGTACTTGACTATATCAGTACCATCTCCAACATAAAAGTAGGTGCAACTGTTTGAAATTGAACATAAAGTTAAAGCTACTATGTGAGATTCTCCCAGTGGCTGGAGCGTGCTCACTGTTAGGCAGATGCTGTATTGAGATTACAGAGTGATAGTGACATATAGCTGCAGGTCTGCATTGAGGGAAAATCGATCAATTCTTTCATGAAATCTTGAACAAATGGATCAATAATCAGCAATCATAAAACCAGATTCTCAGGCAGTTTAATGAAACCTTTTTAGTACATAATAAATATACAGCATTGACATTTGATTTCTGATCTCTCCTGTGGCTGCTCAATTGTTATTTGTATTGATTCTGTTGATAGAGATTGGTGAATACTGATGTTGAAACCGAGCTCAATGCTACCTGATTAGAAATGTCAATATTTCCCCCTATTTCTATCTATATATATATTTTTTGTTCTTCCTTTGCAAATATTTTCTTCTATTCCATGCTGTCACAAATCTCAACTATTTAATTCAGTTACATATTCTTCATGTAGGAGTTTAAACAATGAATATGATCACTGACAGTGAGAATATCACAGATAGGTAGGAGTCACTGGAAAACAATAAGAATCCGGAATTGTGGATGACTTTTGGGAGGCATTTGGGCCTGTGTGATGTGGGGAAGAGGGGAGTAAGATAAAGGAAGGACAGTTCTTGAAGGTGGAATTCAATTATTTAACACTGTGCACTGCATCTGTTCAGGTTTTCATTGATTTGATTATTTTTCATCTCATCAATGTTTAGGTGTTTTCTCCTCCGATGCACTGTGAATCCAAAGCCAGCCCATCTCCAGAAAAACCTGCCTCAGAAAAAGACATGAAATTATTACAGAAAGAAAAATTGAATGATGCGTTTCCCTCACCATATGAACAATCCAGGCACATACAATATGCAACACACTTCCCCATCCCTCAGGTGAGGTTCTAGGATAATTGTTTTTGATGAACATTTTGAAGCAATTTGTTATAGTTTTTGTAAAACAGTGTTTAAAAGTCCATTGACCAGGATATATGCCAGAATCTGTGGTAACTTGCTAGAGTTTATTCAATCATTGGGGGCGCTTGTATGCTTACATAAAATGTTCTGTAGAAACTCCTATTGCCAGGAGGATTTGAGTGCTAAACTTTTTGCTGCAATTCTATTTTATACAGTTTTGCTTCTGTTCAGGTCATCCATTTTTATACAGTTAGTTATATAATTTAAAAATAATGACTATTTTTGTGGGTGTAGTTTTGGATCCTTTGAAAATAATCTGTGTACATTTTTGAAAACTAATGTGTTTCATCTAACCGGGCAAGCTAGGGGTTCTAATAGATTAGGGATGCAGGAATGCCTGTTGTTAGAGGATTGAGCTGTGAGTGGATAGAACCATATAAAACCAAGCAGAAAATCTCCAAAAGAAAATTGTCAGGTGAGTTGACCTCTGTGAAGAAAGAAACCAAGTTAATCTTTCAGGTTAATCTGTTTCAGAACTCTGTTTTCAGAACTCTCCACCATTGCTGCCAGGCCTGGAGTAAATTTTGTTTTTGTTTCACATTTCCAACATCAGCTGCAGTTTTTTTGGTCAGAACTAGTTGTATTTGGTTGACGGCTTTTGCCAAGGAACCTAATTGGAGAATAGCTGAATAGTGAGCGGAAATGTTTGTATACGTCTACTTCTGATGAGATTTCAGTTGTGATCCAACTAGCCATTCTTCATAAGACACCAGCTAAAGTTCTTGGGTAAATCAATCAATAGTTATAACCAAGCTTGATCCTTTTCTACTGTGTCCTTTCCTGTGTATGTTTCAGCAGATCACTAGAAACCGATGATGAATGGGAATCTTTTTTGTTTGTCTTTAGCTTGGATGGCAAATTACTGCAATATCATTATAAATAACATTTAATAACATTGATTGAATTTTCTACTCTATGATCTCTAAGGCTCTTGTACCATACCAGAAGAAGGTCGAAAGCATCTTTTCCAATCAGACATGTTCAATCCTAATCTGCAATGGCATTTGATTTTAGAACTCCTACCTGTGTCTTTACACCTTACCTCACATGACTTTATTACTCCTTACTTACAATTTTCCCTAGTCTTATAACTCTGGGAAAGTCTTCTAATTCTCTTCACCATCCCCTATTTTAATTTCTCCACCAAAGGTACTTGTTACTTCTTCTCTTCTTGCGTATGGCGTGCACGGCCTAAAGTTGTAGGACAACTTGTTCTGTTTGATCTTCTGTTTGTCCATGCCAAGTCAATTGCATTCGTCGAAACAGCGTGGACTACGTGAAGGTTGCAATCTCCCACCCCACTTGTTACTTCAGCAGCTGAGTTCCTGAGCTGTGGAATTTAATCACATAATGCTTACTGCCTGTAACTTTATATAAAAAATACTTGTAGTCCATCTCTTTTGAACAAACTTTTAATATGCCGCAATGCCTCGTGATTTGACAAGTCAATTTTTGTATGATGTTGTTATGGTTTGGCTTCAGATATTTTGCTTATTAATGATGCTATATAATACAACTGGTTCTTTATCCATTCAGCCTTCAGCACAGTACTTATCACATTTGAATTTTTAGCCCTTCACTAAACAATATTGTTTATCTCCCAGCCGCAGTAATGATTCTAAATGCTGATAAAATTACATTGTGCATAATCTGACTTGACGGTCAGCTATCTTTAATGCCTGATAGATACATGGATTAAATTGAAGGTTATAGAAGGTATCCACTAAGTGTGGGAACTGTTAACATAATTTAAGGGATCGACTTGGAATAGCATTGATTTTTTTATTCTTTTAATATATGGGCCTGTAATCTCAGGCAAATGAATGCATATCTAAAGATACAAAAATCTTATTGCTATGCTGTTGGCTATGAAGGCCTTTTGCAAAACAGATTTGGTCACCACCACTCGGGTTCATGGTGTGTATGACTGCCCAAAGCATTAATTGGGGGAATTTTCTGGTTTGGGAAAATATATTTGGGAATATCATTGTTTATAATATATTTATTTAATTATCTGTTAATGGGGTATAAAATTTATCTGTTGTTGATTCAGCAAACTGGATTGTGCCAACATATTTTATTTGTTTTTCTGGTTCTTTTTTCCCCTCCTTGTCCTTCCACCTATGAAAACAGGAGGAATCTGCAAGTCATGAATGCAATCAGCGCTTGGTGGTTTTATATGGTGTTGGCAAGCAACGAGATGAAGCTCGGCACGTAATTAAAAAAATAACCAAAGACATCTTGAAGGTTTTAAACAAGAAGAGCACTGCTGAAACAGGTAGGCAACGCATGTGAGATGCTGAATGTTGCAGGTTTTATGTGTGAATTCCTTAGATCCATATTCACATTTATCGCAAGCAGCTTTGACAGTATTTGCAGGATCATATCGATTTTTTTTTTTGATCCTCATTCCTGGTATGGTGTATATCATATCACAACTTGATCTCATGGGTGATGAATTTGGCTTCTTGAAGGTGGCTGCTTTTTGTGAGACACAATAAATTTGTTTTATTCGTAATGTACTTAATGGAATCCGCGATGGGCAGTAATATGTGCAGTTCACTGGTGGAATCATGGGAGAACATCAGTTACTTCATTAGCCAGAACCTCGGGATCCAAATGTATTCCTTAGACTTGAAATCCCACACACACTCCAGTTGATAATGTTATACTTTTTAATTACATGGTGAGGTGAAGAATGATAGTGGTGATTTATGCTTCGCCATGACCACATGTGATGCCTTGTCATTTTATTAACTTCAGGGTCATGCATGATATAAGCCAAACAATCTGTCACATAAGGCATAGATTCAAGCATTAGTGTTTAAAAAAGAACTGCAGGTGCTGGAAAAATCGAAGGTAGACAAAAATGCTGGTGAAACTCCATATTGTAGGGCAGCATCTATGGAGCGAAGGAATAGGCGACGTTTCGGGTCGAGACTCTTCTTCAGACTGAAGAAGGGTTGCGACCCGAAACGTCGCCTATTCTTTCGATCCATAGATGATTCAAGCATTAGTATCAGTTTCGTATCACAAATGAAAAATAAGATCTCTGACACTCAACAATCATGATTGTTCATTGAAGTGCTGGCATAGATTTTATGCAAAAGTGTCAAATATGAGATTTTAACTGATTGTGTTCTAAATCTGAGGTAGAAAATTAGGCACTTTTTATACAAGTAGGGTCCTTTCTCTGATTGCCAAACTCTTTGCTGAGGCAAGAATATTGTGTACTACAAAGAAATAAAAAGTGAATAATGTTGTAGTTGTATAAAACTTTGGTTATTCCCTTTTGACTTCCTGAGTATCATCGGGCAGACTTCATCTTTTCTTGCTTCATTAGAAGCATGGGGTCTGAGTTTGCTTGATCTTAAAAAAAAAACCATTCTGTTGCTGCAAACATAATTAGATAGCATTTGAGTTACCATTTTAACTCTTGTCATGGTTTGGGATTTTGAAACCATCATTAATCCAAGTATTTTTTGTTTTTATATCGATCTCATCCATCCTGAAGGTGCCTAATTAAACAAAGATCTGGGTATGCTCGTAGCAATCAGATTGTTTACCTCTGTTGACTCATCCTCCAGAGTCTTCACAATTAATTTTAAATGTCAGTATTCAACATTTAATATTTATATATTCAATAATGAATAAGGTGAATACTTTATCTAGAAACAGAATTTTTATATAATTTGGCATGCATTGAAAGCATACTATTTAATTTCATAAATAGAAAGTGCAATGCATCACAATATAACGTGCTGCTATGACTAAACTATATCTTTCATATTCACTGGCATTTTTGTCTGATTGTGAAAGCCACCTGGTTTGCCTCGTCTTTTTCCATTGCATCCATTCAATTTGACCTGCTCATTAATGAAATAAGACTTTCTGTGCTTGCCAGAGATTAAGTGATTAATTAAAATGCAACTCTTTGGTATTAGAGGTGATATATATGTGTTTGCTGGATGGATAGCTGCATAAAATTTGCTTCTGGATATAATCTGATCAAAGTGGACAATGTAGTGGGAGATATAGTATCACTTGGGAAATGTAAAGTTATTGAAAAAGAGCAAACAAAAAGTGAATGTATTGAGCTAGTTTGAGAGAATGTATTGTCTCTTCATCATCTTTCTGTTGTCATTATCATGTATGGTTTCCGTTTTGAGTTTAGTTTATTGTGACGTGTACCAAGTTACAGTGCAAAGCTTTTGTTACAAAAGTTGATTTAAAAAAAATCTTTGTATAGGTGGGGAGGAAGGACAGAAGCGAAAGAAAAATAAACCTGAAGCATTTCCTACAGCTGAGGATATATTTGCCAAATTTCAGCATCTTTCACATTTTGATCAGCACCAAGTTACCTCTCAGGTGAGGGTTAGATTAATTGTAAGAATTGACAGATTTGCTCCATCTATTTGTGAGAAATTTAAAATGATGTAAGGAAACTATTAAAGATGTATCATGTAATACCTGGGCTAATATAATCGGGTAGTCTTTATCTTGCCTTGCTTCACTGAACCGTACTGTGCCCTTCATTAGAAGCATGGGGTCTGAGTTTTCTTGATCTTAAAAAAAAACATTCTGTTAATGCAAAAATAATTAGATGGCATTTGAATCACTGGCTTTGATTTTTTGAAAAACATTACACTTTAATTGTTGCATTTGTTTTGGCTGTTTAAACTCATTATGATCAGTGTAAGAAAAATATTTATTTTAAACTTAAGAAAAGATCAAAAGAAGTAGAAATAGAAGTAAGCCATTTGCCATGTTAATAATTTTGTTCATTAACTTTTCTTGTTTGTTCTATTGTGACAGGTATCACGGAATGTGTTAGAACAGATCACTAGTTTTGCCTTGGGAATGTCCTATCATCTGCCTCTCGTTCAGCACATTCAGTTTATTTTCGATCTGATGGAATATTCCCTTAATATCAGTGGATTAATAGATTTTGCTATTCAGGTACTAGTCTGTTTCCTCTGTCTCATGTGGCTTGAACTAACATAGTGATGATCGAAGCAGATATTTCCTTTACGTTCTTGGAATGATTTATTTATATCGGAAACTGAATTACCTTGTTTTTTTTATTGCCTCTTTTTTTTCTCTTCTCTGGAAGGGGCTAAATGTGGCTGGTTTACAATTCTGTGAGCATCAGCAGTTCACTCCTCCTTGATACACTTGCCCATTTATGATCGGAGTTGGTTAGTGCTGACAGGCTGTTCTTCACTGAAGATCATTGCAGAGGAGTTTGATTATGTTCTGATCATGTTATTCTTGGAACAAGTATATGTAATTGGTATTATACCTGATATTCCCCAGTAACTCCAGCCCACCTTCAGTACCTCGATGCTTGTGAGGTTCATAGCAACGTATCAGTTACGCTGCTTTGAATTGAGATGAAGAAACGTTGGTCTATATATTTTAATTCCACACTAGGGAATATACTTGGCACTGCAAACTGAGGTGCTGTGGTAGTTATCAAAAAATATTTATATCCAATGAAGGTGCTGCAGTTATTTTTCTCCAGAGTCTTCTGCTGAAGAGAATAAGTAATAGAGTGCACATGAAGTCATGTAATTTGCACCAGAGATCGGAATATTCTATTGGGATTGCTATGTTATTTAGTTATGATGTGCCATGAATTCATATTTTATGTTTGATTCTTCTGAGTGCTTCTTTGCAGTTGCTGAACGAATTGAGTGTTGTGGAAGCAGAGTTACTCCTGAAGTCATCCAGTCTAGTTGGCAGTTACACAACGGGTTTGTGCCTGTGCATTGTGGCAGTCCTGCGGCGCTACCATTCCTGCCTTATTCTCAATCCTGATCAGACCGCACAAGTGTTTGAGGGGTGAGATTTATTGACTATTTCTGGACATTTTTGAGAGAATTTTAAGTGTTTAATGAAGGTATGCTTTGTCGGTAATTTATCAGAGGCACCATTTCAAATTGGAGGATTGAATATTTCCTTTAGGAGGGATCAAAAGTAGAGGGAGAAGTATGTTGCACAGTAAATGTTGGGTTGAATGCAATTTATATGAAATCCTCTTGGTTAATCTTGAACTGCTCCAGAAAACATATTCATAGAACATGTTCTATGTAAAATGTGTAACAATTTGAGAACATACAATTACATTCCTCTGACATAGGAATGAGTATTGTCTCTGAACAAAGAGTTTTAAGGAAAATAAATATGAATATAGAGAACAATATGAATATGGCTTCAGGTGATTTTCGGAGTCTCTGTGTATTTTGCTGTCAGGAATTTTTGGATAGGGGTGCAAGTGATTGGAAGACATCAAAGAACAGTAAATCACTTTCAAGACACATGTACTGCTATTGGTTTAAGCCAGGGGTCGGCAACCTTGTTCTGCATAGGGGCCAGGACGCATGTCTGTGAGCGGATGGCGGGCCACATGTATCACGTGTATACATGGATCCCGCCCCCATCCCGCTCCGGATGGCTGGCATCAAATCACGTGTTCACATAGATCCCGCCCCGTCGAGGACGCCACCCGCAGCACTGGCCCCTAGTTACGGGCGCTCACGAACGTGGCGTACCTACGGACCATTGCCTTGGCACTGTCCTGAAGGCGTTGGCTCAAATACTCATACTCGCTCGTTCCTGGCCTATTGGCAACCCAGATCCCGACAGTGAAGCCCAGGCACAGAAGGCGCGCGGCCGTGCCGGCGGATTTGCGCAAGATGCTGCACAGACAAAGCTTGGCGCTCGGCGGCGCACGCCGGCTCCGCAATAACGGGGCCATCCCCCCCCCCTAAAAATCAGCCTGCAGGCCGGATGATTTTGGGTTACGGGCCGCATTCGGCCCGGGGGCCGCACGTTGCCGATCCCTGGTTTAAGTAGTTTAATACTATTATGCATCAGTTTACGCAATTGTTAAAAAACGGTTTGCAGCTTTGATTGGAATGTCTTAGAAACTAAATTACCATATTCAGGTGAAGATTAACACTGTCAGATTAGAGTTGATGTTGTCTGATGCATTTTTTGAAATAATTTTTTAATGTTTTGCTGGAAATGTAATACAAAAATCTAAAAATTCTGATTTTCTCATAAATAAAGTTCCAAATCATTACTGGCCAAAATGTATCACAATTTCTTTAACCATCCTGCTGCATGAAAGATAGATAGACTTTCTGGGCAGCTAGATATTTCCAAAGAAAATGTTTCCATGAAAATAGTGATGTAAGTGGTTTTGTTTTTATTTTCAGTTTGTGTGGTGTGGTGAAACATGGAGTAAACCCAGCAGACTGCTCCTCTGCTGAGCGTTGTATCCTTGCCTACCTCTATGATCTCTACACCTCTTGCAGTCACTTAAAGAGCAAGTTTGGCGAGCTCTTTGGGTAAGAATTATGGATGTATTCCAGATCAAGTATGTGGGAAGATTACTGCCAACGATTGCTTGTTATTAATTTGATGGAAAGATTGGGAGAAGTATTTCCAAGGTCTGGATGGGGTGATATTTTCCTTGAACTCATGTTTGAACATTAATTGGTTAGCTCCTAAATATTTCTGGAGTTATTGCATGCTAATGTCTGTTTAAAGCCCTAGGCTGCATTGAACTAGAAAAGTCCACAGGTGGGCCATCGAGTCTATTGCATCAATTGATTACATAAAATCCATTATAAGATGGACTCTTTATGTTATCACACATTTAATGTACTGAGAAACATTTTGGAATTAATGCATTCAATTCCTTCAGGGTTTAAAAATGATTATTTATTGTGTGTATAATATTCAAACTTGTTGTGCTGCAAACATGAGCCGCCCCACCAGCAAAGGAATAGTTATGTTTGTCAAACAAAGACATTGGGTGACACCTATTTGTATGAATTTTAGATTGTGGTATGTTGCTTGCCAGTTTTGACAAATCGTGAAGGTTTTGATTAAATTAAAAATTGCTGCCAATTAACTTATTTTTAGTGATGCCTGCTCCAAAGTCAAGAATACCATCTACAGCAATATTGATCCTTCTGATTCCAACATGCTCTGGGAACCCGAGTTCATGATCGATGCCATTGAAAACCCTTCTGCACACAACTTTAGCTATTCCATGCTTGGAAAAATCCTGAATGACAATCCAGCCAATCGCTACAGTTTTGTTTGCAATGCACTTATGCATGTCTGTGTGGGACACCATGATCCCGATCGGTAAGAGCCTGACTGTTTTTACACTTGATGACTAATTTGGTGTCAACTCCAGCACTTTTTAAAATTTCTCCTTAAAATCGATTGACCTTCTACAGAAAAATTTAATTCATTAGCTTTACAGAGAATGGAGTTTGTGAAGAGTGGGATTGGTACACAGGGAAAGGTGTTTGCTTTTGACCTTCATGTGGCTTTATATTGTATTCAATTTTTTACAACAATAGCCACAAGTGATCGAACAAATAATTTGTTCAGCCGTGGTGTAAATTGGCCAGGTCATATTTAGTTTGGTGTTTGTCATTAGGCTGGGTCTTAGTTGCTAATGAAAGTTATGTTGTATTATGAGCTTTGGAATTATAGTCAAACAGCACATTGAGCCTTTTGGCCTATCTCCCACTAAACCTTCCCTAGCTATTTACCTGTCAAGTTTATATTAACTGCTGTTATTGAACCTGCCTCAACTACTTCCTCTGGCAGTTTGTTCCATATACTCACAATTTTCTGTGTGAAAATGTTGTCCCTTGAGTTCCTATCAAATCTTTCCACTCTCACTTTAGTTCTTACTTTCCCTACCATGGGAAAAGGACACTGTGCATTCACCCTATTTATTCCCTTCATGATTTTATACAACTCAACAAAGTCATCGTTAAGCTTCCTGCGCTTAAAGGAATAAAGTCCTAGCCTGCCATACCTCTCTGTGTAACTTAAGTCCTCGAGACCTGGCACACCTTCATTTATCTACTCATCATTCTTTCCAGCTTAATGGCATCTTACTTGCGGCAGGGTTACCAAAACTGAATACAATATCCCAAGTGCAACCTCACCAATGTCTTGTCCAACTGTAGCATACTGTCCCAACTTCTATACTCAATTCCATAACTGATGAAGGCTAGGTTGTAAAAATGTCAATTTAAGCAACTATGCGATCCCTTTGCTTTTAGACTTTACTTTGGAGATCCAGCGTGTGAACAAGCCCTTCGGCTCACCAAGTCCATGCCAACCAGCGATCACCCCGTACACTAGCACTATCCAACACACTAGGGACAATTAACAGAAGCCAAGTAACCTACAAACCTGTACATCTTTGAAGTGTGGGAGGAAACTAAATCACCCAGAGAAAACCCACGTGGTATCAGGGAGAACGTAGAAACTTTGTACAGAGAGCACCCATAGTCAGGATCGAACCCACATCTCTGGCGCTATAAGGTAGCAACTCTACCACTGCGCCACTGTGCCTCTGCTCTAACTCCTCAGGGTCATACCATTCACTGCAAAGGTCCTGCCCTAGTTTGATTTCCCAAAATACAAATTTCCAAATAGCTTGAATTTCTAATTGTATGGACCTGTTCTGTCCTTATCAAGGTAAATAATTTCAGAAATAGAACAATTATGTCGAAATAGAAATGTCTAATTTGTCTATCTAATTTAAGATGTGTTCGACCTCACTAACTATGATTCACACCTGTTTTAAGCCATCCTTGTGGTCGATTATGCAGTTTAATTGTGAGGCCATGTTTATTTAACGTAAGCATTCATGCAGCTGAAAGAGTTATTTTAGTTTAGAGATACAGCGCGGAAACGGGCCCTTCGGCCCACCGAGTCCACACTGACCAGCAATCCCCGCATGTTAACACTATCCTACACACATTAGGGAAAATGTACACTTATACCAAGCCAATTATACCTACAAACCTGTAGGTCTTTGGAGTGTGGGAGGAAACTGAGATCTTGGAGAAAACTCAAGCAGTCACGGGGAGAGCGTACAAACTCCATACCGATAAGCACCCAAGGTCAGGATAGAATCTAGGTCTCTGGTGCTGTAAGCACAGTAAGGCAGCAACTCTACCGCTGCACCAACATGCCGCCCTTTAAGCCAGTGCTTCTTAAACAATTTCAGTATAATTCACCCGTGTGTCTTTATCACAAAATGTCATTCACCATGACTTTTAGTAATTTCCGTCTTATTCTCCTTTGTGTATAATTTTATGTATAATTTATTTTGTCACATGAGCAACGCACATAAATTAACTCACTTCTTATGTGATTATTTTCAACTTATTGAACATCCTAAAAGTATGTAAAGAAAACTAGGAGTGGAAAAAATATATATAATTACCACTGGAGTTGGAAAATCATTCTAGTAGAATGTTAAAAAACCATTCCAGCGTCTAAACACTGGGCTTCAGCACCATCCTAGCCTTTTGCGTTTTGATTACTGCAGTTTTTTTCTTGGAAAACTAGCTCAAAATATAGCTAGAATTCATGATGCTTGATGCAAATAAGTGCTGGTAGATTGAAGTACAGTAAATATATGTAGAATTTTAGCAGAAAAGTATCTAAAATGGCAACACAAAGTAAAGTTACAGTTCAACAGTTGCCTATCGCGATCCTCCAGTGTTGCCATATATACATTTTTGATCCCACTAGCACGTCTGGTCTTCCTTACAAGGCTATATTACAGTATATTTGGGAAATATCCTGCTACTTTGAAATTAGAAAACCATAGGTAGAGAGAAAAAAACATGGCAAAATTCCTTAAAACAAATAAGAGCTTACTAACCACTTTAATGGCATTGCCTTTTTTAAGTATCGAAAAAAATATATTAGTATCTGAATAAATTAAGTCATTCACCCTTCATTCTCCCCTCTAGTTTCATTCACCCCAAAATAATTGTATTCACCAGGTTAAGAAGCACTGTTTTAAGCAATGATTTGGGCTGAATTCAATCCTGAGGCAGAGGCAGTGGCAGAGGCAGATGAATCACTTGAAATCACAACTCTACCTCGACCTCTTGTACCAGCATTTTATTGTTATTTGGGATTTATTATTAATTATGAACTTTTAGAAAAAGGATGGATGATTTATTGTTCTTCATGAACATGAGTCCTATGACTACAACACTAAACAAATTAGCTAACTGTTGCTTTTCTGGTGCACACATGCACATAATTCTCCATGCTTGCTTCTTTTAAGTTAGATTGATTATTCTCTTTGCAGATTGTTGTACACCTGTCTTTTTTTATTTAGTGTGAATGATATTGCTATCTTGTGTGCGGAGCTAACTGCCTATTGCAAGGCTCTCAGTGCAGAGTGGCTTGGTGTGCTCAAAGCACTGTGCTGTTCATCCAACAATGGAACATGTGGCTTTAATGATCTTCTTTGTAATGTTGATGTAAGTATTTTTTTCATCATTCTGATTTTGAAGTTTTGATCTATTTGGTTAAATTTGTTAGTTCAGTTAACTATCCCCATTCCGTTTTTTACATTCAACCTGAGCATGTATGCTTTTACTGCATTGAATTTGGTACATTGAGTCCATTTGAGCTGCTTCATTTTAAACTTGCAACAGTTTAAATTTGCAAATGCATAAGTGAACCAGTTGGGGTTTTCTAACGATTTTGACAGGTTAATAGTCACTTTCACAAATGGCACATTTTTAAAATGAAACAGATGGAAATATGAACCCCAATTTCATGTGTTGTTTGGATTTAAATACACTCTTTCATATTATTATCCCGAAAATAGATCTAAGACCTGGGCCTTGTGATTAAGGAGGTGAAAGTTACCTTTCCACCATTTTGATTCAAAGCACTTAGCAATAAATGGCTTAACTTCTAATAGTCTCTATATTACAAATGTTCTATTTTTCTCAGGTGAGCGATTTATCATTCCATGATTCTTTGGCAACATTTATAGCTATTTTGATAGCTAGACAATGCTTGCTGTTGGAGGATTTGATTCGATGTGTGGCAATCCCCTCACTCCTTAATGCAGGTAACTATCTCAACTTCAGGTCCACTTTTTATAGTGCAGAATTCATTGCCTGTCTATTTTATTCCGTGAGCTTTGCTTTTTCTCACATGCTTATTACATGGCACTTTGAAACTTACGTAACTACTTCAAACTGTAATTATTTCTTCAACCCTTCCTTATTATCAACAATTCAATGAAGCTAGTTAAGCATGGCTTGCTTTTAAACAATTCTGTACAATTACTTTATCTTGACTCTTCTGGAATTTGAACACTTCTATTGAATCAAGTCTCCCTATAAAAACAGGTTTGTCCAAATGACTAATTTTATCCTTAATGAATTTTGATAATTACAATACATTGATGCATTCATCTTCATTTTTCGACTAATGATGCAATCTTTCAGCCCTCTGGCATGTTTAGATGATTACACCAAATGTCGCTGTAATTTTACCTTTACTTCCTTCAGATACCTAGCATCCTTGAATGTGTGCTTTATCTCAATGCAGCTAGCCTTTATAGAAAATAAAAGACACAGTGCTGGAGTAACCTAGTGTGTCAGGCAGCATCTCTGGAGAACATGGATAGGTCATGTTTCGAGTTAGGACCATTTTTCAGTCTGGATCCCAACCCGAAATGTCACTTATCCATGGTCTCCAGAGGCAGTGCTTGAACTGCTAAGTTACTCCAGCGTTTTTTTTTTGTAAACCAGCATCTGCAGTTCTTTGTGTCTCTGGCCTATATAGAAACTCCATTTATCAGTTTTACTTTCTCTAACATCTCAATTAATTCAACTCTTTCAATACCCTATGTCATTATTTGCGAAGGAATGCCTACCGATTCATTTTAAATGCCTATGGAAGATTTTGATTCAGTTTCATTATATTTTATGTACCCTGTTGCAGGCACTAAAATGCACTTGCAATACCTCTTCCCTTTTACTGTCTACTTTTATCAATCCTTTGTAGGAAGCACAACTTGAACTACTCTTAAAGATAATCATTCTAGTCATCCTTCATTTTTCTACAAGTTTGCAACATTTTTTTTGGCCATAAGAAATTAGCAATGTCAATTTCTGAACAATGTTTTTTGTGACCTGTTTCTTTGTACTGAATGATGTTGCCCTATTTTTGTTTTAAAGATGATGCACTTTGTGGAATGTAGCTTTGCAATCTTGAAACAACTAGATTTCTAATGATCAAATGAAAACAAATTGAAGGCTGGTTATCTCAGCATAATTGTAAGATATTGGTTGTATAACTGTCATTAACTTTTGATTTAGGTCTTAGGTCCTATTTTGATTCAAGGCATAGGGATGAAGTTAAATATAATTCACAGACCAAAGAAATGTTATGAACTTTAATTCAAAGCAGAAATTAGAAGAAAACACGTAACTAATTAAGCAACATCCTGCAAAATGTTTTCTCTTGCGAAACTTCTGATGAATCATAAGAGCGTGATTAAGGAAAGTTGCACAATATATACACATTTATTTCTTTTTAACCTCTGCATTATTGTGATCTTAGGCAGACGGTGCTGAATAAAAGAGTGTCCTTGGAAATGACTCATACATGCTCTTGAAATGAGCAATAGTAAAGGTGGAGATGAAACAAACATTTTGCAAATGGTGCAAAGCTGTCCTGAAGGGAATGCTGTATTGTTCTCTGCAGAAGAAATGTTAATCCAAGACCTAAGATCCATAGGTGCACATTTTCTGGTAGCTTGTGACAGTCTTAGTGCCACAATTACTCACCAACATGCATAACACAGAAGTACACCATGAATTGGTACAGAACATTCTCATAATATAACAATTTGCTGTGTAAATACATTTTTTTATCTCCCTAGTTTACTAGTCCAAATCAAAAACATTAAATTTAATTTAATTAAACTAAAAGGAATTTCACATGGAATAAAGTAATTTAACCAATGGCAGTTGACTGACATGTAATATTAACGGACTTTCATTCTTCTGCTGAACTTCAGTGTGTTTCCAGCATTGTCTTTTTCTCTTAAATTATTCTGAGAGAATAGAACAATTGTAATTTAAGTCCATACGTTGTTGATACATTTTACAAAAAAGTGACCACGTTTCCATTTGTCATTTGTGTTTCAGCATGTAGTGAGCAAGATTCCGAACCAGGTGCTCGCCTAACATGCCGAATCCTCCTCCATTTGTTTAGGACACCACAACTAAACCCTTGTCATCAAGACAGCAGTAAGTGATGCATTTATATAGTGAAAATGCCTGAGACATTGTTTCTGTTATGTTTAGTGAGAAGAGATTAATATATTCTATCCACAAAGATTTTAATTCAACACATTTCATGTAGGTGGTTCAAAACATTTTTTTGGTTCAGAAGGAGCTGTTCAATGCTATGTAAACAACTTGTAAGCACAAGCATTTGGGAGAGGCAATATACATATTTTATTTTAATCATTTCACTTTTATCCTTTAGCTTTGTAAACTGGAGCAATCAGTTTTGTAACTATGATAGCTGTTTGTAAATATTGGACAGTGCCAATGAATACCTGATTCCTGTCGGTGGGTTAACTATTAGATGTGTTTATCGTTTGGGGAGGCCATCTCAATATTCATATTGATTTTGGATTAGACTGTTGGAATTTAAATGTGTACTGACATTAGGTCTTTGTACCAAATTCTTTAATTATCAGTGGGATATTCAAACTGTGTAAGAAAGACGATAGACACAAAATGCTGGAGTAACTCGGAGGGTCAGGCATCATCTCTGAAGAAAAAGAATAGGTGACGTTTTGGGTCAGAACCCTTCTTTGGACTCCAGCAATTTGTGTCTGTCGGAGATGTTCAAACTGATGTTCAAGCAACTGGTAGGTTCCTTTCAACATTCTTCAGGGTGCTGGCTTTCTGGTCCTTGAGCAGTGCCGGCCTTTCCAACTCCACGTGTTTGACTCCTGAATAGCCTCAAAAGTCATTGAGACACCATCCTGACTTAGTAACTGGTAGAAACTGTGGGGCATCTAATGAAGTAAATAGTCCTTTTGGCTTGTAGGATGTGGGAGTTCATTGACAAAACAACCCAGACTTCAACGTTGAATTTCCAACCTAAGCCAGTGGGGAAGGATGGGAAGGACATCAAGGTTCTGCAACAGCTTCTTCCCACGAGCCATCAGACTCCTGAATGCCATGTAATGGGTTGCCACCTTTGTCTATTTATCCTTTTCATCCATGCCTATCCTTCGGTTAATTTATTTATTGTGTTGCACAGGGAGCCAAATGCAACGTAATTTCGTTTGGAACTGCACATATCAATGTATTTCTAAATGACAATAAAGTTTGTTTGACTTTGACTTGACTTGACTTGGTGAAATAACTGGTTGAAAAGCAAAATTGTAGTTATTGGAAATGTGAAATAATACAAAATCCTAGAGATTTGGTTCAGGAGTATCAGTGACAATGGGGGGTGGAAGATTGTAACCTTCACGTGGTCCGCCCTGTTTAGACGGTGTGCAACCCGGTGTGCACAATCAAATAAGATAAAATAGAACAAGTTGTCCTACAACTTTAGGCTGTGCACGCCATACGCAAGAAGAAGAAGAAGTGACAATGGAATGGTTTAAATTCCAGGTTGGCGACCCTTCATCAGAAATTTTGGTTAAGTTTGCTTTTTTTTTTAACTCCAGTCAAGCTGTTTTAATTGGTCTTAAAATTAAAGTGAGCCTCAGCAGCTCTATGGACCTCGGGCGGCGTGGAGAGCCTCGGCAGCTTTCGCGTCACGATTCCCCGTGTCCCTGCGATCAACGGAGGAATTGCAGGTTTACCAGAGTAAGTAATGGCCGCCAGGGCCACCTTCTCATCGTGTGCCCCGCGCGACGATAACTGCCACTGCCGCCATGTTCTACGATCGAGTGGGGGAGACGGAGAGGATTCAGAAGCAAGCCGGTGGCCTCCGGCTGTGAGCGAGTGGCTGTGAGGTAGCGACTGTGAGCGAGCAGCTGTGACCTCTGGACCTCCGGGCACGAACAAAGGCACTCTGTAATATTGGTCATAAATTTGGTGCAGAAATGCTCCAAAATAAGGCTCAGAATGCACCAGAAAGATTCTAAAATGCCAGCTTCCAGGGCTCCTCAGCGGGCCCTGGACCCCGGCCGTGAGGTACTGCGCTCGTGAGGTGCGCTGCACACACATTATTTTACATACAATTTTTGTAGTCCTGTCATGCCACCCACCTTTTTGAAAAGCTTCATACGGGCCTGCAATGTATAGCTGAATTGCACCAAAAAGAATGCCCCAAAAAATGTGCATCCGTCCCCAATCTAGCACTGTGATCATCGGATTCCCACTGTGTTTATCAAATATTTGACTGAAGATTTTAATGTGGTCATAGCTAATTATGCTCCCAGAAAGTGACCCCAGGCAACTTCCAGTTTACAGTTATTGATAAGACACGCGGAACAAAGGCCATGTGTAAAAATAGTACACTTGGATTTAAACCCAGGTGTGAGCATAGAACAGCTTAGTCTGATGATTAAAAGAAATTAATGTGCAGGTCAGATACACCAATTTAACCTCGCTTTTTATAGACTGTCGATGGCACCTGACCATCAATGGATGCTAGGACTGGACGATTCCACTGGGACACTGAGCTTTATGAAAGCTCAGCATTACAGTTCAAGTCAAGTCAAGAGAGTTTATTGTTATGTGTGCCAGATGGGACAATGAAATTCTTGCTTGCTGCAGCTGAACAGAATATTGTAGGCATAACTACAGAACATATCAGTGTGTCTATATACCATAGAATATATATATATACACACACACATAAATAAACAGATAAAGTGCAATAGGCTGTTATAGTTCAGAGTTTGTTTGAAGTTTTGTTTAATAGTCTGATGGCTGTGGGGAAGAAGCTGTTCCTGAACCTGGATGTTGCAGATTTCAGGCTCCTGAACCTTCTACCTGAAGGCAGCGGAGAGATGAGTGTGTGCCCAGGATGGTGTGGGTCCTTGATGATGTGGGCAGCCTTTCTGAGGCAGCGACTGCGACACATTTGTTGTTGTCCAAGTGATCCAGAGCGGTGTGGAGAACCAGTGAGATCGCATCCACCATTGATCTGTTGTGGCGGCAAGCGAACTACAGTGGATCCAGGTTCTTGTCGAGGTATGAGTTGATATGCGCCATGATCAGCCTCTCAAAGCACTTCATCACCACAAACGTTAGTGCCACTGGTCGATAGTCATTGAGGCATGTCACCTTGCTCTTCTTGGGCACTGGTATTATTGATGCACTTTTAAAGCAGGTGGGAACCTCAGATCTTAGAAGTGAGAGGTTGAAAATGTCTGTGAAAACTCCAGCCAGTTGGTCCGCACAGGTTTTTAAAACATGACCGGGTATACCATTAGGTCCAGGCGTATCAGTTCACAGGTCAAGCCCCGGCTGAGTTGACAGGAAGCCTGCTGGAAAAAGGGACAAACGGCGTACCCTTGCACTGACATACTCTGCAATGTCATAGTGGTGGTATGTCATTACTGGAGCTATTGGTGCATATTGGTATTCTTTTGAAGGGTTTGAGTGATGAGTGGTGGAGCAGAGCACGTAAGATTATCACTGCAACAATAGTTGAAATCCTTCTAGCTCTTAAACACACTGATGGAGCGTTCTTTATTCCCCAGCTAAACCAACAGTGGGGATCCGTTCATCATGCGACAGACATCTACTGGCAGCATCACAGAACAGCATTGTGGTTGGAGCAGTGTTTGCTGTCCTCAAAGCTATCTTCATGTTGGGTATGTATAGAGTATTTTTTCTGCAAATTGCTTTTTTACAGCAGGAACGGCTTCTCTTGTTTTGGTGTTTTCTCACACTCTCATTTTATAAATCATTCTCTTTTAATGCACTGGTGAGTTCATTTTGTTCTACACTGAAATATGAACAGACTTGCATGGATTGGTGTTCATTTTTCAACATGTATATAAAATTAAAAGCTGTATTGGTAGGATGGTTATCTTTGATTTTAATCTTAAAAAAATGTAATCTACCTTCTCTATTGCAGAATGAGAGGAAAAATTGTAAAAAACACCTGCTTGAAATATACCCGGATTTTACTTAAACCTTAGAATGAAGGAAACAGCTTTTCAGAAAATAATATTTAAGACCATTTTCTGCCCTATTATTTCAATGGAAACATTGATTTTACTCTAGGTTGCCTTTTGTATCCAAAACATCACCTGTAGAGCAGGATCTTGAAAATTGTCAACAGTGTTCTTAAAGTAAGAAAGGAAAGGTTGAGGGTGGTGAAAAAAGTGAGCAGCGGCTTGGTAATGTAACCCTCTGCCTAGAGAGAATCCTTTGGCTGATTATATAATAATCATACTAAATGTGTTTTGGATGATAATTTTGGAGACTTCTCAATGCAAAATCTTCCTCTTGTCATTTCAGGTGATGCTGAATTGAAAGGGTCTGGATTTTCACATTCTGGTGGAATGGAGGAGCTCCCCGAGGATGATATAGGAGTGAAAAAATCTGGCAGTCGGGCTGTTTCTATTGAAACAGCCAGTTTAGATGCTTACGCTAAATACGTGTTAAAGAATATTTGTCAGCAGGTAAAGAAATATTTAAGGACAATATATTAAAACTGGGAACAGCAGCTCTGCATGTTAATTGAAATTAACCTGCTTAATCTTTATGCAAACACCTTTGAACAGAATTTGCTATAATATTTAATATTGATAATATTTAAAGAAGTTTTTAAATTTCCAGTTGAAGCATTTACTTATAGCTGTTGAAAATTACAGTAAATTTGGCACATTTCCATGAGTTATTTCACCAGATTTCTTCAGACAAAATGAGATATTGAATGAAAGAAGGTGGGTGATCAGGAACTTTGTCAAAGATAAAGCTATTAAGGAAGACATTGTAATGAAATATAAATGTTTAAAGATGAAATTTTAAGATGCCAGGCCTAAAACCCTGTTTAAGCTGCCAGTGATGTGATGAAAGTAAATGATGATGAAAGGGCAATATTGGGGGAATACAAATCTTAATCGCTTATGAGGCTGCAGCAGGTAAAAAGGGTAGGAAATGGTGAAGCGATGGAGTGATTTAAATAAATGATGTTGATCATAAAATTGAGATATTCCGGAACCAAGGGTGCATATAGTTCATTGAGGCAAAGTATTGTTGTATGACATGTCTGGTATATTGGGATACAAATGGTGGAATTATGGATGACTGGTTAGGGAGGGTGAGAGTTGGGGAGCTTGATGGGATAACTTTGGAGAGTATGTTTGAAAGTTTCAGCAGCAAGTGAGCTAAAGCTGTGATGGAATTAGGTGGTCATTATGATGGGAGAAGGTACAGGTCAGAAGCTATCTTGGAGTTAGAATGTGTAAACACCATTGTTCAGCCAAAGACATTGGTGAGCCAGGACACTAGAATCGGTGTCTCATGGAAGTTTATGGCAGGAGAAAGAGAGTTGGTTTTAGATTTCTAATGTTTAGTTGAAGGAAATATCAGTGTAATCAGAAGTGGGTGTTTGATAATTAGTCTGACATCACAGGTGGTGAGGTAGAGCCTATCTGTGCCTTGGCACTGTGATGTGCCAAGCATGTAGATGAGATATATGAGTGGCCAAAAGCTGGTTTGTTGGGTATTCTGTTGACAATGCTTTGAAGTAAATAAAGGCATTTGATGAAGATTATGTAGCTAAACACAAAGTGCTTGAAGAACTCAGCAGATCAGGCAGCATCTGTAGAGGGAATGGACCAGTATGTTTTTGGTTGGGAATCTTCTACAGTCTGAAGAACGGTCCTGACTTGAAATATCACCTATCCATTTCCTCCACAGATGCTGCTTGACTCACTGATTTCTTCCAGCACTTTGTGTTTTGCTCAAGATTCCAGTATCTGCAGTTCCCTGTGTTTCCATTATCTTGCTAAACCTGGATGTGTGAGAGTGGAACATGTGTGGAGAGTCAAGAGGAGGTAATGGCAGAGAACGCTGCTATAGAGGCAGCTAGTGGGTTGAGAATAGGAGGGATAATGCACCGGTGGGGGGGAGAAGAAGGAAGATTCTGAGCAATTGGGTTATATTAACAGTTGATCCCAATATATGATCAGAATATATTATATTTTATGTCATAGATTAACATATGACACACATGTGATTAACAAGGATAGATTCTTGATTAGTATGGGTGTCAGGGGTTATGGGGTGAAGGCAGGAGAATGGGGTTGAGATGGAAAGATAGATCAGCCATAAAAATTTAATTTTAGTGTAGACATTTTGGACCAAATGGCCTAATTCTGCTACTAGAATTTATGAACATTCCTAAATCCAACACAGTACTCACGGTGCAAAATAAAGCTCTACATGACAAGTTGGGCATGTGGTGATGTTTTTTCTTTAATATGGAAATGTCCACAGCTAACAACAACAGATGGAAGGAAGTCAGTAATGAAAAAAGTACCTGAAGACCATTTTCGCCAAACCTATGAGTAGATTGTGAAAAATACTACCATTTGAGGAAATGTAATAAATATGATGGGTAATTTTAATTAGAAGCCAATTCGGGACTTGACGGAGGTAGTTTTCTGTTCAACGTTAAGTTTTGATGGAGAACTGTTCTGAGAAGCATCTTAGGATGTTTCATTACATTACGGCTGCTATAACAATATAAATTGTTGCTGTGGTGTTAACATAAAACCTGTTAACGGAAAGAGAAACAACCTGACTCTGCTAGTAGTATCATTGTACGATACATATTTGTACAAAGCATTATGTTTCTTCGTAGGAGTGGGTGGGAGAGCGCTGCCTAAAGAGTTTGTGTGAGGATAGCAGTGCTCTGCAGGATCCAGTTCTAACAAATAAGCAGGCTCAGCGACTCTTGCAGTTGATATGCTATCCACATCGGCAACTGGACAGTGAGGAAGGAGACAACCCACAACGTCAGAGAATCAAACGGATCTTGCAGGTGAGAAAAGATGCAATTTTTTTACAAATAATTACATGCCACAAATAAATAGAATAAGCAAAGGAAGCTGTGTCCTAGTTTAGTTGGCATCTGTAGTAGTACAAAGGTGTACATGGATTTTAAAATAGTTGTACTAATGACAGCTTTGGTGTTTAATGCTGATAAGACGATAATAGTAAAATGAATAAAAGTACAAATATAGGTTGAAAGATGAACCAGATGGAAGAACATAACTTTCCCACATCTATCCCAAGAACATTCTCTACTTGTACTTCAAGATCATGTCTTTCTTAATCTTGAATAGTTGTTCAGTTTTCTATTTCTTTTAGAATCTTGATCAGTGGACAATGAGACAGTCATCACTGGAGCTGCAGCTTATGATCAAACAGAGTGTCACCAGTGTAAGTAAAGACATTATAATTTGAACTCCTTTCTGGATCTGTATATGTCTGCTGAAATCAACAACAATATCCGAGAGGGGGTTTGTGTGTGTTTGTGTCTGTTAGTAAAGAAAGTGATGCCATTATTCTTCCTTCTAGATAGATCTAGAAGTGCTTATCTCTAATTTTGGCCCATCAGCCCCATGGTATGAGTGCATGGGAAAACATAACACATGGGAAAACAACACTGGCAGTTCTGCTGCCAAATAATTATTCGAAAGCAAAGCCCAAAACAAGAAACTTTGTTATATTTTACTTGTATGTAATACGAATGTAATATAAGAGAAGTACATTCCTTGAGTTGTGTTAGATGTAGTTAAGATTCAATTCAATTCAATGATACTTTAATGTCACATGTACCTAAGTACAGTGAAATTATTTGTTTTGCACACAACCTGGTGTATAATAAAGTGTCATTCATTCAAAATCATATAGCGGACCTCACCTAGCCATGTTTCTGGTGCCCACAAAGTTACAAAATCTTCATCAAACAATCTTATCTTCCGCTCGCAAAAGAGAACATTTGATTGCATTTGAAAGAGTACTTTATTCAAATAGTAAGTCAGAAATAGGACAGTTTATCAATACTTTTGGTAATTCTATTGTGATATTGCTTATCACACAATTCCTTTAGCATGGCTCCTCAACTTTCTTATGTGATTCCAGACTGATTTTTTTTTTACTATGTTTGAACTTGTTTGGCGTTGGTGAGTCAACCTGACATCTAAAATTGACACAATGTGCTGGAGTAATTCAGTGGGTCAGGCACCATCTCTGGAGCAAAAAATATCTGTCACTTTTGATTTCAGCGAATGCATCCCACCAAGCCCGTTTCCCATGAAGCTGAAATAGAGATTATGATAGGGTTCAGCACGCATGGATTTTACATTGATCTAAATTTAAGACCTTAGGCTGTGCTCCAACCTACATTAGTATCCCATTGAAGGGTCCCAGCTGGTTCAAGATTACAAAAATCTTATGTTTCCACTGTAACTGTATACTTGGTGTATCCTGCGGTGGGCTCGGTGAGGCCCCGACCACGGGTGAACATTGGGGAACATTAGAGGAAGAGGACTGACTTTGGTGCCTTCCCTCACAGTGGGAATCTTCTATTCTGCTGTGTGGAGATGTTTTATGTTGAATTCTATCAACTGTATGTTACGTTTTTAATTTTTGCTGTATGGCTGTATGGTGATTACATTTCACTGTGCCAACTGGCACATGTGACAAATAAATGTATCTTGTATCTCCTAAAGTATGTTAAATAATAATTAAAAAAAGCATGCATTACTGTTGTTTGGTCCTTTATTTCAGGAGATGAACTCCTTGTTAGAAAACATTGCTAAGGCCACTATTGAAGTATTCCAGAAATCAGCTGAAATGAACTCCTCAAATCTGAACAGTAATGGAACGGCGAATTCGGGGTTACCTGTCTCTGGCACCAGCAACACAAATGGAAACACCAGCAAAATGAAACCACTGCTGAGGTGAGTTTGAAATCGATGTAAAAATATGAGCACTAGAAATTTGAAACAAAGTGCGAAGTAGACTGTCAATTCTAAAAGGGAAGAAAACGGTACATCAACATGAAAGATGAAATTTTCATTAGAATTTCAAATCCGATGAAGAATTTACAACCCTCTTGCCATAACATTGAATTTCTCAATTTCAGATAACCAGTCTTCCTAGTGTGTATCTGAACTAGCCAGTTCCGATCTAAGGGCATTACCCATAATTTGAACTCGGATTTCCCTCAGCATCCTTTGGATGCTGTCTAACACGCTGGATATTTTCAACATCCTCTTTTAATTGCAAATTTCCAATTGCTGCAGTGTTCTGCATCTCAATTACAGCATTGCTTTTTAAAACGTTCTTCCTTCTATTACTCTCATCTTGTTCTATTTACATCTCCTCCAGACTGATCAACTGCACTTTATAGGCCTTCAACACCATGCACTTACTGCAATAATTTGCATTATTCTGTCTCTTGGTCACCACCTTTTAATAGCCATTCGCTTTGTCTCTAAACCACACCCCCTTCTGTGCAACTTAAAATGTGCTTGTTTTCTAACTTTCAATAATTCTAATGAAAAGTCTTCAACCTCCAATGTTAACTCTGTCTCTTTCACCTTTTATACGCTGAAAGCACTGCTTGGGTTCTATGCAATTGGTTGGCAGATTAATTAGCAACATAGAGAATCTTGACAAACCATTACCTAACACTCTGACCTTGAATCAAACACCTATTGGGGAGTGAATGGACCTGATACTCTGATTATGTTTTTACTTTTTTTTACTATGCCAACTTTGATGCACAATTTCACTGATACAATATCCTGTTAAAGCAATTTGTGATACTGTATTATAGAAACATAGAAAATAGGTGCAGGAGGAGGCAATTCCACCCTCCGAGCCAGCACTGCCGTTCATTGTGATCATGGCTGATCGTCCCCAATCAATAACCCGTGCCTGCCTTCTCCCCATATCCCATGATTCCACTAGCCCCTAGAGCTCTATCTAACTCTCTTTTAAATCCATCCAGTGATTTTGCCTCCACTGCCATCTGTGGCAGGGAATTCCATAAATTCACAACTCTCTGGGTGAAAAAGTTTTTTCTCACCTCTGTCTTAAATGGCCTCCCCTTTATTCGAAGACTAAGACTCGCCCAACATTGGGAACATTTTTCCTGCATCTAGCTTGTCCAGTCCTTTTATAATTTTATATGTTTCTATAAGATCCCACCTCATCCTTCTAAACCCCAGTGAATACAAGCCTAGTCTTTTCAATCTTTCCTCATATGACAGTCCAGCCATCCCAGGGATCAATCTCGTGAACCTACGCTGCACTGCCTCAATTACAAGGATGTCCTTCCTCAAATTAGGAGACCAAAACTGTACACAATACTCCAGATGTGGTCTTATGTTAAAAATACAATGAGATTGCAGCAACAATTTATAGTCTAATTGTATTTCAGAGATATCTCGACTTAAAATGATTGTTCTAATGGAGAAGAGAGATTTAATGCTTATTAGAGCTTGCCAAATGCTGTGATTAGCCAAATCTGTACTCCTTATAGCTAATAGGACTTGGTTTAATGCAAAGATGTTTTATCCTCAACATTGATAAAAGCTCGGGACATTGAGACCATATTTGTGCATTGTTCTTTCTTGCTGTTGCAATACACCTTCATTTTCACAAACAGCTCATCGGAGCGGACAGGGGTCTGGCTGGTGGCACCGTTAATCGCAAAATTACCAACATCTGTCCAAGGCCATGTGTTGAAAGCTGCTGGTGAGGAACTGGAGAAAGGACAACATCTTGGGTCGTCCTCACGAAAAGAACGGGATCGGCAAAAACAGAAGAGGCAAGTGTGTATTGTAGCTTTTTAATTATGCAGTAACAACAATGTATTGTTTTGATACTTGCTTACAATTTTCCACCATTGTAATTTATTCTGGTGTTAAGTCACTATATGTTTCTGAGCATTAATGAGCCACCTGTCCATCCCATTATGCAGCTCTTCCCCAGGTTACAGCAGGGTTACATTCCAAAGAACTGTTCATAACAGAAGGTAGAGGTACTTTGTCCTCCAGGAATAGATGGTCTGAAGAAGCATTCCAATTCTCGTTTCGCCATTCTAATTAATCAAACTAATATTAATACATTTATCCCGACCCTATCTTGCGCTAATAAGTATAGTCTTTGAAAATATTTTCTGGAGACAAGGTTTTAAATGCTACTGATGGTTTAAAAAAGGACACTGCTGCTGGCCTGGACATCACATCTCTGGATAGGATTTGCAAAACGGACATAAATGTGTTAACTAGAATGTATTCGTCCGGGATTAAATGTGGCAAAATTCTAGTTAGTGTTATGAAAAGTCACCTGCAGCACCGCAGCAGCCAACAAATTAATCCTGCTGATATCCCAAACGCACGCTCGTTTACACGGGTGGACAAAAGGTGGATGTTTGTAAACTTGAGTTAACCTGGTCCTGGCGTTATAGGGAGTCATAACAAGAAATACCACTGTCACTCAGACTATCAAGTTGCTCATTTTTATCTGGATTGAACCCGAATTTTTTTTTTAATTTTTTGTAATTGTGGAGCTCAATTGTGGAGCTATAGGTTTTGCATGCATTCCAATATGTATTGACCATCTCTAATTGCTCTTGCTATTTGACACTGTCACCTTAATCTGTAAGTGTCTATTAGGTATGGAATTTTGAGTTGTAGATCCAGCAAACGTGAATGCATGATGATTGTGTGTCTAAGCTGAGATAAAATGTAGCATCAGGAGGAATATATACATGATGTTTCAATAGACCTGATCTGGTCCAGATGATTGGTTTTAGAGAGGTCTTGATGAGGAACTGACCTTTGGATTTAGTGTGCTAAATAACATATCATGATGGACAAAGTTTATGCCCAACACTTCTATTTCCTCCACAAAGGCCCTCTTCCCCACAGATATATATCCTTCCCTGTTTAGAATGACTTTGACAGATGTTCACTTTTCTTTCAATGTTCCTTTTAGGGAAAAGAAGAGGTTAATCTGCATTTAACAAAGGATATTTTATCATCGTGAACCTATTTGTACAATGGTGAACTAGCCCTCCACCTACCTGTCTTTTAATTTAGCATTGCTTAGTTTGCAGTGTGACCAAGGGTCCCCTTCCACTGTTACATTGGATACCAGGCATCTGATAATTGATCAGATGATAACCAGCATCTGTAGTTCTTTGTTTCTACAGCTAGTATTTTAAGTACACATAGTCGACATCAGAATGCGTGCTTAAATGTTATTCCAACTTTCTATCTTGTCATTAGTTTCCTTGTCTCTTTCTTTGGAGGGGTAACACTGCTTTAAAACTATTTGTCTCCTGTATATTCCAGATGTGCTTTAAAAATACTCTCACTGAGTGAGCTCTCTCAGATATTCTACTGTCTCTTAACATTACAATTGTTCTGTTTTTCATTCACCCTGCAATCACCCTGTCACCTAATCACTATCACCTCACTCCCTTTCTGTTTATTTTCAATCAGTAGCTTTTTTTTTAAACAGTGCAGGCCTTAACTCTTTTCATGTGAAATTATTTAGAAAAAATATCCACTGTGTGTCTGGGTTTTTTACAATGGCCTGTAATTAGAAGAATCACCAGGGCTTAATTATTATGTTTAGTTTGATTAAATTAACCTGATTACTGCAGCTTAAGCCAACTCGTAGGCAATAATATATTTTGTCTAAATTTTGTTCCCAGTATGTCTTTGCTGAGTCAACAGCCATTTCTTTCTTTGGTTTTGACATGCCTTAAGGGGCAGGATGAACAAAGAGAGGGACTTCTCACCTCTCTTTACAGCCAGGTCCAACAGGTAATTCACTTTTAACATTATTTAGTTGCGAATCGGTAAATTTGTTTCAATGTTTAGTGAAATAATATAACTTGTGTCTTTCATTTTTTTCCTATGACATAAATTTAATCCACATGATGTCAACATACAATTTTCAATACTTCCTCCTCCATGAAAACAATTCAATTTAAGCAGGCAGGCTGAATTTTGATTTAATATCTCATTTCTCATCACTCAGAATTACAAACATTCATTGTGTTCTCTAGCCCTGAACTGGAATGTGCTCTTTGGTTTCTGGAAGTAAGAGTGCTACCCACAACTATCCTGATACCTGTTGAATCCCAAATAGCAAGTTGGTTAAGAATTTTTTTTTTACCCTTGAAATCATTTGACAGTGATCCATATGAAAATCCATAGCTTCCATGTGAAAATAAATTGGTCATAGAAATATATTGGTTGGAAATATAGAAATATTGGGCCATTCGGCCCAATTTGTCCATCCTGCCACCCAACCAACCTTGTCCCGCTTGCCTGTGCCTGACCTGTATCCATCCAAACCTTTTTTCTCCATGTGTTCATCCCAAGTGTTTTTTAAATGTCAGCATTGTACCCGCCTCTGACAACATATCCACCACCTTCTGTGGGTTGCTTCTCGGATCCCTTTTAAAACTTTACCCTCGATCGTTAAACCCACTCCCTCAAGTTTTAAATTCCTCAATCTTTGTGAAAAGACTCTGGCTTATTGCCTTATCTATGCCCCTCAAGATTCAATAAACCTCTATAAGGTTACCCCAACACTCCAGGGAAAAAAAAGACTCGACCTATCCAACCTCTCCTGAGAATTCAAACTCTCAGTAACATTTTCTTTATTCCACCCTTTCCAGTTTAAAAACATCCTTCCTAAAGCAGGCTGACCAGAACTGTACATAGTACTCCAAACTTAGCCGCACAAATGCGTTGTACAACTGTAACATAACATTCCAACTTCTGTACTCAATAAAACGATATCTGCTTTTAATGGATTTTTGTTTTTGTGGAAGTGTATTTAGATTGAAAAGGGCTATAAAACTACGTACAGTCTGATTTGATATGTTTTGTAGGTCTCTGTGACTTTGTAACATTTGCTGTACGTCAGGATGCTTCCCTTAATAGTTTTGTTTAGTCATTTAATTGTCATGTGTACTGAGGTACAGTGAAAAGCTTTTTGGTGCATGCTATCCAATCAGTGAAAAGACTATACATTACAACAAGCCATTGATGGTGCACAGATAAAGGATATAACGTTTAGTGCAAAGTAAAGTCAGTTTAAAGAAAATATGGTCTTTAATGAGGTAGACCAGAGGAGCACCAGTGTTGAGGATTATGATAGAGTATCTTTTTCTTGCGTATGGCATGCACAGCCTAAAGTTGTAGGACAACTTGTTCTATTTGATCTTATTTGATTGTGCACGCCAGGTTGATTGCATTCATTGAAACAGGGTGGCGGACCACTCTATCTCCAATCCCATGATAGAGTATGATTTGTCACCTATCCTCACTGATTGTGGTCAGGAAATCAAGGATTCAGTTGCATAGGGGAGTGCTGACTCAATGGGAAGTAATTAATTTGGCTGCAAAGTCCTACTTTGATGAATACTCGTATTTTTAGTGTAAGTCTTAGATAATAAGAAATGTAAACTTTAGAGTACTTGCATTGTAGTCTTGGGGATATTGTGGTATTAAAAAAATGTTTTCTTAAAATATTATGTACATTGTTATGGATATTCATGATGTTGGTAATGGTAAAGATCCCTGTGCACATCTATATGGTGTTGGAGAATGTAACTCCCTAAAGCTTGTTGCTGTGTTTTAAATACATTGTAAAATACCTGAACTTGTAAAGGAATGAGGGGTACAAGGAACTTCAGATGCTGCTACACACACACACACACATACACACACACACACACACACACACACAGAGACACACACACACACACACACACACACACACACACACACACACACACACACACACACACACACAGACACACAGACACACACACACACACACACACACACACACACACACACACACACACACACACACACACACACACACACACACAGGGACCCCTCCTCTCCATCCCGCACTGAACCCCATTCCCTCCTCTATTCAGTCCTCAGTGACATCCCCTGTGCTCCCCTCCCCATCTACCCCCCCCCACCTCGCATTGATTCTCCTGCCACCCCCCCCCCCCATCCATCCATCCATCCTACACTGGTCCCCCAATTCATCCTGTACTGACCCCCCCCCTCCCCATTCATACCGGCTATGTTCATCCCTTACTGACCCACCGTCCGTTTACCCTGCACTGATCCTCCCATCCATCCTGTAGTGATCTCCCCATTCATCTTTTACTGATCCCCCATTCACCCTGTGCTGATCCCCTCATAAGTAAGTAAAGTATCCTTTATTGTCTCCCCATTCATCTTTTACTGATCCCCCAGTACTGATAGCCCCATTCAAGAAGAATGGGGGGAACAGTCTGAAGAAGGGTCTCGACCCGAAAGGTTGCCTATTTCCTTAACTCCATAGATGCTGCCTCACCCGCTGAATTTCGTCAACATTTTTGCCTACCCCCATTCATCCTGTACTGAACCCCAATTCATCCTATGCTGATCCCCCCACCATCCATCCCTAACTGATCCCCCCCATTCAACTCCACTGACGTCCCCCGTGCTCTCCCCTCGCAATTTTACATACTCCAACCAACAGGTACCAATTCACCTGCCTCAATCCATCCATTCCACACCGATTGCCTTATCATCCCCCACCCCCCCCCCCCCCCCCCGCCATCTATCCACCCCGCACTGATCCACATACACCCTGATCCTATTGTTCTTCATGGTCTTCAGAGCGAACATTGATTATGTTTGATAACAGAATGTAACCAAATGTGTTTTAATTCCCAATGGTATTATTTGTTTTGACACCTTTAAACATATTACCAAAAGAACATTTGCTGCAGTTATGTCCTTTGGCCATCTCTTGTCAGTTAGTGTAATGTTTAACCTGTCAGATGGGTATAGTCGGTTTTAACAGCTATTATCATAAAATGCCTTTGGAAATTTGCTTGCAACCTCAATATTTTGTTATGGATAAGTTATGTGGGAAGCCAGAGTGTTTCTGTGCCAATAGCAATACCGACCCATGCTATGGCCATGTCATGGTAATTTTCGGTCCTTCACAGAAAACATGCTTGCATCAATCTGTAGTGTGTATGGTTAAGCATATATGTTACCATGGTCCAAGATTTATTGACACAGGTTGATCATATGCTGAATAATCCAACCACATTTTTGTTTGGAAGTGTAAAGAACTAATAGAAATTGCATTAATTGCAATGTGTAAAAAGAGTTGAGATATTGTATTATAATTTTGCTGCATGTCATTGTGGTATATATCATGTCTTGATTGGTGAATATGTTTAGTTTGTTAGTTAGTTGAAGCAGAAATAATATGTGAATGTAGACAAAAGTGCTGGAGAAACTCAGCGGACACGGCAGCATCTATGGAGCAAAGGAAAGAGGCAACGTTTCGGGCCGAAACCCTTCTTCAGATTGATGAGTTTCTCCAGCATTTTTGTCTACCTTCGATTTTCCAGCATCTGCAGTTCCTTTTTGAACATAATATGTGAATGTTTCATTGAGCATAATTCCGACTGGTAACTACGCACTTCATCCGAGCACATTATCGCACGCGTCATGCAAACCGTCTTCAATGATCACCTAAACTGTCATTTGGCAACCTAAAAAGCTGTCAAGGTTGCCCGGCTGGCAACAGGGAAAAAAAGTTAAGTGAGAGCCCTGATGTAGCCATTTTATGTGCTTCAAACGATTGCCTGCAGAGGGCAAAACAGCAAAATGAAACATTCTTTTCATGGTTTTGTTGTAATTCCTAAGTGAAATGCTATTGTTCCCTAATATTTTTTGTCCGCTCTGGTTTTTTGGCAACCACCATATTCAATAATTTGTCCTATTAACTCTATTCAGATTGTAACAAACTGGCGTGAAGATCAATACCAAGATGACTGCAAAGCAAAACAGATGATGCATGAAGCCCTGAAACTCCGTTTAAATCTTGTAAGGAATGATCGTGCAGAAAATAATTAAATGTATTTTACGTTGGGTGAAGGTCGTTCTTATTTGTTCATTTTCTTCCGAATGCACAATTGGCAATTGTTTCCATTAACAAAATTTTCGTTTTTTTGGTTTCGTGTAACCTTATTTGTAAAATAATTTATGTAATTTACTGGAAAGACAGACATTAAATTGAAAAATACCCATTTTTTAATTTCTCTGTTCACCTGCCTAGGAGCCAGGCAAACGCAGGTGCAGTGTTCACAATATGTGTGTGTTTGTTGATTATAATGATGGGCTAATATATTATTTAATGTCTATAATTTTTGAGTTATCATTCAGAGCCAACATTATTAGTATTTTCTGTCAAACATTACTTTAAAACACTAGACTTTACGTGCAGCAATTTTTTTTGAGAGATAAAAAGGCTAAGAATTTCCAAATGAAAAAAACAATTGCATTAAAAAATATATTTGTGTGATGGGTTGTAAACAGTTGCCTCCAAGTGGAGCATATTCTGGTTCCACACAAGATATTGAATTAAGAACAAATCCTTAAGCCCACACACCCATCTCACAGTAAAAAATCCATTAAAAAAACCATAATATGTTAGCTGCATTGATTCAAGATCTTCACCTTAACTCTTCACCTCTTGGGTAGTCCATATTGTATGATCTATTACTTGCAACTATAATAGGCAAAGTCAGTTCTTGGGGTGTCACTGGAATCTAAATTATTGACTATTGATAACTTAAATACAGACATTGTAACAAGTCAAGGGTACAGTCGTGCAATGGCTTAGTTACTGAAGCAGAGGTCTGGACCATTGATACAGAAGCACCAGTTATGGAAGGGGAGAGAAGAGTTGTTATTCAATGCAATTCTCTCTCTCTTCAGTCTTAAAACTACTTTTCCATTTCCTAATTGGAGTCAAACAGCATGGAGACATGTTCTTATCAAACTTGTCCACGCCGACCAAGAACACCAAGTTAGTGACGTATGCCTGCATTTGGTCCATATCCCTCCAAACCTTTCCTCTCCATGTACCTGTTCAAATATATTTTATATGTTATTATACATGCACCAACCACTTATTGTGGCAGCACGTTCTGTATATCCAGCACCTACGGTGTGAAGACGTTGCTCCTCAGGTTCCTATTAAAACCAACAGATGCCAACACCAACCTATTTATCTGTGACGATACTTCCAGGGAACTATCTAGGAGCAGAGAAATCTTCACACTCCTAGATTTCTCTGCTCCACAAAAGTCTATGAAACCACCCTATTTTAGTATAATCTTCAAACCTTTTAGTCGTGTCCAATTCGTTGAGATAGATGACAAATAGCAACAATGGGCCCAGCGCCAAACTATAAGACTTCAAGTCTCCAGTCCAAAAAGGAACCTTCCACCATCAACCTCTGCATCCCACTATTTAGCCAATTCCGTATCAGGTTGGCTACCACTCTGTGGATCCCATAGAGTCTTGCCGTCCGAGGCAACCTACCATGTGGAAACTTATCAAAAGCCTTGCTGAAGTCCACATAGTCTACTTCTACAGTCCTGGCCTGGTCATTGATCTGAAACAGTAACTGTTTTTTCATGGATGCTGCCATGTTTGTTATCTATTTTTATTTCTGACTCGGTTGTAATTAGATTTGAGTGTAGACAGTTTTTTTATCAAAAGTTGACTTATGCTTATTTCCCCCTTTTGATATTTGCCTCAGGTAGGTGGGATGTTCGACACTGTCCAGCGTAGTACGCAGGGGACCACCGAGTGGGCTGTCCTTCTCTTGGATATAATCAGCAGTGGAACAGTTGACATGCAATCAAACAAGTATGCATTTTAATTACTTATGTTGCATGAACTGTTGATATCTTCTTGTGAACACAACCCAATGTGATTGTGTATGGATCAAGTATGGGTTTGTCATGCTGTGAGTAAATGTGCAACTGACATGAGGAAGAATTAGTCTCAAAGTTGAATGGTTACTTTACTTTTCCAGTGCGGATATCTTTAACTATCTTGACTAATAGTATAGTTTAAATATTCAACAAGCTGATGGATTTTATTATTTCAATATATCGTCTGTTGGAGTTTGGCAATTTAAGTTTAATATCAAGTATTTAATTTTTAACTGAAATAATGATTTTGTTTGTAATCAATAGCTACAGTGGATTACCGCTTTGTTTATTTTATTGAATTGTGGTATATTATAATTTAGAATATGATTTAATTTTCAGAGCTAAAACCAATAGTGCTAATACTCTGGAGGTGCAGGTGTACCCTGTTTCTAACTATTTGCTTGCAGCAATGAAATGGTTTTACCTTGAACCTGTTTCTGCAGTGACAAATACTCTTATTGTGGCAGAATATTGGTATGAGTTTATTTTCATTAGTATGCAATGAATTCTTGACCAATGAGAGAGAAAAGGCAAAACAAAATCGGGCATTGTGGCAAGATATTTGTAGTGTTTCTAGATTATGTCAAGATTTTTCTCATGGCAATATATGAGCCTGTGAGAGAGGCTTTCCAAGCTAAATGTGAAGCTAATTGAGATAAAAGCTACCCAAGATCCAGCCAAGCTCTCATTAAAACTTTGCAAATTTATCATCTGCACGATTATATTAGGTAAGCTGCTGAACTTGTATCTCTAGTTTGCTATACTCCAAATAAACAGAATAATACCTCAGTATTGGTACAGCCAAACTCTGAGTGTGTGGGTGGCAGTAATAGGGTAATAAGGTAATTAGTAATAGGAGCAGAATTAGGCCATTCGGTATACTCTGTATATTTAGTATACTCTGACATTCAATCATGGTTGATCCATCTCTCCCTCCTAACCCCATTCTCCTGCTTTCTCCAAATATCTATCAATACAATTTTAAATTTGGTTTTGAGCTTCATTGAGAAGTCAGTGAATAAAGTTTGCAGGTCACTCGCATGGACTAAGGTGCGTACCATATGTATACATGTGACTAGTTATGAACTTAGTTGCAATTAGTTGGATGGAGAGGCTACAATTATTCCTAGCATTTTAAATTTCAGAGGTGAAAAAATGGCTAGGATTCTTAACCCCTGTTATCTGTGCAACTAACACAAAATGCGTCACGTGAGACCCACTAAAATGTATCTGTAGTTTGCTGTGAAATACTTCTGAGAATAAAATTCTTCTTTTCCAGTGAGCTGTTCACTACAGTCCTGGATATGCTCAGTGTACTGGTCAATGGGACTCTAGCAGCGGATATGTCAAGCATCTCACAGGGCAGCATGGAAGAGAACAAGAGAGCTTACATGAACCTCGTAAAGAAACTCAGGGTAATATCTAGTTGTGTGTTTTGGAACATCTTGATGAGATTCTTGACACCAGATCACCTGACAGTTGTTGATGTAGGAAGCCAGTCAACCTTCCTGTCTCATTTTCAGTCATCGCATCCAGCAGAATAATTAATTCCAAAAGTCTTTTGCTGCAGTATGTTATCTATCTGTTCCAGTTGTCACTTTGTGCAATGTACAGCATTCTAAAATTCTGCTTTGCTGTGTTAAATCTGCTCTGTAGATCTGCTTTCAATTCATATATTCAGCTCTTTTTAATACTGTTTCCTATCTTATATATACTGCAATATGTCATCAGATGCTTACAGTGCTGCAAAATACAGTTTTCAGTCATGGATGACAGTTTTACAATGTTTCTTGTCTGGCCCCTTTTTTAACACTTCAGTTTCTCATTTACTTCAAAAAAAATGGATGGAAGCTTGCACTGTGCAACTTTTTTTTAAAAGATGCCTCAGAATAAAAGAGCCTTATCTGCTCCTGTGAGACGGGAATGATAATGAAAGTTATGGTTGATAACGCAAAAAATGACAATCATAATATTTTGGACACTGAATTTTTGAGGATGGTTTGCATTTTAACTTTGAACAAACATTTCCAGTGAAAAGTTTGACAGGAAATGACAGGCTTGCAGACTTTGATTTTCTGTCCGTTAACTAAATGGTGAAAAGATTTGAGATCTTGGAAAATGCTCCGTTGTGAGCAATAATCATGATCAGGCGGCTAGTTGGTGGATCGGATTCCAATTTACCATTTCATTATAGTATTTAAGATTACTATAAAATTACAAGTGTTCATGCAATTGTTACAAATTTATAGAGAGGTACATAGAGAAAATTTGTATTTCTTGTGTGTATAACTAATATTATTATTTCTTATAATTGCTGTAGAAAGAGCTTGGGGACAGACAATCGGAAAGTTTGGAGAAGGTGCGACAGCTATTACCGCTTCCCAAACAGACGAGAGATGTCATCACATGCGAACCCCAAGGCTCTCTAATTGATACCAAAGGGAACAAGATTGCTGGCTTTGATTCAATATTCAAAAAGGAGGTAAGTAAATGAAAGTGCTGATATTGCTTCATATGGTGTGAAAACTATGATTTTCTTTTCTAAAGAGTAATCAAACCATTTCCATGTTCAACTATTTAAATTCAATGAAAATGTTCTTGCACGCCTGGAATTACAGTGACACCATTGAAAGGCCAAAGTAAGATATCATCCTAAGGAGGAACTTGGTTTAAGGACATGCATCCAAACTGCAGAGCATATGTAAGGATGAAAACAATACAGCAGAGATCAGGAAATAATAATAATGTACATCTGGCTTAGTTTATGAAAGCTTGAAAGTTATAGAAGGATCTTCAACCTCATTAAAATTCTTTTTTTTTCAAACAAGCTTGCCACACTTTGTAACTCTCACAAGAAGGTCCAAAATGCTTTCACTCTGAACTATGTAACCCATTGAGTTGCTGATCATGTTGAATTCATGCGTGTCCAATCAATTGCCATCTTGATCCCCACTCCGTAAAACAGCTTGATACTGAAAATATAAAGGTGAATGGAACAGTTCAAGCAAGGGGGAAAGTCATCTCTAAAGTCATCTTAAAAAAAACTATGGATATAAAATTAATTTTAATGTTGCTTTACTATTGTGCTGATCTCAATTTCTGGGCTAACTTAAATTTGGTAAATGTTGAGTTTTTTATTCCTATTTTAGTAATTGAAAATTGTAATACACTATCCCTGCTCCTGCCTTTCATTTTCATTTTGTAGGGACTGCAAGTCTCTACTAAGCAGAAGATTTCCCCTTGGGATGTTTTTGAAGGCATGAAACATTCTGCTCCCCTCTCCTGGGGCTGGTTTGGGACAGTTCGTGTTGACCGCAAGGTGACTAAGTTTGAAGAGCAGCACAGGTTGCTTTTGTACCACACACACCTTAAACCAAAGCCACGCAGTTATTATCTTGAACCACTGCCACTTCCCCCAGAGGAAGAAGAGCCACCAGTACCAGTTGTTCCAGAACCAGAAAAAACTACAGCAGAACCACCAAAGTTGGAGAAACCTACTAATACCGAAGAGAAGAAAAAAAAATCAACTAGAAAGAAACGGCCAGTTCCTAATAAAACAGAGGTGAACTAGCAATTAATTCCATATTTATTTATGAAGATGCATAATAAATGCTGTCTAATATACTTACATAATCCTTGCATAATCAGACCAAGCCCATATCCTTCATTGTGCTATTCAAACAGTTCCACATGTTTCACCATATCACTCAGACATTCTGTGCTTTCCACCCTTGCTAATGTTTTGCATTCTGCAGATTAAGGTTGTATGAAATACACTTGAATGCAAACATTTGTCATTCTTTTGTCTCTTTTGCAGATTAATTGTTAGTAGCATGCCCCTCACTTCATCTTATTAAGTTATAGTAACTAGAATATGATTACAATGTCCATGACCTCGGTGTAGTGCTGTAAGTACAATGGCATTCTTAATAATGCTTATTTGTTTTGTGGTTCACAACAATTATCTTTTGGTTAGTCTGCTAATGCACGTTTCATTTCTGTGATTGGTGTTTGTTTTGGGTGGCTCACATTTCCACAGGGGAAGAACATATTCACTGTGCTGCATGTTATTTTTGCATGTCTTAAATTCAAGCGTGTTTTTTTAAAGCATATGTACAGATACCATTAAAAAGTAAAGGATGAGAATAGGCCAGGGATCTGGTTGGAAGTTACTGAAACGGGCTGTCCCTCTGCAGATGCCATAGTCCAGAATCATATTTTACTTTAACACTCCTCAGTGAGCCAGGCATTCTATGCTAATATAAACAGTGGCACATTGGCCATATTGTATGATAGGTTATTTAATTTATCATAAAACCTATTATTATGTATTTACTATGAACATTCCGGAAGATGTTTTAACTGCTATATCAACAACGGTGATGTTTTCCATTTTAACATTAAAATCTGGGAATCTGATTCATTGTTCAAGGGATTTTCTTCCTTAATTGAGATTTGTAATTTAACAATAAAGCATTAAAATGCAGTGATATAGAATTATTAATGGTAATATTTGGTGAGCTGGTGTACTGATTTAATTTGGACAGTTAAATTCATAAGTTCATAAGTGATACGACTATTCGGCCCATCGTTTACCCTGCCATTTAATCATGGCTGATCTAACTCTCCCCCTCAACCACATTCTCCTGCCTTCTCCCCATAATCCCTGACACCCATACTAATCAAGAATCTATCTCTGCCTTAAAAATATCCATTGATTTGGTCTCCAGTCAATTCCACAGATTCTCCACCTTCTGACTAAAGAACTTCCTCCTCATCTTCCTAAAGGACACCCTTTCATTCTGAGGCCATGACCTCTGGTCCTAGACTCTCCCACTAGTGGAAACATCTCCACATCCACTCTAACCAAGCCTTTCACTATTCAAAGTATTTCAAATACTTATGTATTACTTTGGATTCCTGTCAGTTTTTTAGGATTCCATCTAACTTTTGTGAACATTCGAAATGAATAGTCTGTTGTACTGATGTAAAATGTCTGATTTGTCATTTTTATTTACCTTTGATCAGTTGGATTTATCATCCAGTGCACACAGAATGCCTCCTTATGGTGGTGGAGTTCCTAGTGACATAATGCCACACCAGACTAACCCTTATAACAGACTTCCATATGGACCACCGGGCGTTGGTATTTATGCACAAAATCAGCCTTTGCCAGCAGGTAGGTGATTGAGATATGAATGAATAACTTCCGATAATGTACTTAAAAAATATATATATTTTCCACTACTTTTTTTTGTGTTGGTGAAGAGTAGGGGAATGTGCAACTAATGTAGCTTGAGAGCCCTTTGGAAGCCTCAGTAATTGTTTTTTCTGCTGCTGGTAAAGCCAAAAGCATTAAAACAAAAAATAAATAAGAAATAATGCCATTTTATGCAATCATCTGATACATTTCAGAGCACAGCAAAATGACAGCAACGTCAATAATTTAAGACATTTTCTTTGAATATTATTTATTGCAAAAAAGTAATATTAAACAGAAGCCATTCAAATCAGATTTTGATGCAAGAATCTTTAATTTTTTTTACTACTTGGGGGGGAAAATGGGTGAAGGAATGGAAAGGTTTTTCTTGCACATCCAATGATCAGATTGGCCTGTGACCCTGATACCTTGCAGAAAATTAAGTTAAAGCAGAAGAAAAAAAACTGATTATGGGAAAATTGCTTGTCTCATAGGATGCTCCATCTGCATGTTGTATGAGTAGGAAGGCTCTGCAGATGCTGGTTTAAATCGAAGATAGACACAAAATGCTGGAGTAACCCAACGGGACAGGCAGCATCTCTGGAAAGAAGGAATGGGTGATGTTTCAGGGCGGGACCTTTCTTCAGACTGATGGAGATGGAGCTACTCCAGCATTTTGTATCTATTGCATTTTGTAAGACCTCGCTTTGTCAAGTGAGTATTCGTACAATTCTTAAATATATTCACTTTCAGGCTCTCATTGGATTTGTGTAGGCACCCATTAGACAAGAATTGGACAAGATCATGGATTTTTGGAATGGGAAATTAAAAAATGGATCAATAATGAGAATGTAATAAACCATCTTTTATCACAGGTGATTATTGGAGACAGCAGGAACAGGCAGCTTCTCCTATTAAACTGACCATCTCTTTCCTGGGCGGCTGTTTATTTTGGGCCATCCAATTTTACTTGTCTGCTAACTTTGATAACCTGGTTAGATTTTATATGAACACGCACCAACAACAAACTCACCGACTTTTGCATCTCTTGATATGGAATACTACATAAAGGGAGACTTAGGAGTTGACTTTGAATATTTTGTATCTGTTAGGGGTGAATCATTACTCATTTTTATTTGAATATGGATCTAAAATCTGAAAATGTATTCTTTTTTCATATTTATGTACATATATGCAAATTAAAACAGTATAGAATAATGTTGTATTTTGTGATCACTGTTTGTTATGCACATAGGTGGACCAAGATTAGATACAATGCCCTACAGATCTGTGCGACCTCCTTTTGCCAAAATAATGCAGAATCGGCCACCCTACAGCACTGTGATGGCCCCTGTGATTGGTGCAATGATGGATCCGTCACTGTATAAAATGCCACAATACAAGCAGCAGCCTCCCATCCCACAGGGGCAGACTATCCGACATCATTTAAATGCCAGATTGGTACGTATTGGCAGGGTATGGGAGAAGGTTATTACTGTCAGGTGGGTGGTATAGGCATAGGCTGAATGGCCCCTTCTAGGATCCTGTAACATCTTCAGAAGTGGAAGGTTCAACAAGCAATTGAGCTCTTTGCAGACAGAGGAATGGAATCAAGATTTTCAATTTGAAAGCAACAGCAATAATAGGTGACTTCTATTTATGTCTCAAAAAGTAACTGCTTGAAAATATTACATCACTAAAATATTACCTCACTAATTTTGGGATTGAATGTTGAAATTCTGACATGTGAACTTAGAAATCTCAGTTCACAGGTAAAGATGTGCAGGATGGATTCAACGAATGTCTTTAATGTGATTTTTTTCCCCTTGCATTCCACAGTCTCGTTGTAGCAAGTTTGTCCCTATATGTGCTTAAAAAAGCTTTTAAAATATTATCAATTATAGGGGAAAATATTCTATTCTGGTTACAGTTGAGTGTAGCCAAGTAATAAAGGGAAGAGCCAAATGAAGCAAATATTGAGTGAGCCATTGCTTGTGATGTTCAGATTCATTTCATACCTTTGAGTTCAGGTTTTATTAAATGTCTTCAACATTATTATTTGTAATATCTTGTTCTACATCACGTTTAACTGTGCCAAATTATGACTCTTGGTTGCAACCCAAGAGGTTCTAACTTTTTCTTCGTCCCACATTCCCTCTCTCCTCAAGAATTCTGGTGGAATGTATGGGCAGCAGGTTCGTCAAGCAAATCCAGCTCAGTCATATGGATCAATGTCACAAGCTCAGGTATGGCATTTTTTAACTTTGTACATTAAATCAACTCATTACTATCAAAGGCTTCTTTACCTAATCTCAGGTGTAACTATATATGCAAGTTCTAATTCATAGTTTGTTAAATTTAATAGCAAAGCTGTCTGAATTTGCAGTCAATTTGTTTGTAATCACTATATCGTGAGTAACATGACAGTGCCTGCGCCCACCAATTCTGATCACTAGTTGCATACTCAAAGCAAATTCAGCACCCACACCATTGCCATTTTATTCACTCCATCCAGATATGATATACTGCAGGTACAGTCAAGTACGTAGTGTAAACAATATGCCTCTGCTATTAACGAGCAGCACCTTCCAGTCCTCAGCCACACGACACAAAGAGCAAGGTCTTTGAGTGCATAGGAATACCACCACTTGTGAATGAGACACATCAAAGTGCAACATTTGAAAACAATTATTGGAGAATCATAATGTTAAAAACCCAATGTAGCCAAAGGCCATCAAGAACAGCAGCACTGCAAGTAATTCATTTGAAGGATGAGATTTATAATAAAATAGTACCAATGAACCATTATCAAGCCATTTGGAAATCCTGATGCCCCACCTATCACCGTTTACCATGCGACCATTAAACTTACTGCAGTTTGTGCTCCTGCACTTCTGTAATGGATGATTTTTTTTTTCATTGGCATAGCAATTAATATAATGACATTTGTGATGGCATACATAATGTCTTGCTTGACAAAACAATAAATATGCTCTCATTGTGTCAAAACACTCTACAGTGTTGTAGAGCTGTACGGCATGAAGACAGGCCCATTGGCACACCTTGTCCATGTCAACCATATTGGGGTTGTTCCATTTCCCTACATTTAGCCCGTATCCCTCCATATTACCTCTTCCCATCTATATATTTGATGTCATAATTGTATCTGCTTCTACAGTGTTCCCTGTCAGCCTACTCCAGATTCAGCCTACCCTCTGAGTGGAAATGTTGCTCCTGAAGTCCCTCTTAAATCTTTCACCTTAAGCCAATGCCTTATAGTTTTAGAATATTCAATCTTGGGGTAAAAAGATAAGTGTCCACTTTATCCATAACTCTCAACATCTTGTCAAGATCATCCCTCATTACCCCATGCGCCAAAGAAAACAGTCCCAGACTGACCAACCTACTCATAGAAACATAGAAAATAGGTGCAGGAAGAGGCCATTTGGCCCTTCGAGCCTGCACTGCCATTCATTGTGATCATGGCTGATCATCCGCAATCAGTAACCCTTGCCTGCCTAACTAGCCCTAAGAGCTCTATCTAACTCTCTTTTAAATTCATCCAGTGAATTGGCCTCTTCTGCCTTCTGTGGCAGAGAATTTCACAAATTCACAACTCCTTGGGTGAAAAAGTTTTTTTCTCATCTCAGTTTTATATGGCCTCTCCTTTATTCTTAGACTGTGGCCCCTGGTTCTGGACTCCCCAACATTGGGAACATTTTCCCTGCATCTAGCTTGTCTAGTCCTTTTATAATTGTTTCCATTTCTGTAAGATTCCCTCTCATCTTTCTAAATCCCAGTGAATACAAGCCCAGTCTTTCCAATCTTTCCTCATATGACAGTCCCGCCATCCCGGGGATTAACCTCGTGAACCTACACTGCACTACCTCAATAGCAAGGATGTCTTTCCTCAAATTAGGTTTGAGGACACTCCCGATAACTCAGACCAACAAGCCCAGGTAACATTCTGGTGAATCACTTCTGCGCCAGTTCCAATTTAATGACATCCTTCCTTTAACTGGATGACTAGAACTGCTTTTGGTTCCACAAGTGTGCCCAGAAGATAGTAAGAAATGATTTATGATCCTGCACACTCGTTCCTCAACTTATCCCATCATCAAAGAACATCAATCAACAAAGCAAACTGTACAGCCAATCCTTGAAAACTGTGTAGGTTTGCTCAGTGAGGCACCAGTGAAGATTTAAAGCAGTGTTAATGGCATGTAGTGAATAAATTAGGTTGACTCCCAGTATTATAGGTAGACGAATAATGAAAGACTGACAAAATTTGAGCTTGTCAGCCGCAAAAGAAAAAGGCTAAAACTAATTTTTAAAACAAGTGTTTCAGAAAATTTGGAACCATAACTTAAAACTAAGTCATAAATCAGATGTAATTGTGTCTGGTAAAAGATAAATTCAAGACTATTTCCATCAGTTGTTTCTGCATGAAAATAGTACTGAAGAATGGTCTCATAGAAACATAGAAAATAGGTGCAGGAGGAGGCCATTCGGCCCTTCGCGCCAGCACCACCATTCATTGTGATCATGGCTGATCAATAACCCGTGCCTGCCATCTCCCCATATCCCTTGGCTCCACTAGCCCCTAGAGCTCTATCTAACTCTCTCTTAAATCCATCCAGTGACTTGGCCTCTACTGCCCTCTGTGGCAGGGAATTCCATAAATTCACAACTCTCTGGGTGAAAAGGTTTTTTCTCATCTCAGTCTTAAATTACCTCCCCTTTATTCATAAACGTCACCCATTCCTTCTTTCCAGAGATGCTGCCTGTCCCGTTGAGTTAATCCAGTTTAAGCCAGCATCTGCAGTTCCTTCTTACACATAGTACATGCAATGATCTTCTCAGAAGAGAATAAAACCCTTGGAGTCATTTAAGGAGCATATTGGGTGCCACTGCAAATGGACTACACTGCCTTTCTGAATAATAAGCCAAACTAGGCAAAATTGCTTTATTTGTCTGTGTTTATCTTGTGATAATAGTGATTATGCATCAGAAGTGTTAGATATTATGCAATTTTACAATGCTAGTTATAACTGGTGTTATTGCAAGATTGTGAAGTGATAACAAGAAATTTAGAGCATGTTGAAATGATTAACAAGATCATTATCTTGGGTGGCTTTGTATTTAGGTGGCATCTATTCATGTAATCCTGTTCTCTTCCAGAGTATTTCTCAAGGCTACACTAACTATGGCTCTCACTTGGGGATGCAACCACATCCATCGCAAGCCAGCAGTATGATACCTCCTGCCTATTCAAGCCAACCATACCAGAGCAGTCACACAGCCAATAATCCTACACTCATAGATCAAGTTCGGCAGATGCAGCAGCGACCAAGTGGCTATGTTCACCAGCAAGCTCCAGCTTATGCACACTCCATGCAGAACACACAAAGGTACATGTGGAAAACTTGATCAACTAGGTCTGATTGAGCTCGAGTTTTCAACACTTTTTTCCCCTGCAGGTCATAAGACTCAAATACCCTACACAAGGTATAATTCAGTCATATGGCAGAGAACTACTTCAGCACAAATAAAAATAGAATCAACGATAAAGACGTTACAAAAAGGCATCCCTCTGCAATTGGATCCTCGACTTCCTCATTCACAGACCACAGTCTGTTCGTATTGGTGGAAGTGTGTCAGCCTCAAAAACAATCAGCACGGGAGCACCTCAAGGCTGCATGCTCAGCCTCCTGCTGTACTCTGTACTCATGACTCCGTAGCCAGTCATAGTGCAAACTCCATCATCAAGTTCGCTGACGACACCACTGTTGTGGGACGTATCACTGATGGGGACGAGTCAGAGTACAGAAGTGAGATCGACCGACTGACCAAATGGTGCCAGCACAATAACCTGGCCCTCAACACCAGCAAAACCAAGGAACTGATTGTGGACTTTGGAAGCGGGAGGATGGGGACCCACAGTCCTGTTTATTTCAACGGGTCGATGATGGAAAGGGTCAAGAGCTTCAAATTCCTGGGCGTGCATATCTCGGAAGATCTTTCCTGGTCCAAGAACACTGGTGCAATCATAAAGAAAGCACATCAGCGCCTCTACTTCCTGAGAAGATTACGGAGAGTCGGTATGTCAAAGAGGACTCTCTCTAACTTCTACAGTTGCACAGTAGAGAGCATGCTGACTGGTTGCATCATGGCTTGGTTCGGAAAATTGAGCGCCCTGGAGCGGAAAAGACTATAAAAATTGGTAAACACTGCCCAGTCCATCATCGGCTCTGACCTCTAGTCCATCGAGAAAATCTATCACAGTCGCTGCCACAAAAAGGCTGGCAGCAACATCAAGGACCCACACCATCCGGGCCATACACTCATCTCCCCACTACCTTCAGGTAGAATATACAGGAGCCTGAAGACTACAACGACCAGGTTCAGGAACAGCTACTTCCCCACAGCCATCAGGCTATTAAACTCGGCTCAGACAAAACTTTGAACATTAATAGCCAATAATCTGTTTATTTGCACTTTATCAGTTTAATTATTCATGTGTGTATATATTTATGCAATGGTATATGGACACACTGATCTGTTCAGTATCCGTGCCTACTATGTTCTGGTGTGCTAAAGCAAAGCAAGAATTTCATTGTCCTATCAGGGACACATGACAATAAAACTTTCTTGATCTCTTGATCTTGATCTCTTGGATAGCAAACTAACTGTTTCAAAATCAGCAACCCAGGAGCAAATCATGGACTGACTTCTTCTTAAATTTTGAAAGATGCAAGGCATAAAAGGGATTATTTGGTCCCATTGCCTTTTGTGTATCCAGAAACTTTTAACTATTTCTTGATTATTACATAAATGTAATCAAATTGGCAAAAGACTCTTTTCTGGGGCATTCGGTCAGATGCCACTATGAATCATTCACTCTGCTCTCTGGCTGAATGGCAAGTGCTTCAACTTTACACGATGCACTCGTTCATAGGGCACTATATTATTGGATCCTCTTGGAGTGTTCTTTCCCTTCGTCAAAATAATTTAACAATAACCAATTGCATTGGGATGAGCCACATTTCTTAAACAAATAATCCATGACCTGCGTTATAATTTAAATTTTGTCAAAATGGAAGTATTATTGGAGAGAAACGTGTAATGTTTTGGGTCAATGACCTTTCATTAGAACTTTGAAAAAGTAGAACTAAAATATATTTTAATTTGCAAGAAATAACTGGGTTCAAGAGAGATTGAATAATTTGTACAGATTTTACCAGCTGAAAGAATGGTATTGGAATGTTTGCGCAAATGACTTTGATATACGTTTATTCATCCTCAATTTCTCATCAATAGAATGTCTAAAATTGCTCCATGTGTGAGCATCTTTTCTCTTTTCACTGCTGTCACTAGAAAATCTTACATTGCCATGTATTAACCACTGCATTCATAATGCACCATGCTACTTACTTTAAAACACCTTGCACCTATTTATAGCAGGGTCTTTTCTACATTGCTGCCACTGATCAAATAATCGGGAACTTGATTACAAAATTTTGAGAAAATTCCATAGTCTTCCAAACACTGTTGCAACTTTTTTGTCTACTGTTAGCAATCATTCCTTTACCTGTCCACATAAAAAAACCTTCTAAAGCTCTTCAGCCCTTTATTTTGTCCCCAGGTCCAGACCGCCACCCATAGTAATTCCTTTTTAAGTTACTTAAAATTCACCTCCAACCAAATCATTCTTTCTCCTCTGTCAATTTTTGCCTATTAGCTTTCTGTGAAGTGACTTGAGGAGACTTTTTTGTGATAAAGATGCTGTATGAATGAAAGCTTTTATCAAACATTCTTCCTCCAAGGTTAACCCACCAACCCATGCAACAAGCACCTATGATGACAGGAATTAGTCACATACCCCAACAGAACGTTCATTCAACAATGAGGACAAATCAGGAACAGCAGTACATACGACAACAACAGATCCTGAGGGTAAGCGAGGATAAAGAGTTTGAAAACCATAACCACAAGATATAATCTGGGAGTGACAGAGTTGAATACATGGTTCTGTGGTATTCTACGTTGGTTTAAGGGTGGAAAGTAAAATAGTAGAAATAAATAGGAATAGGTAGGTTGCTGCTTGTGGAGAATCGCAGGGTCAATACTTGATATTTGGCTTATTCGCTATTTGTATTAATACCTTGGATGACAAAGCAGTTTAATGGTGTATCCAAGTATAATTCCAGAAAGCAAAGTAAACTGAGGAGGAGTAGAATAGGACTGTCTGATAATGGGTAGGTGAATGGGAAAGAAGGAAATTAGGTTTTGCTTTTTGATCAGAAGAATGGTAAAGCAGTATATTATATCAATTATGAGAAATTGAAAATATCAGCGTACAACAGATTCAGAATGTGCTGGCTCATGAAATGAATATCCATGTGCCTATCCAAAAATATATTAAATACCATTATCGTACCTGCCTCCACCAGCAATCCCTGGCAGTGATATTCCAGTAACTCTCAACCCTTGTTTCCTTTTAACTTTGCCCGTATTACATTTTTGTTATGGCCGTAGTAATTAATATTTTCATGCTGGAAAAAAGGCTCTGTATACCCCTATATAAGCCTTTCATAATTGTATATATTTCTAACAGGTCAGCATTCAACTTCCACTCTTCCAAAGAAAACAATCCAAGTCTGTCCAACCTCTTTCAGTAGTTAATACCCCTAATCCTGGCAAAATTTCAGGAAATCGCCTCTGTACCCATTCCAAAGTCTCCCTATCCTTCCTGTAAGGTAGCGACCAGAACTGTAGAAACTACTCCAAATGTAGCCAAACCAAAGTCCTGACTTTCTGACTCATACTCAATGATGGCAAGCATACCATATGCCTCCTTTACCATTCTATCTACTTGTGTTGCCACTTTCAGGGAACTATGGACTTGGACCCCAAGATCCTTTTGCAAATTAATACTGTTAAGGGTCTTGCTATTAATTGTATATTTTCCCTTGCATTCAACCATCCAAAGTGCACTACCTCACACTTGCGCGGATATGACCTCACTGGATTCATAGGATAGATGGCAAGAAATTATTTCCACCACTTTGAATATTCCATCATCAGGGGCATGGGTTCAAGAATAAGGACTGACCATTTAAGACTGAGATTACTATAATATCATATTCATAATACTGATTATCATCAGCCAGATGAAGGATCTCGACCCGAAACGTCACCCATTCCTTCTGTCCAGAGATGCTGCCTGTCCCGTTGAGTTACTCCAGTATTTTATGTCTATCTGAGATTACTATAACATATTATACTATAACAGAATTGGATACATTACTGCCAAATGCCAGACTAGTATTTTCTGAAGATTTACCACAACCTGGCTTTTTTCCCCCAAGATTTTAATCATGAAGACTCAGATCAATGTGCTTTATTATCCAATCTTGCCAACTGTAACCATTTTTGCTTCGGGATTAATCCTTCGATATGTTCTTGGACATATGTTAAATTTGTGCCATATATAGAAAACATCGGATAATCTGCCACCCTCAGGGCCAAGGTGCCAGACTAGCAGATGTTTTGGACTATGGGAAGTTACTGCTATTAATATCCCAACAGATTGTAATTTTTTATTAAGTAAAATTTCCAGTGAACGGTTGTTTTTAAAAGGTAAATAAAACAAAGTGAAATTAGGAGTGTTGAAATCTGGGACTTGTTTGTTTAAAAGAAGCATATTATAAGAAATTCATAAGAAATAAAAGTGTGTTTAACAGGAATGCAGTGAAAAGGACAATGAGTTTAAAGAGAGCGTGGGAAGTAGGCCCTGGTATATGTAAAGTGAGCACAGGAAAAAAGCCCAAGTGAGCCAATTGCCGAGTCTTTGGGATTTCTGACAGACACCAAATTATCGGAGTTTTACTGTAGGATGTATTGTATCTCTTTATGTGTCATCTCCATTTTCTTGTGTTGAATTTCATCTGCCAATTTATCCGGCTCTTCCATTAACCAGTTAATTGAATTATGTAGATAATAATATCTTTATTTCCATCCCGACTATGCAAATAGAATTATACTTAGGTACTGGATTAGAGACTCAGTGAAAGTCTTGTACACCTCTGAGTAGCACGGTGGCATTGCGGTAGAGCTAATGCCTTACAGCGCCAGAGACCCAGGTTCGATCCTGACTACGGGGGCTGTCTCTTTTCTAGGATCTCCAGTTTCCTCCCACAATCCAAAGACGTGCAGGTTTGTAGGTTAATTGGCTTTGGTAAAATCATAAATGGTTCCTGGTGATTAGGATAGTATTAATGTTGGGGGATCGATGGTCGGAGCGGACACGGTGGGCAAAGGGCCTGTTTCTGTGCTGCATCTCAAACTGTATCTCAAACTGTGCTGCATAAACTAAACTAAACATTTGACAAGTAATAAAATAAAATAAAATAAAATCATATTCTCTCTTTAAAACTCTTCATTTTATTCTATTTTATAGCAACAGCAACAACAGCAGCAACAACAGCAGCAACAACAACAACAACAACAACAACAAGTGCAGCAGCAACAAGTGCAGCAACAACAGCAGCAACAAGTGCAACAGCAGCAACAGCAGCAGCAACAGCAGCAGCAACAAGTGCAACAACAAGTGCAACAGCAAGTGCAACAACAAGTGCAACAGCAACAGCAGGCTCAAACCCAACCACAGTCTCTGGGAATGCAGGCCATCCCACCTCAGCAGACCATGGTAGGTTACTCTCTTGTCTTTCCTGATTTAACATTTTTGATCAGACATTAATGCAAGCATTCAACTACAGGCCGCAGGCCCAGATGGAGTCCAGGGTAGGGTACTAAAGGACTGTGCTGTACAGCTGCCGGAGGTATTTACGAGGATCTTCAACCTGTCTCTATCTCTGGCAACGGTCCCCAAGTGCCTGAAGACAGCTACCATAGTGCCAGTGCCGAAAAAGTCTATAAAGTCACCAACCTGAATGACTACCGCCCGGTTGCCCTAACTCCAATACCAATTAAGTGCTTTGAAAGGCTGGTCCTCCCCCACATCAAATCCAGCATCCCTGCATCATTGGACTCTCATCAATTTGCATACAGGGCAAATAGAGCCACAGAGGATGCCATCTCTGTGGCTCTTCATACTGTCATGACCCACCTGGAAAGGCAGGGCACCTACGTGGGGATGCTCTTCATTGACTATAGCTCTGTCTTCAATATGGTCATCCCCACCAAGCTCACCCTCCAAACTCCACCAGCTAGGCCTCAGCTCACTGATATGCAATTGGATCCTGAATTTTCTGACGGAACGACCGCAGGCAGTGAGACTGGGGCCGCACCTGTCCTCCACTATCACCCTGAGCACCGGCACACCACAGGGCTGTGTACTGAGCCCCATGCTCTACTCCCTCTTCACCCACGACTGTGTCCCTGCATTTGACAACAACACCATTGTCAAGCTTGCAGACGACACAACGGTGATCGGGCTGATCACCAACGGTGATGAAACAAACTATAGAGTGGAGGTGCAGAACCTGGCGGACTGGTGCTCACGGAACAACTTGTCGCTAAACACCTCCAAGACCAAGGAGCCGACCATCTACGGAGACAGTGTGGAGAGAGTGTCCAGCTTCAAGTTTCTGGGCACTCACATCTCAGAGGACCTCACATGGTCCACCAACACCGCTGCGCTGGTCAAAAAGGCACTGCAACAACTGTTCTTCCTAAGAACATTGAAACGGACTGGTCTGCCCCAACAGCTGCTACGACCCTCTACCGCTGCACCACAGAGAACATACTAACGTATGGCATCTCTGTGTGGTATCTCAGCTGCACGGAGGTGGAGAGGAGAGCTCTTCAGCGCGTTGTCCACAGAGCGCAACAGATTATTGGGACACCGTTACCAGCCTTGGAGGGCATCTACCACACACGGTGTCTCAGGAAGGCCGTCAGCATACATAAAGACTCATCACACCCTTGTAATGGACTGTTCGAACTACTCCCTTCCGGCAGACATTACAAGGCCTTCTACGCCCGCACTACCAGACTCAGGAACAGCTTCATTCCCAGAGCTATAGCGGCTCTGAACCGGCCCTGCTGAGTACCCCACCCCCATGGACTGTCTCCCCCGGTCTTGCACTTTAGTCTGTGTTGATGTTACTGGTCAAATGTTCGTTTTTACAAACCTTGTTCTCGGGGGTTGCAAACCGAAATCTCGAAGTTGCAAACCAAATCTCGTTGCACTTATATGTAATGGCAATAAAAGATATCATTATTATTACATGAGCACGCTGCTGTTCTACGTGGTAAGTTCACATTTACCGTTTCCACATCTATTGGTATCGACATCCTGCCCAAAACCATACCAATCCAAATAACTAGATCAGGCGCATAGGCAGAGTCTTGAGTGATGTAATGTGATTATGTGAGGAGGCCAAGATAGACCTTTCTTAAAAGGAACATGTTGACAGTTATAAATATACAATCAATGGCAAGACCTTTAATAGTATTGCTTTTAGCTAATGCTTTTAGCTAGCAAGCCAGCCTTTTCTATCAAAAGTTTATCACTAGAGTGTACTTCATCTCTGATCACTAATTGGCTGTTAGATGTGGTTACGAATAGACATATTAACTTGGAGAGAGTCCTCTTGAATAAATGGGTAAATTGGATTTTTAATCTCAGAATTTCAATTGCAGCTTGATATTAAACATTAAAAGGGAAATTTCTGGATTGCAAATCAGTGAGAGCACAGGATCATCTGTAAGATGAGATCAGATACAAGCCCGTCACCGGGATATGAACACCCAAACCTATGGACACCCCTAAATGTGAATGAGCGCCCATAATGAAAAAATTCTTATAAATGGCTAAATTACTTTTCTCTCTGTCTCCATTTTTAGTCATTGTTTCTTATCAGTTTTATATATTTTTGATGCTATTTATTACATTACTGTGGTGATGTGTATGAGTACCATAATACCATCATCGATTTTGGTCTATTTTCCGACTTACAGATAAAATCGAAACATTAACATCTGTAAAAACGGAACCCTTCATTACCTGTGGACAGCCTGTATTATAGATGCAAAACGGTTCAGAATTGATGTACAAGACTAGCTGGGCCATTGCATTTGTGATGGCTGGAGCATCTTCGATAGCCATTGTACACCAGTCCCTGCCCCCAACGTTATTGAGTCTGCGTCTTGAGGGGGCAAATATATATTTTTAATTCCCAGTGTTCATGCACAAATATATGGAAAATTCTTGACAGACCTCGCTGGAGGATGGAAATCTCTTCATGAGATCATAGTGACAATCTGTAAATTAACAGCTTTACCTCATTCGTTATCTTTCACAGCTATAAACCAATGCAACATACTCTTGAAAACAGTGTCAGGCATGAGAGGATGTTGAAAGATTGAATGAGGGTATTAAGTAGTGAATTTAAGAATCTTGAAATTATTGATATGCATGAAGCATGAGATCACAGGATTAATGGGCATTCAGGCCTACCTTATGTATTAGCCGGTTTCAAAAATTATACTTTTTCAAAGCCAGTTTCAAGGAGATGTTTTCCTTCCAGAGATTACATGCTGGCAAAAATAAAATCTCCATGTTGCTCTTCCACGGATGCTGTCAAATCAAGGATAAAAATGTATTTCAATATGCAACTATATTAACAAAAAACAAATGTCTTTAAGACAATTATCACTATACCAAATGTTGCTGGTATACCCGATTTCCATAAAGAAATCATAGAAAAAAAGAATGCCCAAATGATGCCCCAAACCTTGCCCCAAATGTGTATTTTCTGCTGACATTTTTTTCCTCTGTAAGACAAAGTATGTAAGAAAAGGTTCTAGAAGGTAGTTGTGATGGGATTAGGGTTTGCTGATGGAAGAGTTCGGAAGGAAATTCTAGTATTAAAACTTAACCAATCTTTACTTTGTAACCTCTGGCAATGAACAGAGGATCATAAGGGATATTTGAATGAAAGAATGCCTGTAACGTGTCTGCTGATTTAGCTAACTGAGGCTGCAGTCCTTATCTGATGGATTGTTGTTGCTCTTAACACACTTCAGCCAAGATTGCAAACTATTTAAAAACAGATATAGAGTCTTCGACCTGCTTCTCATTCCACAGATGCTTCCTCTGTATATTGTAGCCTTTTCTGTTTTTTAGTGCAGATTTCCAGTGTTGCACTGTTTTGATTTTCAGCATATCTACAGGATTCCAAAATCTTGTCTGTACATTCACCCCTGCTACAGAATATCTAGGTGCTAATGAATTTATCTTATTCCTATGATCAGGATGTCAGCTGGCCATTGAGATTCACATGAAATGGATTATTTCAAAAAGCCCAGCGAACCACATGCATTTCTCAGAAAGCAGCGGAATTGATTCAGAGACAGACTTCAAATTTAAGTTTGAAGTAATCAGCAAAGGCTTTGTTTGCTTTTCTACTCTTAGGAGAAAGTACAGCGAAAAAGCAAGTTTTAATTATTTTTCATCTTCAGTTCCAGCGACAAGGAATGCAACAAACACAGCAGCAACAACAGACGGCAGCTCTCGTCAGACAGTTACAACAGCAACTATCAAGTAAGCTTAATGTAGTTGGCTTGGAAAGGACTGCTGATGCGGGTTTAAATCGAAGGTAGACACAAAATGCTGGAGTAACTCAGCGGGACAGGCAGCATCTCTGGAGAGATGGAATGGGTGACGTTTCGGGTCGAGACCCTTCAAGGAACATCACCCATTCCTTCTCTCCAGAGATTACTCCAGCATTTTGTGTCTACCTTCAGACTAACTTGTCCATTCCAACAAAGAAGCCCCATCTAACATAGACTAATTTGTCCACATTTGGCCGTATCCTTCTTAATCCTTTACTATTCTCATACCCAGAACTTTGCTCAAATCATATCCAGAAAGCATGCAAAAAAAATGTTGAAATGTCTGCAAAACCTGCAAAAATTGTGGTGAAACTAACAGTGAATAACTGGTGATTATCCCCTGTTAATTTTCACATCATTATAACTTCTTCACACTTGGTTGCGAGCCATTTCAATTCCCCTTCCCATACTCACACTGACCTTGCTGTCATCTGCCTCCTCCGCTGCCCGAGTGAGGCCATACAGTGCAATCAGAAATTCAGAAACCCCTTCAGTTTTTTTCACATTTTGTTACGTGCAACCTTATTTTAAAATAGATTAAATTCATTTTTTTAATCATCAGTCTGCACACATTACCCAGATGAAGAAGCAAAAACAGGTGTTTAGAAATTTTTGCAAAGTAATTAAAAAGAAATAACTGAAATATCACATTTACATATCAGACCCTTTGCTATGACACTCAAAATTGAGCTTAGGTTCATCCTGTTTCCATTGATTATCCTTGAGATGTTTCTACAACTTGATTGGAGTCCACCAGTGGTAAATTAAATTGATTGGACATGATTTGGAAAGGCACACGCCTGTCTACATAAGTTCCCGCAGTTGACAGTGCATGCAGAGCAAAAACCAATCCATGAAGATGAAAGAATTGTCCGTAGACCTCTGAGACAGGATTGTGTCGAGACACAGATCTGGGGAAGGGTATAAAACAATTTCTGCAGCATTGCAGGTCTCAAAGAGCACAGTGGCCTCCGTCATTCTTAAAGGGAAGAACTTTGGAACCACCAGGATTCTTCATAGAGCTGGCCGCCCGGCCAAACTGAGCAATCGGGGGAGAAGGGCCTTGGTCAGGGAGGTGACCAAGAACCCGATGGTCACTCTGACAGAGCTCCAGAGTTCCTCTGTGGATTTGGGAGAACCTTCCAGAAGGACAACTATATCTGCAGCACTCTACAAATCAGAGCTTTATGGTAGAGTGGCCAGACGGAAGTAAAAGGCACATGGCAGCTCACTTGGAGTTTGCCAAAAGGCACCTAAAGGACTCTCAGACCATGAGGAACAAAATTCTCTGGTCTGACGAAACCAAGATTGAACTCTTTGGCCTGAATGCCAAACGTCACGTCTGGAGAAAATCAGGCACCGCTCATCACCTGGCCAATACCATACCTACGGTGAAGCATAGTGGTGGCAGCGTCATGCTGTAGGGATGTTTTTCAGCAGCAGGAACTTGGAGACTAGTCAGGATTGAGGGAAGATGAATGGAGCAAAGTGCAGAGAGATCCTTGATGAAAACCTGCTCCAGAGCGTTCTGGATCTCAGACTGGAGTGGATGTTCACCTTCCAACAGGCCAATGACCGTAAGCACACAGCCAAGACAACGCAGGAGAGGCTTCATGACATGTCTGTGAATGTCCTTGAGTGGCTCAGCCAGAGCCCGAACCCGATCAAACATCTCTGGAGGGGCCTGAAAATAGCTGTGCATCGAAGCTCCCCATCCAACCTGACAGAGCTTGAGAGGATCTGCAGAGAAGAATGGGAGAAATTACCCAAATATAGGTGTGCCAAGCTTGTAGCATCATACCCAAGAAGTGTTGAGGCTGTAATCGCTGCCAAAGGTGCCTCAACAAAGTAAAGAGTAAAGGGTCTGAATACCTATGTAAGTGATATTTCAGTTATTTGTTTTTCATTACTTTGCAAAAATTTCTAAACACCTGTTTTCGCTTTTTTATTGTGTGATATTGTGTGTAGATTGATGAAAAAAAAATGTAATCCATTTTAGAATAAGTCTGTAATGTAACAACATGTGGAAAAAGTGAAGGGGTCTGAATACTTTCTGAATGCACTGTCTGCAACCTGGAAATACTGCCCCTTATATTCCCCTTGTGTAGTCTACAACCAAATGGTATGTGTTCTGAATTCTTCAATTTCAGGTAAACCATCCCCTTCCTTCTCATCCACCCAGTTTCTTCTCCCTCTGCCCACACTTTTCTTTCCACTCGCTCTGTCTTCATCACCCAGTTCCTTTCCGTCCTCTATCCCTCCCTAGTTTGATACTCCGTTTTCTTTTCTTCCATCATTCCCCCCCTCCCCCTCATTTCTTTTCACCCTCTGTCCATCTCTGGTTCCACATTTCACTCCCTACCTTCCTATATTATCAGAGTCCATGTCTGCAGCATTTTATCTCCACATCTAGCCTTGGTTACCATCTCCACCCATCTGCCAATCATTACTCCTCACCTGAATCCACCTATCACGTAACATTTCTTGTCCCACTCTCTTCTTCTCACCTCTCACCAAGATTTCTCTTCTCTATGCTGTCTGAAGAAGGGTTCATCCCAAAATGTCATTTGTCCATTTCCCTCCACGGATGCTGCCTGGCTTGCTGCGTTCCTCCAGCACTTTGCTGGGATAGAAGATAGAAAAGTACAGCTCGAGAACAGGCCGCTTGACCCACAATGTCTGTGCCAAACATGATGCCAAGACCAGTTCTTATTTACCTGCACTAAATCCATATCCCCCCATTCCCCACACATCCATATAACTATCCAAAGGTCTCTTAAATGCCACTATTATATCTGTCTTACCAGCGCCGCCATTGTGAGCATCTTGAGTTTCTTGTGTCTCCAGTCTCCTGTGTCTCCAGGATTCTGCGACTGTATTATATGGCCCATGCTGTTATTGGTATGAGCATGGGATTTCACATTGGTGAAAAAATTCTACTGTTAAGAAGTAAAGTTAGTGGTTATTTCCTTTGTCTTTTATTCTTCTATCCATAATTGGTAGTGTATGAGATAAATTTAAGATGTGTATATGTGTTTTTCCTTTCCAGGTAATTTGTAGGCACTAGCCCATAATCTTTGATTGCAGTTTACTAGTGACCTAGTGCATCCCAGAATGCTCACGATTGTCCTGATGGGGGTCTATACTGACGCTATATTGAGCAATCCAGTTGATTTCATTTTTTTCTACTTTTCCCCCTTTGAAAGCCACATTTTAAACTTGCATTAAAAAAAATTATGTACAGGACCACTGGCTCTATTGTCAGTCACTTTAAATTTATATCCTCTGCCCTTTAACCCAACTGTTAACGAGAGCCGTTCCACTCTATTTAGTCTAGATCTAAACACATCAATGTTTTCTTAATATTTATTGCTCCAGTAGAAAAATCTCACATTTTCTACTTAATCTCCATAACTCCCTCATCCGTGGAGCCTGGAGTCATTCCAATAAATCATTTGTGCATGCTCTCAAAGTCTCATCCTTGAATGTTTTGATGCCACTAAGTATTTCCTGCATTTTCTGCGTAAGTTTTAGATTGCCAGTATCCTCAGTACTTCAGTCTTCCTTGAATGCAACCTATTTGCAAGGGTTTTCTCAGGTGAATGGTGTGCTTTAGCTCTGAAAATGAAATCATATTGAGCTGAAAATTTGCAGAAAGGCATCGTAGAGCAAGCTTTCTTTCTTTCGCTCATTTGCCAGTCTGACACCTGTGTCCAGGAAGGGATTTGATGTTTGAAATATGCTCACTCCTTTGTTTTTATTCAACAGATTCACAACCACAGAAGAATGCAAACCCATACTTTTAATGTTGGAGTCATCTAAAAGAAAAAAGTCTGCCATCTGCTTATCATTTGACTGTCCCGGATGAATTTTGTCTTCGAAGGCAAATTACTTTGGTGTCCGAATCTGTAGCATTTGATGTGTTTCAGTTTCAAATGAAACTGAACTCGTGATCATTTCCCTACACTTACCAGGTTGCTCCCAGTGCCTGTATGTTCATGGTTAGGAAAATAACAATTCACCAATTAAAAGGTAAAGAGAGATGCTGGTGTAATATTTCCAGTCTTCCTTTCTGATTCCATTCCACTCTATCTTCATCACTGAGGACACCAGAACATCATGAGCTCATGGCCACATGTGCTCAAACACAGTACATCAGCCGATACACACAAAAGGGCCTGTCCCACTTGGCGTTTTTTTTCGGCGACTGCTGGCATCATTGACTGACGTATCAGGTCACTGAAAAGTTTGTGGCCGTGGCGTGGCGTGATGACGTATGACGCGCGGTGTTTTTTCAAGCGTCGCAACATTTTTTTTGTCGCCGCTGGATTTTGAAATGCTTTAAATCTTTTGGCGACACTGATATGACGCCGGCAGTCGCCGAAAAAATCGCCAAGTGGGACAGGCCCTTTGGACCTTGCATCTAAAGAATATTTGAGCACAAATACCAAACTTGCATACAGATCTGCTTGGTGCCAATGATGGAGATGTATTTGAGGCCATGTTATTGATAGAATTGTAACTCTGCCAGCAGCTGAACTAGCTCTATACTAATATATATATATTATTTGTATATACAAATAGCACTATATGAACACTTAATTATTGTCATTAATTTTTCATATTGATGCTTTTAAAGCTAATAAATCCAAGGAATACAGTACCCCTTTTCTCCATATGCCTGAAGTCACTGAAATATGATTTCACAGGGCCAGCAGCATTTTGGTAGTTCCCTTTGTAAACATTCTTTATATGTGAACTTGTGCATTGGCTACTGAGCTGCATAAGGTTCATAGCCAAATCTGATCCTATTCAAATAAGTGCACTTTCCAGTTTGGGTCACTGTGACAATGGAGTTAGAAACCAGAATGTGTGGCCTTGGCATTTTCAATAAAGGGTTCCGTTTTCCAAGGTGAGGAGTATTTCTAATTTGTTTCATCACTGAAGATTACAAAAAGATTTTCAGAGGATCTTCACTCGTCATTCCTGATAGATATTTTGAATTGAAAGGTGACCTGTTGGAATTATTATGGATTTAACGTCAGTTCTGCAGTGTGGAGAAAATGACTATTCATACCGGACTTTATAATGACAAATCTTTTTCTACACTGTTTTTCTTTTTTTTTTTTAAATCCAGCATCTCTGAGTCTGCTGATTTTGCAAGAGCTAAAATCTACCACACCTAACAGTCTGTGAATTCGGAGTGTCCAGTGAAAGCAAGACATTTTAAAATAAAACCATCTATTAGTTTATGAATTACTGCAATCATTCCTTTGAATTGGTCAAAATTTGTGAGCAAAATTTGACCAGTTGAGGAAAAAAAAAGTTGTAATGAAAGAAGAACAGTGATTGTAGTATTTTTGAGTAGAGTTGGCCACTTTTGCTTGTGGTTATACTGAGAGGTTTCCGCTATTGCCAGTATAACTGTGTAAAACCTTATTCATTATCCCAATTTATTATCCTAACTTAATCTAGCAGAAACAGTTTGCATTTTCTCATCCCACTGGTGTTGTTTATGTTTAAAGATAAAGTTGAAGATTATAATTGGTGCTCACCCAATGCAAATGTTCCTCCTTTTAGCATGAGATTTAGCACATTTCAACTGTAATTTTTACTTAAGAGATTATGATTTAGAAAGCTATAAGTAGAAGAGGCACAAAGTGCTGAGCACATTAGTGCCAATGCAACACTTGGTGTGTTGACAATTATCTGAAGTATCATGGAAGTGAACTACTGAAATTTAGTATATCCACAAAGGGAGGCGAAGATAAAGATGGCAGGAACTTTCCCATATACCTGTCTGTAGAGAAATTGTTGCAGGATGATAAGTGGTGTAAAATTACATCCCCTGCCATACAAAAGCATTCGAGAGAGTCTGGTGTAGAAAAGAATAAAAACGTTGTACAGAATAAAGAACTTTCTATCTTGGTTTGTAAAACTGTACCCACATATTAAAAATTATGTACATTTTTGGTAATTTTGTTTTTCAGAAAATTCTGATGTAAAGATAAAATTCAAGATGGTATATGTATAAAACAAATTGTACACGTGCTGTTTTTATATATAAAAAGCACAAACAGTCAACATGGAGACAAGCAAATGAATCAGAATAGAGTCTGAGCTTTTTAAGACTTTTACTGTGTCATGGTTTTTGTAAATTGTAAAAGTTGCAAATGTATTCTACATTGTGGATAACGTTCTATCACTTGTCTTAATTAACACTTTATTTTAAAGCCATGATCCAGTGGTGAAAGTAATTAATTTTGGCTTGTAGTAGTCAAATTGTATATTCACCAGAAAAAATAACAAGCATGTAGTTTCCACAGCGTGGCAGAATGCATAATTTTCCACCTGCATCACAGTTAAAGTGAAATACTCCAGAAGAGTAAATGTATTAATAATAGCTCATACTGCTGTTATAAGCTAATTGTCATGTAGAATTCCATTTTTCGACTTAGAAGGTGCAAAAGAAGCTCAAAATGCACACTAAAAAATGTTTTTTATGGTGTGGGTTGTCTGCTTCCCAGGAGTGTGCATCATCCTTTATAGTGTAATACCCACTCTCAACTCAATAAGAAGGGCATTGCAATGTGTTTACCAAGCAGAGTCAACACAGGTCATCAAAATGTTGCATGTCCAGGATTTGGCAGTTTACCGATAAAAATGTTTGCTTGTATTTTCTGGAGTTGAGTGAGAAAAATCAGTATGGGCCATTATTAATGACATTTGTAGAAGAACACAAATCTTTTTTTAAATCGGTTCCCATTCATCAAGAGTTAAACATTTATACTAAAGGGAGATTGGTGACGTACTGAGTATCCCAAGCACTTTATGTTTTCGCTTTGGATTTCTATTGTCTGCAGTGATTTGTGTTTGAGGGAAGTAAATTCCTGACCTACAGTGCATTGCTGAATGCAAATACATCTCATTGATGTTTGGTGTCTTAACATGGGGTAGAGAATTGGCTGTGCCTTGTCCTAATGAGCAGCACTAGCAGAAAATGTGCGCATTTTTTCCATCGGAAACTGCTGTTAATATTGGACTAAAGAACATGTGGTGAATAGTGTAGGAAGGAACTGCAGATGCTGGTTTAAACCAAAGATAGACACAAAAAGCTGGAGTAACTCTGCGGGGCAGGCAGCATCCCTGGAGAGAAGGAATGGGTGACATTTCGGGTCGTCCCATTCCTTCCATCCAGAGATGCTGCCTGTCCATGCGGTGAATAGTGTTGGTTAATTAACTTAATTTGAGATTTATTGGAACTCCAATTGGAGAACAGGAGTTTAATGCAGTTGCTGGCAGTATTTCAACTTTTATTGAGAAATGCAACCTGCTGTCATTGCAGAAGGTCACAGCTTGGACTTAATAACAGGAACGATGGACTCACGCTGGATTTGTTTAAACCTATTTTATCGGTTAATAATAGTCATAATAGTGGCCTGGTATTTGTCCATATTGAACCCAGTTGCCAGGTGTATCCCCTGCTTTAATGTATTAATTTCTCAAATAAATGAATCCTGCCTGTCGATAATATCCAAAAAAATCTGTATTTAGGTTCGTGCAAAGTAGTTTTAAAGAAGGACTTCCTAGATGGGGCTTCCTTTGTTAAATCAAACCTTTCACTTACCCAACGTCCAATTTTGAAAGGCTTTCAAAGCATATTCTTATGGATATTTTGGCAAGGCCAGTATTTATTGTCCATCTCTAATTGGTTGTTAAGATGGCTTGCTGGGCAATTTCAAAGGCAATTAAAAGATAACAACATTATTGGGTACAACCCAGACCAGGAAATAATGGCAGATTCCCTTCCCTGAAAGAAATTTGGGACGTTTATTTTTGTCAGAATTGTTCTGTGAACGTATGCTTCCCAGTGATAAGGTGGGGTTAAAACATTTGTGGTTAAATGGTAAAGGCCTCTGAATGTTAGCCCAGTAATAGCCGCTCTTTATCCATTATGACGCCTTTGGCAGAGAAAACAATTCAGTAAAAGCTTCACTTAATTGTCCTAATTTTTTTTTGCTTGAGAATTGCGGAGCAGGATGTCTTGGTCTCAATTACGCAAGTCCAAGTCAAGCATCCTTTGACTCTTATATCTGTATGAGAAGAATAGAGTGCTTAATATGATGCCAGTATAGAATTTGTGACATGATTGGTGCTAACTCTGGCAATATTCAGTTAGTATCATTGAGCATTATAACAGATACTGTATGTAAGGTGCCATGTACAGTGCCCTCGTGTTTGGGACAAAGACCCATCATTTATTTATTTGCCTCTGTACTCCACAATTTGAGATTTGTAATAGAAAACAGTCACATGTGGTTAAAGTTCACATTGTCAGATTTTCATAAAGGCCATTTTTATACGTTTTGGTTTCACCATGTAGAAATTACAGCAGTGTTTATACATAGTCCCCCCATTTCATGGCACCATCATGTTTGGGACACAGCAATGTTGTGTAAATAAAAGTAGTCATGTTTAGTATTTTGTTGCATATCCTTTGCCTGCAATGACTGCTTGAAGTCTGCGATTTATGGACATCACCTGTTGCTAGTGTCTTCTCTGGTGATGCTCAGGCCTGTATTACAGCCATATTTAGCTTATGCTTGTTTTGCGGGCTAGTTCCCTTCAGTTTTCTCTTCAGCATATAAAAGTCATGCTCAATTGGGTTCAGATCAGGTGATTGATTTGACCACTCAAGAATTGACCATTTTTTAGCTTTGAAAAACTCCTTTGATGCTTTAGCAGAATGTTTGGGATTATTGTCTTGCTGTAGCTTGAACCGCTAGCCAATGAGTTTTGAAGGATTTGTTTGAATTTGAGCAGATAGGATGTGTCTATACACATCAGAATTCATTGTGCTACTACCATCAGCAGTTGTATCATCAATGAAGATGAGTGAGCCAGTACATTCAGCACCCATACATGCCCAGGCCATAACACCCCCACCACCGTGCTTCTCAGATGAGGTGGTATGCTTTGGATCTTGGACAGTTAATTCTCCCCTCCATACTTTGCTCTTGCCATCACTCTGATATAAGTTCTTCGTCTGATCTTCGTCTCATCTGTCCACAAGACCTTTCTCCAGAACTGTAATTGTTCTATTAAGTACTTCTTGGTAAACTGTAACCCGGCCATCCTATTTTTGCGACTAACCAATGGTTTTCACCTTGCAGTGTAGCCTCTGTATTTCTGTTCATGAAGTCTTCTGCGGCAGTGGTCATTGACAAATCCACACCTGACTCCTGAAGAGTGTTTCTGATCTGTCAGAGAGGTGTTGATAGAGAGAATTCTTCTGTCATCAGCGGTGGAGGTCTTCTATAAACCTGCCAGTCCCTTTGCGATTAATAAGCTCACCAGTGTTCTCTTTCTTCTTAATGATGTTCCCAACAGTTGATTTTGGTAAGATTTAGGTTTAATTGATGTCTCTAACAGTTTCATGCTTGTTTCTCAGTCTTATAATGGCTTATTTGACTTTCATTAGCACAACATGTTGATAAACAGCAATAAAAGTGTCCAAAGGTAATAGAAAGACTGGAGGAAAGACTAAGTGCTGAGAGCTCTCTTATACCTGCATAAAGGAGGCAATTAAACACACTTGAGCAATTACAAACACCCATGAAGCCATGTGTATCAAACATTATGGTGCCCTGAAATGGGGGAACAATGTATAAACACAGCTCTGATTTCTACATGGTGAAACCAAAATGTATAAGAATGGCCTTTAATAAAATCTGACAATGTGCACTTTAACTACCTGATTTTTTTCTATTACAAAACTCAAATTGTGGAGTACAGAGGGAAATAAATAAATGATGGGCCTTTGTCCCAAACATTATGCAGGGCACTGTAGTAGTAATTCATATCCCATTTATCTCTGCATAGAGTTACATTTTCCTGTAAATGTATAGCACTTTGAAACCTAGATGAGACCCTTCACAGAACTTCGAAAATTTCCCTTACTGGTATTACAATAGACAGGAATTTATATCCTGCAGGTTTATTTTTTAAACCATTCATCAAATGCTTGTTTTTTTTAATTGCCTTTCCATCCTTTATTCTTGTACCGAAATGGGATCTGTGAACTTGACAAACAAGCTTTTGAAAATTTGGCAAAGGTACAAGAACTGATCCTTGTCCAATCCTTAAGGGGTTGGACAAGCTAGATGCAGGAAGATTGTTCCCGATGTTGGGGGAGTCCAGAACAAGGGGTCACAGTCTAAGGATACGGGGGAATTCCTTTAGGACTGAGATGAGGAAAACATTCTTTACACAGAGAGTGGTTAGTCTCTGGAATTCTCTGCCACAGAAGGTCGTTGAGGCCAGTTCATTGGCTATATTCAAGAGGGAGTTGGATGTGGCTCTTGTGGCTAGAGGGATCAGGGGGTATGGAGAGAAGGCAGGTACGGGATACTGAATTGGATGATCAGCCATGATCATATTGAATGGTGCAGGCTCGAAGGGCCGAATAGCCTACTCCGGCACCTATTTTTTTCTATGTTTCACTCCTCGTGATCTCTCAACCCATCCCCATTTTCCAAGTCCTATAAAATGTCAAAATACACTGAAAAAATCAATATTAACTTTTACTTGTTTATTTCTTCTATTTACACAGTAAAATATGTTTGTAATGCTGTTTCTGGCTTTAATCTTTACTCCGTTTCTGAAGTAAAGATGAATCTGGATTTAATATTTAATTCTAAACCTTTTACTTTTTCAATACAACGTCCCTGACCAATTCATTGTTTTAATATTTAATGAAAATTGGTCTCTCGGTAACAGCTAACTCAGACGTATGCCGTGCTCCATGTTCTCTTTGAAAATCCAAATCGGGCTGAACATAAAGGTTTGTTTTAATGTTTCTGTTTATCGAGGACCACATTGCTAACCAAAATAAAATGTTCCACCTCACTTTAGTACCTATCTGTGATTGGAAATTCGCATGTTAGCCATTCGCTACATTGTTTAGTTCTTCCATGATACATTGGAACAAAATTGGATTAGTAGGGCATTGATCTGGCTCTTTATTGTATGCCATTTATTAACAGTATGACGATGACATTACAACGAGCGAACAGGAGGTACTGCTGCTCATTGAATAGAACAAAACGGTTGTGAAATTAACAGCGTCAGGCCAAAGAAGGAATGTAAATCAGAGTCGTTGACGTCAATGTCAAAATAGGGAAGAAAGCAAAGATGAATTAAAGATTAACCGTGTAAATTGTGAAAAGGAGAAAAGACGGGAAGGAAAACTAATAAAACAAACTGCATTGTTCCTAATTCCTACAACAATTAAAACTATAAATATTTAGCTCCATATTTAGAACGGTGCTTTTCGATGCAGAAGATGTTGAGTAACAATGATTAACGCGTGTGATGTAATAAACAGAATGAAGCAAACGGGACCCAACTTTCTTCAGCAAATTAAGTTCAGGTTTGCAGTTCACGTACAATTTCACATCATTCTATAATGAGGAAAATTGATGCTTCGTCGTGGAAAGGGTATAGTCTGAAGTAGGGTCCCGACCCGAAACGTTGCCTATGTATTCCCCGCACAGACGCTGTTTGACCTACTGAGTTATTGTGCTGTGTTTTGCTGGTGCATTTTGGACAGCAGAAATTGAATAATTGAGAACAATTCTGTCCCTGCTTTCGCCCGTCCTTCCACTGCCAGTTGTGCATGGATAACATTTTGCATGAGAGCTATAAGCCTCAGGGTCGATCTGATAGCAAACTGAACCAGTCTTGTACTTCCATCTTCTTTCTTCGATAGATTTTCACATTGTGTTTTAATTTAAACAGAAGATTGACACAAAATGCTGGAGTGACTCAGCGGGACAGGCAGCATCTCCGGAGAGAAGGAATGGGTGACGGTTCGGGTCGAGACCCTCAATGTATCTTTGCTTTCAAGTAAGGACGGCGCAGGGGTAGAGTTGCTGCCCCACAGCGTCTGAAACACCCCCGTGACCTCCCGCACTTCAAAAACGTAGGTTAATTGGCTTCTGAAAGTTGCAAATTGTCCCCAGTGTGTAGGATAGTGCTAGTGTACAGGGTGATGATTGGTCGGCGTGGACTCGGTGGGCTGATTTCCATGCTATATCTCTGAAGCTTAAAGTGCTTGCACGTTTTTTTTAAATCCCGTTTCCGTGCTCTCAAGAATATCTTTCTGGAATAACCTTTGTTTCATTCCAATATGATCATTGCTTCACAGCACGTTCCCAGATTTCCCTCTAGTGCCCACGTCAGTACATTACAGTCTCCCTTCAAAATAGACTCCGTGTTGTTTGTTTCTGTTTGCACATTAAGCATTTAACTGCAGTCTTATTCATGTCCACTTGTATGTCTTTCGCTGTCCAATGTCCAGGTAAGAATCATGGTTTGATTTTTGTTTCTTCAGCTGTTGGTAATTTGTTAGTTTTGTTTATTGTCACGTGTATCGAGGTACAGTGAAAAGCTTTTAGTTACGGTGCTATCCAATCAGCAGAAAGACCAGGTGATTACAATCGAGCTGTCCACAGTACACATACAGGATAAAGGTAATAACGTTTAGTGTAAGGTAAAGTCCAATTAAAGATAGTCAGAGGGTCTCCAGTGAGGTAGATGGTAGCTCAGGACTACTCTAGTTGTTGATAGGATGGTGCAGTTGCCTGATAACAGCTGGAAAGAAATGGTCCCATAATCCGTAGGTATGTTTATTGGAATATAAATGTCACTAGGATTACTTTCATTTTTGTTGAGCTTATGGAATATATACTTTTTCGACTGAGGTGCAGGCTTTAAAATAGCAATTTATTTAGTTGAATTCAGTGTTTCCAAACTTTTTATTTAGAATAGCAAATGAAGACCATGAATTGACTGTGACCAAATTCTGTCAATCATGAAACTGTAATCAGAACTGAAGGATGCTTATAGAGACAACGTTTAAAACAAATTAAGACTTGGGGTGATGCTGTGATAGGGGTGGAGCAGTTTGTGGGAAAGAACAGCGGAGATCTATGTTGAGTTGTAATACCATTTTTCAGTTGAAGTGCATGCTATTACTCCAGTCAGATTTTAGAATAATTCCTTTAGTATGAATTGCTGATTGTGCAACTGTTAGTGCAGCTGCCTCAATTCCAGGGACTCAAGTTTGATAATGCTTTTTATTAAAATGGTGAGATTGGAAAATGTTAATGTACAAAGGTATCTGGGTGTCATTATCATAAATCATTGAAAGCTAACGAGTCTGAAGAAGGGTCCTGACCCACAACATCGCCTATCCATGTTCTTCAGGAATGCTGACTGACCTGCTAATTTTCTCCAGCACTTTGTGTCTTACACTGAAAGCTAATAGGTAGGCGCAGGTAGCCATTATAAAATCTAATAGCACTTTAGGGCCTGTTCCACTTGGCCGTCATTTACACGACAGGCCAGTAGTGACTAACGAGCGACAGTCATGGGCGTCTTCATGCGTCAGCACAGCCGTCTGGAGCGCGTGGCGGCATTTGAATACCCAGTAGAAAGGTGTTTAGCGCATAATATAGTATTGTTACAAAATTTTGTGATATTAAAAATCAAGTCTGCAATTTATCCATCAGATAAAGCATAAAAAGAAGTTTAATTTGATACCTAATTTACTTTCATATCTTCAGTATTAACAAAGTTATGGCAATTTTCATACTCAGAAATTAGTATCTTGTTCCGTATTGCTTTTCCAATGACTTAACACAAAAGCCGTGATCGAGGACAGTCAAAAGCCCATATCTTTCTTAAAAATTAAGAGAACTGAATTAAATTTTCAGTTATTATAAATTGAAGCATTCTGAAACAAATATGAAACATCTTACTTGGATGACCTGAAATTAAAGCATATAATTAGTTAGTTACCTAATTGTAGCTAATTACAAAATTGACCGTTGTGACGGAAATAGTAATAAACACCCAGTCTGCCTTGAAAATTCAAGAATGTGATATTCTCAAGATCAGAACTTTAATATTATTGTATTATAAGCTGTAAGTCCGTAATAGATAGGTAAATAAATTTCAATTTCCAGCAATAGACCAAGTCTTTATGGAGAAGATCAGTTGCTAGCTGGTATATTGGCATATCATAATCAGTAGCATCATCATACTCCTCAGATTGTAACCAATAAGCAGCTCTCTACACCTTTGACTCCCTGACCTTGCATTAACATTGAACCTTGCGCCGCGAACTCAATTATCGGTGCAGCTGCCCGTTGAACAAAATGTTTTAAACTCTATAAAAGAGTGTCAAGTGTCTGATTATTCGCAATTTTTAACGAATCATCATCAGCATCAAACGTTGCAGATCTGCCTACGGCAATATGTCACCTACATGTATACAGGCAAATGATTCAATAGAGATGACTTATTCTCCGGGGACATTCTGATTTCAAACTCGATCGCAAAATGCACCTACATTCCACCATCAAAAGCATGTACAATCAAGATATTCGTGATAGTTGATTCGTATACTACAGTACTGCACGTACGAAGTCAGGACATCAGCATGCGACCGGTAAATACGTCCGCGTGCATACACGATACGTCACGCCGGAGGTGCGCGAAGATTTTGTGCAGTACAAAATCCTGGAGCGCCGAGCGATACCGCTCCGTGCTTCTCCATGCGACTGTCCCGCGCCGCCCATATGCTACCCGTGTGTCTCAACACGACGACGAGGTCACGTAAATGGCGCGCAAATGACGGCCAAGTGGGACAGGCCCTTTACGTTTTATCTGACCAGTCCAGCTGGAGCTCCCGGTTGCTGGTCACTTCAATTCTCTATCCGATTCCCATGCAAACCTGTCTGCCCTTGGTTACTTCCACGGTCAAAGTGAGGCTGTACGCAAACTGAGGCTGGAAGAACAATACTTAGTATTCTGTTTTGAAAAGTATTGGAAAAGATTTAATATGAATCCGAGGGGTATATGGAACAAGCTGCCAGAGGAGATGTTTGAGGCTGGGACTATCCCATTGTGTAAGAGACAGTTAGATAGGTACATGGATAGGACAGGCTTGGAGGGATATGGACCAAGCGTAGGCAAGTGGGACTAGAGTAACTGGGACATTGTTGACCGGTGTGGGCGAGTTGGGCTAAAGGGCCTGTTTCCACACTGTAACACACTGTGACTCTGTGACTAGCCTGCGACCCAATGAACATTGAATTTTCCAATTTTAGATAAACATTCCCCATCCTCTCTTCTCACCTACCCACTCTCCCAACAGCCCCTGCCCATGAATACCTTTCTTTCCATTCCTCAGCCCCACCACACCGTTCCTTTCCTCTCTTCCAACTCTTCTATGTGTTCCCTGCCCTCTTCCTTTCCACTCCCCATCCCTTGCTCTGGCTCTACATTTTGTTCCCTACCTTCCCTGCTTTCAGATTCCACCATTTACAGTCTTTTGTCTTCAACACCACACTTCCTGCATTGGTTACTATCTCCACCCTTCTCTCCCCCACTTGACTCATCTGTCTATCAACCCCTCCTTACCAGAATCCACCTATTACTTACTAGCTCTTCCTGTAGTTCTTCTTCCTCCCAACACGTTGGCACAAATAACATCAATAGGAAAAGGGTCGAAGTTCTGCAGATTGAATACAGTGAGCTAGGCAAGTGGTTAAAAACCAGGATCTCGAGCGTAATAATTTTCAGATTGTTCCCGGAGGCATGTGCTAGCGTAGGTAAGAACAGGAAGATAAACACAAAATGCTGGAATAACTCGGGACAGGGAGCATCTCTGGAGAGAAGGAACGGGTGACGTTTCGGGTTGAGACCCTTCTTCAGATGAACAGGAAGATAGGTCAGACGAATGTGTGGCTGTGTAGTTAGTGCAGGGGGCAGTAATTCTGATTTTTGGACCACTGGGGCCTCTTTTGGGCAGAAGTAACCTGTCCAAGAGGGACAGGTTGCATCTGATTTGGAGGAGAACCAATAACCTGGCGAGTAGGTTTCCGAGCGCTACTCGGGAGATTTTAAACTAGATTGGCAGGGGGACGGGTTCCAATGCAGGAGTGAGGCAGTTGAGAGGCTGGAAGTCAGTATGGAAGATGATGAAAACAAGATCAGTACACAGGATAGGCAGGGAGTGAGTCAGGACTGTTGATTTAATTTGCATTTATTTCAATGCAAGTTGCCTCACTGGTAAGGCTGATGAACGACATGGATAGGTGAGTGTGACTGGGACATTATAGCCATTACAAAAAAAAGGGCATGTCAACTTAATATTCCAGCGTACCGGGTTCACAGGTGAGACAGAGGAGGAGGTGTTGCTCTATTGATTAAGGAGAATGTCATGGCTGTAGTCCAAGGTGACATTACTGATGGTTTATCCAGTGAGGCTATATGGGTAGAGACAGTTAAGATGGACCTTGCCAATGGTTAGGGTGGCACAGAAACGCAGCGGTAGAGTTGCTGACTTGCAGCACTAGATACCCAGGTTTGATCCTGAGTATGGCCGCTGTCTGTACGGAATTTGTATGTCCTCCCTGTGACTGTGTGGGCTTTCTCCGGATGCTCTGGTTGCCTTCCACATTAAATATGTATAGGTTTGTAGGTCACTTGTGTAATATATTCATAGATATTCATGTATATGATAATGAGTTGGTGTTCAAGCAACAAGCAGGGAATGTTGGGTAATAAAACTCTCTCTCGTGATCCAGGCAACCTGCGTGTAATCTGTTATTCATTCTGCCGTCCGGAATATAACAAAATTGGCGACGAGGATGGGATCAAGTTTGTGAATTCGTCCTTTAAATACAGTGCAGAACTGTTTTGCAACACGCAGTATTGTTTAACACTTTAAAAAGTAAATACGGAGTTATGTCACAGTTGTTTGCGAGCTGGACACGATAGGCCGTAGATCCGTCTATGCGGGGGACTGTAGTTTAAAACAGCACCTGGACAAATCGTCAAGAGTTTGTCAGGCTATCTCTATGTTGTGTATACGTAGCAAGATGCCATCTTTGGGATTGTATAAGATTTTTTTTGTGGAGTTCCTCAAGCTGAATAGCCCTTGTACAGCTAAGTTTTAGGTGAATTGTTACACCAGAACAAACAGGAAAATGGGGTTTTTGAATGGACTTTAAAAAAAAAGAGAATTACACGATGGCAGCGTCCACGGGCTACATCGGAAACCTTGGCACTTTTGACAAGAGTAGAGAGCCGTTCAGCTCCTATATGGAGAGAGCGAACATGGTTTTCACGGCAAACAACATCATGGAGATTAGTGGGGAAGGAGAGATAGCGACTGAAACAAATAAGGCCGTTTGCGAACGCATGAAAGTGTTTCTGCTCACGGAGATCGGTCCTGAAGTGTACGGCACACTCGTGAATCTCCTCACGCCCATAAAGGCAAAAGACATGTTGTTCAATTACATTATGAAGAAGTTGTAGGAGTACTTCAACCTAAAGCCTCCGGAAATTGCAGAAAGCTATAAATTCGGCACTAGAAACCAGAAGCAGAGTGAGACAATCAATGTATACATTGTTGCCTTGAAAAAATTGCACTGTAACTTTGGAACCTTTCTCGGACACGCACTATGCGACAGATTTGTTTGTGGTCTAGTGGATGAACAAATTCAGTCCAAACTCATGAACACCCCAGATCTTACATTCGAGATTGCATGCAAGATTGCTGCCACAATGGAGATGGCATCAAAGAATGCTCGTGAGTTTCGTCCACCATGGACTGCAGTGGCTGTTTACAGTCACAAGGCAGTGCCTATGGCCGAACCAAGAGGTGCTAAACCAAAACCGAAGTATGGCGGGGAGCTGAGTTCAGCCAGTTGTTATCGTTGCCAATTTGTCCAAATCGCGTCTTGAAAACGTCATAAGCAAACATGCAAACATTTTTGCTGACAGTTACAGGGGAATAACAGGGTACTCTGCACACATTCGACTTGAGCAAGATGTGAGATCTGTGTATTGTCCACCAAGGTCTGTACCATATGCACTAACACAACAAGTGGAGGAAGAACTCGACAGGTTAGAGCGGAATGGAGTACTAGTGAAGACAGATCAGACTGGGCAACACCAATTGTGGCCGTACCCAAGGCCGACAAAACTGTTTGACTCTGTGGTGACTACAAAGTCACAATCAACCAAGCCGTTGATGACGAACAATATCCGTTACCAACCTCGCAAGATCTGTACTTGGAACTTAGCGGAGCAAGAGTCTTCACTAAACTGGATTTGTCTCACGCTTATGCCCAACTCAATGTTGACAAGGAAAGTCAGCAGTACTTGACTAACAACACACATAATCCATATACAAAGCTGCCCTATAGTGTGAAATCCTCCCCGAAAAGTCTTTCCAGTCTGTCATGGACAAAATGTGACAAGGCATTCCGCACTGTGTGTGCAACCAGGATGACCTACTGATAGTCACTGAGGGCATGGCAGATCATCTGGAAATCCTTGAGCAAGTTCTCACACAACTGAACTGCCACAATGTCAAACTGCGACAAAGCAAATGTGCATTTGCGCAGTCAGAGGTGGACTACCTTGGACTCAAAGTAGATGCCAACTGACTTCGCCCTGTGAAGGCGAAAGTGAAAGCAATAATGAATGCTCCAAAACCCAACAATGTGTCAGAGCTACGATCATTCCTTAGGATGGTGCAGTTCTATGCATGATTCCTTCCAGATTTAGCAACTGTGCTAAAGCCAATACATCATCTGTACGAAAATATGTGAAATGGATGTGGGGAAAGGAACAGCAATGTGCATATGACATCTGCATGGAAAACTTGACAAGTGACAAACTCCTTGTTCGCTACGATATGACACACAAGTTGAAACTTGCTTGTGATGCTTCAAGCTATGGTGTAGGTGCAGTGATCTCCCAAGTAATGAATGACGGACAGGAAAAGCCCATTGCTTTTGCATCCCGCACCCTATCACCGAGTGAGCGCAATTATGCACAGATAGCATGGACATCCGAAGGGGTGTGATGGGTGCGGTTGCACCCCCCTTTTTTCCAGAGTAAAAAAAATCCAGAGTGAAAAATAAAAATTGGAGCGCAATATTTTTTTATTCTATACCAGGACAGAGGGAGTCTTACCTTGGGCTCCTTAGCCCTCTTGCACCCGTACAGCCACTGATTGACCCTGGCATTGTGCTTGATGACCGAGAGGGCAGAGGGCGGGGATTTGGTCTTTCCCAGGAACGGTTCATTGACGCTATCGCCGCTGCTGTGCAGGACGACTCGCTCTCCCACTCTGGGCAGCTCATGCTGCGAAACTTGAGGGCAAAGCTTTCGAAGGCGGCGTTGGCGGCAAACATCTCCCTGACCAGGTTCTCGATCACCTCAGGCTCGAGTCTGCACTGCTAGCAGGCTCGGGAGACGCGGCAGCTGAGATCAGATGTGCGAGAGCCGCAATCCGCCTTCACCAACCTGTCACTTGACCGGCTCCTTGGGGCGACCTGCTGCTGCTTCTCAGGGCTGGCATGGTTACTTGTGCACCCTGGGATGCTGCTGGCATGGCGATTGGGGGGGGGGGAGGGCAAGGGGGGTGGGAGAGGAGAGAGGTTGGGGGAGGGGAGAGGGGTGGAGAGGAGGGGTGGAGAGGAAGGGGAGAGAGAGGAGGGTGGAGTGAGAGGGGGGGAGGTAGTAGTGGGCAGCAGGGAGCGAGCGTCAACCAAAGGAGGAGGGAGGGGTATGCGGTGCAGACAGTTTGTCAGATTTTTGAAGATTTTCATTAATAACTCAAGAAATAAAGTATGACATTTTCAGATAAGGCGCTTTGTGGGAAATATCTCAACCGGAATATGTAAAGATTTTACCGTTATTGCATCGTTTTTTCGAGAAGATGTAATTATACACAAAGAAACACGCACACGAACAAACACACACACATCCAAGATCAGACTTTTAATAGTTACTAAACCAAGTGCGATCCGTTGGGTCCCGTCCCCTTGCGGGGGGGGGGGGGGGGCGGCCTGCAGCGTCTAACACACACTAACCACCCCCCACCCCCACTCACACAGTAATCATACCCCTTGATATTATATTAATATTATTCATTCGCTCCTTTTACCCATTTCCGCCCTATCAACTCATGCATAGCCCCCAACTCACAGGCGCATTTAGCAAGGGAGAGGGAGGGGGAGTAGAGGGAGAGGGGGCAGAGACACAGAGAGCGGGGCAAAGATGCAGAAAGAGGGGCAGATAGAGAGGGGCAGAGAGAGAGGGGCGGGGAGAGAGAGAGAGAGGGGGGAGAGAGGAGGGGGGAGCGAGGAGAGAGGCCGGAGAGGGAGGGGGGAGAGAGAAGAGGGGGGGAGGGGGGGAGAGAGGAAGAGGAGGAGGAGGAGGAGGAAGGGGGAGATGGGGAGGGGGGAGAGAAGGAAGGGTGTGGAGTGGGCAATTGTGAGCGGGCAGCAGGGCACACGTCAATCAAATCATGTTCAGCAGCTTCAATCCAGAGCCTTGGGGGGAGGGGTCATCACAGGGGTGGGCTGGTTCCCGATTGCAATACTCCCTCGCTCCCGGCTGGTGGCTCCTGGCTGCAGGCTTCAGGTTGCAGACTCCAGGCTCCAGGCTCCAAGGCCCGAGTACAGGGGGGTTGTGGTGATGTCATTCGCAGTGCGTGCGAAGCAGATCCATTGTGACATCATCACGTCACCAGCCAAATCACGGCGGTTTTTATTCTAAGTTCTTTGAAATTTTTGAACATTTTAATTAATAACTCATGAAATAAAGCATGAATGTTTCAGGTAAGATGATATCAGAGTCCACGGGATAAATCTCTACCAGAATATGTAAAATAATTACTGTTAGAGCGTCGTTTTTTCGAGCAGATGTGATCCCACACACACACACACACATGCACATGCACACGCACATCCAAGATCAGTTTTATAATGATAGCGATATGATTAAATCAAGATCAAGAATTATTCATTCACATTTCAAAAATGGTTTCACAATTCAGTAGTGCTAATTTTCATTATTCCATACTGATATTTGAGAATACATGAGGTTGCTTGCAAAATACTGATTTCCAAAAATCCAGTTTCTGTGTTGTACGTTCTATTGCATTTATGTGAGAAATACCGATTTCCCCAACAAAATACTGATTTTTAGCCATCAAAATACGGAAATACTCAGTGAAACTTGGCAGCTCTGCAATTATTCACAATCACATTGTGTTTGAGAATTCAAAATGTGATTTGTGATCTTGTTGATGAGTCATCATGGAACTAGAATTTATTATAATAGTATAACAGTAAAATAGGTTAGTTTAAAAGCGATCATAGTAATGTAAATGCACCATTTAGTTTGACTTAAATTTTCATGATGGAAATTGAAGTCAAACTAAATGTTGTATTCACATCACTATTCCATGTTGATATTGATGATATTGATGAAATTGTTAGGTCAGGAGGACCATTAAAGGTGCACTGCACACACTAACACAGTGTAACAGTAACAGGCAAGCAAATCAACACACAAAACATTTTCTAAAAAATGGTTGTCTTTACTGCAAAAACATACAGTATTTTATTTGCAGTTTTAGCATGCTCCTTTATAACATTTTACGTAACATTTTACAACAGTACAACGTGATTATTAAAACAAGGACGATTTCAATTATTGATTTTAAAAAAGTATACAACAATGACCTCAATCATCCCATTCCACCCACTCATTACTCTTGACTCAATCAAAATTATTTCTTAATTATTATTTCTAAATTATCCCTTAAGTGGGCCCTGGACCCTGGCCGTGAGGGACTTCGCGCTTCGCAATCATGATGTGCGCTGCTCGCACATTATTTTACATAAAATTTTTGTAAACCTGTCATGCCACCCCCCTTTTTGAAAAGCTTCGTACGGACCTGGATAGAAAAGGAAGCACTCAGCATTGTGTTCGGAATCAAAAAAATCCACCATTTTCTTCTTGGTAGACTATTCACCCTAGTGACTGATCACAAGCCACTACTAGTGATACTTGGTCCCAAGTCAGCTATATCAACCATGGCGGCATCAAGGATGCAGTGCTGGGCAATTATGCTGTCCCAGTATGACTACAAGGTGGAGTATAGAAGCTCCAAGTGCAACGCAGTTGCAGATGTGTTGTCCTGGTTGCCCCATGAGAACTCTGACGTGGGAGGTGAGAACTCAATCTACACACTGCAAATTGTAGATGAAGACTTTCCAGTGACTGCAACAGAAATTGCAGCAGAAACAGGGAAAGACACTGTGCTGAAGTGGGTCTATGAACAGACATTGATCGGTTGGACTGAAATCAATAGTGGATTGAACTCAGTTCTGAACTCAGAGTTGAAGCCTTTCCATAATCGACACCATGAATTATCATGTGAGCAGGGATGCATTAAAGTGGGGTTACAGAGTGGTTGTACCAGAGTCTTTGAGAAACAAAATTATGAAACATCCTGGCATAGTAAGCATGAAGTCAATTGCCAGGTGTTTTGTGTATTGGCCTGGTGTTGACAGTGACATTGAGTCACTGGTGAGAAAATGTAGTGTCTGCCAAAATTGCCGGAGTAAACCACCAAAAACACCACTGCAATCCTGGTCATGGCCAAGTAGACCTTTTGAGAGAGTTCATGTAGATTTGATGAAAAGGATAATGATCACATTCTGGTACTAATAGTCATTCCAAATGGATTGAGGTTAAGCATATGGGGTCAAGCACTACTAGTGAGCGTACCATTGATAAGTGGAGATCAATTTTTGCATGCCATCGTTTACCAGAGGAATTTGTTTCTGATAACGGGCCTCAGTTTCGTTCAGAATGGTTCAAAGAGTTAATGCAGCGGGATGATGTAAAACACACACTTGTTCCCCCATACCATCCAGCCTCCAATGGGGCAGTGGAAAGGTCTGTGAGAGTTGCTCTCAAGAAACAGGTTTTGCAGGGTAGTTCAAAGCTCAGCATGAAACATCGTTTGGCTAGTTTCTTGCTGACGTACAGAACCACACAACACACAACAACAGGTTACTCACCTACAGAACTGTTGATGAAGAGAAGGCTAAGAATAAGCCTAAGTCTAGTTCAACCCAATTTGTCCTTGAGAGTTGAGGAAAAACAGTTAAGTCAAAAACGCCATTTTGACTCCCACAAAAATGAGAGGTACTTCAAGCCAGATGAGCAGGTTCTTCCCAACAAGTCCTGTCGAGTCAAATAGGATGTTGGGAAAATAGTCGCAGTGTGTGGAACAAAAAGATACTTAGTTGAAGTTGGAGTTAGGATCAAGTGTTCATGTTGATCAAATAATTCCACCCAAAGATTAACCAAAAACTGAGCATGATGTCCTAATCCCTGAGTTTTTATCTGAAAGTGAGTTGGAAGGGAGCACTGTGATTGAAACATAAAGCTCAGTTAGCACAGACAAAGAAACAGATTCCTCTGGTCAAAGTCAGAGTACTAAAACAGAGCCAAACAAACCAACATTTGAGTCAACACTTAAACCTGTTAGACGATCAGGCAGGATTGGTAAACCAGTAGTCAGATTAGGTTTGTAAGTTAAGTAATTCACTATAAGTAAAACGAAAATGTGTAGATATGTAAAATAAATATATTATGTTTATCATTTAAGATTTCATAAATATTGGTTTAAATCAAGTATCACAACAAAATTGTAACTGAGTACTTAGATTTAACACTTTAAAAAAAGAGCAGTGTAATGAATTCATACATATTCATGTATATGTTAATGAGTTGGTGTTCAATATAAGCAGGGAATGTTGGGTAATGAAACTCTCTCTTGTGATCCAGGCAATCTGCGTGTAAGTTGTTATTCATTCTGCCGTCCGGAATATAACAACTTGGACTCATTGGGCCAAAGGGCCTGTATCCACGCTGTATCTCTAAACTAAACTAAACTAAAATTTAGCTAAAATGTAACTAAAAAATGCCATGTCAGTCCGAAGAAGGATCCTAACCTGAAACGTCACCCATCCTTTTTTCATCAGAGATGCTGCCTGACCCACTGAGTTACTTCAGCATTTTGTGTCTATCTAAACAATGATTTTCCCTGTGAAAAACAGTAGTAAGTCCCTCTGCAGTTACCACATTTGGATATCGTCTTTCTTGAAGATAGTCATGATTACTGCCTCACAGATATTTCCTAGATTACCCATCCACTCTCAAGACATCGGTGATAAGGATATTCCAGTCAATCTTCTCCCTATTCAAATTACGTTGCCATGTCCAAGGAAATTCAGAAATTCTGTTATTGCCCCCTTCATTCCCTTTATGAGCTTGGTGGCTTTTATCTACTTTTAAATATGTTGAATTACTGAATGTCTTCCTTTGTATATCGTATGCAAAATTTCACTTGCTACCTCTTCTATTGCAATGATTGCAATGCCCACTTATGTGAAGACAGATGCAGTGCTCTCCTCGGTTTAATTCTCTCGGTTGCACCGTCTCACTAAATACAGGCTGAAATAATATTTATTAAAGTGGGAGTTAGGATTAAAGGCAGATTTTGTGAGACTGAGTACAAAGTAACTGGAATGGATCTCCCTGACCCCCTCCCTACCCCCCCAGGTGAATCCTGCAAAACGCTTTGTAGTTTGTTCAGACTTGTTAGCATCATATTACATTTCTCTAAACTGTAGTTAAAAGCAACCAAGTAGGCAAAACATTTTCCCACAGTTAAATTAAATCTTCAATCAGAAGTCCAGTTACACAATACAAAAACACACTTCACACAAATTTACTGAATTTCCTGTAATCTCTGTGTGAAATTTGACTGTTATTGGTTTGACAAAGTCCCCACCTAGTATTAAAAGTAAGGGCTCACAGAGAATGGTTAATTTTTGGATAAAAACTGTTATTAAATAGCTTCAAATAATCAGGCTAATTGGAAATGTATTCGATGTGTATGAATGGGATGTGGTTGGTGAGGAACATGAATGATGGGGCATTTAGATCATTTACTTTCTACAAACATGACAGGGCCATCCACTTCTTTCAAGAAAACAGGAGGAAGAAAACGGAAGATGCCTGAAGACATCCACCTGCTCCTTGCGGATGACGATTTCACCGACCCCCGACGGCTAGCAGCCTCTGCGGACGTGCTGTGGCAGGCTAAACAGCAGGGTGGAGCCACAATCAATCTGGTGCTGGCTGTGCCTCGGCAGGTCATACGGGTGGTCCCAGCCTCCACGGAAGGAGCGGCAGTAACGTCCGCCACGAATGGCACCAGCAAGGACAAGTGGTGCTACTGCCATCAAAGGTGGGGCTCGGAGGGCGGGTTTGGTCGTAATGGTGGACGCCCTCTGCGGCAGGGTTGTGCCACCTACACTGGTTGGTCAATGTCCAGGTTTGCCGGCTTATGACGATCCATGGAGACACGTCCCGTTCTCGGATACCTCCACTGCGACCTGTGCACGTGCCCTCACCGCCCACTGGATCGCCTGCTTTGGTGTGCTGGTGAACATCTCCTCTGACAGATGTGCGCAGTTCACCTCCGAGCAATGGCTGCCGCCCATGTCAATGATGAAAGCGGTGGCGTCGTTTTGCAGTATTCTGAAGGATCCCTCATGAGGCTTTTGCAGTGGTGGGAATCTTGGCGAAGGAAGACGTACTGGCAGTCCTGGAGGTCGGGTGGGACGTACATGGTTGTCAGACTGTGTCGGGACATTGAGACTGGAGAAAGCGTGCCCGCCTTCTCATGGAAGCCCATCAGCATGGTCGTGGGCGGTTCTTGATGCACACGTGCCGCCAAGATGAAGTAGTCTGGGACTGTAAACAGCTCAGCCGAGGACGTTGCCAGGTCCTCCATTGGGCCAGTGCGTATACCTTGCATAACCCACGGCAATTTGTCCATCCAGTCCAGGCCTGTGAGCCGTAGGTTGAGGGATGCCTTCGTGTGCATGTGTAAGCGTTCCACTAGGTAGGCCGTTGTGTGGTGCAGCTTAGTGTCAAGCAGCCGGGACGTTGCTGACCACTGCTCGGAGGTGAACTGCGCACATCTGTCAGAGGAGATGTCCACCAGCACACCAAAGTGGGCGGTGAGGGCACGTGCACAGGTCGCAGTGGAGGTATCCGAGAAAGGGACGGATTCCGGCCATCTCGTGAATCTGTCCACGATGGTGACGAGGTGGGTGACAAGTCTGGAAGGGGGCAGCAGTCCAACGATGTCGACCTGGAATGCGGTGGAAATGCTGGTGTGTCAGGGCGAAGTTCTGCAGCGGCGCCTTGATGTTTCGCTGAATCTTTGAGGTTTGACAGGGGATGCACGCCGTGGCCCAATTGCCGACTTGTTTGCACCATCCGTTCCACATGAACCTGGCTGCCACCAGTGCCGTTGTTGTCCGGATGGAAAGGTGAGCTAGGCCGTGAACCAAGTCGAATATCCAGCGGCGCCAGGCAGTGGGGATGATGGGTCTTGGCCGTCCCGTAGACATGTCGCAGAGGAGTGTGGTGTCAGCAGGCCCGAATCGCATATCCTCCAACGGCAGGCCTGAGATGGTGGTGCCGTGGGCGGGCATCTCTTTATCCTCTTGCTGGGCGGCTGACACGGCCTTGTCGACGACACCTGGGCTCAGAGCGTGGATGGCATTGATGGCGGTGCGGGATAACGCATCTGCGACCTGGTTGCTCTTGCCTGCAATGTGCCTGAGGCAAGTCGTGTATTCTGAAATGTAAGTCAGGTGGTTCTGCTGTCGGGCAGATCAAGGATCAGACACTTTGGCAAAGGCAAACATGAGTGGCTTGTGGTCAATGAAAGCTGTGAAATTCCTGCCATCGAGGAAGTAGCGGAAATGCTGTATGGCCCGGTAGAGAGCGAGAAGCTTTCTATCGAAAGCGCTGTATTTCTGCTCGGGGGGGGGGGGGGGGGGGGGGTTACAACGGGTGAGGGACTGCCAGCTACCATTGATCAGTTGTTCCTGCACTCCACCCACAGCTGTGTCAGATAAGTTGACTGTGAGAGCTGTTGGTGCGTTGGCCCATGGATGTACCAGCAGCGTTGCCTTTGCCAGCGCCTCCTTGGCATTGTCGAACGTGGTCGTGGCTGCGTCGTCCCAAACGAGCTCTTTCGGCTTGTTGGCCAGGGCCTTGAACAGTGGTTGCATGATCCTGGAACTGCTGGCACGAAGCGGTGGTAGAAGTTGACCATGCCAACAAACTCTTGGAGTCCCTTCACAGTAGAGAGTTTGACAAACTTGCGAATGGCCTCGACCGTGTTCGGGAGCGGTACCATCTTGCCTCCAGTCTGAAAAACAGCCTTCCTCCATCACACGTTGCTTCCTTCCGTGAAGCCAGTTCTCTACCCAGTCAGCTAGCTCGCCCTGAATCCCATAATCACTAACATTCCAGAGTCGCCTACCATGCGGAACTTTATCAAATGCTATCAAATCCTTCAAGTAGGAAATAAATTTAATAAAGCTATTTTAGATAAATTAAAAAATGAAGCCTGCAGGAAAGATACTTTGGTAATTAAGCTGGGTTTTTAAAAACCTTTGATATTCTGAGGAAAATCATGCTAAATTGGAGACTTAATCTAAAGAAGTCTGTTATTGCTTCTTGGAAAGATAAGTTAAGGAAGCTCGACTGCAATCTTTGGTGACAACCAACATTCTCAAATTATGGAAAAGATTAATAAAGTTAATTGAGTTGAACTGGTTTCAATGGTGGTCTTTTTCTCCCCAGGGCATCTGGCAGCAGGACATCTGTCAATGGGGATTGCACTGTGGCACAGCAGTAGAGTTGCTGCCTTACAGTGCCAGAGACTCGGGTTCAATCCTGACTAAGGGTGTTGTCTGGACTGAATTTGTATGTTCTCCCCGTGGCCTGCGTGGATCTTTGATGTACAGGCTTGTCGGTTAATTGGCTTTGTATAAATGTAAATTGTTCCTCGTGTGTAGGATAGCATTAATACGCATGGATTGCTTGTCGGTGTGGTTTTGGTGGGCCGAAGGGCTCGTTTCCGCACTGCATCTCTAAACTAAACTAAGCAGTAGCTTCAAAAGTACTTCATTGAATGGAATGGTTCCAACCGAAGCCCTTGGGCTGCTCTCCCTCTACCTATTCAGTGACTGGATATGCAAAACGGGAATCTGACATTAGGAAGTTGGTCATTCTGGATGCACTGCTCAATGTCAACCTCTTTCAATATTTTAAAATACTTTATTGCACTGATGGAAACTCTTTGAACTCCTTTAACTTTCCTCATAACGTTTGCACATGACCTCTGCTTCCTCTCAGAGATGTGACACCTGTAATGAGCTGGGATCATTGTGATCTTCGAAACAAACTATTATAACCTAAGGCTATCATTCTGTGCCTCAGAAACATCCACAACATGTGAGGAGCATGTGAGGAATTCTAAAGAGGATTTATGTAGTCGTGTGCAACGGTGAATGATGCCAGGTGTCTCCCCGTGACCTTCTGCCAGGTACAATGGGCAGAACTGACAAAAGAAGAGCATACCTTGAGCAACATGGAACAAACTTGCAAAGATCAAATGGAAAAGGGAAAATGAGATATAAAGCCTTCTAAGCAGAGAGCATCATATATAAGCATCACAGAGAGGTATTCTAAGATTTAAGTGCAGCCAGGGAATGTGGCTTAGTTTGTGGATATTTTACAAATAGAAATGACACAGAGGTCAGAAGAACCAAAGAGTTAGAGGAAGAGCTCGGAATGGAAGTGCAACACAGTCTAATATCTTTTTAACTGACCAGTTTTGGATGAGATTCGGTAAATGTTGCAATATTTTGTGGATGTTGCACGAATTGGTTGAAATATTTAATTAGGTGGCAAGTAATAAGAATGGTGACTAAATAAACAATTAATACACTATGGTGTGGGATGGCTATTGTGTTTTTTTTTTAATGATAACCACAATTTTAATTTCCATCCTCTGGCTTGTGTAAGTGATTCTACTTCTGCTTGAAAAGAAACAATATTACGATGAATTGAATATATTCTTGTCCGTCTCCTGTTGCACAGCTGTAGTGTGTTCTGACCTTTATCTCCCAAAAGAGAACACAGGAGTTAGCAAAACTATCTCATAGACATTTTGATGCAGTTAGTGCTCTCTCATTTGGTCTGAGAAGGGTACGATTACAGTGGAATGTGTCCATTCCCAGAGCATTTGCTGCATCTCGTGCTCTCAGCCATTTCCTCATATCACTTAGAGTGATTGGAATTGACTGGAGACTCCAGGGGGGATCACAGGAGGAAACTGCATTCTGAATTTCTGGCAGTATATGGTTGCAAATGCTTCAGCCTGGTATTCGACACGTGCTGTGTTCTGACATCTAACAAATACTCTTTTCTAGGTTTGCTTACTACAGTGATTGTGTACATATCAAGCAGAAATATCATCAAATTCACGACTAATTTCTATCTGCACTCAAATTCACTTGGACCATCTCCGACATCTCCCTACCATTTCTGTATCTCACCGTCACCATCACAGGAGACAGACTATTGACCGACATCTACTACAAACCTAAAGACTCCCATATCTATCTAGACTATACTTCATCCCACCTTGCTTCCTGTGAAGACACTCCCAATTGGACACAGAGGAGTCAATTGGGAGTAAAGACACTCCCAATTCCTCCGTCTATGCCGCATCTGCACCCAGGATGAAGTTTTCCATACTAGATCATCAGAGATGTCCTCATTCTTTAGGAAACAGGGGTTTCCTTATTCCATTATAGATGAGGCTCTCACTAGGGTCTCCACGATATCCCACATTTCCACTCTTGCTCCGCCTCCCCCCATTTGCAACAAGGATAGAGTCCCTCTTGTCCTTACCTTCCACCCCATCAGCCGTCGCATACAGCATATAATCCTCCAACACCTTCGCCTCCTCCAAATGGGATCCCACTACTGGCCACATCTTCCCATCTCCAGCCCTTTCTGCTTCCCGCGGAGACCATTCCCTCCCTAACTCTCTGATCAACTCGTCCCTTCCCACCCAAACCACCCCCTCCCCAGGTACTTTCCCCAGCAACCGCAGGAGATGCAACATCTGTCCCCTTACCTCCCCCCTCGACTCGTCCAAGGACCCCATCAGTCTTTTCAGGTGAGGCAGAGGTTCACTGGCACCTCCTCTAACCTCATATATTGTATCCGCTGTTCCAGTTGTCAACTTTGGCGAGACCAAGCGCAGGCTTGGCGATCGTTTCGCTGAACACCTCCACTCAGTCCGCCTTAACCTACCTCATCTCCCGGTTGCTCAGCACTTTAACTCCCCTTCCCATTCCCAATCTGACATTTCTGTCCTGAGTCTCCTCCAATGTCAGAGTGAGGCCCAGCATAAATTGGAAGAACAGCAACTCATATTTTGTTTGGGTAGCTTACATCCCAGCGGTATGAACATCGACTTCTCTACCTTCAAATAGCCCTTGCTTTCCCTCCCCCCCCCCCCTCCCAGTTCTCCCACCAGTCTTACTGTCTCCGACTACATTCTATCTTCGTCCCACCCACTCCGCTGACATCAGTCTGAAGATGGGTCTCGACCCAAAATGTTACCCATTCCTTCTCTCCAGAGATGTTGTCTGTCCCGCTGAGTTACTCCAGCATTTTGTGTCTAAGCAGAATATCAGGCAGGTATCCAAGAATTACTGTTCAAGTAGTTTAAAACCATGTAATATTGAACTGTTAGGGAGCTAACATTTTACTCCTTAAAGGTCATCAATTATGGAAATTTGTTTCATATAATATATGCATCTAGATTTGGCTCCAAAATAATTTCACCCTCTCAAGTTTCCACCTTAATTTAAGACCATAAACAAAATCTTCTCTTGCCATTGTAATGGTCCTCCTTTAGGACCGAAATGAGGAAAACATTCTTTACACAGAGAGTGGTGAGTCTCTGGAATTCTCTGCCACAGAAGGTAGTTGAGGCCAGTTCATTGGCTATATTTAAGAGGGTGTTAGATGTGGCACTTGTGGCTAAAGGGATCAGGGGGTATGGAGAGAAGGCAGGTACGGGATACTGAGTTGGATGATCAGCCATGATCACATTGAATGGCGGTGCAGGCTCGAAGGGCCGAATGGCCTACTCCTGCACCTATTTTCTATGTTTCTATGTTTCTATGTAATGCCTCCCAACCTAAATCCCATTATATATAACATGTCCTCCATGTCTTTCTCCTTGATGAATACAGATGCAAGGTACTCATTTAGTACTTTGTCTACATTCTCTGATCCAGGCATAAATTCCCTCCTTTCTCCTTTTCACAATGTAAGTGTGAAAAGCCTTAATTTGATTTGTCAAAGACATTTTGTGGCCCCTTTAGCCTTTCCATTGGCCGACTTGATCTCTTTCCTGTCTGCTTTATATTCCTCAGAAGACCTGTCTGCTTTCATCTTTCTAAATGTTATATATGTATCCTTTTCTTATTAACTAAATTTACAACCTCCTTGGTCATCCAACATTTCCTTACCTTGCCATCCTCATCCTTCCTCTTTACAGGAACATGCTGGTCCTGAAATCTATTCATCTGGCTTTTAAACAACCCACATTTTTTCCTTCAGCTTTCTCCCCCACCTCTCTCCCCCTCCATCATAATCAGTCTGAAGAAGGGTCCCAACGCGAAATATTAAGTTCTCGCATGATACTGCATGACTTACTGAGTTACTCCAGCACTTTGTCTTATTTTTTTCCCCATATGTGGGATGTTGACTTGCCCAATGACAAATGCATCCAATTTACTCTGTCAAGCTCCTTCCTACTACACCTGTAATCTGTCTTTCCCCAATTTAGTACTTTCCTCCAGGGTCCATACTTATCCTTCATCATAACTATCTTAGAAACATAGAAACATAGATAAAAAATATGTGCAGGAGTAGGCCATTCGGCCCTTCGAGCCAGCACCGCCATTCAATATGATTATGGCTGATCATCCAAAATCAGTACCCCGTTCCCCATATCCCTTGATTCCGTTAGCCCTAAGAGATAAATCTAAAGCCCCTGTCCCACTTAGGAAACCTGAACGGAAACCTCTGGAGACCGTGTGCCCCACCCAAGGTTCCCGTGAGGTTTCCAGAGGTTCCCGGAGGTTCCGGTCATTCTCCATGAGTCACCAGAGGTTCTGGTCAATTGCCTGGAAAGCCTCAACTGAAGCGTGAGCTGCATCTACTGACCAAAGATCCCAAAGGATCTTTGCTGCCGACCGCGCGCACGCACACACACACACACACAAACACATCGCAAAGGTGTAGGCCAGGGATATCGGAGGAGCGTTTTCTGCGTGTGAAGAGGAAAGTAAACGGCTGCCACAGAGCACGGTAAGTCCTTTAGAGGGCGCGGGAGAGAAGGACAGAGAAAGGGAGAGAGAAGGGAAAAGAAAAGGGGGGAGAGATAAGAGAGAGAGAAGGAGTGGAGACAGTTTTGGGAAGTTTAATAAAGTTAGCGGGCATTGTAACTTCCGGCAGATCTTCTAGGTCCTGAGAACCAAAGAAGATTTATTTGCTGAAAACTCCAATGAGCCAATCAGAATGGCTGGTCATTGACTTCAATGGCCTTCGACTGGCTGTAAGTAAAAATGCGACCCCACCACTGGCTTCAACAAAACGGCAACCTATTTTTAGTTGCGGCCTTTTTAAAAAAAAAAATAATTGCAGGAACACAGCAGAAGCCGCGATTACGCGGAAACCACTTTCCACCATTAGGGAGAGTGACCGGAACCTCCAGGAACCTCATCGAAACCTTGGGTGGGGCGCAAGGTCTCCAGAGGTTTCCGTTCAGGTTTCCCAAGTGGGAAGATCTGCCGGAAGGTAAAATGCCCGCTAACTTTATTAAACTTATTAAAACTGTCTCCACTCCTTCTCCCCCCACTTCTCTCTCTCCTTCTCTCTCTCCTTCTCTCTCCCCTTCTCTCTCTCCTTCTCTCTCCCCTTCTCTCTCCCCTTCTCTCTCCCCTTCTCTCTCCCCTTCTCTCTCCCCTTCTCTCTCCCCTTCTCTCTCCCCTTTTCCCGCGCTCTCTAAAGGACTTACCATGCTCTGTGGCAACCGTTTACTTTCCTCTTCAACACGCAGAAAGTGCTCCTCCGCTGTCCCTGGGCCCCACCTTTGCGATGTGTTTGTGTGTGTGTGCGCGGTCGGCAACAAAGATCCTATAGGATCTTTGGTCAGTAGATGCAGCTCACGCTTCGGTTGAGGCTCTCCAGGCATTTGACCAGAACCTCTGATGACTCATGGAGAGTGACCGGACCCCCCCCGGGAACCTCTGGGGACCTCACTGGAACCTCTGGAAACCTCACGGAAACCTTGGGTGGGGCACACGGTCTCCAGAGGTTTCCGTTCAGGTTTCCTAAGTGGGACAGGGGCTTTACTCTCTCTTGTACATCCAGTGAATTGGGCTCCACTGCCTTCTGTGGCAGAGAATTCCACAGATTCACAACACTCTGGATGAAAAAGTTTTTCCTTGATTCCGTTATCTTCTGTAGTTGTGATTACTGTTCCCAAATAGCTCTTCTACTGGAGCACCAGGCACTGGAACATATTTATTGATTTTATTAATATTAACTGGAACATATTTATTAATTTTGTAAATGCTGACGGAAGCTTAACTGTTGTTGTCGTCAGTTAAAAACTCTCTTTCCCCTTTGACACAATTATCTTTAACACGCAATTTCTATAACACAAGGTTTCTTTGGAAAGCAGCAGTTGCACTATGGCAGAACCAGCTACATGTGTTGCATTATTTATACTGATGGCCTTTAGTAACTTCTAGTTACTTTCTCTTGACAGCAAATTCACTGCACTTAATGCCAGCTTAAGTGTACAATGATGGAAGTTATTAATTGCATTGCTTTGCGAAAAATTGAGGGCCATTTAGTGTCACATTTATTGATGTGCTATAGTTCTATACTCAACTTGCTGCACCCACTGCCATGAGAATAAGCAATATTTATGCTTTTATTTTAATTGAACCTTATCCAACTCCTGGAACTCATCCAAGCTGAGATTTTGTGTGGGTAAACGGAACGTCCCACTCCGGCGACCTAATTGGCGAGTTTAGAAGTGTTTAGGAGAGTTTGAAAAAGTGTCATGTGAAGACCTCCTTCGACTATGTAGAAGACCTCCTTCGACCTCCTTTGACTATGTTGAAGACGAGCTTTGACTAGCTTTGGGAAAATTGGACACCGAATAGTGGAGAATGAAGACGACCTCCTTCGATCTCCTTCGACCTCCCTTCGACTATGATGAAGACTATCTATGACTACCATCGACTACCTTCGACTACCCTCTATTACCTACAAATAACATGCTGACCTACTATGACCTACTTCGACTAAACCTACGAGCAAAAAAAAATCAATTTTTTTTCCTTGGCGACCTTTTTTTACCCATGGGCATTTTTCAGAAAAATATGCCGCGACCTAGCTGAGGCCTCGAGTACACGGGGACTACTCTAGAGCATGAAGGAGCATTACAAAGACCTTCTAGGACCTCATGTCGACCATGCTGCGAGTATGAGTCGAGGGCAAACTCTACTGAACGCGCCAATTAGGTCGCCGCAGTGGGACAGCCCATTTAGGTTTTCTTTGTGGGTTTAAAAAAAAAAGTTGCGTACTGCCCGAGGCAGTTACTCATGTTGCCATAGTTGCGAAGAACTTGGAAAATTCTCTGCACCGGTTCATGGATTCTGCAGAAGCTACTCTTAACATGTCATTAATATAGTGGCTTTGTTAAGGAAACTGTGGTTTGTTTAGGAGGATTGTTGCAAAGAAAAACCTAATGATTCGCATGTCGATTTTTGAACCGAAGGTAGACACAAAATGCAGGAGTAACTCAGCGGGTCAGGCAGCATCTCTGGAGAAAGATAGTAGGTGACTTTTCAGGTCGGGACCCTTCTTCAAATGAATGATTTTGGACATTTATTTACAGCAATGTATAAATGATTGATTTTTAATAATTGGTGCATCAGTGGAGAATTCTGCTGTTGACTGTGAATAGTAAGTTCAGCACGTAAAGCATGTTGTAGATTGTGCATATCACCAAAATCTATACCTTCAAGCACATGTCTAAAACCTACCCTGAACCATCTCTACCCATGACCTGCAATGAATTTGAGCTGTAGGACACCTCCAGAGCTTTCTTACAAATATAAGAAACATGAAGACCTGTGAGTGTCCTGAAAACATGAAGACCTCAGTGTGGAAAAAAGATGCTGCCATGTAATCTTCAGAAAAGTTTATTTTATTGCATACCGTTCTGTTTTAGATCATGGTGGCTGGCTTAAGGTTTATTTTACAAATGTCTACACTTGAATGAGGAAATGAGAACAGTTCAAAATCCCTTCATGACTTTCCGACTGTTCATGTTCTGTTCTCCTTGGAAAACTAAGCAAGAAGATCAACACAAAATTAAATAACCAAAAATGCTACTTTCTCATCCAAGAATTTCTGACGTTTCAACATACTGGTTCATTAGTTCACATGAACACAACCATTTAAAAAGAAAGATCCGGTGTAGGGCATTTGGCTCCTCTTGTCGGCTTTTCCATCCTATATATTCATAGATGATCTTTCATCATTGCCTCACTTTTCTGTGCAAATCCTATTTCTTGATTTCTAAATATCTATTGCTCTCTGCTGTGGATTTACTTAGTGTCGGAGCCTTCACAGACCTCTTGTGTGGTCAATTCACGTGATTCCTGGTGAAAATATTTCTTAGCTCTGGCCTAAATGGCTGACTTAAACTGTGACCCCAGCCAGGGGTTCACATTAGGGGCAGACCCCAACCACTTCCACATCTATCCTTTCAAGTCCCATAAGAATTTTATGTGTATTTTGAAACTCGTAAATGCTTGATCGGCTTAATCTCTCCACATGTGACAAACCTAACATCCAGGATTCAATTTGGTGAATAGTTGTTTGCAATATCACTCTTGCGTGGGTAGGAAGAACAGACCTGTTCACAATATTCTAAATACAATCTCACGAGGACCCTAGATAATTGGAGCAAGATGTGTCTCCATTTTGTACTCGGATAAAATTCAGCATTCAGTTTGCCTTCCTAAATCATAGAGAGATGAATTTGGAAACAAGCCCCTTTGCCCACCTATTTTGTTCCTCCATTCATACTAATCCAGCATTAATTCAATTTTGCATTTTCCCCACATTCTCGTCAACTACGCCCATGTTTTACCATTCACCTACACATTAGGGGCAATTTATAGTGACAATCAACCTGCCTTCAGGATCTGAGAGGAAAACAGAACACCTGAAAGAAACTAAGTGACACAGTCACAGAAAGATCATGTAAATTCCATGCAGATACCACCCAATGTGAGGATTGAACCCAGGTCTCTGGAGCTGTGAGATGGGGACTTTATAGTTGCTCTACCATGCTGCCCTTTTCTCTGAACACCAGAGCCTTCTATCTCTCACCATTTTGTAAGTACGCTGTGTTTCTATTTTATCCACCTATGGTAGAAAGCTCTCATTTATGTTTGATATTATCCAGTCTCTTATGGGCTATAATCAACCTAATGTTGGGGCACAAGGTTATAAGGTGGTCATAAGTAGGAGTAGAATCAGGCCATTCGGCCCATCAATTCTACTCCGACATTCAATCATGGTTGATCTATTTCTCCCTCCTAACCCCATTCTCCTGCCTTCTCCCCATAACCTCTGACACCTGTAATAATCAAGAATCTATCTCTGCCTTAAAAATATACACTGACTTGGCCTCCACAGCCTTCTGCGGCAAAGAATTCCAAAGATTCAACATCTTCTGACTAAAGAGATTTCTCCTCATCTCCTTCCTCAAACTAACATCCTTTAATTCTGACGTCTGGTCACTAGACTCTCCCACTAGTGGAAACATCCAAGCCTTTCACTATTCTGCATGTTTCAGTTAGGCCCCCCTTCATTCTTCTAAACTCTACCGAATGCAGGCCCAGTGCTGACAAACGCTCATCATAGATTAACCTACTCATTACCCATACACTTGCATGTGTATGGGTGAGACATAAAATATAATCCACATATAAACCATTAGTCAATGTGCTCAATTTACTCTGGGTCTTTGCTAATTCTTGCAGCTGTGCATTTCCTGTTCATATTTCATTAATTGATGCATCCCTTGTTTATTATATTTAAAATTACATCAATATGAATTGTAAGAAGAATGAAAGAGCATTAAGCAAATAAAGGGTTTTATTTGAATCTTTGATTTACCAGTAAAAGGGAGTAACTTTCATCTCTGAATTATTGAAGATTAACATTTGGATAAATATAGGATCTACTGACTACTGACATAGTCTTTCATCATTTTGTTTGCACAAGCGAGATCACAGAATCCTTCTGTTATCTAGATTTCATGAGGCTTTTTGCATGCAGAGTATTTTTTAGTTTCAACTTTTATAACTCTGTAACAACATTTAATAGATATTTGGACAGGTAGATGGATAGGAAAGGTTTAGAGGGCTATGGGTCAAATGCGGGGCAGTGCAATTAGTGTAGATGGGGCATCTTGGTCGACATGGGCGTTAGGCCGAAGGGCCTGCTTCCATGCGGCATGACTTGATCTGTATGAATATTATATACCAACTTATATAGAAACATAGAAAATATGTGCAGGAGTAGACCATTAGGCCATTCGAGCCAGCACCGCCATCCAATATGATCATGGCTGATCATCCAAAATCAGTACCCCGTTCCTGCTCTCTCCCCATATCCCTTGATTCAGTTAGCCCTAAGAGCTACTTAATGTCAAACGTTGGATGCTACTTTATCTCCTTAGTCAGCGTTGCTCATCTGGTAGCCTATGTAAAGCTACAAGTAATAATTATTCTGACCTGCTGTAATGCACTTTATGTTTTCAGTTAGTTTGCCACATATGGCAGCAATTCTGACATGGCACAAAAAGCTTTTAGCAATGAATCTAATACCAGCATCTGACTACATAATTTATAGTGATTCTCCAGTGCAACGTTAGGAGTATATGGTACTGCCAGACATGCGATGCTTTCAGCTGGGAAGTCAGTTTCTTTATTCCTGGACGCTAAAGAAATATTTCGAAGATTGGGAAGATTGAACCTCTGGAACAACTAGTTTGTACGCTTTTTTTATCCAAAATTAGAAAACTTGTTTTTAATCAAAGTAGGTCCAGTAAATAAATGGCTCAATGAGTTAATCCAATGTTTATATGCCTCAAGCCTTTATTGACCCCAGCAACATATCCTACAATTCCTTGTTCCTAGCTTTCCCTTTATTGTCGGAAACTTCAACCGCCCTATGTACTAGTGAGTTCCACATTTGAAAACCTTCTGGGAATAAAAAAAGCTTCTCCTGAATTCTCTTCTGGGATTATTAGTGTCAATTTACAATTTATGATCTCTATTACTGGCTACTTTTGCAAGAAGGCACAGATCCAAGCTAATTGAACTCTTATATGGTGTTGAACACTCTTATTTGACCAAATCTCCATCTTCCATTTTGTTGAAAAAATGAGCCCTCACGGTTCATTTTTGTGATCAGAATAATAATTCTATTTTGGTACCATCCTCATGAAACTTTTTCTTTTTCTTCTTGTTTTATAAAATTGAAAATAGAACTCCATGTACAGCCAAGGTTCTATAGGCGATTAACATATCTCTGCTTTTCAATTCTATCCTTCTGGAATTGAAGTGCAAAGCTTTATTGTCATTTTTAGGTTTGATTCGTTTTGGTTGCCCCATTACAGAAATGATGTGGATGCTTTGGAGAGGGTGCAGAAGGTGTTGACCAGGATGCGGCCGGGATTAAAGGGTAGACACATCATACTGGAGTAACTCAGCGGGTCAGGCAGCATTTGTGATGAAAAAGGATGGATGACGTTTTGGGTTGGGACCCTTCTTCACATTGGGAAGTCTGGATTGGAGGGTGTTAGATTTAAGGTACAAAGAACAATGACAGAGGTAGGTCTTCCAGCTGATGTTAAGTGCTGACACAAGAATGCTAGTTTATAAATAAAATGAAGAACATACAGTATGAATTGTTGCGGAAGGGACCAGTCTGAAGTCTCCCAAACCAAAACACTATCCATCGCCTCTAGTGACCTGCTGAGTTACTCCAGTACTTTGTGTTTTATTGAGGGAAGCTTCTTTTTGTAGATGGTGCTGTATCACATCTTTGAACTGCTGAAGTGGGGTCAAGGAAAGAGTGTTCACGTCGCGGCCCTATTTCCACCAATCTTTCCACCATCACGCACAAGAAGCACAAGAAGCGACAAGACAGACACCATTGGATGCAGATGCCGAGAAATGTGTTCAGCTCTGGCTGAACAACTTCTAATCTTGTGCGTGAACTCGATAAGAAGAAGAAGAACTGCTGAAGTTCCTTTGGTGACGGCACCCTACAAGCTTGTAGGTTAATTGGCTTATGTAAATTGTCCCTAGTAAGTAGGATATAACTAGTATATGGGAGGTCATTGGTCGGCATGGACTCGGTGGGCTGAAGGGCCTGTTCCCATGCTGTATCTCGATACTAAACTGAACTAAAATTGTGCATCAATCACAATATGTCTACCATGTGCTTGATATCCCTAATTCCTTGGTTGCTACTTTTTTTGTGTGTCTTGCACTAACACCCAGTCTGGCTGAATTAGCGACTGCTGATCAGAAATATGTTTTGTTGTGTTCAAAAGCCGACTGATCGTCCACTGATTCTTTAAGCTCCAGAGAGGAACTGCACCCTTTAGCATGGCTTCCAGGAGCAGCGCTGATTGTTTCTGACTCAAGGGTATAATTGAGCTGACCCCTGGCAATTCTTACCGAGTTAAACTCTGCCTGTGGAAGAGCCATTTTGTTTGTGCTGCTTGTGGATTGTAAGGACAGATTGCTTCAAGGCACGTGGGGATCAGAGACGGTTTAGTGAAGCGTATCTTTGATGTTTTTTTCAGTGTTCATTTGTCACCGAAAATTGAGTGAAATGGAAGTGACTTTATTTTAAGAAATGTTTGGATCAGGATATTCTACTTTTGCCTATAGATTCTACCTTGCGGATGTATCTAACTACTTAACAATTGAAATGTTGGATCGTAATTGCTTTTTGAATGTTTATGAATGTGCGTACCATTTATTTTCAATTTTACTACCTGTCAGATGTCACTTAAAAAGAACATTTTATAAATGAGGATTTTAAATTATGTAAAATGGTAGCTTGAACATTTCCGTATACAATCATATAGAATTATTTGGTCAGAAAGACACTCATTAGGAGAGGAAGGGGTTTGGTTTGCCTTATGACCCACTTTGAAGCCTGTGACTTAAAAAAAAAAGCAATATCGGATTGTATTTACAATCTACTCTCTTTGTGTATTGGTTGCATAGAAATGCACCAGAATTTTAATGTCTATTACTTTGGAGTGTTTTAACTTGTAAGATACCTTTGCATGTTTGTCTGTCTCCCCTTCCCCTCCCCCGGCCTTTATTTCTAAAGCACCTTTCCTCTTTCTCCGCGTTCTCTATCTCCCAAGAGAGGTTCGTTACCGTGTGATCCAATCCTTAAGACTCACCTCCTGGCCCTTTGATCCGAAATTTATTAAGCTGACCCGACAAACAAAATATAAGCCAGAAGGCAAGGATTATCTAGCAATGTATTGGTGGGTAATACTTTTGCAGAGCTAACAAAGGAGTAATTGAGTGATATTTCACTGGCGATTTCACCTGCTTGTGGGGCTGCAGGGAAACGTGGGGGGCCTGGAGAGGATTTTGTGCCTCACAAAATCTTAAGAATCCACAAAATGACAAAATACAGTAACTTGTTTTCCTCTCCTTTATTATCAACTTTCATCATCCTTTTTCCAACATAAAACCTTTACTGTTTAGTTTAGTTTAGAGATACAGTGTGGAAACAAGCCCTTTGGCCCACCGAGTCTGCGCCAACCCGCGATCACCGCAGAGTAACGTTATCCTACACACGCTCGGGACAATGTACAATTATACCAAGCCAATCAACATACAAACCTGTACGTCTTTGGTGTGTGGAGGAAACTGGACCTCCCGGAGAAAACTCACGTGGTCACGGGAAGAACGTACAAACTCCGTACAGACAGCACTCGTGGTCATGATCGTGGCCGGGTCACTGGCGCTGCAAGGCAGCAACTCCACCGCTGCTGCCCCTATTGTCACATCTATCTTCTCTTTAGGCTTTAGAGCTGCAGCGCGGAAGCAGGCCCTACGGCCTACCGAATCCGCACCGACCAGCGATTAGCCCGTACACTAACACTATCCTACATACTAGGGAAAATTTTACAACTTACCAAAGCCAACTACAAACCTTTTCTCTCAATTCCACACAAGGTCCAGTTATCTCTCACATCAGTAGTCATCGTGTGGTCATCTGTAGTCAAGGGTGGCACAGTGGTGAAGCAGTAGAGTTGCTGCGTTACAGCGCCAGAAACCTGGGTTTGATCCTGTCTGCGGGTGCTGTCTGTATGGAGTTTGTACGTTCTCCACTGTGTGGGTTTTCTCCGGGACCTCTGGTTTTCTCCCACACTCCAGACATACAGGTTTGTAGGCTAATTGGCTTGGTATAATTGCAAAATTTCCCTAGTGTGTAGGATAGTGTTAATGTGTGGGGATCGCTGTCACTGACACAGGTGACTTCCTACCTGAATGTCATGAACATATTCCTCCAAACCTTCCTCAACCTCCTTCACACCACACTGTCCTCTCCTGCCATGCTTTTCCTCTGCCATCCAGCTGGCTGGAACACCATATAAAAAGATTCAAGGGTCAATTTGATGCCATCCCAAAGCAAGAAGGGATTGAGAATTATAATGAGTAGGTAAGATTGAAGCCAGATGAGAAGGGCTGAAGTCGGGAAGGGTTGCTTTACATTCAGTGTGTCCCAAACAGCCTTTCCAGAATATGTGATATTTCATATTTTGTGATGCTCAATCAGGTTATACATAAAGAGCTGCACAGAAAGAAAAGATCCTCAGCTGCCTGTTTGGTGTCTGGCAGCCAGCCAGCTTTCCTCTGTGTGTTATATTTTCTTTCTATCTAATCCTCCTGTCAGCTCTGGTTTCTGATTAAGGATGGGAGCTAGGCTGTATCTGTTGACCACTTACCCGACCCATTATTCAGGTGCACACACATTGACTCGACTATCAGGTGGCAGACCATACAAAGGATCAGAGGGAGATTAATTTTTCAGTCTGAAGCAGCCCTCTGGAAACCAAGAAACGTTTGTGTTTTTTTTAAATTGGTGAATTCAATTTTGGGTGAAATTTAATCTCTCCTGATAAAACAACCAACACAGCTGCGACTCAGACTTTTCTGCAAAAGCAGATGTGAGTAGCGGATCCTGGCGAACTTGCTCTCTGCGTCAGCGGATAACGACAGACTATGGGCTCACTGATCTGCACTACTGACCCTAATCATTGAAGAAGCATGGGTAATAAACCACCGGTCGTAATGGGAGCTGAACCTTACTGAGATCAGATCATTCGAGGAAAGCTCATCTATGCCTCTATTTCTGCAGAGGTTTGAGGTGATTTGGCATTTTGCAGAATACTCCATATCAAGCCTCCACAGGTGGACTGTGGAGAACGTACTGACTTGTGGCGTCGAGGCCGATTCGGTAACTCGAATGCCCAAGAATGTAGAGGCTGCAGAGAGCCTAGTCCATTATGGGTACTGACCTCCCCACCATCGAAGGCATCTACTGAAAGCCTTGCCTTAAGAAAGCGACAAATGTGATCAAAGGCCTACACCGCCCTAGCCACACACTCATCTCACTGTTGCAATTGGGTAGAATGCACAAGATACTTCTTCCCCCAAGTATGAGGCTCTAGAGCCATGCTGTACACCCCTATTCAACCCAATCAGCACCGAGCTACAGTGGACTTTGTATAAGGTTTGCACAATATGTTTAAGTTTGCACTATTATGGTCTGGTTACCTAGTAAGTTCATAAGTTGTGGGTGCAGAATTAGGCCATTCGGCCCATCAAGTCTACTCCACCATTCAATCATGGCTGATCTATCTTTCTCAATCCCATTCCCTTGCCTTCTCCCCGAAACCCCTGACTCCCTTACTAATCAAGAATCAATCAATCTCCACCTTAAAAATATCCATTGACGTGGCCTCCACAGCCTTCTGTGTCAAATAATTCCACAGATTCACCACCCCCCGACTAAAGAAATTCCTCCTCATCTCCTTTCTAAAGGTGCGTCCTTAACTAAGAAGTTATTTTGTGATTGTTTATGATATGCGTATTTGGTGAGTTAATGCATTACTGTGCCTGTAGAAGCTGCAGCAAGTAAAAATGTAATTGTTTCATTTCTGGTGGCTATGGCAATTAACCACTCTTGACTCTTGTGTGGCACATGGTTGTGCCTAAGCAGGTCAAAACTTACGTCGCATATCAGGGCCGGCATCCACTCTCAGAACACATATATAATAGACCTGTAAATATATTGCTTCCTCATCGAATGGGACAATTATAGCCTTGTCCCACGGTACAAGTTCATCCCAAGAGCTCTCCCGAGTTAAAAAAAATCTAACTCGTGGTAAGCACGGAGATACCGACGAGCGGCCATTACCGTAAATCTCCGAGTTTGAATCAGGGCAAACTCGGGTGAACCCTTGGAATGAACTCTTACCGTGGGACAAGGCTTTTAGTGGTTAGCTTCCCTAACTTTGTCTGACCATACTGGGATCTCCACATCCCGAAACTAACCTTGTGCATCTGCCTGCGTGCTTACAAGATTAGTATCAGCATGCAGACTCATGTGGTAAGGCTGAGACAGGCTTCCCCAGTGACAAACCCCCCGGTAAACCCTACCATACCTTGCAACAGAAAAGTGAGAGAATACGTGGTCTTGACTTTGGTCAAATTTGTGTATTTATGATATTCTGCTTTAAATAATTAAAAAATAAAGAAACTATATTTCGTTTAGTTTCGAGATACAGCATGGAAACAGGCCCTTCGGCCCATTGAGTCCACACTGACCATTTGCCACCCATTCACATTAGTTCTGTTATCCCAATTTCTTATCGACGTCTTACACATTAGGGCATTTTACAGAGGCCGATAAACTACAAACCCGCAGTTTTAGTCTTTGGGATGTTGGAGAAAACCGGAACACTCAAAGAACATCCATAAACAGAATATGCAAACTCCAAACAGACAGCTCCTGTAGTCAAGATCAAATCCGGGTCTCTGGCGTGGTGAGGCAGCGGCTCTGACAGCAATGCCACTGTTTAAAAAGTATTAAAACTTATCAAAGCATTAACGAATAATGAAATATTTGATAATTAATTAAAAATAAACCACTAAACATTTTCTTCCTATTTTCTAGGGTGGGAATCCTTATTTATATAAATGGGAATTCCAAGACCATGCTCTAGCGTGGAGTAGGGATTAATCTTACCACAATACTGGGGTATTCCAGCAAGCACCAACTCGGCTGGAAGCAGCTGGACTTCATGTGAACTGACAGTTGCCATGGCATTTGGCACTCATTTTGTTGTAGACGGCTACAGGACGTGTAAATCTAGGAAGCACAGCTCGATGAGTGGCTGAGTGTTGGAGGCCCCCAAAGAGACTGGCAGCCAAGGGTAGTGTAATACCATCAAATGTTTGAAGAAGGATCCAGACCCGAAACGTCTCCTGTCCAATCTCTCCCCAGATGCTGCCTGATCTGCGGAGTTCCTCCAGCACTTTGTGTGTTACCATTAAATACTTTGTTATCTATTTCTGTATCTTTAAGTTGAAAGGTCACTCGAGGGGAGAAAGCATAGTGCCCCAAGCATCCCCACCAATGGACAGTAACAGTTTGCTCCTCTCACTTCATCACTTGCTATTTTATTTGTTGGATCTCTCATTTTTAACTGAGACAACTTTGAAAATTTGTAGGCTCTTTTAATCCCTCAAAGATGTCCACATATCTACAGGATACTGTTAGGAGTTCAACCATCAAGTCTATTCTGGCTCACAGCAACCCAATTCCCTCATATATTGTCCCTCTAAATGTTTCCTATCGTTCTCTCAGAACCCGGATCCTGTTATTGGACACAAATAGCTGGAGTAACTCTGCATCTCAGACAGGCAGGCAGCATCTCTGGAGAAAAAGGATGGGTGACTTTGCAGGTTGGGAACCTTCTTCCTCATCCGTTCCCTTCAACCAAGATCCTTTTATTCATCTATACAGTGGCCACACTAAATGCATGATGAAGATGGAACGTTACAAAAATACTCATTGGTGCTGCCAAAATCTATAACGAAGGTTATAGCTATACCTGGAAGCCATTGTGTCTTTGGAATATGTGAGGAAACCAGAGCAACGTCAGGAAAGCCACATGTTCACAGGGAGAACATGCAAATTCCACACTGATAGCACTCATGGAGAGGACTGAACCCAAGTTGCTGCTGCTAAAACTCCACTAGTTATTGCCAAAATATGTGCATTTTCTTTGAGTGCAGGGAGAACAGCCCAAAGCTCTCTGACATTGTGGGGCTGCATAGACTGGAACATGAATGCTGTCAGAATCAGCTTGATGCCCACATATAGTCAAATCTCTGTTTTCTTTGCCAGTCATCCAGAGGGTGTAGCGGCATCTTTTGCATGAGTCCGTGAACCAATGAATGAGTGAACGAACGAATAAATGAGTGAATGGGTCAACGAATGACTAAATTAACCAAGAACTGAGTGAATGGACCAATGAATGAGTGAACTGATGAATGAGGAACAAACCAATGAATGAGTAAGCCTAAGAATGAATGAACATGGGAGCCAAATAAAGGGTGGAATTGGATTGCTCTGTGGACCAATATAGACTTTCTGGCTGAAATGGCTTATTTCTATATTGTAAGGAAATATATGAATGACTGAGTAGAAACAGAATAACAGACAATGGATGAAAATAGTCTGGAGATTTATGGAGATCTCCTGTACCACCCTGTGTATTCTATTGGGTTCCAATATATTGGAGATAGACACAAGAAGCTGGAGTAACTCAGCGGGCCAGGCAGCATCTCTGGAGATGTTTCTGGTCGAGACCCTTCTTGAATATGGCTTCTTCCAGTAAATGAAGTTAACTCCAAGCTGAAACGTGGCATCGTAAACATCAGCAATGAGTCAAGAGTATACACTGACCTGAACCGACAGCTGTTCTCCATTAGCTTACATTAATTATTTGCATCATTAGCTACACCATTTTAATTAATTAACTAATGCTAAAAGGGTAATTCTTGTACAATTGTTCCTGTTTACAGTTTACAGAACATTTCTAACATTCTAAATTAATGAATATTTATAAAAGTGCTTTATTATGTCTGGTTTAACTATAATGCATTAAACTGTAATTATGTGAAAAGATTAAAGCAAACTGCCTCAGTTTCCAGACTATAAATGTTACCATATATTTATCTTATATTTAATTATTTTTCAAGGTTCCAATTCTAAATATTAAATACCTTTGTTATAGATTTTGGCAGCACCAATGAGTATTTTTGTAACGTTCCATCTTCATCATGCATTTAGTGTGGTCATGAGTTCCTGACATTTAAAAGCCATCACACTTGATTACTTTCCTTGAAACATTAGTACTTCGTAGATTAAAAGTAAACCTAGTTAAGGTGCTCTTCAAATTGCCAATTAGGTCAATGTAATTGAATTTAGTCCTTGGAAAATAAAGGCCAATAGATCATGAAGTAACATCAGAAACCCCATTCATGTCTGAATGCACCGTGCATGTCCTAGTTTGCTCTACTTTTGTGGAACTAGAAAACTCGGAGAACACTCTGCCAACATAAACAAGCTTTCTAATTGCAGCAACAAATGCCACAATTGAGATATTGGAGGACTCCGTGAGCTATATTAGAAGGTTTACTTTTATATTGATGGAAGAAGACATTTGCTTAATAATAAAAATATTAATGGTGCAGCTGGTTTGATGTTGTGTTTGTTTGGTCTTAGCCACAGAAACATCACCATCCCCATTCTAGGGCTGACACAAAGTGCTGGAGTAACTCAGCGGGTCGAGAAGTATCCCTGAAAAATATGGATAGGTGACATTTCGGGTCAGGACCCTCTGAAGACCTATCTGAAGAAAGGTGCCAACCCGAAACGCCACCTATTCATGTTCTCCACGGATGCTTCCTAATCCGCTGATTTACTCCAGCACTTTGTGTCCTCCTTTGTAAACCAGCATCCTTGCTGTTTCTTAATTTGTCATTCCAGGAATGCCTCCATATTACTCTCAGTTCTTGTACATCAGATATTTGCTTAACTAAAATTTGGTATTCCCATTCTCAGCTCTCGAGACTCCCGAGTGCTATCAGCTTTGGGCTTTGTAATGACCAATCACCCAGGAATGTCCTCAATTCACCTCAGGTCCTAGATCTCGGCAGTCCCAGTGTCCAGCTCGTGCTGTTCCACCTATGCTTCAACTTATACCATGTTGCATTCAGGATTGGATTGAATTGAATTGAATATTTTATTGTCACATGTGACGAGTCACAGAGAAATTATTTGCTTGCATACCCAAGGTCCACCAGGTCCACCCTTGTTCTCTCCCACCACCCCTCTCCTTAATGGCGGTCCCCCACGCCGGCTCCTCCTTTGTTCAGCCCCCCACGGTTTATTCAAAACTTCCTTTAAATCCTAAACAATGGACGAGTACTCTTGAGAATGCCCTAGTTTTACTGTATGTTTATGAGACCTAAGTCAGGCACACATAAAATGCAATGAAGTTGAGAGAGAAAAATGTCACTTTAGCAAGAAAGCTTGAACAAGAGTGGCCGGAGTGAAGGATGAGCAATGTTTTCTTTTTAAGGGTGAAAACTGAAGAATGCATTATCCCAGATGACCTAGAGTGAAAAGTCTCATGTTGGCAGCAGATGCAGTGGAGATGGAGGTTGAGGGTCGGGGATGGTGTCAGTGGGAAACAGTGGGTTAATAGTGTATGTCTGTCGATACTCTGCCCCTGTGATGATTGAGAAAGGGGAGAAAGATAGTCCATGTGAATATGAGGGCAGGATGTAAGTTAGTGGTAAATTTGATGAAATCAAAGTTCTGCAAGGGTGCAGGAGGTAGTCCCGATGCATTTGCTAATAAAGTGGAGAAGGAGTTGGGGGATGGTGTATGTTTGGAGAAGGACTGTTCGACGTAACCAACCAAAAGGCAGTCAGATCAGGGGCCCATGCAGATGCCTTATGACTAGAACTTTGATGCCTGGTTAGACTGATGACGTCCTCCTCTACATGATCCATATCCCTCTATTCCCTGCACTTCCATGTGCCTATCTAAAAGCCTCTTAACAGCCACGATCATATCTGCCTCCAACACACCCCTGGCAATGCGTTCCAAGGCGCTTGTGTAAAAAAACGTGCACTGCACATCTCCAATAAACATTTCCCCTCACACCTTATAGCTGTGCACTCTAGTGATGGACTTTTCCACCTGGGATATAAAGGTTCTGATTGTCCACCCATATGCTACAATATCAAAACGTTCTTGTTATGCAGAATACAGCAGTTAAATTGGCTCATCATTACCTTCTCAAATACAATTTGGATGAGAAATCTCTACTGGCCTTGCTGTGAATCAATAAATTAAAATAAAATACTTTTCCCATGTTTTGTTCCTGGATTAGACAGATTTATTGCAGTATAATGTTATGTAATGATAAATTGAATGTGCCAAACTGTAAAATAGAAGTGCTGTCATTTGGAAAAAAAAAAGCTTTGAGTAAATGGGGATTATGTGTTTGAACTATGAAAAATGCCTGAAGCATGGATTCTGTATGAAGGAAATGAATAACAACTGATAATTCACTGGTGTGTATGAAATTAGTTTGAGTAGAGTTCTTGACTTGGGTTTGAGTAATATTTACTATGAGGTATTAGATTTCACACACATTTAAGAATGGAGCTGAAAAGACTGTTTAAAGATTGTCGCAGGCTCCTTTCCATTCACCCAGCAAAGGAGCCGTACATTTAAAGTGTTGCCTTCAGAGATTATTGGCCAGACTGCAGGCCGTCCACAAAACAGATGGAGTGTAGCACAGACACCTCCCACTTGGAGCTGAATTTCATATTCACCATCTAGGACTGCACGGTGGCGCTTGCAGGGACAGCACATGCAGCGCCAGAGACCCGGGTTCGATCCTGACTACGGGTGCTGTCTGAACGGAGTTTGTACGTTCTCCCTGTGACCGCGTGGGTTTTCTCAGAGATCTTTGTTTTCCTCCAACACTCTAAAGCCGTCCAGGTTTGTAGGTTAATTGGCTTGGTTATAAGTGTAAATTGTCCCTAGTGTGTATAGAGTAATGTTAATGTGCAGGGATCGCTGGTCGGTGCGGACTCGGTGGGCCAAAGGACCTATTTCCGTGCTGTATCTCTAAACTAAACGATTCTGCAACTGGTGCAGTGAAGGTTGCATTTAGGTATCAAGGTGCAAAGGGCAACAAGGATTTTAGGGAGAAAGCAGAAAATGTGTATTGAGAAGATGATTAGCCATTGAATGGTGGAGGAGGTATAAAAGGGCCAAATTGCCTATTTCTGCCCATGCATTCATGTGTCTTGATTTTTAACTTATGTTTACACTTTAAAAAGTTTAATGCCTGTTGTTGCTGTTTCCTGTATGGGTCCAAGCAGCCATAAAGCAGGACATGTTGCATTTCAGTGGAGTTTGGGTGCAGAACATCGTCAGATGAAATTCAAAGCTTGACTGTCAACTTGGGATCACAAAAGTGAGTGTGCACATGTTGAATTTCTCCCCAAATTTGTTGTCTGCTGCTATTTAAACATGCAATTGTTATTGTGTACTGTGTGTTGCAAGTATTAGTGTTAGTTTCTTTGCAATCAGTCACAAATTCATAATTAAATCATGAAGGGTTTCAACCCAAACATAGACTGTCCACTTTCCCCCACAGATGCTGCCTGGCCCTCTGAGTTCCACCAATACCCCTCTTGTTTTCGCTAAGGAAGTTCTAAGTTCTATTTTGTCCAGAATCATTGATAAAGACCTGACATATTTTCAAAGAGTTCTTCTATTTAATATTGCTGAACAATTATGTTGGTTCAATTGAATCTTATGGTAATATATCAAATAGCTGCGCTTCACCCCATGGGCAGTAAATTTGACATTAATCCTTTGAAATGAAAGGAAGACATTGATTGTCTGTAGCTCTGTCTGAATGGTTAATCAGTGGGCACCAACCTAATCGCTCGACTTTAGCAACAGCTCTCAGTGAATGAACAAGTACTTAAACTAGAGACTTTAAACTAGAATGGTTGGGGCGAGGGATGCAAATAGCAAAAGCTAGTAGACAGAATGGGAGGCAGGAAGCAGAAAAGGGAAGCACTCGGACACAAGAGGAGAAAGAAAAAAAAGGAAATAAACAGAGAATAAGAGATGGGGGGTTTCTTAAATGTGCATATTTTAATGCTAGGAGCATCGTAAGAAAGGTGGATGAGCTTAGAGTCTGGATAGACACCTGGAAGTATGATGTTGTGGCGATCAGTGAAACATGGTTGCAGGAGGGCTGTGATTGGAAACTAAATATTCCAGGATTTCGTTGCTTCAGGTGTGATAGAATTGGAGGGGCAAGAGGTGGAGGTGTTGCATTGCTAGTCAGGGAAGATATTACAGCAGTGCTTTGGCAGGATAGATTGGAGGGCTCATCTAGGGAGGCTATTTGGGTGGAACTTGGAAGTGGGAAAGGTGTAGCAACACTTATAGGGGTATATTATAGACCGCCAAATGGGGAACGAGAATTGGAAGAGCAAATATGTAAAGAGATAGCAGATATTAGTAGTAAGCACAAGGTATTGATTGTGGGAGATTTCAACTTTCCACACATAGACTGGGAAACACATTCTGTAAATGGGCTGGATGGTTTGGAGTTTGTAAAATGTGTGCAGGATAGTTTTTTGCAGCAATACATAGAGGTGCCTACTAGAGGAGGGGCAGTGCTGGACCTCCTGTTAGGAAATGAGACGGGACAGGTGGTGGAGGTATGCGTAGGGGAGCACTTCGGGTCCAGTGATCACAATACCATTAGTTTCAATATAATTATGGAGAAGGACAGAACTGGGCCTAGGGTTGAGATTTTTGATTGGAGAAAGGCTAACTTTAACGAGATGCGAGATGATTTAAAAGGAGTGAACTGGGACATTTTGTTTTATGGGAAAGATGTAGAGGAGAAATGGAGGACATTTAAAGGGGAAATTTTAAGAGTACAAAATCTTTATGTTCCTGTTCGGTTGAAAGGAACCAGTAAAAATTGGAAAGAGCCCTGGTTTTCAAGGGAAATTGGACATCTTGTTCGGAAAAAGAGGGAGATCTACAATAATTATAGGCAGCATGAAGTAAATGATGTGCTTGAGGAGTATAAGGAATGTAAAAAGAATCTAAAGAAAGAAATTAGAAAAGCTAAAAGAAGATATGAGGTTGCTTTGGCAAGTAAGGTGAAAGTAAATCCAAAGGGTTTCTACAGCTATGTTAATAGCAAAAGGATAACAAGGGATAAAATTGGTCCATTGGAGAGACCGAGTGGACAGCTATCTGCAGAGCCAAAAGAGATGGGGGAGATATTGAACAATTTCTTTTCTTCGGTATTCACCAAGGAGAAGGATATTGAATTATGTGAGGTAAGGGAAACTAGTAGAGTAGCTATGGATACTATGAGTTTCAAAGTAAAAGAAGTACTGGCACTTTTGAAAAATATAAAAGTGGATAAGTCTCCAGGTCCTGACAGGATATTCCCTAGGACATTGAGGGAAGTTAGTGTAGAAATAGCCGGGGCTATGACAGAAATATTTCAAATGTCATTAGAAACTGGAATAGTCCCCGAGGATTGGCGTACTGCGCATGTTGTTCCATTGTTTAAAAAGGGTTCTAAAAGTAAACCTAGCTATTATAGTCCGGTTAGTTTGACTTCAGTGGTGGGCAAATTAATGGAAAAGATACTTAGAGATAATATATATAAGTATCTGGATAAAGAGGGTCTAATTAGGAACAGTCAACATGGATTTATGCCTGGAAGGTCATGTTTGACTAATCTTCTTGAATTTTTTGAAGAGGTTACTAGGGAAATTGACGAGGGTAAAGCAGTGGATGTTGTCTATATGGACTTCAGTAAGGCCTTTGACAAGGTTCCTCATGGAAGGTTGGTTAAGAAGGTTCAACTGTTGGGTATAAATGCAGGAATAGCAAGATGGATTCAACAGTGGCTGAATGGGAGAAGCCAGAGGGTAATGGTGGATGGCTGTTTGTCGGGTTGGAGGCAGGTGACTAGTGGGGTGCCTCAGGGATCTGTGTTGGGTCCTTTGTTGTTTGTCATGTACATCAATGATCTGGATGAAGGGGTGGTAAATTGGATTAGTAAGTATGCAGATGATACCAAGAAAGGGGGTGTTGTGGATAATGAAGAGGATTTCCAAAGTCTACAGAGTGATTTAGGCCAGTTGGAAAAATGGGCTGAAAGATGGCAGATGGAGTTTAATGCTGATAAATGTGAGGTGCTACACCTTGGCAGGACAAATCAAAATAGGACGTACATGGTAAACGGTAGGGAATTGAAGAATACAGTTGAACAGAGGGATCTGGGAATAACCGTGCATAGTTCCTTGAAGGTAGAATCTCATATAGATAGGGTGGTAAAGAAAGCTTTTGGTATGCTAGCCTTTATAAATCAGAGCATTGAGTATAGAAGCTGGGATGTAATGATAAAATTGTACAAGACGTTGGTGAGACCAAATCTGGAGTATGGTGTACAATTTTGGTCGCCCAATTATAGGAAGGATGTCAACAAAATAGAGAGGGTACAGAGGAGATTTACTAGAATGTTGCCTGGGTTTCAACAGCTAAGTTACAGAGATAGGTTGAATAAGTTAGGTCTTTATTCTCTGGAGCGCAGAAGGTTAAGGGGTGACTTGATAGAGGTCTTTAAAATGATGAGAGGGATAGACAGAGTTAATGTGGACAAGCTTTTCCCTTTGAGAATAGGGAAGATTCAAACAAGAGGACATGACTTTAGAATTAAGGGACAGAGGTTTAGGGGTAACATGAGGGGGAACTTCTTTACTCAGAGAGTGGTAGCGGTGTGGAATGAGCTTCCAGTGGAAGTGGTGGCGGCAGGTTCGTTGGTATCATTTAAAAATAAATTGGATAGGCATATGGATGAGAAGGGTATGGAGGGTTATGGTATGAGTACAGGCAGGTGGGACTAAGGGAAAAAAGTTGTTCGGCACGGACTTGAAGGGCCGAGATGGCCTGTTTCCGTGCTGTAATTGTTATATGGTTATATGGTTATAAGTACAGGAGGCCTTACCCCTCTCCCCTCCCCCTCTCCCCTCCCCCTCTCCCCTCCCCCTCTCCCCTCCCCCTCTCCCCTCCCCCCTCCCCTCCCCCCTCCCCTCCCCCCCCTCCCCTCCACCTCTCTCTCCTGTCCCTCTCCCTCCTGCTCTTCCCCCGCCCCTACCTCTCTTGTGCTCTCTCTGCCTCTCCCTCTCCCTCTCCCTCTCCCTCTCCCCTCTCCCCTCTCCCCCTTTCTTTCTTTCCATCCCCCTCTCCCCCTCCCCCCCCTTTCCCTCTCCACCCCTCCCCATCTCTCTCTGTCCCTCCCTCACTTCCTCCCTCCCTGTATTTATTCTCATTTTATTACACATCCATTTAATTATTTCAGATAATGGAATGTTTTATGTTCGTGTGACATTGGTGTATTTAAGATTTATTTGGTTTTACAGAGAAAAACGTCTTTTTTCTGCACTGCTTAATTGAGGACATGGTCATGGTAATTAGTGATGTTGAATTTGAGAAAATATTTATTGTAGAACTTCAAAAACTAGATTAAAGATCTTGGATTCTTGATGTTAAACAGAGGTACTGTCTGCTTTCTCAAGTTGCCTTTAAAGATCTTGTAGCAGGGTTTTAAAAAATGCTTTTCCGTCTAAGGTTATCCTTCAACATAAACACAGATAATTTTCTATGATATTATTGGAAAATGTATTTGTTTATTTTAGTTTTACAGTTAAATACTCCTAACTTTGTAATTTTAAATTGCAGAGACATAAAGTGGCAAAAAGGTCTCCCAGTAATTGCGTAACTGGCTAGATCAGTTAGCTGTGTTTATATTCAGGTAACAAAGACATAACTGGTTACCTGAACTCAGCACTGGTTACCTGAAGTCAGGCTACTTGGTGGTGCTGTTACATATATTACCTGGGAATATCAATCCATTGTGTCAGTTGAAAGCACAATGTGTTTTAAACTCAAATCCCTTGATTTCCTTAATGCCCAGACACTAATCAAGCTCTGAACCCAATGAGTCCATTGAATGAACATAATCAGTCCTCAGGTATGGACCACACTTTGTTTGAAGAAATGTCTCTTTATCTCAGTCATAAAATGCTACCACTTATTCTAAGACACATGTTCCAGACTTCTCTGTCAAGTCCATGTGGTGACTGTTATGCACTGGTTATTCCATGTTAAAGGCAATCAAGCACAGCCAACTTGCATTTCACAATATTAAACCTGTGATCTTTTTGATACATCTACCATGGAAAAACAGATTTTGACTATCCGTCCTATCTTTGCCTCTCATAATCTATATACTTCTATTGGGTCACCCTCATCTTCCTCTTCTGCAATCATCTCTCATAGCTAAAGTCCTCCAATCCAGGCAACAACGTGGTGTATCTCTCCTGCAGTTGCTGTCCGCTCATTCTGAAGACACGGCCAATCTCCCTAACCTCAGCAGTGGCGATGTTGACCATCTCAAGAAAGGAGGTAAATCCGATGTGGTGGTGACAGACGGTCTCCTGAGTATCACCATGGGGAAGGTCATCACCAGAATCCTCCTTGATTGCTTCCGCAAAGTGGCTGAAGAATCACAGGGCAGATTGTGTTCACCTGAAGGCACGATGGAAGTGATGACCACAGTGATAGAGGAAGATGCGAGGCCCAGCAGCAACTTGTAATCATGGAACTGCAGACGCTGGAATCTTGAACAAAACACAAAACCCAGCAGGTCAGGCAGCATCTATGGAGGGACTCTGGTTGCATGCAACTCATAGCCCATTAGATCCCATGCCTTAGCTACTGTTTACGGTGTACCAAGTGGATCCAGTGAAGGAGCGTATTTTTCTTTTATGTAGTGGCTGAACAGTCGAGAGCTGGTCTGGTGAGATTTCCAGACTAACTGAGGTGCCGCAGCCTCGGTGCCAGCCCAGAAGATCCGAAGCTCGGCGGTCAGCGAGATCCCGCCTGAAGGTTTGTCAGTTGGCGTAACCGGGAGAAAGTTGGAGACGTCGGACGCGAGGAGCAGAGGCCGGTAGGAGGCTGATCCGGGGTAATGCCTCCGGCGCCTTCAAGGGACACTGAGATGGCCGGACGAGGAGAGGGACGTCGGCTCACGGGAAATGCTCCAGTACCTCGAGTACTCGAGCCGACCGGGGTTTGGACTTTGGAAATGGCGGCAAAAGATGGCGGCTCCTGCATGTGTAATATATGCAAACTGAATTTCACGGTCGGTGCAGTTGCAAATGTGACAAATGAAGCACTGTGAATGGACAGGTGACATTTCAAATCAGGACCCTTCTTCAGAACGACGGCCTCAGCTCTGAAAAGCGTTTGTCCCCATCAATAGAGAGAAAATATGGAGAGTCCTTCGCAAATTTGTCAACCTGTGGAAATATGAGTGAAGTGTGTGTCTGCCACATGGTTGCTCCCAATGATTCCAGAACACACCCAACAAACTAGTGTGAAGAAAGACTGCATCACTATGCCAAAACTTTGCCCAATCTTTCCCACAACATCCCTGGGTGGGCTGAGGAAACTATTCAAGGATATTGCCACAAGGGCCCCTATGACACGAGTAACATCTGTACTGACTCATGGAAACCCTGACTTCTTACTGCTTAAAACCCAGGGTAGAGCCCTTGGAATGGCATTGAGAGCCTTGAAGCAATGGATTGGGAGCACACAGAAGCCCAGTGTAAATGGTGGAAAGAGTAAATCACCCCTCAAACTACCACCCATACACGATTAATGAATATAGCATGTCACATGGCCGGGAAAATGAAACAACAACAGTTAACATTTTAGTGGAGCTGGTATGCTGAACTGGCAAGTAAGGTCACCATAAAAGCCCTGGTCGACACGGACACTGCGGGCTGAAGGGCCTATTTCTCTTCTGTACAGTTTTATGTTCTATGGGTTGACCATTATCACTTCTCTTCTTCCAAACAACTACTTACCCCTACTTATGCCAGCTATGAATTCCACAGGCTCGGTGCTGTTTGGGTATAGAAAGGAACCCATAGACCCATTCTATTCTTATGGGGTTTATTCTATATTTTCTTAACCTTCTCAAAAGTTAAACTCAATTAATCTACCAATGTAGACACAAAAAGCTGGAGTAACTCAGCGGGACAGGCAGCATCTCTAGAGAGAAGGAATGGGTGACTTTTAGGGTCGAGACCCTTCTTCAGACTGGATGCTTCCCAGCCCTTTTCATTATTTTAAAGGCCGCGACATCTATTTGTTGCAAAGTAAATAAGCCAAGGTCCATGAGATGATTAGAATAGGTGAAATGTTCAGTTTTCCTTTCCAAGTCCAATTTGTTCAGCAGGCTGCTAGGAATCCTGACTGAAGGCCTTTCTAGACCTTTTTCAAGGACACTACATCACCCACCATGAAAGGCGACCAATGCTGCTGTTTGTATCTGCCCTGACAATCGGCCCTGTAGGGTGACGGAATAATATCCTTTGATCAATGATGAATGGGTCCATTAATATAACCCAATATCTTGTTAGCTTTAGCTACAGTTTCTGTACATTGGTCATGACCCTTCAGCAATCTGTACACAAGAGATCAATTTTGATTTGGCTTGTTGCTTGCTGCACATATAAATGCACAAAAAACACACACCAATAAGTCACAGCCCACTAAACTAATTGGACTCTGAAGGGAAATCTGAGAAATTGTAAGTATAGCTGCACAGGATAAGCCTGCGAGCATTCCAGCAAAATATATAGCCTGCCAGGCTTCAATAAACTGGTAGCTCAAGAATGCTGACAGATACTAGTGTGGGTGCACCATGGCCACGGGTAAGGCTAAGTAATAGTTTAAAATATAGTAATGAAGACATTGTTTTATCAAAATCTGACAAATTCCAGAAGTCCCTTCTACCAATTACAGCAGAACTTTTCTTTGCAATTTTACTCTTCTGAAGGCAATCCTTTCACTCAGCACCAATTCTATCACACCAGATACTTTTCCTTCTTGGAGAATGAACATCATTATATATTTTCCATTCCACTCTCATTGTCTGGAATTCCATTGCACTCAAGTTTGCAGATGACGCAAAGGTGGGTGGTATTGTAGATAGTGGAGGAAAGAGAGGAATAGATTGTCTTTTGTGCACAGTGGGGGAATCAAGAACGAGAGGACATAGGTTTGAGGTGAAGGGAGAATGATTTCATAGGAATTTGAGGGGTACCATTTTCACACCAAGGGTGGTGGGCGTATGGAACAAGCTGTCGAAGGAGGTAGTTGAGACCGGGACTATTGTAACGTTTAAGAAATATTTAGACAGGTACATGGATAGGACAGGTTTAGAGGGATATGGGCCAAATGCAAGCAGGTTGGACTAGTGCAGATGGGACATGTTGGCCAGTGTGGGCAAGTTGGGCCGAAGGGCCTGTTTCTACACTTTATGACTATGACTCTCTTCTTCCTCTTTGTGCTATTGTGCTTTGCATCTGAGTTCCTAGGTGTAAATATCACCAACAATTTCTCCAGGTCCAAGCATACTGATGCTACGGCCGAGAAAGCACGCCATCCTGTCAACTTCCACAAGAGATTAAGAATCTCTGATTCTTCCCAATTTCAACAGGAGTACCATATAAAGCATCCTGTCCAGATGCCTCACGGCTTGATATGGGAAGTGCTCTGCCCAAGACCACAAGATATTACAGAGAGTTATGGAATCCGGTCTAATCTATCAAACAAATCAGCCTCTTGCCATCATTGATTCCATCTACACTTCATACAGACATAAGAAAGTAGTAAACATAATCAAGGACTACGCACTCCCCAGTCATTCTGTCTTCTCCCCTATCTCGTCAGGCAGAATGCTTGATGGCACTTACCACCAGATTCAGGAACAGCTTATTGACACAAAAAGCTGGAGTAACTCAGTGGGACAGGCAGCATCTATGGAGATAAGGAAAGAGTGATGTTTCGGGCCGAGACCCTTCTTCACACTTCAGGGATAAGGGAAATGAGAGAGATAAAAAAAATGAATGAGAGATATGCAAAAAAGTAACAATGATAAAGGAAACAGGCCATTGTTAGCTGTTTGTTGGGTGAAAATGAGAAGCTAGTGCGACTTGGGTCACTCTGACAGTGGAGGAGACCGAGGACAGAAAGATTTGTGTGGGAATGAGAAGGAGAATTAAAATATTTAGCCATTGGGAGGTCAGGTAGGTTCAGGTGAACCGAGCGAAGGTGTTCAGTGAAACGATCGCCCAGTCTAAGCTTGGTCTCACCGATGTAGAAGGGTCCACATCTTGAACAATGGATACAGTAGATGAGATCAGGAACAGCTTCTTCTCCACTGTTACTAGACTTTTGAATGGACCTCTCATATGCTAAAGATTAATTCTTGATCTTCCCATCTACCTCGCTGTGGCTCTTGCACTGTTTTTTATCTGCACGTTCTCTGTAGTTGTAACACTGTATTTGGCATGCTGTTTATTTTTAAACAATGTACTCATGTACGGTGTGAGTGACCTTGGGAGCATGCAAAGTAACATTTTTCACTGTATCCTGGTGCACTTGATAATCCGACCAACCCATGTAATAAAGTAATTATATTCACAATCCATCTTATTCTCTGAAGCTAAAACACAATGCTCCTGATAATGTCCCACGCTACACTAGCATACCAATTTCAATGTCACACTCCAGTTCCGGGATGTGGCTTGAAATCAAGCTCTTATGACAAAGAAGGAACTACCATTGACCCAGGGGTGTTACAATGGGTGGAATAGAACCCACGTCATTTGCTCATTTTTCCCCACAGGTGCTGCTTGACCGGCTGAGTTAATCCAGCACTTTGTGTCTTTTTTGTTAGCTGAGTTAGGTTTTTTCCGCAAGCTGCCAAAGTTCATGTTAGCTGGCGTGTGGGCAGGGCTTGCTTTGAACCCCCCATTTCTCTTGGAGATTGATGTTTACCAGTGTGTAGACATTGATAGCAGGCAATCAGCTCAGCTAGGACTTTGTGCATGGGTCAACAGTAAAGAGGAAGGAAATTCTGATCCATCTTATACACCAAACTGGAGATGCAAGACTTTGCACATGCTGGATCAAAAGAAACAAAGTGCTGGAGTAACTCAGTGGGTCAGGTAGTCTGAAGAAGGGTCCTGAAACAAAACGTCACCTATCCATTTCCTCCACAGATGTTGCCTGAGCCACCGTGTTACTCCAGCACTTTGTGTTTTGCACGACACTTGTTGGTATCAAATTTCTTCACTGACTGTTGCAACTCAACAACCAGTTACACACATAACGCAGAGGAAATTCAGGCTCGACTCTACCTGTCGGGCTAAAATGGCCCGAGCCAAGATCTGGCTCCTCCAGTCAGCTACATGCTGTCTTTACTAACTTTATTAGTGACTGAGCTGTCAGAGAATTGCATGCAGAGATTTGGGATCTGCACATTTTAACCTGAAGCCACTCAGGCTCAGTCACAGGATTTTCCATCGCGTTTCACAGTGTACGGATCCTGGGTCGCCTCCCAACCCTCAGATCTGTTAAGGGTGTGTAAGAAGGAACTGCAGATGTTGGTTTAAACCGAAGATAGACACAAAAAGCTGGAGTAGCTCAGTGGGATAGGCAGCGTCTCCAGAGAGAAGAAATGGGTGACGTTTTGGGTCGAGACCCTTCTTCAGACTGGTTAGGGAAAAGGGAAACGAGAGATATAGACGGTGATGTGGAGAGATAAAGAGCAATGAATGAAAGATATGCAAAAAAGTAATGATGATAAATGAAACAGGCCATTGTTAGCTATTTGTAGGGTGAAAACGAGAAGCTAGTGCGACTTGGGTGGGCGAGGGATAGAGGGAGAGGGGATGCTGGAGCTACATAAAGTGAGAGAAATCAATATTCATACCATTGAAGCTGCCCAAGCGAAATATGAGAGTTCCTCCAATTTTCGTTTAGCCTCACTCTGACAATGGAGAACAGAAGGTGATTGATTTACAATCTCCTTGTAAAGGTGCAGCAAGTAAGAATGTAATTGTTCCTGTTCACATCTGGTGCCTCTGATAAATAAACTCTCCTCATGAATTGATTTGTGTTAAAAGGGGATTAATTTTTGGAATCATCACAATCACAATTAGTGGAGGCACACAGTTGTAACTAGCCGGCGTGGGGAGAAGGGCAGTTTTGAGAGTGGGGCAAAATAATTAGTAGAAGGCTCTTAGTGTGATCGTTATCAAATTAGAACTAAGGCTCCAGAAATTCAGTTGCTGCTGAATAGAATCTGTTCTTCTGTTTTGCAGATTGTGAATTATGTCAAAGAGTCCTTGTACGAGCAACAGTTCTCTTGTTAGCATAATGAGATTTGAACTCGTGGCTCTTAATCAATAGCCTAGATCTCTGGTAGTTAATTCACCAGTTCATCCACTACACTGCCATACCTACAGTATGTAAAGATTGTAACCACTTCCGTGGCAGCTGATAATAAGAACCTGTGAGGATGTTCAAGGCGAAGATGGACACAAAATGCTGGAGTAACTCAGCGGGACAGGCAGCATCTCTGGAGAGAAGGAATGGGTGATGTTTCAGATCGAGACCCTTCTTCAGACGGCAAGGAGTTGATTATAATAATCATAATTTATTAGCCAAGTATGTTTTGCAACATATACGAGGAATTTGGTTGCCAAATTGTGAGAGGAAAAGGCCAATGTTCGTCGGGCACTGGCAGTGACAGAGCTCGCACAGTACAATGCTGAAACATCCATTATCCCTTGTAGATTCCTACAGTTCTGTGAAATTAAAATTGCTCTGATTAAATAGTTGTTTTTTTATATTATTGAATGCCATACTTTGCCATTGGACAGATTTACTGTGTGATTGCTCCCATTTCCAATGGTCAGAGTGAGGCCCAACGTGAATTGGATGAACAGCCCCTCATATTTCGCTTGGAGAGTATGCAACCCAGCGGTATGAACATTGATGTCTCTAATTTCAAATTACCCGTGCATACCTTCTCTTTCCGTCCCTCCCCCACCCTAGTCGTCCTGCTAGTTTCACTGTTCGTATCCATTCGTTATCACCTCCTCCACAGCCACCAATAGACCATTGTGGGCTCCTGGGTCATCGGCGTCAGCTCTGATTTGTTCTGTACCTTTTCATACCTCTGGTTTCCCTCTTCCCTGACTCTCAGTCTGAAGTAGGGTCTCGACCAGAAGCGTCACTTATTCCTGTTCTCCCGACATGCTGCCTGAGCCGCTGAGTTACTCCCTCCAGGTCTTGATTCCTCTATGCTTGACTGTGCATTCTCTGTGCTATTCCCCTTATGATTTTATGTATCGCTATAAGATCAGCGCTCAGCCTCCTGCACTCCAAGGGGCTTGTAGCGCAGAAACAAGGAACTGCAGATGCTGGTTTACCAAGGAAAGAAGCAAAATGCTGGAGTAACTTAGTCAGTCAGGCAGCATCCCTGGAAAACATGAATAGATGACATTTTGGGTTGGGAGTTTTCTTCAGACAGAACATCCTTTAAATCTTCTCTGTATCCTTTCCAGCTTAATGAAATGTTTTCTATAGGGGGTCAAAAAACGGAACATAGTACTCCAAGTGCTATCTTCATCATCTTGTAAAATAATGTCTTAAATTCTATACTTATTTCCCTGACTGATGCAGGCCAACCACTTCCAGGGAGCTATGTACTTCTACTCCTATATCCTACTGCTCTCCCACATTCCGTTCACTGTGAAGGTATGGCCATAGTTTGACTTTCCATAATGCAATGCCTCACACTTATCTCAATTAAACTCCATTTGCCATTCTTTGGCCCATTTGCCCAGCTGACCCCACTGTAATTCTTAATAACTATCTTCACCGTCTATGATACCACCTATATTAGTGTAATTTGCAAATGTATTAATTATGCCTCTTGTGCATTAAATGTTTAGTTTAGAGATACAGTGCGGAAACAGGCTCTTCGGCCCACCGGGTCCATGCTGACCAGCGATCCCTGCACATGAACACTATTCTACACCCGCCAGGGACAATTTTTACATTTATCAAGCCAATTAATGTACAAACCAGTACGTCTTTGGAGTGTGGGAGGAAACCAAAGATCTCGGAAAAAAACCCACGCAGGTCACGGGGAGAACGTACAAACTCCGTACAGACAACACCCGTAGTCGGGTTCAAACCCGGGTCTCTGGCAGCTGCGTACGCTGTAAGGCACCAACTGTACCACTGTGCCACCGTGACCGTGGTCATGTTGGTATAGATGACAAACAACAATGGGGCCCAGCATCAATTCTGAGGCGCACCACAAGACCACTTGTGGACTACCTTCAGTCCACATAACAACCTTCCCCAACCAGCCTCTGTTTCCCACCAATAAGCCGATTCTGTATCCAGTCCTGTATCTCTCCCTGGATTCCATGCGATCTAGCCTTCCAAAGAAGCCTATCATGCGACTCCTTGTCAAAGGCCTTGCTGAAGTCTACATCCTTGCCCTCATTCATTGCCTGAAAAAGACAGCCAGCATCATCAAGGGTCCACACCACCCAGGCCACATTTTCATTTCACTCATGCCATGACCTTTTTAAGAAAGGTGGGACAGAGAAAACAGGGAATTATAGACCAGTTAGCCTGACATCGGTGGTGGAGAAGTTGCTGGAGTCAATTATAAAAGATGAGATTTGTGGGCAAAATTAGGGCACATGGTATTGGGGGCAGAGTGCTGACATGGATGGAGAAGTGCTTGGCAGACAGGAAACAAAGAGTAGGGATTAACGGATCAATTTCAAAATGGCAGGCAGTGACTAGTGGGGTATTGCAAGGCTCGGTGCTGGGACCGCAGCTATTTACAATATACATCAATGATTTGGATGAAGGGATTCAAAGTGACATTAGCAAGTTTGCAGATGACACAAAGCTGGGTGGCAGTGTGAACCGTGAGGAGGATGCTATTAAAATGCAGGGTGACTTGGACAGGTTGGGGCAGAGGGAAGATGCATGGCAGATGAAGTTTAATGCGGATAAATGTGAGGTTATCCACTTTGGTAGCAAAAACAGGAAGGCCGATTACTATCTAAATGGCGTCAAGTTGGAAAAAGGGGAAGTACAACAGGATCTGGGGGTCCTTGTACATCAGTCTATGAAAGTAAACATGCAGGTACAGCAGGCAATGAAGAAAGCGAATGGCATGTTGGCCTTTATAACAAGAGGAATCGAATATAGGAGCAAAGAGGTCCTTCTGCAGTGGTACAGAGCCCTAGTGAGACCACACCCGGAGTATTGTGTGCAGTTTTGATCCCCTAATTTGAGGAAGGACATTCTTGCTATTGAGGGAGTCCAGCGTAGGTTTACAAGGTTAATTCCCGGGGTGGTGGGACTGTCATATGCTGAGAGAATGGAGCAGCTGGGCTTGTACACTCTGGAGTTTAGAAGGATGAGAGGGAATCTCATTGAAACATATAAGATTGTTAAGGGTTTGGACACGCTAGAGGCAGGAAACGTGTTCCCGATGTTAGGGGAGTCCAGAAACAGGGGCCACAGTTTAAGATTAAGGCGTAAGCTATTTAGACTGGAAACGGGGAAAACACTTTTTCTCACAGAGAGTGGTGAGTCTGTGTAATTCTCTGCCTCAGAGGGCGGTGGAGGCAGGTTCTCTGGATGCTTTCAAGAGAGAGCTAGATAGGTCTCTTAAAAATAGCAGTCAGGGGATATGGGAAGAAGGCAGGAACGGGGTACTGATTGGGGATGATCAGCCACGATCACATTGAATGGCAGTGCTGGCTCGAAGGGCCGAATGGCCTACTCCTGCACCTATTGTTTATTGTCTATTGTCTATTGACCTCCAGGTTCAGCAATGGTGTTTTCCCAACAACCATCAGGCTCTTAAACACTACAAGCACCAACTAAACTACGAACTGTCTTGGTTGTAGTCGGGACTTCAGGCTTTTTGGCAATAATATTATTTTTAAAAGTGTATTGAACATTTTTCTTTATTATGTTATCTCTGTGTACTATCTGTTTACTGACCTGTTATGCTGCTTCAAGTAAGAATTTAATTGTTCCATTATTTCGGTACATATGATAATTAAACTCCCTTGACACTCTTGATCCCAGGGGGATATATTTATCACGATGATTTAAAACATAACATTGTTGAGATTTTAAAATCTGCAATATTAGGAATAATTCCACTCTTGATATAACCTCTGCAAATTGACACAGAGGCTTTTATTTCACTCCACAACATGGGCTCTGTGTGGGTGTCCCAATGTCTCTAAAGTGTAATCCTGGCACAATAGACAGATCTTCATTTCCTGCTCTTCGATTCGTCGTGACACGATGCCATTAGCCACCATGGTTTTTCAATTAGTTTTCATCAGAGGCAGAGCAAACATCCAAACTCAAGCTGTGAACACACTTGTTCATTCCATGTACTGATCTGTTTTGGAGTCTGCAAAAGGTGACAACCCTAATTGGAAACATTATTCATTCTGGCCGGGCTCTTGAGGAAGGGAATGAGGTGAGTTTGGAGCAGATCCGTCAGCTCTCGGCAGATATCAGGTATTGCTCAGAGACAGATGTTTGGGGGAGAAGAAAGATTCAGTGCGTTCAGATGTCTGCTAATGATTTTATCTTAAATTTTACTGGCACTGTGTTTGACACTGGTACATCTCTGACAGCTGACACAAGTCGATAATGAAGTCCTTGAAGTACCACTGGTGTGCAGTAGGTGGCAGCAAGGAATCAATAATGCCGTAGTTTAGATTTATTATTCTCACACCGAGCTGCAGTGAAATGCCAAACAAATTAAACAATAGTATGCATAAATACTATTATAATACTAATAGCATTCATAAGAGGTAGTTGAGGCAGGTACTATAAAAGTATTTAAAGGACAGATACGTGGATAGAAAATGTTTTGAGGGATATTGGCCAAACGCCAGCAAATGGGACTGGCTTAGATGGGGCATCTTGGTCAGCATGGACCAGTTGGGCCGAAGGGCCTGTTTCCACGCTGTTTGACTCTGAGCATGGTTCATGGGGTAGCACAGTGGCAGAACAGATACAGCTGCATTACAGCTTCAGCTCACCAGGTATTAAATGATCCAATTTGCAGGTAATTGTTTCCTCAAATTCAGTCCAGATTGGAAAGTTTATTTGTTTTAATGATGTTCTGTACTAGTTGTTCATCACAGTGAATTAAAATAATGAAATGGATTAAACAAGCTTTTCTATAGCCAGGCAAAAAAGAAACTGAACACAGGTTGAACAAGTTAGGTCTTAGGTCTTTATTCTTTGGAGCGCAGAAGGTTAAGGGGGGACTTGATTGAGGTCTTTAAAATGATGAAAGGGATAGACAGAGTTGACATGGATAAGCTTTTCCCATTGAGGGTAGGGAAGATTCAAACAAGAGGGCATGACATGAGAATTAAGGGACAGAAGTTTAGGGGTAACATGAGGGGAACTTCTTTACTCAGAGAGTGGTGGCTGTGTGGAATGAGCTTCCAGCAGAAGTGGTGGAGGCAGGATCGATTTTAACATTTAAAAGTAAAGTGGATAGGTATATGCACGGGAAGGGAATGGAGGGGTATGGTCTGAGTGCAGGTAGATGGGACTAGGGGAAAATAAATGGTCAGCATGGACTGGAAGGGCCGAGAGGGCCTGTTTCCGTGCTGTAATTGTTATATGGTTATATGGTTAAAATGTTAGAAGAACATTAATATGAATGGATCTCATTTGAAAGTTAGACCAGATATGTGATTTAAATTTGGATATCGGGATGTTTAATATTCATAGTTCCATTCACTTACAGAGAATATGAGTGGACAATGGGAGATGGATGCTTTTATTAATAGAAGGTTTTATCAGTGCAAGAATATTTGGACACATTAGGAACTTATGTTAAGTCATATCCATATGGATAGAATTTAGAAATTGACAGAACTGGCCAATTTTTCTTTCAATATTAGTCACCAGGGGATTGCGATCGAGGAAGAGTTTTGAAGAGATATGTATGTGTAGGGAGTAGGAAAGTCAGATAACATAGAACTAGTGCGAACGAGCGATCAATGGTCACTGTGGACTCATTGTGCCAAAGGGCCTGTTTCTATCTGCAGAACATTCTGGAGGGGGAGGGTGAACAGCCAGCTGTCGTGGTGCACATTGGCACCAACGATATAGGTAAAAAATGGGATGCGGTCCTACAAGGTGAATTTAGGGAGCTAGGAGATAAACTTAAAAGTAGGACCTCAAAGGTAATAATTTCTGGATTATTACCAGTACCATGGGCCTGAGTAGAAATAGGAGGATATTGTAGATGAATACGTGGCTTGAAAAATTGGTGCAAGGGGGAGGGATTCAAATTTCTAGGGCACTGGAACCATTTCTGGGGGAGGTGGGACCAGTACAAACAGGACGGTCTGCACCTGGGCTTGAAGGGAACCAATGTCCTTGGGGGAGTGTTTGCTAGTGTGGTCGGGGAGGATTTAAACCAATGTGGCAGGGGGATGGGTACAAGAGCAGAGAGGCAGGTGGGTGTAAAATGAGGGTAGAAGCAATAGGGAGCAAGGTGAAAAGTAAATGTGGCAGGCAGACAAAACCAGGGCAAAAATCAAAAAGGACCACTTCTCAACATAATTGTATAAGGGGTAAGAGCATTGTAAAAACAAGCCTGAAGGCTTTGTGTCTCAATGCAAGGAGTATTCGTAATGAGGTGGATGAGATGCAGATAGCTATTAATGATTATGATATTATGATTATTGGGATCACGGAGACATGGCTCCAGGGTGACCAAGGCTGGGAGCTGAACATCCAGGGATATTCAATATTCAGGAGGAATAGAGAGAAAGGAAAAGGAGGTGGGGTTGCGTTGCTGGTTAGAGATGAGATTAACGCAATGGAAAGGAAGGACATTAGCTTGGAGGATGTGGAATCGGTATGGGTATAGCTGTGAAACACTAAGGGGCAGAAAACTCTGGTGGGTGTTGTGTACAGGCCACCTAACAGTAGTAGTGAAGTTGGGGATGGTATCAAACAGGAAATTAGAAATGCGTGCGACAAAGGCAATACAGTTATAATGGGCGACTTCAATCTACATATAGATTGGGTGAATCAAATTGGCAGGGGCGCTGAGGAAGAGGATTTTTTGGAATGTATGCGGGATAGTTATCTAAATCAACATGTAGAGGAACCAACGAGAGAGCAGACTACTTTAGACTGGGTATTGAGTAATGAGGAAGGGTTAGTTAGCAGTCTTGTTGTGTGTGCCCCCCTTGGGCAACAGTGACAATAATATGGTTGAGTTCTTCATTAGGACGGAGAGTGACATTGTTAATTCAGAAACAATGGTTCTGAACTTAAAGAAAGGTAACTTTGAGGGTATGAGATGTGAATTGGCCAAGATTGACTGGCAGTCAATTCTAAAAGGGTTGACGGTGGATACGCAATGGAAGACATTTAAAGACTGCATGGATGAACTACAAAAATTGTTCATCCCAGTTTGGCAAAAGAATAAATCAGGGAAGGTAGTGCATCCGTGGATAACAAGGGAAATCAGGGATAGTATCAAAGCAAAGGATGATGCATACAAAGTAGCCAGAAAAAGCAGCATACCAGAGGACTGGGAGAAATTCAGAGACCAGCAGAGGAGGACAAAGGGCTTGATTAGGAAAGGAAAAATAGATTATGAAAGAAAACTGGCAGGGAACATAAAAACTGACTGCAAAAGTTTTTATAGATATGTGAAGAGAAAGAGATTAGTTAAAACAAATGTAGGTCCCTTGCAGTCAGAAACAGGTGAGTTGATCATGGGGAACAAGGATATGGCGGACCAATTGAATAACTACTTTGGTTCCGTCTTCACTAAGGAAGACATAAATAATCTGCCGGAAATAGCAGAGGACCGTGGGTCAAAGGAGGAATTGAGTGAAACCCAGGTTAGTCGGGAAGTGGTGTTGGGTAAATTAAATGGATTAAAGGCCGATAAATCCCCAGGGCCAGATAGGTGGATGCATTAGTGATAATTTTTCAAAACTCTTTAGATTCTGGAGTAGTTCCTGAGGATTGGGGGGTAGCAAACGTAACCCCTCTTTTTAAGAAGGGAGGGAGAGAGAAAACGGGGAATTACGGACCAGTTAGTCTAACATCGGTAGTGGGGAAACTAGCAGTTATTAAAGATGGGATAGCAGCACATTTGGAAAGTGGTGAAATCATTGGACAAAGTCAGCATGGATTTATGAAAGGTAAATCATGTCTGACAAATCTTGTGGAATTTTTCGAGGATGTAACTAGTAGCGTGGATAGAGGAGAACCAGTGGATGTGGTGTATCAAGATTTCCAGAAGGCTTTCGACAAGGTCCCACATAAGAGATTAGTATACAAACTTAAAGCATACGGCATTGGGGGTTCAGTATTGATGTGGATAGAGAACTGGCTGACAAATAGGAAGCAAAGAGTAGGAGTAAACGGGTCATTTTCACAATGGCAGGCAGTGACTAGTGGGGTACCGCAAGGCTCAGTGCTGGGACCCCAGCTATTTACAATATACACTAATGATCTGGATGAGGGAATTGAAGGCAATATCTCCAAGTTTGCGGATGACACTAAGCAGGGGGGCAATGTTAGCTGTGAGGAGGATGCTAGGAGACTGCAAGGGACTTGGATAGGCTGGGTGAGTGGGCAAATGTTTGGCAGATGCGGTATAATGTGGATAAATGTGAGGTTATCCACTTTGGTGGCAAAAACAGGAAAGCAGACTATTATCTAAATGGTGGCCGCTTAGGAAAAGGGGAGATGCAGCGCGACCTGGGTGTCATGGTACACCAGTCATTGAAAGTAGGCATGCAGGTGCAGCAGGCAGTGAAGAAAGTGAATGGTATGTTAGCTTTCATAGCAAAAGGATTTGAGTATAGGAGCAGGGAGGTTCTACTTCAGTTGTATAGGATCTTGGTGAGACCACACCTGGAGTATTGCGTACAGTTCTGGTCTCCAAATCTGAGGAAGGACATTATTTACATTATTACCAGACTGATTCCTGGGATGTCAGGACTTTCATATGAGGAAAGATTGGATAGACTCGGCTTGTACTCGCTGGAATTTAGAAGATTGAGGGGGGATCTTATAGAAACTTACAAAATTCTTAAGGGGTTGGACAAGCTAGATGCTGGAAGATTGTTCCCGATGTTGGGGGAGTCCAGAACAAGGGGTCACAGTCTAAGGATAAGGGGGAATTCCTTTAGGACCGAAATGAGGAAAACATTCTTTACACAGAGAGTGGTGAGTCTGTGGAATTCTCTGCCACAGAAGGTAGTTGAGGCCAGTTCATTGGCTATATTTAAGAGGGCGTTAGATGTGGCACTTGTGGCTAAAGGGATCAGGGGGTATGGAGAGAAGGCAGGTACGGGATACTGAGTTGGATGATCAGCCATGATCACATTAAATGGCGGTGCAGGCTCGAAGGGCCGAATGGCCTACTCCTGCACCTATTTTCTATGTTTTCTATGTTTTCTATTTCCATAGAGGGAGTGCAGAGAAGGTTCACCAGACTGATTCCTGGGATGTCAGGACTGTCTTATGAAGAAAGACTGGATAGACTCGGTTTATACTCTCTAGAATTTAGGAGATTGAGAGGGGATCTTATAGAAACTTACAAAATTCTTAAGGGGTTGGACAGGCTAGATGCAGGAAGATTGTTCCCGATGTTGGGGAGGTCCAGGACAAGGGGTCACAGCTTAAGGATAAGGGGGAAATCCTTTAGGACTGAGATGAGAAGGAATTTTTTTACCCAGAGAGTTGTGAGTCTCTGGAACTCTCTGCCACAGAGGGTAGTTGAGGCCAGTTCATTGGCTATATTTAAGCGGGAGTTAGATGTGGCCCTTGTGGCTAAGGGGATCAGAGGGTATGGAGAGAAGACAGGTACGGGATACTGAGTTGGATGATCAGCCATGATCATATTGAATGGCGGTGCAGGCTCAAAGGGCCGAATGGCCTACTCCTGCACCTAATTTCTATGTTTCTATGTTTCTATCCTGTCTCGCTAAACTAAACTAAACTAAACTAAACTGGCAATATTGTTTTTGACTGATTTTGTATTCTAGAAATATATAGGTGTGTTTATTTAAAAAAAACCCATATAATCTTCATTTGCATTCATGTTATTTGTAGATGACCCTTCTCAGTTAGATATCTTCTAGTCATTTTCATGTGAAAATGTGCATGGTCACTAAATGTAACTTTGGAAAGCCGGAAGGAGAAAGTCATCTGATGATCGATGGAAATGACGCAAGTGGGAAACATATTTTAGGAGATCTCAAAAGTACTGGCCTGTTCAGTGTCAGACAAATGTTTTGAAATAGGGCAGTCTGAGAAAGTAACTAAAACTGATCAGAGATTTGTTCAGAGTGCAAGAATACAGGTTAATTCCCGGGGTGGCCAGCTTGACATATGATGAAAGAATGGATCGACTGGGCTTATATTCACTGGAATGTAGAAGGATGAGAGGGAATCTTATAGAAATATATAACATTCTTAAAGGATTGGACAGGTTAGATACAGGAAAAATGTCCCCGAAGTTGGGGGTTTGCAGAACCAATAATACAGTACAATACATTACCGTTTATTTGTCATTTGAACCTCAAATGAAGTTCAAACGAAATTAGGTTTCTGCAGTCACACAACAAGACAAAAAAACCAAGACACACACCAAGACAATTTACACAAACATCCATCACAGTGAATCTCCTCCTCACTGTGATGGAAGGCAAAGTCTCTCCCTTGCTCTCAATTCTTCTCCCGATGTCAAAGTCAAAGCCCCCGGCGGGCGATGGCAAGTCCCGCGCCCATTTAAGGCTGCGCCAGGCGATGTAAGGCCCTGCTCTGGGTCTTGATGTTGGAGCCCCCGGTGGGCGCTAGCAAGTCCCGCGGCCATTTAAGGCCGCGCTGGGCGATGCAAGGCCACGCTCCGGGTCTTGATGTTGGAGCCCCCGGTGGGCGCTATCAAGTCCTGCGGCCCTAAAGCCGTGCCGGGCAATGTAAGGCCCCACTCCAGGTCACTTTCAACCCCGCAATTCGGGCGGGAGAAGTTGCCATTGCAGGAGCTCCAAAAAGGGGTCTCCCACCAGGGATCTGTGAGCTCCCGATGTCACCGTCCACCGGACCTGCGACAGAAGCTTCCGATTCTTCTCCCGGAGTCGGGTTGCAGCGGCGCTCCACCACAGCACTCTACGCTCCGAAGCCGGCCAGCTCCACGATGGTAGGTCCGCAGCTCCGCCGGCTCCGCAACTGGAGCCCTCAGGTTGTTCTGGTTGGAGGCCACTCCACGGTGCTAGGCCCCAACGACAACAGAGACCTGACAGGGAAATGGCCGGGTCTCCGTACAGGGAAGCGATTTTAAAGACCAGGGGTCACAGTTTAAGAATAAGGGGTGGTCCATTTGGGACTGAGATGAGGAAAACCTTTTTTACCCAGAGAGTTGTGAATCTGTGAAATTCTCTGCCACAGAAGGCAGTGGAGGCCAATTCATTGGATGTTTTCAAGAGAGAGTTAGATACAGCTCTTAGGACTAAAGGAATCAAGGGATATGGGGAAAAAACAGGAATGGGGTACCGATTTTGGATGATCAGCCATGATCATATTGAATGGCGGTGTTGGCTTAAAGGGCCGAGTGGCCTACTCCTGCACCTATTTTCTATGTTTCTAGTAGTTGAGTACACTAAAAAATGAGGAAAATGAGAGATTGAGTCCAAATTAATCGGAAGAAGTTATTCAGCAGATTGATGGGTCGACAACGGAAGACCATCAAATATGAAACATATGGAGTAGAAACTAAATATGTTCTTTAGGCAAACACAACTACATCGAAGCTTAAAAGAGAATGCATAAGTTGTGGCTAATGATATGGTGGTTCAAACAGAATATAGGAAGTACGAGAGGAGGTAATATAAAGCAAAACATGGTGCTTATATTATAACATGAATAATATTATTCTGTCATATTGTAAACATTCTGAGAAATGTAAAATGTGAATAGGACTGTACCTTGCCAAAGAAGATAAGAGTCAAACAGAACTAATCTGGAACCATTTTACCCTGAAGCATATAAAGTGTTTTTGTGTTTATCTGAACAAACACTGCCAGTATTCCTAATCCTGCTAACTCCTTCTGATGCAATAAAAAATAGTTGAAGACATGTCCATATTATTTTCTGTAGATTAATACAGTTGACAAAATCCAGTGAAGAACATTTAGATGTTGGCTGAGATTTGCCCGTTTTTTACATTTGCATTTGTATTATCTCCCTATCCTCGGACGGAAGCAGGATTCCGGACTGAAGTTGTCAGACGACCATCCCAGAGTTGATTCTTTCAATCTCTCACCCCTTCACTGATCCCCAAAAATCCCCATAATTAATTGCAGAACAATTTATTCTCCAAGCATCCTCCACCCTCACCAAGAAGGATGTTGACAACTTGCTGCATGCACTATGTGCACTCACCCAACTTTCCAATAGAACCTCGATGAGTTAACAATAGAAAGGGAACTCACTGGGATTGCAAGAACAATCCAGGTCATCCCAGTCTTCTAACCTTCCCAATGGACTTTTGCAATTTATTCTTTCAAGCATTGATCCACTTTCATTTGTAAAACTGCCTCTATTGAATCTACTGCCATCACCCTAGCGCGCAACACACTTCAAATACTAATCGCTCAAGAATTTTAAAATAGTGTATTTAATAGTGGGAACAGTTTTACTCCATCCACTCTTTTTGGACCTTCCAGTGCTCTGAGCACCTCTATCACATCTTCTCTTCGCCATGGAGAACAATCCCAATGTCTTCACTCTTCCCGCCTTACATGCTCCTCATGCTTGGAGCAGTCAAATACAGTAACAAGAAATGGACAACAGTGTCTGACCCATTTTATAAAGATTCAAGGTAACCTCCCTCATTTTGTTTGGTCTCCACTTCTCTGCTAATGAAGTCCAGGATTCCACATGGTTTTTTTTTAACCAATTTCTCTTTCTGCCCTGCTACCTAAAAAATATTCCCACGTGTGTTCTCCCTGTTTATTTCCATTCTTGATAGCAAGATAGCACCTCAGGCCTACATCTTCTGGAAGTCCATTGTTATGATTGTTTACTATTCTTCTAAGTTTTGTTCCAAATGTTGAAATTACTTTCTTTAAACCCAAGTCCAAGTCATTAATCTGTTTCGGGATATGCATTGGTGCCAACACTGATCCCATGAGGTTATCTCTGATAGTCTTACTCCAATCTGTTTCCGGCGCCTCAGCCAAATTCTTATGTATGTTTGCTCAGTCCTTTTCATTCCAGTGGCTTCAAGCCTGCTGATTATTCTAATATGTGGTACTTTACAAAACTATTTTGTTTTATTAAGTACCACGTACTAGAACAATCAGCACATTATTCGCCACATCAACCAAAAATTTCTCACCAATCTTATCTTTAACTTCCTTCACATATTCACGTTAGGTAAACGCAAATTTCCTTTTTTAATTTATGCTGGTTTCGGTCAATTAATCCATAATTTCCAAAGCTTTCCCATCTTGTGATTAAACTAGCTAGTGTGCAAGTACTTGGTTTATCCTTGATCTCCTTTCTGAACAATATCCAATTCCCTGAGACACAATCCTCATATCAATGTATAATTGAAAAAATATGGTCAATTGCTTTACAATTTCCATCCTTATTTTCCTCAGCAAACTCGGATGAATCTCAGACTCTGAGGGCTCCGATCTGAAATACCCCTGACTATTTCCTTTTCTACAGATGCTGCCTGGCCCGTTGAGTTCCTCCAGCAAAGATAGAAAAAAAATTGCTTGAGTAACTCAGTGGGTCAGGCAGCATCTCTGAAGAAAAGGAATAGGTGATGTTTCTGGTCGGAACTCTTTTCAGCCTGACCCGCTGCATTACTGAAGCATTTTATGCCTATCTTCAGTATAAATAGGCATCTGCAATTCCTTCCTATACATTTTGAATTCCTCTAGCACTTTTGCTTACGATGAATCCCAAATGGACATGGTGAAAGGTTTTATTTTAAAATCAGCTTCTGTTATTATATTCTCCTTATCAAACTTTGCCCATTCAGCATCTTCTCCTTTACAGTATCCACTGTGATAAAGAAAAATGCAAAGTGCTCATTCAGTATCTCAGCCAAATGTGTGCCTCCATGAATCATCCCCTTTTTGTGAACCTAAGTGGCCTTATTCCCTCTCTTGGAACTCGTTAATTATTTACATGCTTATCGAAGACTCATGAGTTCCATTTCATGTTAGCCGTTGTTCTATTTTCATGTTCTCTCTTTGCTTTTCATTCTCTTGTCAGTCTCTTTGTATTGAGCCACATTCTGTCTTAAGTTTTCACCTTGTGATCTGTGATCCTTCCTCTTTCTGCATCATCCTGCTCACTGTCATGGGAGCTTTGGGTTTTGTTTGCCTATTTCCCCCCTGGTTGGGTTGTGACTAGACTGTACCATTGACTATGCTCATACTGCACCTTTTCCTTTCTATCTTTCACATTTTTCCATCAACCACTTTCCCTGTTCCTCGATACACTCCTCACTCATTCTATCCAAGCTTGGTGGTTCCATTGCAGTGAAGAGCAATCATTCATCTGATGTCTTTGTCAAAATTATTTTCCTTGGCTACGCTGCCACAGCTGATGAGCTGATAGTTGATTTTGTTATTTATTGATGGAGTCTGTGTCTAAAATTGGAGGACAAATGACCTTAAAGTTAAGCAATCTCAGCAGTCGTTCCAGTGGGAGTGTTAATGATTTGCTCGTATCCCTAGTTTCAGGACAATAACAAATTACAGTGATCCCTGCAGCTAAATGCACGAATGCTGAGTTGAATGAACCAGCCTGCTATTGTTACCATGACTTAGATGGGCGTTAAATACTTAGCAGAGGCAAAGTGTGGAGTCAGTGCATCTTTCCTTGATCCTCGGTAGACAAAAAAGCTGGAGAAACTCAGCGGGTGAGGCAGCTATGGAGCGAAGGAATAGGTGACGTTTCGGGTCGAGACCCTTCAGACTGATGTTTCGGGTGGGGGGGGGGGGGGCGGTAAAAAGAAAGGAAGAGGCGGAGACAGTAGTCTGTGTGAGAGCTGGGAAGCGGAGGGGAAGGAGGGAGAAAGCAATGGACTCCAGCTTTTTTGTCTACCTTTGATTTTTCCAGCATATGCAGTTCTTTCTTAAACATTTCCTTAATCCTCGTTGCTTTTTGCATATCTTTTATTCATTTGTTCTATTGACCTTCTATATCTCTCGTTTTCCCTTTCCCCTGACGGTCAATCTGGAGAAGGGTCTCGACCCGAAACGTCGAGCGGAGTTAGAAGTTTGGGAAAGAAAAAGAACATAATAACACAGAGAAGGGCACTTCATTGCAATGTGCAAGTCAGACTGCATCATCAATGTGGGATCTCCCTGTGCAAAACCAAAGCAGTGGCACCGACTTGGCAATGCAATTATTTCTGGCTCAGAGGGGAATGCTATACTATTACAAGTGCTGTTCTACAGGGAAATATCCAGCCGAGGCCCCCTGTGTCATTTGAGATACACGCTAAAAGCTGTTAACGGTGCTATTGTTTGTAGAAGTTCTATCAGTATACTGAATCAGTATCCTTCCAGCCAACCAGATTAATTGTCCATTCACTAAATGCAGGTTTGTGGGATATTATTGGCTCTGGCAACTTGCTTTACAAAGACAACAATCATTCACTTAAGTAAAAACCTGCTGCGTGCAGTGCTTTGAGGTTTCTATTCCGGTGATGTAATGAGCTACAATGTAAAATGAGATACTTATTTCAAAGAAACGACAGGTCACAGTTCCACACTAATGGATGCCTTGTGATCTATTGGTGAGCCATGGAATATTCTGGTAACTCAGCCTGACACATGTCACTGTGCACTGATCTATCAAATTCCATAAATTCCCATTATCTGCAGATGTGGACCACATACTACCCTCCTCCTCCACATCATGCACACAAGCAGATTGTTTCTTGGCTAAGTGCAGTTGCCTTCACCGGGGTCTGCAACCTAATCAGATTGACAGGAAGGTTGGCGCTTCTTTGAATAAATTATCCACCGTGTACATATAAGGTATGATGAACACTGTGTGAACATGTGACAGTACGAAACCTCAGTGGAATTCAAATGAAATATTAATCACAAATAAAAACTCCTGAATTAAGGGCCACCGGAAGCATCTTTTTTAACTAATAAAGACAGAAACTGTAGGAGTAACTCAGCGGGTCAGGTAGCATCTCTGGAGAAAAGCAATAGGTGTTGTTTTGGGTCAGAACTGAAGAAGGGTTCTGACCCGAAGCATTACCTAATTTTCTCCAAAGATGCTGCCTGACCCGCTGAGTTATTCCAGCAGTTTCTGTCTATCTTCGGTATCAACCAGCATCTGCAGTTACACAGTCTGAAAAAGGGTCCTGACCCGAAACATCACCCATACTTTCTCTCCAGAGATGCTGCCTGACCCGCTGAGTTACCCCAGCACATTGTGTCTGTCTGCAGTTCCTCCCTACACTTCTGTTTTCCTTCCTCTTTGTGATTTGGAGAAGCTATCTTACCCCAACAATCAAATTCATTTTTTCACCACCACAAATAGCTCTCCCCTTTGACTTCCTTCTTTACAAAGGTCTGGGGCCAAGATACTTTCCAGTTGAAACAACTATATTCTCATACTTCTTTTAGATTAGTAGTCTTTATGTATTTTTTTTGTGATAGAGTCTTCTCTGTGCTAAGGTGCATAAAACAGATTGGTAACTGATTTGTAGAAATATTTGTTCAGATTGCAAGCTCGACCCTAAACCTCTAGTTGTCTGCTCCACGTCCAATCTGATCGGCTCCATTACCATTTAGTCAATGAGTTCCAGACCCTTATTATGCTTTGAATAGAATTAATTTTGTCCCCTTATCTTTAATCCTTCTACTTTATCTTCTACCTTATCTTTTAAATCCACGTCCCCTGTATTTTTGACTCCCTTGCTAAGCAACGAGTGTCCTTCTCATTCACTCATCTCATCCCAGCCTATCCAATATTTTATTGTTGCTACAGGCTCCTTCTCCTGGCAACATCCTCCTAAATCATTTTTGCGCCTTCCTCAATGGAATCACATCTTTCCTGTAAAGTGGTGACTGGAACTGTACATAGTATATAAGCTATGACATAAGTGGTGTTGAGTACAATACTTTACAGAGCATTTTTGCCCTTAAATTCTCTGCTTATAACGAAAGAATGCATCCTCTATTACTTTTAATAATTTTATCAGCCCACACTGCTTCCTTTAAGTGTAGGAAGGAGCTGCAAATGCTAGTTTACACTGAAGATTGACACAAAATGCTGGAGTAACTCAGGGTTACTCGAAGGGTTTTCAACCCGAAATGTCACCCATTCCTTCTCTCCAGAGATGCTGCCTATTCCAATGAGTTACTCCAGCATGTTGTGTCTATCTTCACTGGTACCTTTAAGGATCTGTGAACATAATGTTCCCTAACACAATTAAATATTCCTCCATGTATTACTCATTGATTTTCTTCTCTAAATGCATCACCCAACACTTCTCTGGATTAAAAAAAAACACTTTTATGCCCAATAGATCAACTCTTCTACATCCTCCTGCAATTGACAGTATTCCTTCCCTGTCTCAACTTTAATTATCATCTACGAACTTCTTTATCATCTCCTTCATATTGTGATCTAAATTATTAAAACCTATTATTAAAGTAAGAGACAAAGCACTGAGCCCAGTGGAACATTATTGATATTAGCTTCCTGGTCATGAATGCATCTGTTAATTGTTGGCCCCTTTTTTTGCTGCTTAGTCAACATTGGATCTAATGTGGCTGTCTCCATTGGATTCCACGGGATTTTACTTTGTTTGATTAGCCTGCCTTATGGGATCCTATAAAAAGCCTTGCTAAGTCCATCTGGACCTCATCAAGCACACTATTCTCATTGAACCTACTTGTTATCTCTTTAAAACATTCAATTACATTAGTCAGAGATGAAAGATCCTTTGACAAATCTGTGCTAATTGTTCCTGAATAACCCGCGTCTTTTTAAATGTAGATTTATATTGTCCTTTAGAATTGATTCTAATAAGTCACTCCAAAAGTTAGACTAACAACCTTTTAATGACTTAATTTATGCTTAATTTATTACCTGCTTTTAAAACAATTGTACACGATTAGTGGTCTGTCAATCCTCTCACACCAATGTAGTAAGAGAAGATGGAAAACCTCAGTAGCCAGGGCCATAGCTAGTTCCTCTCTTTCTGCATTTAACGCCTTAGTTTTATTTCATTTGCGCATGGCAACTTGTCACCTTTCAAAGTTGTTAAACACCTTAATATTTCCTTTCGTACTATATTTATTTAATTAAACCATTCACACTCAATCTCCAGAACCACAGTATGAGCACCATCCTTCTCTTTTGTGGAGATGGTATCAGAGTATTCTTTAAGAGTCTACACCATCTACACTTTTCACTTTTTTTACTATCTCCTAGTACTTTCCCTGGTTATAACTTTTCTCTTTATGCACTTACAAAACACCAATGGATTTTCTTTGACATCACTTGCCAACGTATTTGCTGATATGCTAGGATGGTCCCACAATAAGGAATGTGTGTGTATACATTATTTCTGCACAGTTAACTGAGTACCAGTTGAAACCATGTTTGGTGTAAAGGATTGGAGTATGGAGATGGTTAGTTTATCTGGAATGGGGACCAACTTAGTATGCTTCTGTTGAAGAACCTCCCTTATACATGAATTTTTTAGTTACCCGTGCAAAATCTCCCATAAGATGAACGTTCTTTTTACTGGCACTGTTGCAAGACTCCTCAGGATTTTCTGTGTTTCAATCAAGTCCTCTCTCACTCTTCTAATCTCCAGCAGATTCAGGTCTAGCACCATCAATCTTTCCTCAGATATACCCACCTGCAATTCCGTATGCAAACTGTATACAAATGAATATTTGAGTTACATGACAGAGATTAGAAAAGAGACGTGCTCTGTTTATAAATCCAGTTGGCAGAAAGGATCTACTGATAGAATCATAGAGTGATACAGTGTGGATACAGACCCTTTGGCCCAACATGCCCACACTGGCCAACATGTCCCAGCTACATTAGTCCCACCTGCCTGCGTTTGGTCCATATCCATCCAAACCTGTCCTATCCATGTACCTGTCTAACTGTTTCTTCAATGTTGGGATAGACCCTGCCGCAACCACCTCCGCTGGCGGCTTGTTCCATACATCCACCGCCCTTTGTGTGAAATAGATACCCCTCAGATTCCTATTCAATCTCTTCCCCTCCACCTTAAACCTGTCCTCTGGTCCTCTATTCACCTACTCTGGCCAAGATACTCTGTGCATCTACACAATCTATTCCTCTCATGATTTTATGCTCCTCAATAAGATCTCCCCTCAACCTCCTGTGCTCCAAGGATTAGAGCCCCAGCCTACTCAACCCTCTAGCCCTGGCAACATCCTTGTAAATCTTCTTTGTACTCTTTCCTGCTTGACAACATATTTTCTATAACGTGGTGCCCAGAACTGAACACAATAATCTAAATGCGGCCTCACCAACATCTTATTCAACTGCAACATGACCTCCCAACTTCTATAATGAATACTCTGACTGATGAAGGCCAATGTGCCAAAAGCCTTTTTGACGACCCTATGTGACTCCACCTTCAGGGAACTATGCACCTGCACTTCTAGATCCTGCTGCTCTACAACACTCCCAGAGGCCTACCATTCACGGTGTAGGCCCTGCCCATGTTAGACGTTCCAAAATACAACACCTCACATTTCTCTGTATTAAATTCCATCAACCTGGCCAATCAATCAAGATCCTGCTGCTATCTTTCACAAACATCTTCATTATCTGCAAAACCACCCACTTTTGTATCATCTGCAAACCTGCTAATCTTGCCGTGTCTGTACTCATCCAAATAATTGATATAAATGATAAGCAGTAACAGGCCCAGCACCAAACCCTGAGGCACACCACTAGTTGCAGGCCTTCAGTCCGAGAAATAACCTTCCACCATCACCCTCTCTCGCCTTCCATGAAGACAATTTTCTATCCATTCAGCTATCTCTCCTTGTGCTAAGTCAAATAGTGAGTGAACCATATAGCGATCTAACCTTCCAGAGTAGCCTACCATGCGGAACATTGTTGAATGCCAAGCTACCCTCATCAACCTTTTTAGTTATGTCTTCAAAAAACTCAAATCAGATTTGTGAGACATGACCACCCACGGACTATCCCTTATCAGCCCTTGTTTGTCTAAAGGCCTGTATATTCTATCCCTCGGAATACTCTCTGGTAACTTTCCAAGTACAGATGTTAATCTCACTGGTCTACAGTTCCCAGCAGTTTCCCAGCAGCCCTTCTTGAAAAGATGCACAACATTTGCCACCCTCCTGTCTTCCGGCACCTCTCCTGCATTCATAGACGACTTGTAAATTTTAACCAGGGCTCCCGTAATTTCTTCGCTGGTTTCCGTCATTGTCCTTGGATATATCTGATCAGGCCCTGGAGATTTGTCTGCCTTCACACACTCTATGTTAAATTTGAACATAATATCTATATGGTTAACTCACGATTTGACTTAATACTGCAAAACCTTTGTATCAAAAATTGCAAAACCTTTGTATCAAGAGTACATCAAAAGCAAGGCTCCATTTTAAAGAGAGGTCATCCCATTTCAAGGAATCCGCCTCAGTAGGTATTGTTAGCATAGCACTAATTCCAGGTCTATTCTGTGTCTGTAAAGGTTAACTGAGGAAAAGCACAGATCAGTAGCAGTAAAGCACCCATTTTAAAGGTCAGTAATGATGCAGCAGTTTAGTGTTTAAGTTGCTGGACAAGGAGATGGTGTTCTGGATCATTAATGATTACAGCGAAGGAATATAAATTCAAGTCATTAAATAAATCTGGAATTTGAAAGAAAAGCAAATTTAGTAACCATGAAATTGGACCAGACTGCTATTCTTACCCATTCTGTGTTACATGATGTGATTCTACAACCGCTAATTTGGCCATTGACTTGTTTAATTTAGGGCAATGCAGGTTGGACATTAAATGCTGGCGTTGCCACTGACGTAGACATCCTGTGAATGGATGAGTAAAACAAATCGAAACTCGTGTCCATTAGAAAATCTCAACTAATTTTGTCAGACGAGAAGAAAAACAGAAAGTAAATGAAAACAGGTTTCATTAACTAATCACGGAAAATCTTGCTACTGAGTCTGGCGACAGTGCTGAGCTTAATCGTTCATTGTAGGCCCTTGGGAACCTGAAAATCGGTCCAATGCCACGACTTTGCTTTTGATTTAGTAACGTGAGCTTCACACTGAGATAGACTAACAGATAGAGCTGATCACTACAATGCCCGTGAGTGATTTTACCAATGTAATGTGCTTCTCAGCCAGTGTATCAAGTGGCAGGGTTGCACTATGTGTTGGCTGAATTATTGATTAAGAGGCCCCAACTCAGTACCAACAGTGCCTGATAGCTAAAGCCGTTCCAATTTTCCAATTACAGCTGCTGCAGCTAAAAGCTTATTGTTCATTTAATAGAACATCCAGTAAATAGAGTCCATTAGCCAAATTAATTTTAGTTTAGCTCATGGTGTCAGTCTACCAACCTCGATGGGAGCTGTCATTTCTCCAGTAGCTTGAGAAAATAAATGATCAAGCAACTGTAATAAATCTAAGACTCAACCTCACGACTAACCACTGCTGCACCAAGGTGATATTTTTACACTTCAAACCCAGCTCTCCAGTGGCCTCTCTGCATGAGATTGCTAATTTGGGATGTGTGACAGAATATGTCCCAGTTTTAAAAATAGGTGTTTTTCAAAATTATATCCACATTATTCCTCTTTGATTTTGATTTTTTCATTCATTTTTATTTCTATTAGGCATATATATGATTAACAGATCATCATTAAAGTGACCCCCCGTTTCATGGAAAATGTAGCACGTGTTATCTCATTCCTTTATTTACATGGGAGAAACACATCAACCATTCACAACTTGTGCCTGTACACGAGTCAGAATTAGATCAAGCCCTGTAGGAATCTCGGAGCAGAGGAATGAAAGGCTGAGGAGAGGTCATAACAATACACATGAGTATTTTGACTCCTGGGATTGTGGAGTAGAGCTTGTTTACAACTGGGACACAAAGAGATGTCCTCTGCCTTTTTAATGGTTTCTGGATGAAGTATGGCCTTGGTAATGGGGCCCTCTGACAGCAAAAAAATGAACAGGTTTGACAGAAAGAAAGATGGTGACGTGATGTAAGCTGATCATGACCGCTTCAAATCCTGGGTCCAAAATTGCCATCATTATATCAAAAGGAAGTTGATGTAATTAGTGAAAGCACATCTGCAGACATTGAAAAAGTCGAAACTATAAATCTGATATTTAGTTTGCTTTTTATTAAATCATTAATCTTCCCTATACACCACCCAAATGTTAACTGTTGTCACACCATTTGTTTTGTACATGAATGAGTTAAAACATTATTCATTCAGAGTCTGTGTTCCTATTTCCCTGATGGGTTTTTAAATTAGTGTGATGGGTGTTCTTCCATTATGCTATATTGTATTACCTACTGAAACTAAATCAGTCCATTTGTATAGTGTCAGAGCAGCTGGCAGGACAGCCCTGGTAGATTATTTCAGAAAGGCTTCAGAAATCCCTAGGCCCGGGCTCCTTTAATTATGCCAAAAGCGCTTTATCAAATGACTCCTGGTGGAGAAACCCTCCACAACAACCCCCCCCCCCTCCCTCCCCCCCCAACCCCACTCCCAGCCCCCCTCCCTCCCAGCCCCCTTCATATGACTGACACATGATGAACGAATGGATCGACTGGGCTTATGTTCACTGGAATTTAGAAGGATGAGAGGGGATCTTATAGAAACATATAACATTCTTGAGAGATTTGACAGGCTAGATGCAGGAAAAATGTTCTTGATGTTGGGGGAGTCCATAACAAGGGGTCACAGTTTAAGAATAACGGGTAGGACATTTAGTACTAAGATGAGGAAAATCTTTTTCATCCAGAGAGTTGTGAATCTGTGGAACTCTCTGCCACAGAAGGCAGTGCAGGCAGTGAGTCACTGGATGTTTTCAAGAGAGAGTTAGATATTGCTCTTAGGGCTAATGGAATCAAGGGATATAGGAACAGGGTACTGATTTTGGATGATCAGCCATGATCATATTGAATGGCAGTGCTGGCTCGAAGGGCCGAATGGCCTTCTCCTGCACCTATTTTCTATGTTTCTATGTTTCATGAATTTCATACTAATTTAAAAAATCTTACATGGGTCGATAGCTGTTCTCGTATAGGTGAACTGAAAACTGATGAGCTATGTGCTATTTTTGAGAGGGTGCAAGTATGTACTTCAGCAGGTAGACACAAAATGATGTAGTAACTCAGCGGGACAGACAGCATCTCTGGAGAGATGCTGCTTGTCCCGCTGAGTTACTCCAGCATTTTGTGTCTACCTTCGATTTAAAGCAGCATCTGCAGTTCTTTCCCACACATGTACTTCGCCAGTACTGATTCTCTTCTGGGTTAAGAGCTCCACTCTGCTCTGTTGGCTTCTTTCACAGTCCATTTTGGTAAGAGAACTACTAGCTAGAAACTGGAACAATAGTGTCTATTTTCTATGGGCTAATTGTACATCTTCACCGGGAGAGGTTGCGCTACCCACTATTTGCTGATGAAATTCTGCCCATTGAGACATTGGACTACACATCTGGCCATGACCCATGCTAATGCCTGACATTTCCCTGGAATTTAAATATGCAGCTTATGGGTTTATCCTGTGCATGGTGCCCATTTCTGTTATTTATGCTCAGCAAAACGAGCAGCGAAGGGAACTGAAGTACAGGTCCCTCTGGTACTGATGTTTTCATCAATGCCAACGGCAGATTTGTGTTTCTGCATTATTTTGCTTGATCACAATCATCTCTGTATCATAGACACCATTATGTGATGTTGTGATCATGGGCACCTTCGTGCCAACCTTATAGTGGTTAGTAAGCACTTTGGCTCAAGGGTCAATTGGGCTAGTAGGGGATTCCTTGCCCCCACCCCATTTTGCTCATCGCCATGGCAACCTTTTTACATAGCTGCCACATGGCGAAGTTCAAATTCATTGTTACATGCACAAGGCGGTGAGGTACAGGTAACAATGTAAAATCTTGCACTTACTGTAGGCCCAGGCAAACACAAGCACACATTATATATATACATTTTACATAGAATTCAAAAATAGGAAAGACTGCAAACAAATAAAACATTAATGCTAAAATATAATTCGAAATAAGTAAGTCCAAAGTACTGCAAAAGGTGGGCCTTAGTGTTCCATTGTTAGTGCTGAGTAGGTTAGATCAAGAGCCTGATAGATTTAGGAAAGTTGCTGTTCCTGAACGTGGTGATGTGGGCCTTCAGGCTTCTGCACCTCTGGCCTGTTGTTAGCAGGGAGAAGAGGGCATGGTCCAGGTGGTGGGGATCCTTGTTGATAGATGCTGACTTCTTGAGACAGCACCTCACGTACCTCGTCTGCTTTTGAGAGAGGGGAGAGCTGTCCTCATGATGGACTGGTTTGAGTCCACCACCCTTTGCAGCCTCATGCGTTCCCATGCATTGGCAGTAGGACTCATACATGGCCGGCACAGTGTTGCAGCGGTAAAGTTGCTGCCCTACAGCTCCAGAGACCCGGCTGCGATCCTGATTATGGGCGCTGCCTATATGAAGTTTGTACGTTTTCCCTGTGACCAGATGGGTTTTCTCCGGGTGATCCAGTTTCCTCCCACTTTCCAAAGACATACAGGTTTGTAGGTTAATTGGTGTCATTAAAAATTGGAAATTGTCCCGAGTAGGATAGTGTTAATGTACAGGGGTCACTGGTAGGTGTGGACTCAGTGGGCCAAAAGTGCCTGTTTCCTCTCTGAATCCCTAATGTCTAAAGTCTAGTCTGAAGACTTGCTATACCAGATCAAGGCTTCAAGGTTCAAGATCAGTTTATTGTCACATGTACCAAGACACACAACCACATAAAAGTTAACATAAACATCCATCACAGTGGATTCCACATTCCTCACTGTGATGGAAGGCAATAAAGTTCAATCTTCTTCCTCTTTGTTCTCCTGTGGTCGGGGCAGTCAAACCATCCGCAGACGGGGGCGATCAAATCCCCGGCAGCTGACGATCCAAGCCCCCGTCGAGGTGAGTGAAACTCCCGTGCCGGTGTTGGTTGAAACTCTCTCCATGGCATGGAGCTCCCGAATCGGCCTTACCAGAGATCGCGGGCTTCACGATGTTAAAGTCCACAGGCCCTGTTGGAGCTTCAATCCCCGGCAAAGGGATCGCAAGCGCCGCGATGTTTAAGTCCCGCAGACTCCCGTAGCTTGGAGCGCTGGGTCGGTCTCCAGGAAAGGCCGCGTACTCAATGATGTTAGGCTGCAGTGGTGACGGAGATACGATATGGAAAAAAATTGCACCTCTGTCGAGGTAAGAGATTGAAAACAATGTTTCCCCCAAGCCCCTACATAAAACAAACCAAGAAACACAAAAATATACTTTTTAACACATACTAAAAATAACAAAAAGAAGAAAGGACAGACAGACTGTTGGCGAGGCAACCACCGCTGGTGGCGCCACCCGGTATTCAAAAATAGACCAAATCTCTTTCAACTTTTAAGAAAGTAGAGGCGCTGACACATGTTCTTTGTGATCGCATCTATGTGCAGGACACAGGGCAGGGCATTTGAGATGGTAACACTCAGGAATTTGAAGCTGCTAGCTCCCCTCACCGCCAACACATCAATAAAGAGCTACTTCATCTTAATTCCCAGTCATTCGAATGCCAATATTCAGGTAGTCTACGCAAACAGTTGCTGGAAGGAAATGGACAATTAAAGCTTTTACATGTGTTTCAAGGTGAAAGCCACACGAACGATTAGTCTCCAATTTCTTCATCACATTCTGCCTTTTGTGGGTCACCTGAACCTCTCACAGCCCTACACTCGAAGCTTGTTTAGCAAGCGGAAAAGAACCAACTCCAATTTCATGGCTTGTAACTTTGAAATTATATTGTATGCCTGAGTGCTTGACATTTTTGCGATGAAACTTCCCTTTTCACTATTTGATAGCATCCACTAAAGCCTACTTTATTAAACTAGTGACCAAAGAAATTCACGTACATATCTCCATACTGAGTAATTTCATGTATTACATTTTCAAGGGGATTATAAGGGCTTTGGATTCTACTTTGCTGTTTGGCAGTCGTCTTTGCACTCAGTTACAAGGTCGTCTATCAGTTATGACAAGGGCCATGTGGGCGTGAGGAGTTCTGAAAGGTGTAGGCATTTTCTCATTCTTTGTTTCCATGTAAAGATCATTATCTTAGGCCAAAGGTAGACACAAAGTGCTGGAGTAACTCAACGGGTCAGGCAGCATCTCTGGAGAAAAAGGATGGGTGACGTTACGGGCTGTGTCCCATCATCAGACTGAAGAAACGTCACCCATCCTTACTCTCCAGAGATGCTGCAGACCCGTTAAGTTACATAGAAACATAGAAATTAGGTGCAGGAGTAGGCCATTCAGCCCTTCGAGCCTGCACCGCCATTCAATATGATCATGGCTGATCATCCAACTCAGTATCCTGTACCTGCCTTCTCTCCATACCCTCTGATCCCCTTAGCCACAAGGGCCACATCTAACTCCCTCTTAAATATAGCCAATGAACTGGCCTCTGTGGCAGAGAGTTCCAGAGACCCACCACTCTCTGTGTGAAAAAATTCCTTCTCATCTCGGTCCTAAAGGATTTCCCCCTTATCCTTAAGCTGTGACCCCTTGGCCTGGACCTCCCTAACATCGGGAACAATCTTCCTGCATCTAGCCTGTCCAACCCCTAAGTTACGCCAGCACTTTGCATCTATCTTTGGTATGTACCAGGATCTGCAGTTCCTTTCTACACTACCTTGGGCCAATTTGTTTTGTAGGGGTAGTGGCTATTAGTACTCAAAGCCAATTGTTTGTAGCCTCTCTTAATGTGGATTCACACGTTTAATGTAGTTAAATGTTAACATATCTAAATGATTGTCAGGTATGTAGCTAAGCAGATGTAACTAGGCAAATATCCCAGGGATCGGCTCTTGGCTCTCAGTTGTTTACTATGATATTAATAATCTGGAGGAGGTGCTGAGTATTTTTGGTATTTTCTATTTTCATTTCATGGCAGTAAGTCTCCCCTGACACATCTACCCAGCCTCTGTGTGCCCCTAATGCGTGTCAGTAGTGAATCTCCCCGCGGCAATTCTATACCAATAAATTGGACTGAAATGGTGAGGGACTGAGCAGTCCAGTGCAGATGGATGGTGAAAACATTGCAAGGCATCGTAAGGTAAAGAAATGTATGATCTTATGAGAAATAACGAAAAGGGTGCAGAGGTGGAGTTGCTGAGGATGTCATTTGTGATTTAGCCCACAGTGGCCTTAGTGTTGAGGGTATGGAGGAAGCTGATGGGAGCCTGTCATATCATTCGGAGAGTGGACAGTTAAGACAGTCTGCGCTTGTGGCTAAGATTGTGAACATTAATTTCACCTAGTGTTTAGACTGAAGGTTTGTGCCTAACTTTTTATGGCATTCAATCCTTTGACTTTGACAATTTTATTTAGTCAAGCTTGCCATCAATGTCACAAAGCATATAGATCACTTGCATAGGTTATGTCCAGAAACTAGTTCCAGGGAGCAATCATAAAAAGAGAACAGTTACTGTCAAACGAGAAGTAGGTTGCAAATACCAGCCCGCTTTTTTACTTTACCCTCGAGTCATAGTGGGATACAGCACAGAAAAAAGCAATTCATCCCAACTCATTAAAACCCACCTAGATGTCCCATCTAAGCTGGTCCATTTGTCCATGTTTGGCCCATATCCCTCAAAACATTTCCTATCCACTAACCCGTCCAAATGTCTCTCAAATATTGTTATTGTACCTGCTTGAACTCTGGCAACTCATTTCATATACCCACTACTCTCTGTGGAAAAGTTGCTCTTAGAATCTTATTAAATTTATCTCTTCTCATTTTAAACCAATGCCCTCGAGCTCTCAATTCTCGTACTCAGGAAAAAACAATCTGTGGAATCACCCTATGTATTTCCCTCTTGATTTATGTGCATAAATGATCACCCCTCACCATCTGTAATCCAAAGAATAAAGTATTAACCTGCCCAACTTCACTCCATGGCTTAGGCCCTCAAATCCTGGCAACATTCTCGCAAATCTTCTCTGTACTCTTTCAAACTTAATGACATTTTTCCTAAAGCAATACGGGCAAAACTGAACACAATACTTCCAAGTGTGGCGTCACCAAAGTCTCTGGTGCAACTGTTTTGTGCAACATAATGTCCCAACGTCAATACTCAATTTTCTGATTGACAATAGGCAACTTGACCAAAACTTTCTTCACCACCTTATTAAACTGTGATGCCACTTTCATAGGACTATATACTTGAGTTCCTGGATCCTTCTGTGCCACAACACTCCTCAGGGTCCTACTGTTCAATCTGGAGGTTCTGCCATGGTTTGACTTCCTAAAATACAACAACCCACACATTGAATTAAACTCCATTCTCATCCAAATTGTAAATATAGTTGACAAACAGCATTGAGCCCAGCACCACACCCGAGGCATAACTCTAGTCACAGTCCTCCAGTCTGAAAAATAACCTTCCACAACAACCTACTACTTCCTATCTTCAAGCCAATTTGGTGTCCAGTTAGCTCACACTCCCTGGATCTCATGTGATTTACCTTTCAGAGCAGCCTACCATGCAGAACCTTATCAAAGGCTTTGCTGCAGTCCATATAGATTATATATATGACCCGGCCCTCATCAATGTTCTTGGTTACTTCTTTAAAAAACTCAAACAAGTTAAAGAGACACAATCTCACACATCCAACATCATGCTGACTACCCCTAACCAAATCCTGCCTTTCCAAGTGCATGTATATCTTATTTCTGAATCCTTTCAAGTAACTTTCCTATCACAGGTGGTAATACCTCTAATTCAGGGCATTAATGTTTCGGGCAATATTTAGGCTGTTATTTCAGAATGGATGCAATTTGTCAATATTTCCTTTGTAGTAATCCATGATTTACTTTTGGGAGTGTTATCCATGTATTACTCAAACTCTCATCTTGTCTGTGAGTGAGTTTGCGTGTTTGTTTACGTGCTTTTCATGGCCTGAACTATGCCAAAATGGTATACGATAGCGCTACAATTCTTGCACCACGTCTATCAAGTTTCATTCAAATTGATGTTATATTTTACAAGTTAATCACTTTTTTAACTTTCCAAATTCCACTTTGAGAAAGATTTCTTCCAGTCTGCACTGGTAGTTTCCAGCTATGATGTCACAATGGAATTGTAGCCCTGCCCCCTACAATGTTGTAATCCAAGGACACCGAGTCCTTGTCAGCGCTAGCAAGTGCTATTGCATTTTTTAAAAAAAGTTTAAAATGAGGGAGGATGAAAAAAAGAGCCGCCCTGCACAGTTGGGAGCTGTGGGTGAGTGGTGGAATATTGCGTTGGGGAACAGGTTGTGTTGGGGGAATGGGTGAGTGGTGGAATATTGCGTTGGGAAACCAGGCCTTCCGTGGGGGCTAAGGGTGAGTGGTCAAATATTGCTTTGGGGGAATAGGTTGCATTGGTGGACCAGGCCTCTCATGTGGCAGGGACCCAACAGGTACCACTTGGTCTAGTTATTACCTAAAATTCCACATACTGCTTCTGGTGACCTTTCTAAGTCATAAACATTGTCAAGTTATTATTTGCGTTCTTAATTGGTTTCCAAAAATGTTGCAGTTTGTCAATTTGTAACAGCATTGTGAAGTAACAGCATTGAATATCTCATTTTAGCAAGCATTACTAAGTCAGTTTTGGAAATTGTTCTATAATCCTTTCAAAGAAGTCCAAATAAATCCTTTCAACATTTTGTGTAGGTTCTGGTTTACAGTGTCAAAAGATGAGTGAACTATGAAGCAGATAGTTGGTGCATTGGGGCCATCAAACTAAGCATTTCTGGCACTAATCATAATCATCATAAACATCATCATACTTTATTAGCCAAGTATGTTTTGCAACACTCAAGGAATTTGATTTGCCTACAGTCATGCCAATAAAAAGGAATAAGGCACACAAAATACATTTTAACATAAACATCCACCACAGTGACTCCTCCACATTCCTCACTGTGATGGAAGGCAAAAAAAAAGTTTAATCTCTTCCCTTCTTTGTTCTCCCGCGGTTGGGGACCTCAAGCCTTCTGTTGACTGGACGATTTTGGGTCCCGTAGCCGGCAGTCGGGCCCTCGGTGTCTGGGCGATCAAGCTCTCGCATCGGGGGGGGGGGGATCTCAGCTCCCCCGCGCCGGGCGATCGGACCACGGGTCGGGGCCAGTCGAACCTTCTGCGACATTGGAACTTCCCGACATCAGTCTCTCCGCGAGACTTTAAGGTCAACAGGTCGCAGTTGGAGCGACGATCCAAGGCAAGAGATCGCAGGCTCCGATGGTAAGTCCACGGCCCCGCGGTGGGGCTCAAAGTTAGTCTCGAGCAAGGCCGCCAGTGCTATGATGTTAGGCCGCAGAGTGACCGGAGATATGATGCGGAAATCAATTGCATCTCCGGCAAGGTAAGAGATAGTCAAGCATCTTATTGCACCCGTGCAATTGCTGTGCATCCCTACCTCCTTTGCTATAAACAGATTGTGTCAGAAAATGGTTGGGAGGTTTGAGCAGAGTGCTCTTCTCTGCTGGCTTATAGGTTAGTGGATTACTGTGGTAACATCCGTAAGAGCGATTGCAGCGTAATGGGTTTTGCAAATGGTACCGTCTCCCCAAGTAGAGGTACACCGTTTTTTTACCATCTCCACTACAGTGATGCCACTGAACCCAACCTCCCTGCCTGTCATTGCAATGTTGTTGAACCCTTGCGGGACTGAGCTTCTGTTTCATTAACTACCAGTATCTGAAGCTCCCCGATTAGGCAGCTTCTAGCCTCCCATGTTGCAGCCTTTCATGAGAGCACTACTAACAGAGCACTTTAATCAGGAATGGAGCACTTTCATCCGTGTTCATGATTAATAATTGCATGTGAAGTTTCATGAGAAATTTGCAAAATGCCCTGTGTAGTTTAAACAGAACACAAAGTTCTATAGTAACACAACGGGTCAGGCAGCATCTATGGAGGAAATGGATAGGTAACATTCCAAGACACAATTAATAAGAAATTACTTCTTTCTTTCCTTTTTAACTTTTACAGGCCAGTATTAATTGTCCCATCAAAGATAGATGCAAATTGCTGGAGCAATCAGGTCAGGCAGCATCTCTGGAGAAAAGGAATAAGTGATGTTTCAGGTCGAGACCCTTCTTCAGACTTTTCTTTCTCATAATTTGATGGCCAAAATTGTACACAATGGGTCTATTATGACAATATAGTACCATTTGCAATCTACAACCCAGTGTCTGGGACATTCTTGTCCAATACCACACTGGATGATTTAATGCTCAAGAGGAGGGAACACATAATGTTCCTTAAGTGAATAAACCAGATGGTGTTAGCAGCTTACAGTAAATTGAGATGCTTACCAGCTGCTTCTCCTGATCCTTCACATTGTCAACATTCTTCAGATACAGGGTGCCTCGGAAAAGTGTAACGTACCGAGACACGGCAAAAGGTTCTGCCTGTAAAATGTTTCAATTCAATTACAACATTCTGCCAAAACTCTAATAACTTACCACGCAACTGATGAGCTTCCTCCACACGTTGCTCGGTTGCACAAATGTAAATGCATAACCATCTTTCATAATCTGCTCCATCTGTTAGCTTATTGAAAGATTTAATGTAACTGCTTAGTTTAGTTTAGATTCGTTTAGAGATACAGCATGGAAATAGCCCCTTCGGCCCACTGAGTCCGCGCCGACCAGCAGTCCCCGCACATTAACACTATCCTACACACACTAGGGACAATTTACACACACACCAACCCAACACACCAACCCAATTAACCAACATACCATGTCTTAGGAGTGTGGGAGGAAACCGAAGATCCCAGAGAAAACCCATCCGGTCACGGGGAGAACATACAAACTCCGTACAGGCAGCACCCGTAGTCGGGATCGAACCCGGGTTTCCGGCGCTCCAAGCGCTGTAAGGCAGCAACTCTACCGCTGCTCACTGAGTTACTCCAGCATTTTGTTTTTATCTCGTTATAATTGAATGTTTTGCATATTATTTTAAACTATCGTTTATATTTTAAAGAATAACATTTAATTATTTTGCCTCCTCTGTATCCTCCCTTTATGTTTTATGCCCAATTGTCTGCACTTCTGGAATGCAATTCTCACTGAAGCAGTGGTGTTCTTAAAAAAATGGCATTTGCTGGCAATCAATAAATATATCAATAAAGAAGGGTCTCAACCCAAAAAGTTATCTATTCTTTCTCTCTGGAGATGCTGCCTGACCCGCTGAGTTACTCCAGCATTTTGCATGCCTGAAGAAGGGTCTCGACCTGGAATGTCATGCATTCCTTTTCTCCAGAGATGCTGCCTGACTCACTGAGTTTCTCCAGCATTTTATGTTTATCTCAAGTTATTTACATATGCATCCAGTATCAGCTGTTTTGTAGAAACTTTGGTATAAGGTACAGTAAGTTGCAACAGTGCTTGGATAAACTAGGATGCAGATTGTTAAAACATAGTTCTGTCTGAACATTTCAGAGCAGGCTTTGGGTGGTAATGTAAGGAAGGATGGTTAACTCTCTCGATTCTCAATCTCTTTGTCATTATATTCAAGAATGTCTGTAGCAAGCAGCTAAAAAGGCATGGCTGCAGGACAGCTATGAACAAATATGTATGTCTAGAAATCAAATATAGACGCTAAACATCCAAAATAAAAGATATTGATGGAAATGCTCAGAAAATTAGATAGTAATTGTGGAAAAAGAAAAATGGATTTATTACTATCTGTGACTGAGCTTGAATCAGTAATGTCCAAATCAGATCCAAGCACGAAGGGCTAGTTATCTAAAATAATTGAATTCAGTATTGAGTTCCGAAGACTGTAACATACCAAGGAAAAAGGTACAGTAAAGTGCTGTTCCCCAAGCTTATGTTGGGCTTTATTGTGTAGGAGGTTAAAGGTAGTTAAGTCAGAGTGGGAAAGGAATGAGATTTAAAGTGACAGGTTATTGGTAGCTCAAGTCACTTGCAAAATGAAAAGTGTAAGAAGGAACTGCAGATGCTGGTTTACACCGAAGATAGACACAAAATGCTGGAGTAACTCAGTGGGTCATGCAGCATCTATGGAGAAAAGAAATAGGCGATCATTCGTGCCGCGACCCTTCATCAGACTGAAAGGAGTTGTTCTGCAATCAATGTGTGTTTGATTTCTCCATCAGAGAGATCACAGAAACATGGAAAATAGGTGCAGGAGTAGGCCATTCGGCCCTTCAAGCCGGCACCACCATTCAATATGATCATGGCTGATCATCCAAAATCAGTACCACGTTCCTGCTGTTGCTCCATATCTCTTAATTCCGTTAGTCCTAAGAGCTAAATCTAACTCTCTCTTGAAAACATCCAGTGAATTGGCCTCCACTGCCTTCTGTGGCAGAGAATTCCACAGATTCACATATCATGACCACCTGTTGCTATATTCCAAATAAGAACAATTGCAAATGGATAGTCATCTTTATACTTGATCCATCACAAAAAAAAACTTTTGGTTAATTCTTGGGCTAATATTTTAGCTATCCATCTCCGCAGACAGTAATTATTTGCATGCATTCCCCTTAAAATCCATTCTTCCTTTTTAACAGAAGTGTAGCCACATACTTACTAAATATTCCCACGCATTTTCACTTGCATTTGGCACACAGACTTTGTCTGCAAGCTTTCCTCTTGTCTTGCACATTGCCGCTAAACCAAACCAAATAGGCCTTTAGAAACATAGAAACATAGAAAATAGGTGCGGGAGTAGGCCATTCGGCCCTTCGAGCCTGCACCGCCATTCAATATGATCATGGCTGATCATCTAACTCAGTATCCTGTAACTGCCTTCTCTCCATACCCCCTGATCCCTTTAGCAACAAGGGCCACATCTAACTCCCTCTTAAATATAGCCAACGAACTGGCCTCAACTACCTTCTGTGGCAGAGAATTCCACAGATAATTCCAATTTATAATGGAAATAGTCTTAGGATGCAAAGGATAACAATGCTCTAGCCATGGGAAACGGTGAGAACTGCTCTACTTTATCCACACTACTGTGTTCTCGAAAGAAGAGATCTGGAGTACCTCAGCGGGTCAGGCAGCATCTCAGGAGAACGTGGATAGTTGATGTTTCAGGTCGGGACCCTTCTTCAGATTGGTCTGATGGGTCTGACGAAGGGTCCTGACTCGAAATGTCATCTATGTATCTTCTCCTGTGATGCTGCCTGACTCATTGAGCTACTCCAGTTCTTTGTGTCATCTTTTGTAAACCGGCATCTGCAGTTCTTCATTTCTCCATTTCATTCTCCCTGGGCTCTGCCTCTTAATGGTCAGATCTTGAGCGTGTATGAGATGGATCTGTTGAAAATTTCGCTAATTAGTAGAAGCAACTCTGGCGTATATTTAATCTAGAAAATAAAAAATATATAATTTTTCTCTTTATTCTTTCCATGTTCCTCATGGGACATGGTTTCTTGCACTTCCTACCCATCATCCCAAGACCTAACTTCCAATCCTGAGCACTTCTACTGGCAGGTTTAGTTGCACAACAGCTGAATCTGTTGGTGGTGGAAGCCGAATCTATTACCATTATTCAGCAAGTCAGGCAGCATCTCTGGAGAAAATGTATAGGTGACATTTCGGGTTGGGATCTTTCTTCAGTCCTGATCCGACAAGTCACCTATCCATTTTCTCCAGAGATGCTGCCTGACTCTTTGAGTCTGACTCTCCAGCATTCTGTGTTTATCTTTGGTCGAAACCAGCTTCTGTTGTTCCTTTTTATTACTGAATTTGTTGCTGTTTAGCCAATCTGTTCTACGCAACATGAGCCACCTTTCACCCTATTGTTAGTTCAGTTTACTTCAATGTCACCTGTACCGAGGTTCAGTGAAAAGCTTTTGTTGCATGCTGTCCAGTCAGCAGAAAGACAATACATGATTACAATCAAGCCATTTACGGTTTATAAATAAATGTTGCTGTAGGAGTGGAGCTTGAAGAGTGTGAAGCAATTGTAATCCGAGTTTGTAGATCTCCTTTTGTGGTTAGCACGCAAATAATCGCCTAGGTTGGGCGCCATCTTGGAAACTAATCCCACCTTGCTCAACATTCTAGTCCTTTACCCTCATGTATTTAAATAGTTCCCCACAAAGGAACCGATGCCCAAACCTTTCTAGGACTCCATATGCTTCCAAATCCCAATCAATCTCTGGATAAATAAATTTATTTTCAAATTCTTTATTGGAATTATGAATGACCTCCTTAGAATTTGTACACTTTCCAGTAAAAAAAAACAATGCCTGATCAGAAGAATCCAACAATGCCACATTTTCCCTGGCTATTCCAAGAATGTTGAAGAAAATCATACCAATTCCACTGGTGATTACTACAAAATCAAAGAATATGTGGATGATTGTTCCTAGGATTCAGACGTTCTTCCTTATTAAAGATTTCTCTTTTCAGTATTCTTAGCTGTCCCAGAATGATGGATACTGCCATTATTAGAATCCTAATGAAATAAAAACTCAATGTTATTTGGAGTTGATGAGTCATGCAAAAGCAGAAAATGCTGGAAGCACGCAATGGACCAAACAGTATCTGCAGGGAGATAACATGGCAAATCATAGACCCTTCATGAAAATCCTCATCAATACTCCCTGTATATTTTGGTCGATAAAGAAATGATAGTAGTAATTATTTTAGTTTAGAGATACAGCACGGAAACAGGCTCTCCGGCCCACTGAGTCCGCAACGACCAGCGATCCCCGCACATTAATGCAATCCACACACATTAGGGACTATTTACAATTATACCAAGCCAATTAAGCTATATGTCTTTGGAGTGTGGGAGGAAACCGTTGATCCTGGAGAAAACCCATGAAGGTCACGGGGAAAACGTACCAACTCTGTGCAGACAAGCACCAGTAGTCAGGATCGAACCAGGGTCTCTGGTGCTATAAGGCAGCAACTCTATTGCTGCACCCCAGCTTGTGTGTGTGGCGTGGAGGGGGGAATGAGGTAGGCCACACCAAGGATTTCAATAATTATCCCCCAGTTATGAGGCAAACTCAAGGTACTCAGGAGGTGGCTCTAGAAATCGTGGAAGCATTGGTGATCATTTTATAATGTTCCATAGATTCTGGATCAGTTCCTGTGCATTGGAGGATAGCTAATGTTATCCCACTTTTCAAGAAAGGAGGGAGATAGAAAGCAGTTAGCCTGACATCGGTGGTGGGGAAGATGCTGGAGTCGATTATCAAAGATGTAACAGTGGCACATTTGGATAGCAGTAACAAGATAGGTCAAAGTCAGCATGGATTTATGAAGGGGAAATCATGCTTGACAAATCTTCTGGAATTTTTTGAGGATGTAACAAGTAAAATGGACAAGAGAGGGCCAGTGGATGTATACCTGGACTTTCGGAAAGCCTTTGAAAAGGTCTCACAAAGGAGATTAGTGGGCAAAATTAGAGCACATGGTATTGGGGGGGGGGGGGGGGTCGGGTATTGACATGGATAGAAAATTGGTTCGCAGACTGCAAACAAAGAGTAGGGATTAATGGGGCCCTTTCAGAATGGCAGGCAGTGACTGGTGGGGTGCCGCAAGGCTTGGTGCTGGGACTATTTACAATATACATTGATGATTTAGATGATGGAAACATTAGGAAATTTGAAGATGACACAAAGCTGGGTGACAGTGTGAACTGTGAAAAGGATGCTATGAGGGTGATTTGGACAGGTTGGGTGAGTGGGCAGATATATGGCAGATGCAGTATAATGTGGATAAATGTGAGGTTATCCACTTTGGTGGCAAGAATGGGATGGTAGATTATTATCTGAATGGTGCCAGGTTAGGAAAAGGGGAAGTACAACGAGTTCTGGGTGTCCTTATACATCAATCACTGAAAGTAAGCATGCAGTACAACAGTTAGTGAAGCAAGCAAATGGCATGTTGGCCTTCATAACGAGAGGAGTTGAGTATAGCAGCAAAGAGGTTTTCTGCAGTTGTACAGGGCCCTAGTGATACCACACCTGAAGTATTGTGTGCAATTTTGGTCTCCTAATTTGAGGAAGGATATTCTTGCTATTGAGGGAGTGCAGCGTAGATTCACAAGGTTAATTCCCAGGAAGACGGGACAGCATATGATAAAAGAATGGAGCGACTGGGCTTGTATTCACTGGAATTTAGAAGGATGAGAGGGATCTTATAGAAACATATAAAATTCTTAAGGGATTGGACACGCTAGATGCAGGAAACATGGTCCCGATGTTGGGTGAGTCCAGAACCAGGGGCACAGTAACAGAATAAGGGGTAGGCCATTTAGACAGAGATAAGGAAAAACGTTTTCACACAGTGAGTTGTAAATTTGTGGAATTCTCTGCCTCAGAAGGCAGTGGTGTCCGATTGACTGGATGCATTCAAAAGATAATTAGATGGAGCTCTTAGGGCTAGCAGAATCAAGGGGTTTGGGGAGAATGCTGAAATGGGGTACAATGATCGCATTGAATGGCGGTGCTGGCTCGAAGGGCAGAATGGCCTACTCCTGCACCTATTGTCTATGGATCTATGTAACTTTATGGTAAGAACATTCTGATAAGGGCTATATAAATGAAAATAACTAGTGTTATCCTTACCTTGTTAGCTGGAATTTTTTTCAGTAAGAAAAGGAGTTAAGATATAGGCTTACTCTCTAAGTATCTCCAGTGGTTTCTGCCTTTTCTTCAGATTTCCAACGATTTTTGAGTAGAAGAGAAGTGCTGCAGGAACTCAGCAGGTCAAGTAGCATCTATGGAAGGAAGTGAATGGATGACGTTTTGGGTCAGGACTGAAGAAGGATGCTGACTAGAAATGTAATTTGTACATTTCCCTCCACTAATGCTGCTTGACCCACTATGTTCCTCTGGCACTTTCTTTTTACTGAAGATTCCAGCAACCACAGCATCTTTGTTTCCAATAGTATTTCTTTGCTTTTACTTTATTCTGTCCAGGTATCCAAGAGGAGTTTTAGATAACCTTTTGTACCGGGGAAGCTGACTGTGAGTGTGGGAAGAGGACAGGATGTGACTGCAGGCAGTGTGTAAGATTGAGTAGTTGGATAAAGTTAGCTTTAAGGATAAAATGTAATATTATATTTTGTCTGCTCCACTGCGTAATCTCCTCAAGGTATGCCTACTTTGAAGAAGTTCTCTTTCTCTCTCCAATGGGAGTTCTACAGTTTGAAGAAGGGTCCCGAACTGAAACATCACCTATCCATTTTCTCCAGAGACACTGCCTGACCCGTTGAGTTACTCCAGCAATGTGTTTCTATCTTTAGTTTTTAAGGAGTTAATTACATATCAACCCACTGGGTGGCAGTGGAAGACAGAAGATAACTTTCCATTCAATGGAGCTATTTAAGTCTAGTCAAGTCAAATACTTATTGTCGTATATACAAGTACATAGATCCAGGTACAAATTGTGCTTGGAGCAGTATCACAGGAACACATACTCAGACAATGCATAAAACATCGCAAATAGACACAGAAATGCACATAATCATAATCATACATAATCATACTTTATTAGCCAAGTATGTTATGCAACATACAAGGAATTTCATTTGCCATACAGCCATACCAATAAAAAGCAACAGAACACACAAAATACATGTTAACATGAACATCCACCACAGTGACTCCACCGCATTCCTCACTGTGATGGAAGGCGAAAAAAAGTTAAATCTCTCCCTCCTTTGTCCTCCAGTGGTCGGGGGCCTCTAACCTTCCGTTGACAGGGTGATCTTATTCCCGTAGCCGGCGCCGGGCCTCCTCATCTGGGCGATCAAGCTCCTGCATCGGGGGGGGATCTCAGCTCCCCTGTGCCGGGCGATCTACCCCGGGGCAGAGCTAGTCGAACGTCGTGCGGCTTTTGGAGTTTCCCGATGTCAGGCTCGACCGAGACGGCGAGTTCATTGATGTTAAAGTAAATTATACATAAATTATACAAGACAACAAGACGAAAAATGCTTAAAATAACATTAATGCAAAAATACAATTAGAAAACATGTCCACAATATTCCAATAGGTGGTACATAGTGTTCTGCTGCTGAGGTAGCAATAGGGCTGTGAAAGTCAGTTCCAGAGCTTGATGGTAGTAGGAATGTAATTGTCCCTGAACCTGGTGGTGTCCTACCTTAGGCTTCTGTACCTCCTGCCTGATGGCAGCTGTGAGAAGAAAGCATGGCCCGGAATGTGGTGGAAGACATTATATTCTTGCTGGAGGTCTGTGACCAATGGGGCTCCACAGGGATCAGTGCTACAACCTCTATTGTTTGTGATAAGCATAAAGGATTTTGATAAAAATGCAGATGGGTTGATTGGTAAATAGATAGAGTTGCAGGCAGTGAAGAAGACTGTCAAAGAATACAGCAGGCTATAGATCAGTTAGTGTGCGGTATTGCATTTTGGGAGATCAAATATGAGGGGAAAGTGTACAGTTAATGGGATGACCGTTAACAGCATTGGTGTGCAGAGGGATCTGTTGCCCAAGTCTACAACTCCTCGAGAGTGCCAACACAAGCGGATAAAATGGTAAGTGAGGTGTATGGTATGCTTGGCTTCAGTCAGTTGGGAGTCAAATTTCACGTTTTTAGGGTTTTGGTTCTGCATTCTCCCCCCAGGCTTTGGTGATGGTGTAGAAGTGACTTACCAGAATGTTGCCTGGATTAGAGGGTATTAGCAATGAAGAGAGGTTGGGGCAAACTTAGATTGATTCCTGTGTGTGCGCGCGCGTGTGCGTGTTTGTGCGTGCGTGCGCGTGTTTGTGCGTGTGTGTCTGCGTGTGTGTGTGCGGAGCAGGATAGGCATGTTGGGATGGGACAGCATACTTGCTAGAAAGAACTTAACAGGGAGAGGTTTCATATCGAATGCCCACTCAATCAACAATGCAGAAATAAATGTAATTCCATCGTAAAGAATGTCAGGGTGAACTGTAGACCACTGAACGCAGAGGCAGTAAGCTATTTAAGCAATTGGATCATGTTTTGTACATATTCAGTGTAAGCGACCTGTAAAGCAGCATGTGAGGAATCACTAACACCAATTGGTTTTCTATCTGATTAATGGTTTTTTCATGCTGTTGGTAAACAATAGAATGTAGAGTGGGTCACTTAATTTGCTATGGGTACAATGAAGGCTCATTATGAGAAACATCTCTCTCTGTCATGATGTCTATTGTATCTTTATATCTTGTGCTCAGTGGCATGGAGATTTGGATTGCTGCCAGCATTCTCAGTACTATGACATTATTAAGGGAGATTTTGGCAGTCAAGTGCTGGGAAGAACTGTCCCCGTGATATTACGTGCACTGTGTGAACATTGGAAGGTGTGTGAGTAGCCTACGGACAATTCTGAAGTTCCCAACTCTCACACTCTGAGTGGTATCCCTCTAAATAGCAAAAAAAGCAAAACTCATGCAATGTGGTCCAAATTGCATCGAGACCTTTCCATGAAGGTTACATCAATGGGCTTCAATTGTGTGGATAAGGCTAGAAGTGGGCATTTTGTGATTGTTTGTGCTGGTAGATGTGTGAAAACTTCATGCTAGTGGAGATCATGCCAACAAATGTCTGCTACAATTTCCTGAGGAGAGCCATTTAACCCCACAATGATCACCGTACATTCTACTCCGGGTTAAATTATAGGAATAATGCCGAAAAAAATGGATGTTAATACAATTTCAGGGCTCTTGAGCTTTCTTGTGACTTTCCAGGTTGGTTAATGAAGATGGAATGTCTTGTAATTAATTTTTGCAATGGATGTTGCATCTTTATTTTGTCCTTCTAGTTTACTAGGAATAATTTTTGTTCATTTTATAATTAATCTCCAGATTTTCTGTGGAACAGCCCTAAATCTGGGTTTTGGTGTATATCTAATGGTTTGTTGATGTAATGCGTAAGAAGACTATTGCTGAATGCTGTAGACCATTTGCTTCATACCTTCCGTCTCGTATTGACTGGAAATGAATGTAGAATTATCATCAAATTGCCACTTTACTTTTTCCATTGTCCCTTGAAGCCCAGGGTATTAAATGGCCAGTGGTTGCAAGAATACCAAATTGGCTAATGAACAGAAAATGAGAAGAAGAGGTGAACTTGCAAAAGTATCCGCAGGTGTCTCCCAGCGATGAAGGGGCTATTATTCTTTAATGACGTAATCCCAGTTTCATATGAAACACAAAAGGCTTTAAATATTGAGAAGATTTGCACATTAGGCATTGACAAATTGGTAAGATTGGCAAATACGCAGGAGATTATATTTATGACATTAAAGTATGACGAATTATTTCGGTAGGAAGACTGATAAATCACTATGCAAATTTGATAATGCAATTGTCAAGTTGATGAAAGAGCAGAAACAGTTGAGATGTCCTGACATCTTCAAAACCTGGGCATGTACAAAATTAGAAGAGTTTGGAAGAGACACACAGTAAAAGCAAGTATGGTGATCTTCAGAATGTTAGGCCTGTTTCACTTCAGGCTACAAACCCATCTCCGTCCATTAACATGAGTCATTTTCTCTTAACTATAATTACAGTCCTCTTTTTTGTGTTTTATTTTTTGCCATTAACTGGTGAAGGGCATCCAGAATATATATTTTTCAGTATAATGTTTTGGATTTTTTTCAGAGCGTTTCCTCATATGTATTGATAATAAAATAAATACTGCAAATGCAGCCTCTAATTTAAATTTAGTTCTTTGAATCCAGACAAGGTCAATGCTTTTGTGTTGTCCCTTTTATGCTTTGTTACCCAGGAAAGTAGTTATTTTTCTATTTTGCCTGTGGCATTATTTTCTCTTCAGATTTCTTCTCAGAGTCAATACAATGGACCTTGGATGTTTGCCAGTCTTGCTTCCTTGCAGTGCTATGAAACGACTTGGACTGTTCTTCTCCAGGCTTCCAATGTAGCCGCACCACCAGCTTCCAGCAACATTTTGCCAATTCCATGCAATTAAAAGTAACCTTTTTCAAAATAGAATCCTTCTGGATAATGATTACTTTTACCAGACCTCCCACAAGGTTGACTTCCTCTATTCAGTCTATAGCTGATGAACTCTGTGGCCTGCAAGTAAGATGCCTGTCAGCAGTCTCCATTCATGTATTGGTTTGATAACTCGGCTCAAATGTGATTCCCTGGCAGTGAATTTAATTATCAAGTCATTAGCACTGCTCTAATTTTGTTTATTTAATTTATCTTCTCAATATTCCATGTTCATAAGTTTCAGGTTCATAAGTTATGAGGGCAGCTATAGTGGTGCAGCGGTAGAGTTGCTGCCTTACAGCGTTTGCAGCACCGGAGACCCGGGTTCGATCCCAACTACGGGTGCTGTCTGTACGGAGTTTGTACGTTCTCACCGTGACCGCGTGGGTTTTCTCCGAGATCTTCAGTTTCCTCCCGCACTCCAAAGACGTACAGGTTTGTGGGTTAATTGGCTTGGTGTATGTGTAAATTGTCCCCAGTGGGTGTAGGATAGTGTTAATGTGCGGGGATCGCTGGTCGATGTGGACTCGGTGGGCCGAAGGGCATGCTTCCGCACTGTATCTCTAAACGAAACTAATTACTACTATCATTTCTTTATCTACCAAAATAAACAGGGAACAAAATTAGGCCATTCGGCCCATCAGGTCGACTCCGATATTCAATCATGACTGATCTATCTTTCCCTCTCAACCCTGTTGGTGAGGAATGAAATTCAATCCCTTGCAAGGGGTGACATTGAAACAGGAGATGTGGAGTCAGTATGGATAGAAATAAGGAATTGTAAGGGTAAAAAGACCCTAATGGGACTAAACTACAGGCCCCCAAACAGTAGCCTGGACATAGGGCGCAAGTTGAATCAGGAGTTAAAATTGGCATGTAGTAAAAGTAATGCTGTGGTTGTTATAGGAGATTTCAACATGCAGGGAGACCGGGAAAATCAGGTTAGTACTGGACCCCAAGAAAGGGACTTTGTAGAGTGCCTTCATGATGGACAGCTTGTATTGGAGCCTACCAGGGAGAAGGTAATTCTGGATTTAGTATTATGTAATGAATCGGATTTGATAAAGGACCTCGAGGTTAATGAGCCATTAGGAGGCAGTGACCATAACATGGTTTAATCTACAATTGGAGAGGGAGAAGAGTAGATTGGAGGTGTCAGTGTTGGAGTTGAATAAAGGGGACTATGGGGCCATGAGGGAGGAGCTGGCCAAAGTTAACTGGAAAGATACACTAGCAGGGATGACAGTGGAACAAAATGGCAGGTATTTCTAGGAATAATACAGAAGGTGTAGGATCAGTTCATTCCTAGGAGGGAACGTAGAAACATAGAAAATAGGTGCAGGAGTAGGCCATTCGGCCCCTCGAGCCTGCACCGCCATTCAATATGATCATGGCTGATCATCCAACTCAGTATCCTGTACCTGCCTTGTCTCCATACCCCCTGATCCCTTTAGCCACAAGGGCCACATCTAACTCCCTCTAGAATATAGCCAATGAACTGGCCTCAACTGTGGCAGAGAATTCCACAGATTCACCACTCTCTGTGTGAATTTTCTTTTTCTCAACTCGGTCCTAAAAGACTTCCCCCTTATGCTTAAACTGTGACCCCTTGTTTTGGACTTCCCCAACATCGGGAACAATCTTCCTGCATCTAGCCTGTCCAACCCCTTAAGAATTTTGTACGTTTCTATAAGATTCCCCCACAACCTTCTAAATTCTAGCAAGTACAAGCCGAGTCTATCCAGTCGTTCTTCATATGAAAGTCCTGCCATCCCAGGAATCAGTCTGGTGAACCTTCTCTGTACTCACGCTATGGCAAGAATGTCTTTCCTCAGATTAGGAGACCAAAACTGTACGCAATACTCCAGGTGTGGTCTCACCAAGGCTCTGTACAACTGCAGTAGGACCTCCCTGCTCCTATACTCAAATCCTTTTGCTATGAATGCTAACATACCATTCACTTTCTTCACTGCCTGCTGCACCTGCATGCCTACTTTCAATGACTGGTGTACCATGACACCCAGGTCTCGTTGCATCTCCCCTTTTCCTAATCGGCCACTATTCAGATAATAGTCTACTTTCCTGTTCTTGCCACCAAAGTGGATAACCTCACATTTATCCACATTTTACTGCATCTGCCATGCATTTGCCCACTCAGGAAGAAAGATTCCAAGGGGAGAAAGGGATGACCATGGCTGACAAGGAATGTCAGGGACAGTATAAAAATTAAAGCTAAGAAGTACAAAGATGAGCGGGAAGCAAGAGGATTGGGTTTAAAGAACAACAGAAGATAACCAAAAAGACAATACAGGGAGAAAAGATAAGGTACGAAGGTAAGCTAGCCAAGAATATAAAGCAGGATAATAAAAGCTTCTTTAGGTATGTGAAGAAGAAAAAATTAGTTAAGACCAAAGTTGGACCCTTGAAGACCGAAAAAGGTGAATTTATTATGGGGAACAAGGAAATGGCAGATGAGTTGAACAGGCACTTTGGATCTGTCTTCACTAAGGAGGACTCAAACAATCTTCCTGATATAGTAGTGGCCAGAGGATCTGGGGTGACAGAGGAACTGAAGGAAATCCACATTAGGCAGGAAATTGTGTTGGATAGACTGATGGGACTGAAGGCTGATAAATCCCCAGGGTCTGATGGTTTGCATCCCAGGGTACTTAAGGAAGTGGCTCTAGAAATCATGGATGCATTGGTGATAATTTTCCAATGTTCTATAAACAGGATCAGTTCCTGTGGATTGGAGGGTAGCTAATGTTATCCCACTTTTTAAGAAAGGCGGGAGAGAGAAAACGGGGAATTATAGACCAGTTAGCCTGACATCGGTGGTGGGGAAGTTGCTGGAGTCAATTATAAAAGATGAGATAGCCGAACATTAGGATAGCAGTAACAGGATCGGTCCAAGTCAGCATGGATTTACGAAGGGGAAATCATGCTTGACTAATCATCCGGAATTTTTTGAAGATGTAACAAGTAAAATGGACAAGGGAGAGCCAGTGGATGTGGTGTACCTGGACTTTCGGAAAGCATTTGATAAGGTCATAGGAGATTAGTGGGCAAAATTAGGGCACATGGTATTGGGGCTAGAGTGCTGACATGGATAGAGAAGTGGTTGGCAGACAGGAAACAAAGAGTAGGGATTAACGGGTCCTTTTCAGAATGGCAGACAGTGACTAATGGGGTACCGCAATGCTCGGTGCTGGGACCGCAGATATCTACAATATATATCAATGATTTGGATGAAGGGATTCAAAGTAGCATTAGCAAATTTGCAGATGACACAAAGCTGGGTGGCAGTGTGAACTGTGAGGAGGATGCTATGAGAATGAAGGGTGACTTGGACAGTTTGGGGGAGTGGGCAGATGCGGATAAATGTGAGGCTATCCACTTTGGTAGTAAAAACAGGAAGCCAGATTACTATCTAAATGGTGTCAAGTTGGGAAAAGGGGAAGTACAACGGGATCTGGGAGTCCTTGTACATCAGTCTATGAAAGTAAGTACATTAGGCAGTGAAGAAAGCGAATGGCATGTTAGCTTTTATAACAAGAGGAATTGAAATTACGAGCAAAGAGGTCCTTCTGCAGTTGTACAGAACCTTAGTGAGACCACACCTGGAGTATTGTGTGCAGTTTTGGTCCCCTAATTTGAGGAAGGACATTCTTGCTATTGAGGGAGTGCAGCGTAGGTTTACAAGGTTAATTCCTGGGATGGCGGGACTGTCATATGCTGAGATAATGGAGCAGTTGGGGTTGTACACTCTGGAGTTTAGAAGGATGAGAGGGAATCTCATTGAAACATATAAGATTGGTAACGACTTGAACACACTAGAGGCAGGAAACATGTTCCCGATGTTGGGGGAGTCCAGAACCAGGGGCCACAGGTTAAGAATAAGGAGTAAGCCATTTAGAATGGAGACGAGGAAACACTTTTTCTCACAGGGAGTGGTGAGCCTGTGGAATTCTCTGCCTCAGAGGGTGGTGGAGGCAGGTTCTCTGGATGCTTTCAAGGGAGAGCTTGATAGGGCTCTTACAAATAGTAGAGTCAGGAGATATGGGGAGAAGGCAGGAACGGGGTACTGATTGGGTATGGTCAGCCATGATCACATTGAATGGCGGTGCTGGCTCGAAGGGCCAAATGGCCTTCTCCTGCACCTATTGTCCATTGTCTATTGTCTAACCCCATTTCCTTGCCTTCTCCCCATAACCCTGACTCCATCATTAATTACGAATCTGTCGACCTGTGCTTTAGAAATACAAAATGATGACCTCCACAGCTGTCTGTGGCAATGAATTCCACAGATTCACCATTTGCAATTTTTTGGAATTAAAAACCAGTGGATTTGGATATTGCATTGGAAAATTGGGTGTTGAGGTTGGGATGAGAGGAGTAATTTCTTAGCCAGGCACAGTTCACTCTTTATTTTTTATTTTCTCAGCTTTAACATTTTTTGATGAATGTTAATGCGTATTCAGGAACATAATTTCAATGTCGAATTTATTTTACACCTCAGCAACGTCACACCCTCTCTAGACAGATAAAGAGCAGATTAGATGTTGGATAAATGTCTCTTGACCGTGTCATCAATCTCTTCCAAGTCAAGTACAACATGACCTGTTGCAGATTAAAGTTTCCTCTGCTCTGCCTATTGAGTATCTCCACGTGATGATCAGTGTTAGGGAGTGCTCCAGTATTAAGGACAGCAGGAGTATGCCACTTCCCTATTACACCCGTTAAGCATGTGTAAGTAAATACTCATGCACATAATATGTCTGTTTAATGTGCCTCTAAAAGGCCGTTAAATTCCTGCACATGGCATGGAGTGGAACAGAAACTAAGTGCAGGGCACCATTTCCTCAGCTCTGGGTTATCCAGCCATTACTAGCCTGATTTAAATAGGAAAATATGTCTGCTTCACAGGTGAGATGTTTATCTTTGCCATTCCAGTAACTCCTGCTGTCACTCTGAGTTAGATTGTTAACGTACCCCCCAAACCAGGGGCAAATTGATGCTGCGAGCTACAGTGCGTGAATGCATGCTCGAGTATTACACTCAGAATTTCCTGGCACAGACCGAGGCATTAATGATCCCTGGGAGGTGGAGACAGATTTAGAAGTCAATCCTCCACTGCGCCTTTTGATGAGAAGAGTGACTGTCCATTAATCAACGAGGACTGAGAAACTTTCGGCAGCCCACAAAAAATAACTAAAGTTTTGGTAGAGTGGAAAAACAGAATGTGCGAGCAAACTAGCGATGAATATAAAACTGATTGTAATAACCTCGACGAAGATGTAATCAGAAACTGAGTTATTAAAGTAAGCATTGATCACGGGGAAGCTGAGAGAAGGGAATTAGCAATGTGAAATTGTGAAAAGTTAACTACATAGTTTGCATTTTAATTCGCAGAATGGTAAAAGCAGACCGGAATTGATAGAAAATAAAAAGGGTAAGAGAGCAAAATGGAGGGAACAACATACTATAATAATTATGACCAGAGATTAAATATTGGAATTGAATGCTATCAAACACCCTGACCAGATTACTAAAGAGATTTTCTTTAGAGATACTGCGCAGAAACAGGCCCATCAGCCCATCGAGTCTGCGCTGACCAGCGATCGCTAGAGATAATTTACAGAGATAGAGATAATTTACAATCTTTACCTAAGCCAATTAACCTGTACATCTTTGGAGTGTGTGAGGAAACCGGAGCACCCGGGGAAAACCCATGCGGTCACGGAGACCCTGTATAGACTCTGTACAGACAACACCTTTAGTCAGGATCGAACCCAGGTCTCTCGTGCTGTATTGCAGAGACTCTACTGCTGCGCCACTGTGCCACCTTTGCATGCCCATTGCATGGGTTATAATCTTTAAAAGGTTCCTAGAATCTGGAAAAGTGTACTGGAAAAATATAAAACACTGCTCACAAATGGAGATGGAGAGAATGCAGGATAATTTAGCTGTTTATGAAGTAGTAAAAGGACACATTAATTTATATTCTGATTCAGCAGCATCAAAGTAGTTTTATGAAAGGGTAATTGTGTTTCACAAATTCAGTAGAATTCTCAAAGATTTAACTAGTCCGGTGGATAAAAGGATGCAGTGAATTTTGATTTCTCGAAGGCAATCAGAGAGTTTCCACATAAAAGGTTACTCCACAACATCGGGGTTGGTGGTACTGAGAATTTGATATGAGCATAGATGGAGGATTACTTAACTGACATGAAATAGTGAGCAGTGAATTGGTCATTTTGAGTTAGCAAATTATGATTAGTGAGTGCCATGTAAATCCATGCTGGGTCTCAGCTGTTAACAATTCATGTGAATGAATTAAATGAAGCAACCAATTAAGAAGGCAATTAGAGCTTTGACCTTTATTGCAAGAAGGATGGAATAGAAAATAGGGAAGTTTGTAGCAAATGTACATGGTTTGGGTGAATTCACAACTTATATAGGTTCAGTTTTGGTCTCCTTGTTTAAGAAATGATGTACTTCCATTGGACACAAGTCATGGAGAGTTTGCTAGATTGATTACTGGGGTGAGAATGGTCTTTTGAGGAAAGGGAACGGGTGGCCACAAGACAGCGTAGCAGTAGGCAGGTAGTGCAGGAGTGCCCTGCGGTCATCTCCCTCCTAAACAGATATACCATTTTGGATACTGTTGGAGGAGATGGCTCATCAGGGAAGGCAGCAGCAGCCAGGTTCATGGCACCGTGGATGGCTCTGCGGCACAGGAGGGGAGGAAAAAGAGTGGAAGGGCTATAGTAATAGGGGATTCAATTGTAAGGGGAATAGATAGGCGTTTCTGCGGGCGCAAACGACACTCCAGGATGGTATGTTGCCTCCCTGGTGCAAGGGTCAGGGATGTCTCTGAGTGGCTGCAGAACATTCTGGAGGGGGAGGATGAACAGTCAGTTGTCGTGGTGCACATTGGCACCAACGATATAGGTAAAAAACGGGATGAGGCCCTACAAGGTGAATTTAGGGAGCTAGGAGATAAACTTAAAAGTAGGACCTCAAAGGTAATAATCTCTGGACTACTACAAGTGCCATGTGCTAGTCAGAGTAGAAATAGGAGGATATTGCAGATGAATACGTGGCTTGATAAATGGTGCAAGGGGGAGGGATTCAAATTTCTAGGGCATTGGAACCAGTTCTGGAGGAGGTGGGACCAGTACAAACGGGATGGTCTGCACCTGGGCTGGAATGGAACCAATGTGCTTGGGGAAGGGTTTGCTAGTGCTGTCGGGGAGGATTTAAACTAATGTGGCAGGGGGATGGGAGCATAAGCAGAGAGACAGAGGAGTATAAAATGAGGGTAGAAGCAATAGGTAGCAAGGTGAAAAGTAAAAGTGGCAGGCAGACAAATCCAGGGCAAAAATCAAAAAGGGCCACTTTTCATCATAATTGTATAAGGGGTAAGAGTGTTGTAAAAACAAGCCTGAAGGCTTTGTGTCTCAATGCAAGGAGCGCTCGTAATAAGGTGGATGAGTTGAATGTGCAGATAGTTATTAATGAATATGATATAGTTGGGATCACGAAGACATGGCTCCAGGGTGACCAAGGCTGGGAGCTGAACACCCAGGGATATTCAATATTCAGGAGGGATAGACAGAAAGGAAAAGGAGGTGGGGTAGCGTTGCTGGTGAGAGAGGAGATTAACACAATAGGAAGGAAGGACATTAGCATGGAGGATGTGGAATCGATATGGGTAGAGCTGCGAAACACTAAGGGGCAGAAAACACTAGTGGGAGTTGTGTACAGGCCACCTAACAGTAGTAGTGGAGTTGGGGATGGCATCAATCAGGAAATTAGAAATGCGTGCAACAAAGGTAAAACAGTTATAATGGGTGACTTCAATCTACATGTAGATTGGGTGAATCAAATTGGCAGGGGTGTTGAGGAAGAGGATTTCTTGGAATATATGCGGGATCGTTTTCTAAACCAACATGTAGAGGAACCAACTAGAGAGCAGGCTTTTCTAGACTGGGTATTGAGTAATGAGGAAGGGTTAGTTAGCAGTCTTGTAGTGCGTGGCCCCTTGGGCAAGAGTGACCATAATATGGTTGAGTTCTTCATTAGGATGGAGAGTGTCATAGTTAATTCAGAAACAAGGGTTCTGAACTTAAAGAAAGGTAACTTTGAGGGTATGAGACGTGAATTGGCCAAGATAGATTGGCAATTGATTCTTAAAGGGTTGACGGTGGATATGCAATGGAAGGCATTTAAAGACTGCATGGATGAACTACAACAATTGTTCATCCCAGTTTGGCAAAATAATAAATCAGGGAAGGTAGTGCATCCATGGATAACAAGGGAAATCAGGGATAGTATCAAAACAAAAGATGAAGCATACAAATTAGCCAGAAAAAGCAGCCTACCAGAGGACTGGGAGAAATTCAGAGTCCAGCAGAGGAGGACAAAGGGCTTAATTAAGAAAGGGAAAATAGATTATGAAAGAAAACTGGCAGGGAACATAAAAACTGACTGCAAAAGCTTTTATAGATAGAGAAAAAGATTAGTTAAAACAAATGTAGGTCCCTTGCAGTCAGAAACAGGTGAATTGATCGTAGGGAACAAGGAATTGGCAGACCAATTGAATAACTATTTTGGTTCTGTCTTCACTAAGGAAGACATGAATAATCTGTCAGAAATATCAGGGGATCGGGGGTCAAATGAGATGGAGGAAATGGGGGAAATCCAGGTTAGTCGGGAAGTGGTGTTAGGTAAATTGAATGGATTAAAGGCTGATAAATCCCCAGATAGGCTGCATCCCAGAGTACTTGAGGAAGTAGCCCCAGAAATAGTGGATGCATTAGTGATAATTTTTCAAAACTTTAGATTCTGGAGTAGTTCCTGAGGATTGGAAGGTAGCTAATGTAACTCCACTTTTTAAAAAGGGAGGGAGAGAGAAAATGGGGAATTACAGACAAGTTAGTCTAATCGGTAGCGGGGAAAATGCTCGAGTCATTATTAAGTCAAGTTATTAAGTCAAGTCAAGTCACATTTATTTATATAGCACATTCAAAAAACAACTCTCGTTGACCAAAGTGCTTTACATTTGTTATATGAGTAGTATACACAAGCAGGCTACATACATATATACAAATAGCTCTCACTCAGAGGATGTCAGGAAAGGCTTGGGAGAACAGATACATTTTTAGACTAGACTTAAAGGAGTCGATGGAGGGGGCAGTTCTAATGGAGAGGGGGATGCTGTTCCACAGTCTAGGAGCTGCGACCGCAAAGGCGCGGTCACCCCTGAGCTTATGCCTAGACTGCGGGACATTCAGCAACCCCAAGTCGGACCTGGAGGTGGTGTCGTGGGTGAGAAGACTGTTAATGTAGGTGGGTGCAAGCCCATTGAAGGCTTTGTAGACAAAGAGGAGGGTCTTGAAATTTATTTGGAGCCGCACAGGGAGCCAGTGGAGAGAGGCCAGGATCGGGGTGATATGGTCCCTTTTTTGGGTGCCCGTCAGGAGTCTCGCTGCAGCGTTTTGGACCAGTTGCAGGCGGGACAGGGAAGATTGGCTGATGCCAGTGTAAAGGGAGTTGCAGTAATCTAGGCGGGATGAGATAAATGTATGGATGGGATAGCAGTGGTGAAATCAGTGGACAAAGTCAGCATGGATTTATGAAACGTAAATCATGTCTGACGAATCTTATAGAATTTTTCGAGGATGTAACTAGTAGAGTGGATAAGGAAGAACCCGTGGATGTGTTATATTTGGACTATTAGAAGGCTTTTGACAAGGTCCCACATAAGAGATTAGTATACAAACCTAAAGCACACGGTATTGGGGGGTTCAGTATTGATGTGAATAGAGAACTGGCTGGCAGACAGGAAGCAAAGAGTAGGAGTAAATGGGTCCTTTTCAGAATGGCAGGCATTAACTAGTGGGGTACCGCAAGGCACAGTGCTGGGACCCCAGCTATTTATAATATATATTAATAATTTGGACAAGGGAATTGAATGCAACATCTCCAAGTTTGCGGATGACTCGAAACTGGGGGGCAGTGTTAGCTGTGAGGAGGATGCTCGGAGGCTGCAAGGTGAATTGGATAGGTTGGGTGAGTGGGAAAATGCATGGCAGATGCAGTATAATGTGGATAAATGTGAAGTTATCCACTTTGGTGGCAAGAACAGGAAAGTAGATTATTATCTGAACGGTGGCCGATTAGGAAAAGGGGAGATGCAACAAGACCTGGGTGTCATGGTACACCACTCATTGAAAGTACGGATGCAGGTGCAGCAGGCAGTGAAGAAAGCGAATGGTATGTTAGCATTCATAGCAAAAGGATTTGAGTATAGGTTCTACTGCAGTTGTACAGGGCCTTGGTGAAACCACACCTGGAGTATTGCGTACAGTTTTGGTCTCCAAATCTTGAGGAAAGACGTTCTTGCCATTGAGGGAGTACAGAGAAGGTTCACCAGATTCCTGGGATGGCAGGACTTTCATATGAAGAAAGACTGGATAGACTCGGCTTGTACTTGCTAGAATTTAGAAGATTAAGGCGGGATCTTATAGAAACTTACAAAATTCTTAAGGGGTTGGACAGGCTAGATGCAGGAAGATTGTTCCCGATGTTGGGGAAGTCTAGAACAAGGGGTCACAGTTTAAGGATAAGTGGTGAATCTGTGGACTTCTCTGCCACAGAAGGTAGTTGAGGCCAGTTCGTTGGCTATACTTAAGAGGGAGTTAGATGTGGCCCTTGTGGCTAAAGAGATCAGGGGGTATGGAGAGAAGGCAGTTACAGGATACTGAGTTGGATGATCAGCCATGATCATATTGAATGGCTGTGCAGGCTCAAAGGGCCAAATGGCCTGCTCCTGCACCTATTTTCTATGTTTCTATGTTTCTATGAAAGTTTGAGTTAGAGTGAACCTATATTGTGATTTTGAGGGTGTTGGACAGAGCAGATACTGTGAGGATCCTGTGGGGGGAGCTGGGGCAAGAGAGCACAGGCTCATGAACATGCACACACTTAAGACGGGCATGAGGAAAGGTTTCTTCTCCCAGCATCTTCGCCCAGACGCTTCCAAATCTTTGCAATCTGCTACTCTGGAGGGCTATGCATGCTTTTACATTAAGTTTATTTGTGGCTAAGATGGATAGACTTAAAATCTGTATGAAAGTCAAGAATGGGAGCCATGATCACCAATCAGATCTGGTATTATCTTATTAAACGGCAGAGCAAGTCTGAGGGATAATTGTTAATTACACGGTGGAACATTAATGAAACTAAAAGTTTATTTCTAATTGCTTCCTATCCAAACATGATTTCATACACAATAGAGTATTGGAGACAATCTCAGTACTATTTACGATGGTGAACCCATATGGTTTACTGAGCCTGTAATTTTAGATTAAAGTGTAATCTATGTCTAAGGAGTCTCAAGGTTCCATTCCCATGCTGTAAAACACAAAGAAAGCAATAATGATCCATGTCTGTTTTGTCTAGGTGTTAGCTTTTGCATCTATGCTGTCTGCCAATCTGGTACTGGTACAGTTTGATACAGTTAGTCTTAGCATGGCTCACTGAAACTCTGTGTGATTGATTAGCTAATCCCCTGATGTGTAGTTCTGCCATTCTGTGACTAACTGATCTAATGTAATGCACCTGTAACTGAATGAATGATCCATATCAATGCTGAAGGTATGACCAAGGTAAGGATGTTTACTCCAAATGAGAAGACTGAAGGTAACACGATAGAGGTCTTTAAGATTATGGAAAAGTATAATAGACATGAGTCGATGTTACTCCTTCTCATAGAGTCATACAGTGTGGAAACAGGCCCTTCGGCCCACTGTATCCAAACCGAACCCACATGTCCCATCTACACGCGTCCCACCTGCCTATTTCGGTCTATATCCCTCTAGACATATCATATCCACGCACCTGTCTAAATGTCTCTTAAACGTTATGATAGTTCCTGCCTCAACTACCTTCTCCGGAAGCTCGGTCAATACATCCACCACCTTTCGTGTAAAACCGTTATCCCTCAGGTTCCTATTAAATCTCTCCCCTCTCACCTTAAACTTATGTCCTCTGGTTCTCGATTCCCCTACTCTGGGCAAGAGACTCTGTGGGTTAAGTCGATCTATTCCTCTCATGACTTTGTACACAAAATCTTTGTGTTGAGGTAAAAGGTAATACCCATAAATATAAGATAAGCACTGCCAATTCCAACAAGGAATTTCAAAGGAAATTCTTTACCTATTCTAGATAGAGGATGTTTCAAATATGGAACTCACTATCACAAGGAAGAGATGAAATGGACAGCATGGATGTTATAACCATACAACATATAACCATATAACAATTACAGCACGGAAACAGGCCCTCTCGGCCCTTCCAGTCCGTGCCGAACATTTATTTTCCCCTAGTCCCATCTACCTGCACTCAGACCATACCCATTCCCTTCCCGTCCATATACCTATCCACTTTACTTTTAAATGTTAAAATCGATCCTGCCTCCACCACTTCTGCTGGAAGCACATTCCACACAGCCACCAATCACTGAGTAAAGAAGTTTCCCCTCATGTTACCCCTAAATTTCTGTCCCTTAATTCTTATGTCATGCCCTCTTGTTTGAATCTTCCCTACCCTCAATGGGAAAAGCTTATCCACGTCAACTCTGTCTATCCCTTTCATCATTTTAAAGACCTCAATCAAGTCCCCCCTTAACCTTCTGCGCTCCAAAGAATAAAGACCTAACTTGTTCAACCTTTCTCTGTAACTTGGTTGCTGGAACCCAGGCAACATTCTAGTAAATCTCCTCTGTACTCTCTCTATTTTGTTGACTCAACTCCATCGTGGAATGTCTCACTGCCTGACTCTCTGGCTGATATTGGAACCTCACCCCTGTGCCAGTAACCGGCACCCTAATAATAAATGATTATTGCACAAATTCATTGAATCTCTCTGGTGAGAGTAAATATGCACCCATATTAAAAAAGCTAAGGTTAGAAAAGGACACAAAGTGCTGGAGTAACTCAGCAAGTCAGGCAGCATTTCTGAAGAACATGAATAGGTGACGTTTCGGACCGAGATTCTTCTGCAGACTGGTGTGCTGAGACCAGGCTCGATGCCTGCTCATATCTATCCCTTGACCATGACCCCACAGATGTGCACCAGGCCAAAAGCAGAAATGTAGAAAAAAAGAACTGCAGATGCTGATTTAGGCCAAAGATAGACACAAAGTGTGGAGCAACTCAGCGGATCAGGCAGCATCTCTGGAGGAAAAGGATAGGTGACGTATTGGGTCGGGACCTTTCTTCAGACCCACAACAAAAAAGGCCAAAAAGCAGTCTGAAGAAGGGTGTTTCTTCGATGTTCTCGATGTTTCTGCAAAGAACAGCCAGATACTGAAAATCTGAAATAGAAATATCCAAAAAAGCTGGAAATATTCTGCAAGTAAGGCAGCATGTCTGGTGGCTGAAAGAGCGTTCATATTTTAAGATTACCTCCTGGCAGGTGTCACTAATTGCATTTTTTATGTTATTCCTCAACAGAGGAGCAAGTTCATTTGCGACCAGTTTGATTTGGCACCAGGAGCTGTAGTGAGGCTGAGCAGGCTTGCTTGCACACAGCCTGAAATGTGCGATGGGCAGAGAGAGAGAGAGACAGGTGCTAATTTGTGGGCTTGTGCGCTTTGCAACATTCACAACAAACCATTTGGGTGAAATCATGGGAAGGAATTATCTTGCAGTAAGGGACGCTGCCATGCCAGTGTAAATGTAAGCAATTACATCTGAAAACCTTGACACAATACACTGGGACAGGCCTGACATAAATTACCTTAATAGGATTCACTTTATTCAGTCAGGTGTGTGAACAATTCATGTATGCATCAGTCATTGTCTGCAGTGTCTACTGTGGCCATCCTCTTAATGTTAAAATGAAATATCACAATACCATTTTGGAAAATTAATATTTGTCCTTTATTTCTTTTAATGGCCCTGGATAATCGCTTTCCTGCAGGCAACCAGCAACGAACGATTACCAATACCAACTTTGCTTATTTGATCTAAATCACAAGTAAACAGTCCTTCCTACTCCCTGCAACCTTATTGTTAGAAATGAAAAGTTCTGCTTTTAATTGAAGAAGGGAATTACACAAACATTACTAAGGAAGATCACATTGTTTCTGCACTCCCTAAGGCCCAGTCATTTGAATTTAATTTTGGTTAAAATGAGGCAAGGGATAGATACTTGGTACAGAACATTTCAGTCGAATTCATTGCCACAGACAGCTGTGGAGGCCAAGACTGGGTATTTTAAAGGCAGAAATGTATAGGTTCTTAATTAGGAGGACATCAAATGTCACATGGAAAAGGCAGGGGAATGGGGTTGAGAGGGAAGCCATGATTGAATGGAAGAGTAGATGTGATGGGCTGAATGGCCTACTTCTGCTCCTATTCCTGGAACACTTGTTTGATGAGCAGAAATGCTGAACTCTACTGTTCTTTAGTTTAGTTTAGAGATACAGCGCAGAAACAGGCCTTCGGGCTAATCGGGTCCGCGCTGACAGCGATCCCCGCGCATTAACCGGGTGGCGCCATCAGTGATGGCAACCTCGCCAACGGTCTGTCTGTCTTTTCGTCAAACACATCTGTTTCCACCACAAATATTTCAGCTAGAGAATGAATCTGATCCTCTTTAGTTACTTACTATACTCCTAATATACTTGAAGAGCACAAGTGACAAATGTTGCGAATTCTTTGTCCTAATATATTTTGTAAATGGTGTTGTTGATGGATTGATAAAGGAAGTGTAGAGCTAGGTGCAGGTGTACTATTTAGAACTTGTGATCACATCATCACTGGTGCACTGTATTCTACGTTCTGAATGCCCGTGGTAACCAGCGTCTGCAATTCCTTCTGACACATATTGTTTGCCAGGTTTGGTATTGGTATTCGTGTATTATTGTCACATGCATTGACTTTGATGATGTGCTATACAGTCAAATCATATCATACGTGTGTACAGTGAAGCCATACACAGTCCCACAGGTAGTGCAAACGCGTAAAATTAAAAAGAGTGAAAAATAGTGTCACAGTGTTACAGCTGCAGAGAAAGTGTGAAGGAAACTGGAAGATTAAACAGTGTTGAGACACCAGTCTTAGTTTGGGAGTGTAATTAACAATTTATGCTCTAAACTGAAGTCCCAATGTACTCTATTTGATAGCAATATTTTTGAACAATTTGATAGATATTGTACTTATTTAATGGAGAAAAGGAATAGAAGACGATTCAGGTCGAAACCCTCTTCAGCCACAACGCAAAATGTCACCCATTTGTTTTTGTCCAGAGAAGCTGCCTGACCCACTGAGTTACTCCAGCATTTTGTGCATATCTTCAGTGTAAACCAGCATTTGCAGTTCCTTCCTGTACATACTTACTTAAAATTCTTCAGTCTATGCTGTGATTGCAACTTTGGAATGGAATAGAATATTCTATTGCTACATGTGAGAAGGCACAGTGAAATTCTTTGCTTCCATACCCGAGGTATGCAAATTGTCGGCACATAAACGGCAGTGACAAAGTTACAATGTATCCACGCCAGGTCCTCCTTTGTATCACCCCCCCCCCCCACCCCCCATCCCCCCATGGTGATAAGTATTGTGAGCTTGAAGATCACCAGAATGTAGTGAGTTTAGGATCGATTATAGACTTGAGGTGGGTAACGGAGCTCATCCCTAGTGGGAGATGTGCTTGGCGATAAGAGTGCTCGATGCTAAGAAAAAAATAAATGTAGCATTTTTTTTTAACGTAATGTTCCCTGAAAGTTGGGGGTTCAAAACAACATGTGCATCTGATTCTCAGTTTGCTGGAGGCACACACTACTCCAGTCTTCACAAATCACCATGAAATCCTGAGGATGAGTCTCACGTGATCTGAATATTTGCTCCCGGCAAGTTTGACATGTGGAAGTCATTCATTTATTTATCTGGAAAGCCCCGTAAAGAGTTGAGGCTGAGAGTGCGTGGCACGCCAAGGTGGAAAAGAGCGGGGCGAGGATGTGGTAATCTGGAAACTCTGGTTAGCTTTCAGCAAGTTTATTTGTTGATGGTCTTTAGATTGCAGAAAGGCTGAGTGAGATTAAATGCTTCGTAGTTTTAATTTGCTGGGACACCTTGAAGGGATCTTTACTCCTGCATGTTGGTGGGTCCGGGTCTGGTGGGATATAACATCTTTAAAATTCTCAAAACCAACACAAACTGCTTTAACTTTGGCAATTTCCAGGTTTTATGAAGTGGGTAGACACAAAATGCTGTAGTAACTCAGCGGGATAGGCAGCATCTCTGGGTGATGTTTCAGGTTGAGACCCTTCCTCAGATTTTTATGAAGTGAGGCTGTGGATAGCTAACCAACTCATCACTAGGAGATAGGCTGCAGATGTTTTAAAGGGCTTAACATTTTATCTCCATTTGAAAGTAAACTTGGCCGGCTGGGAGACCCAGCACCTAAATAATTTCTACATCGTTGTGAGCCAGCAGAAGTCAGAGTATGTTGTACTTACTTACCCAGCAAACATCCCTTGCACTATCCCCCCCCCCCCACAAGACCACCACCAACCACCACCACCACATAATATCAGTTAATCAATAGAAACAAGGAAGTGCAGATGCTGGTTTATAGAAACAAGACACAAAGTGCTGGAGTAACTCAGCAGGTCAGGCAGCATCTCTGGAGAATATGGATAGGTGACGTTTCAGGTTGGGACCGTTTCTTCAGAACCCCTCCACAAGAAGCTGAAGAAGGAATTGTTAGCAAACGCTGCTTTTGCTAACAATATCCATATCCTGCAAATAAATTAAACACAATTAGGCCAATTAGAAAGTGTAGGATATTCAGCAATGACTCTGGGAACTTCAGACTCTTCAGGAAGATAAATAGGCAAAGGGAAGTCTTCAGAGGGTTGTGAATTGGCGAGGGAAGGCTTTTTTTGGATCTGCAGGAATAGTAAGATTGAACGAGAACTTACCAAGTTTGAAGGTTGATCTTTATTTCATGAGGAGTTGCGGTGAGGGATTTCGTGAAGAGCCCGCCGGCACGCATGCGCGACATTCTTCAAAGCAGCGGTGTGGAATCACAGAAACAACAACAGAAATGACTTGGCATAGTAAGATTTAAAGAGACTCTGATTACCAGCTGAAGATGATCGAGGGTTGGGAGCGGAGGGCACGAAATCCCTCACCGCAACTCCTCATGAAATAAAGATCAACCTTCAAACTTGGTAAGTTCTCGTTCAATCTTACTATTTCATTTCGGAGTCACGTGAGTGACTTCGTGAAGACTTCAAAGCTTCTGTGATTACACGCCCTGGACAACGTCCATGCGGACACACCACTAGCAAGGATGGATTGGAGTAAACAAGTTGACGAAACGAGGTTATACTGAAACAAAAAGAAGATTTGTTAATAACACAACAAATAACACCCTTTTAATCAGGGACATCCCCACGTTCACACCCGGCGTTCAGCACGGCCTCTGCGAACTGAAGGGGAGCAGCAACAGGCTTATTATAGAATCGCTGGAACACAGCTTCATTCGCCCATCCTGCTGTGGCGAGGATATGGTCCATGGGTACCTCCATGACTCTCGCCGCCGACGTAGATGCAGCCCTGGTGGAGTGGGATGTAAACACATTAGTGTCAATACCTGCCGACGTAGATGCAGCCCTGGTGGAGTGGGATGTAAACACATTAGTGTCAATACCTGCCTTATTCAGGACGATCCGGAGCCACCTGGATATCGTCTGGACTGTCACTCGATGGTGAGGTCTTTTGTGAGTGACAAGCAGGTACAACTCCATTCCTCTGATGCTCCTCGTCACCTTGATGTAGTAACGGATGTGAGTGGCTAAACATAGCCGAGCATCTGCAGGGTATGCCGGGAACTTCAGCTGCAGCCCTGTGCACCCAGGTCTATGCTGCTTAAGCAGCTCATCGATGAAAAAGACTACTTCTCCAGGGGTCGACGTCATCCTGTCAATACGTAGTTTGTGGAGCGTCTGAACCCGCTGTGCTGAAGTCAGCGCTAGTAACATCACCAATTTTATAGTGAGTTGGTCCAGCTGTAACCCTTCCATGGGTGACCACGACCTGAGCAGGGTAAGTACATCCCGGACATCCCAGGTGATGTTGTAGCGTGGTGTAGGCGGATTCAGATTGAATATTCCCCGCATAAGCCTGGACACTAGCCTGTTCGATCCTACCTCGATGTTGAGGTAGAATGATAGCGCACTCCTGGCGCTGTTGATGGCACTATAACTCAAGTGCTCATCATGGTGCAACCCCGCGAGGAATTCCAGGACGTCGGCTATGGAGACATCATCACAGGTGATGTGAGAGCGACTGCAGTAGGCTTCCCACTTGGTGATGTGGGAGAGATATCTCCGCCTGGTTGACTCTCGACATGATGCTCCAATGGTGTTCATGGTCCGGGTGGTAAGGCCATACTGCATCCATGGCCTGGTCAGAACCTGCAAGCCAGTAATTTTAGATAGGCATGGCAGGGGTGTAACTCCCCTGAGACAGGGTGAGAAACCAAATGTGGGCAACCCTCTAGAGGGACCCAAGGTTGACTAATCATGTCAGAGACCACCGGATACTAAGGCTGTGTAGGCCAGTCGGGTATGACAAGAATGCCTCTGGCAGAATCCATCCTGATTTTTTTTTTTTTTTTTGTAATACCCGACTGATGAGGCAAAACGGGGGGAATGCATAGAAAAACCACTTCCCCCAGTCTAGCGAGAATGCATCAATCGCTAATGCCCCAGGGTCTGGTTCCCATGAAACATATGTCGGTACCTGATGGTTCAACCGGGACGCAAAAAGGTCGATATCCGGTTGGCCAAATTTGGCTGTAATTTGGGCAAATATTTGAGGATGCAGCATCCACTCAAACTATCATTGAATTTGCGTGACCTGGTGTCTGCCACAGTATTAAGCCTACCTGGCAAATAGGTAGCTGAAATCCAAATATCTCGATCAATACACCAGCACCAAATAGTATTAGCCAATTTGTCACAAGAGACTGACCTGGTACCACCCATATGGTTTAAATATGCCACCGCTGTAGTGTTGTCTATTTGGAGACGGACATGAGTACCACTAAGATGAGCACAATATGCCCGCAGTCCGTGAAATGCTGCAAGCAGCTTCAAATAGTTAATCCCTTGTATTAGCAACATGCTAGCTTCAAGGGGATCCCACCTGCCTCCACAACTAGAAGAGCTGTCCGCAGCTCCCCAGCCTAGAGAGCTTGCGTCAGTTTGCAAATATACCACCGGATTGGGCACAACAATGGGTTTGAATGCCTTGCCAATATTGGACACCCACCATTGTAGCTCAATCTTAGCATCGGAAGGCAGCCCCATAGGTCTGTCAAAATGACCAGCGTTCTTTTTTAACGCAGCAATCTTGGCCCTCTGCAGATTTTGATAATGCAAAGGTCTAAACCGGGCTGCCGGAAATAAAGCTACGATTTTCCCAATCATCTTAGCTGTATGCCGAATAGATGGTATACTGGCGGATGCGAGATCCTGACATGCAAGGGAAACATCCTCCACCTTGTGAAATGGAATGTTGGCCCTCATTAGAATAGAGTCCACCGTGAAACCCAAATAATCCATAACGTGGGATGGGTGAAACTTCGATTTTTCTGGATGGACTATAAACCCCAGCTGCTGAAATATAGTAACAGTTGCTGAAACAGCGCTTTCAGCTGCTTCCAGAGTGTTGCCAATAATCAGAATATCATCTAAATAAGCCATTATAATATGATGTTGTATACGTAATTTGGCCATAATAGGTTTGAGTAATTTAGTAAAGCCTAGGGCGGTAGTAAGCCCATTTGGTAAGGCCCGATATTGCCAGAGCTGATCCATCCAGACAAATTTCAAAAAAATGTCCGGTGATGTTTCCGGATGGACACTGAATAGCATGCATCTTTCAAATCAATACATGCCATAAAGCAACCATGCGAAAGCAGTGATTTGGCTGTCTCAAAAGGTGTCCATTGTAAAATGTGTATATGTTACAAAGGTATTCAACTGGTCAAGTCAATAATCACCCGACAACCTCCATCCTTTTTTGGCCTAGTAAAATATGGGAGACGAATTCAATGGGCTCGTGAATAGTTTCCTCTATCACGCCTTTTGTTCCGACGAAAAATTTCAGCCGTGCCTGCTGCCTGCTCCACGGCAGACAGCGTAAACTTCCGTTGAGGCATATGCTGGGATGGAGGACCCCGAATATCCTTTCCTCTTGGAGAAGTCTTCCCCGAAATTTTTTGATTCTGCTGCAGGAGGGGCTCCAATATCCGCTCCATCCTGGCCAATACGCCCCTTGAGCTAAAACTCGGGCGGCCGAAGTCCTCATGTTCTGCTGAACTGCTGGGGCTTCGTCCATCGGCCCACACCTCATCGAGGTGAACCTGGTGCCGGAAAGTTGTCACCGATAGCCGCTGCAGCGAAGCGGAGCGATTCCCGCGCGGGAGGTACTCTCAAACGCCTCCTCGGCGGAGCTTGGTCTCGCTGCCTCGGAGGGCAAATGCGATGGGAAGTCGGCACCTGACTTAGCATGGAGATCCGACGCCCGCGCGGGCTTGCCGGCTGCGCATATCATGGACCTAGCCGACGCATAGTCTCGTCCTCCCATCCATGGGGGACTCGGCGACCGTGGCGTATGGGCTCGTTGAAGGGAGGAGCAGTTCGCTGGGCTTAGTGTCTGCTGACGGTTCTCAACTTCTGCTGACGGCGGTTAACCTCCCTGTGCCTACTGGAGCTGGATGGCTCCTCTCCAGTAGCCGCGTCATGCGGCCATACGCCCTTCACCCTGAACACTCGGGTGGTCGGAGACCTCCGGCTCAGAAGATTGCCGGGGCTCCTTTCATCGGCCCGCACCTCTGAGAAGTGATCTCGGTGCCGGAAGTTGTCGCTATCGGCCGCCGCAGCGAACCGCGCGATTCCCGCGCGGGAAAGGTGTTCAACCGTCCCCGTTTAACGGGAGCGGAAGCCGTTGCCACAAAGGGCCCTGACGGCTTGGGGTCGACTCCAGCAGAAGCATGGAGCGACGCCCGCGCGGGCTTGCCGGCTGTCCACATCGTGGACCTTGCCGACGCACGGTCTCGTCCCCCCCATCGACAGGGGACTCGGCGACCGAGGCGGGACCGTACCCAAGCCCCCCATCCCAACGGCGGGGTTTGGGAGTTGGATAGCAGATCTCACAGACCCAGGTCCCGCCGTTGCACCAGACCGCACCATGGCGGCTGGTGGAGCCTTGGCCCGAACCGGGTTTAGGCTTACGGGCTCCTCCCCTGCCCTTCAACGAAGGGCTAGCAGAGGGGGGTCGGGCCGCAGCACGACCCCTTCCCCGTGGTCGCCAATGGCGAACTTGTGGCAGGGTCCCCCCTTTCGAGAGGCACCCCGTTCTCGGCTCCTGGAATCAGCATTGGAGCTGCTGCTCCTCGAATCAGCACAGGAGCTCCTGCTCCTTGAATCAGCACTGGAGCTCCTGCTCCTGGAACCAGCACTGGAGCTCCTGCTCCTCGAATCAGCACTGGAGCTCCTGCTCCTCGAATCAGCCCTGGAGCTCCTGCTCCTTAATCCAGCACTGGAGCTCCTGCTCCTTGACCTGCACTGGAGCTCCTGCTCCTCAAATCAACACTGGAGCACCTGCTCCTTGAATCGGCACTGGAGCTCCCGCATAGCGGCGGGTCGGGCCCGGTAACAACAGGGCTCCCCGACATCCACGCCTATTTCCCCACGTACCTGCAGGGAGAGAACATAACATACACCCGCCACAACAAGACACCAACTCACACTGGAGCTCCGGTGTATCGGCGGGTCTGGCCCTGTACCAACAGGGCTCCCCGACTACCACGCCTGTTTCCCGGCCCGACTCGCAGGTGAGCCGCTGAGAAAGGCTCCGGGATAAGTGGCGGCGACTCCAATCCACGTTCCTGTAGGGAGAGAACACACTGCTCCCCCCCCAACAGGAAACACCAACTCTAGGGGGCTTAGCCTTACCTGAGTCGGCCCTCTGAAGGGCTGGTCGGGAGCCGCGCTCCCCACCAGCCGTCGGCAGCAATGCGATGCGACGATATGTCGCGCATGCGTGCCGGCGGGCTCTTCACGAAGTCACTCACGTGACTCCGAAATGAAACACCAATGCTGCTTCTGACCTTGCATTTGAAAGACTTATTTTGTACTTTTTGAGTGACTTGCTACATTTGACAGTCAGCTGTCAAGGCTTTTTCGTTCTCCTTGGCAGTGCCTGGGGATGAGAGATGACTTGCTTCCACTCTGGCCCGCTGGGTTTACTGATGACTGATGAAGTCAGTGAAGTCAGATCTATCACAGATGGGGTAACAGATGCCTGCTTAGATTTGTGAGATGCTGCGTTCCTTCTGCTGCTTACGTGGAGAACCTCTGTCACTTCCACAGAGACCTGAGATTCTCAGTATCATCGGGAATGTTCCATGTTTCATATTCTCCAGGAGGCTTTGATCACATCTTTAAACCTTTTGTTGTATCTGCCTGGTGATCTCTTTAACTTAGTTTAGTTTAGTGATGGAGACTTAGATTAAAATGATCAGTTCTCCATCCCTTCGTCCACATATCCCAAAGTTTTGGTTAGAAAAGAGGAGAAGATGTGTTCTGCAGTGTCTACTTGAGTTTAGTTTAGAGATACAGCGTGGAAACAGGCCATTCAGCCCACTGAGCCCATGCTGACCAGCGATCCCTGCACATTAACACTCTCCCACATGCACGAGGAACCATTTACAATTTTACCTAAGCCAATTAACCTACAAATCTGTACGTCTTTGGAATATGGGAGGAGACGGGAGCACCCGAAGAAAACCTACGCAGGTCACGGGGAGAACGTACAAACTCCGTGGAGACAGCACCCGTGGCCAGGATCGAACCCGGGTCTCTGGCACAACGCAGCAACTCTACCTCTGCGCCATTGTGCCACCCGCTCTTCTTGCATAAAGTTCTAGAGAGATGGTCTGTTTCGAGAATCCGATGTTGGGTGCATGAACAAATTGGGGTGTCCAGCAGACCTGACTGAGTGTAACAACAGCCACAGTGCTGGCGATGATATCTTGCGAGAGGACATTGACATTGTCTGAAGAAGTTTGAAGAAGGGTCCCGACGCAAAACCTCACCTATTAATTTTCTCTAGAGATGCTGCTTGACCCATTGAATTACTCCAGCATTTTGTGTCCTCTGATGGTGTGAACCAGCACTTTCAGTTCCTTTTTAGGACATTGATATTGGTTTGCTTATCCTTTCAGTCAATTTGAAGGATTTTGTTGAGACGGCATTGTGGCATCTTTCCAGCATCCTGTGCTATCTACTGTAAGAAGTCTTAAGTCTCAGGAACGTATACAAGGACGGGAATGTCTGCTGGACTATGACCTTTGAGAAGCATCTGAGGTCATAACCTTTAACAGCTTTTCACTCAATTGACAAAAGGCCCTGTTGCAATAAAGTTCAATGATTAATTTAATTGTCAATGTCTCCCTTCAAATGGCTCAATATCTGAGAGGAGGCCGATATTTTCCATGGTCTCACTATGAACTGGTTTGGTCAAAGGAGAATGTTGCAGGGTGTGGGAGTGGTGTGTCAATTTGGTGGAACATATTAGTTGTGCAGACATTGAGAGTAAGGCTACACAAAATGGTGGAGAAACTCATTGGGTGCAGCAGCATGTATGGAGCGAAGGAGATAGACAACGTTTCGGGCCGAAACCCTTCTTCAGACTGATGGGGGGTGGGAGGAAGCGGGGGGAAGAAAGGAAAAAGGAGGAGGAGGAGCCTGAGGGCTGAGGGAGAGGTAGGAAGGGGAGGAGACAGCAAGGGTTAACAGAAGTGAGAAAATTCAATGTTCAAGCCCAGAGGATGCAGACTCCCCAAGCGGAATATGAGGTGCTGCTCCTCCAATTTGCGGTGTTGCTCACTCTGGCCATGGAGGAGGCCCAGGACAGAGAGGTCGGATACGGGATGGGAGGGGGAGTTGAAGTGCTGAGCCACCGGGTGGTCGGGTTGGTTAACGCGGACCAAGCGGAGGTGTTCGGCGAAATGATCGGCAAGCCTCCGCTTGGTCTCACCGATATAGATCAACTGATATCTAGAGCAGCGGATGCAATATATGAGGTTGGAGGAGGTGCAGGTGAACCTCTGTCGAACCTGGAACGACTGCTCGGGTCCTTGAATGGAGTGCAGGGGGGAGGTAAAACGGCAAGTTTCTCCAGCATTTTGTGTACCCTTGATTTTCCAGCATCTGCAGTTCCTTCATTAAAACATTGAGAGTTACGCTCATGTTCTCATCTCCTTCAGTGACAGCTTGGAGTTCAATCTCAAAAACATGCACCACCTGCATGCTGAATACTGAAGTTCAGGTTACCTTGGTTCTCAAGTGTAGTTGCTGCAGGTTGTCTAGTTTCCCATTAGTTCTGAAGTCTGGCATGCACTCCTGTGCAAACTTTTGTCAGAGGGAAGATGCTGCACTGTTGTGAGAAAGATTGAAGAAATGTCAGGGTAATGACGCACCCCTGCTTGACAGCAGTGTTCGCTGTGATTGACTTTATTGTAAACTCGTTGTTTAGGATCATGGTTTGCATACCATCAAATCAGAAATAAGATGGAGATTTATTTCTATGAGTAGCAGATTTGAGGAATGTGTTCCACATTCAGGGTCATAGAATCATAGAGCTGTACAGCCTTCAAAGCCCACCTTGGTCCATGCTGACCGAATTCTGGGCTAGTGCCATTTGCCCGCATTCGGCCCCTCTACACCCGTCCTATTTCGATACCTGGCCCAATCTCTTTTGAAAGTCATATATTTGGATACAACTTTCATTTAATCTTTTTGTAGCTTCCTGTGCTATTCCTTGGTTGATGTTGAAGTTCCATAGTTCTCAATTGAAGTCAAAGGCTTCAGTGAGATTTTAAAAAAGGCCACATATAATGCTTGTTGCTGCTCCCTGTGCTTCTCTTGGAGTTGTTGCACTGCAGAAAATCAAGTCCATCCTACCTACATTTGGATAGAATCCAAATAGGGGCAGCTTTTTAGCCCCTGGGAGGAGGTGATTGAGGAGGACCCTTATGATGACTTTCCCTGTTCGGCATGGACATTGTGGGCTAGAGGGCTGATTCCTGTGCTGTAGTATTTCATGTTCTATGTTCTGTGCACTGGGATCATTGGTTGTTGATTACCTCATTTTACGTGGGTCGACCCGAGTTTCAGTTCCACTGAACCAGAAGAAAATATCCCCGGGGAAGGGCATAATGTAAAGGGGCAGATGATCTGTAATAGGCTTGGCAAAGAGGAAAGCATTTCCAAGCAAGGGTCCCTGACTCGCAATGTTAACTCGCTTCCTACCCACAGATATGGCTGGACTGGGCGAGTTCTTGCAATCTTTTCTATTTCAAATGAGAAGATTGAAAGGAGCATTTGACTTGCGTCTGGCAGTCGATTGAAAATGTAAGTGTTGCTGTCAGCTTCTGTACATGCTATTCTGGATAAAAGGAAATGATTCCCTTCCATCTGTTTTGTATTAGGTGTTAAATTCCACCTAAATTATTGATTAGAGCCTTGACATTACACTGGGGTTACCAGCATATAAATGCTTAACATGTCTATCTTAAGTTCCATTTAAAACTGAATGTCAAAATAAAATAATTGCGAGAAAAATCTTGAGCCAAATGTTTTTAGGTGCTGAGGCACTGAAATCCGAGGGTGCCATTTTAAAGCCTAATGTCATGAAAGCAGATTGTGCCTGACTTTGTTAATGGGTAATATTAATCGTTATGCCAGAAAAGATGAACAAGAAGAAATAGACCCTATGAAATCACCAGGGTATGATTGGCACTTCCAGTTGCTCTATAAGAGGCAACATGAAAGAGGGTGAACCAAAATGTAGAAACAATGTACTATTAAGATACTGGTTTATACCAAAGATAAACACAAAGTGCTGGAGTAACTCAACGGGTCAGGCAGCATCTCTGGTGACTAAGGATGGAGAAGAAAAAGAATGAGACTGAAGAAGGGTCCCGACCTGAAACGTCACCCATCCTTTTTCTCCTGAGATGTCGCCTGAACCACTGAGCTACTACAGCACTTTGTGTCTATAGTTGAAAGAGGGTGAAGTTTGTCTGATGGCGCATGAGCAATAGTGAACCTGGAAGTGAGGGAAAGCTCAGCGAAGGATGAGTAGTGGCTGGAAACTGGTCCTGTTGTCCCTTCAAATAAGGGTGTGTCCCTGAAATAGATATTAGCCTCACAAACTGCATAGGATCCCCCCACTTCATATCTCAGGACTACAAACCTGGTTTGGGCATAGCTCTGCCTACCTTCCAATGTAGATTGTGGTACACACCCAAAGCAGAATGTGTGCCTCGTGACTCGCGTGAAATTGTACCTTTTTAACTGCCCGCTTTCTGCACATTGGTTCCAATTTACATGCGTAAGTTTATAAATAATGAAATCTGGTTGCAGCAGTTCTCTCTTAATGTGTTTGAATTGTGCATTTACCTCGCATTAGCAGAGCAGCAACTTAGAGCAACTGGTAAAGACCATGGCATCTTCAATGCGTTTCCACCCAGTGATAGATTGGCAATGACACATCAAGGGTATGTTAATGCTTCAACTTTCGTCTGTGACTTTCCTGAACTGGCAGCGCTGACCCGTTGCTGGAAGAGAAATATGGAGCGAAGCTGCGGGGAATTTGCCAGCATCCTTGGAAAGTGAGAGAATGATGACGCTGATTTACTTTGATCGGAGCAGAGCAGTCAGTGCTTCAGGAAATAAAATGTAAAATGAATTGAAGCCAGCACATTTGAGGAATTGATTGTAACTGATATAAATTCCATATGGGAACAGTGGAACCCAGAACTAAGTTAAAAAACGAGGCACTGGAAGGCACTTCACATCATTGTTATAGACCGAGGCACAACACTGACTGCATCAGTCCCTCCTAACATGCACTGATTTCTATAGAGAGTGAGGGATGAGAGATCAGAGAATGAGTAATGTCTCTACTTGCCTCCGCTTGGCAGTAAAGCATTGCTTCAGGTCAAAATTCATTTGGCAAAAACTTTTCTACATCATTTTTGCTCTTCCTAATTTTCTCAACAGTCTATTACATCTCTTTCTCGTAGGTTCTGAAGAATAGTTGGAGTTATTGCATAAAGGTGGTATGCTCCACTGTGTTAAGAACTGCAATAAAAAATGCATCTTTCAATTACACTTGGAGCAGTTGATATTGACTAAATTGGAACCATTTTGATATCACTGTAGACGTATAAACCTAATCGGAGAAATTGATATAAAGATTTATATTATTTGGAGAAAACCCACGTAATCAAGGGAGAATGTAAAACTTCATACAGACATCACTGTAGTCAGGATCGAACCCAGGTCTTTGCCACTGGAAGGCAGCAATGCTACCGCTGCACCACTGTGTCACCCTAAATTGTTACTATCTAAGTCCTCAAGACATAAAATGGTGCACTATTGTAGTGAAATACTATTCTTTCAAACTAACACAATCTTGGTATTTGTTATTTTCTTATTGCTGCTGTGGAAGGTGAGTTTGTTTGTCTTTCATCTGTGGTTCAGTGGGTAGCTTCCTTCATTGTAAACTAGGTTAATGTCCTACTCATGAGTTGAACATCCTAAACTAACATTTTACTTCGGAGTCACGTGAGTGACTACGTGAAGACCCCGCCAGCACGCATGCGCGACATATCGTCGTACGCATGCGGAAGCGACGGTCGGGAGGAGCGGGGCTCCTCCAGCGCAAGTTAAATAGCTTGCGCCAGGTAAGTCTCACCGGAGGAGTGAGTCGTCGACACAGAGAGAGATGGAAGCACGAAAATCAAAAAGAGCTGCGGCCAAAGCAACTGCAAAAGAAAGCAGCCAGCAGAGAGCCGCCTCTCCAGAGCTACAGGTTCTACCTGCAGCTCCCGACTTTTCGCCATTTGGGACCGTTGGTACGCCACGGTCAGGCGGGAAAGCCACCCGGAAGTCGGCCGGGGCCGACTCAGCGGAGTCCGGTCCCGAGGACACCCCGTTCGCGGACAGCGACGGAGGTCGTCTTTCCCGCATGGAGCGGATGATGGAGCAGTTGCTCCAACGTGACCTGCTAATGCAGGGGCAGGATCACAGTAGGCCTACCAGTAGGCCCACGGCAGGTTCCTACAGGGGACTGCCTAATGTCTCCCCCTCTATACAGGGGAGCATTGAGGGTCAGAACTGGGCTGACCCAGAAGAAGGGGAGTTGGCTGAATCACCGACCGTGTCAGGGGTGTGTGAAGGCTTTATGGATGTGGTGAACAAGCATGCCATGCCCGAACAGAAGGGCTTACCCATCCACCCCAAACTGGCTGCCAGTATTGACTACATGGCAACAAACCAGCTGCAGGAACAGGCCATAAATGCTACGGCAGATAAATACATGGCACCAGAAAACTGCAATTCACTAAATGTCCCTGCGGTAAACAACCCTATTTGGGGGAATATGAGTCCATCGAGCAGAGGACAGGAGATTAAACTTCAGAGGATCCTGAAGCTCCTAACCGCGGGAATTACGGCAGTGGCAAGAACTGCAGTGGGTGTAGATATGCCGGAGGAACTACAAGATGCATTGGCTCTGCTGTGCAACACACAGTACGAGATTAACAACTTTCGGAAAAGCATCATAAAGCCGGCGCTTAACCCCAAATTTGCGGGGTTGTGTAAGCCTGGGAAGACTCAGCCTCCTAGCCTGCTGTTCGGGGAAGATCTCCCTAAGCAGGTTAAAGACCTGGATGAGGAGGCAAAGGCTTTGGGCCTTATAAAGATACCGGGTTTCCCTAAACCCCACTACCCGCAAAGACAGCACCCCTACACATCCACCAGGCAGAGTTACCATTCCAGGTCTGCAGGTGGTGAAAGCTCGAAGGCCGGCAATCCTGCACAGGTCTTTTTTAGGCCATGGCCCAGGCCGGCCTTCTTGGAAGATGCGCCACTCCCAGAACACTCCCAACCAGCCAAGGAAGCAAGGGCAGAGACCTCAACACCGGCAGTAACCATGGAGGTAGGTGGGTCTGGAGTCCCCAGGAACACATCTTGTCTAAATTCACTGTATGTGGGGGGCAGGTTGCACTTGTTCTACGAGAATTGGCTCACTGTTACCTCTGATCCTTATATACTCAGGAGTATTCAGGGCTACAAAATTGAATTTATTCACGAACTCCCTACCCCGGTTCAGCATGTTCCTAGCCGGAAATTTATCCTTTCTCAACAAGAGAAGGCAGCAGGACATGCAGAGCTTCATAGGTTAATAGAGAAAGGGGTAGTGGAGAAAGCCACTAAGGAACCCCGGGAGTTCGTGTCCAATATATTCACCAAAAATAAAAAAGATGGCGGTTGCCGCATCATTATTGACTTAACTGAACTGAATACTTCTGTCCAGTATATTCATTTCAAAATGGACACTTTCGACACTGCTATACAGTTAATAGGTCATGGGTACTACATGGCATGCATTGACCTCAAGGATGCATATTATTCAGTACCCATACACAAGGATCATAGGAGATATTTAAAATTTATCTGGATGGGACAATTATGGCAATACAAAGCCTTGCCTAATGGGTTATCATCAGCACCCAGATTGTTTACCAAAATATTGAAACCAGCTTTGGCCTGTTTAAGGAAACAGAACCATACTGTTATGGCTTATCTAGACGACATCCTCATTGTGGGGGAAAATTTGGAAACGGCCACTTTGGCGGTAACAGCCACTAAACAGCTTTTTCAGAAGCTGGGTTTCATTATACATCCAGATAAATCTATATTGGAACCCTCTACCACCATGAAGTACTTGGGGTTCATCATCAACTCTGAGAAAATGTCTATCACGTTGCCACCAAGCAAGGTGGAGGACCTGATAGAGGCTTGCAGAGGCCTCTTTGGCACTAAGGATCCATCCATTCGACGGGTGGCCAGGGTGATTGGGAAGATAGTAGCTGCATTTCCGGGAGCTCAGTTTGGGCCTTTACATTACCAAAACTTACAAAGAGCAAAAATTACAGCGCTCAAAAATCAGGCTGGCCATTTTGATAGGCCAATGAAAATACCGGAGAAGGCAAAAGCCGAACTATATTGGTGGATGGGCAATGCCCAAAACTGCTCTAAACCAATCACTATCATCAATCCCTCGGTCACCTTACAAACAGATGCCAGTGCCAAAGGGTGGGGAGCTACTAACACTACCTCTAGTTGTGGAGGTAGATGGAGTGCACAGGAGTTAACCCAATTCAAAAACTTGGGGATTAACTATTCAGAAATGCTGGCAGCATTTCACGGCCTTAAAGCATACTGCACTAATATGCACAAAGTCCATATAAGGATACAAATTGACAACACCACGGTGGTAGCCTATATTAACCACATGGGCGGTATTAAGTCGATATCATGTGATGAATTGGCAAACAATATCTGGCACTGGTGTCTGCAAAGAGAAATCTGGATATCAGCTACTTACCTTCCAGGTAAGCTAAACACAGTGGCATACACCAGATCACGTAAATTCAACGACAACATAGAATGGATGTTGGATCGGAGTGTGTTTTCAGATATTGTAGAACGGTATGGAACACCAGATATCGACCTTTTCGCGTCCAGGCTTAATCACCAACTACCAACATATGTTGCTTGGGAACCAGACCCGGGGGCAGTAGCGATGGATGCATTCTCGCTACATTGGGGAGATCTTTTTTGCTACGCTTTTCCCCCTTTCTGCCTCATCAGTCGGGTCTTGCAGAAAATTAAGCAAGACTCCGCATCGGGAATTTTGGTGGTGCCCGACTGGCCTACCCAACCATGGTTCCCTATGGTACGGAAGATGGCCACAGAACCCTGCATCAGGGTGAACAAAAGACCTAGTCTGCTCATTCACCCTGTTACAGGGGAACATCATCCATGTCATGATCGCATGGATCTATTAATTTGCAGATTCTAAAACGGCCACTTCATGGATACGGACTCTCCAACAGGACCATTGACACCATCACAGCAGCCTGCAGAGAGTCCACAAGGAAGCAGTATCTGACCTACATCAGAAAATGGGAAGGATTCTGCGTCTCAGCCAACACCACTTATGAAACTGCCACTATCACGGAAGTGCTGGAATTTTTGGCTACCCTTCATTTTGATGAGGGTTTGAGTTACAGTGCCATCAACTGTGCCAGGAGTGCCCTATCATCCTACCTGGGCCAGGGAAGTGACCAATTGGGCATTGGATCACATCCCCTAGTGTCCAAATTTATGAGGGGAATATTCAATTCCAATCCCCCCAGGCCTAGATACAGCCATACTTGGGATATCAGCACGGTCTTGACCATGCTACGAGGATGGATGCCTATCACGGGACTCCCTTTGGCCAAACTCACGTACAAAATGGTCATGATTATGGCACTTATCACGGCACAACGGGTCCAGTCCCTGCACAAACTCAATTTGGATGCAATGACCTCCACCGGTGATAAAGTCACTTTTTATGTGCAGGGACTATTGAAACAAGATCGTCCCGGAGTGTCTGGTCATACATTAGTGTTTCTGGCTTACCCAACAGATTCTCGCCTCTGTATCGTTACATTAATTTTACGATACATTTCAGTTACTAAAAATCTAAGGGGCACGGAGACAGCATTGCTCATCAGTCACAAGAAACCCCATCATAGAGTCACGGTGCAAACCATTTCCAGATGGTTAAGGGTGGTATTGGATGCGGCGGGGGTGGATACTAACATTTATAAATCTCACTCCACCAGGGCAGCATCCACCTCGGCGGCCAGAAGGATGGAAGTACCTCTGGATCACATCCTGGCCACAGCGGGTTGGAGTAACGAAAAGACATTCCACCGCTTTTACTTTAAACCCGTGACCTCCCCTGATACTTTTGCAGGGAGGATTTTAAGTACTGCCAGATAGTACCCTTTTGGGACTATATTGTTTTGGTATGAATAAATACCTGTTTTTGTTTTTCAGCCAGTGTCTTGTCTGAATTACGTTCATCCTCTTATCCCAACTTTAGCGGTGTGTGAGCATGGAGCTTCCAGGGCATGAAATGAGCTTTGAAATCTTCACGTAGTCACTCACGTGACTCCGAAGTAAAATAGTAAGATTAAACGAGAACTTACCAGTTTGAAGTTTGATCTTTATTTTATGAGGAGTTACGATGAGGGATTACGTGCCCTCCACTCCCAACCCTCTATTATAAAGATCACCTGGTATGAAAGTTCTCTTTTTTATCTTACTATATTAGTCATTGTGACTGTTTGTTCTGTGATTTCACACCACTGCTTTGAAGAATGTCGCGCATGCGTGCTGGCGGGGTCTTCACGTAATCCCTCATCGTAACTCCTCATAAAATAAAGATCAAACTTCAAACTGGTAAGTTCTCGTTTAATCTTACTATTCTTGTTCACTGCGGTGCTATTGAAGCTGCCTTTTTGTGAAGAGACATCGAAGTGAGGTGGAACTGGTGCAGCTCACACGAAGTTTCAATTCCACTGTTGGGATAAATTGTCCGTCTCCTCCAATGGATGTAAAAATAACCTACGGTATTATGTTGTAGAAAACTAAAGAAACATTTTCTCGTCAATATTTAAATCTTGTCCAACATGTAAACACGAGGTTATTTAATGATTATCACACGATTGTTCAATGGACCCTGCTGGTAGCATTTACTACATACACAATAATTCTATGGTTCATTTAATGCAAAGCACTTTGAGACATCCTAACGTCAGAAAAGACACTATTCAAACCCCATTCACTCATGTCATATCTTATTGTATTTTGTACTGTATTATATATTTCACTAGACGTTCGGCATTTCACTAACTGACATCTCACAGTGTGTGCTTCTGTGAAGGTGGGCTTAGAATTCATCTGCAGATGGGTTTTAGTCTCCATTAAGTGAATTTAAATTGATGGTTGCCATAGTAGTTGGCAAGGCGAAGATCCATTGAATCAGCTGCTTCTTTTGAGTCGATCATTTAGTCTTTTTTTAAATTTCAAAAGAGGTTTATTGTTTGGGCAGTGCGGGGAAGTAACATGTGTCCTTCCTGTGCTATTGGGAAGGATGGATCATTATTCAGCTAAAGGGCTCTAAAGGTGACACAGCAGTGACAATTGGAATTACATCTACTGCTATATCTCATTGGTACCAAGTCCATTGGAGAAATGCCACGTACCATCAGAGAGGAACTTGAGGACATCTACAATGTGTGTTCTTCCTTCTGGCAAAGAAGTGCTACAGTAATTTGGAAGTTGCATTTGAATTGAGTCTTTTAAAAAGGCATTAATCAAACATCTCTTTGGATAAGGAAGTATATAATTGCACTCACACCATATAAATGAATTCACTGATGTTTCTCACACTGCATATATAATGTGAGTGGCAGTTTGTCACAGAAGTTCAGTCAGTATATATATATATATATATATATATATATATATATATGTAATATATATATATATATATATTTGCTGACTGAACTTCTGAGACAAACGGATTTTTCTCACATTGGGATGGAGATTTTGTTCGTTTTCCACCAACTTTAGCAACAACTATCAGGGAAATGATGAAAATGGCAAAATCTTCTTGTCTATTGCCCAAGTTATTATAGAAGATTGATGGAATCCATATGAAATGTCAAGCCTCGGGTGATGTTAAATTATTTTGTAAAGATCTGGCTAGTGCACATGGGTTTTTGCAATCTATCTCAATAAAATTATCGATGAATATAAGGTAATATAAGCCTTATATAATATCTCTGGTCAGCTTCTGTAATTGATTTGTCACCAAATTCATAGTTAATTTTCCTCAAATTTTTACTCCTTGGGAAAAGCACATTACATCCTGCAACATTAGCAGGAACAATTGTGAGGGGAATAGATTACATGAAAGCACATAGTCTTTTTCCCAGAGTAGGGGAATCAAGAACCAGAGGACATGGGTTTAAGGTGAGATGGGGAAAGATTTAATAGGAACCTGAGGGACAACTTTTTCACACAGAGGTTGGTGGGTATGCGGAACTAGCTGCTAGAGGAGTGAGTTGAGACAGGTACAATGACAACATTTAAAAGACATTTGGACAGGTAAATGGACAAGAAAGGTTTAGAGGGATATGGGATGAACGTGGGCAAGTGGGATGAGTGTAGATGGGGAATCTTTGTCAGTGTGGGCAAGTTGGGTTAAAGAGCTGGTTTCTATGACTCTAGTTTTCATTGCCATTCCATCTTTGGAATAGGAAATTAAACAAGGCCCAACACAAAAGGTTGATCAAGTACTATTTGACATTAAGCCATACAAGATGATGGGAAGGAGGAAAGAGTTAAATTTAGCAACATTTTATAGGAGGAAAGGTGAAGAAGATTTGGAAGGGAATTTAGATTTCATATAGGGTACACAAAAGGCTGGAGAAACTCAGTGAGTGCAGCAGCATCTAAGGAGCGAAGGAGATAGGCAACGTTTCGGGCCGAAACCCTTCTTCAGACTTCATATAGATTCTTTAGATTTTATATAGTTGACTTCATCGACTCCAATTGCACCTCACGCTGCCTTGGAAAAGTAGCCAACCTAATCAAGAACCAGTTTCACCCCGGTCATTCTCTCGTCTCCTCTGTGTCGTTGGGCAGAAGTTACAAAAGTTTGAAAGCACTTACCACCTGATTCAAGAACAATATCTTTACCATCTTTACCAGTGTTATCAGATTTTTGAACAGTCCTCTCATAAATTAAAGACATAGGTGGCACAGTGGTAGAGTTACTGCCTCAAAACTCTATCAGTGCCAGAGACCCGGGTTCGATCCCAACTACGGGTGCTAACTGTATGGGGTTTTTTCAAGATCTTCGGTTTCCTCCCACACTCCAAAGACGTACAGGTTTGTAGGTTAATTAGCTTGGTATAAGTGTGCAAATTGTCCCGAGTGTATGTAGGGAAATGTTAATGTGCAGGGATCACTGGTCGGTGCACACTCAATGGGCCAACAGGGCCTGTTCCGTGCTGTATCTCCAAACTAAACTAAACTAAACTTTTCTCAATCTCTCAGTCTCCTGTTGTGGCCCTTGCACTTTTTTATCTGCATTTTCTCTGTAGCTGCAACACACATTCTGCCCTTTCTTTTGGACCATTTGTTTTCATGTTTGAATTACCTATTGTACTCACATAAGTATGATTGTCTTCATACATGGTATGATCTGCCTGGATAGCACGCAAAACAAAGTTTCTCACTTTACCTCGTACACTTAACAATAAAACCAACACCTATGAAGGGCCTGTCCCACCAGCATGCGATTGCATGTGGCTAGCGCGACCATACATGGTCGCTTGAGCCGTACGGCCTTCGCGGGGCCGGTCCCACTTCGATCGCTGGAGCCGTATGGAGTTGTGCGGATCTGGTCCCGACATCGCGCGGGCTCCGAAAAACTGACAATGTTCAAAAATTCTGCGCGGCAACGGCCTGTCGACCCGCAGCCGCATTGAGGACGTACGCAGCGTCTCGACGTCGTACGCAGCATCTTGACGTCGTACACAACGTCTTGACTCCGTACGTCTAGCACGTGGCGTTACGCCCGATGATGTCACCGCCCGACGACGTGCGACGTCCAGATTCAGTCATCCCGCCTCCTGCCCAGCTGATTGGTGAGTATGATGTCGGGACCAGCCCCGCACAACTCTATACGCCTCCGTGGTTCGAAGTGGAACCGGTCCCGCGAGGCCGTACACCTCAAGCGACCACGTTTGGTCGCACTAGACGCATGCAAATGCATGCTGGTGGGACAGGCCCTTAACAATACTTTGACAGCTGAAAACAACGCTGCAAATGGCAAAACAGTTACATTCAGAGAATAGGAACAATGTTGCCAGTACAAAAATATACATTTATCAATCACTCTCAACTGCCCACTTATAAGCATAAATCGAACCAAACAGCCAAGCTGCCAAAATAGTCCCTTTACCTCATTGTATATTGTCACAACTCTTTCACACTCTGCCAAATTGTATTTCTTTCTTCCTCCTATTTTTGCCTTTACCAGAACCCTCAGTCACACTGAACAGTTTGCCTGAATCAACTTCATGAGCTCTGCTACAATGGCTGGTGATCAGTTTAGATTCCAGCTAATCTTGCCGACAGAGTGGACCTGCAACCCTTTGCTCGGTCTCTGCTCCCTTCCAGTTTTGTCCCCCTCCCGCACACAATTAGTCTGAAGAGGGCAGCCCGGCGGCGCAGTGGTACAGTTACTGCCTTACAGCACCAGAGACCCGGGTTCGATCCTGACTACGGGTGCTGTCTGTACGGAGTTTGTACGTTCTCCCTGTGACCGTGTGGGTTTTCTCAGGCTGCTCCGGTTTCCTCCCACACTCCAAAGACGTACAGGTTTGTATGTTAATTGAGTCGGGTAAAAATTAAAAATCGTCCCTAGCGTGTAGGATAGCGCTAGTGTAGGGGGATTGTTGGTCAACGTCAACTCTGCTTCTGCGCTGTATGTCTAAACTAAACTAATCCAGACCCAAAACATTACCTATCCAAGTCCCTAGAGATGCTGCTTGACCCATTTGGTTACTCCAGCACTTTGCATCATGTTTTACCAAGTACCAATATTCTTCGTAATATTGAACATTTCACTTTGGTCATCTTGAAGTTCATTGCCATAACTGTGTTCGTATTCTTTTTATAATACCTGCAAACATGATTTCAGAACAATAAATTAGACTGTGAGCTGTGGACTCAGTGAATCACCCACCTGCTTTAAACGATAATAATATTTGATTTGGGGGGAAAAATTAATAAATGTCAGAAATGCTATTAACAAGGGACAATTAGCCACAGCAAGGTTGGACAGAAGGTCGATGAGAAACACGTCAAATAATCACACACTCCCCCTTGTTGCAAGATTTGCTGTTTTTTCATCCTCTCCCAAAAGCTGATTCAGGAACCTTTAGACCATTCTTCAATTAATTATTCCCCTGAGGAGTTATCATTGCAATAAAACTCATTAAAAATAATTTCCTGCACTGATAGTTAGTATCTACTCCCTAGGAGTGATTTCACAGTGAAGGATTGAAAAAGACTGAGCCATGCCCTCTACAAAAGAGGATTTGTCACACCTAAGGATAAAGTATCGTCTCCATTTTCTCCATCCATCATGGATACATTAGACCTGGACTATGAGATGAGCACATGCAAGCGATAACAATTGGCTTACCTTTCTTTGTTTAGTTAAGTTTAGTTTAGAGACACAGCGTGGAAACAGGCCCTTTAGCCCACTGAGTTCGCGCCGACCATCGATCACCCGTTCACACACTAGTTCTGTGTTAGTACACTTTCTCATCCACTCTAGGAGGAAATCCACACGGTGACAGAGAGAACATGCAAACCCCCCACACAGACACACAGCACCCAAAGTCAGGATCGAACCCGGGTCTCTGGTGCTGTGAGGTGCTGTGTTCCTTCTTCCTCATCTGAGGAAGTAATTAATAATTTATTATTATAATTTGAGGAGGTTTGATGGGATTATATTGAAGAGCACCCCCTTTCAAAACTCACAAATGTTCGTATAGAATACTAATGGCTTAATCTATTATCATCCTTATAAACTTTAGTTGTTAGTTTTAGGGATACGGCATGGGAAGTGGGTAGCGTGTAGATTATCTGGTTATCACTTGTTAGCGAGAATGGCCTTGTCTATCAAGAGCTGGTATGGTGCAGCTTGAAGTAGAAGAATCATGCCAGTGCCCTCTATACCCAATATTGATGTGCATTATACCGGTGTCAAGTTCGGAAAAGGGGAAGCACAACAAGTTCTGGGTGTCCTTGGACATCAGTCACTGAAAATAAGCATGCAGGTACAGCAGGCAGTGAAGAAAGCTAATGACATGTTGGCCTTCATAACAAGACGAGTTGAGTAAAGCAGCAAAGAGTTCCTTCTGCAGTTGTACAGGGACCTGGTGAGACCACACTTGGAGTATTGTGTGCAGTGTTGGTCTCCAAATTTGAGGAAGGACATTCTTGCTATTGAGGGAGTGCAGCATAGATTCACAAGGTTAATTCCCGGGATGGCGCGACAACATATGTTGAAAGAATGGAGCGACTGGGCTTGTATACACTGGAACTTAGAAGGATGAGAGGGGATCTAACTGAAACATATCAGATTATTAAGGGATTGGACACACTAGAGGCAGGAAACATGTTCCCGATGTTGGGGGAGTCCAGAACCAGAGGCCACAGTTTAAGAATAAGCCGTAGGCCATTTAGAACAGAGATTAGGAAAAACCTTTTCACCCAGAGAGTTGTGATTCTGTGGAATTCTCTGCCTCAGAAGGCAGTGGAGGCTGATTCTCTGGATGCTTTCAAGAGAGAGTTAGATAGAGTTCTTAAAGATAGAGGAGTAAGGGGTAAGGGAAGAAGTCTGGAACGGGGTACTGATTGTGGATGATCAGCCATGATCACAGTGAATGGAAGTGCTGGTTCGTAGGGGCAAATGGCCTACTCCTGCACCTATTGTTTATTGTCTATTATCTATACGTTTGTAACGAGTTTGAGGAGAACATGAGCTTAATCACTGATTTGAAAGAATTGGGAAGTAATAAAGTTAGTGCTCCTGTATAGGTCTTAATAAGAACGATGAATTGGAACCCAGTCAGTTCTCAGGTTAAGTATGTTAACCAAAATGAAGTAATGAACAGAGATGGACTTAAAAAGCTTGAGTAACTCAGGGGGTCAGGCAGCTTTTCTGGAGAAAAGGAATAGGTGATGTTTCGGGTCGAGACTTCTTCAGACTGAGAGTTGGGGAGAGGGAAACGAGAGATATGAAACATTACATTAAAAAAATGGATCAAAGATGTGCAAAAGAACCAATCAGAGCCAGCAATGATGATCAATGAAAGGCAGAGGACACAATGGTCTATTGCTGGCTGAGGGAAATGTGCTAACGAGTTATACTTACAGTGAAACTCAGCAGGATGACAGTGAAACTAGTACGATGGCTAGGGTGGGGGAAGGACGGAGAGAGAGGGGATACAAGGGAAGTTAGATAAATCAACATTCATGCCACTAGGTTGTCAGCTCGCCTAACCAAACCAGATTAGCATCAACCTGGTTTTTTGATCTGATGCCAATTCTAACTTGTTTTCCAAAGGACACCTTCATTACATTGTCAACATTGTACTTGATGGACCTTATTAAAAATTTAATCCCATCCGTGGAAATAGTTATTCGTAAGCAAAATAAATGGAAGTGCAAAAGAAAACACGTTATTCATAATTACCCACATCTTGTCCTCATTTATAATTTGAAATGAGTTTTTCATTCAATAGGGAAGAATGTTAGGTCCTCTTAAATGCACAAAGTAGGTCATCGGTAAGCTAAGCACCCGCATTTATGAACAAAGTCTGATCTAATTGGTGCTCATGAGATCAATTTCGTGTTGCCTTGTTGACCCACATCTGTTGTCTGATTGTGTCATGTCCACATGAATGAGCAGCAAAAACAGTTTTGCAATGAACTCATGCATTTGAACTGAATGCTGGAGAAAGATGGTGAGCATGGTAGTGTTTTAAACGCATCAGCGGTCTATAAATTGTAATTGTAATTGTAATTGATTTTATTAGCCAAATATGAAACTAAAATAAGAATGTAAATCATACGAGCAATTTGATTTGCTATACAGTCATACCAAAAAAGCAACAAAACACGCAACTGCATAAAAATTTAACATAAACATCCACCACAGCAGCACCTCCACGTTCCTCACTTTGATGGAAGGTAATAAAGTCTTCTTCTTTCCTCTTTTTCTCCTTCAGTCGGGAGAGTTGAACCATCCGCAGTCAGGGTGATTCAAGCTCCCGCAGCCGGAGATCGAAGCTCCCACGTCGGGACGATCGAAGCTCCCGCGATCGGGGCGATGGAAGCTCCCGCGATCGGGGCGGTCGAAGCTCCTGTGGTTGGAGCTCCCGAAGCCAGTCCCTAACCAAGGGACCACGAGCTCCACGATGTCAAGTCCACAGGCTCCCGCGGTTGGAGATCCCAAGGTCGATCCCTGGCAAAGAGACCGCCAGCTCCATGATGTTAGGCCACTGTGCGGACGGAGATTCGGTAAGGAAAATGTTGTATCTCCATCGAGACAAGAGATCACGCATAATACAAAACTAAAGGTACACTAAAACATGCATTTAATAACAGACTAAAAACAACAAAGAAGGAAAAAGTTCGGAGTGGCGGCGCTGCTTGTCAGCTGCGGCTCACCTGCAGTCCGTCTGTCTTTTATTTTATTTTTGTCCTCGTCCCTGTTTTTGGTGTTTATTTTTGGTTTGTTGGGTTGTGTATGTGTGGGGGGGGGGAGGGTGGGAGAAACGGGGTTTTAGTCTCTCCCTTCGGGGGGATGCAACTTTTCCTGTCGTGTCCCCCGACACCGTCTCCGTCTGTGCTGAGGCCCTGGTGACGGCCTTCCAGCTTCCAGCGGCGGCGGCACGGCCTTCAGAGCTTCAGCAGCGACCTGGCTTCCGGCGGCGGCCTGGGCTTCGGGAGCTGCGGTGCTCCAGCGTCGGCCTGGCTCCCTCTGAGCTGCGGTGCTCCAGCGGCGGCTTGGGTGTCGGGGGCTGCGGTGCTCCAGCGTCGGCCTGGCTCCCTCTGAGCTGCGGTGCTCCAGCGGCGGCTTGGGTGTCGGGGGCTGCGGTGCTCCAGCGGCGGCCTGGCTCCCTCTGAGCTGCGGTGCTCCAGTGGCGGCTTGTGTGTCGGGAGCTGCGGTGCTCCAGCGGCGGCTTGGGTGTCGGGAGCTGCGGTGCTCCAGCGGCGGCTTGGATGTCGGGAGCTGCGGTGCTCCAGCGGCGGCCTGGCTCCCTCTGAGCTGCGGTGCTCCAGCGGCGGCTTGTGTGTCGGGAGCTGCGGTGCTCCAGCGGCGGCTTGGGTGTCGGGAGCTGCGGTGCTCCAGCGGCGGCTTGGATGTCGGGAGCTGCGGTGCTCCAGCGGCGGCTTGGATGTCGGGAGCTGCGGTGCTCCAGCGGCGGCTTGGATGTCGGGAGCTGCGGTGCTCCAGCGGCGGCTTGGATGTCGGGAGCTGCGGTGCTCCAGCGGCGGCTTGGATGTCGGGAGCTGCGGTGCTCCAGCGGCGGCTTGGATGTCGGGAGCTGCGGTGCTCCAGCGGCGGATTGGTTTTCTGGAGCTGTGGTGCTCCAGCGGCGGCCTGTGTGTCGGGAGCTGCGGTGCTCCAGCGGCGGCCTGGGTGTCGGCAGCTGCGGTGCTCCAGCGGCGGCCTGGTTTTCGGGAGCTGCGGTGCTCCAGCGACGTTCCGGCGGCGGGCCCTGTGGCGGTGTTCCGGCGTTAGCGGTGGCGGCGGCCTGGATCCCCTCAACGCAGAGGGAGAATAAGGAGGGGAGAAAAGACTGACAAGAGATCACGCATAATACAAAACTAAAGGTACACTAAAACATGCATTTAATAACAGACTAAAAACAACAAAGAAGGAAAAAGTTCGGAGTGGCGGCGCTGCTTGTCAGCTGCGGCTCACCTGCAGTCCGTCTGTCTTTTATTTTATTTTTGTCCTCGTCCCTGTTTTTGGTGTTTATTTTTGGTTTGTTGGGTTGTGTATGTGTGGGGGGGGGGGGGGGGGAGGGTGGGAGAAACGGGGTTTTAGTCTCTCCCTTCGGGGGGATGCAACTTTTCCTGTCGTGTCCCCCGACACCGTCTCCGTCTGTGCTGAGGCCCTGGTGACGGCCTTCCAGCTTCCAGCGGCGGCGGCACGGCCTTCAGAGCTTCAGCAGCGACCTGGCTTCCGGCGGCGGCCTGGGCTTCGGGAGCTGCGGTGCTCCAGCGTCGGCCTGGCTCCCTCTGAGCTGCGGTGCTCCAGCGGCGGCTTGGGTGTCGGGGGCTGCGGTGCTCCAGCGTCGGCCTGGCTCCCTCTGAGCTGCGGTGCTCCAGCGGCGGCTTGGGTGTCGGGGCTGCGGTGCTCCAGCGGCGGCCTGGCTCCCTCTGAGCTGCGGTGCTCCAGTGGCGGCTTGTGTGTCGGGAGCTGCGGTGCTCCAGCGGCGGCTTGGGTGTCGGGAGCTGCGGTGCTCCAGCGGCGGCTTGGATGTCGGGAGCTGCGGTGCTCCAGCGGCGGCCTGGCTCCCTCTGAGCTGCGGTGCTCCAGCGGCGGCTTGTGTGTCGGGAGCTGCGGTGCTCCAGCGGCGGCTTGGGTGTCGGGAGCTGCGGTGCTCCAGCGGCGGCTTGGCTGTCGGGAGCTGCGGTGCTCCAGCGGCGGCTTGGATGTCGGGAGCTGCGGTGCTCCAGCGGCGGCTTGGATGTCGGGAGCTGCGGTGCTCCAGCGGCGGCTTGGATGTCGGGAGCTGCGGTGCTCCAGCGGCGGCTTGGATGTCGGGAGCTGCGGTGCTCCAGTGGCGGATTGGTTTTCTGGAGCTGTGGTGCTCCAGCGGCGGCCTGGGTGTCGGGAGCTGCGGTGCTCCAGCGGCGGCCTGGGTGTCGGGAGCTGCGGTGCTCCAGCGGCGGCCTGGTTTTCGGGAGCTGCGGTGCTCCAGCGACGTTCCGGCGGCGGGCCCTGTGGCGGTGTTCCGGCGTTAGCGGTGGCGGCGGCCTGGATCCCCTCAACGCAGAGGGAGAATAAGGAGGGGAGAAAAGACTGAGACCCTAAGACTTTTGCCTTCCACCACAGTGAGGAGGTGTTTGGTGAGCTCACTGTGGTGGATGTTAGTTTTGTGTTTATTTATGTGGTATTGTATTGTTGTTTTTTATATATGTATGACTGCAGGCACGAAATTTCGTTCAGACCGAAAGGTCTGAATGACAATAAAGGTATTCAATTCAATTCAATTCAACAAAGAAGGAAAAAGACGAGACAAACCGTTGGCGAGGCAGCCATCTTTCAGCGCCACCTGGTGGTCTACAAGGAATTTGATCTCATGAGACAGTAAATGGGACAGAATTTATTTTAATCAGAATGTAATTTCCACCATTCAAATGATTCTCCCGAGCTTCCACGTATTTCTTGAATTCCTTCTGCATTCATTGTTATAAATGAGAGAGAAAGTAGAGTCAGCAGTAGAACAGCTCATAGTTTTTGTGCAAGAGATGTTTCCTGCGCCTTTTGCATTGCTGCCTTCATTTTCCTGGATATGATTATTGAAGTTGTTGTTATGCCAGAACGTGAGGTCCTTCATTATCAAAGGGAGTTAGTTACACATTTTCATAAGTTCATAAATTCTTAGTGCAGAATTCGACTATTTGGCCCATCAAGTCCACGCCGCCATTTAATTTTCAGGTAAATATTTTTTTTGCTCACCTCTGGTACGGTTCAAGTGTTGGAATTACGCAAGTGGCTGATGTCCCCTCAGGAAACCTCTGTGAAGCATTGCTGTTCTTTTAAAAAATACTCTAAATACGCTAGCAGCTCAAGAACATTGCTCAGCGTTGAAGGAAGCAATGAATAAATGGTTTTGCTGAAATACTTAAGTAATGCCTTAAGTGATTTTGTTTCTTTTAAATTACTTAAAGCATCTTTCACTCAGTTTAAATTGTCTGACATCCAAGTTACATCCTAGCTTTGTATTCGACTGTGCATAGGCAGATAGACAATAGACAATAGATAATAGGTGCAGGAGTAGGCCATTCGGCTCTTCGAGCCAGCACCGCTATTTTAATTTTGTTTAATTGCAGAGGCCATATTTATCAATTCCCGGGAGGCACGAACTGTCCAGTAGATTGGGTAGGCCATCATCCAGATTCGCTCTGATTTAGATATACTTCACTTGGCCGGGGTAGACAATTCAGTTAGATGTTGCACAGCTCACATGTGAAGGACAACAAAGGCCAGATAACAGCATCCCCTCCAGTTTGAGCTGATCAACCTTTCCCAGTTCTCCTCACCCCCAGGTGGCATGCCAGGCAACCATGGGTATGCCCAGGATCCGCATGCAAAATACGTCCCATTTATTGGACATGGCGGGCTACCTTAGTGCAGGTGCTGTTCCCCAAGTATTCCCCGTTGCCTCCTTTGCTACAATAACAGGTGGTGTTAACTGGGCTGTGGGGGCGATCCGCTAATTTAAGCCGTGGTATTTCCCCAACCCTGGTCTTATTTGCTTTCCATCCTGGCTTAAAAGGGGGCGTATACTATCCATTAAACATGTGTTTGTCCTTGATGTTGCCGTTCTTTTGGCACTGGCTAGTTGCTTTTCTATTGCGAAAGCAGTGTAAGGCCAGAATCCCACTACTGTTAAGAGGGTTATTCCTCCTCCATCATTATGTGGGATGTGCGTATACACCCGGCATGCACTTATACTGCCGCTGAGGGCAAATTCATAACTCACAGACAGAAACAGATTGTGTCCCCGGGTCCAGCCCATCCGGGCCAACCCCAGGACAAAAAGGAGGGTCAATAGCCCCATTGTTCTTTCTTGGTTCTCTGATCCATTTGCAGTCTGTCAGATGTATCCAACGGGGGTGGCCTTCAAACTTCACACCGGTTGGTGTTTGTAGCACCAGGTACGGTCCCTTCCAGCGCGGTCCTAATTTCTTCCGATCCCAGTTCCTTATAAGGAAGCCGTACAAGCTCACCTCATGAACACCTCAGAGACATACAAGATGGACGTCTCGCACATCTGGATCTTTCTTTCACCAATCTGGAAGCCAATGTTATTTTTGTCATGTCGATGGAAATGACTTGGCACTGGAACGGAGTCTTAATTCACTCACAACTAAGTTAGTATATATCATAGAACATAGAACAACACAGCTCAAGAACAGGCCCTTTGGCCTATAATATTTGTGTCAAACATGATGCCAAGACCAACTCTTATCTGACCGCAGGGATCTTATCTGACCGTTATCCGTATCCCTTCATTCCCTGCATATCTAAATGTCTCTTAAATGCCACTATGTTCCAGGCACTCAAAACCCTCTGAATAAACACACCCCACACATCTCCATTAAACTTTTCCTCTCTCACCTTAAAACTATGCTTCTAGTATTTGATATTTCCATCCTTGGAAAAAGATTCTGACTCTCTGCCCTGTCTATGCCTCTCATAATTTTATATACTCATATCATAGAGAACGGTAAGAAGCAGAGATGACACTTCACAAAATAATATTGTATGTCATTGCACTTTCACAAGTTTCACGACTTAAAGTAAAGCTTTCACTTCATAATGCTTTCTGTGTAAAGACACTAACATCCACTATTACATTCTTCCCTCTCATGATTACAAAATATCCATCCTCATCCAAAACTCTATCCCTTCGCTCATCATAATTACTGTTACTAGTCTTTATTATTCAGATTTTACAGTAATATTTCACAAAGTATTTTAAAGTTTTAAACTTACTTTTGTACTTCAATGCAAGTTATTGTGGTAATTAGAAAATGAGATTACTGTTCTCTAGGATATTTCGTATAGGAATGAATTGCAGATGCCGGTTTAAACCAAAGATATGCGGGAGTAACTCAGCGGGACAGGCAGCATCTCCGGATAGAAGGAGTGGGTGATGTTTTGGGTCACCCAGCATTTTGTCTCCATCTCTAGGATATATACATCACTAACATCCTTTGCTCACATTTGGGCATGAGGGCAAAATGGCCCCACGACATTACTGCATGAGAGAAATCAAAGGTACATCAACAAAGGTACATCAAACAGGAAAATATACGACTCGCTCCACAATTGAACCAGTTACATGGTTTCACATATAATTGCATTGGCATCTTGAGCAGAACACAAAGTGCTGGAGTAACTTAGCATCAATTGTAGAAGGAAAGGTCAGACGATATTTCAGGTCCGGCCCCTTCTTCAGACTCGAGTCCAGTCTCCAGACTAAAGAAGGGTCCCGGCCCAAAGTCGTTTGACCATTCCCTCCACAGTTGCTGCCGAACCCACAAAGTTAATCCAACACTTTGTGTTTCATACAGTTACATAGTTTCTCAGTTGAAAATGTCAATAAATTATCATTATTATAATTGTACTGTGTGAGTGTTTCCACACTGCATACCACTGAAGAAAACATTTTATACTTTTAGAGAATCTGAAATAATGAAAAATAGCTATTTATCTGAATTTTCAACAAGAGGTCAAATATAGCCCTGCACTATCTTTTGTCGATGATGCTGCAGGTTACTTCTTAGTGGTGTAATTCCATTAACGATCAACTGACCTTCATTTCGTCTGATGGCAAATACAGTTTCTGTGCATCAATCTGCTTTAAACTTTTATCCTTGGACTCCAGCTGAACCCTCTCTTGTCGGCCATCTCATGATGTCCAATTTCACAGACAAGTGTTTTAGCTTCAGGCTAGTTTATTCTTTATTGAAGCATCACATCTCACATTGACTCACTTACCTCTGCTACTCCCATTCCTTTCGCTGATCTGCAGTTGTCAGGTTAAAGAGGCATGCTTGTACTGGAAGAGAAGAGCTTGCATGTGGCCTGTAAGATCACACTTATTTGATTTTTTTTTGTAAAAACTGCCAGTGGGCAAAACAATATAATCTCAATGCCCACACTCCTTTGGTATCTTTCATTTGACTTGTTTGAATCTGCAATGTCAACCATGAGCTAATGACCATGGCATAAATAAACCTAACAAGGCAGAAAGACTTCAGCTAGCAAAAGTTGAAGTGCTTTTGGCTTTGCTTGAAGATACCGAATACAGCAGACAAAAAACAAATGATTTAGCATGGCATGAATAAAAGGAGTAAAAGGCACAAGAGAGTAAAGTAGTAGAATATAATCAACTTGAAGAATTTTACGCACCATTGCGTATACGGTCAGTTTGATTTAACATCAATCCTTTCACCACACAGACCCAAATTTAGGTTCCGAGGAATGCTTCACTCCATTTGCATCTGTTTGCTATTTATACCATTTAACATAAACTTGGGCGGGCTGCACCACAACTTACTTTGACTTGAAGAGATAAAAGCAAAATGATTCTGCATTTTACATTCTACGTTTATACACCAGTTTTATCAGCTCCTTGTTTTCACCATAAACCATTTAGGCTGTTTATGTGAAGTTGTTGCTTCATGTGCAAGAGTGATTTGAGATAACTCACACTTTTGTTTTGCCTCCCATCGTGAAAGATTGAAATTCCTTTGGGCACTAAAGAGTCTTAGCTTTTGTTCCCTTATCTTCTCAGTCTGTATCGCAAAAAAAATCTTGTGGCCCAACCAGCCTTACTTCTCTGTATTCTAAATTAGTCTGCACTTTAACTATAAGTGAAAATACACAGGCAAATGGTCATATTACAATAAAGACAAAATAGATGTCAATAATATGAATTAAGTTGCACACCTTGGACTGAATAATAATGGCACTTAAAAGATCTCAATGTAAGATATGTCCCCCATACGTACACTGCAATTGAACCATCAAGTCTCACCATGCACCAGCTTTAGGACATACATGTAAGTTTCTTGGGTCAATTCATTTGCCAGATATATATTCCATTGTACAATTGTTGCAGACAGCTGAACCCAAGGAAAGTTGAAAGTAAAATTCAAGTTTAAGGACATGCTGCAGACTCCTGTTTTTAGTACAATCTTCAGAGACCAACAAATAACAGGAATTGATTTTCTCTCTCCGTTTTGCTCAACTCTCCGCACATCGTTTTAAACCCACATTATTATTCCACTTCAGTAACAGTTGTCAATGCCGTCAGAAGATAAGATTTCAATTGGGAAATTTGTAAGGCTTTGGGAATTAACACTGAATTTTCACCAACAAGATACTGCCTGACAGGAGATAACCTCTTTCCCATTTATGTACAGGTCTGCTTCCACCCGTCATCCACCTGCCTCTGTCTCCCAATGCCATCCTTTCCTCATCTCCGTCCCTCTGCCATCATCCTTTACCTTCCCTCAGTCCACCTGGCATCTAGCCCTCAATATCTCACCCCTCCCCCTCTTCTCTTTGCACAAGCTATTTTCCCTCTTCACTCTCAGATCCGATGCAGGGTCTCAGTAATTCCTTACACCCAACAGATGCTGCTCAACCTGCTAATTTCTTCAAGCAGTTTGTTCTTTACTGACCCTGAGTTTACTTTAGTTTAGTTTAGAGATACAGAGCGGAAACAAGCCCTTCACCCCGTCGAGACCGTGCCGACCAGCGATCCCCACACACCAACACTTTCCTACACACACACTCGGGAATTTACAATTTTACCAAGCCAATTAACCTACAAACCTGTACGTCTTTGGAGTGTGGGAGGAAACCGGAGCATGTGGGGAAAACCCATGCAAGTCACAGGGAGAACGTACAAACCCCGTACAGACAGCATCCGTAGTGAGGAATGAACCAGGGTCTCTTTCTTCCATAAGGCAGCAACTACTACTGTGCCACTGTGCCGCCCTCCTTTAGAAGGGTGGTGCAATGCAGGAGCATGGAAGCCTCTCTGGAATTGTGTAGAATTATGGTGAGATCACTCCTGGTCTATTGGCCATCTCATAAGAAAAGCCATTCCGTATAGAGAAGGATCTACTTGTCTTTGGGATGAGTGCAATGAAGATAAACCGATTGTTTCCTGGAATGAGGGAATGAACTGAATGAGCTCATGTTCTCTGGAGCTTAGAAGTATGAAGTGCAATCTCATTAAAATGTATGAGATTCTAAAATAGATCATTTAAGAATGTTTACCTCATGGTCGCACAACGAGGGATTACCACTGAAATCTGGCACAGGAGTAGATGTGATTGAGCTTCAACCGTGTGCAGCACAAATTATAATAAGTGTAGTATCTGTTCCTAAGATAGACACAAAATGCTGGGGAAACTCAACAGGACAGGCAGCATCTCTGGAGAGAAGGAATGGGGGACACTTTGGATCGAGACCCTTCTACACCCGATTGTTTCCTGGAATGAGGGAATGCTTGAACTGAATGAGCTTGTAAATGACCCGAAACATCACCCATTCCTTCTCTCTCTGGATGCTGCCTGTCCCGTTGAGTTTCTCCAGCATCTTGCATCTATCTTCGGTTCAAACTAGCATCTGCATTTCCTTATTGCGCATAGTATCTGTTCCTATCAGGTTAATATCTGATGTGTCCCTTATCTAGGAACCATATATTAAATTAATATTTGGAACAGCGAGAAGGAATAGGGGCTTGCTCTGTCCACTGCTCACATCGAGCCAGTATTGCAGTGCCTCTGGAAACTGTGCACCATGGGCGCCACGGTGGCTCAGCGGTAGAGTTGTTGCTTTACAGCGCCAGTTTAGACAATAGACAATAGGTGCAGGAGTTGGCCATTTGGACCTTCGGGCCAGCACCATCATTCAATGTGATCATGGCTGATCATCCCCCAATCAGTTTAGAGATACAGCGCAGAAACCTTTGGCCGACCGAGTCTGTGCCAACCAGCCATCCCCATATACTGGCACTATACTACACACTAGGGATAATATACATTTTTTACCGAAACCAATTAACCTACAAACATGTAGGTCTTTGAAACCGGAGCTTGCAGAGAAACCATACGCGGTCACAGGGAGAAGTACAAACTCTGTACAGACAGCACCTGTAGTTGGGATCAAACCCGGGTCTCCGGCACTGCAAGGCAACAACTCAACCGTTGCGCCACTATGTCACCCTGTGGATGAAATAAAAATTCATGTTAAATAACAAAGTGCTCTTTGTTTTAAATTCAAACTTTCTAGTGCAAGGAAATAGCAAATGACATACACTGAAAGTAAATTATTGGTAGTAAATGCTTGATGAAATAGTCAGTGTCAGCTACTGTTTTAGAATGGGCAGTGCTGGAGGCTGAGAGCATCACTGCACATTCAAGTTCACCTTTGTAGATCAAGGATGTGTCAGTGCTGGAGTTTTTGCATCTCTTATTGGAGATAAATAAATCCAGACCTATCATGTTCTTTGTTCATTCAGACAGCACTCACCTTATCAGACAATTCAGCACAGCTTTATTCTTTTAATCTCCCTTCTGCTGGTTCCAGTGAACAGCTAGAATGCATGTTCCTCCCATGGATTATACAGCCTCTAATGACATTAATTCGTATCTGCTCAGTCCAGAGCGCATGAGACACTTTCAGAGATCAGAAGGCATCTTTCTGCCTCTCTGTTGTCGCTAAGTATGCAGCACACTCAAATCCATGTCAAATTTACAGATTCAACCCTTTTCCACGCATATCTTGTGCGAGTCTGATGGCCCAGCTTTGTACAAAAAGGAGAATAAATGGTGAAAGAGATGCTAATCTGAATGCTGGGGTGAACATTAAAAAAATCCTTAAAATAGTCAACAAACCTCAATGCAATCACAAATGAATCTGTCAACTGATTTGTCTTATTGCTGCTTACCCAGCAGAAAATAGCAGACCGGTATGCCTACAGGGAATATTACAATGAAAAACTATTCCCTGAAGGCGAAATGCGTTTGCCAGACTCAAGCAATGTGAAGTTGGATGTGTTTGAAATAAGAGGATTAAGATGAAAGAAATTGATGCCCAGGACTCACCTGTATACTTGAAGCAACCTGCTCTAATCTCACTACACCCAAGACAGTGTAGTCAGACACAGCCCCATCGCTACCTTTAAATTCTCCGATGATACCGCTATTGTTGAATGATAGGTAATAATGATTCAGAGTACTTTATTTAATTTGGAAATACAGCGTGGAAATAGGCCCTTTAACCCACGGAGTTCATATAGACTATTGATCAGCCAGACACACTAGTTCTATGTTATGCCACTTTTACATCCACTCACTACCCACTAAGGCAGGGGATCCCGACCGTTTTCGTCCCGTTTACCCCAGGCAACTTTAGTAGCACATAACAATGTCATTTCACTTATTTCTGAACAACTAACGATATACCAGAACCAAACACAGTCAGTCAATGAGAAAAAATATGTACAAATCCAGAATCAATAAATTTGCCCCCTGGGTAGGTGAAATTTACCCCCTGGTTGGGAACCCTTGCACTGGGGGAATTTTTACAGAGACCGATTAACCAACAAACCAGCATGTCGTTGAGTTGTGGGAGTATACCAGAGCACTGGAGCAGTGGAGCACTATATTGGATATAGCTCTTAGGGTCGAACGGAAACAAGGAATATGGGGAGAAAGCAGGAATGGTGTACTGATTCTGGATGATCAGCCATGATCACATTGAATGGTGGCGCTGGCTCAAAGGGCCGAATGGCCTCCTCCTGCACCTATTTTCTATGTTTCTATGTTTCACCCTGAGGAAGCCCACACGGTCACAGGGAGAACGTGCAAACTCCACACTGGAGTACAGGAGCGAGATTGCTGATCTGATTGAATGGTGACAGAACTACAATCTCGCTCTTAACATTAGCAAGACCAAGGAGCTGATTGTTGACTTCAGGAAGGGAAAGCCCAGGATCCATGAAGCTGTCTTCATTGATGGGTGGCCAGTGGGGACAGCCAGCAACTTCTATTTCCTGGGCTTGCATATATCTTATGACTGGGCCTAGGGCAATGTATCTGCCCTGGGTCCAGTACATTGATGCAATCACAAGAAAGGCTCATCGACAAAGAGCAGGAATCCGCAATAAATCAGAGTGTTGTGGACGTGGAGCCCAGACCATTATTCAAACCCATGCCCCTTCCATTGACTCCATCTACACTTCACGAAGTCTCGGTAAGGCACCAGCATAATCAAGGACTAGTCTCACCCCAGTTACTCCTTCTTCTCCCCTCTCCCATTAGGCAAGAGGTACAGAAGTTTGAGAAAGCACAACTCCAGATTCAAGGACAGCTTCCTCCCAGCTGTTATCAGGCAACCAGCTAGAGAGCGGTCTTGACCTCCCATCTATCTCAGTGGGGACCTTCAAACTATCTTTAATCGGACTTTGCTGGACTTTATCTTCCGCTAAATATTATACCCTTTATCCTGTATCTGTACACTGTGAACGGCTCAATTGTAGTAATGAATAGTCCCTTCGCTGACTGGATAGCATGCAACAAAAAGCTTTTTGCTCTATCTTGTGACAAGAAAAAACTAAACTAAAACTAAACTATACTGAATCAATGCTTCTACCTCCTTAGAAGATTGAGGAGATTTGATATGTCACAAAATGCTTCATCAAACCTCCACAAGTAAGGTAGAGAGGATACTGCCTCGACCCAAAACATCACCTATTTCTTTTCTCCAGAGATGCTGTCTGACCCACTGAGTTACTCCAGCTTTTTGTGTCTATCTTAGGATACTGCTTCTGTCAGGGTTGATGTAATAAGGCTTCAGGCTATTGTCGAAATGGCCTCGATACGGCTAACAGCAGCGTGTTAATGGGTGTGACAATGTACTGTTACCATTGTTCTTACAACCCTAACTAATTGTATTTTGTATAGTATTTTTAAAGTACAAAAATATATTAAAACGTTTCATGAAAGTATAATGGATCTTACATAGCAAGGTGAAGGAAGAATGATCTAAAGCTTGGTGAAATCACTGCGCATTATTGTCTTGAAGGAAGAGGTAGAGAGGCAAATGTTTTATAAGGGTAGTTCTGGTAGCTGAGAATATCTAGAGGCTGCCAATGATGATGTGAAGAAAAAATCCTGGTCCACAAAGAAGCCTCATAGCTCCACAAACCAGGGTTCGGTCTTGACTGTAGAGTTTGCACGTTTTATTACCTTGGGGTGCTCCAGTTTTCCACCCCAAAATATGCAGATTGGAAGTTAATTAACTACTCTGAATTGCCCCGAGTGTGTCTATGTGGTAGAAATTGGGGATGGGGGAGGGGGAATAGGACAAAATGGGAATGTGGGGGGGAATGGTCGTGACTGATGGTTGTCATGGACTCGGTGGGCTGAAGGGCCTGTTTCTACACTGTATTTCTAAACTAGACTAAATAAAATAGGGTATGATTAGTGGAAAAGTGGATGGTTGGTTGTTGGCACAGACACGATGGGCCTAAAGGACAGTTCTTGCGTTGTATCTGACTTTCTGTGACACAAAATCCCTCCAGAACCAGGTTTGTAGAACGGGTGGAATGATTGGGGTGGAGCGCTGTTGCCGCAGTGGTTAATGGTGTAACCACAGGAGGATTTAAACATTTTGAGAAGGGTTTTAAAGTTGAAATTCTTAACAATTTTAATTTGAATTTCTTACAATATATTTGTTACAATAGTAGTTATTATGGTTGCTGCTCACTGTGTCGTTCCCAGCAGGGTTCAAAACCTTCAGGAACAGGGGGCGAAAAATGGAAATAAATAGTGTGAATCTAAGTGCAGTGATTACTGTACCTTGAACTGGTTAGTATAACCTCAAAAAAGCATGCATAATTGCAGCACATTTCCAGGAAGGAAAATTGCTGGTGTGAGGATAGGAAGGTATTGATCTTCTTCGAATTATTCAGCCTCCAGAGGCACCCCTTAATGAAGTACAGCTTTCAACTGACCTCCACTAAACAATATGTCACATTGTTAAGTACAAAAGAACTCAAAGGTTGATGGGCTAGTGTTAGCGTGATTAGCTTGTTAAAAGCAAGGCTCCATTTTGCCGATCTGTGACTGAGTGAGATTGAGAGCATTGTCAATACTGATTTCACGCTCTGCTCTGTTGCTTGCAGGGGAGTATAAATGACTGGCTAACACAGCACAGCTGACAAGATACATTAGGCAACCCGTCGTGCCGCTTGTTGCCGTTCAGGTACACTGTTTCTGATTGCTCTTTTGACAAGGTCATGAGTGAAATGGTCACTGTTTAGTTCGGTTTAGTTTAGAGGTTCAGCGTGGCAACAGGCCCTTCAGCCCATCGAGTCCGCGCCGACCAGCAACACAAACACTATCCTACACATGCTAGGGACAATTTACATTTATACCAAGCCAATCAACCTACATACCTGTACGTCTTTGATGTGTGGGAGGAAACCGGAGCATCCGAGGAAAACACACGCAGGTCACGGGGTGAACGTACAAACTCCGTACAGACAGCACCCGTAGTCAGGATTGATCCCGGGTCTCAGGCGCTGTAAGGCATCAATTCTACCGCTGCGCCACTGTGCCGCCACGGAGAAAACAAAAAGTAAATAAACTGTATTTCCTTGCAAGTGGAAGACGTAATTTTGACCAACAACTCATGGTTAAAAAATATTCTAAATATCAGAGCCCCACTCTCCTGAATGTACTCTAGCCGAAATGTTAATAGATTTTTTTATGTGAGACTGATTAATTTGTCCTACATTTCTACCTTTTTTTCTTTTTGTCGCTGTTAGTTTAGGTTTAGGTTTCGGTTCAGATCTATTATTGTCACATGTACTAAGTTTTAATGAAAAGCCTTGTTTTGCATGGTGTTCAATCAAATCCGGGCATTAGAGTGCAGAGGCCTGCACTAACGAGCAGTGTGAGCATCATCTCTGTTCCTGAACCAGAGTAGGTATTTTCCTTTTTTTGACAATATCTTTCGAAAAAGATTTGGATCAGCACAGCGATTTCACTAATAAATACATTTTGTAATGTTGTTATTTTTAATAGCAAGATAAGCATAAGATTCAAAAGAAAGGTTTATTCTATATTCAACTCTCTATAGAGAAGACATTCGGGTCATTTTAATTTCCCATTTTTAGTTTAAGTTTAGTTTAGAAATACAGCCCTTAATTTACAATATTAAATCAATCGGGAGTCATACGATTTCACTTTTGACTTTCTCTTGATTTTGGATTCCCATGCATATGGACTACAGCTCATGTTAAGACGGAGCTGTATTTAACAAATTTCGTTAAACCTCATGCGATTCACTACTTTGGGGAAGGAACCAAAAAATGCACATCCTAAGGTTAGTTAGAAGTTAATTTTTTACGGGGGAAAGCTGTTATAGATTGAAAATTGCTTGTAAATATCCAGCATCATGAGGTAAAAATTCTACAGGAAATGATTGACTTCCTGCTGTATTCTTTGTAGTTTTGAGATTTGGTAGGTGATCAAGTGCATCCTGAGGAAACTTTGAGTGGTGATGTCTGAAGGCCATATATTAAATGTAAGATTATTTCCATAAGTCTCTAACTTTACACCCAAAGCCAGGAGACAACCCTTTCAATTGCACACTTATGGCTCTACTTAGCAGCACATGCCTAATTAAATGATAGTTTGAAGTAGGTACTTCTTAAAGGAACTGGGATAGATTGTATGCGTATCTCTTGGATATCAGTAAATGTTACAGCCAGCTTCAGCTGAGCAGAAAATTGGATTTTGGATTTATCGGCTGATTTTTTTTAGCGAGAAAGGAATGTTTCCATCCAGTATGTAGAACCATCTTACCACCTCTCCAGCTAAAACTCCAGCCTCAAAGTAATGTAACGAAAGGACCGACCTGATCTCCTGGTTGCCAAACACTTTAATTCCCCCTCCCATTCCCACACTGACCTTTCTGTCCTAGGCCTCCTCCATTGCCAGAGTGAAGCTAAACGCAAATTGGAGAAACAGTATCTCATAATTCGCTTGGGCAGCTTACAGCCCAGTGGTATGAATATTGATTTTCCTAACATTCGTAACCTACAATGCCTCTCCCTCCATCCTTCCCCACTCAAGTAATATCAGCTTCTCGTTCTCACCCGAGAAAACAGCCAACAATGACCTATTTTCTTTATCATCGTTACTTTGTTGCATATCTTTCATTGATTTCTTCTATACCTCTCTGCATCACCGTCAATATCTCTAATTTCCCTTTCGCGTAACTCTCAGTCTGAAGAAGGGTCTCGACCCGAAAGGTCAACCATTCCTCCGCTCCAGAGATAGTGCCTGTCCCGCTGAGTTACTCCAGCATTTTGTGTCTATCTTTGGTTTAAACCAGCATCTGGAGTTCCTTCCTACACGTAACAATTGTATTGCTCGTGCTGATCGTGAACACTGCGACTCTAAGTTTTTACTTGTTGAGATCATTACAAGCAGGTGATGGAATCACCGGAAATGCTGCAGTTTGGCACTCACTGTTGAATGAGTGAGTGTGGGAATTGTGCAAAGAACTTTGCTGTTCTTCCATTTTGTCGTGAACACGGGCAGCACTACATTCTGTGGGAATCGAACATTTAATCCATTCAGGTTGCCCACTTCTGCACAGGGCTAAACATGTCTGGTTCAAGTGGCCCACAAAGTCTACAACTTGAACAACTGTATTTCTTGTTTTTGAGATGAAAATGACAAAGTGCTGGATTATCATAACCCTGCAAACAAGTGTACGTGAATGACCTTACAGATATACTAGCAAAAATGATTAAAAATTGTTGCATGCTTTGAGTCTGTAAAACAGTCTCTTGCTTGACTGTTGTCCTCGTCTGACTAGTTAGTGCAAATAACGAAGTAGTCAATTATCACTTACGTCCCATAAATTCATACGTTCATAAGTTGTAGGAACAGAATTAAGCCATTCAGCCCATCAAGTCTGCTCCACCATCCAATAATGGCTGATCTATCTTTCCCTCTCGTCCCCATTCTCCTGTCATCTCCCCGTAACCACTGACACCCATACTAATCAAAGATAGACACAAAATGCTGGAGTAAAGGGCCTGTCCTACAAGCATGCAACTCTCTGCGATTAGCGCGACCTAACGTGGTCGCTTGAGCCATCCGGCGTCGCGGGGCCGGTCCCACTTCGATCGCCGGAGCCGTGCGGAATTGTGCGGAGTTCGTCCCGACATCGCGCGGGGCTCCGAAAAACTGACTATGTTCAAAAATTCCGCGCGGCAACGGCTTGTCGGCTCGCACTCGCCTCGACGCATTACACACCGCCTCGACGTCGTGGCTCCGTGACCCTCTCTGTAGGTGCTTCCGTGACCCTCTATGTGTGTGGCTCCGTGGCCCTCTGTGTGTGTGTGCCTCTGTGCCCCTCTCTGTGTGCCCCTCTCTGTCCTGGCGAACTTACCTTAGACTTCGCTCCAAGTTCGCCTCACTTTGCGCCGCGTTGCGCCACTCACCTGACCTCCGCGCGGCCCTCGCTGCCGGTTTGGTCACGCTTGCCGCATGCAGGCGCATGCTGGTGGGAACGGCCCTGTACAGGGGATCACCCGACTTCCGCGCGGCCCTCGCTTCTAGTTTGATCGCGCTCATCGCATGGAGTCGGATGCTGGTAGGACAGGCCCTTAACTCAGCAGGCCAGGCAGCATCTCTGGATAGAAAACAATGGGTGATGTTTTGGGCCAGCCATTCCTTCTCTCCAGAGATGCTGCCTGTCTCGCTGAGTTACTCCAGCATTTTGTGTCTATCTTTGGCATCTGCAGTTCCTTCCTCCACATTTCGCCCACTCCTACCCATACTAATCAAATGTATTATGTAAATTATTCCGATAGTAGGTCAGGGTGCCCCTCTATTCAAAGACCCACCTTTGTGACATGCCCTCGTCTCACTGCTACTGGTGTGTAAGAGATACAGAAATCTGACGTCCCACACCACCACGATCCTGACCAGCTACTTTCACACAGCCATCATCTTCCTGAACGAAGTTGCACAACCCACATAACCTCAGCAATAGAACGCTATGGTCCACCTCTTGCACTGCCATGGGCTTGTTTTCTAATTGCGTTTTGTGCTAATGTCTTGTTTATATTTTGCAGTCTTTCTTTTTGAAATGTTATGTACAATTTATCTATAATTTATGTACAATTGGTTTTTGTGTGCTTGCCTGAGTCTATGTATGTGGCTGTGATGCTCTTGCAAGCAGGTTGTTAATTGTACCTGCAGCTCACTGTACTTGCGCATATGACAGTAAACTCAACTTGACGCCTTGATAAATAGTGAAGAATGCGGCACGACACGGCACAGCATGGCAAGGGTGGCACGGTGGTGCAGCGGTAGAGTTGCTGCCTAACAGTATCAGAATCCCAGGTTCAATCCTGACCATGGGTGCTGTTTGTGTGGAGCTTGAATGTTCGCCCCCCGACTGCATGATTTGTCCCCGGTGCCCGCCCACACTCCAAAGGCGTACAGGTTTGTAGGTTGATTGGGTTTGGTGAAGATTGTAAATTGTCCCTAGTGTATAGGATAGTGTTAGTGTGTGGGATGATCGCTGGTCAGCGCAGACTCGGTGGGCCAAAGGGCCTGTTTCCATACTGTACCTCTAAACTAAACTAAACTAACAGCAAAATGAAGGAGAGAGTAATGTTCAAGATTCAATGGCATTGCAGTGATGCAGCACGGTGGCGCAGCGGTAGAGCTGCTGTGTTGCAGCGAATGCAGTGCCGGATACCGGGGTTCGATCCTGACTATGGGTGCTGTCTGTATGGAGTTTGTACGTTCTCACCGTGACCTGTGTGGGTTTTCTCCAAGATCTTAGGTTTCCTCCCCCACTCCAAAGACCGTACAGGTTTGTAGGTTAATTGGCTTGGTAAATGTACTAATTGTCCTTAGTGTGTGTAGGATAGTGTTAATATGCGGGGATCGCTGGTTGGCGTGGATCCGGTGGGCGAAGGGCCTGTTTCCGCTTGGTATCTCTAAATTAAACTAAACTAAAGTGAGGGCTGTGATGGAGGAGGTGGGAGGTAGGAGAGACTTCCTGTATCTACTGGGGTCAGGAAGCCCACCGGATGCAGGCTCAGATAGCAGTGAGAGAAGAGAACTGCGCAGATCAGCGCCAGGATTCAAGCTACCCACTGACTCCCACAACTATCTCGACTACACTTCTTCCCACCCTGCTTCCTGCAAAGACTCTATCCCCTATTCCCATATCCTCCGTCTACGCCACATCTGTGCTCAAGATGAGATGTTCCATACTAGAACATCCAAGATGTCGTCATTCTTAAGGGAATGGGGGTCCCCTCTTCCATCATAAATGAGGCCCTCACTCGTGTCTCCTCAGTACCCCGCAGCTCCGCTCATGCTCCCCTTCCCCTTAGTGGCAACAGAGACCCCCTAGTCCTTATCTTGCTCCCCATCTTGATGAACTGGTGGCCCTTCGCAGCAGCGGCCCCTGCAGTGCATCTCTCCTTTTTTTGTCCCATTCAATGTGATGTTTGCTGTGGTTTTTATATTGTTTTTAACTATGTATATGTAGGGGGCGGGGGGTTGGGTTGTGGGGGAAACTTTTAAATCTCTTCCCTGCACGAGAGACCCAACCTTTTCCCTGTCGGGTCTCCGTTGTCGTTGAGGCCTAGCACCGTGGAGCGACTCCAGCCGGAACGACCTGGGGGCTCCGGCCGCGGAGCCTGCGGACTTACCATCGTGGGGCTGGCCGGCCTCAGAGCGTGGGGAGCTGTGGTGGCTGCGACCAGACTTCGGGGCTCCGACTGGAAGTCTGTGCAGAGAGTGGTGAGGACAGCGGAAAAAATCATCGGGTCCTCTCTCCCCTCAATCGGGGATATTGCGACCAAACGCTGTGTGTCTAAGGCCAGCAGTATCATAAAGGACCCCACACATCTCCATCACGGACTGTTCACTCTGCTGCCCTCGGGAAAAAGATACCGCAGCATGAGGAGCAGAACATCAAGGTTCCGCAACAGCTTCTTCCCACGAGCCATCAGACTCCTGAATGCCATGTAAATGGGCTGCCACTATTGTCTATTTACCCTTTTCATACATACCTATCCTTCGGTTAATTTATTGTGTTGCACAGGGAGCCAAATGCAACGTAATTTCGTTTGGAACTGCATATATCAATGTATTTCTAAATGACAATAAAGTTTGTTTGACTTTGTTTGACTTTGACTTTGACTTTGGAGGCTCCAGCTGCAGGCCTGTGGACAGTGACATCGGGAGCTCGTGGGTCCCTGGTGGGAGACCGCTTTTTGGAGCTCCCGCGGCGGCAGCTTCTCCCACCCGAGTTGCGGGGCGGAAAACGCCCAGCGCGGCTGACATCGCCCGGCGCGACTTTAACGGCCGCGGGACTTGCCATCGTCCGCCAGGGGCTCCAACATTAAGACCGGAGCAGGGCCGTACATCGCCGGCGCGGCCTTAACGGCTGCGGGACTTACCATCGCCCTCCGGGGGCTTTAACATCGGGAGAGGAAGGAGAGGAGGAGATTCACTATGATGGAGCTCTGTGTCAATTGAGTTAGTTGTGTGTCTTGTAAAATTGTTTATTTTTGTTGTATGGCTGCAGAAACCGAAGTTCCTAACGGAAAAATAAAGTTCATTGAATTGAATTGAATTGAATCAGCTGTCGCATACAATACATAATCATCCCAAATTTCCGCCACCTCCAACAGGATCCCACTACGAGCCACATATTCCCATCTCCACCCCTTTACACCTTCCACAGAGACTGTTCCCTCCGCAACTCCCTGGTTAACTCATCTCTTCCCACACAAACTACCCCCTGCCCAGGTACTTTCCGCTGCAACTGGATGCAACACCTGTCACTATACCGACTCTGTCCAGGGACCCCGACAGACCTTTCAGGTTAGGTATAGGTTCATTTGCACCTCTTCCAACCTCATCTACAGTATCCATTGTTCAAGACATGAACTCTTATACATCGGCGAGACCAAGCGCAGACGGGGCGATCGTTTCGCGGAACACCTTCGCTCAGCCTGCGTGAACCAACCTGATCTCCCTGTTGCTGGACATTTTAATTTTCTTCCCATTCCTACACAGACCTTTCTGGCCTCGGTCTCCTCCATTGTCAGAGTGAGGCTAAATGCAAATTGCAGGAACAGCATCTCATATTTCGCTTGGGCAGCTTACAGCCCAGTGGTATAAATATTGATTTCTCTCACTTCTGGTAGCCCCGGCATTCCCTCTTTCTCTCTATCCCTCCCCCACCCAAATCGCTCTAGCTTCTCGTTTTCACCCTACAAACAGCTTACAGTGGCCTGTTTCCTTTATCATCGTTACTTTTTAGCTTATCTTTCATTCATTGTTCTTTATCTCTCCACATCACTGTCTATCTCTCTCGTTTCCCTTATCCCAAACCAGTCTGAAGAAGGTTCATGACCCGAAACGTCACCCATTTCTTCTCTACAGAAAAGCTCCCTGTCTCGCTGAGTTACTTCAGCTTTTGGTGTCTATCTTCGCTTTAAACCAGCAGCTGCAGTTCCTTCCTACACACGTCAAGCTCTGAGTACCTTTTACTCCAAGACCAAAATGATTGGACCAAGACTATCAAATGCCACAGAACACAAACTGCATCACTGGCCTCTGACATCAATTGCATCATTGCTCGATTCACCACTAGCCAAAAATGATGCCTAAAAACACCAAAGAAGATGATATCCTAACAATATCCCATTCAAAACGTCATTGGTCTATGCAATTCATTCAACGTCTCCATCCTCTTTTCAAAACTGTGATGCTTAATCTCGACAATCGATTTAGTTGTTCTTTGGTGCACTTATTTCAGGGCCTAAATAACTATCCCACCTATATAACAAAACACAAAGTGCTGGCTGCACAGATGCTGCAAGACCCATTGAGTTCCTTCAGCACTTTGTGTTTTGCTAAAGGTCTAACATCTGGGGAGTCCAGAACCAGGGGTCGCAGTTTAAGAATAAGGGGTAGGCTATTTTGGACGGAGAAGAGGAAAAACGTTTTCCCCCAGAAAGTTGTGAATCTATGGAATTCTCTGCCACAGAAGGCAGTGGAGGCCAATTCACTGGATGTTTTCAAGAGAGAATTAGATTTAGCCCTTAGGGCTAACAGAATCAAGAAATATGGGAGGAAAGCAGGAACAAGGTACTGAATGGTCTACTCCTGCACCTGTTATTCTATGTTTCTATGTTTCTATCTTCATTTCCTTTAGTATCTTCTTCCTCTTATTTGTACGAAACCACCCCACATGCTCCACCAAGCAGTTGAAATTAACACAAAGCCTCCCACTGTCTTGTCTATTGGATGGTCACACTTGTCCATCCACTATACTCCAACCAGCGGGAAAAACACAGTAAACAAGATAGGCAGGAGCTCAGCAGAGAGCGTGGAAAAATGTTTGGATTACATTGCATTTATTTCAATGCTGGGGATCTGATGGGTAAGGCAGATGAACACATGGCTTCTGGGGCATTATAGCTATGGTATATATACTTCAGCTAGGTCTTTGGTAAGGTTCTGCATGGTAGGTTGCTCTGGAAGGTTAAATCATATGGGATCCAGAAATACCTCAAAGTCTGAAGAAGGGTCTCGACCCAAAATATCACCCATTCCTTCTCTCCAGAGATGCTGCCTGTCCCACTGAGTTACTCCTGGTTTTTGTGTCTATCTCCAGAAATACCTAGCCAATTGAATGCAGAATTAACTTCATAGTAGGAAGCAGAGATTGGTGGTAGTTTCTCAGACTGGATGCTTGTGATTTGGGGTATGCCTCCAGGATTGGAGTTTTCTAACGTTTAAAGCGATATGCTGGAGTTTGACGAAGATTAAAGTGTACTAGTCGGAGAAGAAGGTCGGATATACCTTGTTGTTTTTCTTCAACAATAAAGAAACTATTAATCAAAAGACTGTGTTTTATGAAGATTTATCTGTAAAGAAGCTCTGAAGGTCTAACGGAGAGCTCTCGTGCGTATTACAACATTCTCCTTGACCATGTAGTCTACTTTAGTGGCTAGAGGGAGTATACTCATGAACTATATAAATATATCTGCCGCTACAGTGGAAGCACTATTTAACAGCAATTGGTGCAGACCAGAAAATCAAGTTCTAATCCAATTAATACTTTTAATCAATTGACATTTATACTCTCTTCGGCAGACTCCGATTTATACACGGAATATTGGATAGTGATTGTTTCTAGTATTTGATTTCCTGAGTTATTAAATAGAGGCAATCTAGTTATTAATGAGTATTCCCGTTTTGGCTAATAAGAAATAACGAAATTAAACACTTCTCTCATCATGCAAAACAGGCAAAACTTTTCCAGTTAATCTTTTTTTAGTGCTGACGACACGTACTTGATGTCCTTCTGCTCATCCATCACCTACATCTATCTCACTAAGTGCATACCTGCCATGCTTGTGTCTAGATAGAGAGTGCTGAAAGGAGCAGGTCATTTCATGCTCATTGTCTTGGTTCAGATATAAAGAATAGGGACTTGGACAAAGTGCTAAAAGGCCACAGACAATTGTGGCGCCACCCTCCCCATGTGAACTGACACCTTTAGGTAAAAGGAGTAAGGGGAACAGTTTGGGAGGTTAAAAAAAAACCAGCAAATGCATTATCACATCATTTTACTAAATTTTCCCGATAAAAATATATTTTGGCCTCCCAGTCACCCATTAAAGGTACTTTGTGAATAATACAGTTAATCTACAATATGTGTCACTCTGTCCATGTCATTGGGGTTTGAATTTGCCCTGTGGAATCTCTTTCCTTTGGATAACTGATTTCAGCTAGGGATTGGAATAATTACAGTAGCAACAATTAGTGAACTTGCTAACTTGAGGCTATCACTTGTCTGACTGAGATTGATGTTCAGGATCCATTAAAAACCACAGTAAACAAGATAGGCAGGAGCTCAGCAGAGAGCGTGGAAAAATGTTTGGATTACATTGCATTTATTTCAATGCTGGGGATCTGATGGGTAAGGCAGATGAACACATGGCTTCTGGGGCATTATAGCTATGGTATATATACTTCAGCTAGGTCTTTGGTAAGGTTCTGCATGGTAGGCTGCTCTGGAAGGTTAAATCATATGGGATCCAGAAATACCTCTAAGTCTGAAGAAGGGTCTCGACCCAAAATATCACCCATTCCTTCTCTCCAGAGATGCTGCCTGTCCCACTGAGTTACTCCTGGTTTTTGTGTCTATCTCCAGAAATACCTAGCCAATTGAATGCAGAATTAACTTCATAGTAGGAAGCAGAGATTGATGGTAGTTTCTCAGACTGGATGTTTGTGATTTGGGGTATGCCTCCAGGATTGGAGTTTTCTAACGTTTTCTCACAGAGAGTGGTGGGTATATGGAACAAGTTGAACAAGTGGGTATATGGAACATATTGAATGGCGGTGCAGGCTCGAAGGGCCGAATGGCCTACTCCTGCACCTAATTTCTATGTTTCTATGTTTCTAAGTTGTTATAGGAAGTTGTTGAGGCAGATACAATAACAATATTTAACAGAAACTTTGACTAGTACACTAAAAAGAAAAGTTTAGATATGGGCCAAACCTGGGGAAATAGGATTAGTTTAGACAGGGTATCTTGTTTGGCCTGGAACAGTTGAGCTGAAGGGCCAGTTTCTCCATTATATAGCTCTATGACTTAAATTTTGTTATTATTGCCACACAATACTTCAATATCAATGAACACAAAGAAACCCAGGAGAAAGAAGCAAATAAATCAAAAAGGTCCTATTTATGTATTGCATATCGAGGTTAATGAATGTTATTTTTTTTCCAGATTCCATGTTGTAGATAAGTAATTGTAATGGTTCATCTGCCGTATGGTCTATTCTTTTGGGATATCTGTGCTGCCTTCTGAAAAGCAATAATATTTCTCATAAAGAGAAAATAAACAGATGTAACTTCATGTTCTGGTAAACACTGTGGAGTCACTGAGTTACAATCAGAACTCTCTTATTTTGGCTTGCCAAGGTACAAGGTGACATTGCACTAACCTTTAATACACAAATGCCTTCCAGTTTATTAAACTGCATGTTAGCTTGACTCAGTTGGAAGATGTCTTTCCTTTGGGTCAGAAAACCGAATGTGACCTTGAGCTAAGACTAATATGCAATCTAAGACGAAATTTGTCGTAGTAATAAGAAGATTCTGTGCAGAGGCGGTACTGCCTTTCAGATAGCTGGTTAAACTGAAATTCCATCTATCTGTACACATTGATATTCAATAAAATAACCAAAGCAGAGTCCTTCTCTGGTTAAAATACCTCTGACACCCAGTGACATTTCAACAAATTAACTTGTTATTTACCTAATTGTTCTTTGTGAGCAATTGGTTGTGCAGAATAATTACGTTTGTCCATGAATCATCAGTGTTATTTAAAATAATGAATTGCAGGAGGATTTTTGACAATGCTTCAAATGTTGTAAAGTGAAATGCCGTTCAGATCCTTTGTAGTTTGTTGAATAAATGAACTAAAGATATTTAAACCTGATTTCATGTCCTAGATATATTGATCCAGTTCCAAAGAGCAAGGTGTGAAATACCAGCTTTGTAAAGCTGAGAAGCTATAACTCAGACATTGTGCTGGTGGGGGAAAGATGAAAGTGAATTCCATTGCACAATAATCCCTCTCTAATGCAAACAAGATCCTTGGGGTCTGGAGTGCAAATATTGGAACTACATATTGGATTAAAGTCTCACTACTTCACTAGAAAACAATTCCTGAATAAAATATGCTGGTTGCTACATTGCAAGGATGTTTTAAAGTGAATAAGGTCCAGTGCTCATATCCAGTTTCAGCCAATTTGAAGATCTTAGCTTCACCTGGTTAAACGCGACAAAAATGTTGCCATGCTGAGTTAGGTGAGAGACTAAGTGATTTGACATTCCAAAGTGTAGTTGAGCTGAAGTCTGTCCAAAAGAGATTCTTGGTGAATGCGTTAGAGTGAGAAACACAAAGATATCAAGTATATTTAACTACAAACCAAGAACCATTTACACTCCAGCCATTCCCTCTTCTTCCCTTTCCTGGTGGGCAGAAGATAGAAAAGCTTAAAAGCATGTACAATCAAACTCAGGATCAACTTCTTCTCTACTGCTTACTAAACGATCCTCTCATAAGATAAGTCTTCAGCCCCATCTCCCATCCTACCCCACTGTGGATACAAAGTACTGGAGTAACTCAGAGGGTCAGGCAGCATCTCTGGAGAACATGGATAGGTGATGTCGGGATTTGTCTGAGGAAGGGGCCCGACTTGAAACGTCACCCATTCCTTCTCTCCAGAGATGCTGCCTGTCCTGCTAAGTTACTCCAACATTTTATGACTGTCTTCAGTTTAAACCAGTATCTGCAGTTCCTTCCTACACGTCACCTATCTATGTTCTCCAGAGATTCTGCCTGACCCAGTGAGTTACTCCAGCATTTTGTGTCCTTTTGTGTAAACCAGCAAAGCAGTTCCTTGTTTCTACCTCATTGAGTTCCTTGCACATTTTTGTAACTGCACTTTCTCTGAAAACTCTAACATTGTAATGCTGTAACACTTATATTCATCACTGGTATTTGTCTCATTGCATTACCTGTGATACTAGTGAATTGTGTGATTGTACACATGCATAGTATGATCTGACAAGATAGTGTGCAAAGTGTTTTACTGTATGTCAGTGCATGTGACAATAATAAACCAATACCAAATACCATATTTCTAATATGACCATGGGTACATAAAATGACACAATGCATCTCAAAATTAAAAAAAATATATCACTCTATCACCAAATTATTGTTTTGCAAATTCATCAAACATAGCGAAGAACAAGATGGTAAAGCATATTATCTATTGCAAAATTGAAATATTGGATAGGTTTGTGAGGGCACTGAATGCTTGGCAGTGGGGATGAATGTAAGCAAGGAAGAGAGTGATTTGTCTTTTTTTTTTAACATCAATGCTTTGAATTTTGACTAGTTTAAACAAATAAAGACCGCATTAAACTAAATTTTAAAAATGTTTTTTTTTTCTTCTTTTTTTTCCTCTCACATATAACCAAAATTATAATCAATATTAGTTAATCACACTCTTTAAATTAAATATCTATTATCTCTTTACTCTTTATTCTTTTCACTCAAAAAAAATTGAGGCTTATATATATTGCTTTGTAATATTCATATAACTTTGGAAATATGTAAAATGTATATCTGAAAAAACTGTTATATTATTTGTAATACGTATGTCTTCTAATAAAAATATTTGGAAAAAAAAAAAAAAAGACATTCTGAATAAGGTACTTATGAGTTTATAAGTTTGCCAAGATGTGAAATAGTGGCATATTTATAGTCAGAGTCACAATTCGTGATGGTCATTATTTTTAAGTGCCATTGTTGAAACTAATGAATATATTTGAATATTTATTTGTATTGTTCCCATGTATTTGCAAGAACTAATTTTGTTTGTTTTGGCTGGAAATCTGACTTTCAAAGGTGATTTATATGTCCCCATGAACAGCCAACTCGGTATTTTGGTCCATCATCAGCTTTTATCGGACATTTGAGCACGTTGGAATGTTTTTCTATGCTCAAGCATTAAATGGCTGCATGATTATTGGGGCAGTATACAGGTATGCAGTCAACAATGGGGCATGTACACTAGCCAGTGACCTCTGAGCAGTATTCAAACCTGGTAATAGTTACTCCAGGAATTTGTGCGAGGAATTCTTGGTGGCAGGACCTTACATGTCAGTGCAGACTTCCAACCGGTAGAGGAACCATGTAAAAGTGCTGAAACAAGCCCTGCCAGCCAACAAAGTGAATACAGGAATTGTGTGAAGCTATACAATGTTCTTTGGCCTGGCTGGAGCTGTTAAAGACTGTAACAAAAAATTAAAATGTTTAGAATGCTTTTGAGACATTGAAAACCATTTCATATTGTAGAAGATTAAAAAAATTAAAACTTTAAAATTAGCTAAAAGTCTGTAAAACAGTTTTAAACATCTTCAATAGGCACAAAATGCTGAGTAACTCCATGGGTCAGGCAGATCTGGAGAAAAGGAATATGTGGCGTTTCATGCTGAGACCTTTCTTATGAAATATCACCTATTCCTTTTCTCCAGAGATGCTGCCTTATCAGCCCAGTTACTCTGGCATTTTGTGTCTACCTTCAGTGTATACCAGTATCTGTAGTTTCTTCCCACACTTTTTAAACATCTGTAAATGGTTTTAAAATGAAAAATCATAGATTTTGAAAAATATTTAAATTAAATTTAAAAGATTATTTTTCAATTAAGAACCATTCAAAGCAGTTCTGAGTCACCAAATATTTGCCTGATACCCTTGGTTTATCTCAAAAATGTGCTGTAAAAGGTGTGATGAGTTTTCAATGGAAGCATTCTCTGTTGAACGTGGCATCAGACATTTTGCAAACCGGTGCCATTAAAATTGGGGAGAAAGGTTAATTACACATCCTCTTGCTTGTTGCAGATCCTTTGGTGAGCATGAAATATAAATACAGAACCGTAGAAATTGGATTTCACTATATTTTTTGTGTTCTAAACCTACACTGGTTACAATGCCAACACTGGTTAATTTTTTTCTAAAACAAATCATGAGCAAGGGAATGAATGTTTGAAAGTATAACAGGCAGTGGGACAGGCAGCACCTCCGGAGAGAAGGAATGGGTGACGTTTCAGTCTGAAGAAGGGTCTCGATCCGAAAAGTCACCCATTCTTTCTCTCCAGAGGTGCTGCCTGTCCCGTTGAGTTGCTCCAGCATTTTGTGTTACCTTTGATATAACCCAGCACCTGCAGTTCTTTCCTACACATGATGTTGCAGGGAAGGCCCCTTCGAGTTAATGGAAGAGGTCTAGCATTCTCATCCATGTGTTAAAAGCCAGGTGGGAGTTCCTGTGTGCTGGAGTGGGTCAGGAGACCAGTTAGTGCCAATAATACCAACCTGGCAGAAGGTGCCTCCAGCTGTCTCAGACAGGTGTGATAATCCCTCTTCATTTGAGTACGGATGCAATAATGCAAGATTTGTCAGGGTGAGCTGTAAACAGTTATCTGAGCCATTTCAACAATTGAATTAGACATTAATTCACTGGTGAGCAATGTTGAGGATGGAGATGGTAACTCTGTCTGGCCTGTGGACAATAATGCAGCTGACTCCTTATAAAAAGTATCTCTCTATCAAGGAGTGCCTCCTTCCTGGGCTATGCTGGGAAATTAGGCTGGTTTCATGTTCATAAGTTATAGGAGCAGAATATGGCCATTCGGATCATCAAGTCTACTCCGCTATTCAAGCATGGCTGATCTATATTTCCCTCTCAACTCCATCCTCATGCCTTCTCCACATAACCTCTGACACCCTTACTACTCAAGTGTTCTGTTGGAACTGTTCCCTCAGCTTCTATCATCTTCCTGCTCCTCATTATTCCGCTCTGCATCAACTGAGCTTCACATCCTTCAGGCTATGGGTTTTCCTCGGCACTGGAATCACTTGTGGTTCTCATTGTAAAAGCATTCAGTAGCTATAGATTGGGAGTTGGGGACAGGACGCAGGGATGCGGGATAGCTCTTGCAATTCAGGATCACTGCCTCCAGGCCGTGCTGGCCTGGTGGATAACTGCTTCTTGTGCTTCACCATGAGGACATTGCTTGGTGGTGCCCATTGATGGTGTGGAAACCCTGTCTGTACAGGGCAAAGCCCATGTCGTTAAAGGGAGACAAGCATGTGCCTAATAGCACCAGAGACCCGGGTTTGATCCTGAATACAGGTGCTGTTTGTACGGAGTTTGTACATTCTCCCTGTGACCCTGCGGGCCCTGGGAAGTGTTGTAGAGCAGAGCAGTGATCCTATAGCAGGCAAGATAGTGCACTCCTGCTAAAACCAATGGGCTGACGTGTAGTACGCTACCGAACAGAACGTCAGCCTTTTTGTCGGCCATTTTAGTAACCCGACCCGACTTTGTATATCCCTCTCGCAGTGTAATCAGCGTTGCGGGGGAACAGTTTGTGTGTGTGATATAGTGTTAGCCCATTATTCATAATTCTGTTATTTTTTGTTAATGATTAATATGTCAATAAATTATAATTCTGCTAATTTTCTTTTTTTAAGGGTTTTCTTTAAATCTCTTTTTAAATGGCTCATGTGCTGTGTTTGAGTTGATGTTTGTATTAAACTTGCACTCTGTAATTTATTTGATCACACTGTTCACAAGATGTGGATGCCATGGCCAAAGCAAAGATAGCAGTGCGGAAACGGAAGCCGGTTACAGAAATGGGGTCGAAGATTACCTATAAATCTGCCCAAGCCCTACTACGTGTTTTTCGTTGAGTGCACTATCTAGCTTGCTATAGGATCTTTGGAGCAGGGAGATCTAGGAGTGCAAGTACATAATTTCTTGAAGGTGACATCACGGATAGATGGGATGGTCAAAAAGGCTTTTGGCAAATTGGCCTTCATTGGCAAATTGTATTGAGCATAAAGGCTGGGAAGTCATGTTGCAGTTGTATAAGACGTCAGTGAGGCTGCGTTTAGAGTATTGTGGTCTGTTCTGGGCACCATGTTATAGGAAAGATGTTGTTAAGTTGAAAAGGGTATAGAGAAGATTTACAATGAAGCTGCCAGGTCAAGAGAGTCTGAGCTATAGGGAGAGGTTGACTAGGCTGGACTCTATTCCTTGGAGCGCAGGAGGATGAGGGGTGATCTTATAGAGGTTTATAAAATCATGAGAGGAATAGATCGGGTAGATTCACAGTCTATTGCCCAGAGTCGGGGTATCAAGAACCAGAAGGCATAGATTTAAGGTGAAGAGGGAAAGATTTTATAGGAACCTGAGGGGTAACTTTTTCACGCAAAGGGTGGTGGGTGTATGGAATGAACTGCTGGAGGAGGTAGCTGAGGCAGGGACTATTGCAATGTTCAAGAAACAGTTAGACAGGTACATGGATAGGACAGGTTTAGAGGGCTACGTTCCAAATGCAGGCAAGTGGGACTAATGTAGATGGGACATGCTGGTCGGTGAGGGTATGTTGGGCCGAGGGGCCTGTTTCCACAATGTATGCCTCCATGACTCGATGGGTTAAATGGCTTCTTGCTACGTCATTAGGAAATATAGAAATACTGCCTAAGGTGCCATGACTGAAATATACTGAATATGGAATACTTCCCAAGATGCCACTCTTACTGTAAAACAAAATAATGGCCCTGTCCCACTGTACGAGTTCAGTTAAGTGCTCTCCCGAATTTAAAAAAAAAATCAGACTTGTGGTAAGCACGTAAAATGAACATAGCGGGTACGTCGGAGCTCGGGGACGTCTCTTAGCGGCTCATAACGCTAACGGCAGGTACTTGGGAAGACTTGTGAAGATTTTTCAACATGTTGAAAAATGTCCACGAGAGCCCCGAGTACAGACGAGCGGCCATTACCGCATATCTCCGAGTTCGAATCAGGGCAAACTTGGGAGAACTCTTTGAATGAACACGTACAGTGGGACAGGGCTTTTAATGTAAAGTCTTTGCCTGAGTGCACTGCATGAGTAATCACTCTAATTTAAAAAAAAATTCAAACTAGACTTTATTCAGTTAATAAATATATACAATACATGAACCGTGCAAAAAATTCATCTGACATTTTCGGAGGCTATACAAACATTCAATACAGTTTACACACTTTTCTCAAATTTCACAAATTTATCCCCCACCCTTGCCACTCATGGCGTGGAATCCCTTCCCTTATTTTGAGGGGCATCTCCACCACACCCTGCCCCCCCATATCCAGCAGCGGAAGGACCTTAGACTGTGGTCCTCCCTCATACTGTGATTAACAGCAAATTAAGAGGTGAGGCTCCTGCTATTACTCCTACCAAATTACTATTGGTGCTTTGAAAGATCCAGTTGGGAAATAAAATAAAAGTTGGCCTTCATAAAGAGATCAGTCCAGGCCCGAGAACATGTTTGAAGGCCTTCCCACAACTCTCTGCACTTACAGTAGCTATGAAAACAGGTCTGAATAATCAAGCTCTGCAAATATGCTTATTATCAGGCCGAGGGAATGTGTTGTGGCTCTGCACTCTGTGGGAGTAGAGAATTTGTAAATGTACGCACCTTTGTTTCCTGCCCTCATCATTGATCCAAACCCATGGTGACTAATGACCATGACAAGAAGTAACAGACAAAAACAGACAAAGGAACTATAGATAGACACTAAAAGCTGGAGTAACTCAGCCGGCAGGCAGCATCTCTGGAGGGTTACACAAAAAACTGGAGAAACTCAGCGGGTGCAGCAGCATCTAAGGAGCGAAGGAGATAGGCGATGTTTTGGGTCGAGACCCTTCTTCAGACTGGAGAATGTCCCATTCCTTCTCTCCAGACATTGCTGCCTGCCTGGCTGGGTTACGCCAGCTTTTAGTGTCTATCTTTGGCATCTGCAGTTCCGTCGGACACAAAGATGTCGGTTTAAACTGAAGATAAACACAAATACTGGAGCAGCTCAGCTGGTCAGGCAGCATCTGTGAAGAAAAGGAATAGGTGACGTTTCGGGTCGAGACCCATCTCAAGTAGAGTCCCGACCCAAAACGTCACCTATTCCTTTTCTCCAGAGACGCTGCCTGACCCGCTGAGTTACTCCAGCATTTTGCGTCTAAGCCCAGCAACAGATCGTTTTGTGTGATCACCGCAGATAAATTATGAAACATCCCTCACAGTTGCTGCACATTCTGAGGACTATGGAATGGTCTGAGCAACATGCAGTCAGTGCTGAAACTGCTCAGTCAACTCTCCTGATATTAGCAGCATGTCATTTAAATTGCAGTAGAAACAGCTCCTAGTTATCCTGCCACGATTCAGTGACAGACTCATATTGCACCAAAACGCTGCAAATTTTGGCAATTAAAACAGTAATAAGCATTGTATGATTAATGAGGTCTTTCAATACCAGAAAAATATCATACATGCTAATGTGAATAATTTATGAGAGTGTCTGGTTCAATTTTCTAATGTCCACTATTCTGCCCAGTATGTTGCGAGGGTAAATGTACGCTGGATTTAGACTGTTTATTCCAGATACAATGCAGGTATTATATGTGATGCAATTTCTAGGCATTAGTCCAATTTCCAGCTCGACAAGGAAACAGCTGAACAATGGCAAAGCGCTGACAGCATCTTTGGGACTTCTGTGTTCACGTGTACATGTGCAAAATCCCAAAGCAGCTGAAATTACCTCTGTAATGTTGGCATTTTACCAAATATCCTCACAGAACCTGGCCATCGGCATGTTCATGTTCATGGGAGAGAGAGGCTAAGAGATTAACTCGTGCCGTGTAGAAAGTGTAAAGCACGAGACGTGGGCTGGAGTGAGAAACTTTCTGACGTCGGAGAGAGCAGAAACATTTCTGTGGTCAAAGCGATGAACTGACTTGCCAAGGACCTGAGTCCAGCCTTTCACAAAGCTACAGCTATCTCACACATTTTTGGCTTGATCCAGTAATCGATCTTCAAATGCCATGCGCTACTGACAGCAAAAGTGACCTGAACACCACATAATGTACCACTCCGGCCTCCCACACCCATCTTTATCAGTTGCATTGATATGTAGCCTTCATAGTTGCATGTCATCCCCATGTAGTGCTGCAAATCTGGCTGCACACACTCTCAGCTATACAAATGTACACCATTCACTGGCACACATCCTTCTTTCGCTCAGAGAGTAGTCCGTATCTGGAACGAGCTGCCAGAGGAAGCGAGAGGAGCTGATACAATTACAACTTTTGAAAGACATTTGAATAGATATATGGATAGGTAAGGTTTAACCCAAAAGGCCAACTTGGTCGGCATGGACAGAAAGGGCCACAGGGCTTGTTTCCCTTGCTGTATAGCTCTATGAATCTGTGACTTTATCCATTACTTTCTATAGCACTTTTATACCATTTTACATCAAGTCTGCAATTTATCCCATCAGTTAAAGCATAAAAAGAAGTTTAATTTGACACCTAATTCACTTTCATATATTCAGTATTTAAAAAGCTATGGCCATTTTCATACTCAGAAATTAGCATCTTGTTCCCTATTGCTTTTCCATTGACTTTACACAAAAGCTGCGATCAAGGACAGTCAAAAGCCCATAACGTTCTTAAAAATTAAGAGAACTGAATGAAATTTTCAGTTATTATAGATTGAAGCATTCTGAAACAAATATGAACCAATCTTACTTGGATGACCTGAAATCAAAACATATAATTAGTTAGTTACCTAATTGTAGCTAATCACAAAATGCAATTACTAGATCTAAACATCTATCCATTTCTTAAGAAAAGATTAACATTTTTAAACAGCCTAAGTGTCTAAATAACATTCACGCAAGAATTCACAATATAACATTTTAAAATCTCATTGTCATGAATTTATAGGTCAAATGGAAGGAATTTAGTGTTTAATTACCGTAAATTAATGGCCATTTTAATCATCTATGAGTGGGTTTTTGTGGAACGCGATCGATTGGAACGTTGCGGTTGCGGTGAATTTAAACCCCATATCGGCAAGAAAAGTACTGCCAGTTTGTATGGGTCCTAAGTCACCTTTTCGCAACATGAAATTTTGATTAAAGGCATCCTAAGAAGCAAGTTTATATGAAAAAATAAACGGTGTACCTTGCCTTGTCCCCTACGTGAGATCCGTCCCGTTGTCGGCGTTGACGGCATTAGAAGATGATTTTTAATTTACTACTGCTATTAAATTATCCAGCGCTAATTTTAATAAACTTAATAAAATGGCAGTTGAAGCAAGTTTTCTTCAGCAACTAAACAGTCTGTTTAAATTCGATTTTAATAGGCTAGAGAAAAATCGCATTTTAAACCCGCCCCCCTCTCAAAGGCGCCAAAGTCGCGCACAGTGGCAGAACTGCAGCGCCGCTGAAGGTAAGTTTTGTAACATACCTACTCTCTGACTCTAATATTACATTTTTGCAGCTATATCTGAAACATTATTGCCATTGAATGCTGTTGAGTTTTTCAGCAATATGTCTCCATACTATCTGTAAACTACTCTATCTTGTACCAATAGCTTAAGCTTAATGTACTATATTGAAGCCTCAAGTTATGCTTTTTCACACTAGTGGGAACATTCTTTCTGCATTCACTTTAATAGCTTTCGTAGCTTTTCAGAACCTCTATTCGATTACTCCTCTGTTTGCTTTTCTTGAAGGAAAAGAGATTGTCTGTTTATCCTTTACAGATATATATTCTTCCATTTCCAGTATCATCCTCATAAATCTTTTTAACACCACCTCCACTGCCTTGATATTCTTCCCATAATATAGCAACTAGAAATGTATGCAGTAATGTAAGTGAAGTCTAATCAAGGGTTAGTCGAAGTTTAGCACAGCTTTCTTGCTTTCCGATTCTATTTCTTTAGAAATAGTCTCCAGAGTTTTGTTTTCTTTTATTTATGGTCTTGACAAAACCTTACAGATAATAAATATCTTTAGCAAGCTTCCTTTAAAATATATTACCTCATATTTATCCGCGTCATACTTCATTAGCCAGGTGATTTGCCTGTTTTAATAAATTGATTAATGTCCTCAGGTTATTTACTCTCACTATTGACTGTCCCGTTAATTTGTTCACAACAGCAAATTTAGAAATGGTGTTTATGATTCCTGTGGAATAAGACTTACTGCCCTCTCCACCTCCCAATCAGTGCTTTCTGTCCATCACGAACACCAGCAAATGAATGCTGCCCCCATGCTGCTGTATGACCCTGATTTCAGATTTGCTGACCTTATACACTATTTTCTATTATGGTGTACGGTCTTTGAAGGTTATTGAAGGTTTTTGAAGGAAAATCCAGGTAAAGCATATCTATTGTACTTTAGGTCCACCACCAATTTTACAGCACCCTTGGTTCCAGAGCCTTTCTGCATGATCTGTCTTGATGGACCAACAGAGGTCACGGTCTCCGAGAAGAATCAAATGGTATCGCAATGGTCCGCCTAGGCCATCAAGGGGCCGAGATTCTGGCCTGCAAAGTCAGTCTCGGGAGTTGGCAATGGGAACAGATCTGCCAGTTCCGGCTGGGCCAGAGTTCCAGAGCTCTGGCCAGGTGGACAACCTTGACCCATTGATCGGCCACGGAAGTTCCGATGAGTTCGAGATTGGCTGTCACACCAGGCCTAGGCGCTACATTTTCGTGGGAACTTCCAGAGGGGATTTCAAGTGTGTTCTTGCAATTTTGTCTGGATCAAAGGAGGTGCTGGACCACCAGATGCCAGGAAATCGGTGCCGGGAAATTATTGTTTATTCCGAAGATAGACGCATAATGTTGGAGTAACTTAACAGGTCAGGCAACATCGCACATCAAAGCCATGTATTGGGTTGTGCACTATGCCAAAAAGTAGATGGTATCTCCTTGCCACTATTCATTCAAACACAGTTATAAGGTTAGATATGGGATAAAACAAACAGAAAATGTTGGAAGGTAGACAAAAAATGCTGGAGAAACTCAGCGGGTGAGGCAGTATCCATGGAGCGAAGGAATTGGCGACGTTTCTGTTCGAGACCCTTCTTCAGACTGATGTTGGAAGCACTCAACATGTTATTTTGTGGAAAGAAAGACAGTTAATGTTTCAGGTCAGGGATCTCTCCACAAGGACACAAGTATCCCCTCGAGCTAAGGCTGGGTATCATTCAGCAGCTGCATCCTGAGCTGCAGTTATCTGATGATTTTATTTTTTATCAGGAATCTTCTTGGACTTCTGAATGGAATTGCTAGCAGATTGGTGGTATGAATCCCTAACATTATTACAGTTACGCTTGGCTTTCCACAAACAGAGAGCAAATGCTCTTCTAGGGCCTATCTGAGATTAAATTCGGGTTCAAAAGGTTCAATCTTAGGATTGAAGTCTTTGCACCATTCAAGTGCTTGTAAATTGTCTATTAGAAACACAATTTATATTCTCTAAAATGAAGCCATGGGGTGCGATACAGTGTACCCCCTGAAGATGGCACATCATCACTACAGTAGTGGATGCAACAGACTTCACTACTTCAATTCTGCAAGATATATTACTGAGAAATCTAAATTTTCTTTGAATATTGAAAGATAGACATATGCACAAGACACTTCACTGTGATATTTAAGATTTTAGAAGCATTTTATAATTCCCTACAAAAGACATTTAAACCTGAATGACTGGACTTTCTTCCACAATTGAACAGAATGAATGTAAATTTGAGGTTGTGAGGATTATATGCAGGGGAGAGATAAGACTTTGCCTTCAATCACATGAGCAGGAGATTCACTGTGATGGATGTTTGTGTAAATTGTGTTGTGTCTTGGTTCTCTTCTTGTTGTATGTCTGCAGAAACCAAATTTCGTTTGAACTTCAGTGAGGTTCAAATGACAACAAATAAATTGTATTGTATTGTATATTGCTTCATATTGTCCTCTTACCCACACCAGGACACACCACTGTCCACTCTCCGTCCACGCCAGTGATAGCAGGTGACGTGGGATGGCACGGTGGTGCAACACTGGTGTAAAGCTAGTTCAATCCTGACCACGGGTGCTACCTGTATGGAGTTTGTTCGTTAATAGGTTAATAGGTTAATTTGCTTTGGTAAAGATTGTAAATAGTCCCTAGTGTGTTGGATAGTGCTAGTGTACGGGGATCACTGGTCCGCACTGACTCATTGTGCTATTGGGCCTGTTTCCGCGCTGCATCTCTAAACTGAACTCAAAACCTGATTTACCTTATTTCCCTCCACTCCACTCCCTGCTGGGCTGATCTGTGGGAGAAGCAGTAAGCCCATGGGGAATTTGCAAGAGTCTTTGTAATGATGGAGGAAGTCTGTATGCTCCCTCGCCCTCCACCACTATAACAAACCTCTCCTGGTGATGCCTTTGTCTTGCATTAAGCTTATTATATGTTGTCCTGCTGCAGTATCCTTGTGGCAGAACTGCTGGAGTTTCATTGGGAATGCCAGGAACAGTGCCAGTATGTTGCTTGAGCTTTGGAATTACTCTTAACCCAGGTAAATGGCTTCGAGTTGATTTGAAGGATAGGATATGTAATATTTTCAGCTGGATATCCAACCTGAAGAGGAAAATGGTGCAAATATTCTGTCAGTGGAACCAAATTATCAATGCATTAGATTACAATTGATTTTCTTTTTTGCTTTATTCAATCTATTTCCAATTCACATTCTCCTTTCACTCCATTTATAATCATTCTGAATAAATATTATTTCTCTCACTTCACATTTACATTTACTCAGTCAATTTCTTCTATTTGTTCACCATACCCCTATTCTTATGTAAAAACAAAGAGTGCTGGACAAACCCAGGTGCTCAGCCAGCAGCGGGAAACCTAACTGATAACTTTGACCAAAACTTGAAAATAACTTTTGAAACTGGTACATTTTAAGGAAGTACAATGGCAGGGATAGATGAGGGAGGGAAGTACAAGTTTGGTCAGAGAAGACAGGAAAGTTTAAATGACAAAGGAATTGATGATCAAAAGAAAGAGGAATGCTGGATAGAGTGCAATTTTGATCTCCAAATTTGAGGAAGGACATTCTTGCTATTGAGGGAGTGCACCGTAGGTTCACAAGGTTAATTTCCGGGATGGCATATATTGATAGAATGGAGCTGCTGGGCTTGAATACTCCTGAATTTAGAAGGATGAGAGGTGTTCTTATTGAAACATATAAGATTATTAAGGGTTTGGACACGCTGGAGGCAGGAAACATGTTCCCGATGTTGGGGGAGTCCAGAAGCAGGGGCCATAGTTTAAGAATATGGGGTAAGCCATTTAGAACGGAGATGAGGAAAAACTTTTTCACACAGAAGGTTGTGAATTTGTAGAATTATCTGCCTTAGAATTCCCTGGATGCTTTCAAGAGAGAGTTAGATAGAGCTCTTAAAGGTAGCGGTGTCAGGAGATATGGCGAGAAGGCAGGAACAGGGACTAATTGTGGATGATCGGCCATGATCATATTTAATGCCGGTGCTGGCTCGAAGGGTCGAATGGCCTACTCCTACACCTATTGTCTATTGTCCAAATCAAAATGTGGGCTCAGAGGAGGTATAGGTACATGAAACTGCAGATGTTGGTTTATAATTTTTAAAAAACAGAGTGCTGGAGTACCTCAACTGGTCAGGCAACATCTCAGGAGAGCTTGGATAGGTGACATTTCGTGTCAGAATCTTCAGTGTAGAGGGATATGGAATTAATGCAGGTAAGGAGAATTAGTATAGATAGGCATGATGGTCATTATGATGCACCAATTTGAAGGGCCCATTTTCATGCTGCACAACTCTATGCATCTATGACTCTAAATAGGGGACTAGTGAATTTCAAGTGATTGTGGGAAGGAAAACCGCATTGAGATGAAGAGCGTTTTGGAAACATGGGCCTGCTGAGTTTCAAAGGAGTTAAATTTAAAGGCAAAGGTAACAATGCCTCTGTGAACTTAAAGGCCCATGAGAAATAAAGGCACAGTAAGTTTCAAGGGAATGTGGGAAACAGGGCGCAGGTGAATTTCAAGGCAAAGCGGGAAATTCGACCCTGATGTGTTCCAAAGGGAGCAATTGAAACTGGGCACCGGTTAGTTGAAAGGTAACATGGGAAATAAAAGCTGGTATGTTTCAAGGGAGAGCAGGAATCCGGGCACCTGTGATCTTAAAGGGAATGCAAGAAATGGGACCCAGTCAGTATCTGGGGGATGTAGGAAATGGGACCCAGGGAATGTAGAAGTAATATGGGAAATGGGGCCCTGGTGAACTGCAAGGAGCGTGGGAAATGGGGCCTTGGTGAGTTTGAAGGGAGTGTTGGAAGCAAGAAGTCAGTGAGTTTCAAGGGATGTGGGAAGCATCACCCAATAAGCCAGAGGCCAAACTGTTGGAAAATTAGATAGTGGGTTATCAGAATGAGATTGAAGCTGACTCCCTGGCCTCAATACATTCACAATTTACTTTTTCTGTCTACAAAAACATGCCTTAACTACTCAAATCACCTTATATCCTGGCATCATTCACCTCAAATGGTGTTGAAGTGAATTTATGTTTCATTGTTTTCAGATCCTTCCTAATATGTACAGTACCTGAACTGCAGCCTAGTTATGATTTTGTATCAGGTCAATTATATCTTTGCATTTATGTTCTTGAACACAGCCACAGAAAATGGTCGGCTAGATTTAGTTTCAAAATGTACTACTCCTTACAGTATATGAAGAATTAACTCTGTCCTAGGCTGGTTTGGTTGAATGACCTGTTTCTGTGTGTTAACTCCAGAGTATTTATCTGTGAACATGTGCATAATTTATGTTGCATCTGACCTGTAAATATTCCATAGGAAAACAATGTTGATATTTCATAATGTCTGCTGCACCAGAGCATGTTTATTGAAATAACTGCATCTAATATATCTGTGTCAGAAAAATTAAATGCTTTCTGGAGCTGCATGATCCTGTACCTGAGCATGTGAAAGTGATTAACATAGAAGTCTTTTGGAGAAAGATGGGAAAGTGCACAAAAGATTAAAACGATATTTGTAAGGGCAGCACAGTGGCGCAGCAGTAAGACCCGGGTTTGATCCTGACTTCAGGAGCTGGCTGTATGGAGTTTATACATTCTCCCTGTGACTGCGTGGGTTTTATCCGGGAGCTCCAGTTTCCTCCCACACTCCAAAGATGTGCAGGTTTTTAGATTATTTGGCTTCTGTAAATTGTCCCTAGTGTTTAGGATAGAACTAGTGAATGGGTGATTGTTGGTCAGCCTGGACTCGGTGGGCCGAAGGGCCTGTTTGCACGCTGTATCTCTTAACTTAACTAAACTTAGCTAAACTAAACTAAACTAAATTAGGCTGGTGCTCAGAGAACAACTTAGCACTCAATACAAAAAAAAACAAAAGAGCTCATGATTGGCTTCAGGAAGAAGCAGGGTGACCATCCCCTACTGCACGTAAATGGAGAAAGAGTGGACAGAGTCTCCAGCTTCAGGTTCCTGGGCACCCACATCTCAGCAGATCGCAGGTGGTCAACTAACACGCACTCCCTGGTAAAGAAGGTACAGCAACGACTTTACTTCCTATCCTAAGATCACTCAGAAAGTCAACTTGCCACAACAGCTGCTGGTGTCATTCTACCGTTGCTCCATGGAGAGAGTCCTGACACATGGCATCCTGGTATGGTACGGCAACAGTTCTGTGACTGACAAGAAGGCTCTGCAGAGAGTCATCAATACAGCCCAGAAGATCACCAACACACACCTGCCTGCCTCGGAAGAGATCTATTTATCTCGTTGCCTGCGGAATGCATCACGCATACTGAAGGACTCATCTCACCCTGCACATCACTTGTTTGCCCTTCTGCCCTCAGGAAAACATTGCAGGTCCATCAAATCACACACCACAAGATTAACAAACAGTTTTTGCCCCAAGGCCATCACCACTCTGAACTCTGCACTGAACACACAGCCCCATAGCCAATATTTTGTACTGCCACAACACTATACTGTGAAATATTGCACATTCTGACTTGACGTTTTCTTGCCGTTTTTGTTATTCGTTATTCGTTATTATTTATCTGATACGTTGGAGCTCCACTCAGGCAGTTTGTCTGAAATGTTGTTGTATGTATTTACAATGACAATAAAGTTATTATTATTATCATTATTATTAAATTAAACTAAGATGAAGTAAGAAAATGTGAAGTTTACGAAGTTTAAAACCTGACACAGCAGAGTGGGGTTGAATGGCCTGTTTCAGTGCTGTACCTTCTATGGCAGTAGTTAAACAAGAGTACCTAATAATGATATAGTATGTCTAAATGGGAATTGTTGAACCTAAACATTAACAACTTCCAATACAATCACAATATAATCATTTTAAAAAGGGAATAATTAATAATTTTTGGCAGACTATGGAATGACTTTTCAAATTTTATTGCAGATAAATGCTTCCATTCCTCTTCATTATCATTCTGGTGGGCGGCTTTGTGTGGATAAGGCTCTTACAAATAAAATGATCTTGGGATTAAAGTGTCACATTTGTTGCAGGATGCTCTTTGTTCAATGGAAGCAATTAACTGCTGTTTTATCTCTTGAAGTGTAGCAATATGTTTGGCATGCTGAAAAGTCCACCTGTGATCTGCCTCGGACATTCAGCTCGCACTATATTCCAGCACTAAGTTACGCGCACAAAGCAATTGCAGATTTTGTCTTATGAGTTCTCTGCAAATGGTAGTGGACATCAGCCAAGCTCGGCTGTCTACTCTCTACTTGTGACCTTATGTAAAGAGGTATGAAAAGGCAGCATTTTCAACTTGCACTGAACTAATTGTAGCATCCAGGCTCTGCAGAGGTTGACTAATTCAGTACCGACCAGTGCCAAAAACCCTGAGATCCCTGTACTTCATTATCACCCTCAAAACATGTCCCTCAAACAAGGCCCTACATCACCATTAACCAAGGTGATGCATCTGGCTCCATTTTAGAATGGGCCCATTGCCGGGGAATCAAAATGCATGCCTGTTCCAGGCTGTAAGCCTCTTTTATGATGCAAACATTAATTTAATATGCTCCCTATGGAGGAATTACTCTGCAGAACAAATTATAATGTAAAAATACTCACTAAAATGCTTTCCTTTCTTGCAAGTTATGAGATCACAAGCATTTAACGAGAACTATGCAGAGCTCAAAGGTCGGGAGAAAAGCAATGAAATATCATTGTAAGAATTCTTAATATACTTCCCTGAATTTCTTCCATTTTTGTGGTTTTGCAGTTCTGTAAATAGGTTAATATTGTGATTGATTTGTAAAGAATAAATGTGTAGGGATGTAAGGAGTGATCGAAGGAGTAACATTTAACCTTCTACGCTTGTTCTTGAATTACAAGCTATTGGGCTTGTTTGGTTGTTGTGTAAAGTCAAGTGGATACCTTGGAATTGAGTTGAGATTAAATGAATAGGTAGCGACCTTGATGAATGGATTAATGAAGCATTGCATTTCATCATTCACTGAACATTTCAACATTGACATTATTTTTGCAAAAATTAAAATATTCATAAGTTTAGCAGAAACATTTGAATGTCTTTTTTTCTGCAATGTCAAAAGCAGTGGGAACATATTTTATCCAAAGAGTCTTTGATTAAGATAGATAAGGAACAGCATTAAAATGATGAGCAAGGACTGTGAATATTTCCATTATCACTCTTTTCTTTCAATGTACTTTTAGTTACATTTATAATTTAATTTAATTCAGGACAAAACAATTTGCTAATTGTTTTGTTAATATATCCTTTTCCAGATTATATTTCTGATAACCCCTTCTGAACACTTCCCTCAGTTTTGGCTCATTGTTCATCATTAAGACAATCTGCACTGAATCTTCATCTATGGAAAGGAAAGGAAACCCTTTTTAATAAGTGTAACTAACGACAGGAACTGAAGAGCTGGAAGTGCAGGGAGCATCGTAAATCCTTCCATATTGTCGGTGCACTGTTGAGGAATTACATTTGGGCACGAGAGTGTCTCTTCAGTGATGGCACTTAAAATTCAAATCCTTGGTTTTGTAGCGAGTTAGGAACAGCTAAGAGGAAACATAATTGTCATAGAAAAGGAAATGCAGTGGGGAAGTGTAAGTTAATTAAAAAGGAAAATATGTGGAACTTTACAAATTAACAATATTCTGAGTCTTGTCTTTTTTTAAACATTTGGCAAAAATTAGCTTGTGTCAGGAATTTGCTCAGAATTCTTTCACATTCAATGTATGTAAATTCTGTGCACATTTAAGAAAAAGGGAGGGGGAGAGGAAACAGCTCCTTGGTGCATGCCAAAGATTAATTAGATCTTTTACATTCCCTATTTAAAATATATGCAATTAATACATCTTAGTGAGAGTAATTTACATTGGACAGGAGATGAAACTGAGCCAAGCAATCTCTGCCAGTTATAAAGGAAATGTTTATCTGAGATTTTTTCTGTTTAAAAAGTCCAGTTTTTTTTCACAGGGACTAAAGGGCCTGTCCCACCCGGTGACCTAATCCGCGAGCTATGGCGAGTTTGTCCTCGACTCATACTCGCAGCATGGTCGACACGAGGTCGTAGGAGGTCTTTGTAACTCTCCTTCATGCTCGAGAGTAGTCCACATGTACTCAAGGCCTCAGCTAGGTCGCGGCCTGTTGAAAAATGCCCGTGAGTAAAAAAAAGTCGCCATGGATAAAATCGATACTTTTTTTACTCGTAGGTTTAGTCGTAGTAAATTGGCATGTTAGTCGTAGGTAATCGAGGGTAGTCGAAGGTAGTCATAGATAGTCTTCATTATAGTCGAAGGGAGGTCGAAGGAGATCGAAGGAGGTCGTCTTCACTCTCCACTATTCGGTGTCCAGTTTTCCCGAAGTTAGTCGTAGCTAGTCTTCAACATAGTCGAAGGAGGTCGAAGGAGGCCTTCAACATGCATTTTTTTCAAACTCTCCTAAACTCACAAATTAGGTCGCCCAAGTGGGACAGCTCCTTTAGATCTCAAAAAAAAAATCAAGGATATTCATTTTGTGAAGTATTTTTAGACTGTTGATTTTCTTTCTTACAAAATATTGGGAACTTTTATAGATGGACGAGTGATGGCTTGAACTGTATACATGCATTATTAGAAGTCTGACTAGGTAGAAAAGTAATTCACTCATCGCTCAAGTGATATCAATGTTAAGATTCCTTCACCGTCACTTCTGATATATGGAAACTTTTTCTTGCAACAGCCATTACAACGAAGAGCTACGTAAATAGTTTTGGACCCATAAGGCGGCAATGTGGCGCAGCGGCAGAGTTGCTGCCTTATAGCGCCAGAGACTCCGATTAGATCTCGACTACGTGTGCTGTCTGTACGGAGTTCTCCCCGTGACTGCGTGGGTTTTCTATGAGATCTTTGGTTTCCTCCCACACTCTAAATTGGCTGGGCACAAATGTAAAATTGTCCTCAGGATAGTGTTAATGTTTACGGGGATCGCTGGTCATCACGGACTCGGTGGGCCAAAGGGTCTGTTTTCACACTGTATCCCTAAACTAAACTAAACCTGACCATCTGAAAGACAGATAATTTCTCATAGTTACACAGAGCAGAAACAGGCCATTCAGCCCAACTTGCCTGTGCCAACCACAATATCTAACTGAGCTCGTCCCATTTTCCTGCATTTGTCCCAGGTCATTCTGAACCTTTCCTATCCATATAACTGTCTTTTGTAATTGTACCTGCCACCACCACTTCCTTTGGCAGCTTTTTTTCCATACACCCACTACCCAATGTGAAAACTTGCCCCTTAGACCTCCTCTCACCTTAAACATAGGCCCTATAGTTTTGACTCCTCTACACTGGGAGAAAGACTGTGACCATCTACCTTATCTGTGCCCCTCATGATTTTACACACCTCCACAAGATCACCCCTCAGCCTCTTTCCCTCCAGTTCAAATAATCTCAGCCTATCCAGTCTCTCCTTATAACTCAAGCCTTCCAGTTCAGCAACATGCTTGTGAATCATTTCTGTACCCCCTCTGGCTTAATCATGTCCTTTCTACAGACACGGCAACCAGAACTGCACACAATACTCCAAGGGCGGCACAGTGGCACAACAGAAGAGCTACTGCCTTACAGCTCCAGAGACCTGGGTTTGATCCTGCCTATGGGTGCTTGCCTGTACTGAGTTTGTATGTTCACCTCGTGACCTGCGTGGGTTTTCTCCAAAATCTTCAGTTTCCTCCCACACTCCAAAGTCGTGCAGGTTTGTAGGTTAATTGGCTTGGTATAAATGTAAATTGCCCCTAGTGTGTGTAGGATAGTGTTAATGTTCAGGGATTGCTGGTCAGCGCGGGCTTAGTGGGCCGAGGGGCTTGTTTCCGTGCTGTATCTCTAAACTAAACTAAATTGGTGTCTCATGTACATTTTGACAGGTGTAACAAGATCTCTTGTACTCAGTGCCTCAAGCATGCTAAAGTGTTTCGTCACCAAGAAACAAACTGCGGGAGGACCTCAGTGGGTCAATCCGCATCTGTAGAAGGAAATGGGTAGATGGCATTTCAGGTTCAGTAATTTGATTTTTGCTCAAGATTTCAGCTTCTGCAGCCTATTCTGTCTGCCTTCTTCGCCACCCTGCCTAACTGTTGCCGCTGCCAGGGAACTGTGTACTTGTACTCTGAGGTCTTTCTGTTTCACAGCAATCCCCTGCTCCTCTCCACTGCCACCCCTCCACCCTACAATTCACTGTTCATGTCCTGCCATTGTTTGGCTTTCCAAACTACACAATTTTGCACTTATCTGGGTGAATATTTCAAAGAGTAAGAACAATGATTTTCTGCCATGTTATTTAAAATATAAATCTCACGGGGCTGAACTTATTTTTGTTGGAGCATATGACTGAAGAGGACAATTGTTCATGTTGAGATGTGGCCAAAGCAAAATGACCAAGGTTAGAGCCGAATATAAATTGAACAGATTATCAGCATGAAGTCATAGGGTGATACAGTACAGAAACAGACCCTTTTGATTCTAGCACTCATAACAGGAGCAATTTGCAGTGGTCAATTAACCTACCAACCCACAGGATTTTGGGATGTGAGAGGAAACCAGAGCACTCAGAAGAAACCCACATGGCAAATGTACAAACTTTACTCGGATAGCACCAGAGGTTAGGATCAAGAGTCAGGAGTGTTTAATTGTCATATGTGCTGACAAAAGAACAATCTTACTTGCAGCTACATAACAGGCTTGTAACAGGTAGAGCACATAGAAAAAATATAACAAACAAAAATAATCAATACATCATTCACCCAATAAATGCATAAAAGCCCAAAGTCCTTAGTGTAATCATGCATTCCATATGTGTAGGAACGAACTGCAGATGCTAGTTTCTACCGAAGATAGACACAAAATAGACCCGAAACATCACCAATTACTTTTCTCCAGAGATGCTGCCTGACCCACTGAGTTACTCGAGCATTTTGTGTCTACTTTCAGCACATTCCATGGTTCAGAGTTAGTGTTGTGTAGTGTTCAACAGCCTGATGGTTGTTGGGAAGAAGCAATTCTTGAAACTGGTAGTCACGGTTTTCAGACTTCTGTACCTTTTTTCTCCTAGTAGGAGTGAAATGAGAGTGTGGCCAGTGTGGTGTGGGCCTGATGGTGCTGGCTGCCTTTTTGAGGCAGCACCATTTATAGATCTCTTCCATAGGATCTGGGTCACTGGTACTGCTAGACAGCACCTCAGCCAGCTGTGCCACTGTGCCACCTAAGCTTACAGAATGACAAGAGGTATGACAGATGTGGATAGAAGCAAGGAATTTCCTTTGGACAACAAATGCAGAATCAAAAGAATTGAACATAATATAGAAATAAAACGTTATTGACAAGAAAAGCCACACATGCCACCTGACTAATTGAGTGTTTCCAACAATATTGTTTTGCTTTTGAATAAAACTAGTAATCTTTAGACAATGGAAATAATGCGACTTGCATTGAATATTTAGAACAGAATCCTATCTAAAGCAGCGTTCCAACCAATGCCATGCCGATTACCTCCATGAAATGGAGCATTTTGTAAAGTCAAAAAGGATAAAAACAGATTTAAGTGGTCAAATGCTTCATGGAAAATAATTGTTCTTATTGAGATGCAGAGAATGCAAAGGGACACAGGTTAGAGCAGAATACAAATTGATTTACTGAAGAGCTGCCTTTCTATTTTCTAGAGGAGATTAATAAAATATTTAGACAGGCCTTCTCTCAGGCAATTGAATAGAGTTGTTGACATGCTACTTGCCTCGGTAAATATCAATACCTCATAGTTATGCAGAAGCATTAATTTTGTGAGCATCACTTCATCATTCATTTGGTAACTATATTTTGCAGATGAGATATTGGAGTGAAGGTTCGTGGCAATATGTTGTGGGTGAAGAGAACAGCAGGTGCTTCCCCAAAGCTCTCATTGAAGAGTAAACTCGAGGATCTCCAGGCTCTTCACAAATAATTTAATCAGGTAGGTTATGGAAGGGTCTATAGTGGATAATGGTGAAGGATTTGGGATGGGAGCACTGCTAAATTTATAGAAAACACTTAATAGGGACATTTCCATTAAATATTTATAACCATTGCAGTTTACAGCTTAGAAAGCCATTCATTCTATTTCATCAGTGCGGGTTCTTTGACTCAACAGAAACTAATATTACCCTTGTAAAATATTTATTTAATTTTCTTCAAACAATTCACGAACCTGTACCTCAGCCAATCTTGCTCAACTGTTAAGAGTTTCTATTTAAAAAATAATCTTCTTGAAAGGTATCCAACTATTTAAATTCTTACGCTCCTCTGTTTCACTAGAGTCTCGTGTCACTCTCCATAACTATAGATTACAGTTTGCAGCATTATTCTCATCAATGTAGATTGAATTCTCTCTATTCCTAAAATCCTTTCCATTCTGGCAAAGATCACAAGGTCATATGATAGGAGTAGAATTAGGCTCATCGCCATTCAATCATTGCTGATCTATCTCTCCCTCCTGACCACAGTCTCCTGCCTTCTCCCCATTACCTCTGACACCCATACTAATCAAGAATCTATCCATCTCTGCCTTAAATTTCTCCATTGTCTTTGCCTCCACAGTATTCCACAGATTCACCACGCTCTGCCTAAAGAAATTCCTCCTCATCTTCTTCCTAAAATATATATTTTTAATTCTGAGGCTATGACCTCTGGTCCTACACTCTCCCACTAGTGGAAACATCCTCTCCAAATCCACTCTATTCAAGCCTTTCAATATTCTGTACATTTCAATGAGACCGCCCCATATAATGGCATAATGCAAAAATACATTTAATTATCTGCCAGTCTCAGAAAGCTTTTTTCCCATTAGCGTAATCCCATTTTCATCAGTTGAAACCCTAAATATTATTTAGGTCACAACATTCTGTTCCTCTCACCTCTTGTCATGCCTTCCATATGTGCATCACTCATTCATATTAAGTTGGGTGTTTAAAAAAAATTGCCAACATGTTTAAAGGTTAAGATTTTTTTTTTTTTAAATTCTGAACTGTTTGATCAAATCCCTGTTTAATGCCATTAAATTTCAGCATCGAATGCCACTAAGTTTCATGCTCAAATCTAAAACATTTGCTTACGCAAAGGACCAAAAGTTGGATGCAATAGTGGCTGCTAATGGAGCACTTCTCTCTAATTCCAATGAGTTCATTTATCTTTGTTTTTTGTTGTCAACATTGTTATTGTCATTCCCCTTATATTGTATACAGCGGATGTGCATTTTACAATAGTTAATGAAAATGCACACTTACGAAATTCACAAATCTCTACCAAGTTCCAGATAAGGTATAAAAATTAACTCTTGCTGAATTTACGTGAAAAATTAAGCAAATCAATATCAAATGTGTACAGAGAATTGAACTAGTTTACCACGGGCAGTGATCGCAGGCTGCCATTCACAATGAGAGGCTACTTATGAAATTTGTTTTGGAAACTGACAAAGTAAGCGCTTCTATTGATACTTGTGCAATGATATGTTATCAAAGCATGTTACATCCCTTTCTAGTTAATTAAAACAAAATCTTTTTCACTTCTGACTGCAATACATTCAGAGTTCCCTTGGTCAAGGACTACCCACCTCAGGCAATTTTATCCTGAGAGAAAACCTTCCTGGAGGAAAGCATCCTCACTTCTAAAATGGGACTCGATGGGAAATAAGTGTTTCCGATATTGTAAGTCATGATAAGGGTGGTTTTACATAGAAACATAGAAACATAGAAATTAGGTGCAGGAGTAGGCCATTTGGCCCTTCGAGCCTGCACCGCCATTCAATATGATCATGGCTGATCATCCAACTCAGTATCCCGTACCTGCCTTCTCTCCATACCCTCTGATCCCCTTAGCCACAAGGGCCACATCTAACTCCCTCTTAAATATAGCCAATGAACTGGCCTCAACTACCCTCTGTGGCAGAGAGTTCCAGAGACCCACCACTCTCTGTGTGAAAAAAATCCTTCTCATCTCGGTCCTAAAGGATTTCCCCCTTATCCTTAAGCTGTGACCCCTTGTCCTGGACCTCCCCAACATCGGGAACAATCTTCCTACATCTAGCCTGTCCAACCCCTTAAGAATCTTGTAAGTTTCTATAAGATCCCCTCGCAATCTCCCAAATTCTAGAGAGTATAAACCGAGTCTATGCAGTCTTTGTTCATAAGACAGTCCTGACATCCCAGGAATCAGTCTGGTGAACCTTCTCTGCACTCCCTCTATGGCAATAATGTCCTTCCTCAGATTTGGAGACCAGAACTGTACGCAATACTCCAGGTGTGGCCTCACCAAGACCCTATACAACTGAAGTAGAACCTCCCTGCTCCTATACTCAAATCCTTTTGCTATGAAAGCTAACATACCATTCGCTAGATGTTTTCTAGATGTTCAACCCCTCCCTTGAGCGGTTACTGCATCTCAATTGTAATAACATCATCTCTGAGGTACCCTCTAAAAATCTTTATGTACCACACCTTCTTTTACCGATCTAATCATTTTGCCCTTGAAAAATGTCACCAAATTTATATGGACTGCCCATAATCAACTCAACAAATCTCCAACTGGTTTGAGCTCAGATTATGAAAATACATGAATGAAAAGAGTTTGGCGTCGCCATTGGTCTGCGGCGAGCGCTCTGCTGTTGTCCTCCCGTTGTCGGTCTGCCCCAGCAGCCATGAAGGCCGCGGCCTCCTGTGGAAAACTGGAAAACAGATACTGGAATCTTGCAATCAGTCTGGAGAAGTGTCTCAATCCAAAACATTGCCTATCCATATCCTCCACTGAAGCTGCTGGACCCGCTGAGTTACTCCAGCACTTTGTCTCTGCTTCAGACTTATTGAAAGCTAACTTTTGCAAGAATTACCCATGGACTGTGAAGGTGACTCACATGCAAATGTAGTTCCCAGAAGTGATGTCCAAGCACACGTTTTCATCACTGAATAAACTGCCTATGACCAGGATCCTCTACAGTCTATGCATCAGATGGATGGATCATTCTAGGAACAAAATTGCATTTTTTATCATCTATATGACCAGTTCCCCAGTGTAGTTCAAATTTCATTTTTCATTGAGATTGGATTGCTTACACCACAATAATGTTTGTTGGACCGTGCATATGCATTCTGTTAGTCCTGAGAGAACTCTATATTTTATTCATTTCTAGTGCTCCTTCATATTGTCCTCTCCTGTCCATAGGGAAAGATATGTGATTGCTTCTAACAAATAATATATCTTTTATTTGGTTCACGCATCTATACACAGCTGGTTGATTCATGTGAGTGATTGCTTGAGTAGCGTAGTCATAGGGTCAAAGAGTGAAGGGGCTGTCCCACTTGGGCGACCTAATCTGTGAGTTCTGGCGAGTTTTCCCTCGACTCATACTCGCAGCATGGTCAACACGAGGTCTTGGGAGGTCTTTGTAACTCTCCTTCATGCTCAAGAGTAGTCCCCGTGTACTCGAGGCCTCAGCTAGGTCGCGGCGTATTTTTTAACATGTTGAAAAATGCCCACAAGTAAAAAAAGGTCGCCATGGAAAAAATCGATGCTTTTTTTACTCGTTGATTGAAGGAGGTCGTCTTTACTCTCCACTATTCCAATTTTCCCGAAGTTAGACGTAGCTAGTCGTAGCTAGTTGAAGCTAATCTTCAAAATAGTCGAAGGAGGTCGAAGGAGGTCTTCTACATAGTCCAAGCGGGTCTTCAACTTGACATTTTTTCAAACTCTCCGAAAGTCTTCTAAACTCGCCAATTAGGTCGCCCAAATGGGAAACAGAGTGGAAACAGGCCCTTTGGCCCAACTTGCCCAAAATGAACAACATGTCCCAGCTATATTAGTTCCACCTACCCACCCGCATTTGGCCCATATCCCTCCAGAACTGTCCTATCCATGAACTTGTTTAACTATTTCTTAAACGTTAGGATAGCCCCTGCCTCAACTACCTCTTCTGGCAGCTCGTTCCATACATCCACCACCCTTTATGTGAAAAGGTTACTCCTCAGATTTTTTAGTGAATCTTTTCCCCTTCACCTTAAACCTGTGTCCTCTGATCCCCATTTGAAATTTGAATTAATTGATTGCATAATAATCAAAAGTAACGTGATCTTTACAGTCACTGGGATTGAAGTACAAAACTATTGTGACTTTCTGTGTATATGGACGTGTCCTCTCCTAGGTAGATGTGCTTCACCTGTAAGTTGTGGTGGAGACTGCACTAGGGAAGTATTGTGATTGGGAGCATGTGGGTGGGCTGGGTGATAGGCAGCCATGTGATCCAGGTACTGCCTAGAATTGCTTTGCCATTCTCTTTTACCCCAAAACAAAGATGATGGGGTGTCTTTATGTCAAATCCCTTTAGCGAATTAGTGCAAACAAAATGATAGAGTTGCAGTAAATTGCAGAAGAACAGCTTGAATGTAGAGCAAAAGGCATTCAATAGATCAGCTACTGAAATTGAATAGGGAGTTCTTATAAATGTAGCTGCCGCTTCCCGCAAAGGTTTTTCTTGGATTTCGAAATCTCCATGTAAACCAGAACACCATTTTTGTGAAAGGTGAACAGAAAATAGCGATAGAAGGGTGAAAGGGGGGTGGAAAATGGAGAACTGGGATAAGACTTTATTTTAGCTCAATCAGTCTTTGAATTGTATATGGATCATGAAGATGGCCTTTACTTTTTTTGAGATAGATTTAATTATTTGACTTTTATTTGTTAAAGTTATCACTGCCAAGTTTTTACCAAAAGGGTTTATTCATTAATATACTGGGAATGGCTGGATCTCCTTTGGTTTCCAGTGAATCCGTAGATAGAATCATTGGATCAGGGAGAGATGCTGCAGTGAAATAAGCTGTTATGTCCATCCTGTCCACACCGATCCTTAACCACTTATCTTTATACCAATTATACATTAATTCCATTTTTGAACACCAGGGACCTCTTATGCTTTACTCATCTATTTTTACATTGGCTGAAGTTTTCTAGCATTTCTTCTCCCAGATTTCTGCTGCCAATTCCTCATATTTATGCATGGAGATCCTGCTGGAAGCAGCCCTGCACCTTTGAACAATCCTGACCCGGGAAGATGTGAAATAATAAATAGTCAATGGATATTTTTAAGGAATAGATAGATAGATTCTGATTAGTACAGGTGTCAGGGGTTATGGGGAGAAAGCAGGAGAATTGGGATACGAGGAAGAGAGAGATCAGCCATGATTGAATAGCGGAGTAGATATGATGGTCCGAATTGCCTAATTCTGCTCCTGCTACTTGTGACCTTATGACCTAAATTACAGGGAAATAAGTGGTGGGGGGGGGGGGGGGGGGGGGGAATGGAATTGATCAGAATGTTCTGAGAGATTGAAAATGACATGAAATTGACGAGGGAACTATACGAGGGAATAGTTCCTGAATTCTTATAGGATATAGTTCCTGGGTTCCTTAAATGTTCCCGCATCTCTAAATCTCCAAGTAAATGTAGAATGCTGGACCTCATGATCTCCATATATCTCATAAGAGAAAAATAAAAAATAATTATAATTGAACAGGGAAAATAAATCCAGGCCCCAGTGGAAATTTGGACAGTAAATTAGAAGATATGATCATGCACGAAAATGTGGAAGCAAATTAACAAAGCAAAAGAAGATCAGAAAGGGAAGAGCTGAAGCAAGTCAGAAATTTTAAAATTCTGAATGAGGGAGAGCAACTGTGAAGGCAAAGGGAATTTAACGAAAATTTATCTTCTCTGTGGCTTAGGGCGATCTTTATGAATGCACAAGCAGCATTAATGATACATGTCAAGCAGGAAACCAGAAGTCAAGGGCTAAATTCTACATTTGCAGCTATTTGTTATATTTGTACTTGCTAATGGACTTCCCATAAGTTAGCTAAGCAAGCAGATATCAACCGTCCTCCCAAACAATGCAGGGTAATTCATAATTCACCTTCTGAAGAATTATTTATTTGAACACAATCTGAAAGAGTCCACAATCTGGGCAGCACAGTGGCACAGCGGTAGAGCCTAGAGCTGCCTCAGAGCGCCAGAGACCCCAGTTCAATCTTGACTGCAGATGTTGTCTTTGTGGTGTTTGCACGTTCCCTCTGAAACCGCATGGGTTTTCTCTGGGTGCTCTCATTTCCTCCCACATTCCAAATACGTGCAAGTTTGTAGGTTTAATTGGTCTCTGTACATTATCCCTAGTGGGTAAGGTGTGGACTTACAAAATTCTTAAGGGGTTGGACAAGCTAAATGCTGGAAGATTGTTCCCGATGTTGGGGGAGTCCAGAACAAGGGGTCACAGTCTAAGGATAAGGGGGAATTCCTTTAGGACTGAAATGAGGAAAACATTCTTTACACAGAGAGTCGTGAGTCTCTGGAATTCTCTGCCACAGAAGGTAGTTGAGGCCAGTTCATTGGCTATATTTAAGAGGGCGTTAGATGTGGCACTTGTGGCTAAAGGGATCAGGGGGTATGGAGAGAAGGCAGGTACGGGATACTGAGTTGGATGATCAGCCATGATCACATTGAATGGCGGTGCAGGCTCGAAGGGCCGAATGGCCTACTCCTGCACCTATTTTCTATGTTTCTATGTTTCTATGGATAAGAAAATGGAATTACATTGAATTAATGTGAATGGGTAGATAGACACAAATACTGGAGTAGCTCAGCAGGTCAAACAGCAACTCTGGAGAAAGGGAAAAGGTGATGTTTTGAGTCGAGACCCATATTCCGGGTGAACGGGTGACCGATGGTCGGTGTGGATTTGAAAGTGGGATAAAAAACTTCCTTATAGACATTCGGCTGTTGAACATTAAGGGCCAGTCCCACTTACGTGTCCTTGGCATGCAAATTACGCAACCTCGTGATCGCATTGAGGCGTACGGGCATCGTATGGCCGCGTGGGACTGGTCCCACTTAGAAGCGCGGAGGGGTATGTAGTTGTGCGCGACAGCGCGCGGGGCTCCAAAATATTTGTAGTGAACAAAATCTTTGCTCGCCAATGGCCTGTCGCGGAACTAACGGCCAAAGTGGAACAAGCCCAAGACCCTGGCGCGACGCAACGTAAAGCAGCAGAAGTAAGCAAACGATCACCGAACTCGGCCTGGGGCTCATGGCCGTTGCGGGGCCAAGAAAATTGAAGATAGACACAAAATGCAGGAGTAACTCAGCGGGACCGGCAGCATCTCTGGAGAGAAGCAATGGGTGACGTTTCGGGACAAGACCCTTCTTTTCAGACTGAAGAAGAGTCTCGACCCGAAACATCACCCATTGCTTCTCTCCAGAGATGCTGTCGGTCCGACTGAGTTACTCCAGCTTTGTGTCCATCTTCAAATTACGTCACGCGCTCCAGACGGATGTGCGTATGCATGTAATCGCGCCCGACGTTCGCGGGACCATCGTGGCTCAATGCGACCACGAGGTCGTGTAATTTGCGTGCCAAGGACACGTAAGTGGGACAGGCCCTTTACAACCTCAAATAAGCTCTGAACTACATGGACTATTAGTGTTAGTGTTATTATTTGTTTTTTGTGTGTACGTATGTGTGCGTGTATGTGTGTATATATTATATATATGTGTGTGTGTGTATATATATATATATATATATATATACACACACATAAATAATATATACACACATACACGCACACACACTGAACTTTTTTTTTCTCATTATTATATTGTTTACAATGTACTATGTGTACATATTCTGCTATGCTGCTGCAAGTAAGAATTTTATTGGTCTATCTGGGACATGACAATAAAACACTCCTAACTCTTGAAATGAAGGAGGGAAAAATAAAGATTAAATAAAGAGATAAAGATGGATTAAAGAAACAAATTAACTTTATTGTTGATATTAGTACAGCAAATTCATATGTTTAACACATATAGATGGAAAGATAAACGATGAGTTACATTTTCATGTACCATATGCAGAAGCTGTATATCTTGTTCTGCAACTTTATGATTTTTATGTTTCACTGCGAAGGTCAGCTTGCGCGAGGTAGCAATAACATTTGTGCATAAATAGTGACGAGGTCCATTAACTGCTTGTTATTGTAACAGCAAAATCTGCCTCAAATCTTATGCTCTGACATTTATCTAAAAAGCATTCAGATGGATTATTATCGTTCAAATATTAATAAGAATTCTACATTTGGGAAATGTTTTCGATAATTTTCTAAAAAATCTTATTTGGTTACCGAGGTCAAATAGATTTTACCTCTCGTCCAGGGCCATATAGTATTAAGTGTGTAAGAAGGAACTGCAGATACTGGTTTAAACTGAAGATAGACACAAAAAGCTGGAGTTTCGTTATCGATTGGGTTTGAAGAAGGGTCTCGAACCGAATCGTCACCCATTCCATCTCTCCAGAGATGCTGCCTGTCCCGCTGAGTTACTCCAGTTTTGTGTCTATCTTCCTTATAGTATAAACAATGGGTAGCTTGGAGTGAAGGATGTAAATAGAATTTGAACGAGTAAGCCTTCTAATTACAGTAGCACCAGTGATGAACCCAGCAAGGCAGAGACCAGCTCAGACAAAGCACACGACTGTGTTAACCCTGTGTTTCAAATTAAGCTGCTCTCTATTGAAGACTGGTGGTCAATTTATTGATGATGTTTAAAATTTTGAAAGCATTTATAGGCAATATACAAATAAACTACTTCTTTGAGTGGAGGTGGGTGGGTGGGTGGGTGTGTGTGTGCGTGTGCGTGTGTGTGCGTGTGTGTGCGTGTGTGTGTTTGTTTGTTGTGGAATCAAGGACAAAGGGGAAATTAGAACAATTACTTAAAAGTAGACACAAAATTCTGAAGTGACTAAGCGGGTCAAGCAGCATCTCTGGAGAAATTGGGTAGGTGACATTTCGGTTGGGGACCCTTCTTCGGACAAATAAATTATTGAGTTAACATATGAATATGTGGTGTTTCGGGTCAAGACCCTTCATACCCTTCATGATGAACTGTCTCAACCTGAAATGTCACCTAATCCTTTTCTCCAGAGATGCTGCCTGACCCGCTGAGTGACTCCAGCATTTTGTGTCTATCTTCGGCGTAAACTAGCATCTGCAGTCCTTCTCACACACTTATACATGCTTAAAATTAGAACCATGTTATAAGGGAGAAAATCAGAACAAAAGCCAATGGAAGTCTAGAACTCTTTCCCCAAATGATGTCTGCAGCTTTATGTATGAAATCAGTTGATAAAAGTTAGATATAGGTATCGATGTTTGTGGCACAATAGAGCTGCATTTTAAATCAGCCAATATCTAGTTGAATATTGATGCAGACTTGAAGGGCTAAATGGCCTATTCGCAGTCTTGTGTACTTAAAAAGATCAAAGTAGAATAAACTCCAGGGACCCTGAGCCAGTCAGGCGAGGAAGAAAGGCCGAGTTAGAATTGATGTTAAAGGGAGCAGAACTTTTGGATCAGACACAGTTTTTACGAGTTTGAAGCTTAGTGTTTGCTCAGCTCGTAAAATAGAGAAGAAGGAGGGAGGCAGAATATAAAAGTTGCCAGAGCATATAGAGCAGGTTGGGTTCCCAGAGCAATACCGCATATAGACAGATGATAGGAAAAAAAATCAAAGAATATTAAAGTAGAGGCTTAAAACAGGAAGCTAAAACTCAAAGTTAAGTAAACAATTTCAATGTTTGGAAGTGAGTGAAACAGAATATATATAAAAGATGTTTGTGTTGTGCGTAAATCTGAAGTCGACTGATTTATGATATGTGACTTGTTTATTCTAATTGTATGGTTACCTGATTAGCACAAAAATAAAATCAGCAATGCTGAAGACTCCTTCTATTTTTACTATTATCATCTGACAATGCAGAAGGACAAAGCTTTGAAAATTATTGATGGGTGTTAATGCTTCCTATGTTAATCCCTCATTAGACTGCCTCACGAACATAAGTGAAACAATTTTAAATGCATGTTGAAATGAGCTAGAATCTACTCAAGGAAGGACCACTGCAGTCATGTCCTATAAAAGACTCCATGAGGGAAGGGTTAAATTGCGAGAGTGATTGTTAAGAAAACACTTCAACTGGGAAAGGATCCTGAACTCTCCCGTCAATGCCATAATCCAAGCCCGAGGCTCAGAGAGGGAGATCTGAAAACCGCAAACGACCATAGGAAATTGCAAAAATATTTCTCAGAGTATGAACCTTAATTAACCAAATTATAGAGAATTATTAAACCAACAAGGCAGAAGCAGAGTGAAACGAGGAACAACATGGCCTTAGTGCTGGGCAGTGGTTTGATTCAAAGCTGCAACAGTGAAACAGAGGCTCCAGGTCTTTAAGGTTGGCTAGACAATTAACTTTTCTTTTTAAGAGGAGATTACCTGACTCCCATTGTTATCCCAAGGGTCCCCTTTAAGTCTGCCAGAGGTGCAAATGTACAGAATATAAACACCTAAGTTAGTACCCTAACCCTCTGTACACCCCCCCAGTCCCTTGATGTCCCTTTAACAACACCCTGCAGTCACACACAAAGTGGCAATGTTTAATAGTAAATTAGACTACAGATTTTTCAATTTTGTTCATGCTTTGCAATTTTTTAAACCAAAATGTAATTGATGAGATAAAGATGGTGGGGCAAGATTGTTTTCAAACCATGCTTCTGAGGTGCAAAAACGTATCTAAATTTTAATTGTCTGAGTTTACTTTGTTTAGAGATACAGAGCGGAAACAGGCCCTTCGGCCCACCGAGTCCGCACCGACTGGCGATGCCCGCACATGAACACCATCCTACACACACTGGGGACAAATTACACTTATACTGAGCCAATTAACCTTCAAACTTGTGCGCCTTTGGAGTGTGGGAGGAAACCGGAGTTCTCGGAGATAACCCACGCAGGTCATGGGGAGAACATACAAATTCCGTACAGACAGCACCCGTAATCGGCATCGAACCCGGGTCTCCGGTGCTGAAAGCGCTGTAAGGCAGCAACTCTACTGCTGCGCCACCATGCCGCCCTTTTGTGCTGCGTCAGCGTGAATAGGGTAATTAAAACATGAAATAAAAAATATCAATTTTTGTCCATCTAGTCCTAATGCTAATCTATTGTACAACTGGGTCTTCCCAGTCGTATCAGCACTTACAATTTAGTTAGCTGGTCTTTCATCATTACTTTAAAACTCTTGATTCATGTTGATAGAGAGACAGCAAACAAGCGAAATTACTATCCCACTTCGACTCCTCTCCAGCAAGGACCCACATTAAAAGAGTAGAAAATCAATACATTTATAATAAAAAACATTAGTGATGCCGATGCTTTCTAGCCCACTGAACAAATCTCCTCAGGGAAAGGCCAGCATAAATAGAGCCTGATATACAAAGGTAATCAAGCAACATTGAAGAGTGATCTTTCAACCTCACGCTCCCATTAAAAATCCTGTCCTGCTGCTTTTTCCAGGCACCATTATCAAACGGTGGAGGATGAAAACCATTTCTTATAGGATCCTTTTGAATAACGCTCGTAAATTGTCTGGGGTTAGATCCCTTCACCTTTCCTTTTACGAATAGTTCAGCTATCCAGGGGGATAAAGGGAGATGAGATACACAGAAAGCAAAACCTTACAGATCTGTGCTGATAGAGAATCTCAAAGTTAATACAGAAGAATAGGGGTGGCATGTGAATATGTGATCATTTATTTTTTTAAAAATCCTAAATATATGTTTTTTTTGGTGAATATATATCTTATATTTCAATTTTAAGGTTTAAAATGCGATCTTCCCAGCTCCTAATTTGTTAATGAATTGATTGAAACATCCTCAGTCTTGTCTTCAGATCTCTGCATGATCTCATTCCACTCCAGCTCTGCAATTGCCTCTAGCCCTAGGGTGCAGGACACATTTGCTCTTCAGTGATCCTCCCATAAGGATCTCGCCTTCCATCCACACAGCACTGCTTGAAGCTCTGCCGATAAAATTTATGAACAAATCTTTGTTTGAAGGCCAAATCCCACTTTCCAGTGGGCCATTTTGCAGATCAGCCAAAATTACTTAACAAATCTGATTGTTTTTGACATATGGAAACATTTAATAAACTTAAAAATTATGTAATTAAAACATAAAAGTCTTGGAACATTATTTTTAAAAATCAACTAAATCGTTAAAAACACATTTGTACAATTAAAAATATTTAACCAAACACAAACAATTAGATGTGTAGGAAGGAACTGCAGATGCTGGTTTACATCGGAGATAGACACAAAATGCTGGAGTTACTCAGCAGGGTAGGCAGCATCTCTGGAGAGAAGGAATGGGTGACGTTTTGGGTCGAGACCTTTCATCAAATAATTAGATGTATGTTATCTTTCCTGCAGCTCATCTGATCTGAAGGATCTGGGATTGAGATAAACTCGAACACGTTCAGAGTGCAGATTTTCCAGCGTAAAGGCTGATAATTGTAGCAAACTTTTGATCTGCTGTTGGACTCAATGAAGAGACTTTTGGGGAGTGCAACTAGGACATTAGTGGCTGAATTTGAGACATCCCTGTTCATGTGGAATCTGACCTTTATTCCACAACTGCAACACTGTCACGACAGAAACGTCACTTCATTCCTTCGGTCCAGAGATGCTGCCTCACCCGCTGAGTTACTCCAGCATTTGTGTCTACCCCCTCATCCCTTGTTTGCTTCACCTGCTTAGAATCACTGCATCACTCGCACAACTCATCCTTGTCTTCCTTTGTCCCAAGCTCTGTACACTATACAATGTTCTTCATACCGTGCATCTTCAACGTAAGATATTAACTACAGACACAAAGTGTTGGAGTAACTCAGTGGGTCAGGCAACATCGCCGGATGTCTGGCATTTTGGCTCAGGATTCTTCCTCGGACACTGACTGGACTGACCCGAAACGTCACCCATTACTTTCCCCCAGGGATGTTGCCTGACCCGCTGAGTTACTCCAGCATGTTGTGTTTATCTTTGGTATAAACCAGCATCTGCATTTCTTTGTTTCTAGAAGATATTAACTGATATCTTATAGAACTTAGATCTTATTATAAACATAATAAGATATCCATTATGATAAGCAGATTACAAATTACCAACTAGGCCGATCATTAACATTCCTTGCTTAAGGAAGAGTTTTGTGCACAACACATACGTGAATGCCATCACAGGAAAAAGATGAACCTAATGGTCATTGTGATGGTTGTGAACAGTTGTGACTCTGTTATCTATAGATAACTATCATCTTGGAACAACTAGATGACATCTTCACAATTTATCCTCCATTTCTCTACTTCTATCTCACATGGAAATGTGGCATCATTCATGTTTAACATAGCAATCTCCTGCTTAGACATTGCTTTTGTGCCTTTTGTAGCAATGTTACAAAATTTTGAGATTTTAAAAATCAAGTCTGCAATTTATCCCATCAGATAAAGCATAAAAAGAAGTTTAATTTGACACCTAATTCACTTTCATATCTTCAGTATGAAGAAAGTTATGACCATTTTCATACTCGGAAATTAGCACCTTGTTCCCCATTGCCTTTCAATTGACAACTCAAAAGCTGTGATCTAGAACAGTTAAAAGCCCATAACTTTCTTAAAAATTAAGAGAACTGAATGAAATTTTCAGTTATTATAGATTGAAGCATTCTGAAACAAATATGAAACAATCTTACTTGGATGACCTGAAATTAAAGCATATAATTAGTTAGTTATCTAATTGTGGCTAATTACAAAATTCAATGAGTAGATCTAAACATATATCCATTTCTTAAGAAAAGATAAACTTTTTTTTCAATTGCCTAAGTGTCCAAATAACATTCACACAATAATCCCAATATAACATAATTTTTAAATCTCATTTTCATGAATTTATAGGCCAAATGGAAGGAATTTAGTGTTTAATGCCTGTAAATTAATGGCCATTTAAATCAACTAGCGAGTGGGTTTTAGTGGAATGCGATGGATTGGAACGTTGCGGTTTGCTGTGAAGTCAGTATGAAAAATACAGCCGGTTCATACATTTTTTTTTGTCCCCTTCTCGCAACATGAAAATGTCATTAAAGCCTTCCTAAAAACCAAGTTTTTATGTAAAAATAAACTGTGTAGCTTCTTTTATCGCCTACGTTAGGTCCGTTCTGCTGTCGGCGTTCAGAGCTTTAGAAGATGATTTTTAAACTACTCTAGTTAATAAATAATCTAGCGCAGTTTAAAAATAGCTTTATGAATGAAATGTCGGAGCGATTTCTCTTTAGCGACGAAATCGCGCGACATGGATTGACTTGGACTGCCTAGAAAAAAATCGGCATTTTAAACCCGCCCCCCTCTGAAAGGCGCCAAAGTCACGCATATGTGGAGCGGCAGAACTGCAGCGCTGTTAAAGGTAGGTATTGTAACATACCTACCTTTTGCAAACTCGAGATGGAAGTCTTGAGACATTGTCATGCTTTTAGGTACTACAGAACTGAGGTGTCAAAGCAATTATAAAATGTGAATTGGACAATGTCGTGTTTATCGTGCATGTGATGTTGAGTTGTTTGCTTCTTATTTTTTGCATGAAGTATACTGGGAATTAAACCGTGGTGTCAATTGTTGTTGAACATTCTGTTGAATGCACTGTTAATGTCACTTCTGCAATTTGGAAAATGATCACGTGAACGGGAAACAGCATGGAAACAGGTAAACCACTTGAGTGTCCACAAAAGCAATAAAATGTAACTGCTCTGTTGATGGGAAGACCATGATGCATCCGATTGTTCAGCATTTTCCAGGTAAACATTTCTACTTGTATGGGGTTTTCCATGCTCTTCAAACCTCTCCCAAAGTATCCGTGTCTGTTGCCAAAATGTCCAAAGGAGCATCAGAATATCTATCCCGGAACTCTTTAGATAGACACAAAATGCTGGAATAACTTAGCTCGACAGGCAGCATCTCTGAATAGGAATGTGTAACATTTCGGATCGAGACCCTTCTTTACATTATAATTCTTTACATTAGTTTAGTTTAGGAATTTAGAAAAACGGCATGCAAACTGGCCCTTTGGCCCACCAATTCAATGCTGACCATCGATCACCATTCCCACTAGTTATGCACATACTTTATTTGGTCTTGCGATATTCTGTTGAAGTTGAGCTTCACTCTTTGTATTGTCCTTATCATGAGGCAAAAGGGTATTTGTATGTGGTTGTAAATTGCTCGTTCTAAGCTTCCTCCCAGTCTAGTTTCAGTTAATAAAACAGTGAATGAAGCACTTGAACAACTAATCTTTATTTTAACAAAGCACAATTGCAGTTCCACTTCTGTACCTATCCCACCACAGGTTCGATCTTCGTATCTGCCTGATCAAGCCTTGCTCAAACAGAGACACTCCAGAAGGTCATGCAGTCCCAAGCGCTCTCCCAGAAGATCGACCCTGGACCTCGTGGTAGCTGACTTTTATATGTCCCGAGACCTCGAGGGGCCAAACCACATGGGGGTGGTCTCTTAATAATCCAATTACAGATATCGATTAACCCCATACATAACAGACATTTCTAAAAACCCAATAATACAGCAGCTCAATACATTGTATTCAAACAGAACTTCTCAACGAAGCCAACTTAGAAACCTTTACCCTGATCTGCAAGAAACCCAGACAAGGCACAATACCTCCTCCAATCAACACTCAGCAAAGTAGAACTCTGCAACATTATTTACAATTATTTACAAGTGTATGTCTGGTTTGCAGCCATCCAATCCATTCTATGCATTTTGTACCTAATTGACAGTGTCTGCAGATGTTCTTATTCTTTTCCTGCAATTTGTATCTAGGCTCTAGACACACTGGCACCACTACACAGCTCGTCCCAATTCTGCAGAGAGCCATTCCAAATTGACCAAAGCACGCAGCACCCCTGAAGCTTTTACTCCATTTTAAAGTCCCAGTCTCTCCAACTTGGCCAGGATTAACATTCCTTCCTTTTTATCATATATGATAATCCATCATTTATGATAACCGAATACAGGGCTGCCAACTCTCACGTTTTCGGCTTGAGAATCACGCTTTGGAGCTATTTCTCACGCCCTCACGCTCATGACCGAGTTCTCACGCTGAGTTCCGTCCCTGCGCCAGTTTGTCCCTTTGCGCTGGCTGCCAGCGCTCTGTGCAGTCTGGGGAAGTGTCGGTTGACGGCTGTGAGTAAAGTTGCGTCTCTTCTCTTCTCTTTGGTCAAATGTGCAGCTGCCGACAACAACAACCAGGTGAAGCAGTTGCCAAACATGGGGGGGGGGGGGGGGGGGGGGGTGGCGACGACCACAATGAGGCCAAGCATCTAGGACAGGGTTCGGACTATGGGCACAGGGCCCGTAACCCGCAAAACCGCATTTTTTTTTTCAATTCGTTTTGGACCAGAAGCCACCTGGACTAGAAGCCACGACCACCCCCTCCCCTCAACACTAGCGGGCAGCAGCAACCGCAACGCTTTCACTGCAAGTTGCTTCAATTAAACCTCTCTCTCTTTCTTTCCCCCCCCCTCTTCTCCCTCTCAATACCTTCCCCGCCCACCACTCATTCTGTTCCAGGCGAGCCGACCTGGGAACTGCGGCCAGTCCCTGGGCACACAGAATGCCAACTTGATCAGTATGGACAAATTGGGCCAGCCATGTACATGTTGTATAGCTGACTATGCAGATCTGAATGGGCTTAGAATTACCATTTAAGCAAAATTGCCCTCACTTTCCGCATTTTGATTCTTGAGATTAATATCCCTTTGCTCTCTTAACAGCGCTAAAGTACTTATGTGGTAGAGTCAGGAAAGGGAACATGTTATTTTTTTTTAGTTTGCTTTAATTTGTTAGTTGATTTTTTGTTGACTGCCATAATTTCTGAAATAGTCTTAAAGTAACTTAACTGTTATAAAGCAGTAATAAGTGATTTTTGTCCAAACAATTGGAACTTGCATAAAATGTTTGAATTATTAGCAAGGCTGTCAACTCTCATGCATTGAGCATGAGACCCGCACATTTCACAAAATTCTCATGCTCTCTTGCTGATCACAATATTATATAATGAGAATAGGACCCGTTTTGCTTAACAAATAGTGCAGGAAGGAATTGCAGATGCTGGTTTAAACTGAAGATAGACACTAAAAACTAGAAAAACTCAGCAGCACAGGCAGCATCTCTGGAGAGAAAGAATGGGTGATGTTTCGAGTCGAGACCTTCAGCCTGAAGAGGTTGAAAACGAGCCATAAAACACAATGACTGGACATGTGTGTTATCCAACTAAGGGCAGAAATCGGAATCATGTGTTCATCTTTATTCGTGTGACACCATAATAAATATATTACAGAAAAAATAATTTAATGGGGTGGCACGGTGGTGCAGCGGTAGAGTTGCTGCCTTACAACCACATGGGTTTTCTCTGGATATTCCGGTTTCTCCCATATCCGAAAGAAGTGCAGGTTTGTAAGTTAATTGGCTTCTGTAAATTGTCCCTGGCGTGATGGATGGAATTGGTGTATGATAGATTGCTGGTCGGTGTGGACCTGATGGATGGAAGGGCCTGTTTCCATATATATTTTTACATACATATCTTAATTTCATTGAACCATATATGATTGAATATGTGGCACTATTTTCATCTTGTAAGGGTGAAGGTTTGAAACGTTGCCTGAAACGTTGCCTATTTCCTTCGCTCCATAGATGCTGCCGCACCCACTGAGTTTCTCCAGCAATTTTGTCTACCTTCGATTCTCCAGCATCTGCAGTTCCTTCTTGAACAACCCCCCTCCCACACCCCCTTCCTCCCCCCCCCCCCCACGGTGGCTACGCTCACTCGCAATTTCTGACTCCCAACTCTCACCCAATGTTGGCAGCCCTGCAAGTAGTTTAATAATCAGCTAACCAGATATACATAAGTGTGTCCTTTACATTTTCCATCTATCAGCATCTATCAGAAATTATGATGTTTCTTCCCATATCTTCAGAATCATCAGAATCAGAATGCCTTTTATTGTCACTATACGCATGTACAATGAGATTAACAGCTGCTCCTACTCAGTGCAAAACAAAAACAAAAAAAGTGGGGGGGATAAGGTGCACAGTTTCTGCAGCGCTATATACATATCTATAAAAAGACAATGGATAAATAGAATGGATAAATAGGATTCCTATATCCAGTATGGGTTATTGCACATATTGGAAATTACAGTTACAGTACAAATCACAGTAGGTGGATAGATGAAAGTCCGGGGGTTAGGCTGTGAAGTCATTGCATGTGTGAGTTCAGAGAGATAATGGATTTTGGAAAGAAACTGTTCTTGAGTCTATTTGTCCTTGTGCTGATGCACCTATAGCGCCTCCCTGAGGGTAGCAGGTTGAACAGGCCAAATGCAGGATGGGAGCTGTCCTTGATAATGTTCTTCGCCCTGCTGAGGCAGCGGGAGGTGTAAATATCCATCAGAGAGGGGAGAGGGCAGCCGATGATCTTCTGTGCTGCTCTAACTACCCTCTGAAGCCTCTCCCTGTCTGCCATGGTACAGCTGCCGTACCATGCTGTAATGCAGTATGTCAACAGGCTCTCAATGGACGAGCGGTAGAAGGTCAGCAGCAGGTTGGAGTCCAGGTTGTGCTTCCTGAGGACCCTCAGGAAGTGCAGCCGCTGCTGAGCCTTCTTGATGACTGCTGTGATGTTGTCTGTCCAGGAGATGTCAGCGGAGATGAGGACGCCGAGAAACTGGAAGGTGTGGACCCTCTCCAAACACTAGCCGTTGATGTATAAGGGGGCTAAGTCGGTGCTGTGCCTCCTGAAGTCGACAATGAGCTCTTTGGTTTTCATGGTGTTCAGAGCCAGGTTGTTTTCTGAGCACCAGGCTGTCAACTTCAGGACTTCCTCTCTGTAGGCTGCCTCATCTCCCCTTGAGATGAGTCCGACTACTGTAGTGTTGTCAGCAAATTTGACGATTCGGTTGTTGTTGTGGGCCGGACTACAGTCGTGGGTGTAGAGACAGTATAGGAGGGGGCTTAGCACACAGCCCTGTGGCGAGTCGGTACTCTTGTCAAGCATCCTGTGTTTTCACAATTTCCGTCTGATGAGTCATCACCTCCCGCGTTTTGGAGGGCGCGAATTCCCTCCATCCATGTTGTTGCCTATTCTTCCATCCCTTTCCATAGTCGAACCTAAAACCTAAAAATCCTGAAAAACTTGGGACAAAGCAAGTTACCATCATGCACACATGCTTTCCCATATATTCACTATAGTTCTACAGTCCTATCCCTATTCGAACCTATTATATTATCCTATTACTGTATCCCTATTCCTATTCTGTTCCCTAATATGCTCTTTATTATTCTAGGATCAACACTAATCAGCCTTCTTCTTACTCACACAATGTTATAATATGTATATCTGATGACGGGTCCTCATTTAAATTTCAGCTGGCTTCTGTCCAGATTTCTCTACAGGCATGACTCTAATTTAAAGCAAACCATGATAAATGTTCCAATTTAACCAAATTCAGTCTCAGCCTTCAATTTACTTTTTCAAATTTCAGTGTCCATCTTATCCTTCTCATTCCACAGCATTGTAGCCAATATTACAATTCCCTTCCAATTCCTGTGGAATTCTTAGCTGTTCAAATTTAAACAATCAATTTCCATATGCTGTCAATTTTATCATAAATCCTATCAAGACTACCGAATCCAGGGACAATTTATTTCCACCTTGATAATAGAAGCCGCTTTACCATCAAGGGTTAAACAATTCAAATCCATTGGGCAAATATGCATCGGCTCAGCTATTCTCAATACCTATTATAACTAATTTACATAGTCTTTCCTCCAGTAGCTCTTCTTATTTATGTATGTCTCCTCACTATGTTAACTTGGTACTATGTTGATTCTCTACTACGTTGGCCCTTTACTATATCTACTATATTGGCTTCGTTCTCTGTCTAGGGGTTTCGGTTTTACTCTATTGGCTTTGTTCTCTGTCTAGGGGTTCTCGCTGGTACTAGTTCTTAACTACTGAATAATTCCTTAGTCCGGTCTCTTGAAGGGAACCCTGCTGCTCACAGTTCCTCTTTTGACCATTCCCAATTCCAACTCCAATTTCAATTTCAATTCCCATTTTAATTTTCAATTTTGAGTCCAATTTTAATCCTGATTTTAATTCCAACTTTAATTCCAACTCTCATATTTAATTCCACGTTACCAGATCTGCCCAAGTTCCATCCTTCTTGATGTCCTCTGAACAATCCTTCCCATATCTGTCTGCCTTTCTGGGGATGAGATAATAAAAATGTCAATTAATAATCAAACTCCAATTATTCCTAAACCAGATTCCACAAGTCTATTCCAAACCTGGACATCCGGTGACGTTGTTGCTAGCTGCCTCCGCCCACAGTCTGGTTGCCTTTTGTTTTTTTTGTTATGTTTAATGTATGTTTTTTTTTTTTGTTTTTTTCAGTATCTTATGTGGGGGAAGAGGGTATGGTAAGAGGGAGCCGTCCTTCAGTCACTTCCTGACGAGATGCAACTGTTATCTGAGTCGTGCCCGCGCCCTCCTCCTCGTGGCCTACTAACTGGATTGGCATGGCCTTTCCTGCCGGACCGGACTAGAGCTTCAGCAGCGGTGGCGAGGTGCTGGAAACATTGAGGAGCAGGCGAGGCCTTACCTGGGATCGCCACTTGGAGCTCCGGAGTGTTAGGCTGCTGCTCCAACATCACGGAGCCGAGGGTGCAGAGCTCCCAACGTGGGCGGCGCTGACCTCGACATCGCAGAGTCCTGGGACGCTTTTATGGGGGTCACCAGCGCGAATCCCCGCCCAGCACGGCCTGTGGACATCAGGAGCTGTGGACTCCGGTGGAAGGTGGCCGATTTAGAGGTCCAGGCAGCTGAGGATGTTCTCCCGTTCGACGTCGGGGTTCCATCGTTCCCGGCGAGAGGGCCTGAACATCGGGCCGCCCGTAGCGGGGACTGCTCGTGAGGCCCCGACCACGAGTGAAAATTCGTGAGGTTGACTGGACTTTGGTTCCTTCCCTGACAGTGGGGAACTTTGGTGCCGCTGTGGGGATGTTTGTGTTGTGGACTACTGTGTTCTGTGTTTTTCTGTTTTTTTAATAATTTGTATGACTAAGGGAAAAATAATTTTGTTGTCTCTTAATTGGAGACAATGACAATAAATTAAATCAAATCAAATCAAATCAAATCAAATCTCAAATTTTTAAAGTCCAATTCATTAACATACAATTTCGAGATCGAATCAAAAATTCTTATATATTTATTCCTAATAACCATAATTTACACGCAAGTTAGATATTTTACTCCAACCACAGAGGAATGTTTTTTATTCGGTCAATCCTTTAAAGTGGGGCTTGTCTCAAAAGTCATTATGTCATTGGTGTTGTTTCTTTCAAAGATGATTAAAGTGTCCTTTACTCACCTCCCTTTTCTTTCTCCAATAGCTGGGTGATATTAAAGTTGGGCACTAGGGTAGGTCTTCTTCTTCTTTTCTGATGGTAGTTTCAATTAGAAGGGAATAGGGATACTGAGGAACAGCCTTCTCTGTCTGCTGGCCTTCCCAAATCTCTTAAAGGGGCAGGACAGTATCAGTACCTCCTGCTGGTCACCTGTTTCTGCGGAGCTACATTACCTTTTGCTGTCTTCTTCTTCTGTTCTTAAGGGGTCTGTGCATTATTTTACCTCACTCCCCAGATAGTGCCTCGTCGATATACTGTCCTGCAGGCACAAACTCAGTAACACATTCAATATAATATCTTCTTTCCCCAATCCTGTTCTTTCTGCACAATAAGTTTACTTCTTCTCTCCCTCGTGCCATTTCCATTCCTTAGTTGCCATCTCTTCTCATGCTAGCTACTATGTTTCCCTGTCTTGCTTCTTCCTTTCATTGAGTGTTTCTTGAGAATTGGATTATATGTGTCTCCTCCTACTTGGAAGAGGTGGTGTTCTTTCTGATTTATAGTGCAGTTTCTCGGGCCATGTGAGGACGCCTTTAAATTTAATAGATGGTATTACTGTTAACTGGCAGGTTAGGGCTAACTAAATGGGTTGGATTGCCAAAATGTCCCTACCCCCTGATCTCCCTGCCAGTGTCCTCGTCCTCTACCTTTGGGGTCCCAAGAGTCTCGGAACCCACGCGGAATCCACTGGTTTCTGTAACCCCGTGGCCCTCTTCTCTGCCCCCTTCCTTCTTGATAATACTCTCTCATAGAACACGACCGACTCCAGTGTCCAATCCCCCACAGTTGTAACACTGATCGGGCCGGATCGCTCTATAACCTCTCCAGCAAAACCGGGGAAAGGTCAGTTCCCTGAATGGGAGGTCTATCCAGGCCTTGAGGTCTTCTTCCTCCTTATCCTCTCCTGTCCTTATTTCTTTTACTTGAACCTTTAATTTCCGGGCTGCCGTTGACCAGGCTGATTTGAGGTCTGACCGTCTGTGGTCTGCGGAGACATCTATACTTAATGTGGGCATCTCCCTACAAACACACTGTCTACGGGAAGTCCGTCCTAAATCCCCGTCATCGGTGAATTGCTCTGACATAATGATATTATCCATGTCCGGATCAATCCCTCCATATTTTCCTTCTATCTCACCCTATGAAAAGCTATTTATTCTATCCCGATACATCAAGAAGGAGTCCTTTATCCTCCCGCTACTGGAGTTCCTAATTAATTTTGACACCCGTATCGATGGAGTCTTCATTCTAGCTCCTTGATTTCCGCTACTGTCCTCCACTTGTGGGGCAATCATAGGAGATAGAGGATCTCTCCCCGATTTCTCTATTTCAGATTTAAATTTGGGGGAGGAGCCGAAGATAACGCTGACTCCTCCCGTGTGCCCTGCTCGCAAGCTGCGCATGGTTTCTCTGAAATGGGAACATGAGAGTTCTGTGAGGAATACTGTGTCTCTAGCTCCACTCCGAAGAATTCTGCAGACCCGGACATATGATAAATATCTCTCCCTTCAAGATATGCAGGCACTGTTTCACTCTTACCGAATTTAACAAATTTAGGTTTCGTCGACACCTTTCCTTTAAGAGCCATCTCAGTAGTCTCCCTTTCAGAAGATGGCATTCTCTCCTGCTCCTGCTCCTGCTCCTCCTCCTGTTGTTGGCTTACTAGTTCTCCCTGTTCCTGCTCTGGATTGTCCCGAGAAGGATCAGTCCTATCGTGTTCTCCTCGTATTCCCAATTTACATGCCACCATTCTTAGGGTGGACAGTAAAACTATCTCTTTATTTATCTTCCTTTAGGTGAAGAACATTCTCCATATTCCAATTAACTCATTTCCTTCTTCACTATTCCCATATTTTTTAACAATCATTTCTATATAGTTTATTCCTATTACAGATTTTAGTCCACCCAATTGGCCAAAGTTTGTTTCTTAAAACTGCAGTTAATTCCCCCGATAATCCTCTCAGTCTTGGACCATTTCCGACATTTCCCTACCATTCCTTAACCTCACCATCTATTGCAGATGATACACTCCTGACTGGCATCCACTACAAACCAACTGACTCCCACAGCTACCTGGACTACTCTTCCTCCCACCCTGCTTCCTGTAAGGACTCCATCCCCTATTCCCAATTCCTCCGTCTACGCCGCATCTGCTCCCAGGATGACGTGTTCCTCACCAGGTCATCGCAAATGTCCTCGTTCTTCAGAGAACGGGGTTTCCCCTCCCCCACTATAGATGAGGCTCGCACCAGGGTCTCCTCCATACCCCGCAACACTGCCCTCTCTCCCCATTCCCCCACTCACAACAAGGGCCGAGTCCCCCTGGTCCTCACCTTTCACCCCACCAGCCAGCGCATACAACAGATAGTCCTCCGCCAGTTTCGTCACCTCCAACGTGACCCCTCCACTCGCCACATCTTCCCATCTCCCACCCTGTCTGCCTTCCGCAAAGACCGCTCCCTCCGCAACTCCCTCGTCAATTCTTCCCTTCCCTCCCGCTCCACTCCTTCCCCGGGCACTTTCCCTTGCAACCGCAAGAGATGCTACACTTGTCCCTTCACCTCCCCCATCCACTCCTTTCAGGGACCCAAGCAGTCATTCCAAGTCCGACAGAGGTTCACCTGCACCTCCTCCAACCTCATCTACTGCATCCGTTGCTCCAGATGCCAGCTGATCTACATCGGTGAGACCAAGCGGAGGCTGGGCGATCGTTTCGCCGAACACCTCCGCTCGGTCCGCAATAACCAACCCGACCTCCCGGTGGCTCAGCACTTCAACTCCCCCTCCCACTGCGTATCCGACCTCTCGGTCCTGGGCCTCCTCCACGGCCAGAGTGATCAACACCGCAAGTTGGAGGAACAGCACCTCATATTCCGCTTGGGGAGTCTGCATCCTCTGGGCTTAAACATTGAATTTTCTCAATTCTGTTAACCCAGACTGCCTCCCCCCCACCTCTCCCTCAGCCCTCTGGCCCTGACATTCCTTCTCCATCTCCCCCCCCCCCCTCCCCAGTCGCACTAGCTTCTCATTTTCACACCACAAACAGCTTACAATGGCCTGCTTCCTTTGTCACCAATACTTTTTTGCATATCTTTCACTCATTGTTCCTTATCTCTCCACATCACTGTTTATATCTCTCGTTTCCCTGATCCCTGACCAGTCTGAAGAAGGGTCTCGACCCGAAACGTCGCCTATCTCCTTCGCTTCTTAGATGCTGCTGCACCCGCTGAGTTTCTCCAGCTTTTTGTGTAACCCTCGATTCTCCAGCATCTGCAGTTCCTTCTTTAACAATCCTCTCAGTCTGTCGGCTTCCTGTGAAAGCTGCTCGCAAATTATTCTTATCGGGCTTTTTAATCTGTTTGATCGGTCCTTCTCGGAGACATTCCCCATTCTCGGAACAATGGTCACAACACAAATTACAAAATAAAGGTTCCCAAAACTAACACCTCTTCCAATCACTCCTTCCTCTCAGATTCTAAGGTCAATGGAATCTCTCTCACACAATGGTCAACAGTCTCTCCGATTCACACTTACTCTAACAATCGCTCCCTTTCAACTGTTACACAGTCACTCCTATACAATCACTCCTATTCAATTATTCAAACCACTTGCTCATATTCAGTCTCTCCCCCAACTCTTTCATCAGTTAAATCACAATCACTTCATTCAATTCCAAACTTTCAAACAAAGGATCTCCGGCGAATTTTATATGTCCTGGGATCTCAAGGGGCCGAACCACATGGGGATGGTCTCTTAATAATCCAATTACAGATATTGATTAATCACATACATAATGGACATTTTCCTAACTCAATAATACAGCTGTCCACACATGTATTCAAACTGGACTTCTCAAGGAAGCCAACTTAGAAACCTTTACCTTAATCTGCAAGAAACCCAGACAAGGCGCAATACCTCCTCCAATCAACACTCGGCAAAGTAGAACTCTGCAAAATTATTTACAATTATTTACAAGGTGTACTAGAATTTGCACTGTTTACAATGTACGATGTACAATGTACTACATTAGTACTATGTACTATTTACAATTATTTACAAGGTGTCTAGTTGGGTCCCATGTTCACACGAGAGGGCTGGTCCCCCAAAGCAATTTTCTACCTCTCCACCAATTCCAATATTGGTGGCCAGTGGGGGGGGGGGGGGGGGGGGGGGGCTTTCTGGAGCGCTAGTATGAGTGTTGTGGGCCAAAGGAACTTGTTTCCAGAGGGCTAGTATGGACATTGTGGGCCAAATGGATTATTGGGCTGGCAGCTGAGTCACTCAGGCCTGGTAGGCTGGCAGCTGAGTCACTCAGGCCTGGTAGGCTGGCAACTCAGGACTCAGGTCTGGTGGGCTGGCAGCTCAGTCACTCAGGGCTGGTGGGCTGGCAGCTCAGTCACTCAGGGCTGGTGGGCTGGCAGCTCAGTCACTCAGAGCTGGTGGGCTGGCAGCTCAGTCACAGGCCTGGTGGGCTGGCAGCTCAGTCATTCAGGGCTGGTGGGCTGGCAGATCAGTTACTCAGGGCTGGTGGGCTGGCAGTTCAATCATAGCTGTTCCTTGAAATTCCATTTCAACAGAGTGCAGGCCACCAAATTCAATTTCATAGCATTTCAAGCAGAGTGCAGGCCACCAAATTCCATTTCAGAGCATTTCAGGCAGAATGCAGGGCACCAAATTCAATTTCATAGCATTTCAGGTAGAGTGCAGCCACCAAACTCCATTTCATAGCATTTCAGGCAGAGTGCAGGCCACCAAATTCAATTTCATTGCATTTCAAGCAGAGTGCAGGCCACCAAATTCAATTTCATAGCATTTCAAGCCGAGTGCAGGCCACCAATTTGCCAAACAACTCATTGCATTGTCATTAAGGGCTAACAGATCATTTATTGCAAATATATTGCAAACTCACAGTTCAGTTGATTCATGGCTAAGAATCACAATTGTGGACTCTCCCTCGCGATCTTCCAGAGTGACTGACTCATGTCCAGGCATCTGGGCTTTTATAGTCCTGCCCCCACCAGAAGGGGAGTTACCTTCATCGTGGTGATTGTCAGGCGAGAAGACCAATCAGCTGATCTCAAGATTTTTTAAATACTCATGACTTTTTTTCTTTTAATCGATCAGAAAAATTCTCGGAGCTGCCTCAGTGAAGGAGAACTGTGAGTAAGTTAGCCAAAAATTATAGCGATATATGGTAGTGTTTTTTCTAAAGTCAATATACAGCGCAGACAGGATGTGGTCAAGATGAAACATTTAGTTATATAGATGTCTGGTTTGCAGCCATCCAATCCATTCTATGCATTTTGCACGTAATTGACAGGGTTTGCAGATGTTCTTAATCTTTTCTTGCAACTTGTATCTAGGCTCTAGACACACCGGCACCACTCCACAGCATGTCCCAATTCTGCAGAGAGCCATTCCAAATTGACCAAATCTCCCAGCAGCCCTGAAGCTTTTACCCCATTTTAAAGTCCTAGCCTCTCCAATTTGGCCGGGATTTACATGGTTATGTATTCTTCCATCGAGTGCCCTTGATGCTCTTGTGCATTTGGCTTTTGTTTGCAGACATTTCCAAATAATAGAAATGCTAAGAAATGCCGAATAATGATTCTTGCAGTTCTTAAGAAGTATCCCCAAAGAATGGTGATGTTTTCCACTTACACAGTAAAGTCTTTGTGTGATATTTGAATTACTTATTCCAGATGCATCAACGTTCACCACAATGTGTTCCTGCACACTCTTTTGAAAGCCTGCTCTTGATCAACAAAGGACATCAGTGGTCTCTAATTGTGCTCTAGGTGGCTTAAAGTGAACTTTCTGTTCATAAGTATGGCATTTGTACAATTATTACCTCCTCAGAACCCTATCTACGCCTCTAATTATTGGTGGTCAGGGTCTTTTCTTTCATTACCTTGGCAGACAGTTCCCTCTGAGATCAGCAGTGAAATGTCCCAAAGCTTCATGGTGTCTCTTCTTTTTCCTTTGTTTTTTGAAAACTGGGATTGCGGTGGCTTCCTGCCAGTCCAGGGGAGTCTCTAGGTCTTCCTGGCTTGTGATTTTATGTGCCATTTTTTTCTCTTCTTGATCTTTCAGCTTTTATTATCCATGCCAGTAGATTGTTGACTCAAGGGGCTTTGCTTTTTGGCGCCGGTTTGATATCATTTTCAACCTCTGACAAAGTGATCTTTAGCTCAGAATCTGGAGCCTCGTTGTCTCATGTGCTTCGCTTCCCCTTGTCCCATGGTAGGCTGTGGTGGAGGTTAATGGTTCAGTAAACAACTCCCATCATTACAGGACAGTTTCTTGCTCCATTCTAGGTTAATCTTTCAATTTATTTATTATTTCCATTAGTTTGTTGTCTGGAAAGTATATTATGAGACGCTGTCTAATTATTGTTTATTTATTTGCAAATATACTTACCATGGAGTGATATATTTCATCTCTGGGGCATTTTACACCACCGTGGAAATTTAACTGAGCATCTCTTAGTATGATGTCTGTCTGAATGATTGTTCATATGAACTTTGTATTACGTTGTTCCTCGATGTATTGTGAGGGAAATTAGACCACGTTGTCGAAGGAATAACCACGTATTCAAGAATTCAGGTGCAAATTTATTGTGCAAACAACATTGTCAAAGATAACATTACCTTAATTTTCCAATATTTCTAGTGGGGAGAAGAATATACAGAATTTTTCTGATAAGAAATAGCAGCCACAATTAAAAGATCCTTTCTATTAGAGCATTTACTGGGGTTCATTGTAAATCTGTGAATGGGGCCACAGTGGCTGTCACCAATGACACCTTGCATGTGCAGGAAGATCAGAAAATCTTACTTACTTATCATGTATCACTGAACCTGGATGGGTTGGATATAGTCGCTTAGATTAAAAAGAAAGACGGCCTTAAAAAATAAATCTGACCTCTATCTCGAGAAGAAAGAAAAGTAAAATCACATGAACTTCTTTGCCGTTCAAGTTCAGCAATGTCAAATGGGAAAACATGCTTGCATGGGCAGGAGAAGAGGAGTTTTGTTCACATCAAATCTACTCAGATATTTAACACAAAGTGCTGGAGTAACTCAGCAGGTCAGGCAGCATCTCTAGAGGAAATGTGTAGGAAGGAACTGCAGATGCTGGTTTACGCTGAAGATGGACACAAATTGCTGTAATAACTCAGTGGGACAGGCAGCATCTCTGGAGATAAGAAAGAAACATCAACCATTCCTTCTCTCTGGAGATGCTGCATGTCCCGCTGAGTTACTCCTGCATTTTTTGTCTTGCATCACTGGAGGATATGGATAGGCAATGTTTTGAGTCATACACTTCTTCGAATTCACTAAAGAAGGGTCCCGACCTGAAATGTCACCTATCCATGTTCTCTACAGATGCTACCTGACCTGCTGAGTTACACCTGCGCTTAGTATTTTACTCAAGATTCCAGCATCTGCTGTTCATTGTGTTTCCCTCTCAGATATTTAACTGACAATAGGTGGTCCAAAATCAAGTACTATTTCAGAGTCCAAACTTTGACTCTTCTAAGTTTGTGATCCTTGATTACTCAGTTCGAAACACGAGCACATTAGAGCAACTGATGCATTTGGGAGATCAAGACGAGAAGGGAAGGAATAGGCCAAACCATGACAGGGAGCAACGCTTATTACTGGCATAATGGAAACTGATGGGGAATGTTTTCCATTTAACGGTTTGTACTTACATTTTGACCTCACCATCTTGATATTTCTCAGAAACGTTACAGACATTATAATATGACAAAAAAGGCATTAAAAGGTCACTAGGATTTCATTAACTTATCGACATCGCAGGTCACAAGCTTTAAGCCTTGCAATAAATACTTGACCTAACAGCGTACATTTTACAGCCTGCCAGTTAATGAATCCATTAACAGAACTCACTGTTCCAAAGTTCAAATGCAGGAGCTCCATCGTTAATTTCATCGTCCACATTATATCCACCACCGCCACCAAACCACTCCCCCCCCCCCCCCCAACCTCCCCCACCCCTACCTTTTCACTTCCATGAGATGGATATTAAACTTCAGACAAGGATATTAAGATAAATATGGAAGTGGATAAAATACAAATTAAGGATTTACAGCAACTCAATTGTTACCGTTACCTGAAATTGATGACAAGCATAAGAACCAAACCAACACAATGGCCCTGGGTCATCAATATATGATTTGTTTCTGGAAATTTACATTTAACCTCATGGCGGTTTTGGGTCTCCTTTGCATTCACCAGACCTTTAAGTAAGAGGGGCCTGGATTCCTTTGCTGTAAGTAGTTTAGTAGTGGAACAGAAATGCAAATCCACCACGGCATTTTGTTTTCATGACCCTCATTTTTAATGCATGGCCAATTTTAGAGCGGCAGTACTACTCCTGAAATATTTCATTGCCACTGCAAGGCACGGAAAATCTGGTTCAAGACAGAAGCCAGTTGAAGGGTGAAGGGCAGCATCGTTTATTTACAGAACTAGCTTGAGCAGCATCCTGCAGAGTGTCAGCAGCTGGAAAGGCTCCCAGAATCGTAATCAAACAAATTAATTGCTGGTGGAACTCAGCGAGCCAAGCGGCATCCGTGGAGCCAAAGGGAGTGTTGGTGTTTTGGGTTGAGGCTCTCAGTCAGGACTGAGAGCGCGGATGGAAGATCACAAGTATAATGAAGTGGGAGGGAGGGGTGGGGCAGGGGTAGGCAGGTGACAGGTAGAACCTGGTAAAGTGGGAGGTGGCGGGCAAATGGAGCCCAGGTGGGGGGGGGGGCAGGGAGGAAGAGTGCTGGAGTCAGGAGGCAGAGACTGGAGGGCAATAGGCAGAGACAGATAAGGTAGAACCTCGTAAAGTGGGAGGTGGCGGGCAAATGGAGCCCAGGTGGGGGGGGGGGGGGGCAGGGAGGGAGAGTGCTGGAGTTAGGAGGCAGAGACTGGAGGACAATAGGCAGAGACAGATAAGGAAAAATAAACAAATAGGGGGGTGATGATGCTTGGTGAGAGGAGGGGAGATTGGAGGTGGAGGCAGAGGCTGGAAGGTGATATGAACATAGAATCTTCCAACGTCAGGTAACCCACATTCCCTCTGCTCCTCTTCTTGTCGAGTCCACAAACAAGATTAGAAGTTGTTCAGCCAGAGCTGAACACACTTCTCGGCATCCACATACAATGGTGTCTATCTCGCACTTCTTGCGCTTCTTGTGCGTGGTGGTGGAAAGATCGGTGGAAACAGGGCTGCAACGTGAACGCTCTTTCCTTGACCCCCCTCTCTCCTTTTGCTGACCCCTCTTCCACCCCATAATGCACAGTTCCTTCCCCAACTGGTTCCAACTTCCTTTCACCGAAACACACAACAGCTTCTAGTTTTCCTATCTTCTCCCCCAGCTGGTTCCATCTGCCCATTGTCCCTCACTCACCAGTTAGAATTAATCACCTGCTTTACTTGTCAAATTATAGATCTGCAGGCTCCTATGCCCTCTAATCACCATGCAGCCGTGTTCTCTAACTCCACCCTCCCCTTCTTCCACACCTTACCACACGCAGTTTCCATACATGGCCAAGTGTAAACCAAACTAAATCCCATCACTCAAAACTCATGCTCATCTTAAAATCATTCCACAAGCTCACTCTGTCCAGCTTGGGATCTATTATACATGTTCAAGGACACCTTATTTAAAAAGCAATGCATTGCAAGACTTATAATTCTCCTTTAATTTGGGGAGAAGTGTCCAAACTACTAATTTGCCTTTAACATTATGTCCAAAGATGATGACTTACTATTGGAGATCAACAAAGCTGACTGCACTTTAAAAAGAAACTTCCGTCACCTATGAACGAGGGTCTGTTCGGACATTGGTGGGAGACATTAAGTTGATTAAAGCCTGATAGTTTCCCATCGCAAGTAATTCCAGCTGAAGTGCATTCTCTATAGTCAGCAGCTATTTTTTTTCCTAAGAGGAAATCTAACCTTGCAAAGTCAAGTAATTTCTTTTATTTCACATTATAATAAGGTGTCTTGCTTAAAGAGGCCAATCACAATAATGAACAACTATCCAAACACTTCCATTATGGAATTATCTGCTGCAACATAGCCTCATCGTTGCAATTTTCTTGTCATCTGTGCCATTGCATTTTATTTATGCACATATAGGTTCAGAACGCCGACTTAATGGTTACCTCACAAGTAGGAGACTCAGCAAGATGTGTAGGAAGGAACTGTAGAAGGGAGAAAAAGGGTCTCAACCAGAAACATCACCCATTCCTTCTCTCCAGAGATGCTGTCTGTCCTGCTGAGTTACTCCAGCATTTTGTGTCTATCTTCGACTCATCAAGATGCTTGGCTGTTCATGATATGGCCTCTATTTATATTGCTTAAAAAATGTATTTGGCAGAGTGAATATGTCAATAAAATATTTTTCCAGCAGACAGGATAGGTTGAAGTTGCTCCATTGTGGTTATTTATCTATGTAATGGCACAACTTAATCTTGATTATTTCTATTATTTTTCTGCATTAGGATCAATACCTAATCAATTGAGATTCTCCCATTATAAGCTATGCTAGTTTATAATTGGATATTCAGAAGATGGACTGCAAAGTGAGCTCTTTGCTATTATTAATTGGCTGCTCGCCACATCCTCTGTCATTGGACTAATGCCTCAGCGTTACTGTAAGTAAAATGCAAGTTAATCTGCAGAATCATTGGCACTAGTTTACATTATCAAAATATCTTTTTGATTTGGCAAATTGAGCAATGAGCATATCTTGAGAAATGTCTAAAATGACTTCACAAAATAGATTTATGGAGTTCTCTGTGTTCTGAATAAATTATTTTCTGTGTGTTATCTAAACAATATGAAGCATCAGTGCAATTGGCAACAAAACATGCCAATGTGTCACTTTGGAGCTTGGACAACTGTTCAACCTGCACTGCACAAAGATTCTTCAACCTTGGTGGTCTGGGAAGTTCTTGGCAAAATTAAATCTGCATCCAAGTGTGGAATGTGTAAAATAATCTGCCATGTGATGTTGAATTTCACCGAGCCATTCCAAAACTCTACCTCAAAATCTAGCCAGGTCTATTCACATAGTAACAGCAGGGTTTACTATTACTTGTCGTCATTGATGTGCGAATAATCCAGCAGTTTGTGGCATGGGAGATATAATTGCAAATCACTATAACTTGCTGAACCAGTTTCATATGAAACTGTCAACCCCACAAAAATGATCGCTTTCTCTCAACCTTACTGCGAGTTTCAAGAAATTGCTGAATTTGTACTTTAATTAGAATCTAAACTCAATGCAGGTCAGCAACCTAATGCACGTTAGCACCAGACCTTAAAATTACAACGATTAATTAGCTATATATTATTGTAATTTAACTCAACCTCATCAGACCAGAACGGAAATTGTGGGGTCCCATTGTGCCTTGCAATTTTTAACTTGAAATTGATTTTGTTTTTAATTGTCTTTGCTGCATCTCTTTTCTCCTTCCTACTCAAATCATAATAAAGGTTGTAGGAAAGGAAGGAACTGCAGATACTGGTTAGCCCCAAAGATAGACACAAAAAGCTGCAATAACTCAGCAGGTCAGGCAGCATATCTGGAGAAAAGGAATAGGTGAAGTTCGTGGTTGAGACCCTTTTCTCGACCCTAAACCAATAAAGGTTATTGGCTAAAGAGTAATAATTCTGATTCTCTATCCACAGAAGCTGGTGGGGTCTGTTGGTCTTTCCAACTTTCTCTTTCTCAGTCCAAGAAGGGTCCTGACCCGAAACATCACCTATCCATGTTCTCCAGGGATGCTGCCTGATCCACTGCGTTACTCCAGTACTCTGTAATCTTTGGTATAAACCAGTATCTGAGTTCCTTGTTTCTACATGTTCTCTTTCTATTTTTTTTCTTCGCACCTCATTTCCCTTTCTACAACTTGATTCTGTCTTTTTTCTGATTTCTAAATCTCACTGATAAAGGGCGACATCGTTCAGTGAGATTCTAAATGCCTTGTTGCCTTTGCTATTTCATTTGTACTTTGAACAACCTGTCAGGCATAACATGGTTGGTCTCAAGGCATGAGTGGAAAATCTTAAATTTAGTTTAGTTTATTGTCACAAGGTCAGTGAAAAGCTTTTTGTTGCATACTCACCAGTCAGCGAAAAGACTGCACATGATTACAAACGAGCCATCCACAGTGTATATGATATAGGGAATAACATTTAGTACAAGATAAAGTCCAGTAAAGTCTGATTAAAGATAGTCCGAAGTTCTCCAATGAGTAGCCCAGGACATCTCTCGTTGTTGAAAGATGGTTCAGTTGCCTGATAACAGCTGAGAAGAAACTGTACTTAAACCTGGAGTTGTACATTTTCACACTTCTGAAGCCTATTGCATGATTGGAGAGGGGGGAAGAGGGAGTGACCAGGGTAAATTCATCCTTGATTATGCTGGTGGCCATGCCGAAGCAGCGTGAAGTGTAAATGGAGTAAATGGAAGGGAGGGCAGTTTGTGTGATGGTCTGGGCTGCGTCCACAATTTTCTGCAATTTCTTGCGATCTTCGATGGAGCTGTTCCCAAACCAAGCTGCGATGCATCCCAATAAAATACTTTCAATGGCGCATCTGTAGAAGTTGGTGGGAGTTGTTGGGGACATGCTGAAATTCCCAAGCCTTCTAAGAGAGGAGATTGAGGTTTTAGGTATAGTATGATTGAAAATAAAGTAAAGTATAGAGACACTAAGGGAGTGGAGACAATATTAGAAAGGAAAACAGCAATGATGACAGAGGATAAGGTTTCCAGACCTCACGCTGTCAAGATCGTGTTGTAATGGTTAACCCATGTTAAAAGAAATACACTCCGGAACCTTCCAGTCCCCATGGAAGAGGGTCGTCCTTGATCCCGATGGAAAACCTGAGAACAAAATGTCAGTGCATGAACAGCAACCACCTGCTGCACAGATTTAGCTTATCTGTCACACGAATTATAAACACCAGTTGGCTTTTTACATGTTGAACATTGTAGTAACCATTCTCCCTGTATCAGTTCTAGATCGGTACATGCTTAAATGGCATACTGATTAATTATGAACCTTCTGGAAAATGAGCACTGATTTCTGTAACTCTGACTTCCAAAATTTCCCTGGCTGGCACATTTGACTTAAATCCCACGGAAATGGTTGGATGAAAAAAAAAAGTCGACCAAACATTTTGATTTTTTCCAGGCACAATTCTTCCCCCTCCCCCACTCACTCAGCGTTGAGTTTGAACTCAATGCTCTCGGGGGTAAAGGCAGTGTCCCAGACAGTTTTATTGCTTCAGTATGACATCTATTACAGGCACTGTCAATAGTGTGACTGCCTTCCTAATCACCATACCACACTAAATTGTAACTCCTTGCAGGATGTTTGAAAGGCAGGTCATGCTACTATTTTGACTGCACAGGACCTAATGGTTATAGAAGTCTTAGTTGGGGATAGGAAAATATGGCATAGAATCTATACAATGCAGACTGAAACATTTTTAAATACAAATTTTGTAACCCCAAACAGATGGCTTGTTGATTTCCTTTCATAAAAAAAATTGAATCCATTACTAGACATTGACACATGGCACCTGAAGGATATATTTTCCAGTTGCCAATACTGATGGCGCCAGAGTACAATATAAATTGGAGGGTGGAACATTAGGTAAGACAGCGTCTTAGAACAGAGCCATCTGGTGGCTTCAGAACTTCATCAGGATTTCCATCTGAACCAGTGCCAAGTTTATCTGCAGAGATGTTACCATGGAGCTGGTGGAGTAAGAGACTTCTCGGGACATTTAGCCCATTCGTGCCTAGAGGAAAGTCTGACAGTCAACTTGATCATGGCTGATTTGTGATCTAATTGCACACATCTGTCATTTCTCCACATACCCCAATACTGTGGTGAACAGAAATATATTGATGTCAGATTGAAATTCATTCAAATATTAATTTCCCAGGATGGCAAAGTGGTACAGCGGTAGAGCTTCTGTCTCACAGCACCAAGACCCAGGTTCGATCCTGACTGTGGGTTCTGTCTGTGTGGAGTTTTATACATTGTCCCTGTGACCATGTGAGTATTCTCCGGTTTCCTCCTACATTCCAAAGACATGCAGGTTTGTAGGTCAATTGGCATCTGTAAATGCTCTCTAATGTGTACGGGTGATCGCTGGTCGGTGCGGACTCGTTGGGCTGAAAGATCTGTTTCCATGGCGTATCTCTAAACTAATCTAGATAAAATATGTAAGGGACTTCTAGATTTATACTGTATTTTTTATTGTAGATGTGATTGTTAACTTTACTCCTAAAAGTATTGGGCCAAATTTTAGGTAGAGGCCCTTTGTTCCCAGTTCCCCAACCAGCTAGTTTCTATGTAACTAACCTTTTAATTCCACTTAAAATCTTGAATCAGTTTATGCTCAAAGCATTTAACCTCCTGTGAATGAGGCTTCAGTTTCTGTAATCTTTCTTCGTAATGTAATATTTTCTTGCAACCCAAGTATCATCCTTGTAAACATTGTAAGAGGAACTGCAGATGCTGGTTTAAAGAGACAAAACATGCTGGAGTAACAGCAGGACAGGCAGCATGTCTGGATAGAAGGAATGGGTGACATTTCAGGTCTAGACCCTTCCTCAGAGTGGTCTGCTACCGGAGTTAGAATCCCCGATGTAGAAGATGGAGGCGCCGACAAGCACTGAGAAAACACACATGGCTGTGGTAGTCTCGGTTAAAATGTGGTCGTAGAATTGGAGGGCAGGAGGAATCACAGAGGGGGAGTCGCGAGAGAGGATGTTGCAGAACTCTTGTCGGAGAACTTCTTCAAAGTAGACATACCTTGAGGAGATTTCACAGTGGAGCAGACGAAATATTGTAGGAAGGAAGTGCAGATGCTGGTTTAAACCGAAGGTGGACACAAAATGCTGGAGTAAATCAGCAGGACAGGCAGCATCTCTGGATAGAAGGACTGGGTGACGTTTTGGGTCGAGACCCTTCTTCAGACTGGTAAACATATTCTGCATTGTGGTATTCAGAAACACAGTTGTCCTTGTTGTGGCCCAAGAAAGGTGATGTGCATTTGAAGTTGACTTATTTCCCCTTATACCCCAATTTAGATATAAAAGTGGGCATTTATTTGTGTGCTTTATTTTCTGTGCAATGCATTTCAATAAATTAAGTACAAAACTGTTGTAGCTTCTCACTGTATAGACAATAATCTCTGCTATCCTTTTGATAACAAACTTTATCCCACTTTCCCACTTTATAGGTTACTTTGGATTTTGCTTAAAATACTGCTTGTATTTGAGTTATCAGTAAACTTGGATATGTGGTCTTTTATCTAATTCATTTCATTAACAAAGTCATTTAAAAATAAGGTGAATATGTGTTATCTCACTGCAGCTGCAGCTCCAAATGGACCTACCCACAATTCTTACTTGCAGGAAACTTAGTTTTAGTGTATTTTAAAGATACAGCGATACAAAGATAAAGAAACAGGGTCTTCGGCCCAACAAGTTCACAAAGTCCGCTCGACCATTGACATTAACACATGCCTACACACACTGGGGACAATTCTACATTTCTAGGGACAATTCTATATTTATACCAAGACAATTAACCTACTAACCTGAATGTCTTTGGAGTGTGGGAGGAAACCGGAGATCACGGAGAAAACCCACGTAGGTCACAGGGAGAACCTACAAACTCCATACAGACAGCACCTGTAATCAGGATCAATCCCGGGTCTCCACCACCGCAAGGCAGTAGCTCTACCGCTGTGCCACCGTGCCACCCTAAATCTAAAACAAAAACAGAAAGTATTGGAAATATTGAGTAGATTAGGTAGCACATGTGAAGAAAGAAACAGAATTAATGAAGGGTCCCAACCCAAAATGTCACCTATCCATGTTCTTCAGGTATGCTTCATGAACTGCTCTGTTACTCCAGCACTTTGTATCTTTTTAACAGTATTAATATATCAGGTTGATGAACTATTATTAGAAACTTGAAAAGTTGTAGATATGTCAAGCATCAAGATACAGAGTAAGGGTTACACAAAAAGCTGGAGAAACTCAGCGGGTGCAGCAGCATCTAAGGAGCGAAGGAGATAGGCGACGTTTCGGGTCGAGACCCTTCTTGATACAGAGTAATGCAGGGTGAGAACTAATAGGGAAATGTGTGAAAGGGTGGGAGGCAAGAGAGTTTAAATGAGCAAAGATGTAAAAGTGAAAGGAGTTGGTATTCAAGAACAAAAAAGTCTGAAGAATATCTTATAACTATTAGAACTCTAATCTTGGATGTGTGTGTGTGTGGGTGTATAATCACATTTGCTCGAAAAAACGATGCTCTAATGGTAAAATCTTTACATATTCCAGTAGAGATTTATCCCGTGAACTCAAAAATTGCCTTATCTGAAAAATGAATGAATTATTTCTCGAGTTATTAATCAAAATGTTCAAAAATCTGAAGAGACTTGGAAAGAAATAACTGCTTTTTCCCTGCGCTTACAGCTGTGACGTCACAATGGGATTGTAGCCCCGCTCGCAACATTGTTGCTATGCAAGTACACCGAGCCCTGCTAGGCCTAGCAAGTACAAATGCATTTGTTAAGTCACAGTACACCGAGTTCTGCTTGCTAGCATGTGCAAATGCATTTTTTTAAAGTAAAAAAATGAGGGAGGATGAATAAGGCAAAATGAGCAGCCCCTGCGCAGTTGTCGGCTATGGGTGAGTGGTAGAATATTGCATTGGGGAACGGGTTGCATTGGGGGACCAGGTCTCCCATGTGACAGGGACCCAACGGATCCCACTTGATTTAGTATATAAATATAACTCTTTCAGATAAAATGTAGACCTGCAAATCTATACTTTTTTTTAAAGGCACAAAGCCTTACTCAGATATATTGTAAAACATGTATTGGTTACATATTAAATTTAATATCATCTTCCATCATTGCTGCTGAATTTAAAGACAACAAACATGAAAATTGCAAGAACATTTATTCTGTATATTACTGTCATAATAATCTTGTGGAAATAGTTTTTAAGAACCAGAAATGAATTTTATATACCCCACATCACAAAACAATCTTCAATTTGAAAATAACACTGTTAAGAGCCTTGTTTCACCCAAAAAGCATTAAAGACAACTGGCAGGAGATTTAGAAGTGCCAAATTATGAAAGATAGGATTAAGGAAATTTGCTGAGGCTTCATAGAAGGTGTTGAAATCTAAATTAACATGTTGTTTTTGCCTTGGAATGCTTGATGGGGTGGTGTCACACTCAGTAAATGATCTGTGAATGTTCTTGATGCCAAGTCAGCACTTGAGGCTAAATAATATCATTACCTACTTCTTTTCTCCTCAGTAGCGTAGATCCCTTCAAATATATGTGCACACACACAGAATTACGAAACTTGAGAGATGCTGGAATGTGATGAACAGAAATGGCAAGTCTGACAAACTCTTCTGTGCAGGGGTAAAGCTGACAATGTCAGAACAGTTCAATATGTGCCCACAATACCTTCATCTCTCTCTCTCTCTCTCTCCCTCCTGCTGAAGAATATATCTCTTCTAAACACTAGCATCACCAAAGAAAAATAATTTGAATGATACAGTCTGAACTCCTCATATTAAGTAACATAAGCAATTGTTATTTCTTGAAGGTTGTCATTTTGATTAAAAGAACGTGATACTCTAAGATTTGATGTTTTCCATGTTTTTTGACAGTTTGCTGCTTTATAAACCTCCTTGCTATTGCCTTGCTGCCATTAAGGGAAAATAAGCAAACTGAAAAGATCCCGCAGTGTCACAAATGTGGAACGTACGGTGAACTATGGATTTTCGCGGTATACTGTCTTAACCCTGCAACGACCCAGTAAAGCTTTCAAACCACACAACATCCTTTGTGACAGAAGCAATCTTGTCCAAATATAACCATCCTGATCAAAGAGCCACAGAAATTTGAGTCGGAATGCTGCCTCAGACTGAAATCTTGCATTGGTTTCTCTAAAGGGGACCCTACTACCTTGTTTTTCTGTGCGGTACCACCACAGGTACAAAGCCCAATACAGCTACAGTATTGCAGACCTTAGACATCACCTTGGCCTTCAAACTTTGAAAAACGCCTTGAGGATCTGAGGCGCATGGATAGGACAGGTTTGGATGGATATTGGCCAAACACAGGCAGGTGGGACTAGTATAGACGGGACATGTTTGCGGGGGAGTTTGCATCCTCTGGGCTTAACAGAATTGAGAAAATTCAATGTTTAACTCAGACTGCTCCCTTCCCCCCCCCCCCCCCCCCCCACCCCACCTCTCCCTCAGCCCTCGGGCCCTGACATTCCTTCTCCATCTCCCCCCCCCCCCCCCCCCAAGTCGCACTAGCTTCTCATTTTCACACCAGAAACAGCTTACAATGGCTTGCTTCCCTTATCACCAATACTTTTTTGCATATCTTTCACTCATTGTTCTTGCTTTATCTCTCCATATCACTGTTTATATCTCTCGTTTCCCTGATCCCTGACCAGTCTGAAGAAGGGTCTCGACCCGAAACGTCGCCTATCTCCTTCGCTCCTTAGATGCTGCTGCACCCGCTGAGTTTCTCCAGCTTTTTGTGTAACCCCCATAGACGGGACATGTTGGTCGGTGTGGGCAAGTTGGGCAAAGGCTCTGTTCCATGCTGTATGGCTCTATGACTCCATATTGCGATGACTATGAGAAATATTTACCCCCAGTTAATCTAAAAAAATATTTGGTTTTGACCACTTTTGATCCATAGTCTGTTCTATTAGGTGCCCGATAAATTGCCTATAGGTTGGAGCAGGTAAAGGCCTGTCCCATTAATGCGACTTTTCAGCGACTGCCTTCGACCTTCAAGCTTGAGGGCTCTTGCCTGAAAAACCTCGAGCTGGATCGACTGTCAGCAATGAAACCGTGAGCTGGATCAACCATCTGCACACAAACACATCGCAAATGTGGGGGCCAGGGAAAGTGAGGGAGTGCTATCTGAAATTCACACCCGCGATGAACAGGAAGCTAAAAGACGGCAGGCACAGTTATGGTAACTCCTTTAGAGAGCATGGTGAGGGAGGAGGCAGAGAAGGGGAGAGAGGGGGAGAGAAGGGGGGAGAAGTGGGGGGGGGGGGGGGGGAGAGAAGGAGTGGAGACACTTTTAAGAAGCCAGACAACATTTAATAAAGTTTAGTGGGCATTTAACATTAGCAGTCGGTTTACTTACCATTTTTTTGTCAACGAGCTATTACCTTCGACTACCTACAATAGCATTTTGACCTACTATGACCTACCTTGACTAAACCTACGAGTATAAAAATATCGATTTTTTCCATGGCGACTGTTTTTTACTCGTGGGCATTTTTCAGCATGTTGAAAAAAACACCGCGACGTAGCTGAGGCCTTGAGTACGCGGGGACTACCCTCGAGCATGAAGGAGAGTTACAAAGACCTCCCAGGATCTCGTGTCGATCATGCTGTGAGTACGAGTCGAGGGCAAACTCTTCTAAACTCGCAAATTAGGTCCCTGCAGTGGGACAGGCCCTAAACTTTCACCATTGTTCCTGTCATTTACTGTTACCAATTTCCACTGCTGGAACGCGAGTTTGCGTGCATGCAATTGAATATCTCTCTGAATAATTTAATGATCGAGCTCAAACATGAGAAATGGCTCTTTGCACAAGCTACCACAAGGCGACTAGCACCTGTGATATTCAGCAGAGAAGTAGAGAGAACCAGGATGAAATAAAGCTGATCTCTTGTTTGTATTTCCATATTTTAGCATGGAGAACTATTTGCAGTAGTGGACAGGGTTAATTTATGTTTGGATTACAGTGAGGAATTGTGCGTAATGAAACACTAATTATAGCCCCAGGTCTTGTTTCCTCAAAGGAAATTGTATGGCATGCCTGTCTTACTTAACTCATTCCAGATTGCTTTCGGACTGTGAGTCCATGTGCTTCTGTTTGAGAGCAAGTCTGTTTTTATACAATGTACCAATGGCCCAGACACAAAAAAATCCAAATATACGAGTTTGGATTAATTGCATTTTATTTGGCAGGTGCAGCTCAATTCTTTTTCATACAATTATCCTTTGTGGGTATAAAAATATTCCATTTGGGGCAGTGAGGAATTTAATCAACATTTTCTAACGCTTATTTTAATCAGATAGATGGGAACAACATTCTCACTATGTATTGTGAGAATATGTGTATTAGTACTGCTACATACATTGGGCTGAATGTTGTTTGTCCCATAGTTTCAACAGAACCATAGTTTCAACAGACTCCATGCAAACTAAAGGAAGTCCTATTCGTTCTCTAAGACCAGGACCTATTCTAGATAAGGAGAGTGGACTAATCTGTAATTACATTCCATTCGGCAGCTTACAACCTAGCGATATGAACGTTGATTTATCTCATTTCAAGAAACTCTGGCGTTCCTTCCTAACCCTCCTTTCCCCCCCCCCCCCTACTAGTTCCACTGTTCACATCCTTGTATCCCTGTCGTTAGCACATCTCAACAATGGGCCATTATGGACTCCACTCTTCCTCAAGTCATCTGTACCCAGCCCTGTTTTGTTCTTGTCTTTTCTCGCCCCCCCCTCTATCTTTCAGTGTGAAGAAGGGTTCTGACCCAAAACGTCAACTATTTCTTTTCTACAGAGATGCTGCCTGACCCGTTGAGTTACTCCAGCATTTTGCATCGTTCTTTGGTATAAACCAGCATCTGCAGTTCCATCCTATACATTGTGTTCCACTGTTGGGAGTCCCCATGGGGTCCAATGATGGACCTTGGACCAGTTGGGATTCCCAAGCATATTGGTGGGGAAATCACCACTCAGTTCACATGCTCTAGACAGATCTAGTACATAAACACAAACTCAACTCACAATTTCAAATGGTTTTCAAGGCGAGAAAGAATGGGAGTTCCCATTTAAAATTACTTGCTCTACTTAGGTGCTTCCAATTATTCAGAGTTGCTTTTGTGTTTTTAGTTAACTGAGTTTTATGTTATGTGGTTTTAGTTGCGTTTTTAGTTTAGATGTTCAGGGAATGGAAGGATATGGATCTTGTTCAGGTAGATGAGAGATGGCCTTGACATCATATTTGGCACAGGTATTGAGGGCCGTATGGCCTGTTCATGTGCTGTACTGATCTATGTCCTATGCCTGGCCAGTGAAATTCCTCGTATGTTGCTGTCGTAGGTTGTCGCCAGGATGACGCAGGTTGTTGATTGTCGCCAGGTGCTGGCTTCGGTGAATTCCTTTCGCGACTACCTACGTCAACCGGCGGTAGGTACCGGCAACTGAATCGTCTTCAGTTGTCTTCAGTTGTCGTCAACAGGGTCTTTGCTCGTCGTAGCTTGACACGGGTGGAATTAGGTTTACTTTGGTTGTCGTAGGTTGTCGCCTGTGTGGTCGTAGGTCGTCGTAGGTGTGGTCGCAGATGGACGTCCTAATGGGTCGCAGGTTGTCGGTAGCTTGCCGTAGCTTGGCGTAAATTGATTGAGAGCTTTGGCAGAAGGTTAAATTCAGAACCAGGTCTTAGTCAGGATGTATTATAGGGACGGGGTTTTTACACTACACTGCCCGAGGCTCTGTTAACATCTGGGACCTCGTTGCTGGATTGACGGTGCGAAAGGCCTTTTTCACCTGGCCCACATTAGTGTTGGTTTACAAGACCATGGGTGCTCATTCCACTCGTGTGGTGGTGCTATCGAGTGTGGCAGCCTCGCCAGCAGCTGTCTGTCCTATCATCCGTTTTATTATTTTTAGTCTGTCTAAAAGTTTGGAGGTCTTTTAGTCTTTTTTATGTGGGGAGTGGGGGGGGGGGGGGGGGGGGAAACAGTTGTCTCAGTCACTACCTGGTCGAGGAACCGTCTTTTCACCGAGCCGCATCTTCGCCCCCTCCTCGCGGCCTGCCATCTGGATTGGTGCGGCCTTTCCTGCAGGAGACCGTCCAGAGCTTCAGCGGCGGCGCAGCTCTGGATTACCATCATGGAGTGGGCGATGCCTTACCGGGATCGCCGTGTTGGAGCTCCGGAATGTTGGGCCTGCCGACTTTAACACCGTGGAGCTGTGGTCGCGGAGCTTCCAGCCGCGGGCGGCGCTGACGTTAACATCGCGGAGCCTGGGATCTTTCACCGAGGATCGCCAGTGTTGGAGCTCCGCCCAGCTCGGCCTGTGGACTTCGGAAGCCGCGGTCTCCGGTAGGAAGCGGCCATTTCGGAAACTCCAAGTCACTGTGAGTGTTCCTCCATTCAGACGCCGGAGCTCCATCATCCCGGCGAGAGGGCCTGAAACATCGCGTCACTGTTGCGGCAACTGCGGAGGCCTCAACAGGCCCCAACCACGGGTGAACAAGAGGAAGAGGACTGAACTTTGTTGCCTTCCCTCACAGTTGGAAACGTTGATTCCGCTATGGGGGGATGTTTTTATGTTTTATGTTAAATTTTATAGTTTTGTGTTTATCTTATTTGTGTGCTGCATGGTAACTCAAATTTCACTGCACCAATTGCTGTATGTGACAATAAATGTCCTTTGTCCTTTGTCCTTTGACCTTTGTGTCCATTCCATTATAGATAAATGGAATCAAGGCGTCATACTGTGTAAGAAAGAACTGCAGATGCTGGTTTAAATCAACAATAGACACAAAATGCTGGAGTAACTCAGCGGGACAGGCAGTGTCTCTAGAGAGAAAGAACAGCTAATCAGACAGTAGTCTGAAGATGTCTCGACCCGAAACGTCACCCGTTCCTTCTCTCCAGAGATGCTGCCCTGTCCTGCTGAGTTACTCCGGCATTTTGTGTCTATCTTCAAAGAGTCATACAGTACATAACCAATTTTAGGTCACTGAGTCCATTTCAAACATCAAATGACCATTGGCACTTATCCCACTCTGTCTGGATTTGACCACTCATGCAGACAACTCAGACAATTTGCAGTGCCCAATTAATCTTTCAACCTGCATATTTTGCAATGTGGGAGAAAGTCCATGCTGCCACAAGAAGAATGTACAAACTTTGCACAGACAGCACCAGAAATCAAGATTGAACCTGGATTGCTGAAACTACAAGGTGCCAGTCTGCTACACAAATCATTTAGCCAGTTGGCGAGAGATCTTTCCAAACATTTTTAATGTTATTAACATGCGAAGCCAGAACAATTGTCCCCTTTCAGAGACAAAAGAAAGATATTAAACGAGAAATAGGGATACATTCGATTTACTTTAAAAGATATAGTTGAATTGTTGTGAGTGATTCATTTGTGCAGGTTTAACCTGGTGCTGCTGACATCTAAAATTTTTGTTCCTAACTTATTGTCACGATGAGAGCACGCAGCCAGCAAACACTGTGCTCTGTGCTTTATTAGCACACCTTCAGAGGATACATTTAATGAATTAATAATCCAGCTAATTTTTGGAGGTCATGGATTTTCCAATACTGTGGACGAGGCTTTTGTGAGATGGTTCAATGAATTTGTAAATGACATACGATGCAGTTTTACTGCATCAGTGGTGGATGAAGCTAACATTCTGTGTGATTGTTGAGAGATGCAAATCCAATCAACTGTTTTATCTTGGCTGATGAGCTGATGTTTGATTTTTTCATTCTTTTCGGAGTTGCACTTCACACTTTACTTTAGACTCTCGAGATCCAGTGTGGAAAAAGACCCTTAAGCCCACCGAGTCCGTGCCGACCAGCGATCACCCCTGTACATTAGAGCTGTCCTATACACTAGGGACATTTTGGGTTGGAGTTTTCTGAAGCCAATTAATCTGCAAACCTGTACGTCTTTGGAGTGTGGGAGGAAACTGGAGCGCTCGGAGAAAAGCCAGGCGGTCATAGGGAGAACGTACAAACTCCGTACAGACAGCACCCGTAGTCAAGATTGAACCCTGGTCTCTGGCGCTGTAAGGCAGCAACTCTACTGTTGCACCACTGTGCTGTCCATTTATCCAGGCAAGCAGAGAATATTTCATCGTGGATGGTACTTCTGAATGGTGGTTATACACAGGGAACTCAGGAGAAAAATTCTAATTGCTGTACTCTTCTTCCTTTTATAATTATGTGTCTGCTTCAGGCAAGATTCGGGGCTATAGTAACACCCAGGATATTGTCAGTGTAGAATATATTGATGTTAATGATGATGTTATAACATATCCAAAGGAAATAGCTAGATTTTTCTTCAAATTTGTCGACAGTCATTATGTCGTACTAGTGCAGCATGAAAGTTACATTATATGTTATTAAGGAGGAAGTATGTTCTCTTCAATCATCAGATAATCATCAGGTAAGTCGACTCAGTAAATCATACAACACTAATGGGGAATGATAGCCAAGGCAGTAACCATATAAAATGTAACACCATATACTTGGTTGAATTGATTAATTAAGTTCAGCAAACAAATCAGAGCTGATAAGATAGGATTGCCATTGGTATCCATAACTCAGCAGTTAGAAGCCATCATCATCAATTTTTCAACTCATCAATACAAGTAACGTCAACAGGGCGGCACGGTGATGCAACAGTAGAGTTGCTGTCTTAGAGCGCCAGAGACCCGATGCTAGTGTGCGGGGTGATTACTGGTCGGTGTGGACTCGGTGGGCCGAAGTCTTCAAACTTTACCAGTTGTCTTTCTTCAGCTGCCACTTGCCCACTTTTGCATCCTGAATCTTTTAACTTTGCTCAAAAGGTTCCCTTCTGACCCCTTGACTTGAGCATCTATTCCCACCAGTAATACTGTTCAACTCATCATTCACTAGCACCATCCCCATTATTCATCACCAGGCCACACATTGCCTTTTTGCTTGCGGGACAGGCTTGGTGGACAATGGAGGCTGGCATCCACAGTGGAAGGGCTATCATGTATCCACATCCTGCTCCTGTTAGAAGAGGCAGGATGTGAACCATCCGATAGTGTGACAGCACACGTCACCTCGGCACAACGGTCATAACATTTATTGATAAAATAATCATAATAAACACCAACAATTATAACTATCAGCTTGAACAAACCTGTCTGACAGCGTCACAATAGAAAATAGTTGTTAGACTGGCTCTGTGACAGTCTTTCTTATTCTGCATGTAGCCAGGAGCTGAGAAAAACTGTCAAAATATTTCAAGAGCTTGAAATGTTTTTTTGTCATCAATTTTTCAACTCATCAATACAAGTAACGTCAACAGGGCGGCACGGTGATGCAACAGTAGAGTTGCTGTCTTAGAGCGCCAGAGACCCGATGCTAGTGTGCGGGGTGATTACTGGTCGGTGTGGACTCGGTGGGCCGAAGGGCCTGTTTTGGCACTGTATCTCTAAAGTCTAAAGATGGAGATATTTTATGATATTCCTATTAATATTTTAATGCACTAATAATTAACAAGAGCACAAAAAATATAAATGTGTTTGCATTCAGTAATTCCCTTAACTTCTGAGGTGGGCCAATGGATGGAGACCAAACTGATCTTTCTGTTGCTTATCTACGTGAATTATTAGCTTGGGTTACTTTATTAATACTGCAGTTAATTACTTATGTCAAGTGTCATTGTGAATTTAAAATGCAGGCAGCCAAAAACAATTAAAATAGTTGTTATTACAACATCCAGTAATACTATTTGTTGAATCTTAATGCAGAACATATTTCAGAAAATGGCTTACTGATAATGACAGGCTAAATTGGATAGCCCCAGGAAATGACCATGTGAATTATGGTGCGCTCAATTCATTTGCCTTTTCTTTCTGCTTCATACCTACCCACCCTTCAGTCAGTGATGGCAAGATTGTGCATCACATAGTAGGCCAACCAGTGACTTTGAGAATTGCTCTGCTGATTACCAATGAGCCCTCCAGAGTGACCCAAGGATTGGTCCGCCCACTCACATTCTGAGTGGTGTAGTGTGATGTTTATTGTCTGCACTTGAGAGATTGAGATCAAGAGGTTTTTATTTTGCCAGTGGATAGCATAATATGCCAAGCCACAAAAGCTAACTCAAATCCATATGGAACAGTTGATGGTGGTGGAATGAAGAGATTGTGATTAATGCCTTGTGTAGGAAGGATCTGCAGATGCTGGTTTACACCAACGATAGATACAAAATGCTGGAGTAACTCAGCGGGTCAGGCAGCATCTCTGGCGAAAAGGAATAGGTGACGTTTTGGGTCGAGACCCTTCTTCAGACTGTGCCAGGGATTTCTCACACTAGCTGGCCATGAAGTGAATGGTATCTCCTTTAGTTGCATTAAAATTCAGAGCTGATAGCTGATGCCCAAGAAGCATTGCAATAGAGCTTAAAGGGCCTGCCCCACTTGGGCGTCATTTGCGCGTCATTTACCCGTCATTTACACGACAGGTCGGTTGTGACTGTCGCGCGCCGTGCTCTTGAGGGCCCTGCTTCTTTTGGGAGCCATTTGTCCGATCTCCATGGCAAGGATGTTCCCAGTGAAAATGTTTCAAAACCACGCGCACTTTATACCCGGGTGGTCACGTGTTGCAGTGCTCAAATGACGCGCAAATGACTCGCCAACCGCGTACGGGTGGCACATGGTTACGGACGTTGACTCACGGTGATGCATAATAAATTAGCATAGGCAATGTTCGTGCACCACCGTGTGTAACCATGCATCACCATGCGCTACACGTACGGCGTCAGTACGTCAGCGTGCGCATGGGATACGTCACGCAGGTGGCGCACGAGGATTTTGAGCATTCCAAAATCTTGGGGCGCCATGCGTTACCGCGCTTCACTGCATAAGCCACCATGCCTCACCACGTGCCATGCACGCGTCACAACGCGCCAACCAATTTTTAGGATGTTGTGTAAATGACGTACAAATTACGCCTAAGTTGGACAGGCCCTTAAGACGACGGCAAGGCTAACAGTTCTTGTGAAACTATAAACTTTGTATATCTGCTTTGTAGGAACAGGGAGCATCAGCATCCTCCCTAATGGAGTTAATTTTACATTCAGACTGGATTTAGCAGAATTATGGGGTGCATCACTGACAGGAGTCAATGTACATGCCTTTCTTCTGAGAATGCAAACCAAGCCCTCTTCATGTTGGATTTTGAAGAACCTCAGTATGTTGTTCTTTTTGTTATGCTTTCAGATCCAAATCTTCAAAGCATTCTGTGCTTCAGGTGAGCAGTGGTCCTTTTCAGTAAGTTTTCTGTGTTATTCTTCTTCACTTTCAGCACTTCCAACCATTATGAATACATATTTACTTTCTCCTCTGCAGCCAAATGGACTAATTACAGCTGTCAGTCATTCGAAACCCATCTAGACTTTCTTTTTTCAAACATTCATTTTTTTAAAACTGCAAATCTTACTGGTCTCTCGGTGATTTCCTATTCCTACTTTTCTTCTGAGACTGAAGCATCTTCTGGTTTTCAATGTTGATGTTTTTCTTAGATCCTCCACTGGAGGATGGGCTCATACCTGGGTAATTGTACAAGCCCAAGGTCAAATGGAAATCCTTTAACTTTATACCTTGGCTACTATCCAAATTACAAGAGCTTCTAATTTAGAAGGTAAGAGAATAAATATTCTATTAGACTGTGGCTTGGTCTGTAAACCACTAACCGCATTTATTACTCATTGGGCTTATGTTTTGACTATAGTTTTTGCAATATTTTGATTAACTAAAAGAACAGACCAGATCTGATATCTCATAGGTGTTGTTTTAGAGTTTTGCCCTTTCTTTCAATAAAGTCTAGTGCTTTGTATTACAACTTGCATTGTTCCCTTGCGTACACTGTTTCTTATATTGATTCAGGAGACGTTGACTCTGTGGTGAGGCAATGTGGATCAGGTGCCCGATTTTCTAACTATAACAATTTCAAAGCTACCCTACTATTACACAAGAGGGTGAAACCCCTGGCTCCAAGGAATAAAATAGTAAGATTAAACAAGAACTTACCAGTTTGAAGTTTGATCTTTATTTTATGAGTCGTCGAGTTGAGGGACTACGTGAAGAACCCCGTACAGCCGTTCGTGCGTCAATCTTCAAAGCAACGGTGTGAAATCACAGCAAATAATAACTGAAGTATAATATAAGATAAAGACTAGAACTACCAGATGAAATCTATGAGGGCTGGGAGCGGAGGGCACGTAGTCCCTCAACTCGACTCCTCATAAAATAAAGATCAAACTTCAAACTGGTAAGTTCTTGTTTAATCTTACTATTTTACTTCGGAGTCACGTGAGTGACTACGTGAAGACTTCAAAGCTCTGTGATTTCATGCCGTGTGAAACGAGTATACACAACCACAGCTGCTTCATTGACAAATGAAGGGAAAACATTCATAATGCATACAGTCATAACATAGATGTAAAACATGCTGATGCTGTTTAAATGAAACAATAATATTTCCATCTCTCACCCAGATGGAACATATAACCAGAACATAAATAGAGTTAACAATACTCCTGGTGCACCAATGGGTCATTACAGATGTTTGGAGATTCATTCGATGGACCATACTCCAGCCGCAACAATGCGACCCAGCGGAACATAAATACCCTTGCTGCTGATGTTGTAGCAGCCCTGGTGGAATGAGATCTGGAAACAGAATCCATTAGTACATAACATAACTCCGTTTTCCTCATCTGGAATGCCATGAACAATACGTTCTCCCAAATTCTTTGTGACTAACAACATTGCTAGTCCAGAACTCCAAGGTTCTTGATGACCTTGACATATGGTTGTATACATGTGTGCTTACCTTATCAAAGGTCCCCTGGTATGCCTGTGACTATTTTGAGACCTGACCCCCTTCTGGTCTGCTCAAGTCTTTATAACATATTATATATTATAATTTACAGACATTATCATCCTGTACCATCACAATTATTTAGCGACTGAACCTGCTGCACTAAACCAGAGCCAGAAGGATAACTACCTAATCCAGCCAAATTTAAGGATATAGTTGCTGCCTCCTGGTGAAATAGTGTTCACAAATATCAACATCGCATATGGCATTATACTGGTCCTGGGACCCATGTTGAAGATATCCTACCCCTTGATAACCGGTGTGGACCCGACAGAGTGAGTCTCGTTTGCTACAGCCAATTCAATGAGGAAGCTCATCGAGCCAATTAATGGCCGTATAACTCCATAAGTAACAGACAATCATTAAGCATGAACTTGAAACATTAGCAATCAATACCATTTTCCATGGAACATAAGCATAACAAACTCTTTCATCTCCTGGAAAAGAAATTCAGCCGTTTGGTGCTATGCAAACACTTTGAACACATAGAAGGATAGATGTAACAACCCAAACCTTAGGCAGTTTGTTAGACCTGCAGAACATAACTTTGAGTTTATCATGCAACATCTGATTTCCGAAACCTCAGGCTGAACAAGCAAATTCAAGTTTAAAATAACCAAAAAGGTTATATAATTATTTGCAACAAATCGGGAATCAATTTGCATAATCACACAATAGGAACTTAAAGCCTCTTAATGACTTTATTTGAAACCTTGATTGATGAGACAAAATGGAGGTAGCCATAAAAGACCCTCCTGCTCCTTTTGGCGAGAATGTATCTTTCACCACTGCTATGCCAAATATTTTGCAACCAGTGAAATAAACATGAAACCAACATACATATGTATACACATATACATATATTCATATTAGGTGTTCCATTGAACCAGAATTTCATAATACAGTGCAATTCAACACCAACTCTGTGTTGCCATTACCCACACTTGATGATTCTCCTGTGGCAACAAAACTATGTAACCATTCCAGTGATTCTTTAACCGATTACACCCTCGTGACTAACATATGCCATCATCACAATGCATCAACCTGAACATGAGCATGACAATATGCTTATTTGTCCAATCACTCTATAGCCCATACAATGCCCGTAGAGTCTATAAATAGTTGATACTAATAACAGAACTTTTTGGGCAAGTCATGCAAATCTGTTCCATCTCCAAACTCGAGATGATCTTTCAGCTACTTGGTAACTACCTTAAATAGCAACTGTGGCCCGATTTCCGAGCCAGTCTAGCAAGACAATCTTGGTCCTTATACTGAACCTGTCCACTCTAATCTGCTTGAAAACCAATATTGTACATTTTACATTTACCGTTCAAAGTAGCTGATAATGTCTCAATCATTTGTACTGTATAACTAAGTATACACCTACCAAACTGCAAGTGGTCCCTTAATTGTAGAGTAGCACAAGTCCAGTGCATGGAACCTCTGGCCAGGTTTCATGCTGCCAGCAACTTCAGTGAACCGCTACTGCCAAAAAAGACATGGGATGCATTGTTGCCAAAACTATGAAACCTTGCTTGTTCCAATAGCTTGTGCTTCGCCCTCCAGGTTACTCCTATGGAAAAGTCTTACCTGAATAGAAGATTCGGCAGCCAACTGTAATATCCCCTGAAAGCGGTGTTCACTGCATATTGTGTTTGGGATGGTAACTTTCTTGCCAGGCCTAGACCTCTGGCACATGCCCCGATCTCTTGGGCATGCTCTATGGCTATACCCTCAGACTCGGTGTTAAACTATACCAATCCCACATGCTCACCTCTTACATGAGGGAGCCATAAAGCAGGCCTGCTACAAAGCCCTGCTGACACCATTTCCCATTTAGGCCATTAGCACCAATTTGCAATAGAATAAAAGGTTTACCTAACAACTACTAGAGCAGTAATGAACACTGTTTGTCCATCATCGTGACATTATTAATTTCAGCTGGCGTTAACAATGACCTAGATGGCACTTACTAATTAACCATTTAACAAAATAACTGTTGCAGGTACTTACACACCTGAATTGCATCTATGCACTTAACAATTAATCCAACGACTATAACTGTTTTATACCAACAACTGTTACCAAAGTCTTATTGACTGCAATCTGTTGCCCAGGCTGGCATCATGGCCAATTGAATACCTAAAAGTAAATCCCAACATCCTACAAATCTATTTGATAGGACTTAATCTAACTGGATAGAGGAGCCCAATTTCTCAAATATAGTTTGAGACTAGACAGCGGATTTTAGCACAAGCGCTTTTAAAACTGTGTATAGTTTACTTTGAATACTTTTGTCATCATTCTGTTATATTGCCTTAACCTAACAATGCCTCCTCATCCCCCATGATCACTGTGAAAGGGAATACCCTACTAAACTGCTATTCCCATAAAGCAGCCCCAACAAGGTACCCCTGGTGCCCATGAAGCAGCCCCGAACAAAGTAGCTGCTGGCCCGGACTTTCCCATAGCCCAGTATTTGCCATAGATTTGGCATTCTCATCAAGCAGCCCTGAGCAAAGGTGCTGCTGGCATAACCTCTCCAATAGGCTAGCCTACCATAACTTGGCATTCCCTTAGAGCAGTCCTGAGCAAAGGTACTGCTGGCACCGCCTCTGCAATAGGCTAGCCTGCCATAGTTTGGTATCCCCATAAGCAGCCCTGATCAAAGGTGCTGCTGGCACAGCCTCTCCAATAGGCTTGCCTGCCATAGCTTGGCATCCCCATGAGCAGTCCTGAGCAAAGGCACTGCTGGCACAGCCTCTCCATCAGGCTAGCCTACCATAGCTTGGCATCCCCATTAGCAGTCCTAAACAAAGATACTGCTGACACAGCCTTTCCCATAGGCTGGCACTGCCATAACTTGACATTCCCATGAAGCAGCCCTTCCCAAAAGTGCTGCTCTCTAAATTAATTCCCAGAGGTGAAATCTCCCAACTTTCCCAATTGTACTGACTATTTTGTCAGTTGTCCCCATATCCTGGGGATTATTGTAGTTTGGGAACCCCATAGGTGAATTTCCCCTCACCAGGAATCCATATAAATATAATATATATATATAAATATATACCCACGGTACCCTCCTGGCACGCAGGCTAATGATTTATGTGAATTAACCCCATTACCTGGGGACTACTGTGGTCTGAGAACCACACATATACCTGGGTTTCCCCTGCACCGGGAACCCAGCCTAACCATTTAGGTTTGTCTTAACCCCATGCGCTGGGGACTACTGTGGTCTGGGAACCACACATATACCTGGGTTTCCCCTGCACCGGGAACCCAGTTTAACCATTTAAATTAATTTTAACCCCATGTCCTGGGGACTACTGCGGTCTAGAACCGCATATGCTTGAGTTTCCCCTCCACCGGGAACCCAGGCAGACCGTTCAGGTCCGTTAAGCCCCATCCCCTAGGGACTACTGCGGTCTAAAACCGCACTATTCTCGGGTTTCCCCTACCCGGGAACCCAACCTGTGGAGTCACTGACCGCGTTATCAGTGACTCCGATCGCAAACCCGACTTTCCCAGCTCTCCGCTTCCGCGGTCGGACCAGGGTTTCCCCCCCCAAAGCCCTAGGATGGTTCCCTCGTCGGTCATCGCGAACATCCACTGCAAAAACCCCGGAGGTTCCTGCAGGAGACCTAGAACAGGTAAGAAAAAATAACACTTACCTGCAACTTTTTTAGACTTACCATGGAGGAGCTGAGCTGCTCCACAGTCGCCTGCACGAAAAACGTCTGACGTAATGACGCACGAACGGCTGTACGGGGTTCTTCACGTAGTCACTCACGTGACTCCGAAGTAAAATCTGAGCCTGCCCACCACACCCTATAACTCAGAACCTTGAGTCCTGGCAAGATCCTCATAAATCTAATTTACACTACTTCCAGTTTAATGGCATCTTTCCTGTTGCAGCTGACCCAAACAGGACATAATACTCCAAGTTCAGCCTCTCTAATGTCTTGCAACATAATGTCCCAACTTCTATACACTAGTTTTCTAGAATTATAGGATCTCTGGAAAGCATTGAGGGGTGGAAAAACAGGCTTGTGGTTTTCCGAATGCTGCACCGTGGGCTTTGATGGCAAAGGTGCAACATAGGAGAGATATCATCATCCAAAGGGTGGTAAGAGACCCTCCAAATAAATAATACAAAAACAACGCAGGTATGTAACAGTAAAGGCCCTGCCCCACTTCCCCGAGTTACTCACGAACTCTCCCGAGTTTTCCCCTTGATAATGGGAGACCCCTTCCACCCCTGCAATGGACAGTTCCAGCTCTTACGGTCAGGCAAACACCTCCGTTGCCGTGCTGTGAGAACGGAGAGGATGAGAAGGAGTTTCTTCCCAGAGGCCATTCGGACTGTAAACTCCTATCTCACCAGGGACTAACTCTACTAACTTACTGTACCACAATACTGCCCACAATATTTAATATGAAAAAGAACATGTGATTCTGTTTGTAGTTTGTTGGTTGTTTGTTTGTTTGTTTTTTGCACAAAGTCCGCAGGCACTACCACTTTTCATTTCACTGCACATCCCGTATGTGTATGTGACAAATAAACTTGACTTGACTTGACTTGAACTCAGAGAATTACAGTAATAGCCGTTCATAGGTACTCAGGGCTACTTTTTTAACATGTTGAAAAAACGTCCTGACTTACCTGATTGTCCGAGTTCCTACGGCTGGCATTACGAGCCGTTACGAAACATCTACGGACACTTACGAGCTCACTACCGACATTATAAGAAAAAAGAATAAATCAGGGAAGGTAGTGCATCCGTGGATAACAAGGGAAATCAGGGATGGTATCAAAGCAAAGGATGATGCGTACAAAGTAGCCGGAAAAAGCAGCATACCAGAGGACTGGGAGAAATTCAGAGACCAGCAGAGGAGGACAAAGGGCTTGATTAGGAAAGGAAAAATAGATTATGAAAGAAAACTGGCAGGGAACATAAAAACTGACTGCAAAAGTTGTTATAGATATGTGAAGAGAAAGGGATTAGTTAAAACAAATATAGGTTCCTTGCAGTCAGAAACAGATGAGTTGATCATGGGGAACAAGGATATGGCGGACCAATTGAATAACTACTTTGGTTCCGTCTTCACTAAGGAAGACATAAATAATCTGCCGGAAATAGCAGGGGACCGGGGGTCAAAGGAGGAATTGAATGAAATCCAGGTTAGTCGGGAAGTGCTGTTGGGTAAATTGAATGGATTAAAGGCCGATAAAACACCAGGGCCAGATAGGCTGCATCCCAGAGTACATAAGGAAGTAGCTCGGAAATAGTGGATGCATTAGTGATAATCTTTCAAAACTCTTTAGATTCTGGAGTAGTTCCTGAGGATTGGCAGGTAGCAAACGTAACCCCTCTTTTTAAGAAGGGAGGGAGAGAGAAAACGGGGAATTACAGACCAGTTAGTCTAACATCGGTAGTGGGGAAACTGCTAGAGTCAGTTATTAAAGATGGGATAGCAGCACATTTGGAAAGTGGTGAAATCATTGGACAAAGTCAGCATGGATTTACGAAAGGTAAATCATGTCTGACGAATCTTGTGGAATTTTTCGAGGATGTAACTAGTAGCGTGGATAGGGGAGAACCAGTCGATGTGGTATATCTGGACTTCCAGTAGGCTTTCAACAAGGTCCCACATAAGAGATTAGTATACAAACGTAAAGCATACGGCATTGGGGGTTCCGTATTGATGTGGATAGAGAACTGGCTGGCAAACAGGAAGCAAAGAGTAGGAGTAAACGGATCCTTTTCACAATGGCAGGCAGTGACTAGTGGGGTACCGCAAGGCTCAGTGCTGGGACCCCAGCTATTTACAATATACATCAATGATCTGGATGAGGGAATTGAAGGCAATATCTCCAAGTTTGCGGATGACACTAAGCTGGGGGGCAGTGTTAGCTGTGAGGAGGATGCTAGGAGACTGCAAGGTGACTTGGATAGGCTGGGTGAGTGGGCAAATGTTTGGCAGATGCAGTATAATGTGGATAAATGTGAGGTTATCCACTTTGGTGCAAAAACAGGAAAGCAGACTATTATCTAAATGGTGGCCGATTAGGAAAAGGGGAGATGCAGCTCCCCTGGGTGTCATGGTACAGCAGTCATTGAAAGTAGGCATGCAGGTGCAGCAGGCAGTGAAGAAAGCGACTGGTATGTTAGGTTTCATAGCAAAAGGATTGAGAGTATAGGAGCAGGGAGTTTCTCCTTCAGTTGTATAGGGTCTTGGTGAGACCACACCTGGAGTATTACATACAGTTCTGGTCTCCAAATCTGAGGAAGGACATTATTGCCATAAAGGGAGTGCAGAGAAGGTTCACCAGACTGATTCCTGGGATGTCAGGACTGTCTTATGAACAAAGACTGCATAGACTCGGTTTATACTCTCTAGAATTTAGGAGATTGAGAGGGGATCTTATAGAAACTTACAAAATTCTTAAGGGGTTGGACAGGCTAGATTCAGGAAGATTGTTACCGATGTCAGGGAGGTCCAGGACAAGGGGTCACACCTTAAGGATAGGGGAGAAATCCTTTAGGACTGAGATGAGAAGGACTTTAACACAGAGAGTGGTGGGTCTCTGGAACTCTCTGCCACAGAGGGTAGTTGAGGCCAGTTCATTGGCTATATTTAAGAGAGAGTTAGATGTGGCCCTTGTGGCTATGGGGATCAGAGGGTATGGAGAGAAGGCAGGTACAGAATACTGTTGGATGATCAGCCATGATCATATTGAATGGCGGTGCAGGCTCGAAGGGGCAAATGGCCTACTCCTGCACCTAATTTCTATGTTTCTATGTTTCTAATTAGGGGAGGGCACCAGCAAATGGGGAATTAGGGGAGGGCACCAGCAAATGGAGAATTAGGGGAGGGCACCAGCAAATGGAGAATTAGGGGAGGGCACCAGCAAATGGAGAATTAGGGGAGGGCACCAGCAAATGGAGAATTAGGGGAGGGCACCAGTAAATGGACAATTAGGGGAGGGCACCAGCAAATGGAGAATTAGGGGAGGGCACCAGCAAATGGGGAATTAGGGGAGGGCACCAGCAAATGGAGAATTAGGGGAGGGCACCAGCAAATGGGGAATTAGGGGAGGGCACCAGCAAATGGAGAATTAGGGGAGGGCACCAGCAAATGGAGAATTAGGGGAGGGCACCAGCAAATGGAGAATTAGGGGAGGGCACCAGCAAATGGAGAATTAGGGGAGGGCACCAGCAAATGGAGAATTAGGGGAGGGCACCAGTAAATGGACAATTAGGGGAGGGCACCAGCAAATGGAGAATTAGGGGAGGGCACCAGCAAATGGGGAATTAGGGGAGGGCACCAGCAAATGGAGAATTAGGGGAGGGCACCAGCAAATGGAGAATTAGGGGAGGGCACCAGCAAATGGAGAATTAGGGGAGGGCACCAGCAAATGGAGAATTAGGGGAGGGCACCAGCAAATGGAGAATTAGGGGAGGGCACCAGTAAATGGACAATTAGGGGAGGGCACCAGCAAATGGAGAATTAGGGGAGGGCACCAGTAAATGGACAATTAGGGGAGGGCACCAGCAAATGGAGAATTAGGGGAGGGCACCTGTAAACGGGGAATTAGGGGAGGGCACATATTTTAACCAACTGCCTTGAATAAAGGTGATCCCAAACAGGAGAGGAAGAGAGGGGGAGAAGGGAGAGGGGGGGTTGTCAGGGAGAAATTGTGAGAAATATTGCAGGGGTAATTTCTGGGAGGGTGGGAAAGAGATGGTGTGTTAGTGAGAGAGAGAGGAGGGGAGAGAAAGAATGATGATGTTAGTGAAAGTGATGGAGTGTGTCAGTGAGGGAGAGATAGTGTGTGTTAGTGTATGAGAGAGATGCGGTGTGTCAGTGAGAGATTGTGTCAGTGAGTGAAAGGACGAGGTGGAGTGTGTCATTAAGAGGGAGAGTGAGGGGAAAAGCGTGTCGGTGAAGGAAGCAGTGAGTGTGTCACTGAGCGAAAGATCATCTGATCTGTTTGGACATCATGCAAAACAAAATATTCACTGTACCTCGATACACGTGAACAATAATAAATCTAAACCTAAACCCTGAATTCCTTTCCCTTTTGAAATTTATGAATCATTGTGCTTTTCCCTTTGAGGCAATGCATTCCAGATTGTAAGTTTGTTGTGAAAGAATATGTTTCATCATGTCTTTTCTCACTGAGCCTCCTGTTTACGAACCTCCTGGCTTTAAACGCTGTTGCTCACAGCAGGTACGGGCTACATCGAACTTACCAGCCCTTCATCAAAGTCGAACCGTAAGAAAGTTTCCATCAGATTTTAATATCTCACCCAATGTAATCCACAGCTGTAGTTGTGCTGCACTATTTTAGCACTGCATTGGTGTCTTTGGGAAGTCCAGACATACTAACACACTCTGTCTCACACTTGCTAACACACTCTCTCTCAGTGACACACTCCATCTTTCCCTCTTTCACTCACTGACACACCGTCCCTCTTACACACTGCATCACTCACTAACACACTATGTCACTCACTGGATAGACTCAGTTTGTACTCTATAGAATTTAGGAGATTGAGGGGATCTTATAGAAACTTACAAAATTCTTAAGGGGTTGGACAGGCTAGATGCAGGAAGATTGTTCCCGATGTTGGGGAGGTCCAGGACAAGGGGTCACAGCTTAAGGATAAGGGTGAAATCCTTTAGGACCGAGATGAGAAGGACTTTTTTCACACAGAGAGTGGTGGGTCTCTGGAACTCTCTGCCACAGAGGGTAGTTGAGGCCAGTTCATTGGCTATATTTAAGAGGGAGTTAGATGTGGCCCTTGTGACTAAGGGGATCAGAGGGTATGGAGAGAAGGCAGGTACGGGATATTGAGTTGGATGATCAGCCATGATCATATTGAATGATGGTGCAGGCTCGAAGAGCCGAATGGCCTACTTCTGCACCTAATTTCTATGTTTCTATGTTTCTATTACTCCACATTCCCTGAGTTCCGAATCAAGGGGAAAACTCGGGAGAGTACGTGAGTAACTCGGGAAAGTGGGACAGGGCCTTTATGATTAATGCCTTCAGGATCTAAAATAGGATGCTCCAATACATCGAGCACACAGGCTGAATAGACTTTGGAGTTTCAATATTGGCACCAAAAAAGACGGCACTAGCAAAAGAATTTCACTGTCCAGTTGCATGTCACAAATAAAGCACCATTGAAACATTGCACCATTGATATGGTCCTGCGTGATTGATATGATATGATAAGTGAATAACCTCAAATGCCTCCACAAGGTCAGTGAATGGATCTGGCTGCTCTTCCACACATTGAACAGTGTAATTCATGTTAAGAATGCGGGTGCAAGCATAGTTCATCCCATTGGATCTGATCTGTACCAGTAGTGGCCAAAGACACCAGGAAATCAAAATGTTGTAGCCTGTAGCTCTTTAACTTTGGCAGTCACTGGAATGAAAGCTTGTATTGTAGGAGTTTTTTACATACCCACATCTGTTGAATTCCTATAAGTGTTTGGATTACAGTAGAGTTATCAGGATGTTTTGAAAACAATATTTGGTACCTTTTTTCCCCTCAGAAAATTCCTGACGTGCTGATGCGCCAAAATAGAAATTACAAAAGAAAATGAACAGAAAATATTAAAAAAACTATTTTAAAAAGCAAAAGTATTCAGTTAAACAGACTTTGGATAATTATGAGATCCCCTCTGCATAAAACGTCTCAGTTGGCACACTATTGGTAGATGAGTTGAATGTCTTAACCAATGTAACTTGGACTTTGGTACTTAATGTACAACTCTTTTAATTAATTGGGAATAATGTTTGAATGATGACAGCCTATATCACACCTTTTACTGATATCCAAATACAAAATCAGCTGCTTGTGTGTCAGCGAACCAGTGCAGTAGCTGAATCTGCTTTTGAGCTCATGGGGAGACTTCTGTGGGAGAGAATTTTGCCCGTACCCACCAAGAGAATTATGGTCATAACACACTAGGTGGCATGGTGGCGTAACGGTAGATCTACTGCCTTACCACGCCAGTGTCCCGGCCCGGATCCTGACTATGGGTGCTTGTCTGTACGGAGTTTGTACATTCTCTCCGTGACCTGCGTGGGTTTTCTCCGAGATCTTCTGATTCCTCCCACACTCCAAAGGCATACAGGTTTGTTGGTTAATTGGCTTGGTATAAATGTAATAATATTGTCCCTAGTGTGTGTAGGGTAGTGTTAGTGTACGGGAATCGCTGACTGGTGCAGATGCGATGGGCCAATGGGCCTCTGTCCACACTTTATCTCCAAATTAAACTAAACTAAACTGAATAAGAGATTTTACTTCGGAGTCACGTGAGTGACTACGTGAAGACCCCGCCAGCACGCATGCGCGACATATCGTCGTACGCATGCGGAAGCGGCAGTCGGGAGGAGCGGGGCTCCTCCAGTGTAAGTTTTAAAAAACTTACGCAAGGTAAGTCTCACCGGAGAGTGAGCGTTGACGAAGAACTATGGAAGGAAGGAAGTCTAAACGAGCAGCGGCTAGAGCTGCCGCCATGGAGAGCACCCAGCAGGGGGCTGTTTCTTCCGAGCTACAGGTTCAACCTGCAGCTCCCGACTTTTCGCCCATAAGGGTGTCTGGTACACCGCGGCCGGGCGGCAATTCCACCAGAAAGTCGGCCGGGGCCGCTGACTCAGCTGAGTCCGGACCCGAGGACACCCCGTTCGTTGGAAGCGACGGAGGTCGTCTTTCCCGCATAGAACGGATGATGGAGCAAATGCTCCAGCGTGACCTGCTTTTGCAGGGGCAGAGTCACGGTGGGCCTCTTAGCAGGCCCACGGCAGGCTCCTATCACGGACTGCCTAATGTCTCACCCTCTACGCAGGGGAGCATTGGGGGTCAGAACTGGGCTGACCCCGAAGAGGGGGAGTTGGCTGAAGAACCTACAGTGTCTGGGGTGCAGGATGAGTTGCTGGAGATGGTCAATAAACATGCAGTGCCTTCTCAGAAAGGCCTACCTATCCATCCCAAGCTAGCAGCTAGCATTAATTATATGGTTACAAACCAGCTCCAGGAGCAGGCTATTCATACCACAGCCGAAAAATATTTAGCTCCGGAGAATTGCAACTCCCTAAATGTTCCTACGGTGAACAACCCCATTTGGGGGAACATGAGCCCCATGATAAGAGGGCAAGAAGTCAAACTGCAGAAGATCCTGAAGCTATTGACCGCCGGGATTACGGCAGTGGCCAGAACTGCAGTGGGAATTGAGTTACCGGAGGAATTACAAGATGCCCTGGCTCTATTGTGCAACACACAATATGAGATTAATAACTTCAGGAGGAGCATCATAAAACCGGCACTCAACCCCAAATTTGCGGGGTTGTGCAAACCAGGGAACGTTCAACCGCCGAATCTACTGTTTGGGGACGACCTTCCCAAACAGGTGAAAGACCTAGACGAGGAGGCCAAGGCCATTGGCCTCATCAAGGTACCCGGTTCATTTAAACCTCATTACCCACAACGGCAGCACCCCTACACACCCACCGGACAGCGATATTATCACAGACCTGCCGGTGGTGAAAGTTCGAAGTCCGGTCCACCTGCACAACGGTCTTTTTTAGGCCATGGCCCAGCCCGGCCTTCTTGGAAAATGCTCCACCCCTACACCGTGCCAACTCAACAAAAGAAACAAGGACAGAGGCCACAACACCGACAATAACCATGGAGGTAGGTGGGTCTGGCTTCCCCAGGAACATTCCTTGCCTAAATTCACAAAATGTGGGGGCCGGTTGCACTTGTGTTATGAAGTTTGGCGCACACTTACCTCTGATCCTTACATACTCGGAAGTATTCAGGGCTACAAAATTGAGTTTGTTTACGAACTCCCTACCCCGGTCCAGCATTCACCTAGCCGGAAGTTTATACTTTCACAAAAAGAAAGAATGGCAGGGCATGCTGAACTATTGAGGCTAATTGGAAAAGGAGTAATTGAGAAAACCACCAGAGAGCCTCAGGAGTTCGTATCCAATATATTTACCAAAAATAAAAGCGATGGCGGGTGCCGCATAATTATAGATCTGACCAAACTAAATACTTCTGTTCAGTATGTTCATTTCAAAATGGATACCTTTGACACAGCTAGGCAGTTAATAGCCTAGGGGTACTACATGGCATACATTGACCTCAAAGATGCATACTATTCAGTACCAATTCACAAGGATCATAGGAAATACCTAAAATTTATCTGGATGGAACAACTATGGCAATACAAAGCCTTGCCCAATGGGTTATCATCAGCACCCAGACTGTTTACTAAAATATTGAAACCAGCCTTGGCTTACCTAAGAAAACAGAATCACATTGTAATGGCATATCTTGATGATATCCTCATTGTTGGGGAGAATTTGGAAATGGCTACATTGGCAGTTTTAGCCACAAAACATCTTTTCCAAAAGCTGGGATTCATCATACATCCAGATAAATCAAAACTGGAACCCTCAACCACCATGGATTACTTGGGGTTTACCATTGACTCGGTGCAAATGTCTATCACTTTACCACCAAACAAAGCGGGGGACTTGATAGAGGCTTGCAGGAGCCTTACTGGCATCAGAGATCCGTCCATTCGGCAGGTGGCCAGGGTAATTGGGAAGATAGTGGCTGCCTTTCCAGCAGCACAATTCGGACCATTACATTATCAAAACCTACAAAGAGCTAAAATTATAGCTCTTAAAAGACATGCAGGCCATTTCGACAGGCCTATGAAACTGCCAGAAAAGGCAAAAACCGAATTAAATTGGTGGATGGAGAATGCTCAAAATTGTTCAAAACCCATCATTATCATCAATTCCTCAGTCATCTTACAAACTGATGCCAGTGCCCAAGGTTGGGGAGCAACTAATACCACCACTAGTTGTGGAGGTAGATGGAATGCACTAGAACTAACCCAATTCAACACACTGGGGATTAACCATTCAGAAATGCTGGGAGCATTTCATGGCCTTAGGGCATACTGCTCTAACATGCACAATATACATGTTAGATTACAAATTGACAATACCACGGTGGTGGCTTACATTAACCACATGGGTGGAATAAAGTCGATATCGTGTGATGAATTGGCTAATAATATCTGGCACTGATGTCTGCAAAGAGAAATTTGGACTTCAGCCACTTACCTCCCAGGTAAACTAAATACAGTGGCAGACACCAGGTCACGCAAATTTAACGACAACATAGAATGGATGTTGGATTGAAAAGTGTTCAGATATTGTAGAACGTTATGGGACACCAGATATCGACCTTTTTGCGTCCAGATTAAATCACCAACTGCCAACATATGTTGCTTGGGAACCAGACCCAGGGGCAGTAGCAATGGACGCTTTCACGCTACACTGGGGGGACTTGTTCTGTTATGCATTTCCCCCCTTCTGCCTCATCAGTCGGGTCTTGCAGAAAATCAGACAAGACTCCGCATCGGGTATTTTGGTTGTGCCCGACTGGCCTACCCAACCATGGTTCCCAATGACAGAAGATGGCCACAGAACCTTGTATTAAGGTCAATAAACGACCTAACCTGCTTATACATCCCGTCACAGGGGAACACCACCCATGTCATGACCGCATGGACCTATTGATTTGCAGGTTCTGAAACGGCCACTTTTGGGGTACGGACTCACCAGCAGAACCATAGATACCATCTCAGCATCGTGCAGGGAGTCCACCCGTAAGCAGTACCTGACCTACATCAGGAAGTGGGAAAAATTCTGCTCTGCAACCAACACTACCTACGAATCAGCCACCATCACAGAAGTTCTGGAATTCTTGGCAACCCTTCACCATGACAAAGGACTGAGCTATAGTGCCATTAACTGTGCCAGGAGTGCCCTATCGACCTACCTGGGCAAGGGGAGTGACCAATTGGGCATTGGATCACATCCATTAGTATCAAAACTAATGAGAGGAATATTCAATTCCAATCCCCCCAGGCCCAGATACAACCACACATGGGATATCAGCATAGTATTAACTATGCTGCGAGGATGGACACCTAACTCAGGACTTACCCTGGACAAGCTTACCTACAAGGTGGTAATGATCATGGCACTCGTCACGGCACAACGGGTCCAGTCCCTGCACAAATTAAATCTGGATGCCATGTCCATATCCAATGACAAAATCACCTTTTATGTGCAGGGGCTGTTAAAACAAGATCGACCCGGAATGTCTGGACATACTTTAGAGTTTCTAGCCTACCCGGCAGATACTCGACTTTGTATTGTCACTTTATTATCACGTTACATCTCAGTCACAAAAAATCTCAGGGGCACGGAGAAAGCTTTGCTCATAAGCCACAAAAAGCCTCACCACAAAGTCACGGTGCAAACCATTTCTAGATGGATAAGGGTGGTTCTGGATGCGGCGGGGATAGACATTAATATATTTAAATCTCACTCCACCAGGGCGGCATCCACGTCGGCGGCTAGGATGATGGAGGTACCATTGGACCACATCCTGGCCACAGCGGGTTGGAGCAATGAGAGGACGTTTCATCGCTTTTATAATAAACCCGTGGCCTCCACTGACTCTTATGCAGGGAGAATTTTGAGCTCTGCCAAATAATTTACCCGTCATGGGATATGTATTTTTTGTGTTTGGTATGAATAAATACCTATTTTTGTTTTTCAGCCAGTGTTATGTCTGAATTACGTTCATCCTCTTATCCCAGCATAGCGGTGTGTGAGCATGGAGTTTTCCAGGGCATGAAATCACAGATCTTTGAAATCTTCAGGTAGTCACTCACGTGACTCCGAAGTAAAATAGTAAGATTAAATGAGAACTTACCAGTTCGAAGTTTGATCTTTATTTTATGAGGAGTTACGATGAGGGATTACGTGCCCTCCGCTCCCAGCCCTCTATTACAAAGATCAACTGGTATGAAAGTTCTCTCTTATCTTACCATATTAGTCTACGTTGCCATCTGTGATTTCACACCACTGCTTTGAAGAATGTCGCACATGCGTGCTGGCGGGGTCTTCACGTAATCCCTCATCGTAACTCCTCATAAAATAAAGATCAAACTTCGAACTGGTAAGTTCTCATTTAATCTTACTATTCTTCAACACCAATTTTAGCTCCTAGGAAGTATTTGTGTCCTGAAGCTAAGTATTGGCTAGAGTTAATAATAGGATGTTGGGTCTAAAGGAAATGATCTTTGACAACAAGGTATATTTCCTTAAGGAGTGGCATCGTGGCAGGGGAATGGGGGGGGGGGGGGGGGAGCTCAGAGAGGATCACAGATGTCCTTGTTAATGGTTCCATCAATGGCTTAATGACTTAATGCACCTTGCTATTGAGATATTGGACGTCCTGCTTGTATCAGGGGACATTCGTGTAACTAAAGTCAGCAATTGTGAAATGGCAGAAGCAGAATGACATGGTAAAGCTCTGGGAAATGTTCATTTAATTCCAATCAAGCAGTTAGAAGTAGGTTGAACCCTTCGTGTTACAATGAGGCTTGAAGTAATAAGTCTAATAATAGCACAATTGCATGATATGCTTCACCAAGATTTTCATGGCTTCATGCTTGAAAGATAGGTGACCTTCACTTTATAAAATGCATTAGTAAGCCTATTCCATCATCAGCACACACATTACATATTTATATAAATTTGATATTTTGCTATTTTCACTATAGGAATGCACAATTTAGCATTAAAACAGAGAACATGTTCTTGAATCTATGTTCCCCTCCAGGTCACATAGGATCTGCACTTGACCTAACATTGTCATTCCATCATTAATTCTGAACGATATCCACTCCATACCTAATGATTGTGTTGCCATTGTATGAGCAGTTATTCCAGGGGAAACATCACCTTCAAGGAATCCAGTGATTGACAATACATATGTCTTGCCACTACACAAATTCTGCAAATAAGTTAAAAGTACAGTTTCTCAAAAATTATGCATCCTCGTCTGATGCCCCAATCTGGAATTTCCCGTTTAACACTGGCATTTCCAGAAAAAGGCCGGCTGAAAATCCTTTGACTTTTCATCCATTTAAGTTAAGCTCTAGGACATCAGACAGTGCAGTTGTATGAATTTCCAATGGCAGTTTCTTCAGGGCTAATCCTTGCTGGCAGTGCCTGCTGAGGAAAAGAGCCTTAATATCAACATTTCTAACCAGTTTATGCATTTTTATCTTTTTCGATTTCAAACCTCACCAAGATGGTAATGTTCTTTATCCCTCATCATACTCAGCCAAAACAATAAGACAGTCAGGGATAGAATGGCTATTTATCCTTATGGATGTTGCCAAAGTCTGGGCATCACACTAAACTGCGACTGATTGGACACAGATCCTTGCATCCTCTTCCCAACAATGCAAGCATGAATCAAAATTTAAAACAGATGTATAAAAATAATAAGGGTCTTATTTTAAAATAACTTACCTTTGGATCTTGCGGCTCCAGACGACAGGATGTTGGGTAAACTTGCTTAAGGACACAGAGTATGATCCTGTAGACCCATAGAGAGAAATTCTTTCCTTGCTTAAAGGGACAGGTCTTTAAGACTTTAAAGACAAACCTTAATGGTAGGTATATAAAAAAAAATGTTCTTAAAATGTAGAATGGAAACATAAAACCCCATTTTAGTTAAGTATAAGAATCCATTTATTAGGTAAAGACTTGGCCGGGTGTGGTGGAAAATGTTAAGACTCCGTGACCTATTAGTGTGATTCCAGGGAAAATTGAACTCTATTATGCAACATATAATGCTTCCTACCCCATTGTTAAGAAATGAACAGTCTGCTCAGTTTTGAAGCACGATTATTAGCAGGCCACTTGTTAACTATTTAAGGCATCGATGTAACTCAGCCAGACTACATTTTATGTTTACAAATGTTGTGGTAATAATGGGATAGATTCTCAAGGCATCAACTGTACAGGATGCATAACAGTATTCTGTCAAGTCAAAAGGGTTGTAGAATCCACGTGGCCTTTATGCTTTTCAAATAAAAGTTAGGGATTTCATGAGCAAAGGATTTTGTGATATACTCCTTCAATGACTCAAGGAGCGGCACAGCAGCGTAGCGGTAGAACTGCTGCCTTGCAGAGCCAGAGAACCTGGTTCGATCCTGACCACAGGTGCTATCTATATTGAAATGTTGTTATTAATTAATAACAGCCTACATCTGATACATTTATGAAAGTGAAATGAAGGATGATGGAATATGATTCTTAAAGGATGATGCTAACCTCTGCACCTGACCCTGCTGGGAAACTCTTGAACCGTGGAGATCTATGATCTTGAAGCCTGAATCTGTTGGCATTTCCATACTATGAATATCTGTGGTAGGGATGATAAACATGGGAAACAACATGGGAACTGAATATGCTGGCTTACATTTAAAAAATGCTGGCGTTCACATGAAAAAGACATAAAGTACTGGGTTTCTACACCGAAAGATGCAAAATGCCCGGGGTTTGCACAAAACTTATTTCTCCCCTCACCCTCCAGCTGCACCTTCATTCCTTCCTCCAACTTCACAATTCACAGCTCACATCTTGTCTCACACCTTCTCTCTTTTCATCTCTGGCCTTTGTCCAACCCTCTACTTATCAACATTTCCCTCACCTATATCCACCTATCACATGCAATGCTTTGTTCTGCTTCTCCTTTCTTCCAGCTCTCTTTCCCCACCGCCCACCACCATAATCAGACAGAAAATGACCTGAAACTTCATCTATCCATGTTTTCCAGGGTTGCTGCCTGACCCACTGAATAATTCCCGCACTTTGTGTCATTCTTTATCATGAACATGGATCTTTCTGCCAAAAGCACTCCCAATGAATTCCTAGGTAGACAAAAATGCTGGAGAAATTCAGCGGGTGAGGCAGCATCTATGGAGCGAAGGAATAGGTGACATTTCGGGTCGAGACCCTTCTTCAGACGTCTACTCCATGAATTCCTAATCTGATTGATGAAGTTCCTGGTAATTATAAAAATTTAGTGGAAAACATTGCCATGAAAATTTGTTCCTTTATTACATTTCTTGTACATAAATTTACAGACTTTTCACTAGTCTCCGATCCCACTTTCCAGAAGAAATTGCTACAGCATTTTTTCTATGAACTGTAAGGCCTGAGATATAACAACCTATGCTAGTTCTACAACTGAAACAATAGCCTTTCATCATTGGCTATTGAGCAACATCAGAGGGTGACGATATTGACTGTGGTATTCAAAGGAATGTGTTTAGAGGCCCAGGTGAATATGTTCTCCACTACCAAAACAAGGTAAAATTATGATGACACTCATTTTGATTGCCATTGGTTTCAATGGTCATCACAGACCCTGCATGATTTAGCTGGTTGACATTGCACCCTGCCAATTATTGCCATGTCTACCACGGAAAATGAATGAATTTTATTCCCTCTATCTACGCCTGGCTTCCACAGCCATGCTAGTTTGTTCAGGGAATAGGAAGCCATTGACTGCGAGTGTGGAGATTTGTTACATGTAGAAGTATTTTATATTTGCTTCACTGTAGCATGCAAGCCATGATTCTAACCAAGGGTCCTGCAGCAGAGCCAAATATGGTGATCTGACAGCAGTGTCTGACATTTCTCAATTCTTCTAGCGACAATGTGACACATCATCTCCAGTAAGCCTCCTGCAGGATTTGAGCTAAATGTCAAAGCCAATAAGAAACTGGGCAACCCACAGTGACCGCACTCCAGAACCAAAAAGACCTGGACCTCAGTGGTACGCAGAAAACAATAAGCTATCATTGATTCATTCGATGAAACAATGTGATTATAGAAGTACACTCAACATTATAGGTCCAGAGAGACATACAGCACAGAATAGCCCCTGAATATGAACGTATGAAATTAGGAGCAGGTGTAGTCTCTCATCCCTTCAGTCTGCTCTACCACTGAAGAAGATTATGGCTGATCCAAATGTAACCTTAACTCCACATTTCCATTCAGATGTGGTAGTTTTTCATGCTTGTTTATCAAGTACCTATCTGACTCTGCCTTAAACAATGTCCAGAGACTCTTCTTCCAAAATGTATGATCCTCTGAGGAAAATAAAAACAACCTCATCTGCCTTAAATGGGTGGTCCCATGTTTGAAATCAGTTATTCTCAGCTCTAGTTCATCCACAGAACATCTATTTATACATAGTTTTTCCAGGCTAGTCCACCAATCCCCTTCAGTGTAACTTCATATACCATAAGGTTTTATCTTTTGCAATGGTCTTTTATGTGGTCCCTTATCAAATGTCTTCTGGAAATCTAAGCACTGTGCAACCATAGATTCATCCATATTCATAGCATTTGTTCCTTCTTCAAAAAAACTCCAACAAATTGATCAAGCATATTTTCCTTTTGACCAAATCATGTTGAATTTGTCTGATTACCTTCAGTATTTCTAAAAGCTCTGCAACAACATCTTTAAACGTCGTCTCCAACATGTTTACCTCTGACTGAAATCTCTTCATTCCTATCCTTTTTAAATTCGATTTCATTTCTATCCTTATCCTTTTTCTTCCTTTATGAGTATTTTTAATATTTGTCTTTTTTCCAATGTACTTGAATCTTCCCCAAATGTGGGGAATTTTAAGTCAGGGCTGGAAACATTTTCCAACTTGCTTTTGAAAACTTGACATGCTATTCCTCATTTTCAGCTTGTATATTGTAAACCTCCTCAAGAACCTGACCTGAAATTCATCTCCAAATGTGAAAAGTCTAATTGCACGCAGTATAGATGTTTGCAGGGTGATGTATTTTTAAACTGTTTGATCAGTAGCAATGCAGTAAGGGTTGTTTTATATTGGAACAATCACCTTTCCTGTTCCAATGGTTGGCATGGGCAAGTTGGGCCGAAAGGCCTGTTGCCATGCTGTGTGACCCTATGAGTCTATTACTTCTGATCTGTAACTTTATCACTACTTGTCAATGTTTTGTATTGGCACCTTTGTTACATAGAATATTGTGCCACATGAAGAGATCTGTTGTATTCGACTGTGTTTTATGCAGCGATGGCAGGGAACATAAAATAACCGTCACTTTCCGATTTGTTGTACATACAAGTTCTCACATATAGATCTGCTTTCTCTACATAGCTGTGTTCTTGAAAGGACGTGTTATGAAAGAATGTGAGCCATATAAAATATATGAATGTGAAATGATTCATTATGTGGAAAATATTAGCTAGAAATTAATCACGAAATGCTGTTTATTTTCAGTGCGATGTGATTAAAGCTAAGGTATTTGCAACCTTTTCTGCAATTAATCACTGGCTGAGAGATTTGACTGGGTACTTCTTGGTGTGACTCACCTTTGTGACAATGACACAATTTTTTTACAATGGAAATGCATGGGAATATAAAGGGCCTGTTCCACTTACGCGACTTTTCAGCTAACTGTCTGTGACCTTGAAGGTCGGGGGCACTCGCCTGAAAAACCGCGAGATGGAACGATCGTCAGCGTGAAACACACACACACACACACACACACACACACACACACAAACACATCGCAAAGGCGGGGGCCAGGGAAAGCGGGGGAGCGCTGTTTGAAATTCACACGGTGCAAAGCCAAGGTGATACCCGCGATGAACAGGAAGATTAAAGGTGGCTAGCACAGTGTACAGTAAGTCCTTTAAAAGAGCTGGGGGGGGGGGGGGAGAAGGGGGAGATGGGGGGGGGGGGAGAAGGGGAAGATGGGAGGGGGGGGGGAAGTGGGGAGACACTTTTAAGAAGCCAGACAACTTTTAATAAGCCAGAGATACGCAGCTGTGAAGTTTAGCGGGCATATAACATTACTGATTGGTTTTCCTTGGTTCTGAAAGCTCGTGCTTACGTTTTTTTCTCCCCAATGAGCCAATTAAAATGCCCGGTCAGCAAAGGAGATTACCTACGGCTATCTCGACTACCTACAATGACATGGCAACCACACTACCACTGAACTACGACTTCAAAAGAATCGATTTTCTCCAAGCCGACCAATTTTTAGTTGTAGAAAAATTTTCAACATGTTGAAAAATTATCCGCAACCAAACTGAGGTCACGTGTAGTGACCACTCTGCGGGAACTCCTCTCGACCATGAAGGAGACTTACCAGAGACCACCTACGACCATGTGTCGACCATGCTGTGAGCTTGTGGCGAGCGCAGACTCTCCTAAACTCACCAATAAGGTCGCCTTCGTGGGACAGGCCCTTAATAATTTCCAGGGGCTGCATATGAAACATGTACACAAATTAACACTGCATAAAACCCTAAGGGGGCTCTATTAAACCGTTGTCTCTTTAGTAAAAAGTTTCTAACCATTACTTAATACATTCAAATCATCACAAATTGTTTTTTCACAGCATTTGAATGATAATTAGTCACTCTTGTTACATAGTGATTTGATGGAAAAGGTATTTCCTAATAATACATAACAAATTATATTCCATTATTTTTCTTTCACAGATTAAGTTTAACTACTTTATCATTTTGTTTAGGGGAGGCACAGTGGCGCAGTGGTAGAGTTGCTGCCTTATGGGCTTGTCCCACTTTGGCGACTTCTTAGGCAACTCTGCGGTCGCCACATGTTTGTGGGTGATTGCCGTTGTCAAATGACCCAGTCATACTCACGAACATGATACACCAGTATTTATTGAAAGGCACTACAACACACTACAGCATGTTCATTCAGCTGAGTAGCAGTGTAGACTGCCAGCACGAGTTGCGTTGCGATAATATGAACAGTGTAGTAGGCGGAGCTTCTAATAATAAAGCACTCCATTGGTTAGTAAGTAAATGAACCAATCTACAACCGGGGAGTCGCCTTCATGGTCGTGAAGAGTTTCCACATTCTGGCAACTAGCCGCGGCCTCATTATGGTCGGCATGAATTTGAAAATTTGAAAATTAGCGGCGACCATATTGAAGCCGCCATGGAGGGTAGCGAGAATTCTCGTGCCGTAGGTGCAGTGGTAGTGATTTGCCAGGAGGTCGAAGGTTGTCGTATTTTGTCGCCGGTGCTCATTGGGAAAAAAAACGTAAACAGTAGTTTTCAGAACCAATGATAATCGACCGGTAATGTTGATGCCCACCGAGCTTCACAGCCGTGTATCTCTGGCTTCTTAAAAGTTGTCTCCACCCCTTCTCCCCACCCCGTCTCCCCCTTCTTCCCCCTTCTCCCCACTTCTCCCCCCATCCCCTTTCTTTTAATGGATTTACGTGACCCTTCCCGTACACTGTGCTTTCACCGTCTTAATTACAGCGCCAACCTTCCTGTTCATCGTGGTGTGTGTCTGTATCACATTGGCTTTGCACCGTGTGAATTTCACTCAGACAGCGCTCCCCCCACTTGCCCTGTCCCCCGCCTGCATAATGGGCTGGTGAAGGAAGTGATGTGTGTGTGTGTTCAGCATCTGCAGTTCTTTCTTACACATACCTCAATCTAATTTGGCTTCTAAGCCCAACCATTTTTACCTATCAAGATCTGCTTGTTTTCCTTCATTGCAATGGTGGGTAAATTCAAAAACTGTATGTAACTGGGACAGGCACACATCCAACAAAGAGAAACCTCTGTGTAGGAAAGAACGGCAGATGCTGGTTTACAGACACAAAAGATAGACATAAAAAGCTAGAGTAACTCAGCGGGTCAGGCAGCATCCCGGGAGAATGGGAATAGCTGATGTTTCTTCTTCAGACTGAGAGTCAGGGGAGAGGGAACAAAGATATATGAAAAGGTACATAGAACAAATGAATGAACGATATGCAAAAAGACAGATCAAAGCCAGCAACAATTATAAAGGAAAGGTGGAGCCCACCATGGTCTACTGCTGGCTGTGGGGAAGGTGATAATGAGTATTACAAACAGTGAAACTCAGCAGGACAACAGTGAAACTAGTATGACAACTAGGATGGGGGAAGGACAGAGAGAGAGAGAGAGAGAGGGGATGCAAGGATTACTTGAAGTTAGAGAAATCAATATTTATACCGCTGGGTTGTAACCTCCATTCTCCTTGACTGTAACTCTGTCTACAATTGCAGATTTTCACAAAATAGCAGTTCTGAGGTGACTCTACTTGATAGACCTGTATCAACCTCCATGGGGCTGCAGTTTTAGTTAAAATTAAATCGAAAAGAGAATGCTGGAATAATTCAGCCAGTCAGGCAACTTCTGATGTTGCTTGAACTTGCACCTTTTGCCTCCACAGATGTTACTTGACGTTGATTAGTCATTACATTGTTGACCTTACATTAGTCATTAGTTTATTGTCAATTGTACCATGGTACAGCAAAAAGCTTTTGTTGCGTGCTAACCAGTCAATGGGGAGACAATACATGATTACAAACGAGCCATCCACAGAGTCCAGATACACAATAAAGGGAATATTGTGAATAACATTTACTTAAGATAGTTAAGTTAAGTTTAGTTAAGACATTAAGATAAAGCCAGTAAAATCCGATCAATGATTGTCCGAGAGTCTCCAATGAGATAGATAGTAGTTCACGTCTGCCCTCAACTTGTTGGTCAGTTGGTCCCATACTCAAAATTCCAGTATTTGCCGTCACATTTATCTTCTTGTTAAACGTATATAGATAGATGCTTTGCAAATTACCATTGTGGCATATTTGTACTTCTGATGAGGAATAGGAAGGAATAGGAATACTTTATTGTCACAGTGAGATTCTTTGCTTGCAGAAACAATGTATACAAATAGCAGCCACCTATGGCGTTGACAAGGTTACAAAGCACGCCGGCTCCCCCTTTTGTTCCCCCTACCCCTCCTCCACCCCCCACCCAGCCCACTACCCCCACCCACCACTCCACCACAGCAGTTCCTCCACGCCGGGTCCCCATTGTCCATTGTCCTCCCCACTACCATTGATCCTCCCCTTCCTGCTCATGGCGGTTCCCTCACACCGGGTCCTCCATTGTTCGTCCCCTCCCCCCTCACAGTGGTTCTCCATGCACTCATCGACACGGTTCGCTGCCGCCGCAAGACTTCACCACCACCGAGGCCACATTGTCACAAGGTTTCACCACTGCCGCCCCCGAGGCCTCACCCCTGTTGAAGCCTCACTTCATGCCACCGTGCTGCCGACCTGGGTTCCTGCCGCGGGCTCCATCGGCCGTTTCGCCCGACCCAGGCTCCGACACACGATGTGAATCACAGGTGAATTCATGCCATGCTGTTGATCTTTAATGCTCTCTTTACCTGAGAAAAGGTGTTCTTGCCATGGAGGGAGAACACCAATGGTTCACTAGACTGGTGTCTGCGATGTTGGAACTGATATATATGTGGAGAGATTGGATCAGTTAGGTATATATTCACTGAAGCTTTGAAGAGTGAATGAGAATCTCTTACATGTTCTAAAACCCGAAAATTTCTAACTGGACTAAGGAAATTGATAATGAGAAGATGATCCCAATGGCTGGAGGGACTAGAACCAAGAGTTTTACCCTCACAATATTGGGTATGCCATTTAGAACCAGGAACAGGAGAAATGTCTTCACCCAGAGTACAGTGAACCTTACATGGAATAATGTGGAATTCTTTGCTACAGAAAACTTTGGCGGCCTAGTCAATAAGTCTGTTCAGGATGGAGGTAGCTATATTGTTAATGGTGAAGGGATCAGTAGATATAGGGAGCGGATAGAAACAAGGTAATGAAGTGGATGATCTGTTGAGATTATGTTGAATGATGCTGCAAGTCCCTTGTTTTCTATTTTTGTGTGAAATAAATTGGATTTATTTTCACTCTCGAGCAAATGAAGGACAACACCAAGTCCCCTGTGTTAACCAACAGAATTATTCTCCAATGGAGAATTTCAGCTCAGGAAATCATGGCCAGTGGCTGCCAGACGATGATATATTTTAATATCAGGCATGTGTACACAATGTTACCAAATTCAATTTGCTCAAAGCAGGATTATCAGTTAATAATTTCATAAATTCATACATTCTAGGAGGAGAATTAGGCCATCGATGACATAGCTGGCACGACAATTGTTTTTGAGTGCTCTGGGGATAACTTGGACCATGTTGTCCAGGAAGCCTCCAATGAGAGCCACCATTGAGATAGATCGGTCCAAAAGCAAACACAATACTCTCTTGTCTGAGTATACTCTGAGTCTGAAGAAGGGTCTCGACCCGAAACGTCGCCTATCTCCTTCGCTCCTTAGATGCTGCTGCACCCGCTGAGTTTCTCCAGCTTTTTGTGTACCCTCGATTCTCCAGCATCTGCAGTTCCTTCTTTAACACAATACTCTCTTTACAGCTGCAGAATAAATTACTCTGATATTCTTGATCATGTACTCCCAGGTCATTTCTATATGGATTAAACCTTCTCCAATACAAGCTGACAAATATTCCCAGATTCTGTACATCTTAATCTGATGCTGTTAAACAGGGACAGCTTCCATGATTCCCTCACCAGACGCTGAAGTAATTCTCCTCATGTCTCCTGACTCTTGCCTGTCCTCAGCCTCGGCCTCACCCTCACCCCCACCCCCCTCCAATCAATTCCTAGCTTAATGATGGATGCTCATCAGCTTCCCCATATCTTCATGCAAGCCACAATCGCAAGCCACTATTGCAAAGCCATGAAGTTTGCCTTCCCAATAATCACCACCTCCCCCCCCCCCCCCCCATCCCCATCCCCATCCCAACCCCTGATTCTGCTCCTGATCCTCCCCTCTCACAATACTCCAGCCTGTTTTGGTGTTAGTTTTAGTTTAGTTTGGAGATACAGCATGGAACCAGGCCCTTAGGACCACTGAGTCTGCACTGACCATCGATCCCCGCACATTAACACTACCCTACACACACCAGCAACAATTTTACATTTTTATACCAAGCTAATTATCACTATCCTACACACTAGGTTCAATTTACAATTTTTACCAAAGTCAATTAATTTAAAAACCTGTACTTCTTTGGAGTGTGGGAGGAAACCTACGCAGTCACCTGGTTGTATGAACAGAGAACATACAAACTGCGTACATACAGCATCGAACACGGGTCGCTGGTGCTGTAAGGCAGCAACTCTACACCTGTGCCACAGTGCTGCCCTGCCGCACAGTGCCATGCCCTGCTGATTTCGCCAGCTGGGGAATTGACCTTCACCTCCACACCACTTCAATACTACTGTGAACCCCATCATCCCCAACAGTAGAATATTGTAAAGTGTGCATTACACAAAAGTGTAAATTATATTGACAAAGGTGCTACATAAAGAGCTTGCTGGTTTGTAGAGATATATTATGCAGGGTAAACCCATTTGTGTATATTTTGAGACAGAGAAAGTACAGTGTTGTTCAGGAGATGTTTCATCTTATATAAAATTAATTTTAAAGGCAAGGCATACTAAATAAAGAGATGCATTATATATATAAATAAATATTAGCATATAAATGCGATTTTCTGCAGTTCCTTCCTTCAACAGGGAGGTGTCAGGCATATACAGTACAGCGTGTATGCGCACTGGCAGATGCCTACAGCAAAGCATTCCTGACCTGTTGTCTTCCATTAAGCTAATGCTGTTCCCAAATTAAATGAAGAGCATGACAGAAGTGATGGAAATTGATGTAATTAAACATCATTACTACTAATTACAGCTTAACTCACTGGAACAAGACATTCAGTTTCATTAGGGGAATGATCCTGTTTTTCTGAAGATTGAGATGTTAATAACTTGCTGTACAATCCTTTTACAAGATATTCTAACAGGGAAATGAAAAATTCTTAACTCTCTCACTGCCCACAGTCATCTTTTGCATTGATTTTACTTACCATTCTTTCCAAAATTTGTCTTCAAATCAAGGAACATAAAACATGGACTATGTAGGTCAAATGTTGGGAATAACTCTTATCCCTGTTATTTAATAACAAAATAGCACTCCCTAGTCAAAATTCTACACATTACAAAGTTATCTGCAATCGTCATGGATGGACCTTTCCTACGGGTTTGGAAAGAAGGTCTATCCACGTTACCCTATTAAGTATTCTCTGCTTAATCACAGTACACTTGGCATAAAAGTTAACATTTTACAAGAACGTTGCCAGGACTTGAGGGCCTGAGCTATAGGGGACGGTTGGGCAGGCTAGGACTTTATTCCTTGAACTCAGGAGGCTGAGGGGGGTTCTTATGGAGAAGAACATAGAGTGAGTATACAATCATGAGGAGAATAGATCAGGTGAATGCACAGAGTGTTTTACCCAGGATATGGGAATCAAAAAACAGAGGTCATAGATTTAAGGTGAGAGGGGCAAGATTTTATAAGAAACTAAGGGGCAACCATTTCACTCAGAGTTTAGTGGGTATAAGGAATGTGCTGCCAGAGGAGGTAGTCGAGGCAGCTACTATAACACCATTTAAAATACACTTAGATAGATACTTGGATAGGTAACATTTAGAGGCATATAGGGCAAACCTGGACAAATGGGATCAGCTTGGATGGGGTATCATGTTTGGCACGATGAGTTGGGCCAAAGGGCTGTTTCCAAGCTGTATGACTCTATCTATATTACTAAAAGTCTGATCTTGACCACTTCCTCTTGTTCTGTATATTGATTTTAGAAAAAAGGCTGCCACTTACAGCTGTGTTTTTTGGCCATCTTACTCAGAGTCCCCCTCCGCTGCGCAGGACAAGAGGATTTTTCCCATCGATTAAAAATAAAACAGTTATTAGTGTTTAAAACATGTTGAGATTCTCTCTCCTGAAGGCCACGCTCCTTCCTGAGGGACTATAAAACACGGAAGTGTTGAGTGCCTTAGTCAGTCTCTGCAAGATGGGGGAATGAGAGGGTCACGTCTCTCAGTCTGAGCTGTGAATAACACTGAACACATGTCTACTAAACTGTGAGTGTGGTTTTACTGACCTTGAGTGCCCTTAATGTGGTTTGAAAATGAAAATGTGGTTGGTTTGAAAAAGCCCAGCAAATGGTTGGTGGTGGTTGGTTTGAAATAAAGGCCTGCAAATGTTTGGTGGTGGCTGGTTTGAAATAAAGCCCAGCAAATGGTTGGTGGTGGTTGCTTTGAAATGGCAAATGATGAAAAGTCTAAACTTAGCAACGTCCTGTTTGCACTGTATGTTGATTTTAGATAAAACGCTATCACTTACGGCTGTGATTTTTGGCCATCTTACTCAGTCCCCCTCCGCTCATCAGGTGCAGAGGATTCTTTTCATCAATGAAAAATAAAAGTGTTATTTAAATTTTTTTGAGAATCTCTCTCTCCTGTCAATCACATCATGAAGGCCACGCCCCTTCCGGTGGGAGGGGGAGGGATTATAAAACCCGGAAGTGTGGGTATGGCTCAGTCTCTGCAAGATGGGGGAGGGAGAGGTCACGACTCTGTCTGAGCTGTGAAACAACTGAACACACTGAATGTCTACTGAACTGTGAGTGTGGTGTTTATGTGGTGTTTATGTGGTGTTTATGTGGTGTTTTGTGGTGGTTTTACGGTGGTTTTACCCTGCTTGAAATGGTATGAAACTGCATTTGAATTTGGTGGCATTGCACCCTGCTTGAAGTGGTAGTAAACTGCACTTGAATTTGGTGGCCTTGCACTCTGCTTGAAGTGGTATGAAACTGCATTTGAGTTTGGTGGACTTGCACCTTGCTTGAAGTGGTATGAAACTGCACTTGAATTTGGTGGATTTGCACCCTGCATGAAGTGGTATGAAACGGTACTTGAATTTGGTGGCCTTGCACCCTGCTTGAAGTGGCATGAAACTGCACATGAATTTGCTGGCCTTGCACCCTGCTTGAAGTGTTAGGAAATTGCACTTGAGTTTGGTGGCCCTGCACCCTGCTTGAAGTAGTAGGAAACTGCACTTGAGTTTGGTGGCCCTTCACCCTGCTTGAAGTGGTAGGAAACTGCACTTGAGTTTGGGGGGCTTGCACCCTGCTTGAAGTGGTAGGCAACTGCACTTGAATTTGGTGGCATTGCACCCTGCTTGAAGTGGTATGAAACTTCACTTGAGTTTGGTGGACTTGCACCCTTGTTGAAGTGATATGAAACTGCACTTGAATTTGGTGGACTTGCACCCTGCTTGAAGTGGTAGGAAACTGCACCTGAATTTGGTGGCCTTGCATCCTACTTGAAGTGGTATGAAACTGCACTTGAATTTGGTGGCCTTGCACCCTGATTGAAGTGGTAGGAAACTGCATTTGGATTTGGTGGCCTTGCATTCTGCCAGCCATGAGTGAGCTGCCAGCACATCAGGCTTGAGTGACTGAGCTGCCACCCCAATAATCCATTTGGCCCACAATGTCCATACTAGCCCTCTGAAAACCAGTCCCTTCAGCCCCCAACACCGATTCTAGCGCTCCAGAAAGCCCCCCCCCCCCCCCCCACTGGCCACCAATATTGGAATTGGTGGAGAGGTGTAATATTGCATTGGGGGACCAGCCGTCCCATGTGAACTTGGGACCCCACGGGTCCCACTTAGTCTCGTAACTCTATAAAAGTAGGCTTCTTTAACATTCCCAATCAAACTCTTCCAGTTTAGTTCTCTATAGATAAGCCTCCTCCACTATAAGAGACACAAGAAACTGTAGATGCTGGAAGCCTGCACAAAAAAATAAAGAGCTGAAGAAACTCAACAAGTCATGCAGCATCTGTGAAAGGAATGGACAGATGACATTTCAGGTCAGGACCATTCCCATTCTTCAGACTGATCTGACCAGCTGAATTCTTCCAGCAGTGTATTTAATGCTTCTCCAATATAAATTGGGTGATTTATTAGTTTTGTTTTAGTTTAGAGATACAGCGCAGAAACAGGCCTTTCGGCTCACCGTGTCCGCACCGACCAGCGATCATCGCACATTAACACTATCTTACACACACTAAGGACAATTTACACATACACCAAGTCAATTAACCTACATACTTGTACGTCTTTGGAGTGTGGGAGGAAACCAAAGATCCTTGGAGAAAACCCACTCTGTCATGGGGAGAACATACAGACAGCACCCGTAGTTGGGATCGAACCGGGGATCGAACCCGGGTCATTGGCGCTGCAAGGCAGCAACTCTACCTCTGAGCCACCGTGGCCACCCATGTGAGGTTCTGTAGTAAGATGCATTTTAATCTTCCATGCTGCGCAGCACATGAGTAAGTGGAATTCAAATATCCACTAGTTGATTGTATTCCTGACTCTGAATCAGAATGTTGTGGTTTTGAATACCTCAATGGAGACCTCTGCTGAACCGTGTAAGATGACATTTCAATGCAGCAGACAGAGACAATTGCAATGGCTTTCAGATTGATATTGGCTTTTGGAGAAACAATTTGGAATGTTTGTTCACATAAACGTGATCCCAGGGATAGACCAATTGTAAAGTTAAAATGAGAAATCCAAGTCATACACTAATAGGTACATACAAACAAGCCATTTTTTCCCCATATTATCTCAAAGATTATTGCAGCAACTATTATTGAGGAACCATTTCACTTAACCTTAAAGGACCCTTTGTGTAAGTATTTCCAATGAACTGTGCCTCCAAAGCCAAAGGATATCCTGGTCTTTACAACACCTCATCCATCATTCATGTATTTTTATTCCTTTGCTGCAGAAATGTAGTTGCGAATAAATGGACTAAAAATTAATCCAAATTCCCAGTGTATTATTAATGGAAATAGATTTGTTACCATGTCGCGGTGTCTCATATTGGTGTTTCCTCCTTGTAAAATACAAAACAGTTTGTGAGACATTTTGGAACATTTCTTATGTGGAAGTAAACTGCAATATAAATCGTTGGCAAGTTTAATCTTGTATTCATTCCAGGTATTCTAATGAGAGAAGGAATTAAGGTTTGAAAGATACACTGATGGGTTTTCTGGTATGGTGGTGGATCTCTGTCACAAAATGGTTCTTCAACTCCAGGTGCCCCATCTAGTGGTAACATGGGGCAACAACATTGTGGGTCTGCACGGACCTTTGAGATGATAGGATTGGTTAGCACGGCAGAGCATTGGCAGAGAGGCAGATGTAGCTGGTCCAGCACTTTGTCATTATTTCCTGCTAATTGCATTCAAGAACATGCCAGCACTTCCTTGCAACTTCACGTCCGTATATTGATTCAAGACATCAACGTATCATATTATGATATCCCTGAAAGATATTTTGCCCAGAAATTCCAATGGTGGAATGACATTGATGCAGTTCAACAATGACATGATTGTTTTTGAACTGCACACAAAATTGAATCAATTAATGTATTGGACATTTTCAAATGCACTAGCCAGTTCCCACCATTGCTTTGTACATCCTGTTCCTCTTGATCAAATAGATAAATCTGCTAAATATCAACAAGACCAAGCCCAGGCTCGGCAATCGTTTCACGGAACATTTCCGCTCAGTCCGTCTAGACCTACATGATCTCCTAAACACTTTACATGATTGGTAAACACTTTAACGTGTTTGCTAAACACTTTGACTCCCCCTCCCATTCCCATACTGACCTTTCTGTCGTGGATCTCCTCCACTGTCAGAGTGAAGCCCAACGCAAACTAGATGAACAGCACCTCATGTTTTGCTTGGGCAGCTTACAACCCACGGTGTGAATATTGTCTTCTCTAACTTCAAGTAACCCTTGCTTTCTCTCTCTATCCATCCCTTCCCCCATCCCAGTTCTCCGACTAGTTTGACTGTCCTCCTGATTAAAATTTATCTTGGTGTGCCTCGTTGTCACCTTCCCCAAGCTAAGAATGATCAATTCTACATTTTCCTTAATCCTCATCCCCTTTGATCTTTTATTTTCACACCATCCCTTCCATATCTCAGTGTCTCCCTCACCCCTGACTCTCAGTCTAAAGAAGGGACTTGACCCGACAGCAGCCATTCCTTCCATCCAGAGATGCTGCCTGTCCCGCTGAGTTACTCCAGTATTTTGTATCTATCCTGATATAACAATACTGCTACTCAAGCTCTAATTGAGGCATTTCAGATTAAATGGGAAATGTGTTATGAGGTGCATGCCTACCATAGACTCAAGCTTGATCAACCACAGGACTAAGTTTTTAATTAATTATATTATTGTTATGTGTGGTGAAACACAGTGAAAAGCTTTGTTTTGCATCTAAATAATCAGATCAGATAATACTATACATCAATACAATGGTCAAACTCAAAGGACAAAGGACATTTATTGTCACATACACCAATTGGTGTAGTGAAATTTGACTTGCCATGCAGCACACAAATAAAGATAAGACCCAACACTAAAGAATTAACAATGAACATAAAAACACAATGGTTCCCACTGTGGGGGAAGGCACAAAGTCCAGTCCCATCCCCAAGTCCACCCATAGTCAGGCCTATTGAGGCCTCCGCAGTCGGTGCTGCGGTGGCCCGATGTTTTAGGCCTTCTCGCCGGGTGTTGGTGTTCCGGCGTCAGGAGAGTCTTCACAGCGGCTTTGGACACCTGGAACGGCCGCTTCCCTACCAGAGTCCGTGACTTCCGATGCCGACAAGGCCGCGCTGGATGGAGCTCCACAACTGATGATCTCGCCGAGAGATCCCAGGCTCCCGATGTTAAAGTTCAGCGCTGCCGCCCACAGCTGGCCGCTCCTCAGTCCCGCAGCGCCGCGATGTTCACCTGCGGTCTCAGCATTCTGCAGCCGCAGCGCGGCGACCCAGGCAAGGTATCGCCCGCTCCGCTCCCCGATGGTGCATCAGCGCTGAGCCGCTGCCGAAGCCGAGGTTCTGGGCGGCCCCCTCAGGAAACGCCGCTCCAGGCCCGCTGGTAGGCCGCGAGGACGGGTCGACGGTGCAGCCCGGAGAAAAGCTGCCTCTCCGACCAGGTAGGGACCAGGAAAAGCAGTTTCCCCCTTCCCCCCCACCACCCCCCACATAAAAAAGGCTAGGGCTCAAAAAAACCCCACTAAAACTCACTAAAAATAAAAGAAAGAAGTTAAAAAACTCAAATACAAAGGATAGAGCAAAAGAGAGTAAACAGAGTGCAGAATATAGTTATTAGCACTTTAACAGATAAGGTGCATCTGACAATAGACAATAGGTGCCGGAGTAGGTCATCCGGCCCTTCGAGCCAGCACTGCCATTCAATGTGATCACGGCTGATCATCCCCAATCAGTACCCCGTTCCTGCCTTCTCCCCATATCCCCAGACTCCGCTATTTTTAAGAGCCCTATCTAGCTCTCTCTAGAAAGCATCCAGAGAACCCGCCTCCACCGTCCTCTGAGGCAGAGAATTCCACAGACTCACCACTCTCTGTGAGAAAAAGTGTTCCCTCGTCTCCGTTCTAAATGGATTACTCCTTATTCTTAAACTGTGGCCCCTAGTTCTGGACTCACCCAACATCGGGAACATGTTTCCTGCCTCTAGCGTGTCCAAACCTTTAACAATCTTATGTTTCAAAGATATCCTTTCATCCTTCTAAACTCCAGAGTTTACAAGCCCAGCTGCTCCATTCTCTCAGCATATGACAGTCCCGCCATCCCGGGAATTAACATTGTAAACCTATGCTGCACTCCCTCAATAGCAAGAATGTCCTTCCTCAAATTAGGGGACCAAAACTGCACACAATACTCCAGGTGTGGTCTCACAAGGGCTCTGTACAACTGCAGAAGGACCTCTTTGCTTCTATATTCGATTCCTCTTGTTATAAAGGCCAAAATGCCATTTGCTTTCTTCACTGCCTGCTGTGCCTGCATGCTTACTATCATAAACTGATGTACAAGGACCCCCAGATCCCGTTGTACTTCCCCTTTTCCCAACTTGACGGCATTTAGATAGTAATCTGCCTTCCTGTTTTTGCTACCAAAGTTGATAACCTCACATTTATCTGCATTAAACTTCATCTGCCATGCATCTGCCCACTCCCCCAACCTGTCCAAGTCACCCTGCATTCTCATTGCATCCTCCTCACAGTTCACACTGCCACCCAACTTTGTGTCATCTGCAAATTTGCTAATGTTACTTTGAATCGCTTCATCCAAATCATTGATGTGTATTGTAAATAGCTGCGGTCCCAGCACCGAGCCTTGCGGTACCCCACTAGTCACTGCCTGCCATTCTGAAAGGGACCCGTTAATCCCTACTCTTTGTTTGCAGAAGTTTATAAAAGTCATTGGAGACATGCAAATTTCCTCAGTCTCCTAAGGAAGCAGGGGTGTTGGTGTGTCATTTTGGCTATCACTTCAACGTTCACTTCAACTGTGTCTGGAGAAATACATTAGGAAATTGGATTATACATTAGGCTTTATTAGAATTTGCAACTTACCTGTTGCGGCACAATCCTTTATCTGCACATGGTATGCATTAATGTCATGATACTGCTTGGTTGCCTTTTGATAGAATTTATAACCAGACAATACATTAATTTGGGAATTGGACTGCACTGATTCTCAAGAGTAATTAGTTTTGAAAAATAATTACTGGCCTTGCCACATTAGGACAGATGAATTTATTAACAAGCATCGCTAATAGATACCTACTTGAACTGGTATCTCCATAGTACATACAATGGAAATCCATTAGTACCCATGTTAATCCCTCCAAGTGAGTTTGTTACTTGAGGCTGGAATAGCTGACATCAGGTACTGGTCTTTCTTCACAGTCATGGACACTTTCCCACCAGTTATGGAATGATCAAGTGATCAGTTCATAATGGCTTTAGCTGTACTCTGAAGCATATTTTCTGGAGAATGCTGGTGGGCTTCTTGATTTCCCATCTTGATTATGTGAAAAATTGTTTTTTATAATTTTGACAAGAGAGTTACATGAATAAGTATTTTCTCACAAGTGTGTCAGCTGGGATAGAAGATCCCTAAAGGTCAGCTGATGTCCCTCCAGAATAGGTAGCTGTCTTTGTGGGAGATATTTGTTGCTAGAATGTCATTCCAGGATACTGAAAAAAGAACGTGGAACATTAGCACAAGAATGGGCCCTTTGGCTCGCAATGTCTGTCGAACATGGTGCCAAGACCATCTATTATCTACCTACACATATTCCATATCTCTCCATTTTCCACGTATGCCTATCTAAAAGGCTCTTCAATGCCACTATCTTATCTTCCTGAACCACAACCCCTGGCAGCATGTTCCAGGCATTCACTACCCTCTGTGTAAAACATGTTGCCCTACACATCTCCTTTAAACCTTTTCCTCTCACCTTCAAGCTATGCTCTCTAGTATTTCCTCTTTTCCATCCTGGTTAAGGTTCTGGGTCACTACCCTATCTATGCCTCTTATAGTTTTATATACCTCTAGCAGGTATCCCCACAACCTCCGTCATTCCAGAGAAAACAACGCATGTCTGTCCAACCTCACCCTGTAGCTGATACCCCATAGTTTGGTTTAGGTTAGTATAGATATACAGCATAGGGCCAATTTACAATTTTACCAAGCCAATTAGTCCACAAACCTGTATGTCTTTGGAATGGGAGGAAACTGGAGCACCCGGTGAGAAAACCAACGCAGGCCATAGGGAGAATGTACAAACTGCATACAGACAGCATCCCTGGTCAGGATCTAACTCAGGTCTCTGGCGCTGTAAGGCAACAGCTCTACCACTGCGCAACTGTGCCACCCCATAATTCAGGCATAATTCTGGTAAACCTCTTCCACATCCTTTCCAAAGCCTCCACATCCTTCCTGTAATGGAGTGACCAGAACTGCATGCAATACTCCAATTATGGCCTAATCAAAGTCTTATACTCAATGCCCCAACTTATGAAAACAAGCATACCATATGCCTTCTTTACCAAACCTCAAGCCTGAATATTGTCTTTCCACTGCAACCCTCTGATTTCTATCAGTAGGCCAGTCCTCTCATCAATTACCTTTGTCTCCTCCTCAAAAGAACAATCAAGTTAGTAAGATACAATATGGTACAAAGCTATGCTGACTATCCCTAATAAACCCATTCTCTTCCAAATGGGATTAAAACCTATACTGTAGAATCCTCACCAATAACTTCCATCCCTCTGACGTGAGGCTCACTGGCCTAAAATTCCCTGGAATCTCTCTACTTCCCTTCTTAAATAAAGGAACAACATTTACTACCCTCCAGTCCTCAAGGGTCTTGCCTGTGGCGAGAGTGACAAAAATATCCTTGTCAATATTCCTGCAATCTCCTCTCTTGCCTTTCTCCGTAACGCGGATCAAATCCCATCAGGTATTAATACTCCAGCTCTTTTACTCCCTCTTGATCACATCTGAAGCATTGAAACCCCAGAACACTGAGCTGTCAGTCCCAATTGCAACCATGTTTCTGCAATGTCCAGAAAACCATAGTCCCAAGCACTGAACCAGGCTCTATGTTCTGCTGCTTTATCCACATTATCCTTGCATTAAAATAAATACACTTCAGCCCATAGCATCACCATATTCCCTCACCTCCATGCCTGTCCTTCCTTTGAGACCTACTGGTCTTAACCTCTACTTCCCTATCGCTCCTTCCAATTTCTGACTTCCACCCCCCTCCCACTCCAGTTTAAACCCTCCTCAGACAATGTACTGATTTGCTTTTTTTTTCCCACTTTCTAAGCTGTTCGGACTGCTTAAAATACAAATGAAAGCAGCGTATCAGCACAATTATCCATGCAGGATGGTGGGCGCTTTGTTAGGTTCCACCAGGTGCTATTTTATGCTCATAAAATGAGTTTTCTGTTGCACTGCAGTCAGAAGGAGCCTGAGGAAACCCTGAGCTACAGTAGGTTAAATGTATTTTTTTTTTGAGCTGTAAACTTCTGCCCTTCCTCGGTTATCAGAGTAATTCAGCAAGAGGGTACGTAAAATCAATGTTTTGAGAATTGAAGGAGTGGTTCCAATTACAACTTATTGACTCAAACACCTTCAAGGCAAAATGACATATAAATGGACCAGCGTAGTTGCATTCAACTCTTTTGACATTTGTGTTGCTGATGAACTGACAGATTCTTCGTACGGTTTGTGTCACAAATGTGGCAAAAACCTCAAGAAACCCAGCAGTTGAATTAATAATGTTTATTTAAGTTATGCCCTACCCCATACTGCTTAAAAGAGTAATGTGCAGCTAACAGGCGAGGCAATCTCCATTTGAACGAGCGTGATAAAAAATAAATCATTTGGTGCTAAAATTTTAAAAGTTTTTTATGATAAATTATTAAATCGATGCTTTCAATTTTTAAGGTTCATACCAATGAACATGGATTTAACACTGATTTTTTTGTTAACGTGCGGGGGTCATAGCTGTGTGCCATGTGAGGCAAGGATTAGAAAATGAAAGCTGAATTGAGGGAGTGTTCATATTTCAAGCTTTCAAACACAACCTCGGCCTAGCTGTCAGCCCTGCTTGTTTGTACAAATGTTCCACACTTCAAACGTCCTTCCGGAACAGGCTGCCTGATGAAATTAACAGGTCACCCATCATTAACTGCCAAAACAGACTTGTCCCCTAGCATAACCTGTAGGGCAGGCAGGCCGCTCAACTACACAAGGGCATTGCTGTGGAGAAGGTATGCATGGGTTTCCTGAGCACCCCTGCTTTCACCACCAGCCCCATCCTGCTGAACACTGGAAGCTGATAATTGAGTGCAATGAATTCACAGAATTCCACCCAACTTTCATGACCAATAATTGATTATTGATGTTTTGTGACCTTTCACTCTGTTAATGGATGCCCTCAAGCAACAATCCTTCAGTGCAGAATGCTGTATTTAAGCTGCCTCAGCAGTTGAATTTTTATATGTTCATTGTTTTTGTTTAATAACCTACAAGTATCCTATGGGAAACAAGCTGGAGGCAATCCCAAACCAATTCGAAATGGTTGGGAGTGCAAATGATAAGTATTGAAAACAGCTCAGATATACGTTCTACCCGTTTTGCTCCACCAAACAAAATCAAATCAGGCATAGCACAGATTGTTAAATCATTTCCATTCTTACCATACCATGATTCTAAAAAATGCACCCTTATTGCAGCATTTTGAGCTTTGTGCTTCTCACTCATGCTCACCCGCAGCCTGCCTGAGCGAGATTACAAATTGCAAGACGAGGCGATAGATACCTGTGAAGGCATTAGCTCATCCATCCAGAATAAGAGCTTATATTCCCTGGTCTTGCCACATAACTCACTTTTAACTGAATCCAACACTTTCATCTCCATTTACAGTCTAGAAGACCACTTTTGATTATTTTTGCATGAACTTCTCCATATCCTTCCTAAAGTAAAATTACAGAATCATAACTGGTACATCATAAAATGTGCTATTTGTTCCATTGTATCTGCACCTGCCCTTTCCTCCAAGCTTCTAAATATTTATTCTTAAAGGATTCATCCATATCCTGACTTGGCTTTGTCTGTTGGAGCACTGTGGGAAGAACTTAACTCTGAGCCGTTAGTTGAACTTTTTGCAAACTTTTTTTGCTGACTATTTGACCATCCTATGACATTGAGCAACTATTAAATCAGCTTTTAACATTTTCTGTACTAAGTGAAACACCATCAGATTTCCCTATCTCCCTGTCCATAATAGAAAACTCTCAATCTTGAAAAACATTCAAGAAAATCTGTACCTTACTAAAGTAAGGTACCCAGAACGGAACAGTGACCCAGTTGTGTCCATCAGTGTTTTATGCAGATTACCACAAATTCCCTTGGTTTTGGATTTTAAGCATCTATTAATAAAGACAAAACTTTCATGATTTTAAAGGAGTCTTTTCAATGTCCTGCATTCATAGAGATGTGCGAACATACATCAAGCTCTTTGCACTGCTTCTGAAACTGAACCTTTAGCCCATATTGTCAGTACCCACAGAGTGTGGGAAATGATAATGTGTTAGCAAACGCCAAAAGGCTTTGAATAATGCTCCATGAAATAGATTAGAATATTTGTGTGTCTGTGCCTTTCCCAAATAGAAAGTGACAGCCTTATCCTGAAATTGCATTTTGTCGCAGAAGGCAAAAGAAAAGAGAAAGATCTAGCATTTCAAATTACTCGGCTTCCTGTTCGTTATCATCTGTCACAGTTTCTGAAGGGATGTACAAAATCCTCAAATGTGAGAAGTTCAGGAAACGATGCATAAAGACAACTGAATCAAAATGGGAGTCGAGAGAGTTAGAGAGACATTTAAGGACAGTGTGATTAAAACATGCATATACTGTACCATGTTCCTAACTGTAGAGTCTATACAGTGATACGGACCAGGAATATTTATTATTTTTCCCTGGCTTATCAATTCTATTTGATCACAAGTTGGGCTCTAAGGGAGTTCAACTATAGTCAGCTTGTCATGTAGTTTCACAGTTGCTAGGTAATTGTCGCCTGTTCATTGTCATATAAGTTAGCGTAGGTTTGAGTAATGCGCAATTCTGCTCATGGTAGGGCATCAGTTCACAAACAATTCCCTCTCCCCGGCTCCGATTCCCATCGAGATCACGGCGCGATGTTGCAGATAAGCATCTGAGAACTTCCACCCACCGAGCAGCTGAACTCCTCTGAGAAAACCCCTGTGAAAGTTCAGCATATCTAAGCACGCCGGCAGCCACTGACAGGTGCAGGACCCAGCTTGTATGTTCAGAGCAGGAGGGGAATTAATGATGAGTGAAGTAGAAAATAAAAGAAACAAATGGAGGCAGGGAGGAAGGAAAAATAAGGAGCCTTTCATTTAATTTTCTTTTTAAATCAACAAAAGGTCTTATTCTTTCATTTCATTAATATTCTATATCGTGTCTCGGGTGACATTCTAACTTTAAAAAAAAGCCTAATCATAGAGGCAGCAATGGAAGCTCCTGCATATTTAATTTTAATACATTTTGATGCATATTTTTTCCTTCTGTAAAAAATGTAACAAGTGCCTACTGTATCTTCATCCTGGATAAGATACCATGAGTTCCAGGCACCAGGCTTGGACATATCAAACAGAGCTGAGCTGCCTTGTCAGCATTCAACAAAAAGCTGATGAGGTTGAGAAGCCATTGGTTTGTTTATGCTGTTTAATGTGAAGGTGGGCACAGAGCGGGCCATTAGATCTCTGCCCTTTCCAACTACCCCCTAGGATGATAACTGCTTTGAATAAACATTCATGACATTCTCCTTTTGTGCCCGTTAGCGGAAGGCAATGTGAGTTCCGCAGCTCACTGCATTTATAAAGAAGTACATGTAAAATAAACTCGACAGAATTATTTGAAAGGATGCATCTTATGTTTCCCAAAACAGCTATGGTGAGGATTCAGACATAGAGAGACAGTTATTTTTCCTTACTCGAAGGCAGCTCTTCTTACTGCATCTCACTCCAGACTCAATGGTAATAAGGAATTTGAATTTATTCTTCCTTGAACATTACTTCATTTATTTATGAATGGTAAACTTATTGCATATTCCAACGATTGACAACGTGAATGATTGCAATCTATACAATATGAATAGTGTTATAGTTATGATATTAAGCTGGTAATCCCTTGGAGCTGAGTAATAATTCAGAGTATAAGAGTTTAGCTTCCTCCAGAGCTATCTGAGAAGTTGAACACAGTTTAACTCACCTGAGATAAATGAATAAAAGAATTGCATTTGTTAAAGTGAAGTGTGAAGGCTATTGGATTTGTGTAAAAACTTCTATTTCATTTAAAATTCTCTTTCAGGAAGGTAAATCTGCAATCCATACCTAGTCTGACCCATACCGTGCTTAACTCTTAATTGAAACGCCCCAGCAAAACTTTTACATGTATAAAACCGTTTGTCAGTAATTCACGAAGAAAGTCCACCAGCAGCATTCTGGGCCAAACATGGTCGGTAATGAAGGACAAGATTTCTAGTGGCACACCTATCCTGAGAATGAGAAGGGATTAAGTGGATAACACATGGAGTGTGTTTGATAGCTGGGCTGTGTACAGCATTGTACCAGTAATATTATGGTGGCACCTCCACAAGCCGCTCTTTCATGATTACCTCATTTATATACCCTCATAGTTTCCTTTACACATTTTGTGACAGGACAGGTTTGGAAGATATGGACCAAATGCAGGTAGGTGGGACTAGTGTTGCCGGTGTGGGCAAGTTGGGCCAAAGGGCCTGTTTCAACACTGTATCTCTCTATGACTATGACATTATACCGCTCAAGCATGAACTATTTGCCATCGATTACCACCAAGTACTGGAGAAACCATGGTCACCTAAAGTGCAAACAAAAAATCATTTAAACGTTCCTTCACAACTGCCCATCACTCATGTTACTCAACCCACATGTTCCTTGCATTCATTTATTCAGCTATTTGATCTCAGCAGAGAGGATCCCAGCCCGGTGAACACAATTTGTCCTGTTCATTGCAAGTGAAAGCCCTACCCTGCTGCCTTATGTGAAACACTGGCTTTCTTCATTGGCAGTGGTTCTTAAACTGCTTACAGCTCAGAAAATCCATCCCTACATCTCCCTGCTCTGAAATCTTTCTTGTCCTTTGTCCTTAAGGCTCTATCACAACCCTAACAGTTGACTTAGGTTTTGGCCACCTGATTGACTGATTGATTGAAAGATACAGTTTAGAAACAGGCCCTGCAGTCCACCGAGTTGACATCAACCATCGATCACCAACCATACTACTTCTATGTTATTCAACTTTCACATCCACTCCCGACACGCGAGGGAAAATGCCAACTAAGGTAATTAACTGAAAAATCCACCTCTTTGGGATGTGGAAGGAAGCCAGAGTACCCTGAGGAAACCCATGCAATCTTAGGACACTCTGTCTTTGTATCTCTTTATATGATTAGATATTGCTTGATAATTGCTTCTGTAAATCAATACGGGGCATGTTTACCACGTTAAAGGTGTTCATATTATGAAGTTGCTGCTGCATATTGAAGAATTGAAAATTATGAAATGGTTTAGTTTAAGAATTAAGGCTTATCCAATGTTCCCTCTAATTTTTAGTAGTTCGTGGGCGCAGATATCTTGTATTGTGCAATATTTTATGCTGTTACAAATGTGTGTGTGCACTGAATTCTTGTGCAAATATATGACCTCATGAGCTTTTGGTGTTACAGTTTTTACTATTTTGTTAAGCCATTCAACTTTAAACCAGCTGGCAGTTCTTTTGCGCTTCACACCCTTTGCGTCCTTTGAATTTGACATGGAGAATCAAAATTTCTTTCAATAAAAACTCAATAAGCCAGCGACCGAATTTGAAATGGGTCTTTGTAAACTGTACAATAAAGTCAATATGAGTTTTTACAAATAAGTATAAATTATATACTGTATAATATTGTATAATGATTGATTACTACATTTTAGGTATGTTTCAAAAGTCACTTTCAAATTTTGATTTAGATTTCCACTTCTTCAGATAATGAAGCAATCTTTGCTCACATACAACGAGACATGAGCAACTCCCACAAGTGGGAAGTGACATGTGGGTGCCGTCGGTGAGCCAGGAGGGACATCGGAGAGCGAGGAGGGACGTTGGTGAGAATGGAGGGACGTTGGACAGTTGCTGCCCCATGAGCCCTGGCAGTCGGTCAATGACGCAGAAGAACAAAGAGGGACCCGGTGTCGGGGGGGTGGGGGGGGGGGGGGAGTGATGGGGTGGAGGGGGGTGCTGCCGAGAATGGAGAAGGAAGTGGGACCATTGGGACTATATTGAATCCTTTGTAACTTTGTCGGCTGTCCTTTACATGTCAACTCTTTGCATACTTGCTTACTATACACAAAGCAAAGAATGTCACTGTACCAAGTACACGTGGCAATAAAGTATCAATCAATCAATCAATTAATATATAATATGTAGTCGTATAAGGCAGTCTCACCAACACCTCCTGACGTTCAACATTCCTCTCCCATTGACCAGAACCTTAATTGGATCAACATAAATAATCTGGGCACAACAGCACGTTGCAGGCTGAGCCTTCTGTAACCTGCCTCCGGCTTCCAAAAACCTATCTACCTTGGACGAGAGGGAAAATGAACATGTGAGAGAGGTTGGAGGAAGCAATTGGGAGAAAGGGATTGAGGGTATTCTTTGAAGAGATTATGTCAGAAATGTGATGAAATTTGCTTAATTTGCTAGGGTCAATGTGGTACCAACAGAATTCAAGAGATTCAATCCCTTTCATCAGAAAATTGTGCCTTGCACAACTTCAGAATGTCCCAAAGGACTTTACAAAGCATGAAGGACAACATAGTGTGACACTTTCATTTACCATCATTCACATACAGGTACTAGGTTTTCCATTTACTTTATCTTGAATGTATTCACATTCTCATATTCAGTGCTCATATTCACTTCTTTATTTATTTGCTACCATTTATTCTCTCCCATAAAAACACCCCCTACTTAATCTTTTTCACAACCAGGGTTTCCATTTATTCTGCTTTACAAAATCATCCCATTCTTTCTCTCTCTCACTCTCCCTCACTCATGGTGGCGCAGCAGTAGAGTTGCTGCCTTATAGTGCAAGAGACCCAGGTTCGATCATGACTACAGGTGCTGTCTGCACGGAGTTTGTACGTTCTCCCCGTGACCTGCGTGCATTTTTTCTGGGTGCTCCGGTTTCCTCCCACACTCTAAAGGCGTACAGGTTTGTAGGTTAATTGCCTTGGTAAAATTGTAAATTGTGCCTAGTGTCTGTAGAGCAATGTTAGTTTGTCGGCGTGGACTCGGTGGGCCGAAAGGCTTGTTTCCACGCTGTATCTCTAAACTAAACTCTCTTGCTCTCAATCACTGACATTATTAATATTGTCAACACACACCCCATTTTCACTCATACACCCACACATATCATTTTCTACAGACTGATCACGTTTTACCTTTCCATAAAAACTGCATGCATTTAATTTTTCTCACACATAGTATTCACATGACATCATTCTTCTCACTCAGACTACTGAGTTAATATTGTAGGAAGGCTTTGATGGAGTTACCAAGACTCAACATGTGTTTATGAAAAACAAAGTCTTTAGTTTTGGATCTGCTCTTGCTAGTTGCTCCGCTGAGTAGGTTAAAATCAAGATACATCAACTCCCCAAATGTTCAGTTTATTTTAAGTGTTCGTTCAGCTATTATTAGGAGGATGAATGTTCCGAACCTGCCATGAAAGGGACTGTAGTTTCTGTTACTTATTCAGTTTGTGCTGGAGTCCCTAGCATATCAGATTTCTTGAACACAGTTTAACTCAATTTTGTCCCGTGCTTGCAAATGCCTCTGTTGAAATTGTAGTTTGAAGAATTCATAACACTCGTAACATTAGGTATTCACGAATGAACATTCACAGAATACTTGCTATGCTATGGAGCAGTAAGAGTATGCAGCCCAGTGCCAGCTCCCAATAGAGTAACGTAGAAATAAAGAACTGCAGATGCTGGTTTACGAAAAAAGACCAAAGTGCTGGAGTTATGACCTTAAGGCCATAAGGTATAGTAGCAAATTAGGCCATTCGGCCTATCAACTTTGCTCCACCATTCAATCCTGGGTGATCTATTTTTCCCTTTCAACCCCTTCTCCTTGACACATCTTCTCGTTTTCCCCAATAAAGTAATCCCGACGGTCCCATTCACCCTTTCATATATATTTCCATGTAATTTAGTCTCTCTCATATGCCCGTTATTCTCCCATTCATAGACACAAAGTGCTGGAGTAACTCAACGGGTCAGCCAGCATCTCAGTCTGAGGAAGGGTCCCAACCAGAACCATCGCTCCTCCTTTATCTCCAGAGATGCTGCCTGACCCAACTGAGTTACTCCAGTACTTTATGTCTATCTTTTGCATAAACTAACATCTGCACTTCTCTGTTTCGACCTTGTTCTCCCATTTGTTTAGTTTGTAACTTATCTACACTGTAGTGTGAATTACAATAGCCAGCTAACCTTCCAGCACATATTAGGAATGTGGTGAGAAAGCCAGAGCATCCAATGGGGAGAGCATGTAAACTTATGGAGAAAGCGTGAGGTCGGGATTGAACCCACATCCCTGGCCTGGCTCCGGGAGGTAGTGGAGATAACCACTGTGCCACTGTACTACCGTGTCGCCATTTTGCCTCAATGGATAGAATAGGCTTTAATGAGTTTGCCATGAGTACTTTTGTCTCCTTGGGCACCTGTTGCCAAACTGAGCATCATTCACTGAAGAGTACATCAACCCAATCCCCTCAAACTGTCAGAGCAAATATTAGACGGTATAGCTTTAAGTTGAGAGGAGCAAAGTTTAAAGCAGATGTTTAAACTCTTGAAAATCAGGGCAAGTTCTTTACACAGAGGGTGGTGAGTGCGTGGAATGTGCTACCAGGGGTGGTGGTTGAAGCAGATACGTTAGCGGCATTTAAAAGACTTTTGGATAGGCACAGGAATGGAGCGATATGGGTTAGGTGTAGGTAGATGATCGACGGTCTTGGCATCATGTTTGGCACAAGGCCCTGTTCATGTGCTGTGTTATTCTATGTTCCATGTTCTAAATGAGTAACTGAGGCAGAGGTCGTTTTTGTACAAAAAGCTGAAAATGTACTCTCTGTTTGACTGATGTCTTCCCAGGAATGGCCAGTGGACATACACTTTCGCTCCTATGGTGATATACTGTTACCCCTCTGACTTTTTAAAAACTATTCTGTAGCTCACGGCAAAGATTTGTACAAAATGACCCAGCTTTGGTAGGTGTGATCTGAAGAGGGATACAATGTGGTGAACTGTGGAACTGGTTAAATGACTGTGGAGGAAATGGGGCAGGGTGGGGGGGGGGGGGGAGGGGAGGGGAGTGTTTGTAGAAATTACTTAAAATCAGAGAAGTCTACATTCATACTGTCGAGTTGTAAACGCAGCCTACAAAATGCCCGCCCTCTCTCTCTCTCTCTCACCTTCTTAACCTCTCCGTTGTCACGCCGTCCTGTGTTGGCAACAGGCACAAAATTACCCCTTGAATTATCCCTTTAACACCACAGTAGATAACACTAACTTCCACCCATTCACCCATCCTTTTGAATTTCCTTTTTATTAAACACAGCTGTGGATGGAATTAGATCAGCCATAAATCTAAAGGGCAAGGAGCCTTCGGAATTTGGGCATCAGTTTTCTCTGAAAATACTGAGAGATCAGGGTCAAAACAGCAAAGCAGCTTTAATGACCAAGGTGCTATCATTCAAACCACTTACCTTTCTGGCCCCCATCTGCTGGTATTTTCAGAGAAAACAGCAACTAGAGTCGGACTTGCAGCCTTAATCAAATGCAAACCTTGCAGCAGGAGTTTGCAGGTGATGAATATTGTCTAAAAATTCATGTCGGTCAGTACTGCTGTACAAACTTTACAATCTGTAAACACAAACTGCTTCTGAAATTAATTTTCTATTGCAGTCACGAAAATGAATTTCGGAGCCAGATTACGACGTGCTGATGACATAGTCCATTTGACAGACTAACTGGGATGAATTTCCAGGTAATATTATCATGGGTAATTCAAGGATACAATTTGATTAACATCAAATGTAAAATAATTTGTTCAGATGGTTTTGCAGAGTAGGCTTTGCAATTGTGTAATTTCCTGGCACAAGGCAGACTTAGGCCAGGAATTTATGATGGGTACAATGCTGAGCTGACAGTTTTTCCCATATTTAGATGGAAATCTGATGGCAATATTTGGAGAATGCGTGTTAGTACTTTACTTATAGTGAAATACTGTTCAAACGACTGTGGAGTGAAGACTGGGCTTGTATTCACTGGAATTTAGAAGGATGAGAGGGGATCTTGTAGAAACATATACAATTCTTAAGGGATTGGACAGGCTAGATGCAGGAAAGAATGTTCCTGATGTTGGGGGAGTCCAGAACCAAGGATCATAGTTTAAAAATATGGGGTAGGCCATTTAGGACTGAGATGAGGAAAAACGTTTTCACCCAGAAAGTTGTGATTCTGTGGAATTCTCTGCCACAGAAGACAGTGGAGGCCAATTCGCTTGATGTTTTCAAGAGAGAGTTAGATATAGCTCTTGGGGGTTAACGGAATCAAATGATTATGGGGAGAAAGCAGGGAACGGGGTATTGATTTTGGATGATCAGCCATGATCATATTGAATGGCGGTGCTAGCCTGAAGGGCTGAATGGCCTACTCCTGCACCTATTGTCTATGTTCCTCTGCTTCTACTTTACTCTAGAGATACAGCATAGAAACAGACCCTTCAGCTTAACGAGTTCATGTGTGTCAGCGATCACTCCGTACACTAGCACTGCCCCACACTCTGAGGACAAGTTTTACAATTAACAGAAGTCCATTAACCTACAAACCTGTACTCGTTTGGAGTGTGGGAGGGACTGGAGCACCCGGAGAAAACCCACACGGTGACAGGGGGAACATACAAACTACGTACAGATTGCACCTGTAGTCGGGATTGAACCTGGGTCTCTGGTGCTGTATAGGCCTGTCCCACATGGGTGACTTAATCCGCGAGTTCCGGTGAGTTTGCCCTTGACTCATACTCACAGCATGGTCGACACAAGGTCGTAGGGGGTCTTCGTGACTCTCCTTCATGCTCGAGAGTGGTCTCCGCGTACTCGAGGCCTCAGCTAGGACGCAGCGTTTTTTCCCATATGTTAAAAAATGCCCGTGAGTAAAAAAAGGTTGTCATGGAAAAAATCAATAATTTTTTTACTCGTATGTTTATTCGTAGTAGTTTGTAGTAGGTCGTAGTAGGTCGGCATGTTACTCATAGGTAATCGAGGGTAGTCATAGATAGTCTTCATCATAGTCGAAGGGAAATCAAAGGAGATCGAAGGAGGTTGTCTTCACTCTCCACTATTTGGTGTCCAATTTTCCCGAAGTTAGTCGTAGCTAGTCGTAGCTAGTCAAAGCTGGTCTTCAACATAGTCGAAGGAGGTCGAAGGAGGTCTTCTACATAGTCGAAAGAGGTCTTCAACATGTCATTTTTTCAAACTCTTCTAAACTCGCCAATTAGGTCGCCCAAGTGGGACAGCCCCTTAAGGCTGCAACTCTATCGCTGTGCCACAGTGCCGCCCTAAATTTTCGGTATGATTTCAGCAATGAAATCTGAAGGCAACTTCTGGAGAATGCATATTGGCTGTGAGATGGTGAAATCCAGAATTTAGGCAACTGTAAAAACAATTAAAAATGTCACACCTTGTTGAATGAGGTGTGATTGAGATTTTAATGTCAAAATCAGCTGTGATTATTGCTGTGCTGTCCCTGAGGTATTCATAAACTAGCATTATACATCTGCAATTTGGTGTAATTGTTTCCATATATATGACTAAATACACTAGTTTTTGTTTATTTTTTAAGCTTCTTTATGACATTTCATTGTCTAAATTAATTTCCTGCAAACAAAGTATTGTTTCATTGTTTATATAAAGGGCACCACTTCTGCCTCACAGAGCCAGAGACCCGAGTTCGATCCTGACTATGGCTGCCGTCTGTGCGGAGTTTGTGCATTCTCCCTGTGACCGCATGGATTTCCTCCGGGTGCTCTCGTCTCCTCCCACATCCCAAAGAAGTGCACGTTTGTCGGTTAAATGGCTTTTGTAAATTGTAAATTGGCCCTAGTGCATAGGATACGAAAGTGGGATAACATCAAACTAGCGTGCACGGGTGATTGATGGTCGGCACGGACTCGGTGGGCCGAAGGGCCTATTTCCATGCTGTGTGTCTAAACTAAACTAAAATGCTTAAAGCTATATAAGCATTACATACAAATAGCTATAAAAACAGAAAGCTTATTTAAATTTTTTGGTTTGCTATCTGTCAGAATTCTTCAATCTGATTGTCCTCATTGATGTTAATATTGCTGAATGCTACAAATCACCTGGGAATGTGCTTGGATGCAGGGTTTGTGAAATTCACATAACAAAGCTCACAAGTTTTGTTGCAAAAATGTTCAAGGCAGGCATTGAATGCTATTCCTTCAATGGGAGACTGGAAAATCCATATAATTGTAGGGCTGGCTCTGTGATCAATTGTCAGTAGTCCAAAATATGAGGGAGAAATGTGCATTCCTCAGTTCAATTCCATGACCACCTGTGATTCCCTCTTCTCCCTCCTTCACCAGATTCAGAAATAACTTTTCTCTCGCTGTTATGAAACTACTGAATGGTCCTCCCAAAATCTCAGGTATAGATAGCCCTGACATTCCAACCTACCTCTTTGTGGACCTTGCACTTTTTTTACTGTAACTGTAACGTTCTAATGCTGTAACATTATATTCTGCAGTCTATTAGTTTATCTTTGCACTACCTGTTGTACTTGTGTATGACATGATTGTACTCATGTCTGGTATGATTTGACTGGACTGTTTGCAGAGCTCCACTATCTTGGTGCTTGTGACATTAATAAACCAATATACCAGTCCAACACACGCCATCTTCCCTTGCACCAACTGCATCTGCACCTCACACATCTCCCACAAAGTAGCCAATATATTGAAGGACTGTTTTCACTCTGGTTATTCCTTTTTCTCATTGTTCTCATCAGCCAAAAGATACATTTTGAAAGCAGGATTCAAGAACAGCCCCTTTCCTGCTGCTACCAGTTGACTAAATGGTCCTCCCATAAGCTAGGGTGTTGGGTCAATCTACAAAAATACCTAATTCTGGACATAGTAATTTTTTATAAGCAATAAATGCTAGTCCAACATCCCCGAGATGAAAGAAAAACAACAAAGTAGTTGCAGTAGAGCAGTCTGAAAAAGGATCCTGACTCAAAACGTCGCCTATCCATGACCTCCAGAGATGCTGCCTGATCACTGAGATACACCAGGATTTTGTCTTCTGTTCCCAAGCAAAAGCACTGCTCTTCAAAGCGAGTGCAGATATCCTGACCATTAAAGGGATCTACAGAAGGCACTGCCTCCTAAAGGCAGCTAATATTATCTAAAACCCCCACCATCCAGGCCATGCTCTCATCTTGTTATTACCATTGGGAAAAAGATACAGGGAACCTCCAGGTTCAAAAACAATTTCTTCCCAGCCACCATCAGACTTGGACCCTACACACCACCAGGCTCAGGCCTCCCTCAGCAACTTTGATCTACTATGGAGTTTGTTTTGCTTGAACTATGGAGTTCAGTGTTGCACTATTATGGCCTGATTTCCTATGAATGACTATTAATTTATTGTATTGTTGTGTAATATATACTTATTTGTGTGTTATTACGCCAATGGGCTTGTAAAGTTGCAGCAAGTACTAATTTCATTGTTCTGTTGTCGGTACAAATGTCAACTAAACACTCTTGACTCTTTCCTGCTCCTTCTGGTCCACATTTAGCTAAGGAACACATGTCAAGCAAGCTGTTTACTTACTATTGAAAGCCATTAGTTTATCTGCTACATGACTAAACAAACAAGCTGCACCGTGTACACCTCTAGTTTGTTGTCAAATGTGATTAAATAAGGGAAAGTGACCTGAATCCACTGTTGGAAAGCAAAGACAAGAGGCACTAATTTATCCATCAACTCAAGCCTTGTCATTTTAAAAAAATATATTTTGAATTTCAATAGACCTTGAGTTTGCAGATAAATAGATTTAAAGTTATTTCAGGCATTTGTCTCTGACAAGTTTGGCTTGTCCTAACTATGCCTCTTGTTCACCTGTGAATAATAAGCACATTCTGTGTGTTGGTTCTGCAGCATTTTCCAGCATATTGGAATCTTAATGTAATTCTGTTTTTAAAATCAGATGTACTTTATTCGGAAAGTTCTCAGGTATTTTAAATATGAAAGTCGAAGCAAGGAGGTAGATATATGAACAGCGTAACAGGAATGAGCAGGGCAGTTAGCATTGACACCTGTTTCTTGTACCAACAGGAAGATAATACATGATCGGGCAGGTTCGGTGATACGACATTGACTTCTCTCACAATCCATCATACAGTTCATTCCTTGAGTTTAAAAAAACGTGAACGTGGTTCTTGCTTGGTTTCCAGGAGCAACTGAATAAAAGGAACATAGAACATGGAAGAGTACAGCACAAGTACAGGCCCTTTGGCCCACAATGTCTGTGCTTCACATGATGCCAAGTTAAAAATTTCTGCCTGCACATGTTCACTACCCCTCCATTCCCAGCATATTCATCTGCCAACCTAGAAGCCTCTTAGGTACCACTAACAAATCTGCCTCTACCACCACCCTGGCCAGGCATGAACAACTCTCTGTAAAAACTGCAACTTTAAATTTTGCCCATCTCACATTAAAGCCATGCCTTCTAGTCTTTGAGATTTCCACCCTGGGAAATTCCTCTATCTACCCTTTCCCTGCCTCGCATAATTTTATATACTTCTATCAGGAGACACAATTAAGTCAGTTGCTGGGTGTGAGTCAGAGGCTTAATGGTGGATTGGGAATAATTCCAGCTCAGGACATGTCAACTTACTGAAGCTTACTGAAGTGGGTCTCTGTGCATCCGTTTGCAACTGGAACCTAGACATCCTCATCAACAGACCACAATCAGTTCAATCAGGCATAAATATTTACTCCTCAATAACCATCAGCACATGGGCACCTGAAGGCTGCGTGCCCAGTCCCCTGCTCTACTCACTCTATACCTGTGACTGTAGCTAGATACAGTAAAAACTCCATCTTTAAATTTGCCAGATGACACCACCAGTGTTGGACGAATTTTGGGCAATGATGAGTCCGATTATAGGAGGGTAATCAATCTTCTGATTGAATTGTGCCAGAACAACTTTGCTCTCAACATTAATAAGACCAAGGAGCAGCTTTAGAAGAGATAGACTGAGGATCCAGGAACCTGCCCATTGATGAGTCAACAACTTCAAGTTCCCAGGCATGCATATAATATATCAAGATCTGTCCTGAACCCAACACGTTAATGGAATCTTAAAGAAAGCCCATCAACACCTCTACTTCTTCAGAAGATTGAGGAGATTCACGATTAAAACTCTCTTGAACATCTCTCTTAGATGTATCATAGTGAGTATATTGACTGGTTGCATCACAGCCTGGTTCGGCAATTCAAATGGCCTGGACTGAAAAAGGTTGCAAAAAGTGGTGGACACATCCCTGACCATCAAGGCTTCTGACCTCTCCACCATCTAAGGGATCCATAGAATCAAAAAGTCAGCCAGCATCATCAAGAAGGACCCACATTACCCTGGCTGCACTCTCATTTCACTCCTGCCATCCGGAAGAAACTATAAGAGTCAGAAAACTATCATCTCCAGGTTCAGGGACAGCTTCTTCCCATCACCCATCAGGCTATTGAACACTACAAAACCAACTAAACTACATACTATGAACTGTCATAGTTAAACTAGGGACTTCAGGCTTTGTCTATTTTTCTTGTTACCCTTATCCCTAACCAGTCTGATGAAGGGTCTCAAACCTGACAGGTTACCCATTCCTTCTCTCCAGAGATGCTGCCTGTCCCGCTGAGTTACTCCAGCTTTTTGTGTCTATCTTCGGTTTAAACCAGCTTCTGCAGTTCCTTCCTACCCACTTCGAGCTTTTTGTTTTGCACTAGTATTGTTATTAGATTTTTTAAAGTTATGCTTTCTATTGAGTACTGTGTTTAAAAACCTGTTAAGCTGCTGCAGGTACGAATGTCATTGTTTCATTTTGGTACATAGGACAATTAAACTCTCTTGACCACCCTGTAATGGCAATTTCAAAGGTTTCCATTGTCATTACTACGCTGGATCGAACTTATGCAGTACGATAACAAAACAAATCTTCCAGTTGTTTTTCCAGTTTCATTGATTCTTTATTGAAGTTGTTGTAAATACAAAGAAGTGTCTTTTACAAATTGTAGCTTTCCGTTCTTATTATCTGAACTGACAAAAACTGTGTCTTCTCTCCAGTGCCAGCTCTCGTCTGCGCTGACCACACCTTGTCATATCGCTTAGTTCTATGTAAGTCACGCCCATCTACATAAATCCACGGCCATCTACGTGTCAAAATCTCACCCCAAGCGTTCAAAATGATACAGCTAGAAATATCTAGACAAAATACTATAATAGACTAACAGTAACTAACTTAAGCATAAATGGCTCTTAAACTCCGCCTTCACACACTTGGCAATACCCTACACTCACACACATACACAGTCTGAAGAAGGGTCCCGACTCGAAAAGTCACCCATTCCTTCTCTCCAGAGATCTTGCCTGTCCTACTGAGTTACTCCCGCATTTTGTGTCTACCTTCGATTTAAACCAGCATCTGCAGTTCTTTCCTACGCATATACAGAAAGCCAGGTATTCAACCACAGCAGACACACGATAACTGAAACCCTTTTCCCTTTTTCAGGACACTGTGATGTACGTGTCCATAGATGGCAGTAGCTGTTCAAAAGGAATCGAGTGCAGTGTATTGCAGAACCACTGAAAGATTATCACGTGGAAGGAGACCATTCTGCACGTTTATTCTGCGCTAGCTCTCCACAAGGGGAATCCAGCAAGTCTCAATCCCCTGCCTTTCCCAACATCACTACTAATTCTTTCCTTTTGTACATTTATCTATCTGATTTACTCTAGAATATCACTTCCACTTCTTTCCCTGATAATACATTTTGGATCCCGGCGTTCGGCTGTTAAAAATGGTTCTTTTGCTAATCACCCTCATTATTTGATCTTGACCTTTGCTGGTAGAACACATTTCTCTCTTTCTCCTCAGTCTGCAATGTTCATGATGTTAAATTCATAAAAGTACTCTTTCCTCCACCCCACTGGGATTAGTCTGACTGGCCTGTAGTCACCATATTTATTCTTATACTCTTTCATGAACAAAGATGTAACATTTGCAGCCCTCATGCCCCAGTCACATATCTATGGGTGTTTAGAGCATTGTGACCAAATTCAACCATTTATCATCTTACTGTTTAGAGCAGGAAGTGCTTACTATCATTGGTGAATTCATGAAGGTACGGACATGTTATACGCTAACATGTCTTGATCACCTAATCCCTGAAGTTTTGAAGACAAGAGTTGTATACACTGGTGCCCACTCAGTAAGACTCCTGGTCCTGAAAGACCTGGATAGAGTGGATGTGGAGGGCATGTTTTCACAAGTGGGAGAGTCTATGACCAGAGAATAAAAGGATGTACCTTTAGAAAAGAGATGAGGAATTTCTTTAGCCAGAAGGTAATGAATCTGTGAAATTCATTGCCACAGTTGGCTGTCGAGGCCAAGTCAATGGATATTTTTAAGGTGGAGATTGACAAATTGCATTTCGGAGTCACGTGAGTGACTTCGTGAAGAGCCCGCCGGCGCGCATGCTCGACATATCGTCGTACCGCGTTGCTGCGACGGCTGGCTGTGGAGCGCGCTCCTCGCCAGCCCTTCATAAGGGGCCACGGAGGTAAGTATTCTACCTTTAGTTGGTGGTCTTTGTTGTCTGATTATGTCTTGCAGCAAGGACATGGATGGGAGTTCGAAGGGCCGGAGGACGTCAGGACGAGTTCGCCGGTCAACAGTTCCGGGGCCGTTACCATCGGCAGTACCTGCAGCGCAGGCCGGGACTCAGGCGGAGATGTGGGTAAGCCCTGTGTTCACAGGTCCAGATCCGCCAGCACACCACAGCTCGGAGGAGTTCGACGAGGAGGAGTGTGGTGTGCCGCCAGAGCAGGGGGACCCTGCCATGGCAGTCAGGTCGTCAGCGGGCTCGCTGGCGGCCTCGAGCAGGGCACGTGCCGTTGCACGGCCTGTTCCACTCAGCCCTCCGAGAAGGGGGAGGGCAGGAGCCCAGAAGCCTAACCCTGTCAGGGCTAAGGCATTGCCTGCCGCGGAGGAGCGGTCAGGTTCCAGGGCGAGACCCGGGGCGGCTGTGAGGTCCAGCCGGCACACCACGACTCTCGACGCCGGGACGGGTCGGTCGAGTCGGGTCTCGTCACGGTCGCCGAGCCCCCCATGGATGGGTGGGCGAGACCATGCGTCGGCAACGTCCACGATGTGGGCGGCCGGCAAGACTGCGCGGGCCCCAGGCAGCCATGCTTCGGCTGGTGCCGACACCTCGCCGCAAGTGCCCTTAGTGGCAGCGGCTTCAGCTCCCGCTAAACGGAGGCGGTTGAACACGCCCGCGCAGGAATCGCGCAGTTTCGCCTCGGCGGCTGTTAGCGACAACTACCGGCACCGGCAGGGCCTCGACGAGGTGCGGGCCGATGACAGGAGCCCGGTTTTCTTTTCAGAGCCGGAGGACTCCGACCACCTGAGTGTTCAGGGTGAAGGGCGTATTGACCGTATGGAGCGGCTGCTGGAGCTCCTGCTTCAACGTCAACATCAGCAGGGCAGCAACAGGCACAGGGCGTCTTCACCAACATCTACTATCAGCCTGGAGCAGCAGGAGGAGGAGGTTCTGGTGGAGCCTGTACCACCTCCGTTGGAGGTGCCAGCGGAGGAACTCTTGGATGTGGCAACCAAATTCGCGGCCCCACATACGGCTGGTCTTCCTCTAAATACAAAGCTGGCAGCCACAGTAGACTTTCTTAATAATCAGGTGCTGCAGGAAGAAGTCCTCATCCAGGCTATGAGCCGTCACAAGGCTCCATCAAACTGCAACTCCCTCAACGTGCCTGTGGTCAATACGCCAATATGGGGCAACATCAGTGCGGCTATCCGTCAACAGGAGCTAAAATTGCAGCGGATCCTGAAACTCCTCACGGCCGGTATTACCGCCTTTGCGCGGTCGGTTGACGGGGATGAACTGAATTTGGACCAGGAAGATGCTCTGGCCTTATTGTGCGCGACCCAGCACGAAATCAACGGGTTTCGCAAAAACAGCATCCGCCCAGCACTCAACCCGAAGTTTGCAGGATTGTGCAAACCACCGCCGCCGCCGCCGCCCCGTCAGCTCTTTGGTGAGGACCTCTCGAAGAGAGTCAAAGAGCTTGACGAACAAGCCAAAACGGTGGGGATCATGCGCTCTCAGAGTGCCCCCACACCGTCAGGCTCAAAGTCTCCATACATTCGCTCACGAGGGTCGGCCAGTGCCTCGACGAGGACTCACCCTCTAGCTCCACAACGACAACAGCACCAGAACCAGCACCAAGGGTCTTTTTTAGGACAGGGTCGGCAGAGACCTTTGTGGAAATCGAAGACGCCGCGCCCTCAAGCCAACCCAGCACCTCCACGGCCACCCACACATGTCAAGGACCGCCGGTAACCACGGAGGTGAGGGGGTCTGGTTCTCTTTTTTCTCTCTGTTTAACTTCCCATGTTGGTGGTCGTTTGCGGTCGTTTTTGGGTGCATGGGGTAATTTTACTGGTGATGAGTATGTGTTGTGGAATGTTCGGGGGCATAAAATTGAGTTTATTAATGGCGACATTCCTCCATCCCAGCACATGCCTGGTCGTACGTTCAAATTGTCTGCTGCAGAACAGGCAGCAGGTTATAAGGAAATTTTAAGTCTGGAACAGAAGGGGGTGATTGAGAAAACGGTGCATGAGCCAATTGAGTTTGTTTCGAACATATTTACTAGACCTAAGAAGGATGGAGGCTGTCGTGTCATTATTGATCTAACCCGTTTAAATACGTTTGTAACATATACTCATTTTAAAATGGATACGTTTGAAACAGCCAAATCATTGATTTCTCATGGCTGCTTTATGGCATGCATTGATTTGAGGGATGCATATTATTCAGTATCCATCCAGAAATATGATAGAAGGTTTTTGAAATTTATCTGGATGGGGCAACTTTGGCAGTATAAGGCTTTGCCTAATGGGCTCACTACAGCCCCTAGATTGTTCACTAAATTGGTGAAGCCAATCATGGCTTATTTGAGACAACGACATCATATAGTTATGGCCTATTTAGATGATGTCTTTATTGTGGGCCACACCCTGCAATTGGCTGAACAGGGTGTTGCAGCTGCTGTCAATATATTTCAACAATTAGGATTCATTGTCCATCCAGAGAAATCGAAGTTCTGCCCTGCCCAGGTAATTAATTACCTAGGGTTCACGGTGAACTCAATGAGCATGAGGATAACTATACCAATTAACAAAATTGAGGAAGTCACTCAGGTGTGCAGAGATTTAATTGGCACCAATATACCATCGATTCGGCATACAGCCACAGTAATTGGTAAGCTAGTGGCTTTGTTTCCGGCAGCACGATATGGACCTTTGCATTATCAGAATTTGCAAAGAGCTAAAATTACTGCGTTAAAACGGAACGCTGGTCATTACGATCGATCAATGCAGCTGCCGTCCGAAGCGATAACTGAGTTGCAATGGTGGGTGTGTCACATTAGCAACTCATTCAAGCCTGTTAGGGAAGCCTCTTGGGTAAGTCAGGTATCGACACTAATGTGTTCAAGTCTCATTCCACCAGGGCTGCATCGACGTCAGCGGCGAGGGTCATGGAGGTGCCCATGGACCTAATTCTCGCCACAGCAGGATGGGCTAATGAAGCTGTGTTCCAGCGTTTTTATAACAAACCTGTTGCTGCTCCTCTACAGTTCGCAGAAGCCGTGCTGAATGCAGGTCAAGAACGTGGAGATGTCCCCGCATGAGGGGTTTTGATTTGTTATTAATAAATATGCTCTTGTTTTGCAGTATGAACTATTGAGCAAGTTTGTTCCTCCCATCCATCCCTGGTAGTGGTGTGTCAGCATGGACGTGGTCCAGGGCGTGTAATCACAGAAGCTTTGAAGTCTTCACGAAGTCACTCACGTGACTCCGAAATGAAATAGTAAGATTGAACGAGAACTTACCAGTTCGAAGGTTGATCTTTATTTTATGAGGAGTCGAAGTGAGGGATTTCGTGCCCTCCTCGCCCAACCCTCAGTCACCTTCATCTGGTAATCTTAGTCAATTCAATCATACTATGCGAAGTCATTTCTATTGTTGGTTCTGTGATTCCACGCCGCTACTTTGAAGTATGTCGAGCATGCGCGCCGGCGGGCTCTTCACGAAATCCCTCACTTCGACTCCTCATAAAATAAAGATCAACCTTCGAACTGGTAAGTTCTCGTTCAATCTTACTATTCTTGATTTGTAAAGGTGTCAGGTGTTTTGAGGAGAAGGCAGGAGAATGGGGTTGAAAGGGAAAGATAGATCAGCCATGATTGAGTGGCGGAGTAGACTTCATGGGCTGAATAGCCTAATTCTGCTTATATAACATGAACATGAAATAATCTCAATGACTCTATACCACTTTATACCACTCCCAATCTCACACCACTTTTGGAGCAAATCAGCATAAATCCCAAATAATGATGTCGCAGCTAAATATTTCAGCTGCGTAGGAAGGAACTGCAGAAAGACACAAAATGCTGGAGTAACTCAGCGGGACAGGCAGCATCTCTGGAGAGCAGGAATGGGGGACGTTTTGGGTCGAGACTTCTAAATATTTCAGCTGTTATATTTCTAACAAGGATCTTTAGTTAGTTTAGATATTAAAAGTTTCTGATTCATATATTGTGCTTGATTTATTTTGTTTATTTCAGAAAACTGTACTTTTAAAAGTCGGGGGAAGGGTCTCGACCTGAAACGTCATCTATTATTTTTCTCCAGAGATGCTGCCTGACTCGCTGAGTTACTCCAGGTCTCTGTGTGTGTCTACAGGAATCTATAGCTCAGGATTGCTAACTCAGCACATATCAGGAAACAAAGCTGGGAGTTCCACAAGGCTCTGTGACTGGGAAGAGCATTTAACCACTGAGTTATTCAAATTATAGGTACTTTTAAAGAATTAAAGAAATTCTAGATGAATAGATGTGCAGTCTGTTTATTAAAGGCTTTGCTCTGGACCGCAGCCAAAACAATTACGAGCTAAGAGCCTTTTTGTTAAACTCTTCCGCCGTTTTTTCTCCTCTCCTTCATTGGTTTGGGAGCAAGGTCTTCACACACACACATGTCTAATTTCTGAATCATTGGCTCATCGCTGTAATCCGGAGAAACCAGGTCGCGCTAATGGAAAAAAATGAGATCTGATTGAATAATTGCATCCTGTCAAGGTTGTGAAGAATTTGGAGATGGTGCAAAGGAGATGTCAGTCCTGCTTGGGGCTATTAGGAATAGAATATATCTGCTGTTTAAAACATATCCTGTTGCTGCTCACTAATTAAAATAAGGCACACCAAGTCTATCGCTTTAAAACCGCATGTCAATCTTGCTGCCTCTGCACACTGGAGGAAGTTAGTGATTATTTAGTGAAAAGGGGTCTTGTTGTCAGAAACTCTCCCACTTGCAGACCAGATGATTCTGTTCTACAATTATTCAAACAGATGATTTTCATTTAAGGAAGAAAAAAACTGCACCACTGGATGTCACCAGTGCCTTACAGTTTTTTTTGGTCCAGAGACACATTGGAATCATTCTCAGTGCAAACTGTGTAATCCTCGGAATTTAGGTGATGGGAAAATACCGCGAGGAGAAGCCTGGGGTATTGTTCATGATAGACTTTTCAGTCTTAATATTGATTTACTGTGTATTGTCAAATAGGGACACCAATGTGTTGTGCATTAAGAAAATCAGAAGAATACACAAATATTTCTGAACAACTTCCGATTACTGCCAGATTAATGCTGACAACACTACGAGAAAATATGTCAATTTGCCTTTGTTTTCACTGGGCTCCATGTTAGTTGGTTGACTAGTTAGTTCATGTAAATAAGTACATTCAACATTGGCCAGAAATCAAGAGTTGTCCGTTGCTGATGTTTAATATGAAACCGTCTTGAAATAAATTTAAGTTTTAATTGAAAATAATTAATTAAAAATAATAATAATTTGATTTGAATTTATTAACCTGTATTCACCTTGTCAGTGACAATAGCATTGTTTTCACAGGAAGGCAGTTGGAGCTGAGGAAGTGGGGAGGAGGCTGGACATGTGGAATGTGTCGGAAGTCTGGTCTAATTAGGTTCAGTTGTTCCGTTGATGCTGATATAGTGTGAGCACTGTCTGAGGCTGGACAAATAATCACAATCTCTGAATGTTAATGAACACAAGATTCTTGGCAGCCTGATACCACAATGCTGGAATAACAGTGGGGCTGAAAACCACCAGATTCACAAGAAAACAAGAAAGTATGGAAATGGGGAAAAAGCCATTTGGCACATTAGGAACATTCCTACGTAGATCTTGCAGCTGAGATGCAGGCTTACCTTTTGTTGTATCAACCACACCCATTAAATCCCTAGAGGGTACATTCTGCATTTAAAAAAAATCATAGATTCCTAACATTTACAAACCAGAACATTCATGCACCACCACATCTTCACTATTCATAATCATAATCTTAATCATACTTTATTAGCCAAGTATGTTTTGCAACATACGAGGAATTTCATTTACCATAGTCATACCATTAAAAAGCAACAAAACACAAAAAATACATTTTAACATGAACATCCACCACAGTGACTCCTCCACATTCCTCACTGTGATGAAGGCGAAAAAAAGTTTAATCTCTTCCCTTCTTTGTTCTCCCGCGGTCGGGGGCCTCGAGCCTTTCGTTCACGGGACAATCTTGGTTCCCATAGCTGGCTGCCGGGCCCTCCGCACCGGGGAAATCAAGCTCCTGCATCGGGTGGGAATCTCAGCTGCCCCGCGCCGGGCGATCTGTCCCCTGGTTGAGGCTGGTCGAACCTTCTGCGACGTCTGGAGCTTCCCGACATCGGTCTCTACCCGAGACTGCGAGCTCCTCGATGATGAAATCCGCAGGCCGCAGTTGGACGTCGATCCCAGGCAAGGGATCAGCTCTGACGGTAAGTTTACAGCCCCGCGGTGAGGCTCAAATTCAGTCCTGAGCAAGACCGCCAGCTCTATGAGGTTAGGCCACTGAGCGACCAGAGATATGATCCGGGAAACAATTGCAGCTCCGGCAAGGTAAGAGATTTTAAAAAGTTTCCCCCGACCCCCTCCCCCACACCCTACTTAAAACAAACCAGAGAACATTAACTCAAACTTTTATAAACACACTAAAAATAACAAAAAAAAAGACGAAAAGACAGACAGACTGTTGGTGCGGCGCCCCCCTGGTGGTATGGCCAATCACCCTTGTCTGGCCAATCAAGCCAGACGTTCGGCAGATTCCACATTCATCATATCAGTGTGTCCTTTCACTATAAACGGCTGCTCAATTTTCATTCACGTATTTAATTTCAATTCCTACTTTAGAAGATAATGATCTAAACTGGCTTACCTGAGATTTATTACATTCTACTTAAATATTGCCAACTGATAATTGGATTTGCCATCTTTCACATTGGTTTAGTTCTGCTGTACGTGAGAATGAGGGAGCAGCTAAAAAGCAATTTACAGATCAGAGGCAGGAAATGGCCATGTCTCAAATTTGGTCCAAATCATCTTCCTTACCTGGAGCAAAGAAGGCATGGAGAACCATCAAAGCCATCTATGTGAATGGATTATATGATGTCTCAGATTTTTGCCATGTCACTGACCACTCCAACAAACTTCCACAGATGCACTGCAGAAAATATCCTGACACTTTTGTGCAAAGCCCCAATCCCAGGACAGTAAATTAACACAACGGACTACCTCTTGTACTGCCATTAACTTGTTTCTAATTGTGTTTTACACTAAGGTCTTGTTTTTGCACTGCCTTTTTGTTTTCCGGTTCTTGCTCAATTTATGTGTAATTTATGTGTGATTCATGTATGATTTCTGCATTTATGTGCCGTCTGATTCTCTGTGCCTGTGATGCTGGAGCAGGGGCCGAGATTGACTGCATGATCTGTACAGAGTTTCTAAATTCAGCTAAGTTCAACGTTCAAAGTTCAAATTTATTTGTCACGTGCATCAACTAAGGTACAGTGAAATGAATTTGCCATGCAGCGATGCCATTGAAAAAAGAACACACAACACGCAATAGAATTTAACATAAACATCCACCACAGCATTCTTGACTGCGGTGGAAGGCAACAAAGTTCAGTCAGTCCATAGACAACAGTCTATGCAATTAATTGATCTTAGTAACTTAAACCAGGGAGCGAGAGAAAAAAACCTGGATTTCCATTTCTCAAAGGTAAAGCTACCTGTAAGAGCAAACATTATTTTCACTTCAAACATTATATTTCCAATGCTTAACTCTAAACTTGGTCTCCTAATATATTTGTCCTGGTACATTGTTTTTTTCCTCTAGTGGTGTGCTTAGCAGAATTATTCAATCCCCTATCACCTTTGTGGAAAGAAGTTTTCCTGATACCTGTTATAAATTTATTTTTCATTCATTGTTACTTACATCTCTGTGATTGTATTTTCTTCAATAACTCGAAATGATCTGAATTAATTAATGTTAGTTTAATTTTTACAATGTTTACAATTACAGTTTGCATGAGTGATAATTTTTCAAAATTCCTTAGATTCTGGAGTAGTTCCTGAGGATTGGAGGGTAGCTAATGTAACCCCACTTTTTAAAAAAGGAGGGAGAGAGAAAGCGGGGAATTACAGACCAGTTAGTCTAACATCGGTAGTGGGGAAACAGCTAGAGTCAGTTATTAAAGATGGGATAGCAGCGCATTTGGAAAGTGGTGAAATCATTGGACAAAGTCAGCATGGATTTACGAAAGGTAAATCATGTCTGACAAATCTGATAGAATTTTTCGAGGATGTAACTAGTAGAGTGGATAAGGGAGAACCAGTGGATGTGTTATATCTAGACTTTCAGAAGGCTTTCGACAAGGTCCCGCATAAGAGATTAGCATACAAACTTAAAGAACACAGTATTGGGGGTTCAGTATTGATGTGGATAGAGAACTGGCTAGCAGACAGGAGGCAAAGGGTAGGAGTAAACGGGTCCTTTTCAGAATGGCAGGCAGTGACTAGTGGGGTGCCGCAAGGCTCAGTGCTGGCACCCCAGCTATTTACAATATATATTAATGATTTTGACGAGGGAATTCAATGCAACATCTCCAAATTTGCAGATGATACCAAGCTGGGGGGTATAGTTAGGTGTGAGGAGGATGCTTGGAGGCTGCAGGGTGATTTGGATAGGCTGAGTGAATGGGCAGATGCATGGCAGATGCAGTATAATGTGGATAAATGTGAGGTTATCCACTTTGGTGGCAAGAACATGAGGGTAGACTATTATCTGAATGGTGGCAGATTAGGAAAGGGGGACATGCAACGAGACCTGGGTGTCATGGTACACCAGTCATTGAAAGTAGGCATGCAGGTGCAGCAGGTAGTGAAGAAAGCAAATGGTATGTTAGCATTCATAGCGAAAGGATTTGAGTATAGGAGCAGGGAGGTTCTACTGCAGTTGTACAGGGTTTTGGTGAGGCCACACCTGGAGTATTGCGTACAGTTTTGGTCTCCAAATCTGAGGAAAGACATCCTTGCCATAGAGGGGGTACAGAGAAGATTCACCAGACTGATTCCTGGGATGTCAGGACTTTCATATGAGGAAAGATTGGATAGACTCGGCTTGTACTCGCTGGAATTTAGAAGATTGAGGGGGGATCTTATAGAAACTTACAAAATTCTTAAGGGGTTGGACAAGCTAGATGCTGGAAGATTGTTCCCGATGTTGGGGGAGTCCAGAACAAGGGGTCACAGTCTAAGGATAAGGGGGAATTCCTTTAGGACCGAAATGAGGAAAACATTCTTTACACAGAGAGTGGTGAGTGTCTGGAATTCTCTGCCACAGAAGGTAGTTGAGGCCAGTTCATTGGCTATATTTAAGAGGGCGTTAGATGTGGCACTTGTGGCTAAAGGGATCAGGGGGTATGGAGAGAAGGCAGGTACGGGATACTGAGTTGGATGATCAGCCATGATCACATTGAATGGCGGTGCAGGCTCGAAGGGCCGAATGGCCTACTCCTGCACCTATTTTCTATGTTTCAATGTTTCTATTATACCAAGCCAATTAACCACCAAACCTGTATGGCATTGGAGTGTGGGAGGAAACCAGAGATCCCGGAGAAAACCCACACAGTTCACGGGAAGAACGTACAAACTCCATAAAGACACTCACTTGTAGTCAGGATCGAACTTAGGTCTTCTGGCGCTAAAAGGCAGCAACACTACTGCTGCACCACTGTGCCGCCCTTGAGTATTAATTTCACTCTATACTTCAGATCTGGACATCAAATGAAAGGGATTACTTTATCAAATATGTTGTTTATTGGCTGCATTGTATGCTTGGACAAGATAATGAAAGAGGATATTTATGGAAGTATTATTCGGCTAAGGCAAGTATTACTTGAGAAAGTAGCTAAATAAATTTGAGAAAATCAATTGTGGAGTTTTTAGAGAAGGCTGCTGCTACCTAAAATATTTATTTCCCAATTTGCAAAACCATATCTTCTTTGGGCGAAGCGGTGGTCTGGAGACAGTGAACAGACTCTTTTACAGTCTGAAGAAGGGCCTCAACCTGAAACATCATCTATCTATTTTCTCCAGGGATGCTGCCTGACCCGTTGCGGTACTCCTGCATTTTGCGTCTATCCGTGGTATAAATCAGCATAGAAACATAGAAACATAGAAATTAGGTGCAGGAGTAGGCCATTCGGCCCTTCGAGCCTGCACCGCCATTCAATATGATCATGGCTGATCATCCAACTCAGTATCCCGTACCTGCCTTCTCTCCATACCCTCTGATCCCCTTTGCCACAAGGGCCACATCTAACTCTCTCTTAAATATAGCCAATGAACTGGCCTCAACTACCCTCTGTGGCAGAGAGTTCCAGAGACCCACCACTTTCTGGTGTGAAAAAAGTCCTTCTCATCTTGGTCCTAAAGGATTTCCCCCTTATCCTTAAGCTGTGACCCGTTGTCCTGGACCTCCCCAACATCGGGAACAATCTTCCTGCATCTAGCCTGTCCAACCCCTTAAGAATTTTGTAAGTTTCTATAAGATCCCCTCTCAATCTCCTAAATTCTAGAGAGTATAAACCGAGTCTATCCAGTCTTTGTTCATATGACAGTACTGACATCCCAGGAATCAGTCTGGTGAACCTTCTCTGCACTCCCTCTATGGCAATAATGTCCTTCCTCAGATTTGGGGATCTGCAGGTCCATTTTATTACCACTCTTGTACATGCCATTTAAACTCTGAATTGTAGTGTGACTGATGCTATGAGGTATCTGAGTTCCCAAAATATTATTTGATTTTGTACAGGCTGAACTTTTCAGACAACTTTCCATTCCCATACCCACGTGTGCTGGTCTTCAAGCAAATTAAAACCATGAACAATTCATTCCTCAGATAAAGCATTGCTTCGATACAGGAATATATTTAGAGGTTGATAACATGACCTTTATATAATCTTCACATCTGAGCCTCCTGATGGTTACTGACTCCTGAGCTGAAATACTTCAATTATTCTTTCCACACCACTAGAGGGGTCTGTTCATTGTCATCTCACTAGCAGCCAACTTCTTTCTAAATTTAGCTGCTCACAATTCCTTTACTGTTTCATTGTTTAGTTTAGTGTTTTAGTTGAGAGATTCAGCGTGGAAACAGGCCCCTCGGACCGAGTCCACGCTGACCAGCGATCCCCGCACACTAACGCTACCCTGCACATTAGGGACAATTTACAATTATATCTAGCCAATTAACCTACAAACCTGTACGTCTTTGGAGTGGGGGAGGAAATTGGAGATCCCAGAGAAAACCCACGCAAATCACGGGGAGAACGTACAAACTCCGTATAGCCAAGCACCTGTAGTCAGGATCGAACCCGTGTCTCTGGCACTGTAAGGCAGCAACTCTACCGCTGCTCCACCGTGCTGCCCTTATCCGTACTTTAAAAAGATAGCTTGTAGGGCAGTTGCAACATACAAAGGAAAAGCTCACCAATCCTTCTGAAGTAGCCTGTTACCTGATAGCACAACTGATCCAGAGTGCAACTCTACCAGACTATTCTTCCAAATGAAATATGCAGATGTTGAATGACAAAGAATCATGGATAGATGATATAACATAACTATGGGGTTTTGAAATACTTGTCACATTACTGTTCTGCTACTTTATGAATTCCAATAGCACCGAATTCTTATTCCCAGCTGGGCTTGATAAAACAACACATCATTATTTCTAGGTACAAAAAATAAACAAATTCTGCACTAAAAGAATACATATGTATGAAAGGAATTTTACAATGCCACAAAACCTACTGTGAAAGAAAACTTAACAAATTAAAAGCATGAGACATTTTAGTCATTTTGAATAATTATCTGAGTGTATAATGGGGAAAAAAAACAGAAATAAAAATCAGGAGAGATGCCAAGTAATTGCATATATTGCATGTCACCTCACAATATTACCCTGTTGTTTTGGCGGTGGGGGAGGGGGGAGTGGGGGGCTGGGGGTAAAGCATTGAGAGTGAAAGGAAAGAATCCTCAGGGCATTATCCAAGACATTTACAATTGAGCTTTAATGTCCGGAGGATGGCTGCTACTGCAGAGCGAATAAAAGAGTAATCAGTACAATTGATACCAACATTGCCAGATCAAGTGGATACTGCTATAAAATGAGCATGTGAGTATCAGCATTTCAACAAGAACCACGTCAGACTTGATGTTTATCCTTTCAAATCCCACTCTGACCTTCACACATGAAGGAAGGACATTTTGACGTAGTGCATGGACTCTTGGAGTCAGATTGTACAATGTGTTGGTCCCCCTAGAAAATAAAAGATAAGCAATGACAATTGAAGGAAAGGACGGAGAGTAAAATCAAATTCATTTTTTATGATAGCTGCATTAGGGCATTCATTTGAATGATATCTCCAACAATTGCAAAAGGTAGATTAAGAGCTCGGACTAAGGCTGTATTTACTTCAGAAATTGTACTTATTACGTTTTGTTATTTATCTGGGTAATGATTCATTTCATGACTTCATCTCTTTGAAGTATTTGACTAATTTGAGGACAATATTGCCAAATCGGAGTTAGTTTCAGACAGCACTGAATGAGTTAGTACATGAGGAATTGTGAATCTGTTGGAAATTATTTGTTTTGGGAGATGTTACTGTGTTACAGGGTGGATCAACTGTTAGTGCCTCCCTTATATGTCCTTCTGAAAAAGGTACTCTTCAGACTTTAGAGATATAGCGTGGAAGCAGGCCTTTCGGCCCACTGAATCCCCTCCGAGTCCGGGCCGACCGGCAATCACCTTGTCCACTAACACAATCCTACATACTAGGGACAATTTACAATTATACCAAAGTCAATTAACCTACAAACCTGTACGTCTTTGTAATGTGGGAGAAAACCGGAGCACCCAGAGAAGCCCTACACGGTCACAGGGAGACGTATAAAGTGGCTCCGGAAGTGGCAGCGCTGCCCAAGCAGCTGTGGCTCACCTGCAGTCCGTCTGTCTTTTTCTTTTTTTTTGTTTTCTTTTGTCTTGTCGGACGTATGTTTTAGTTTATTTTTAGTTGTGTATGTGTGGTGGGCGGGGTAAACTTGTTTCAGTGTCTTCCTTCGGGGGGAGAATGCGACCTTTTCTTTGTCTTATCTCCGTCTCCATCTGCGCTGAGGCCTAATCGCGGAGCTGGCGGCCTCCAACTGGGATCGACCTCGAGGCTCCAGAGGCAGAGTCAGGACTCACCATCGCGAAGCTGGCTGACTTCTGGGCTGTGGTGAAGCTGCGGCGGCAGCCCGACTTTGGAGCCTCGGAGGATTCAGCCGCAGGCCCAGTGGACGACAACATCGGGAGCTCGCAGGTCCCAGGTTGGTGATCGATTCTCCGGAGCTCCTGCAACAACAGCTTTGTCTGCCCCGTGCCGCGGAGTTTGAACCTGCCCGTTGACGGAGCTCGGATTCAGCCGCGGGACTTACCATCACCCGGCAGGGGCCCAACATCGAAAGCCTGGATAGCCTCAACGCAGAGGGAGAACAAGGAAGGAAGAGACAAGGACTTTAAGACTTTTGCCTTCCATCACAGTGGGGAGGTGCCTGGTAGACTCACTGTGGTGATGTTAAACTGTGTTCATTTTGTGTTCTGTTATTTTATTCTTTGTCATGACTGCAAGGCACGTAATTTCGTTCAAACGAAAAGTTTGAATGACAATAAAGGATACTTTATACTTTATACATTTATTCTTTAAACTTCGCAAAGACAGCACCCGTAGTCAGGATCAAACCCGGGTCTCTGGCGGTGTAAGGCAGCAACTCTAACGCTGCGCCACTGTGCCGCCCTCAGTATGTGGCAGAATAAAGAAACTCATGAATCTCAGTTATGAGTTCATATTTGCAGTGTTTCAGTCACTAGTAGCACAGTAGGTAGAACATGGCACCTGACAATGTATCTACTTTCTTCAATCATGCATGTGAAGTCATTTATCTTCTGGCAATGCTTTCATGTCCACAGGGATCACATTTTGGTTATCTGCTCACATGGACTTTTAGCCATGCTTGAAGGATAGTCAAACTCTCACATCTTTGGGATGTGGGTGGAAACCAGAGCACCCAGAGAAAACTCATGGAGTCATGGGGAGAACATGCAGACCTCTCAAACCGCACCCGAGCTCAGGATTGAACCCAGGTCACTGGTGCTGTGAGGCAGCAGCTCCACCAGCTGCGCCACAGTGCCGCCCTTTAAGCTTTAGATTCCATCCTCTCCTCAGTTCTACCATTCTTCATAGTCTCCCAGATCAGAAGCACAACTCCATTGGCAATACACTTCCTTTTCAAACAATGCAGACGATTTAAGTAATTAACTAGTTACAAATTTCAGCTTCTGCAAATGGGTGCAGCTGATGAACAGTTGGATTAGCACGAGCCATTATAATAGTAAGATTAAATGAGAATTTACCAGTTTGAAGTTTGATCTTTATTTTATGAGGAGTTACGATGAGCGATTACATGAAGAACCCGCCAGTCGGCATGCGCGTCAATCTTCAAAGTAGCGGTGTGAAATCACAGAAGAACAATAATTGAAGTATTATAGTATGATTATAAACCTAGAACTACCAGATGAGCTTCGTGATATGAGGGTTGGGAGCGATGGGCACGTAATCGCTCATCGTAACTCCTCATAAAATAAAGATCAAACTTCAAACTGGTAAATTCTCGTTTAATCTTACTATTTTACTTTGCAGTCACGTGATTCAAAGTGATTTCATCTTTGAATGAAATTTCAAAGATCTGTGATTTCACGCCGATCCAAATCCAGGCATCTCACACTGCAATCAGTGACAGGAGGAGTGAATAATTAGCAATACTTTGAAACATGATACTGATTAACATGTTAATGCTTTAATTCACAAATAAACAATAGCGACTCCTCTCTCCCAGGGAGAAGCTATGAAACAGAACTTAAAACAGAATGGGCAAACACCCCAGAATCAATAAGCGGCTTATTATAAAACATCTGAAAAGTCAATTCATTTGACCATCCTGCGGCTGCGAGGATATGCTCTAGAGGGGCATCCATTGCCCTCGCCGCTGAGGTTGATGCCGCCCTGGTGGAGTGAGATTTAAAATTGTCAGTATTAACTCCTGCACACCCCACTTGTTTCAGCCATCGTGAAATGGTCTGAGCTGACACTTTCATATATGGCTTTTTGTGGGTAATAAACAGTGCTTCCTCAGAGCCTCTAAGGCTCTTCGTGACTTCAATATAACGCACAAGTGCGCCACTACACACAGCCATAAATCCGTGGGATAAGCTGACAGTACAAGCTTGAATCCGGACACTCCTGGTCTGCTTTGTTTAATTAGGTCATAGATGTAAAATGTAACGTCATTCTGTGATTACACCATCCTGTCCAGACGCAGTTTGTGCAAGGTCTGAACCCTTTGCGCTGATACAAGCGCCATAAGCATAACCAACTTAAGGGTAATCTGTGACAAGGACAAGGATGTGGCTGTACCCCATTGACGAAGCAGCGTCAGTACCATGCTTACATCCCGGATTTCAGAATACCTAGGCCTGGGGGGATTAGAATTAAAAACACCCTTCATAAATCTGGAGATTAACAGATGAGATCCTACAGACTGAAGTTCTGACCCCCGGCATAGGAACGATGACAAGGCACTCCTGGCACTGTTGATGGCACTATAGCTCAACCCTTCATCAAAATGTAACTTGGACAGAAACTCAAGCACATCTGGGATGGAGGCTGTTTGGTATGTAATGTTCCCCTGTAAACAAAATTCCTCCCATTTCCTGACATGAGAGATGTACTGCTTTTTCATACTATCCCTACAGGACGCTGTGATGACATCCACGGTCCGATTGGATAGTCCCAGACCCAGATATGGCCCTCTTAAAATCTGAAAATTAACAAATTTAGACGATCATACAACGGGTGTTGACCTCCAGTCACAGGGTGCACCAATAGATCATGACGTTTTGGAACCACCATAATAGGCTGTGTAATAATGCCCGAAATGAGAGGGAACCATGACTGTGTAGGCCAGTCAGGTACCACCAAAACCCCTGAAGCGGAGTCCTGCTTGATCTTAGTCAAGCAGCAACTGATGAGGCAGATGGGGGGAAATGAATATAAAAACATTCCGCCCCAGTGCAGTGAGAACGCATTCACCGCAACTGCCCCTGGATCTGGTTCCCATGAAACATACTTCAGTACCTGGTGATTGAGTCTGGATGCACACAAATCAATATCTGGCATCCCATACCGGAGAACAATTTCATTAAATACATCATGATTCAACAACCATTCAATGTTGTCGTTGAATTTGCATGACCTGGTGTCTGCCACCATATTGAATCTGCCTGGCAAGTAGACAGCTGAAATCCAAATATTATTTTTAATGCACCAGTGCCAAATAAGGTTAGCCAATCCGTCACAAGATTTCAACTTGATTCCACCCATGTGATTAACATATGCCACTGCCGTGGTGTTGTCAATCTGAAGCTGAACATGTAAGTAATGCTTAGTGGTACAGTAAGCTTTGAGCCCATAAAATGCTCCTAAAAGCTCTAAATAATTAATTCCATGTGATTGGCGAAACAACGCTTCATGCACATTCCATCTGCCTCCACAGCTAGACCTGGTATCAGTAGCACCCCTAGGGCATTAATATCAGTCTGCAAAACAACTGAAGGTGTTTCCATCAAAATGTTGCAAGAACAATTTGAAATGTTTCTGATCTATGTCTATGTCTATGTTAATCCACCACTGTACTTTCTGTAATGGCTTCAGATGGTAAGTACATGGGCCGTTTGAAATGACCTGCATGTATTCTGAGTGCCTGTACCTTTGCCCTCTGTAAATGTTGGTAATGCAAAGGTCCATATTGCACCACTGGAAAGGCAGCTACCAATTTACCAATTAAGCTGGCCACCTGTTTAATTGAAGGTGATTGCTCTCCCAAGAGCTTGATACAGCCTTCAATTAAATCTAATATCTTGCCCTTGGGCAGAGTCACAGACATGTGAGTTGAATTAACTGTGAATCACAAATAGTCAATTATGTTAACCGGCACCAAGTTTGATTTAGCTGGGTGGATCATGAACCCCAACCTCTCAACCATGAGTTTAACAGCTGAAACTGAATACTGGGCTGCCTCAAAGGTGTTTCCAATTATTAAGATGTCATCCAAATAGGCCATTACAATATGGCCCTGTGACCGTAGTAACCCCAGCACTGGTTTTAGCAGCTTTGTAAATAAGCGAGGGGCTGAGGTTAACCCATTGGGCAGTGCCCTAAACTTCCATCATTGCCCCATCCAGCTAACTTTTAAATATCTCCGATATTTTTTATGACCAGGCACTGAATAATATCCATCCTGAAGATCTATAATGCCATATAACACCCTCTGGAAATCAATTGCTTGGCAGTAGCAAACGTTTCCATTTTAAAATGATTATACTGCACAAACGGATTAAGTCCTGTCGGCTCCAAAATAATCCGACACCCACCATCTTTCTTTGGTCTAGGAAATACATTAGATACCAATTGATGAGTTTGATAAACTGTCTTCTCAATTACACCTTTAAAACATAATTTTGCTATTTCAGCTTGAATCTCCAAATTCTCTCGTTGTGAGAAAATGAGTGCCCGCTCCAGCTTGTGCTGGGTGGGTGGACACAGGTTGGGAATAAATTCAATTTGAAACCCTTGTAGTCATGGGGAGAGTATAAACACGTTTTATGTTATTTTACACCATTCTTTGAGAAACCTGTGTAACCTCCCCCCAACTGGTAGGTAATTCTCACTCAATATGTTTCGACAAGAACCAGACCCACCTACCTCCATGGTTAGCGGTGGAGTTCTTTGACCTGTGGTTCTGGATGGAAAAGGCATGTTTGCCCATTCTCCTGGTGCAGTGCGCCAGCTGCGCACATTGAATGGCCGGCTTGGTCCTTGTCCGGACGCTGTTTCAGCAAACCGCTTGTAAGGGCACTGTCGCCGAAGGGTTTTGCTGGTCACTGGCACCTTGATGAGCCTGATGGTTTTGGCCTCGTTGTCTAGCTCCTTCACCCTCTTTGCAAGGTCTTCCCCGTACAATAGGTTCGGCGGATGGATGTTGCTAGGCTTACACAGGGCAGCGAACCTTGGGTTAATGGTAAGGCGGATGGTGCTCTTTCTAAGGCAGTTAATCTCAAAGTACACATTGCGCATGAGAGCCAGGGCATCCTGCTGAACTTCGGTCAGGAGCCCACCATCCACCGACCTAACAAAAGCCGTAATGCCGGCTGCGAGCAGTTTCAGAACCCGTTGCAGTTTTATCTCCTGCGCTCGAATGCCTACTCCCATATGGCCCAAAATGGCATGGTTGACAGCCGGCACTTTGAGCAGGATACAATTTGCTGGGGGGTCATATTTTTTGGCCGTTGTATCCATGGCCAACTCCTGAAGCTGGTGCGAGGCCAAGTAATTTATACTGGCAGCCAGCTCTTCCACCAGCGGCTCTCCAGAGTCTATTGGGACGGCAAACCTGGCTGCCAGGAATGGCTCTTGCCCTTCATCCCATGGGGCAGCCTCCAACGCTAAGCCCTCAGAGTCGGCGTCAGAATCATACTGACCCGGTATGCTCTCCTCCTACAAGAGGGAGACACTAGGCAGCCCTGTAGATGCTGCTGGCGCGGGGCTCTTGGAGAGGCCGGTGTTCTTGATGGAGCATCCTCTCCAATAGGAGCTCCATCCTGGATACCTGTTGAACAGTATCCATTCTTGATGGAGAACCCTCCCGACCGGACACGTCTGAGTCTATCGGCTGGACAGACTTTCGTGTGGCCTTACGCCACTCCGGCGTAGCCACGGTGCTCTCGGACACCAAGTCTGTAGTCGCTGGTCTCACTACTAGCGACACTGTAGGTGAGCTAGGCGGCCGCCCGCTACCCGCACTCCCGCGGGCATTAGACACTTTTGCTGTGGCTCGCCTTGCTGCTAACGACTTCTTCATGCTTGAACTTGCCCTCCTGTAACAAGATTTAACAAGCGTAGCAAATCAACCTCCAACGAGCACCTGAGGCTTTTTAAACTTACCGCTGGAGAAGCGGTGCTCCTCCCAGCCGGTCGCTGTGCCATGTGCCAGACGTAATGACGCGCATGCCGGGGTTCTTCATGGAATCACTCACGTGACTCCGAAGTAAAATGACTAGTCAACACCAGATAAATTGGACAATGTACATTCAGGCTGTAACGTCAGAACAGGTTAGAAACTGAATATCATATTGAGATGATTCACTTCCTGACACTCAAACCTTTCCACCATCTACAAAGCATAGGTCCCATGGTAACAAATTTGAAATAAACACAAAAAATGCTGGAAACATTCTGCAGATCAGGTAATATTTTTGTTCTCTCCATTCCTCCTTCAGCTTCTCTGCAGCTTGAAGCTAATTTGTTTGATTTCTTTTTCCCAGTTCTTTTTCAAGCTACAGAGAAGCTGAAGGAGGGATGGAGAGAACAAAGGAATATCTCGTAAGGCGAGGCTAGGGTTGCTGCAAAGATGAAATATTGGAAGAAATATAGTCAAGATTTGTGACAATCATGATTCAGATTCAGATTCAGATTCTGTTCCCCTTCAAGTTGCACATTTTTCTGGAAATTTATCTCTGTTCCAATCTCTTTCATGGCTGGTTCTAAATACCGAGGCATGTCATTCAATTGTAGGAGTACAGCACTGTGGGTGGCACGGTGGCGCAGTGGTAGAGCTGCTGCCTTACAGCACCAGGGAGCCGGGTTCGATCCTGACTATGGCTGCTGTCTGTGCGGAGTTTCTATGTTTTCACTGTGACCGCGAGGGGTTTCTGCGGGTGCTCCGGTTTCCTCCCACATTCCAAAGACGTACAAGTTTGTTGGTTAATTGGCTTTGGTAAAGTTGCAACTTGTCCCTATTGTGTACGATAGTATTAGTGTACGGGGTGATCGCTGGTCGGCGTGGACTCGGTGGGCTGAAGGGCCTGTTTCTGTGCTGTCTCTCCAAACTAAACTAAACTGAGCAAACTACACCAAATCTCAAAATGGTGCTTTCAAACATTGTCAGGTAGTCAATCGTGGCAGCCACATTATCCAACATATTCCATGACAGCCACTGTCACAGATCTTGTTTCCTAACATGAGGAGTTGGTGACCAAATGGGAGCAGCCCAGTTAAAGTGTAACATAGACATAGAAAATAGGTGCAGGAGTAGGCCATTCGGCCCTTCGAGCCTGCACCGCCATTCAATGTGATCATGGCTGATCATCCAACTCAGTATCCCGTACCTGCCTTCTCTCCATACCCCCTGATCCCTTTAGCCACAAGTGCCACATCTAACGCCCTCTTAAATATAGCCAATGAACTGGCCTCAACTACCTTCTGTGGCAGAGAATTCCAGAGACTCACCACTCTCTGTGTGGTATGGAGGAAGGAGATAGTTTTACGGATGTGTGTACGGAACGAGCTGTCAGTGGAGGTGGTAAAAACAGGTACAATCTCAGCATTTAAATGACTCTTAGACAGGTCTATGGATAGGAAAGGGGTTAGAAGGATGTAGCCCAAACACAAGCAAGTGGAATTAGTGTAGATCGGCATCCTGGTCAACACTGGGTGAAGGGCCTGTTTTTGTACTGTATATCTGTACAAATCTGTGAATGCGGATAATTGCTATAAAGGTCAATCAGCATTGGAATCAACTATTAAGCGCATCCACTTAGGTCATCATTTTACATGTGTGCAATATTGTTTGACTTTATTTATAAATTTGACTTGGAATATCTATTTTGTTGCGTAATTGTATATCTCTGAACCAATTAAATTGAAGAATTATTAATGAGTGTGACATTTGGAATGCCTATCCAATGTCAAATCAAATGCAGAAAGTAATGATAGAGACTAAGAAAAAGCAGGAAAGAGTAATAATGATAAATAAAAGGTAAAAACAAAAATTTAAATCATCAATGCCGGTTAGCCTCTGAATGAATGAAACTACACATGCTAAAATTCCGTTTCAGAGGATAGGGTTTGTCGGTGATAAATACCTCTTTTCACACCATTAAAAATGTGTTTGTGCAGAAAAGAAGGTGCATTCTCCCAGTTCCTCAATTTCCACCATATTCGCTCCAATGATGAGACTTTCTGTGCAGATGCTTCTGAAATATCTTCTTTCTTCCCGAACTGTTGCTTTCCCTTTATCTTGCATGCACCTCATCCATCCCCAGTGCTTCTTCTCTCACCCCCGTGTACATAAAAGGACACAAAGTGCTGGGTAACTCAGCATGTCAGGCAGCATCTCTGGAGAGCATGGATAGGTGACATTTTGGGTTGAGATGGGTCTCGGAGAAGGGTCTCAACCTGAACCGTCAACTATCCATGTTCCACAGAGATGCTGCCTGACCTGCTGCATTACTCCAGCACTTTGTGTCCTCATAGTGATTATTCCCTTCTTGACTTCCTGGTTCATTTTTCCGTTCCAACCAACTGCCCCACTTCTTACGAACTCTCCCTTGCAACTACAAGAAATGCATAAATTATCCCTTCATCTCCTCCCTTTCTACCATTGAGGGATCCACGCAATATTTCCAGTTGATTTGCTTGCCCTTCTTCCCATCAGTATTCACAGTGTGGTCTCCTGCACATTGGAGAAACATTGGTAGATTTGGAGATTGCTTCGTTCAGGTTTGTGTACTGCCATGTGTACAGTGAAAATCTTTTGTTGCATGCTATCCAGTCAGCAGAAAGGCAAAGCAGAACGTTTGTCTGTGGGGATAACCCTGAACTTCCTGTTGCCCGTCATTTTAATTCTCCATCCCAATCCCACTATGATCTGTCAGTGTGTGACCTCCTGTACTATTATAACGAGGTCCTTGGAAGCTTGAGGAACACTACCTTATCTTTTGTCTAGGCATATTGCAGCCTTCTGGACATTACATTGAACTTCAGAATGCCTTGATTTCTGTCAAAATCAGTTATCCATCTCTGCCATGGACTCATAGAATCATAAAGAGGTTGTCTGATTCACCTCTTTGAGAACAATGCCTCTTCCCCTACCTTCCCCTCATCCAACAATGAACCATTATACATTTCCTCAATGATTGTCTGCTTTGATCTGTTATTTTCATGCCTTACATGTTCTTTGTACCCTTCCATATCTCGTTTCCTTCTCTTCTGACTCTGAGTCTGAAGAAGTTGCCTGTCCTGCTGAGTTACTCCAGTATTTTGTGTCTATCTGGTGTAAACCAGCATCTGCAGTTCCTTCTTGCACATTTTATTTCAAACTTGTTCAGTTTCAACATATAAGAAAAGCACAGCTTTTAAAATTGAAAAGGAGTCTCTCCACGAGAAACCATTAGAACCAGCTTCTGGAGGAACAGGACCTATTAGACTGCATGAATATAAAATTGTGTCGGCATTCAAAGTTACAGATGTTAGAGACTGCTGTTTAATTTACATGTAAATAAAACGAATGCAGTTCATCTCTTTGATGATTTTACCACAGATCCCAGCCCTTTGTGGCAGAACAGATATGTTGGATGTTTAAGGAACTGCAAACTAAACTGAGAGAATGTGAGGGATCGAACAGCTTTGACGTAAAAGGTACAAAGTTTTTCATGACCTAAGGATATTTCAAGGTACTACACAGTCAATTATAATTTTTTTGAAGTCTAGAGTCCACTCCTCTTTCGCAGAATCATCAAAGTTCTGACTTTGTTATAGATATCAACGGAATATTAGTTGGCCTCACTGAAACCTGAAACCATCACTCATTTCAAAAGACCCAGGAGCAGCTGTCATCTCCTCCACTGTAGTTCCTGTTGCAAAGGCTGCTTTAGGACCACTATATATTTCATACGAGGGGTTTGGGGTGCTCACAGCAGCTTTACAAGACCCACTGCCATCCGCATTTTACGGAGCTGTGGTGTCTGGGGTGAAAAGAATGTAACATCTATCACTGACATATGCCTCATTTCCCATTTCCATTTGTACACAGCAAACAAGTATAATAATGACAGTCCTGGTGCTGGGATTCAGGAATCCCACCTGACAAACACACACTAGACATTCTGCAACATTTTCCAGCCTGAACTCAGGTGAATTAACATAGAAACATAGAAACATAGAAAATAGGTACAGGAGTAGGCCATTCAGCCCTTTGAGCCAGCACCACCATTCAATATGATCATGGCTGATCATCCAAAATCAGTACCCATTCCTGCTTTTTCCCCATATCCCTTTGTTTATCTTCGCCATAAGAGCGAAATCTAACTCTCTCTTGAAAACATCCAGTGTATTGGCCGCCACTGCCTTCTGTGGCAGAGAATAGTAAGATTGAACGAGAACTTACCAGTTCGAAGGTTGATCGTTATTTCATGAGGAGTCGCGGTGAGGGATTTCGTGAAGAGCCCGCCGGCGCGCATGCTCGACATTCTTCAAAGTAGCGGTGTGGAATCACAGAAACCAATAACAGAAATGACTTTGCATAGTAAGATGAAAGAGACTCAAATTACCAGGTGAAGGCGATTGAGGGTTGGGCGTGGAGGGCACGAAATCCCTCACCGCGACTCCTCATGAAATAACGATCAACCTTCGAACTGGTAAGTTCTCGTTCAATCTTACTATTTCATTTCGGAGTCACGTGAGTGACTTCGTGAAGACTTCAAAGCTTCTGTGATTACACGCCCTGGACCACGTCCATGCTGACACACCACTAGCAGGGATGGATGGGAGGAACAAACTTGCTCAAATAGTTCATACTGCAAAACAAGAGCATATTTATTAACAACAAATCAAAAAACCCCTCATGCGGGGACACCTCCACGTTCTCGACCTGCATTCAGCACGGCTTCCGCGAACTGTAGAGGAGCAGCAACAGGCTTGTTATAAAATCGCTGAAACACAGCTTCATTAGCCCATCCTGCTGTGGCGAGAATATGGTCCATGGGCACCTCCATGACCCTCGCCGCCGACGTCGATGCAGCCCTGGTGGAATGAGACGTGAACACATTAGTGTCGATACCTGACTTACCCAAGACGACCCGGAGCCACCTGGATATCGTCTGGACTGTCACTCGATGATGAGGTCTTTTATGAGTGACAAGCAGGTATCTCTCCATTCCTCTGATGAGAGATGAGAGAGATGAGAGATGAGATGAGATGAGATGAGAGATGAGATGCATTTATTTGTCACTGTGCCAATTGGCACAGCGAAATTAAATCGCCATACACCCATACATTAAAAAAAAATAAAGAACACAACATGAAGTAGATAGAATTCAACATAAAACATCCCCCCACAGCAGGGTCAAAATGTCCTACTGTGTGGGAAGGCACCAAAGTCAGTCTCTTCCCCTGATGTTCCCCACTGTTCCACCGTGGTCGGGGGCCTCCCCGAGCCCCCTGCAGTCGCCGCAACGGGCGGGCCGGTGTTCAGGCCCGCTCCCCGAGGCGATGTAAGTCCGATGTCGGGGCTGGGGGACGTCCTCAGCTGCCTGGACCCCGAGTCGGCCCCCTCCTACCGGAGTCCGGGGCTCCCAAAGTCCACTAGCCGCGCCGGGTGAAGACACAACGCTGGAGGCCCTCGGCAAAGGGCCCCAGGACTCCACGATGACGGTCAGCACCGCCCGCGTTGGGAGCTCTCTAAACCAGAGCTCCACGATGTTGGTGCGGCGGCCCAACGCTCCGGAGCTCCAACGGCGACCCAGGTAGGCATCCCCCGCTCCGTGGTGACTCCAGCGCCGCCGTCGCTGTTGCAGCTCTGGTCCGGTTCCCGGTCCCCGGCAGGAAAGGCTGCTCTGATCCAGGAGGTAGGCCGCGAGGTGGGAGGCGAGGACGCGACTCTGAGAAATAGTCACGTGCCCGCCAGGAAGCGACTGGGAAACAGTTTCCCCCTTACCCTGCCCCCCTCCCCCACATAGAAAAGTTAAAGTTTCCCCAAAAAACACACTTTAAACTAACTAAAAATAAAAAAAGGTGGAAAAACAAACGGGCTGCAGGCAGAGGCTGCTGGCAGTCCAGCGCCCCCTGGATACTGGCGCCCCCTGATGCCTGCCGTCACCTTGACTTAGTGACGGATATGGCAGGCTAAACACAGCCTAGCATCTGCGGGGTATGCCGGGAACTTCAGCTGCAGCCCTGTGCACCCAGGTCTATGCTGCTTTAGTAGCTCATCAACGAAGAAGACTACTTCTGTAGGGGTAGACATCATTCTGTCGACACGTAGTTTATGGAGTGTCTGTACCCTCTGTGCCGAAGTCAGCGCTAGCAACATCACCAGCTTCATGGTGAGTTTGTCCAGCTGGAGCCCTTCCATGGGGGACCACGTCCTGAGCAGGGTTAAAACGTCCCTGACATCCCAGGTGATATTGTAGCGTGGTGCAGGCGGATTCATATTGAATATACCCCGCATGAGCCTGGACACTAGCCTGTTGGATCCCACCTCAATCTTGAGGTAGAATGACAGCGCGCTCCTGGCGCTGTTGATGGCACTGTAACTTAAGTGTTCATCATAGTGCAACCCCGCGAGGAATTCCAGGACGTCGGTTATAGTCACGGCATCGTACGTGATGCGAGAGCGGCTGCAGAAGGCTTCCCACTTCTTGATATGTGAGCGGTATCTTCGCCTTGTTGACTCTCGACACGACGCCGCAATGGTATCCATGGTCCGAGTTGAGAGGCCGTATTGGGCTAACGGCCTGTTCAAAACCTGCAAGCCAACAAATGCAAATAGCCATGGCAGGGATGTGGCTCCCCTGAGACAGGGTGAGTAACTAATTCTGGGCAACCCTTCAAAAGGACCCAAGGCTCACTGAGCATGTCAAAGACCACCGGATACCACGGCTGTGTAGGCCAGTCGGGTATAATAAGGATGCCCTTAGCTGCATCCATCTGAATCTTTCGTAATACCCGACTGATGAGGCAAAACGGGGGGAAAGCATAGAAAAACCAATTCCCCCAGTCCAGCGAGAATGCATCTAGCGCCATAGCCCCAGGATCTGGTTCCCACGAAACGTAGGTTGGTACCTGATGGTTCAACCGGGACGCAAAAAGGTCAATATCCGGTTTCCCAAATTTGGCTGTGATTTTGGCAAAAATTTCAGGATGCAACATCCATTCAATATTGCCATTGAACTTGCGTGACCTGGTGTCCGCCACAGTATTAAGCTCACCTGGCAAATAGGTAGCTGAAATCCAAATGTCTCTCAGAACACACCAGAGCCAAATTGAGTTAGCCAATTTATCACACGAAACTGACCTGGTACCGCCCATATGGTTTAAATATGCCACCGCTGTGGTGTTGTCTATTTGGAGACGGACATGTGCCCCAAAATACTTGGAACAATAAGCACGAAGTCCGTGGAATTCTGCAAGTAGATCCAAATAGTTGATCCCGTGTGACAACAACATAGTAGCCTCAAGGGTATCCCATCTGCCTCCGCAACTAGAGGAATGATCCGTAGCTCCCCAGCCATAAGAGCTCGCATCAGTTTGCAAGTATACCACTGGATTAGCCTCAATAGGCTTAAACGAGTTACTAATGTGGCGCACCCACCATCGTAACTCATCCGTCGCTTCAGGCGGCAGCTGCATTGGTCGATCATAATGACCAGCGTGCTGTCTTAACGCAGCGATCTTGGCCCTTTGCAAATTCTGATAATGCAAAGGCCCATATCGGGCTGCCGGAAACAAAGCTACAAGTTTGCCAATTACTGTAGCTGTATGACGAATCGATGGTATACCAGCGGTGATTAAACCTTGACACACCTGGGTGACCTCCTCAACCTTATTAGGTGGTATGGTGACCCTCATGCGAATAGAGTCCACCGTAAACCCCAGATAATGAATTACCTGGGAGGGGCAGAAATTTGATTTGGCTGGATGGACAATGAACCCCAGCTGCTGAAATAAATTGACTGCAGCTACAACACCCTGTTGAGCCAATTCCAGGGTGTGGCCCACAATTAAGATATCATCTAAATAGGCCATTACTATATGATGTCGTTGTCGTAAATAGGCCATAATTGGCTTCACCAATTTAGTGAATAATCGAGGGGCTGTGGTAAGCCCATTGGGCAAAGCCCTATATTGCCAGAGTTGACCGATCCAGATAAATTTCAGAAACCTCCTATAATATTTTTGAATGGATACAGTATAGTACGCATCTTGTAAATCAATGCATGCCATAAAGCAACCATGTGAAATCAATGATTTGGCTGTTTCAAAAGTGTCCATTTTGAAATGAGTATATGTTACAAAAGTATTTAAACTAGTCAGGTCAATGATGACTCGACAGCCTCCATCCTTCTTTGGTCGAGTGAATATATTGGAAACAAATTCCACGGGCTCATGAACTGTTTTCTCTATCACTCCCTTCTGTTCTAGCCTCAAAATTTCCTTATAGCCTGCTGCCTGTTCTGCAGCAGACAATTTAAATGTTCGACCAGGCCTGTGCTGGGATGGAGGAATGTCCCCATTAAGAAACTCAATGCTATGACCCTGAACATTTCGTAACACATACTCATCACCAGTAATATCACCCCATGCACCCAAAAAGAACCGAAGGCGCCCACCAACATGTGAGGTTAGACAAAGAGAAAAGAGAGAACCAGACCGCCTCACCTCCGTGGTTACCGGCGGTCCTTGACACGTGTGGGTGGACGTGGAGGTGCTGGGTTGGCTTGAGTGCGCGGCGTCCTCATCTTCCACCAGGGTTTCTGCCGACCTTGTCCTAAAAAAGCCCCCTGGTGCTGGGGCGGTTGGTAACGGGGTGGAGCTTGAGGGTAGGTCCTCGTAGAGGTGCTGGCAGACCCTTGTGGTCGAACAAGCGGAGCTTTCGAGCCCGACGGCGTGGGGGCACCGCGAGGGCGCATGAGTCCCACCGTTTTGGCTTGTTCGTCAAGCTCTTTGACCCTCTTAGAGAGATCCTCGCCAAAGAGCTGACGGGGCGGCGGCGGCGGCGGTGGTTTGCACAACCCTGCAAACTTAGGGTTGAGCGCCGGGCGGATGCTGCTTTTGCGGAACCCATTGATTTCATGTTGAGTTGCGCACAATAGAGCCAGAGCATCCTCCTGGTCCAAATTTAAGTCATCCCCATCAACCGACCGCACAAAGGCGGCAATACCAGCCGTGAGGAGCTTCAGGGTCCGCTGAATTTTCAGCTCCTGTTGACGGATAGCCGCACTGATGTTGCCCCATATCGGCGTATTGACCACAGGCACATTGAGGGAGTTGCAGTTGGATGGAGCCTTGTGACGGCTCATGGCCTGAATGAGAACCTCCTCTTGGAGCTGATGGTTGTTGAGGAAGTCCACTGTGGCTGCCAATTTCGAGTTGCCCTGTACCTGTCGCTGCTGGACGCTTGCTGCTGTTGACCATGAAGCAGGAGCTCCAGCAGCCGCTCCATCCGGTCAATACGCCCTTCACCCTGAACACTCAGGTGGTCGGAGTCCTCCGGCTCTGAAAAATGGCCGGGGCCCCTATCATCGGCCCGCACCTCATCGAGGCCCACCCGGTGCCGGTAGTCGTCGCTAGCAGCCGCCGAAGCGAAACTGCGCGATTCCTGCGCGGGCGTGTTCAACCGCCTCCGTTTAGCGGGAGCGGACGCCGCTGCCACTAAGGACACTTGCGGCGTGATGTCGGCACCAGCCGCAGCCTGGATACGCGATGCCCGCGCAGGCTTGCCGGCAGCCCACGTCGTGGACCTCGCCGACGCATGGTCTCGCCCACCCATCCATGGGGGGCTCGGCGACCGCGACGAGACCCGACCCAACCGACCCGTCCCGGCGTCGAGAGTTGGGGGGCGTCGACTGGACCTCACAGCCGCCCCAGGTCCCGCCCTGGAACCTGACCGCTCCTCGGCGGCAGGTAAAGCCTTAGCCCCAACAGGGTTAGACTTCCGGGCTCCTGCCCTTCCCCTCCGCGGAGGGCTGGGTGAAAAGGGCCATGCAGCCGCACGCACCCTTCTGCTCGAGGCCGCCAGCAAGCCTGCTGACGACCTGACTGCCATGGCAGGATCCTCCTGCTCTGGCGGCACACCACACTCCTCCTCGTCGAACTCCTCCGAGCTGTGGTGTGCTGGCGGATCCGGACCTGTAAACACAGGGCTCACCGACATTTCCGCCCCTGTCCCGGTCTGCGCTGCAGGTACCGCCGATATCACTGGCTCCGGGACTGTTGACCGGCGACCTCGTCCAGACGTTCTCCGGCCTTTAACGCTCCCATCCATGTCCTTGCTGTGAAAACAAAACACAACAAGAACGCCAACGTAAGGTAGAATACTTACCTTAGTGCTCCACCGCCATCCGTCGCAGCAACGCGATACGACGATATGTCGAGCATGCGCGCCGGCGGGCTCTTCACGAAGTCACTCACGTGACTCCGAAATGAAATTTCACAGAATCACAACTCTCTGGGTGAAAATGTTTTTCCTCATCTCAGTCCTAAATGGCGTATGCCTTATTCTTAAACTATGAACCCTGCTTCTCGAATCCCCCAACTTCGGGAACATTTTTCCATCATCTATCCTTTCAAAACCTCTAAGAAATTTATATGTTTCTATAAGATCCCCTCACATCCTTCTATATTCCAGCGAATACAAGCCCAGTCGACCCATTCTTTCATCGCATGTTAGTCCTGCCATTCTGGGAGTTAACCTTGTGAACCGACACTCATCTTAGGCCCCCCTCGGTCATGGCTAACCATGGGTGTCTCCAGGGTTGGAGGACGCCTGTGTGTGACTTTGTTTAACGTGGGGAGACTTGTGCACAGACTGCCACCACACTGTCCTTGACAGATCTGGGTAAGTGGCATGGAGTCCAAGGCAACCGCAGACCTACGCTGCACTCCCTCAATAACAATAATGTTCTTCCTCAAATACGGAGAACAAAATTGCACACAATACTCCAGGTGCGGTCTCACCAGGGCCCTGTACAACTGCAGTAGGACCTCCTTGCTCTTAAACTAAAATCCTCTTGCAATGAAGGCCAGCATGCCATTAGCTTTCTTCACTGCCAGCTATACCTGCATGCTTACTTTCAGTGACTGATGTACACCCAGGTCTCGTGGCACCTCCCGTTCTCTTAATCTGACACCATTCAGATAATAATCTGCCTTCCTGTTCTTGCCACTGAAGTGGATAACCTCACATTTATCCACATTATACTGCATCTGCCATGCTTCTGCCCACTCAACCAACATATCCAAGTCACCCTGCTGCCTCATAGTATCCTCCTCACAGCTCCTACTGCCACCCAGCTTTGTGTCATCCGCAAACTTAGAGATATTGCATTTAATTCCTTCGACTAAATCGGTAATATATATTGTAAACAACTGGGGTCCCAGCACCGAGCCTTGCGGCACCCTACAAGTCACTGCCTGCCTTTCTGACAAGGACCCGTTAATTTCTACTCTTTGCATCCTGTCTGCTAACCAGTTCTCTATCCATGTCAATACCCTATCCCCAATACCATGTGCTCTAATTTTACACACTAATCTCTTGCGTGGGACCTTATCAAAGTCTTTTTGAAAGTCCAGATACACCACATCTACTGGCTCTCCCTTATCCATTCTACATGTTACATCCTCAAAAAATTCCAAAAGATTAGTCAAGCATGATTTCCCCTTCATAAATCCATATTGACCAATCCCATCACTGCTTTCCAAATGCGTTGCTATAACATCTATAATAATCGACACCAGCATCTTCCCCACTAGCGCTGTAAGACTAACTGATCTATAACTCCCCGTTTTCTCTCTCCCTCCTTTCCTAAAAAGTAGTTACATTGGCTGCCCTCCAGTCCACAGGAACTGATCGATAGTCGAGAGAACATTTGAAAATGATCACTGATGCAGCCACGATTTATAGGGCCACCTCCTTGAGTACTCTAGGATGCAAACTATCAGGCCTTGGGAATTTATCTTCCTTCTGTCCCAACAGTTTACCGAGCACCATTTTCTGACTAATGTGGATTCCCTTCAGTTCCTCCCACTAGATCCTCGGTCCCCTAGTATTTCTGGGAGATTGTTTGTGTCTTCCTTAGTGAAGACAGAACCAAAGTACTCATTTAACTGTTCTGCCATTTCCTTATTTCCCATTATTAATTCACCTGTCTCTGACTGTAAGGGATCTACATTCGCCTTGACTAATCTTTTCCTTTTTACACACCTAAATAAACTTTTACAGTCAGTTTTTATGATCCTTGCAAGCTTTCTTTCATGCTCTTTTTCCCCCCTCTTAATTAACCCCTTTGTCCTCTGTTGAGTCCCAAATTTCTCCCGGTCCTCTGGTTTGCCGCTTCTTCTGGCCAATTTATTGGCCACTTCCCTGGATTTAACACGAACCTTGACTTCCCCCGTCAGCCACGGTTGTGCCGCCTTCCCAGTTTTATTTTTTTGCCAGACAGGAATGAACAATTTGTGGAGTTCATCCATGCAGTCTTTTTATCTTTGCCATTGCATCTCCACTGTCAACCCTTTAAGTACCATTTGCCAGTCTACCCTAGCCAATTCCCGTCTCATACCTTCAAAGTCTCCTTTACTCAAGTTCAGGACCCTCATGCTTCTCTCATTAAGGCACAAAGCTTTCGGGTTAGTTTTTCTTATCTCCCTTCTACCTTTTGCTTCTGTCCTCCTGTTATGGCCCTCTGTCTCCTGCTAATGCAGTGAGATTCCAGGATAGATGCTCAGTGAAGGAATTCACAATTATTGATAGATTGAGTTGATCGAAAGGTGCAGCGTGGAAACCTTCTGCCTACCAAGTCCACACCGACCATCGATCACCCGTTCACACTAATTCTATGTTATCCCATTTTCTTATACCCACTCCCTGCATGCTAGTGGACAATTTACAGAGGCCAATTAACCTGCAAACCCACACGTTGTTGCGATGTGGGAGGAAACAGAGCACTTGGAGGAAACCGACGCGGTCCACCCAAGGTCAGGATTGAACCAGGATTTCTGGGGCTGTGAGGCAACCGCTTTACCAGCTGCTCCTTGGTATCACTCAATTATCTAGGAAGAGTGTTCTTGCAGTAACCACAAAGGATAATGAAGGGTTTTCATAAGTTCATAGGTTCTAGGAGCAGAATTAGGTCATTCGTCCCAACAAGTCTACTCCACCATTCACTCATGGCTGATCTATCTTTCCCTCTCAACTCCATTCTCCTGCCTTCATGACCCCTGACACCCTTACTAATCATACCAAACATTGATAAGTTCTAAACATGTAAAACATATCAATGTTTCTGATTGTTTGGCTGAGGTTCCATGTCACTTCAATCATAAATGTTTGCCTTCTAAATGGCAATATCAGCTCCTCTTTTCCCATCAACTGAGGCCACCTAACCTAACATACCTTCATACCTAACCTTTATGGTTTACAATGTTTTGTAGGACAACTAGAGGGACTCAAGATAAACACGTGGAATATCCTGCCAAATCCTTCAGAGCTTATAAGGCAGCTCAGGTATCATTTTAAGACATCTACATTAACCTGCACGATATTGCCAACTTCATTATAATGTGTCCTGAGATATTTGTCCTCAGGGAAGAATCTGAATCAAAACTATATTGCAGGCATCTTTTGTACCATGATTTGGGAAAAGCAACGATGTTCAAACATGTCTAACTCTCTCCTGTACCCATCACATTTATGCCAATTTTGATGAAGTTTCTCCGCCTCATATAAGTTGTTTCAACAAACTTAACATGTCCATACTTGTACAGTTACCTGGTGATGCTTGATTCCATAAATTCAGGTGGTCACATAACTGCTCAATGCCATGAGTGCTTTGAAGTGCAAATTATCTCTCCTTCTGCAGTCACCACGGTGACATTCACTGTTCTGTAGCGGAGTTCCTTGTTATAGTTTTCCAGAAGGCCTGAACGGCCCATGATTTTTTTTACGACTGTTGGGAATCCCACTGGTATGATTCAGGGTCTTTTAGTGGAATGAGGACATTTCTTGATGATATTCTCACAAATGCTGAGGTTTTCAACAGTAAAGTCATCTCTATCAAGATGAAAAGCAATGACCACATGTACATTGAAAGCTTTTAACAACACTCCCCTTGCTGGCTATTTACATTGTAATGTCTATTAATGAGTTCCATGCAGGTTTGGGGAGGGAAGATATCTTAGGATCCAGACTACTACAATCATTGTGGGACAAGCACACGGTGGAAACAGATCCCATCTTAAAATACATCCTAAAAATGTCACCAGACTGATCAACTTATACATGAATAAAAATGACAAAATTGGTAAATTCATCACCACTCAATTGACTTGTATTTATAATTTCAATGCACTATTTACAGAAATGTTTCCATCTTCTGTTTATTTATACGTTGAATAAACACATAATTTGTTGGAGGACTGGGAACAGTAAGGATGAAGGTGATGGATCACTTCAGATCAAGGAGGTTTCTAAACTGTTGGGGCCATAATAATATTAAGCCACGGAAGGTAACAAGTTATGGATAATTAATGTGTGAATTAAGGACAGATGTGGGCAGCGCCATTAAATTTAACTGTAAAATACTTTCTGTGTGTTTTCTTAGGGCGTGTTTGACAGCTATTCAGACCATCGAATGTCTATTAATTTCCAAAGCCAATTTCAATTTCCTACTCATTTCCCAATAACTTATTCTCTCTTAAATATGCAATAACTTCACCCTACATTTCCCACCACCAAGAGGGAGGAAACTGAAAAAAAAGAGAAAGAAACCCATCAGATCACAGGATGAATGTGCAAACTCAGCACAGACTCAAAAGTTGAGAATTACTCCTCTCTGTAATCCCAACAGTTTCAGAAGTAATAAGCTTCCACGTAGATCCAACATGATTCATTGACTTTGCATCAACTCTTGGTCCTGTATTGGAATCTAATTGCTCTCCTTTGTTTAGGAAGGAACTGCAGATGCTGGTTTAAATCAAAGGTAGTCACAAAATGCTGGAGTAACTCAGCGGGACAGGCAGCATCTCTGAAGAGAAGGAATAGATGACGTTTTGGGTCGACACCCTTCTTCAGACTGATCTTTTTGGGTCGAGACCCATCTTCAGACATCTTCACACATGCTCCACTATAAGTCATATGTCCTCAGTCATAACGCTGTCACTGTATGAAGCTCTCAGTAAAATGTTTTTTTCCTTACGCAGCTCTTTCCCTATAAAGGTCGGTTATATCACTTTCTCACATAACAATGTAACACCAGAAATACTTCCTTATTGACCTGTCCTACTTAGGCGAATTTTCAGTGGACTGCCGGTGACCGTCAAGTAGCCGGCAGTCGCGTGAGAACCGGCGACTGGAACGGCGACTGTAGGAGTGGAACACACACACACACATACACACATAAACACATCGCTTCCTTCACCAGCCTGTTATGCAGGCAGGGGACAGGACAAGTGGGGGGAGCGTTGTCTAAAAAATATGCACGGTGCAAAAGCCAAGGTGAAACAGACACACACCGCGATGAATTTAACTGTAAAAAGTTAAATTTTAAAAGCTTTAAAAGCTGGCGCTGTAAAAAGACGGCTAAAGCACAGTGTACGGTAAGTCCTTTAAAAGAGGAGGGGGGGGAAGAGGGGGGAGAAGAGGGGGGAGAAGGAGTGGAGACAACTTTTAAGAAGCCAGAGACACATAGCTGTGAAGCTCGGCGGACATTTAACATTACTGGTCGCTTATCCTTGGTTCTGAAAACTACTGCTTCCTTTTTTTTCCCAATGAGCCAAATGCAATTCACCGGTCAGCATGGCTACAACCTACGAGAACCTCCGAGAACCTTTGACTTCCTGGCAACCCATTAGGACCTCCTGGCGACCCACCTACGGCACGCAAATTCTCGCTACTCTCCATGGCGGCTTCATTCTAGTCGCCGCTAATTTTTCAACATGTTGAAACATTTATGGTGACCATAATGAGGCCATGGCTAGTTCCCAGAATGTGGGAGCTCCTCACGACCATGAAGGCAACTCCCCGGCAACCACCCAGCGAACATGTGGCGACTGCATAATCTCCTGCAGTCGCCTAAAGAGTCGCCTGTGGGACAGGCCCATAAGGCTGTAAAGCACTTTGGTATGTTTAATTTTTAATGTAGACACACGGCATGGGAAATAGGTCCTTCAACCCACCAAGTCTGCTCCGTCCATCGATCAACCGTTCACACTGGTTCTCTGTTTTTCCACTTTCTCATCCATTCCCAACACACTAAGGACAATGTACAGAGGCCATTTAACCTACATGTATGCATGTATTTGGGATGTGGGTGGAAACCGGAGCACCCGGAGAAAACCCATGCAGTCATAGAGAGAACATGTCTACTCCACACAGACAGCATCCAAGGCCAGGATTAAATCCGGGTCTCTGATGCCGTGAGGCAGCAGCTCTACCAACTGTGTCACTGCCACCCAAGACACATGATACATTTATTATGTTATATTTAATGTATGTAGAAAGGAACTGCAGATGCTGGTTTATACCAAAGATAGACAAGAAGTGCTGGAGTAACTCAGCTGGTGAGGAAGCATCCCTGGAGGTCAGGACCCAAAACTACACTGATTCTTTTTTGCCAGAGATGTAGTCTGACTCGTTGATCTACTCCAGCACTTTGTGTCTATTTTATTAATGTAATTGTTTTTTTATCTTGACTGTATATGAAGCAATGATTCTGTTAATTGAGCAGCTCTTCATGTCCTGCAGTTTTTAATGATTCCACATTAATACACATTTTCCTTTTCATAACCTTTGTTATTCTTCATGGAATACAAGGTTGGAGTAACTCAATGGGTCAGAAAGCATCTCTGGAGGACATTATTTCAGGTCGGGACCCTTCTTTAGACTGAAGGAAGGTCCTGTCCCAAAATATTGCCTATCCATGTCCTCCAGACATGCTGCCTGGCCCACTGAGTTACTCCAGCACTTTGTGTTTTGCGTTTTCAGCATTTGCAGTTCCTTGTGTCTCCTTTCTTATCCTTTTCCTGTTTCATTAATGGCACTCATTATTTTAAACCCATTTTCATTTATGTATTATCACATTCTTCTTCTCCCTCTTCTTAGCCTGTCTCATGAGATTGTGGATGACTTGTTTCTGATGAGGCCAATGCAGGTATCTACAAGTGGAACAGGAGGTGCCCCCTGGGTTACTTGTGAGAGGATTTTCTCCTTCCGCTGCTCACGCAGAGCTTTTGTGTGCTCCCGATGGATGGACCTGAGGTTTTCATTACCATTCCAAATGTTTCTTCTATACCGAACAGTCGTGAGACAGGGATTCCTAGGACTCAGCAGGGATCTTGCTTTTTCAAGGAGTTTTGAGCACATCCATGAATCTTTCCCCCTCCCTGCCTAGTAATCTCTTCCCCTGGCAATATCATTAGACTTACCTACAGAGTGTAGCAATTTTCATTCAAGGATGGCGTACCATTAACTCACATTTGTAACACCATGGCACCCTACTTTATTATAATGTTCTCAGTTATAACACCCCCTTCATTAAACCTCCTCACTGGAAGTTAAGACTCTCAGGTGGAATGTTACTTTCACTGTAGAAGTCTCTGTTGTAACATTCTGTAACATGTCAAACTCTGCTTCTGGAGGTGTTGCCTGAGAGAGAAATATAAGGCAGGACATTTCCTCGTGCTTAAATAGCGCCATGGGATTTTTAACCAGAACAAAGGGTTTAATGTCTCATCTGAAAGACAGCGCATTCCTCACTGGTACACTGAAATGTCATCCTAGATTAGGTGCTCAAGTGCTGGAACACATCCTGCTGACTCAGAGTCAATACAGCCACCAGCTACATGAAGCAGGCACTTGATAATAATAGGCTTTGAGGTAAATTCTCATGAAATCAGATTTCTTATGTAAATGGACTTCCAAATTCAAGGTTCACTGAAAAAGGAGGAGTTGGCATTAGAGTAAAACGTTGGGTACACTAGCAGACAAGAATAATAAGGCCTGTTTCCAGACCTTTACCTCAGGGGAGTATTTGGTGCTGTATATTGAGCTCAGGTAGCTGGGGTAGAAAGTGATTTTGGCAGGTCTGGATCCTATAATATTCCTTCAGGATTCCTGGCACACCCAATGTAAAGGTGCCAACAAAGAACACTCCCAGACTCCTACCATCATTTCCTGAGAAACACATCCTGGGAACACCCAAGAAGTGCTAAAAGCAACCCCCCTCCCCCCCTCCCTTAGGTCAGCTGCTCTGAGGAAATTTGCAGCAAAATGGAAATACAGCAATACCCTCTCACTAAACATATTTCAACTCTGATGTGAAAATGGACTCTCACTGGATATGGGAATGTATTGTACGATGAGGGACACAACACTCCGTACCATACTGCATTGAAACATACAGTAGTTGTACAAAATATGTTAATTTCCCCCATACCCTTTAACGATTGTGTAAATAAAAATCTATCGATCACAGATGGAGAATGATAGTTGACAAGCATTAAATATCTTTTGCAAGAGTTCGAAATTTCTTCCACCATCTAAGTCAGGAAATTTTTCTAAATTACATTCCTAAAAGTACTAGTTCAAATTTTGAAGCAAGCTTTCTGGTCAAAGATCTTTGCTTCTGGTTCTCAAGCCCTCAAGCAGATCAAATGGTTTATCTAGTCTATCAAACCCCTTCATATCTTTAACATTGAGGGTAGGGAAGATTCAAACAAGAGGGCATGAAATGAGAATTAAGGGACAGAAGTTTAGGGGTAACATGAGGGGGAACTTCTTTACTCAGAGAGTGGTGGCTGTGTGAAATGAGCTTCCAGCAGAAGTGGTGGAGGCAGGATCGATTTTAACATTTAAAAGTAAAGTGGATAGGTATATGGACGGGAAGGGAATGGAGGGGTATGGTCTGAGTGCAGGTAGATGGGACTAGGGGAATATAAATGGTCGGCACGGACTGGAAGGGCCGAGAGGGCCTGTTTCCGTGCTGTAATTGTTATATGGTTATATGGTTATATATCTTTTGCAACAACTTTAATTTTGTAAGCCAAGATCTCTCAGTAATCTTTTCATTTGCTGCTTCTCGCGAGCTGCAGGCACCAACGTTCAATAGATTGAAATCCACTTTGACTTCCCTTTTGTGTTCTTCAAATGGATGAGGATGAGTATGTTTACTTTTCAGGGAGATTAATTCATCAGGTTTAAAGGCACTGCTTCATTCTGTAGGTATTTCCATTTGGCTTGTTTACTCTATTTACCTTCATTGACATCTAATTCCCTTTTGCCTTTGATTAGGTATCTACTAAAACCCGCTTTCCATCCTACTTCCTGGAGAGGGCAGAAAAAAAAGGTTTTCAGTTCCTGTATTACTGTACATTGCTGCGAGCAAAACGAGTTGAAGGATATCAATCATTGAATGGAAGCTGCACTTACAAGCTTAACTTCAATGGTTTTCTCTCATCAAATTCAGAGCTGTTTAGGTCTCACTAAACAGTGAGAGTTTCATCAATATGACTGGCCTTCAGTCTGCCACACAGTGCCTGTTGTTGCCTTGGGCGGCAAACATTTAAAATGTATTCGAGAAACTGCTTGACCAACTCATCAAGAACTGCTTTTATGTCGAAGATTGGCACAAAAGCTGGAGTAGCTCAGTGGGTCAGGCAGCATCTCTGGAGAAAAGGAATAGGTGATGCTTCGGGTCGAGACCCTTCTTCAGACTAAGAGTCAGGGTTCCTTTTCCCATGAATCTCAGTCTGAAGAAGGGTCTTGACCTGAAACGTCACCTATTTCTTTTCTCCACAGACGTTGCCTGACTCGTTGAGTTACTCTGGCTTTTTTGTGCCTATCTTCTTTGTTAAATATAAACCAATGTGTGTCTTATGGCCTTTCCTTTATGTCGAGTTAACTCTAAATATTGAATGGCAGCTTCCTTGTTTCCCAGAGGATGAGATTTGGGACTAAGACATACAAGCAAGGAAAGCCAGAGAATTAAGGCACAGACTGATAGCCCACACCATTCAATATTGATATAAAGTATGAATGGAATTACTTGTACATTTAAGCTGAGGATCTTTGTTCAGGTGCAAAAACAAAGTTTCCTGAAATGTTAACTTTGTTTCTTTCCACAGATTCTGCCGAACTAACTGAGTGTTTTCTGCTTTTATTTTAGTTGGTAAAATACTATTGTCTACCTTAATTAGTTTGTGTAGTCTTGTAGCCACCCTATATCCTGCACTTACAATAATGCCAATGTTTACTTCCAGCTAATGTATTCCCCCAACAGGTGCCAACTACGATGAATGACCAATCAAACAAACTTTTTCCACTAACTGCAATATTTTTGTTTACAAGTTTCCAACTTGTCCTCCTGCTCTAAACCTCTCCTTCATTGTAACAGGCAAGAGGCAAAGACTTGTCTCTGGCATGCAGCCTGCCCTCACTACCTGTCGAGGCATTGTGGTATTGAGAAAACAGACGTAGAAGAATTTAGTGAAATTAAGAACATTCTCTTAATTAAAAGCTGGTTGGCAATGGAATTCTTACCCTGGTATTTCAGCGCCTGAGATTTTAAAATACTTTGATCTTTTTGAAGGATCACATTGAAAGTTTGGATCCCGGGTACACAAAAGGCTGGAGAAACTCAGTGGGTGCAGCAGCATCTAAGGAGCGAAGGAGATAGGTGACGTTTCGGGTCGAGACCCTTTGTCTGAAGAAGGGTCTTGACCTGAAACGTCACCTATCTCCTTCGCTCCTTAGATGCTGCTGCACCCACTGAGTTTCTTCAGCCTTTTGTGTACCCTCGATTCTCCAGCATCTGCAGTTCCTTCTTTAACAAAAGTTTGGATCCCTATGGCTTAGAAATATTGTGGTTAACAATACAACATTGAAATCTTTCACCATTATGAACATTTTGCCAAGTTTTTGTCTCTTGACTGGTAAGTATATTCAATGAAAGATGGAATATTTTAACGTGAATTTCCATGCTTAGGAATTAGATTGCCCATTGGGGTGCAGGCAAATGTCTGTTGGAGAATTCAGTCAAAAATTAAGATGTAACTGAGAATAGTATGAAGTTTGTGAATTTTGTTCTTAAGTAGATTCTAGGTACTGTGAACCTAATGTAGAAATAAGGAACTGCTGATGCTGGTTAATACACAAAAAGACACAGAGTGCTGGAGTAACTCAGCAGGTCAGGCAGCACCTCTGGGGAACATGGATGAAGAAGGGTCTCAGCCCAAAACATCTGCTGTCCATGTTGAGACTGATAGCCACACATAAATAAGCTTGAAGGTAGACACAAAATGCTGGAGTAACTCAGCGGGACAGGCAGCATCTCTGGAGAGATGGAATGGGTGATGTTTCGGATTGAGACCATTCTTCTGACTGATTAATCCTATGATTAAGCTTGAAGTTGTTTACTTTAGATACACAGTGCAGAAACAGGCCCTTCAGCCCACCGAGTCCATGCCGACCAGCGATCACCCCGTACACTAACCTACACACACTAGGGACAATTTATAATGTTACCAAAGCCAATTAACCTACAAACCTGTACACCTTTGGAGTGTCGGCCGAAACTGGAGCACCCGGAGAAAACTCACGCAGTCACAGGGAGAAGGTGCAAACTCCATACAGACCTGATCGAACCCGGGTCTCTGGTGCTGTAAGTCAGCAACTCTACCGTTGCACCACTGTGCCACCCAAATCTTATGTCACCGAAGACCACAATTGGAAGAGATATGTATTTTGAGGATATTTGACATATATTTCTCATGTATGAAAAATATACGCCAATTACTCTTAAAATACATACTTATGCACCTTGGAAAATGGGATTTCACAAGGAAATTTAGCACTGGTCTCACTATCAGAAGCTTTAGTTTTAGTAGTTAATAATGATCAGTAGGTATATTGTAGTCTTACTGGGTAGCAATAAGAAAGCCTGGCTTTTCATTTTGGTTTGCAACAGTCTCCGGGTACACCCACTGCCATGGCAACAGATACGTTAAAAAAAAAGTAGAAAATTGTAAATTAAGTGCATAGAGGAAGACTCAGATCTGTTCAATATATAACAGTGAAACAACTTCCATCCAGAACATTGCAATCTCAGATCATTTTTGAGGGGTGAGAGTAAGGTCAGAATGAGGTGTTCCACTTTGTCCTCAAATGTCTGAGCTAAATTGATTCTAGATCTTGGCAAACGTGAATGTCACGTCTATTTCATTTTGGAGAGATTCTGGTATTTCAGTTCATTAATACAAGCAGTGAGGAAAGGGAAGTCAGTCAAACAGCCATGGTCACAGCATATCTGTTTATTGCAGCTGAGGCTAATTCCAGAATTGCTGGCAGGAAATTTAATTTGAAATGAAACTCTGACAGGCAGGTAATTCCTCTAAAGTTTTCCTTGTTTGGCTTGGAAATTCAGCACTGCGCAGTTTCAAATGTCCTTCAGGACTAAGCGCTCTTTGGAGTTATTCCCACATAGTTACAAGTTTTGGAAAGAGAGAGCACAGAGATGGGAAAATGGATAGCACAAAGTAGAGTTCCAAATAGAATCAGCACGACCGATAGAGAGAAATAGAAAATAAAACAAACAACAAAATATAAATCGAGACAATTAGTTATTTTAAATAGCATACGACCTCTGTTGAACTAGTTGAGATAGAAATGCTTTTCAAACATCTATGTATTAATCTGCTAGTATCATCCATTTAATTCTAGGTAAATAATTCATTTTTACGATTGAACGTAACAATGCTACTCTTGGATTTAGGTTTATTGAAGTTATAAGCAACATGTGAATCGGTACAATCATTTATGAAATCTTCTGAATGGAATGACATTCAAACAAGTAAGTTTGGAGTCAATTTGCCCATGGGTACACCTTGCTGTCAAATGCAGTGCAAAACTCCTTGAACCATTGACTCTGTTACTGAGAGACGGATTAGTTGTGAAAATGCCCTGTGGTATTACTAAATGATGGGATCTCCGTGCAGTGCTCGGGACGTACTGTAAGCCCTCAGTAGATGAGGTATAAACAATGATCTAAACCACTTGTGATGTATCACTAATCAGACAACAGTTTCTGACAGTCACTGTAAACGTAAGATATACAGCAGTCCATTTCCTGATTGAGGAGGAAGTACATGTCTCCTGCCAGGCATAAAACAGAAAAAAAATGTGGCCTCCGGTCACTTAATGCTCTTCATATTTTAACTTTTCTTCCTGTCCCAGGCTAATAGTTCCCTCAGGTCCATGGTCTGGAGTTCATGCAGGTTAGTTTTCTTCCAGCAACTGGGAACAAGATGAAAGGCTGCCTCCCAAACGCTTTCAACTTATTACAAAGTGTCAGCAATATTAAGCTTCACTCTAAGTTTCAATCAGTTTGAAATTCACTGGCTATGATGGAATAGATGGAAGACCAGTTTCTTGACTGTCTGGGTGAATTCCAGGTTCAATGTTGAGGCTTTCTGGAAATTGAGGTATCAAGGTTGGAAAGGGCTGGAAAAGCTGACTGAACATGATTTATTGATGTTGAGTGTGGAACAACACATTTGATCCAATGAACCACCTGTATTGAGTAGTTTACTGCTGGCAATTACAAGTACCTTTATTATTTTTAATGTCTTATTGAAATCTTCACATTGAACTGGGTGCCAATTATACCAAACAAGCTTATGTTATATCTGTAGAAACAAGGAACTGCAAATGCTGGGTTATAAAACAAGACACCAGGTGTTGGAGAAAGGGGATGGGTGATGTTTAGGGTCGGTACCTTTCTTCAGACTTTTTTATTTTTCATTAACTTTAGTCTTTAGATTTTAGACTTTTAAATTTGCATTCAGACAAAATGTCTGAAGGAGTGTCCCGACCCAAAACGTCACCCACCTTTTTCTCCAGAGATGCTGCCTGACCCGCTGAGTTACACCAGCACTTTATATCTATCTTTGGTATAAACCAGCATCTGCAGTTCTTTGTTTCTACTTATTACCTGGATGCTCTTCTACGGAAGGTATAGTGCAAAATTGGGGAACTCCGTTGACTTTGTACTGATTCCAAAATTCTTCAGAGAAGAAATGGACCAATTACTTTAATGAATCAAAGATTACGTAAGGCATAAGGTGAACAGATAGACAGTTATAATTATTTTACATATTTAATTTGGTTTAATACACTCATAATTTGATTTCATTTGAGTTATCAGGCCTTCGGCATGGACATTGTGGGAGGAAGGGCCTGTTTCTGTGCTGTACTGTTCTAGAATAGAATATAATAGAATAGAATGCTATTTATTGTCATCCAAACAAGTTTGAACAAAATTGCATTTTCTACAGTTTTTGTTTTACATTCCAAAATAACCTAAGACCCACACTTAACACAGTTTACACACACATCCATCACAGGGAGTCTCCAACACCTCCTCACTGTGATGGAAGGCAAAGTCTTATCTCTTCCCTTTGTTCTTCTCCTGCAGTCCAGCAGTCCAACTGCAGCATCTAGGTGAACTGGGGCTCCGATGTTAAAGCCCCCAGCGGACGATGGTAAGTCCTGTGGCCATTAAGCCACACCGGGCGATGTTTGGCCCCGGCTCCGTGTCCTGTAAACCCCGCGGTCCAGCAGTCCACCTGCAGCGTCTAGGCGAGCTGGGGCTCCGATGATAGAGCCCCCGGCGGACGATGGTAAGTTCCGTGGCCGCTAACCCGCGCTGGGCGATGTTAGGCCCCGCTCCGTGTCCTTTTAAACCCCGCGATTCCTGCAGGAGAAGTTGCCGTTGCGGGAGCTCCGAAAAGCCGACTCCCACCAGGGACCTGGAGCTCCTGATGTTCCTGTCCACCGGGCCTGCGGCCGGAGCTTCCGAAGCTACAAAGTCGGGTCGCAGCTGAGCGCCACCACAGCTCTCCCTGCTCCAAAGACGGCCAGCTCCACGATGTCAGGTCCGCAGGCTCCGCGACTGGAGCCCTCAGGTTGGTCCCGGTCGAAGGCTGCCGCCGGCTCCACGATGTTAGGCCCAACGACACTGGAGACCCGACAGGGAAAAAGTAGGGTCCCCGTACAGGGAAGAGATTAACTGTTTCCTCCCACATCCCCCCCTGCACCCCCCACATATACACAGCTAAAAAATATTAAAAATTATGCTCAAGACCTATATTTAACAAGACAAAAAAAAAAAGGCGGACGACTGTAGACGAGCCGCTGCCGTTAGGCGCCGGCACTCCCACTTCTATGTTCCATGTCAATTAGTTCGTTGTGATGTCCAAAACTAGATAATGATTTGAGTGGATCAGAGATAACTTTTCTAATATATTTTCTTCTTTACTGAGCCTAGATGTTTCTAGTTGTTTCCTCTCCCAGGAGGTAATGTAACGTGTCGTGGTGTGGATAGCATGTGCATTTGGATTAGGAAATATCCGTTCATCATATGCTAGGCATCATGTGTCTGATGCAAACTAATTGCCACACTCAACTTAAAATATGCCATTTTGCATTCAAAGTTTATTCCTGAAACACTACACTTTAAAATCCATTTTCACAAGCAAATGAGAAACAATTTAGATTTTTTTTATTGTCTGCATTTGGGATTCAGAGTTAGGTCTGAAAATTATTTAACCCTAATTATATAAAATAGCTTCAGTTGTACATCAAATTGGATGATATAAGTTATTGTAGTGATAGTTTAACTTGAATAAGCTAAATTGCTGTTCTGAAAAATAAAAATATAATGAACACAGAAAAAAAAAGAAATAAAATGGGCAGCACAGTGGCACAGCTGGTAGATCTGCAGTCTCACAATGCCAGCATACCGAGTTCGATGCTGACCTTGAGTGATATCTGTGCGGAGTCTGCACGTACGAGCCTGTGATCTCTTGAGTTTCCCCCCGCATGCTCCGGTTTCCTACCGCATTCCAAGGACATGTGGGTTAGTAGATTAATTGGCCTCTGTAAATTATCCCTCATATTGCCCATGTGGGGTAACATAAAGCTGCTGTGAATGGATGATCGATGGTCTGCGTGGACGGTGGGGGTGAAAGGCCTGTCTCCATGCTATATCTCTATAACCTATAATCTATAACCAATGGAGAAGTTACTCGGGGAAGAAGGATTTATAGATATGCAAGAAATAGGTCCTCAAAGGATTGGAGGTTTGGTAAATTTAAATACATATATTAACATGAGGCTAGGATAGAAAGAGGTTTTTAAATTTTAACAAAGAACCAACCTGGTCATTAGAACGGGTTATTGGGATTTAGTGTGGATTAGGATAAAGACAGGTGATGTGAACATTTTGGAAGAACTGTTAAGAATGGAATAACAAAATGTGTTACTACAGTAGGGAGGTTGAGGTATTAATGAGGCCAAAAATCCAGTTGAGTATCATGGGGGATGGCAAAGCTATGAAAGAATCAGTCCTGGGAAGGAATGGAAATTAAGGGAATGGAATTTGAGGCTGGGGCTGGGGCTGGGGCTGAAAACAAGGAATTTTCCTTCCTCCAGGAAATTGCAGTGAATTTAATTTGATTGATGCACAAGCAGATTGTCAGACTGGGAAAGGAGTGGAGGGTTCAGGATTAGTGATAGAAGATAGAGCAGAGTGTCATCAAAAAACATAAAGCGATGTACTTTCAGTACATGGATGAGATGGAGGGCAGGCCAAGGATAATAATTCTGGGGGCCAGAGGTCATCCATGGAGCAGCAAGAGTAGCCATAGCAGAGTGTGTTCTATATGTGACTAGTGTAGTCAGGAACTAAATGAGTTCAAATCCCACAGCTGCACAATGAAGGCGAGGGAAGGGAGAAGGGTAACATATTGAAGAGAAGTGGAGAAAGACATTAATCATAAAACATCTTTCTCACATTCACAGAAGGTGACGTATGACGGGTTTGCAGAGGGTGGTGTGATGACAGATTTAACGAAGGACTATATCTGTGCAGCGTGAACTGTTTAGAGTGAAAGGTCACAAGGGGCTAGGAAGGGAAGTAGTTTTTATGAGAATGGAGCCAAGCGAGAGTAGGAATCACTCATTGTCAACTCTGCCGAAGAAGCAAACTGCACATGAAAACACCAGTGAAAACTCCTAAATAATTCATTCTTTCTACAGTACATGTCTCTTAGAAAACACTTATGGATACTGGTGGTAAATATTCAGGACTGCATTGACAGTGGCAAATCTATTTCATTCAACGTTTCAGCACAATGAATAGAAAACTAATGGGCACTGGAGATCGCTGAATTATAAAATAATATCTCCTCAGCACTTTTACAAAATTACCTGAAGATAGTTCCTCCGTTGAAATTGATTACTCTGCGATTCAAAACAACAATGAATCTTGCTCTGTGCCAATGATACCAATCTTGAAACACAATTTATGATCCACCTTCAATTGGTCTCCTTGAATTTTATGGATAATTTCCACTCTCGCCTATGATGTTATTGATACTCTGATATTTTCAATAAAAAGACAATGATAGATACAGCATTTCACACTGAAACTGAGGGAGAACAAAAATAATTGGGTCAGGGTTTTTTTAGTCTTAAACAAGAGATACTTATACCTCTTTCCACTGATGGCAGAGGAATCCAACCATAATCGTGCAACCAAACTGTACCTTAAGACCTACTAAGAGAGGAGCTTTCTATGTCATCTCAAATAGGGTGGACATTAACACTAGTGATTTCTTACTCAAGGTTAACACCTTCACATGTACTGTAAATCTTCTTTTGCTACCTTTACAGTGGCGTAGGGGTAGAGCTACTGTCTTACAGTGCAAGAGACCTGGGTTTGATCCTGACTATGGGTGCTGACTCTACGGAGTTTGTACATTCTGCCCGTGACCTGCGTGGGTTTCCTCTGAGATCTTCTGTTTTCTCCCACACCCCAAATATGTACAGGTTTGTAGGTTAATCGACTTGGTACAAATGCAAATTTGTCCCTAGTGTGTGCGGGTTTGTTAGTGTTAATGTGCGGGGATCGCTGGCCGGTGCAGACTCAGTGCGCCGAAGGGCGCTGCATCTCTAAACTATACCAATCTAAACCACCCTTAAAAATGCTGAAGCAGGGTCTTAGCTCGAAAGCTCACCCATTCCTTCTCTCCAGAGATGCTGCCTGTCCCGCTGAGTTTTTGTGTGTCTATCTTCTTAAAAATGAACAGATAGGGATGTAATTGAAATCCATTAAATGTCTGCATGATAATATCACCAGCAGCCAATATTAAATTGCTGCTGGAGGTGAAATCCATTGCACTTTGTGTTCACCAGTGGGCTGAATGGCACAGCATGACCATTGAAGCTGCTTCAAGCAGCAGAAGAATGCTTTTTAAATAAGCAATCTACTGAAGGTGGCTGTATGGATTGTGCAATGATTCTTATTTCATTGCTTTCCCTATCACACCTCTGATCCCATCTCTACAAAGAATGAAGATGCGTCGCTGGCAAGGTCTTGGCTCCCTGGTTCTGGCACTGAATCAAGCGTGGCAGTTCTGTCAGTGAGAATCTTCTGATTTAATATCAATTTGGTACATATGCAGAGTAGCAGAAATTTTGTTGTCATGGTAGCAGGCCGGAACCACGGCAACGCTTTTCAGTGAAAGCCTCCTGAAAAGCCCTCTCTGCCTATGTTCAGACTCCTCATTAACCTTTCGGTGGTTATGTCTACCCGAACCCCCCACCATAGTACTCCAACTCCAGACATTCGCAAAAGACATTTTATATTAATGAAAGTCGGGCTATTGTGAAATTGATAATATGAAAGACATCGATTTTTTATTTCGCTCTTGTAAATATTGACTGAGGTTTGGAAGGTGCAGCTGCTGCCAAAGTGGGCCAAAGACATGCAGAGGTGAGTTGCCTCCTAAACTAAAAAGCCTGCAGAGTTTCATTAGCAATTTGTACAGTCTGGCAACGCGATTTTTCAAAATTTCTTTACCCTTGTTTTTTTGTACAGATCTGGACTTGCTTGTCAGTCCATCTGACAGGGTTAGATCATCAGTGAATGTTGCTTCTCTACTCTATTCTAATCCATGTCTACGATCAGGACTTCTCAGGAGAAGTCTGAAGAAGGGTCTCGACCCGAAACGTCACCCATTCTTTCTCTCCAGAGATGCTGCCTGCCCCGCTGAGTTACTCCAGCCTTTTGTGTCTAACGTCGGTTTAAAACAGCATTTGCAGTTCCTTCCTAAACACTTCTCAGGACAAGCTGTGGCAACATTGTGCTTGGTTTTGGTCATTAGGTTACAGGAACGACATGATTGCATTGGGGAGGCAGTGGAAGGGACCTTTGCGGACATTGCCGGCACTGGAAAATTGTGACTGTGGAGAAAGGTTAGATAAGCTGATAAACACAAAACGCTGGAGTAACTCAGCGGGTCAGGCGGCATCCCCGGTGAATATGGACGGGCTGCGTTTCGGCTCGGAACCCTTCTTCAGACTGATTGTTGAGGGCAGGAAAGAAAGCTGGGAGAGAGGAGGGGCAGGACTGATGATAGGTGAGGGGGTTGTTTAATAGGCAGATTGTTAGACAAATACTAGAGATGAAGGGGACAGGTAAACTGATAAGGTAAATTGGATAGACCGATGTTATTTTCGTTGGATTAAAAACCGAAAATACTGGAAATACTCAGCAGATCAGGCAGCATCTGTGGGAACATAAATTAATAAACAATAGGAAATAGACTATAGACAACCGGTGCAGGAGTAGGCCATTCGGCCCTTCGAGCCAGCACCACCATTCACTGTGATCATGGCTGATCATTCACAATCATTGCCCCGTTCCTGCCTTCTACCCATATCCCTTGACCACTATCTTTAAGAGCTCCACCTAACTCTCCCTTGAAAGCATCCTGAGAATTGGCCTCCACTGCTTTCTGAGGCAGAGAATTCCACACATTCACAACTCTCTGGGTGAAAACGTTTTTCCTCATCTCCATTCTAAATGGCCTACCCCTTATTCTTAAACTGTGGCCCCTGGTTCTGGAATCCCCCAACATCGATAAACATAAGTTGGATTTTATGTTGGATTTTTGAATAGTTTTTTATTGCCATGAATTCACAGCTTCAGTGAAATTCTTTTGCACAACCTGCGCCAAAAGCACAGGCGCCATATTTTGCGCCATTGACTAAGAATATAAACAAGTCCAAAGTCTGAAGTCTGAAGTATGGTCCACATGTTGGAAGTACAAGAGCGCGCCCCCCCCCCCCCCCCCCCACAGGTATGCTGCTGGGTACTGCAGGACCGTGACCTGCCGTCCCTCTCCTCTGCCAACCGCCTGTGTCCCAGGTTGTGCCTCCTGCAGCCGACCTTGGGTGAAGTGTGGAAATGTTCTGATCAGAGGTATGAGGAGAACTGTGGAATTAATTGTCTTTGACAGCTCAGGATCATCTCACCAATACTATTTGAAAGTAATCATCAACTGACAAAAAAAACAGTGCAGGAGTAATTCAACAGGTCAGGCCGCATCTTTGGAGAAAAAGGATAGGCAACGTTTCAGGGCAGGACCCTTCTTCAAACTGATTGTAAGGGGGATAGACTGGACAAAGCCTGGCTGGTAATTGTTTGATTCCAGTGAGGGGGTTTTGTCCACCATCCACCCATCAAAACCCCATCCTAACCTGAATCTATTGCCTATAGCAACAACAAGGCACTGCAGATGCTGCTATATTCCAAAGATAGACATAAAGTGCTGGAGTAACTCAGCCGGTCAGACAGCATCTCTGGAGAAAAAGGATAGGTGACGTATCAGGTCGGGATCTTTCTTCTTCTTCAGTCTGGAGAAGGGTCCCGACCCGAAACGTCACCTTTTGTGTCATAGAGTCATAGAGTGATACAGTGTGGAAACAGGCCCTTTGGCCCAACTTGCCCACACCGGCCAACAGGTCCTAGCTTCATTACTCCCACCTGCCATACCCCTTTGGTCCATATCCCACCAAACTTGTCCTATCCATGTACCTGTCTAACTGTTTCTTAAATATTGGGGTAGACCCTGCCTCAACTATCTCCTCTGGCAGCTTCTTCCATACATCCACCACCCTTTGTGTGAAAAAGTAAATGGGCTTTCCCACTTGGGTGACATAATTGGCGAGTTTAGAAGCGTTCAGGAGAGTTTGAAATAAATACATATTGAAGACCTCCTTCGACTATGTAGAAGATGTTCTTCAACCTCCTTCGACTATGTTGAAGACTAGCTTCGACTACCTACGACTAGCTACGACTAACTCAGGAAAATTGGACACCAAATAGTGGAGAGTGATGATGACCTCCTTCAATCTCCTTCGACCTCCCTTCGACTTTGATGAAGACAATCTAGGACTACCTTCGACTACCTTTGATTACCTTCGACTACCCTTGATTACCTACTAATAACATGCCCACCTACTCCGACCAACTTCGACTAAACCTACTAGTAAAAAAAGTATTGATTTTTTCCATGGCCACCTTCTTCTACCCGCGGGCATTTTTCAACATGAATTCGAGGGCAAACTCGCCGGAACTCGCGGATTAGGTCGCCCAAGTAGGACAGTTCCTTTACACCTCAGATTCCTATTAAATCTTATCCCTTTACCTTAAACTTCTGTCCTCTGGTCCTCGATTCACCTACTCTGTGCAATCTGTGTCTATCTTTGGTACCAACCTATTACCTGCCGGGCTCTGTCCGGCCTCTTCATTTCTTTCAGCACCCCACCTACCCCTGAACCCCCAATAAGTCTGAAGAAGGGACTGACCCAAATCACCACCTATCCATGTTCTCCAGAGATGCTGAGTTACTCCAGCAGTTTGTGTCCATTTTTGTAAACAAGCATCTGCAGTTCCTTGTATCACGTATCCACGTCAGCTGCTGGCAATTGTTTGCTTGTTGCTTCCTTTGTCTATTGCATACATTCGGTACTTTTAGTGCTTTACACGATAGTTTCAATAAGTACACGAAGTGTGGCAGGTAATTTATATTCATGCACCCTGTGAAATTTGACCTTTCAGGAGGCAGGCAATCCTTTGAATGATTGCTTATACGTTACAAAGACTACCTTATTCCCATGGATAATGATGCCTCAAAGAGCAGCAGAGGAATATTGCAATGAAACACAAAAGGAATTTGCATTTCAAGTTGAAGTGAAGACAGTTCATTGCCACCTTCCCAAGGCCCATTAGGGAGGATAATAAATGCAGGGTTTGCTAGTGACATCCCAAATCCAGGGAGAAGCTCAACGCATCACACAATAGGTTTAGATTTGCATAAAAACAGCTGTAGTATCTGGCAGAGGGATGAACAGACAGACCTAAGATGCATATGTGATCAAATCAGCATTAAATCATTCGGTATATACCAAGGTACAGTATCTCTTGTGGATTAGTCGTCAGGCCCTTTTCTCAATGGGCTAATTAACAATGCAATGCCTGCTGTAAGAAAGTACGATTTTCACAGTATCTTGCAGTGCAAGTGGTTTATAAATAGCAGGTTTGCTTGCTGTTCTTAATTGTGATGAAGAAAGTTGTAAACAGCACAGACTGGAGGGGGTGGGGGGTTGAATCACAAACAGTATATTCAAGAGGCAAGAGCATTTCAATATTAAATGTTCCGACAATGGAACAATGAAATTCATACTTGCAGCAGTTTAATAGCCCCGTACATGCAATACCCCCCAAATAAAATATGATTATCATAAAAAATTCAATAAATCAATGGCTGTAATATTAGGCAACCATAATAGTGCAAAGACAGGCGTTCGTAGTGCAATCAAAGACACAGTCCATAGAAATTCATAGTTGCTGAGGTTAGTTTTGTGTAGTGTTCAAGAGCCTGATTGTTGCTGGGAAGAAGATATGCTTACCCTTGGTAGTCGCGGTTTTCAGGATCCTGTATCTTCTGTCCAATGGTAGGAGTGAAATGAAAGCATGGCCAAGGTGGTGAGGGTCTTTGAAAATATTGGCTGTCTTTTTTGAGGTAGCACCTCCTATACATCTATTTGATGGTGAGGAGGTCAGTACCTGTGACTGGGCAGTGTCTACCACTCACTATATTCTCCTTTGTTCCTGGCCGTTCGAGTTGCTGAATAAAACCATGGCACAACCAGTGTGCGCTTCTCACCATGCAGCTGTGGACGTTCAATAGAGTATTTGTTTACGTATCGGATCTTCTCAATCTTCTAAGGAATTAGAGTTGAGTTGAGTTGAGTTTAGTTTATTGTCATGTGTACCGGGGGTGCAGTGAAAAGATTTTGTTGCATGCTAACCAGTCAGCGGAAAGTCAGTACATGCCATTCACAGAGTACAGATACACAATGAAGAGAATAACGTGAATAACGTTTAGCGCAAGATAAAACCAGTAAAGTCCAATCAAAGATAGTCCAAAGGTCTCCAATGAGGTAGACAGTAGTTCTGGACTGCTGGATTAATGGCATTGATGATCTTTCTTTGAAATTGTATTAATATTGACCAAATTAAAGACATCATAAAATGGAGGATCCCTGCATTTTTCAGATTTGCTTAACCTTTGTAAGTGGAATTTTACAGGCTGTGGATGGCGCCAGCCAGTCTAAGCCCAGATTTATATTTTCGGATGAAAGATCCAGGTGTTCTCCTCATTTCTCCTTAATTGATAAAATGTATAAAAACTCTGCAAACAAACTTTAATGCATTGATGTGATTGGATTACTGCAAACTAATTGTAAATAGTGTAAATAATGTTGCGAGACAGTTACCCTGCTGTTTGTTGATTGGTTAAAAGTGTTAAGCCCTGGCAGGTTTGTTTGAGTTCCAGGGTAAATGTTGCATTATTCAGTTAAGTTAGTTTCCTTCCAGAAGCTTGTCCTAGAAACAATGTGGGGGAGACTCTGTAATTGGTTTGGGGAACTGTCAATAATGTACTGATGTAATTAATATGCTTGACTGGATTGTAAAGAGACCATCCCTATGTAGTTTGGCCCCTCAAGGTTCGTGGACCTATAAAAGGTGGCTCCATCTTAGATCGAGGTCGATCTTCTGAAAGTGCACTTCGGATTGCGTGACCTTTTGGAGTGCTTCTGCTTGCACGAGGCTGAAGGGCCAGGCAGATACAAGGATGAACCTGCGATGGTTTAGGAGAGGTAGGAGAATTTGCTGTTCAATGTAAAAATAAAGATTAGTTGTTCCAGTGCTTGACTCAGTGGTTTCTGACTGAAATATACTGGGGGCAAGCTTGAGAAGAGCATATTTACATTGGGGGCTCGTCTAGGACCTCAACGAACCCCCAAACACAAGCTTGCAATTAAGGGTGTTGAGTTGTTCCCGATCGCGAGTGCAGTAATTGGCGGCACAGTGCGGTTTTCACATTGGTTTTCATCACTTCGCTAGTCGGAGCAGATCGATCATTCACAAGCTTGGGAAAGGTTTCCAACGAGATCTAGCAAGCACTGGAGGCAAAGGTGCCTCTGGGGTTAGAGGCCCTACTAGGGTTTGGTTAAAGGCCCATTCTTTTGGGTTAAAGACCCATAAAACTATTGGTCAAAGTTAGTAGCTGCTGCTGCTGCTGAGACCAATCTAGAGTTGGGTTAAAGGCTCTCTCCTCTGGGTTAAAGGCCCGTAAAACGTAAGGTTGGGTTCAAGTCCCTCTCCTTTGGGTTAAAGGCCCGTAAAACTATAGTGGTTAGAGGCCCAGCCTAGAATTGGATATCCGATTGATGGGATATTTAAAGACAAAACTGGGATTAAGCATTGCTAAGCGGCAAAGTACTGCATCGTTGCTGGGGGTGCAGATTAGAAAGGCGCGCTCCGAAAATCGTCATCAACTTCCAGCGTTAAGAGGTTATGCGCTGACACCCGATGCTTAGCAAGTAGGAAGGGAAACCCCTGGCAAGGGTGGTTCAAGTCCACGCCTGAGTGACATATCTGGATCCCTGTAAAAGGGAGGAAGGAGTTTCGAAAAGTATCGGGAACTCAATGATTAGGGTATAAATTGGTTGAAAATCCTTTAATCGATCTGAAAATGTCATATCCATAAAGACGTTCCGCACAAATTCTGAATTCGAACTTGTGTTAAAATTTCAGTTGGATAAAGAATAATGAACTGAAAATTCTCCGACTTAAATTTAATAATATTCAGAATCTCATATTGAGGTGCTGGTTAATTCCGAATGTATATATCTTTCTTTCCAAGTTAACTTGTGTATAACTACTTTGTAAAGACATGTTAATAGTTAAAATTCGTAAAGCTACTTTTCAAAAGTGTATTAAAACTGTGAATCGATTTCGATTTAAAGTGTATATATTTCCTTCCAGATTAATCTGGGTATTATAAAGTTTTGAAGTAGTAGTTTAAAGAGTATTAAGATTGCCGGTGTTGCATTGTATTTTCTGTGTATTGTGTTTTGTCTTTGATTTAAATTTTGAAAGTTAAATACACTGTTGGGATATCGGTTTGAATTGGCTGTAGAGATAAATAGTTGATTAAGACTGCTATTGTAATTGGAGTCCGAATCGTGGCTGATCAACCAGGAGTTCGTTCCCCCTCTGATTGATTGTTGATTAGTACCTGATAGCAAAGAGTAACTGAGAGAAGGGAAACAATTTTTTAGTAAAGAGTAACCTGGCGGGAAAGGTACCCCTAAGTTGAAGCATTCAGTGTGAGGAAAAAGTACCTGAAGGTAAAGAATAGCTAATTAAGAAGCCGTACCCTTCAGCAAATAGTACCCTAGGAAGGAGAAAGTCTTCTGTATCAGAGGGAGAGGTTCACTGGTTGATAGCAGCATGATGTGGGATTGGAATATTGTGATTTGCTTTTGGAACTGTACAGTTAACAAATGCGATATTAGACAAATGCTTGTGGTTTATAAAGGAATGTGGTTGTGCAAGATAATAATAGATGGTGTAGTTTCTTGTCTGTGTAGGGGTTTACTTGCGTGTTTGGAGGTCATTTGCACGTGTTTAGATTGTGGTTGCTCTGGGTATAGGAAGCAGGCTGCGGGAACGTGTTTGGTAGCAATTGACTGTGTTTGATTGTTCCCTGGACCACCTTGATCTTTAGATGACTGAGGATTGTGGAAATTGTAAGGTTGAAAGTGTGTGGACCTGAGGGAGATGGGAGAAGAATTTGAATAGTAGATTGGAAAGATTGATTGTGAAATTGTGTGAAGAGGTGGGAGACTGCCAGCGCATCGGAGCCGTTAGCCACTGTTTATGGGCGAGCTTGATAAACTTGAAGATTGAAAGGGAGGATCGAAGTATTGAAGAGGTGTGAAGGGCTTAGGAATTTTATTTTGGTTCCGAAGACATGGCAAATAATATGCTATGAGTTCCCACACAAGACAGAGAAATTTAGAGACTTGTCGGGAGCGCTAAATAAGAAATCAGGAGACGAACTATGGCCATCGGGGGGGCATTAGAAGAGTAAAAGGGATAAAGTACATAAATCATTTGGCAGTATTGTAATAGTGAAAGTGCAAAGGAGTTAATAGGATTATGGAAGAAATATTATGAGGCATGAAAAGCAAATAAAGAAGTTAGGAGAATGGCGAGTTGGGAAAAGACAATCTCAAAACTTGGAATAGAACTGAAAGAAGGTGAAGTAGATCGACCTCCAGGCAGTAGGAAGAGCATGGGTAGGTAGAGATGAAGGAAAGCACAAGGAATGGGGAAGAGGTAGATCTCCTGAAAGGATACTAGTCCCTGTAAATTTAAAGTTTAGAGATCCGATGGTTAGTGTTGAGCTCGAGGGGGGAGAAGACGAATATTTGGAAGATTGGACAAATGTTAAAACTAATAGAAATTTGCAGCTCCCACCACGTTTCTGTTGCATTCCCCAGGCTTCACTTACACCTTGTATGACTTGTGTACATAATAAATATCTAGAGCCTGCAGAACCTATAACACCCTCTGCAGACCCCACATTAGAGCATGATCTACAAATAGCAGCAACTAGAGCACCAGATTCTTTGACTCTATCCACTCCACCAGAATAGATCATCCAGTAGCTCACGGTACCAGAAGTCGAACGAAGAGGTTAGCCCCGGTATTTAAAGAGAAGGAGGGTATGATAGATATAGTGCAACCGCCAGAATACTTTTGCGAGCCTCAACCTAGAGAAATTAGGCGAGTAGCGAGAAAAAGGAACCAATCATTTAGAAAGTACAGTGAACCCCATAGTGATGAGGAAGGTTCAGCTGAGGGTGAGACAATAATTGAAGATACCGAGATAGATTTTGATGTGACAGAAAGTATACAGACAGAACAGATATTCCATAGACAGTTGCCAGTCAGAAAAGTGCGGAATCCTGCCTTTGATTCGACCAGCGCAGTAGGTGTAAATAATCCCCGCACCATAGATGTCCATACTCCATGGAAGCCCCATGAAATAATAGCAGTGTTAAATAAAATCCCTGATAGAAAGAAGTCACCTGCTGCCTTTGTAGATTATTTAAGAACCACACTGTGTGTATGTCATGCAGATGCCCAAGACCTATGGGCGACTATACACCAAATAATTACTCCAGCTGAAAACACCAAATTTCTAGCAGCCCTAGGACACCCGGCACATGAAGTATTGGCAAACATAATAGTGGATGATAGTGCAAGAGAAGAGGCTGTTTTAATGGCCCTTGCAAACATCCTTCAGAAGCCAATTGATTTAACAAGAATTCTGGAGATAAAACCAAAAAGGGAGAGGGATCAGATGAATTTTTAGAACAATTCTCAAAATTATACATGGACCAATCAGGTGATTTAAACTATCACTATCAAAATGGAGTAAGGTCCCCACAATATTGTTCCATCTTATTGAATTGTATACAAGGAAAAACTGTAAGCAATTCTATAACTGCCCAAGAAAAAACATAAAGCAAAGAACACTATACATCTGGGAGCTTGTTGTATTTGTAAACAATTAAGTTATTGGAGTTAGGAATGCCCACCCAGAAGACAGAATATAGCAGAGTGAAGGAGAGATCAAGGAGCAATAGAAAAAGTAAGAAAAGAGACAAAGTAGCTGGTGTCAAAAGAAAAGTAGAAATAACTCAGATTGGCAATAAGAAGAAAGGAATCTATTGTGCAGGAGATGTAGGAGTGAGGAATAGGAGCAATTGGAAACTTGTTTAATAACTTTTGTTGAGTTGTTGTGCCTTCAGGACAGTGTTGCCTATAACACACCATTATCTGGGGAGTGAGGTAAAAGAGCATGTGGACCCTCAAGAACAGGCAGAAGACACAGCTCATGTAGGATGTGTAACCATCATTTCCATTTCAGTATAATGTGGATAAATGTGAGGTTATCCACTTTGGTGGCAAAAATAGGAAAACCGACTACTATCTAAATGGTGGCCGATTAGGAAAAGGGGAGATGCAGCGCGACCTGGGTGTCATGGTACACCAGTCATTGAAAGTAGGCATGCAGGTACAGCAGGCAGTGAAGAAAGCCAATGGTGTGTTAGCTTTCATAGCAAAAGGATTTGAGTATAGGAGCAGGGAGGTTCTACTTCAGTTGTATAGGGTCTTGGTGAGGCCACACCTGGAGTATTGCATACAGTTCTGGTCTCCAAATCTGAGGAAGGACATTATTGCCATAGAGGGAGTGCAGCGAAGGTTCACCAGACTGATTCCTGGGATGTCAGGACTGTCTTATGAACAAAGACTGCATAGACTCGGTTTATACTCTCTAGAATTTAGGAGATTGAGAGGGGATCTTATAGAAACTTACAAGATTCTTAAGGGGTTGGACAGGCTAGATGCAGGAAGATTGTTCCCGATGTTGGGGAGGTCCAGGACAAGGGGTCACAGCTTAAGGATAAGGGGGAAATCCTTTAGGACCGAGATGAGAAGGCATTTTTTCACACAGAGAGTGGTGGGTCTCTGGAACTCTCTGCCACAGAGGGTAGTTGAGGCCAGTTCATTGGCTATATTTAAGAGGGAGTTAGATGTGGCCCTTGTGGCTAAGGGGATCAGAGGGTATGGAGAGAAGGCAGGTACGGGATACTGAGTTGGATGATCAGCCATGATCATATTGAATGGCGGTGCAGGCTCGAAGGGCTGAATGGCCTACTCCTGCACCTAATTTCTATGTTTCTATGTTTCCATCCAAGTAGCTCCCCAGAGACAGAGACAAACAGAGAAAGAAGTGATACTGTCCTGTCCCTTTAACGTTTACAATCGGGGAAAGGACAACAAACAAAGAAGGCTGCTCCTCATAGTGGTATTCCTACTCCTGCAAATTTAATATCAGGAAGGAAAAGAAGATCTATATACCTTACACATACCCTAGTGCCCAGCCTAACCAACATGACATAATATTTGACACCAGTGAAAAAGGAAGAACGACATCTCATGAACTTGAAGAAGTATAGTCAGCCTCTGGAGACTATTGAGGCAAGCTCCAACTGAAACTAACTAAATATGGAAACCTGGGAATGAACACTCCTCTGTGGGTCGGGGACCTACTTTGCACCTACATTTTACCTACTAGGAATAAATTGACCAGATCTAAATTAGATCCCTCAAACTGTATAGTAATGTATTGGAAGGACTTAAAAAATTAGTATTTGAAAATGGCTTATGGGATATTGATTAAAAAGTGATTGGAAATGTGTTTGTTGACTTTGCATCTTTTCTTGTCTCACCCATAGGAGAACAATCGGAGATGGGACAGGACTGTTTAGTGACTATCAAGAAAAGGAGAGATATCAGAAGTTATGGTGTGGATTTAATAATGAAAAAAATGCCCTGGGAACGTAAGGTGGTTGTATAGAATGGTGACGTAGACAGAAAGTTTAAATAACGAGTTCCCCTCAGAGAGGTCAATACTAACCATCCAGAAAGTTACTCAGTGGATAAGAGGAGACTAGTTGTAAGGAAGAATAGTAAGATTGAACGAGAACTTACCAGTTCGAAGGTTGATCTTTATTTTATGAGGAGTCGAAGTGAGGGATTTCGTGAAAAGCCCGCCGGCGCGCATGCTCGACATACTTCAAAGTAGCGGCGTGGAATCACAGAAACCAACAATAGAAATGACTTTGCATAGTAAGATTGAAGTGACTAAGATTACCAGATGAAGGTGATTGAGGGTTGGGCGAGGAGGGCACGAAATCCCTCACTTCGACTCCTCATAAAATAAAGATCAACCTTCGAACTGGTAAGTTCTCGTTCAATCTTACTATTTCATTTCGGAGTCACGTGAGTGACTTCGTGAAGACTTCAAAGCTTCTGTGATTACGCGCCCTGGACCACGTCCATGCTCACACACCACTACCAGGGATGGATGGGAGGAACAAACTTGCTCAATAGTTCATACTGCAAAACAAGAGCAGAGTTATTAATAACAAATCAAAACCCCTCATGCGGGGACATTTCCACGTTCGTGACCTGCATTCAGCACGGCTTCTGCGAACTGTAGAGGAGCAGCACCAGGCTTGTTATAAAAACGCTGGAACACAGCTTCATTAGCCCATCCTGCTGTGGCGAGAATTTGGTCCATGGGCACCTCCATGACCCTCGCCGTTGACGTCGATGCAACCCTGGTGGAAAGAGACTTGAACACATTAGTGTCGATACCTGACTTACCCAAGACGACTGGAAGCCACATGGATATCGTCTGGGCTGTCACTCGATGATGAGGTCTCTTATGAGTGACAAGCAGGTATCTCTCCATTCCTCTGATGCGTGCCGTCACCTTGACATAGTGGCGGATATGTGATGCTAAACATAGCCTAGCATCTGCGGGGTATGCCGGGAACTTCAGCTGCAGCCCTGTGCACCCAGGTCTATGCTGCTTTAGTAGCTCGCCAATGAAAAAGACTACTTCTGTAGGGGTAGAAGTCATTCTGTCGACACGAAGTTTGTGTAGTGTCTGTACCCTCTGAGCTGAAGTCGGCGCTAGTAACATCACCAGCTTCATGGTGAGTTGGTCCAGTTGGAGCCCTTCCATGGGAGACCACGTCCTGAGCAGGGTTAATACGTCCCTGACATCCCAGGTGATATTATAGCGTGGTGTAGGCGGATTCATATTGAATATACCCCGCATGAGTCTGGACACTAGCCTGTTGGATCCTACCCCAATATTGAGGTAGAATGATAGCGCACTCCTGGCGCTGTTGATGGCACTGTAACGTAAGTGTTCATCATGGTGCAACCCCACGAGGAATTCCAGGACGTCGGTTATTGTCACGTCATCGCACGTGATGCGAGAGTGGCTGCAGTAGGCTTCCCACTTCTTAATATGCGAGTGGTATCTTCGCCTTGTGGACTCTCGACACGACGCCCCGATGGTATCCATGGTCCGAGCTGAGAGGCCGTATTGGACTAACGGCCTGTTCAAAACCTGCAAGCCAACAACTTTAAATAGCCATGGCAGGGATGTGGCTCCCCTGACACAGGGTGAGTAACCAATTGTGGGCAACCCTTCACAAGGACCCAAGGTTCGTTGAGCATGTCAAAGACCACCGGATACCAAGGCTGTGTGGGCCAGTCGGGTATAATAAGGATGCCCTTGGCAGAATCTGCCTGAATCTTCTGCAATACCCGACTGATGAGGCAAAACGGGGGGAAGGCATAGAAACCAATTCCCCCAGTCCAGCGAGAATGCATCTAGCGCTATTGCCGCAGGATCTGGTTCCCATGAAACGTAGGTTGGTACCTGATGGTTCAACCGTGACGCAAAAAGGTCAATGTCCGGTTTACCAAATTTGGCTGTGACTTTAGAAAAAAATCTCAGGATGCAACATCCATTCAAAATTGTCATTAAATTTGCGTGACCTGGTGTCCGCCACAGTATTAAGCTCACCTGGGAAATAGGTAGCTGAAATCCAAATGTCTCTTTGAACACACCAGAGCCAAATTGAGTTAGCCAATTTGTCACACAAAACTGACCTGGTACCACCCATATGGTTTGAATATGCTACTGCTGTGGTGTTGTCTATTTGGAGACGGACATGTGCTCCAACAAGCTTGGAACAATACGCACAAAGTCCGTGGAATGCTGCCAGCAACTCCAAATAGTTAATCCCTTGAGTTAACAACATCGTTGATTCAAGGGTGTCCCATCTGCCACCACAACTAGAGCAATTATTCGTGGCTCCCCAACCATTGGAGCTTGCATCAGTTTGCAAATATACCACCGGATTAGCCTCCCTAATAGGCTTGAATGAGCTGCTAATGTGACACACCCACCATTGCAACTCTTTTATCGCTTCGGGCGGCAGCTGCATGGACCGATCATAATGACCAGCGTTCTGTTTTAACGCTGCAATTTTAGCTCTTTGCAAATTCTGATAATGCAAAGGTCCATATCGCGCTGCCGGAAACAAAGCTACCAGCTTCCCAATTATTGTAGCTAAGTGCCGAATCGATGGTATATTGGTGCGGATTAAATCTTGACACACCTGGGTAACCTCCTCAATCTTGTTAATTGGAATGGTAACCCTCATGCTTATAGAGTTCACCGTGAACCCTAGGTAATTAATCACCTGGGCAGGGTAGAACTTTGATTTCTCTGGATGGACAATAAACCCCAATTGTTGAAATATATTGACAGCAGCTGCAACACCCTGTTCAGCCAATTCTAGGGTGTGGCCCACAATTAAGACATCATCTAAATAGGCCATAACTAAATGGTGTCGTTGTCTCAAATAAGCCATAATTGGCTTCACTAATTTAGTGAACAATCTAGGGGCTGTGGTGAGCCCATTAGGCAAAGCCTTGTACTGCCAGAGTTGCCCCATCCAGATGAATTTTAAAACCTTCTGTCACATTTCTGGACGGATACGGAATAATATGCGTCTTTTAAATCGATGCATGCCATAAAGCAACCATGAGAAATCAATGATTTGGCTGTTTCAAACGTATCTATTTTAAAATGAGAATATGTTACAAAAGTATTCAAACGGGTTAGATCAATAATGACACGACAACTACCATCCTTCTTATGTCTGGTGAATATGTCCGACCAATTCAACTGGCTCATGCACCACTCTCTTAATCACTCCTTTGTTCTCAAGACTTAACAGTTCCTTATAGCCGGCTGCCTGTTCTGCAGCAGATAATTTAAACGTTCGAGCGGGCATGTGCTGGGATGGAGGAAGGTCGCCATTAATAAACTCAATTTTATGCCCCTGAATATTCTGCAACACATACTCGTCACCAGTAAAATTACCCCATGCACCCAAAACCACCGAAGGCGACCACCAACATGTGAAGTTAAACAGAGAGAAAAGAGAGAACCAGACCCCCTCACCTCCGTGGCTACCGGCGGTCCTTGACACGCGTGTGCGGACGTGGAGGTGCTGGGTTGGCTTGAGGGCGCGGCGTCTTCGTTTTCCACCAGGGTCTCTGCCGACCCTGTCCTAAAAAAGACCCCTGGTGCTGGTCTGATGTTGCTGTCGTTGTGGAGCTTGAGGGTGGGTCCTCGTCGAGGTACTGGCAGACCCTCGTGATCGAATGTATGGAGACTTTGAGCCTGACAGTGTGGGGGCACTCTGAGGGCGCATGATCCCTACCGTTTTGGCTTGCTCGTCAAGCTCTTTGACTCTCTTCGAGAGGTCCTCCCCAAAGAGCTGACGGGGCGGGGGCGGCGGCGGTGGTTTGCACAATCCTGCAAACTTTGGATTGAGCGCTGGGCGGATGCTGGTTTTGCGAAACCCGTTAATTTCGTGCTGGGTCGCGCACAGGAGGGCCAGGGCATCTTCCTGGTCCAAATTTAATTCGTCCCCGTCCACCGACCGCACCAACGCGGTAATACCGGCCGTGAGGAGCTTCAGGATCCGCTGCAGTTTTACCTCCTGTTGACGGATAGCCGCACTGATGTTGCCCCATATCGGCGTATTGACCACAGGCACGTTGAGGGAGTTGCAATTGGATGGAGCCTTGTGACGGCTCATTGCCTGAATGAGGCCTTCTTCCTGCTGCTCCAGGCTGATGGTAGATGTTGGTGAAGACGCCCTGTGCCTGTTGCTGCCCTGCTGTTGTTGACGTTGAAGCAGGAGCTCCAGCAGCCGCTCCATACGGTCAATACGCCCTTCACCCTGAACACTCAGGTGGTCGGTGTCCTCCGGCTCTGAAAAGAAAACCGGGCTCCTGTCATCGGCCCGCACCTCGTCGAGGCCCTGCCGGTGCCGGTAGTTGTCGCTAACAGCCGCCGAGGCGAAACTGCACGATTCCTGCGCGGGCGTGTTCAACCGCCTCCGTTTAGCGGGAGCTGAAGCCGCTGCCACTAAGGACACTTGTGGCGTGGTGTCGGCACCAGCCGAAGCATGGCTGCCTGGGGCCCGCGCAGTGTTGCCGGCTGCCCACATCGTGGACCTTGCCGACGCATGGTCTCGCCCACCCATCCATGGGGGCTCGGTGACCGTGACGAGACCCGACTCAACCGACCCGTCCCGGCGTCGAGAGTCGGGGTGTGCCGGCTGGACCTCACAGCCGCCCCGGGTCTCGCCCTGGAACCTGACCGCCCCTCCGCGGCAGGCAATGCCTTAGCCCTAACAGGGTTAGGCATCTGGGCTCCTGCCCTCCCCCTTCTCGGAGGGCTGAGTGGAACAGGCCGTGCAACGGCACGTGCCCTGCTCGAGGTCGCCAGCGAGCCCGCTGACGACCTGACTGCCATGGCAGGGTCCTCCTGCTCTGGCGGCACACCACACTCCTCCTCGTCGAACTCCTCCGAGCTGTGGTGTGCTGGCGGATCTGGACCTGTAACACAGGGCTTACCCACATCTCCGCCTGAGTCCCGGCCTGCGTTGCAGGTACTGCCGATGGTAAGGGCCCCGGAACTGTTGACCGGCGAACTCGTCCTGGCGTCCTCCGGCCCTTGGAACTCCCATCCATGTCCTTGCTGCAAGACAAAACCAACAACAAGGACCACCAACTAAAGGTAGAATACTCACCTCCGTGGCCCCTTATGAAGGGCTGGCGAGGAGCGCGCTCCACCGCCAGCCGTCGCAGCAACGCGGTACGACGATATGTCGAGCATGCGCGCCGGCGGGCTCTTCACGAAGTCACTCACGTGACTCCGAAATGAAATCCCTATTGTCCGTGAGTCTGTTCAACGTAGTAGAAAAAGTTGCATTGGATTAGAAGAAATACCAGGGGAGTGGGTACTTGAGTCGCAAGAGTCGATGTATTCGGCCGGTGGATCGAAATTTATCCAACCCATGATAATAAACCGACTACTATTATAAAGGAGTAAAGAAAATTGTCCCTAGATTCGGCATCCTTATTTGGCTTGATTTAAAATAATGGTCCACGACATATTGAAATAAATTGATGAAAATGATATAAACAGCCGGTAATTCCACAGCAATTGAATTGAACTGTGCTTATCGACCACAAGCTGTGGATTGAAAAGGGGTAAGACAGACCCTAAAACTCAAAATTGTAAACTAAAGGCTGAGACGGAATTTGGCTGAATTGAAGCATTCCCCAAGGTTATTTTAAATAAGAGTCACACCTGTAGGGAAATCTAGATTAAGCCCAGCTGAAATTGTTTATGGTAGGCCCTTGAAAATACCTTGGAACCAGAATGCGATGAAAATAATTAATTTCCACCATATGACTGCGAGATGACCGACTACATTTTAGTTTTGACCAGAGCCTTAAGGGATTCACATTGTAGCGTAGTGAGATGCCTTTGTTAGCAATTCCCATTAAAGTGAAACCTGGAGACCATGTCCTAATAAAGAATTGGGTGAGGAAAGGATTGGAGGTCCGTTGGGAGGGACCTTACCAGGTTCGTCTGATGACTCCAACAGCAGTGAAAGTGGATGGAAGAAATGCATGGGTACATCTCCATCACTGTAAATGCATTAGTGAAAGTATCGATTGTAAACTCACTTTATCCCAGGTTCTCTTAGGAACTATATACTCTATTATGGATCAAGTACAGATGAACTATCAAGATTGATGGATGGGAATCGCGCCAATGAAAATTCGGGAGGTGAAGACTCATCAGACAAGAAATTATGAAGCTACGCCCATGAAAACTCGGCAAGCTTGATGAAGTTCACATCAGCATCTTTTTGTTAGAACATTTGTTAGAGTAAAGCAGTCATTATTGTATTTTGGGATTATCATTAATGATTAGGGTTATCATAAATGATAAAATGGGGGAATGTTAACATTGATCAAATTAAAGACACCATAAAATGGAGGATCCCTGCATTTGTCAGAATTGCTTGACCTTTGTCAGTGGAAATGTACAGGCTGTGGATGGCACCAGCCAGTCTAACCCCATATTGATATGCAAGTTTGTAAGAGATCCAGGTGTTCTCCTCATTGCAGGAAGATTGTTCCCGATGTTGGGGAGGTCCAGGACAAGAGGTCACGGCTTAAGGATAAGGGGGAAATCCTTTAGGACCGAGATGAGAAGGACTTTTTTCATACAGAGAGTGGTGGGTCTCTGGAACTCTCTGTCACAGAGGGTAGTTGAGGCCAGTTAATTGGCTATATTTAAGAGGGAGTTAGATGTGGCCCTTGTGGCTAAGGGGATCAGAGGGTATGGAGAGAAGGCAGGTACGGGATACTGAGTTGGATGATCAGCCATGATCGTATTGAATGGCGGATCAGGCTCGAAGGGCCGAATGGCCTACTCCTGCACCTAATTTCTATGTTTCTATGTTTCTATGTTTCTATTTCCCCTAAATTGATAAAATGTATAAAAACTCTGCAAACAATCTAATTGTAAATTTGGAGTGTTTCTGCTTGCACGAGGCTGAAGGGCTTGGCCAGGCAGATACAAGGATCAAACCCGTGGTGGTTTAAGTATCGTAGAGGGGAATTTACTGTTCAATCTAAAAATATAGATTAGTTGTTTCGGTGTTTAGACTCCGTGGTTTTTGACGGGACTAGACTGGGGGGTAAGCTTGAGAAGAGCACAATTACAATTGTACAAATGTGTTGGGCCATGTCAGATCATTAGAGATATGTACGCCCAGCAACATGCAGCTGTTGCAAAGAGCATACAGTACTCCTGGCGCAGGGCTGCACAGAGGCGCAGCGGTAGATTTGCTGTTTTACAGCATCAGAGACATGGGTTCGATCCTGACTATGGGTGCTGTCTGTATGGAGTTTGTACGTTCTCCCCCTGACCTGCATGGGATTTCTCCAACAACTTCGGTTTCCTCACACACTCCAAAGCCATGCAGTTTTGTAGATTAATTTGCTTGGTATCAATGTAAATTGTCCCTAGTGTGCGTAGGATAGTGTTAATCAGAATCAGAATCAGAATCACACTGTATTCACCTAGTATGTTTTGCAAAATATGAGGAATGTGCGGGGGACTGCTGGCTCGGTGGGCTGAAGGGCCTGTTTCTGCGCTGTAATTCTAAACTAAACTAAATTAAACTAGGATAGACCCAAAAAGCTGGAGTAACTCAGGCAGCATCTCTGAGAGAAGGAATGGGTGACGTTTCTGAAGAAGGGTCCCGACCCGAAACGTCATCCATTCCTTCTCTCCAGAGATGCTGCTTGTCCCACTGAGTTACTGCAGTTTTTTCTGTCTATCTTCGGTTTAAACCAGCATGTGCAGTTTGTTCCTAAACTAAACTAGGGCTAGCCATTGCTGCACATGGACACAGAATCAGTTCTTGAGATTAAACTGATCATAGAGAGGAGCAACTAGTTGGAGCCAAGACGTCATCAAGGCAAAAATAAAGGAACTATCTGAAGACTCTGCTAAAGCAGAAAACTGGAATTGATAATAGTGAGGGCACTGGTCTTGAAATAGCTATTACTAACTCAGGAGTCACTCTAGATGGTGCTGCAGGTCTCTTTTCCCCTTCCTGCACACTCTTCTGTCTTTGAGCCCTGTAAATTACATTTTTTCTCACCATCCATTCGAATGCTTGGCTGACGAGGTGTAAAAGTAAAGATCTCTCCATTTGCACAGCATCTTTTTAACCATTTTCTGCTCGGCCTGCTGAAAGCATCCCTTGAGCACGGCAAGCAAAAGTACTCAAAAGCTGCTTTGTATTTTTCCCGACTAAAAGAAGTCATCCACATTAATGAATCGCAGACCGAGAGAAGCACAAATATTCCAGGCACTCCATTAATGTCCATGAGCCCAGTTGGTACTCTCTTCACCAAGTCACTCCACTTCAAAGCCCTTGTAACAGGACGGTATCCCCATTTTGCTTTGCTGGCTCAGCATTGGTTCAATAAATGTTAAGAAACGCCTCATTTAAAATAAAATCCCTACAGGCTTACCTAAAGAGGCATTCCAACCTTCATACGAAAGGAAATCAAATCAAAAGAGTACTGCAATAGTGCCAAATAGGTTTTATGACAAGCCAAAAGCACTTGTGATTTGAATCCTTTCTCAGTGGGTTACCAACCCTCTGAGAATTTCTCCAACCACTCACTCAGTTAGTGTCAGGAGGGCACTCGATCATGAGTTGCATGCCATCCTAGCTTTTATCAACTTTCTCTAAAGTCCATACACACACTCTTTCCTCATATTTAATAAACATGAGCTTTAATCCTCAATCATTTTAGCTGCATCATTAAAGGTCAAAGACCACAACAGGTGGCACAGTGGCACAGCTGGGGTGGCACAATGGCGCAGCTGTAGAGTTCCTGCCTTACAGCAACCGAGACCTGGGTTCGATCCTGACTACAGCCAATATCTGTACGGAGTTTGAACATTCTTCCGGTGATCACATGGGTTTTCTCCGGACTCTCCGATTTCCTCCCACATCCCAAAGACATGCGGGTTTTTAGGTTCATTGGCTTCTGTAGATTGTCCCTAGAGGGTGGGATAGAACAAGTGTACTGGGTGAATGTCGGTCAGTGGGGGCTCGGTGGGCTGAGGGGCCTGTTTCTATGCTGTATCGCTAAACTAAATTAAACTAAACCAGTTGCAGTGTCTTGCTGTGAGATGGTAACTGAGCAACATTTACTAATCTGTAAGGGAGGGCGGTTGGACAAGTGTGTAAGGAGGAACTGCAACAGCTGATTTAAACCGAAGATGGACACAAAATGCTGGAGCAACTCAGCCGGACAGGCAGCATCTTTGGAGAGAAGGAATAAGTGACGTTTTGGGTCGAGACCCACAGGTGTTGGGCATGGAGGGTTGGGGTTCAGTGAAAGGTGCTGCTTGCGTTTTGATGTGCAGCGTTTTGTTGCATGGTAAAGTGGGCCAGATTGCCTCAGTGCCGGGAAGGAGAGGAATTTGAACAAGCCGCTAAGTTTAATAAACTCTGTTCTCCCTTGTAGATGGGATGGATTTATCTGGTTTTCTGTGTAAATGAATTGCTTTCTTCTGAGACTCTGGGGTTAAGTTAAGTAATCCAAATCACAAAAGGAAAACAATAGGAAGACATACCAAAACACAAACTGATCTTGGAGTAACCAGGAGTGGAAGGAATGAGCAGCCGGGCTGGAAGAAAGTTTATCTTTCTGAAGTGACACGGAATAATGAAGGAGATAGTGAGGACTCTACCTCATTGCAAACATTGGATTTTGTCTCTAGAACTATTGCAACATATTGCTGATATATTATTGAGCACTCTATCTTTTGCTTCACTCTACCTATTTTACTTGAGTTTGGGTTGATTGTATTTATGTAAAGTAATATCGAAGTTGACCAGATAGCATGCAAAGCTTGGTACAGGTGACAATAATAAACCCAAACCTAAAGAATTAGAATGAACAATTGAAAGATTGAGAAGCAAAAATCTTTGGCTCCTTGAAGAAAATTAATTGCACAAACAGGAACATATTTGTTGACAAAGTTTGCTCCAAATGTAGATTCAAGTTGATTCAAGTCAAGAGGCAAGAGAGTTGTATTGCCAAGTTTCCAGATAGGACAATGAAATTCCTGCTTGCTGCAGCACAACAGAATATGTAAACATAATACGGAACAGGAGATAAAAGTTCAGTGTGTCTATATACCATAGACCATATATATGTACACGATAAATAAACAAACAAAGTGCAATAGTCTGTTATTGTTCAGAGTTTGTTTGATGGTGAGTTTAATAGCCTGATAGCTGTGGGGAAGAGGCTGTTCCTGAACCTGAATGTTTCAGATTTCAAGCTCCTGTACCTTCTTCCCAATGTTAACAGAGAAATGTGTGTGTCACAGGATGGTGTGGGTCTTTTTTAGGCAGCGACTGCGATAGATCCCTTCGATGGTGGGGAGGTCAGAGCCGATGATGGACTGGGCAGTGGTCACATTATTCTGCAATCTTTTCCGCTCCTGGACGCTCAAGTTGCCGAACCAAGCCACGATGCAACCAGTCAGTAGGCTCTCTACTGTGCACCTGTGGAAGTTCAGGAGAGACCACCTTGACATACAGACTCTCTGAAGTCTTCTCAGTAAGTAGAAGCGCTGATATGCCTTCTTTATGATTGCATCAGTGTGCTGTGACCAGGAAAGATCTTCGGAAATATGCACACCCAGGAATTTGAAGTTCTTGACCCTTTCCACCATTGTCCCGTTGATATAAACGCGATTGTGAGTCTCTATCCTACCCCTTCCAAAATCCACAATCAGTTCCTTGGTTTTGCTGGTGTTGAGAGCCAGGTTATTGTGCTGGCACTATTTGATCAATCTGTCGATCTCACTTCTATACTCTGACTCATCACCATCAGTGATTCGTCCCACAACAATGGTGTCGTCAGCGAACTTGATGATGGAGTTCGCACTATGACCGGCTACGCAGTCATGAGTATAGAGTGAGTACAGCAGGGGGATGAGCACGCAGCCTTGAGGTACTCCTGTGCTGATTGTTAACGAGGACGATGGTATTAAACGCTGAGCTGTAGTCAATGTCTAACAGCCTGACATATGGGTTTTTGTAGTCCAGGTGGTCCAGAGCGGAGTGGAGAGCCAGTGAGATCGTATCCACCGTTGACCTCTTGTGGCGGTAAGTGAACTGCAGTGGGTCAAGGTTCTTGGCGAGGTAGGAGTTGTAATGCGCCATTATCAACCTCTCAATGCACTTCATCACCACAGACATTAGTGCCACTGGTCGATAGTCATTGAGGTCACCTTGCTCGTGTGCATATGGAAACACTGGATAATTATAGACCGTATGTTCTCCAAATTTTATTTTAAGTGTTTGAAATTTACTTTTTAAATACGAAATTATTCAACGTCAAGAATGGATCAAGTTGATGTCTGTTTCCTGTGCTCCATCATTCGGGAAATATCCGTCTTCATGAAAAAAACAAGTAATAACATAATTTTCTTTCAAGATCAGAAGTCTGCAGATGTTGGAATCTGGAGTAAAAAAAACTGCTGGAGGAATGTGATTCAGGCAGCAACTTTGTAAGGGAAATCGATAGATTACGTTTTGGTCTTGGTCCTTCTTCAGATTGATTATATTTTATGTAAAATCTGTGGATGGGGTTTTGTGGCATGCCAGGTGTCAACTTACAGCGATAATTCCAAGTTTTTTCCCAGTCGTGTGTATTGCCAGAGGCCTGAGAAGAATTGTATATATTCTGTATCCTCATAGGATCCCTTGCAAGCAAGATAATTAGAGATTTGACAACAAATGCTCTCATCTACTTATAATTGACCCACCAGCTCAATACTGACTTGTGCTTCAAGGCCCCTTTGTTCCTCAGTCTCGCGAGGGCCACATCAGTCATGGAGAGTGGAGGCAATTCTTCACATCAGGGCGTTCTATATCTACTTCCGGCCTGATCGCCCATTCACACTGGGTCTCGACTGGAAACGTCACCCATTCCCTCTGTCCTGCTGAGTTACTCCAGCATTTTGTGTCTATCGTATTCAACATACATTTGTACTTCACTTATGGTGCTACAGCAGGTACATTGGCATAAATATTCTAAAAGAGAACTGAGAGCATTGAAAGTTGCAGGAAATTTGACTCTTGCCTCCAGTGACAAGAGTCTTGTGGAAGTAGGAGGGAAATGTTATGTAGGTTCTTCATCATTACAACTCTTGGCAACACCAGGTGGACAGAACAACAGTATTTGAAGACATGTGCCCATTACACAAAAGGAACCAAAGAGCCAGGGTGAATTCGGTTGGGTGGGTGTGGTTTAGTTTAGTTTATTTCTAGTTTAGAGTTAAGACCACCGAGTCCGTGCCAACCAGCGATCTCCGTCCACTAGCCCTATTGCAGACACACTAGGGCAATTTACAATTATACAAAGCAAATGAACCTACAAACCTGTATGTCTTTGGAGTTTGTTGGGAAATCGGAGTTCACAGACAAAACCCACGCAGGTCACGGGGAGAATGTACAAACTCCGTACAGACAAGACCTTGTAGTCCGGGTTGATTGGTACGGGTGTCAGAGGTTATGGGGAGAAGGCATGAGAATGGGGTTCGGAGGGTGAGATAAATCAGCCATGATTGAATAGTGGAGTAGACTTGATGGGCTGAATGGTCTAATTCTGCTCCTATCTGGTATGATGTTATGATCTTAGTCAGGATCGAACCCTGGCATCTGGCGGAGTAAGGCAGCAACTCTACTGCTGCACCATCATTGGGGCAGAACAATCTATTGGGCGGTGAGGCAAGAATTGGTTTCACCATCATATCATCCTACTGCAATCCTACTCAAAACAGGGCAGAATCCAATCAATTTGGCCCCTTCTGCATCATGTCTAGATGCAGCTCAAGTGGCATCAAGAGTAGCTTAAGACACTGGGCTAGAATAATATGACAGGAAATAAATAAGCACAAAACAATGAGGAAACCTCAGCCAGATCCATGTATAACCAAACTTCACAAATAGCAGGAAAGCTTAATATCTAAGAAAAAAAGCTCTTCTTAAGCATCGAGTAGTTAAAAACGCTATTTAGATTTGGCGAGCAGACAAAGGAAATTTGAAATCAAGCAGGCGTCTAGACTGGTTAAAGCTTTCCTCTGGATGGTTCCCAGCCTGAAGGAAAGAGAAAGGGAACCTAATTACACATCCCCTTCTGTAACCGGCTGCTTAGTTTTAGATATAATTTTGAATAAATTGAGACAGTAACACTGGGCATTAAACCAAGGCCTGGCAATCTCTGTAAATAAATACAACTTGCTGTTTTAGTAACCTAGTCAGGACTCTTAAAGGATGCCAAGAGGTGGGGCAAAATAATAGTGCAGTGATCCAAATTTGGACGCGAGGGTGCATAAAAGGTCTAATTTTGATTTGGGAATTAGGGAGGGATTCAGAGGGAGCTGGTTTCTGAAGCTAATTGTGTTAATCTATGTGCAGCAGGGAATGCCTCTCCCTGCTTCACTCAGAAGTAAAGGATAGAATATTAAATTTATTTTTGGAGCAAGTCCATCTTTAAATCAATTTCACAAGCAAATTGGCACAACAGCCTTATGTGCACAACTTAAAGGAGAGGTTTGCTGCCTGAACAGCTTAATTAATGGGATAACGGGAGAAGGAATCTTCCTTTGAGCAAATTACTTAGATATTCTTTCTCTCTTGAGCCAATAGACGAATATTAATGGTGACATCATCATTTCAGAGACACTATTTGCTTTTATGAATAATTACATTTTTGATATGGAATTGAATAAATGAAAACATATTGAAATTATTTGCATCATTCCTGATATATCTTTTGCTGTAGCATTAACTTAAGCCTCCACGACTTGTGCATTACAGAGTTTTATCAGGACTTCCAGACGGTGCTTCTTACTGTTTCAAGATTATTAATTTCAAAAGTTTCCTTCTTCCATTAGATAAACCTCCTGCCTTAAAATGCCTTGCCCTGGCATTAGTTAAGTCAGATGTCTACTAGGAGGAGTGTACGTGACTGCATATCAAACTAGCAGTGCAATGGAGTTTGAATGGACCACATTGGACATATCCATGTGATGTATGAGCATAGTTCATATGGAAAATCGAGGAGGTGGGAAATTTCCCTTAACACATCCAGATGTAAATGAGGAACACCTTAATAGATTAAATCCTACACTTAGTAAATATCACCAGCAACTTGTCCTGGGCTAGCCGTATCAAGGTAATGGCCAAGAAAGCACACCAATACCTCTGCTTCCTTGGAAGGCATAGGAGGTTCAGCATGTCCCCAACAAATCTCATCAACATCTACAGAGGCACCATACAAAAGCATTTTATCGGGAGGCATCACAGCACAGTTTGTGAACAGCTCCATCCAAGACCATAACTCCATCCACTCTACATGCTGCCTCGACAAGGTCACCAGCATAATCAAGGATTAATCTCACCCTGGTCATTCCCTCTTCTCCCCTCTCCCATCAGGCAAGAGGTACAGAAGTGTGAAAACAGATACTTCCAGATTCAGGGACAGTTTTTTCCCAGATGTTATTAGGCAACTGAACCATCCTATCAACAACGAGAAAGCAGTCCTGAGCTACCATCTACCTCATTGGAGACCCTTGGACTATCTTTAATCCCACTTTACTGGACTTTATCTTGCACTAAACATTGTTACATTTATCATGTATCTGTACACTGTGGACGGCTCGATTCTAATCATGCATAGTCTTTCCGCTGACTGGATAGCATGCATCAAAATAAGCTTTCCACTATACCTCGCTACACGTGACAATAAACTAATCTAAACTAAACTAAAACGAAAGAAAATTCCCAATTAAGAAAAATATTTTTGATCATAATCTTCCATGAAATGCAGGGATAAACATAACCCATTACACAGCGTCTTTAATTATGAAATTTGCAAACATTTTAAACAGGACCAACACACATCAATTTTTAAATTGAAAACCATAAGTGAAAGGCCAAAGCTGATCATGAAAGATTGAAGTATAAAAGAGATCTGTTAAACAGAAATTGAAGATTAGTTGATCACTGGGATTTAAATGGATTGTTGATGGTAAAATAAAAGAACATCAGAGTGCTTTTAAGCCATATGAAGTACTGAAGATCTAAGAGACTGGGTGTAGTTGAAGTTCCAATATACACAAACAGATGGGGAACAAAAAAAAACAGTAGAAAACAATTTGGCAGCTGCATCAGGATAATTGAACATCTGGTGGGACTTAGTAACATCGATGAGAAGTGACATTGGCATTACCCCAGGAGCTGCAAGAAGCCTAAGACAAGGCAGTGAATTCCCTCAGTTTGGCTCAGCTAGTAGGACTCTCACTGGACCAGACAGTTGTGGGTAAAAGTTTCATAGAAACATGTCAATATGTTCATAAAACTAGCAATCTCTGCTGGTGGGAGAATGGGCACTGTCAGTTCTTCTGGCTTTTATATGAGGCTAAGTGCTGTTTGTCGCTTCTGGTGGATGTGAAAGATCACATAATATAATCTAAAGATTTTCCCCTTCAACCAATGCCAATGGAGAACTATTTATCCATTGGCTTCGGTGGGGTTCAACAGAATGCTAAATGTATGCCATGCTTGTGCATTTCAAAGTAATTCACCGCAGGCAATGTTTGTGAAAGCATTTCTGTAAGAAATAATATGGGAAATGCCAAATTCATGCCTTTTCCAACAATTCTCAACAGAATAAATTTGCAGAAAAAGGTGTGGAAAATACACTCTCCATCTTCAAACACTTTTGTTTTGGCACGGTGTGTAGTGCTGGTTTTGTGCTTCTGCGCAACTTTAAGACAAATATTTTGTGTCAAGATATTGTTGCATTCTGATCATCACAGATTTGTAGCAAACCCACTGTGCCTGGCGGAACAAAATGCTTTGCTTTGGGTTGATGTGGTTTGACTAATTTCATGGGTTTAGAAGCAAGGGGGTGACAAATGCATGCTAAAGTTGGATGTTAACATGAAGCCTTTGGTTTAGGAAAGGCACGCCAGTGCCGAGAGGAGAAGTGGAATATTACTACATACCCAGAACATGTAAAGTCATCAACACCATATGTGCGCTCTCTTCCTACAAGCAGCACTACTAGGTCACATTGTGAAAAGGTCATGTCCACCAGCTCTCCTTCAAAGTCTGCACATCATCAGATCCCCTACTGCACACCTTAATGTATTGGAAAACCTTTTATCAGTTAGTTATTGAAAACTGCATTTAAAAAAAAACACCCACATAATCCTTCCAGAAAGCCAAAAGTCGTTTGATACAGAGCAACGTGAAGTCTGGTTTCTGTTTATGCTGACATCATACCTACTAAGTTTTTAAGTGTTGGCTGAATTTGTGTCATATTTCTTCCCAGTGACAACTCCTTCTTTGAGCTAGCTGCACAGTGAGGATGATAGAGTGAGTGATGTGTGAATGTTTTGTTTGACCCGTTTTTCAGAAGTGTAGGAGCTGCTCCTTTCTCAATCTGTTCCCAATTAGCTTGGTTCAAGTCCAGTGTAATGTGTCATGTCCAAAGCTGCGTTTCTACCTCGGGCCTTTGAGCGCTTGCTTGGAATCGGAGGGGTGCGTTCAGCTGACAAGGTTCAGTGCTGAGCATAGGACAGGAAACAGAGGAGGCAAACTCATTTCCCACTTACCAGCTGTAGGATGAGACAGCTAATTTTAGCAGCCAGGCTTTATTAAATCCACTGGCCAACTTCCTGTTTCAAGTGAGAAGTTGGCAAAGTGTAAAGCACCATTGCACAGCCCAGATGGTGCCCATTGGCTGTGCGTAAGTGTTATCATTGGTTGCTGCGATACCCATATGGGAATCCCACGATTGGGAGAATGACAGTAAAACGGAGATGAGGGAGAAACCTCTTCTTTCCTTATCTGGTCTGAAGATTGACTAGGTTAACACATGTCCCCATAATATGGCTCCTCCTGGTTAAAACACTCTTGACTCTTAGTCATCAACTCGAATTGGTATGTCATCTCCATTTTTCATGAAGACTCCAGCCAAAATGTCGCCATCCATTCCCTCCGCACTTGCTGCCTGACCTGCTGAGTTACTCCATCACTTTGTGTTTTGCTTATTATTCCAGAGTCTGCAGTTCTTCCCACAATGTCTCTAGCACTGCTTTGACTGGTGATTATCGCTGTACAGTGCAGTCTTTTCCCAGTGGAAACCAATGTCTTCTTTTCTCTCGTATCTTATTGTCATCTTAATTGAGATCACTTAAGACTATAAACGCCAACAATTAAATCTAGGATCTATCACAGTGTGCAGAAATTAATTTCCTAAACTTTGCTGATGATGCAACAAAATAACTAACATACATTCTTCATCAACACCACCCATAATGGATAAATGAGAATCTGTGCGAGTAGAATATGGTTGACATTAAGTAGTGAAGGTGGTAGCAAGGCAAGAGCAAAGGAGGAAATAACAGGACAAGCAAGGAAACCACAAAAAAGGAATCGGAAGGAGGTGTAAATGATACGAATCATCACCTGAAATATTAAATGTTGAGTATGGAAGGCTGCACAGTTGAAAGGTGAAATGTGTTTCCTGAAAACTACCTGGTGCTTTGTTTAAAAACCGAAGGAAGTTGAGGATGAAAGTGCAAAGGAGAGATATAAGACTCAATGCCAGCTCACAAGATATTCTGGTTGGAAGCAGACATGACAGACTTGTTGTCATCCATATTATCGGTTTGCTTCAGTGTCATCCATATTATCGGTTTGCTTCAGTGATCTTTTTCCTGAGTCAGAAAGATATGGATTCACGTTTATTTCACGAGTTGAGCAAATAATCTGATTGGTAGTGCGATGATGTAAGCAAGCAGCAGAAATGAAAGTGCTAATATTTGGACAAAATACTCAAAAATATTATTTGCTTGACAAGATATCTGTAACGGAATCTATGGAAAGTCTCCTCTGTTCTAGCCTATGTAATCCCTCAGATATTGGAGACAAAAATTCTGCAAATCAATCAAGGCTGTTTGATCCTGCAATGAAGATGACTAAAGATTTTGCTGAAAGTGTTTGTTGGATGTTCCTTGTAGTCCCTCCTTTGTTTCCTAGCTTTAATGTGTTTGAGATTGAAACTGAATCTGTGGCTTAAATAAATGTAAATATTTGTCCAAATAGACTCATTTAATTACTGCAGACTGGAATTTTGCTGTGTGTATTCATAAGATCTAGAGGGGAAAGAATCTAATTTGCGAAATAAATTAAACAAAGGCTTGGTTAATGCTTAACTTCTTTTTGAATGGGTGGTGCAACAGATGTACAATCAAGGATATATTTCAAAGATTACACATTTTAGAAATGTTGCCAGCACTGATGATCCTGAAATGTTGATTTTGTTTTCCTCTCCATGGCTACCACCTGCCCTGCTGAGTTCTTCTAGTATTTTGTTATACCTTGTTTTTTTCTATTTTGTTATGCCTTTTCCAATACCGGAAAATAACTTATTAATGTTCAAAATAGTGCACATTCTGTAAATTTGTAATAAAGGCAAATAACGCAGGAAATACTCATCGCATCATAAAGCATCCACGATGGGAGAAGCTGAGTTAACATTATAAGCTAATGGCTTTTTAAAGGATATGGGATCAAAGAGGAAGAAGTTTGAACTTTATAGCCTTCTATCACAGTGAGGAATGTAGAATCCACTGTGGTGGATGTTTATGTTAACTTTTATGTGGTTGTGTGTCTTGTTCCTTTACACTTAGTATGGCTGTATGCAAACTCAAATTTCACTGTGCCTTAACTGGTACATACTGCATGACAATAAACTGACCTTGAAACCTTGGAACCTTGATCCTTGGACATAAAGATAAACATTTTTTAAGATTAAGGTATATGGATGAAGGAAGTTACAGGCTTACAGCTATACAACATGGAAACAGGCCCTCCACCCCATCTTTTTCATGCTGACCAAGTTGGCCCATATCCCTCTAAACATTTCCGATTCATATATCTGTCCAAATTTATTTTGAAAGTTGTGATTGTATCTGTAATTAAGATCAATAAGGGAAGAAGGGTCATAGAGAGTCATAGAGCAATCACATGTAAACAGGCCCTTCAGCCCACCATGTCCATGCTGACCAAGATGCCCCATATACACAAATCCCACCCGCTGCATTAGGCCCGTATTCTTGTAAATGTTTCTTATTCATGTACCTGTCAAAATGTATTTTAAATGTTGTTATAGTACCTGCCTCAACTACTTTCATTGGCAGTTCATTCAATATAACCACAATTGTGTGTAAAAGTTGCCCCATAGGTTCCTATTAAATCTTTCCCCTCACACCAGGTGCAGGCAAGTTATTTAAGCTGGTCCTCTAGTTCTTGATTCCCCTACCCTGTGCAATCACCCTTCCCATTCCCCTCATGATCTTCTACACGTCTATAAGATCACCCCTCATCCTCCTGTGCTCCAAGAAATTAATTCCTAGCCTGCCCACCCTCTCCCTACATTTCAGGCCCTTGAGTCCTGGCAGCATCCTCGTAAAGTTTTACACTCTTTCCAGCTTAAATAACTCGCCTGCACCTGGCCCATACCCTTCCAAATCTTTCCTGTCCATACACCTGTCTAAATGTATTTTTAATGTTGTAATTGTACCTGCCTCTACGGTTTCCTCTGGCAGCTTGTTCCATATAGGCACCACCTTTCCAAAAAGGGACACACAATGCAGGACTAACTCAATGGGTAAGGAAGCATCTCAGGCGAACATGGATAGGTGATGTTTCGGGTTGGGACCCATCTTCAGACTGAAATGGTCTGGAAGGTTTGAATGATAAGGAGAGGGTGGATAGGTTGGGACTTGTTTCCCAGGCGAGTAGGAAGCTGAGGGGTAACATGACTTCCCAAATATTATATTTAATACAAGAGTTTCGGGTGCAGGGTCTGTTGGGGTGGTTTTCTTCCTGCAGCTAAATTCTGGCCTTGTGGTGGGTAAAGAGCACATGGTTTGAATTGAATTGTTTCGCCCCAGTAAGGAGGAAGTTCAATATGTTTCACCCACTCTGTCCATTTCCCGCGTGTGTGATCGATACAGAAGTTTAGTTTGGTTTAGTTTAGTTTATTGTCATATAGAAACATAGAAACATAGAAAATAGGTGCAGGAGGAGGCCATTCAGCCCTTCGAGATCATGCCTGATCGTCCCCAATGAATAACCCGTGCCTGCCTTCTCCCCATATCCCTTGATTCTACTATCCCCTAGAGCTTTATCTAACTCTCTCTTAAATCCATCCAGTGATTTGGCCTCCACTGTCCTCTGTGGCAGGGAATTCCACAAATACCAAGGTACAGTGAAAAACTTTTGTTGCATGCTATCCAGTCAGTGGAAAGACAATGTATGATTACAATTGAGCCAATAACAGTGTATCGATACATGATAAATGAAACAGTTATTGTGCTAACCAATATACTTCACTGCTTGAGTCATCCTAAAAATGATCCCGGTGTGATTTGGACAACAAAGTGGAAACAAATTGTCTTCGTGGTACTGACACAAAACAGAGCTGAATAACCACATTTCATTCACATTAGCATCACAGTTAAAACATAAGGGGTTCTTAAGGGGTTGGACAAGCTAGATGCTGGAAGATTGTTCCCGATGTTGGGGGAGTCCAGAACAAGGGGTCACAGTCTAAGGATAAGGGGGAATTCCTTTAGGACCGAAATGAGGAAAACATTCTTTACACAGAGAGTGGTGAGTCTCTGGAATTCTCTGCCACAGAAGGTAGTTGAGGCCAGTTCATTGGCTATATTTAAGAGGGCGTTAGATGTGGCACTTGTGGCTAAAGGGATCAGGGGGTATGGAGAGAAGGCAGGTACGGGATACTGAGTTGGATGATCAGCCATGATCACATTGAATGGCGGTGCAGGCTCGAAGGGCCGAATGGCCTACTCCTGCACCTATTTTCTATGTTTCTATGTTTCTATAAGATTACAAAGCATTTATTGTTGGGGAATATTACAAAATGGATTTCAGTGAGAAAGGTCAAGTGTAATCACTCTTTTACAATTCTTTGGAAAGGTAACCAAAAGCATTAGAAATAGGCTGTGTTTTAAATGTCGTGTTTGTGTACTTTTAAGACTTCTTGCAGTAAACTGTTACCGAAGCGACAAACAGCGAAGGTCGATCCCTCCTTTAATTGATGTATGGATACAAATCTGAAAATCAAGGAAATGAGAGGAAGTTCCCACTGACACTGGGATCAGAGTGGTTTACCAGAGTTCCACAGGTGTGAGATGGGACTTTTGTTGTATTTTACATGGAGAATCTGGACTCAGGAACTGGAAATATATATCAAAGTTGGCATAACAGAGTCGGGTATAACGAGTAACAATTCATCCAAGTGCAGAACAACACAAACAGGCCATATGCAGAGCAAAGTGCCAGAGTAACACAACAGGTCAGGCAGCATTTGTGGAGGGAATGCTTTTGAATGAGAGCTGGATGAATTCATTTAAAACCCAATGAAGAAACAATTATTTTTGTATTAGGAATGAAGTGAACATATTTTCCAAGTGGAAGATAAGAAGCCACATGTGGGAGTCATTTAAAGACCATCTGATTAGAGGTCTGGTATGTTTCAGTAAGGAGGAGTCCCTAGGGTCCCTGAAATTGTCCCTAGTACAATACAATACAATACAATACAATACAATACCATTTATTTGTCATTTGAACCTCACATGAAGTTCAAACGAAATTTGGTTTCTGCAGTCCTACAACAAGAAAAGAACCAAGACACACACCAACACAATTTACACAAACATCCATCACAGTGAACCTCCTCCTCACTGTGATGGAAGGCAAAGTCTTGTCTTTCCCATGCCCTCTATTTCTTTCCCGATGTCAAAGTCAAAGCCCCCGGTGGGCGCTAGCAAGTCCCGCGGCCATTTATAGCCGTGCCAGGCGATGTAAGGCCCTGCTCCGGGTCTTGATGTTAGAGCCCCCGGCGGGTGCTAGCAAGTCCCGTGCCCGTTTAAGCCGTGCCGGGCAATGTAAGGCCCTTCTCCAGGTCACTTTCAACCCCGCTATTCGGGCGTGAGAAGTTGCCGTGGGGAAGCTCCGAAAAGCGGTCTCCAACCAGGGACCCGCGAGCTCCCGATGTCACCGTCCACCAGACCTGCAGCTGGAGCCTCTGAGTTCCGAAGTTGGGCCACAGCAGCGCGCCACCACAGCTCTCCACACAACCAAACCGGCCCACTCCGCGATGGTAGGTCCGCAGCTCCGCCGGCTCCGCGACTGGAGCCCCCAGGTCGTTCCGGTTGGAGGCCGCTCCACGGTGCTAGGCCCCAACGACAATGGAGTCCCGACAGGGAAATGGTCGGGTTCCCGTACAGGGAAGAGATTTAAAAGTTTCCCCCACCCACCCCCCCACCCCCCCGCCCCCAACACAAACACAGTTAAAAACCCACTACAAACTATATCCTCAACGGGACAAAAAAAAAATACAGACGGACTGCAGAGGCTGCTGCGACGTCGGTCGCGCCGCCCACACATTCGCCACCCACAGTTCGCCGCCCACACGCCCAGTGTGTAGGATAAAGCTTGTGTATGGGTGATCGCTGGTCAGCATGGATTCAGAGACACCTGTTTCCATACTGTATCTCCGAACGAAACAAAACTAAAAATGTGTAAGGTGTTTCATTTTGGAAAATCAAACCAGGGAGGACCATGACAGTGACAAAGACAAACAGACTACAGGCGAGCCGCAGCTGCAGGGCAGCGCCGCCACTTCCGAAACACTCGCACTCACACACACACACATACGCTCACACACACACACACACACACACACACACACACACACACACACACACACACACACACACACACACACACACACACACACACACACACACACGCTCACACACGCTCACACACACATACGCTCACACACACACATACGCTCACCCTCACACACGCACAAACACACACACACACACATTAACACACACACACACATTAACACACACTTACATACACACACACACACTTACATACACACACACTCACACACACACACACGCACTCACATACTCACACACTCACATACACTCACACACACACACTCACGCACTCACACACACATATACACACACACACTCACACACCCACAGACTCACACACACATGCACTCACACACACATACGCACTCACACACACATACACACTCACACTCACATACACATACACACACACACACACTGATTCACACACCATATATATGACAGTAAGCTTTCATGAATCTACTCACACTGCTGAGTGCAGCCTCTCCACTATGGGGTTTCCGCAGTCAGTGGCACTTCCGCAATCAGTGTGACCTCTGCACTTACCAGAAATTACGCAATCAGCGCGACCTCTGCACTCACCAGAAATTACGCAATCAGCGAGACCTGTCCACTAAGCAGAAGCCATGAAATGAGCGGGATTTTTGGACTATACACAGTCGGACCTAATAAACTATTTATTCCTTCCAAACACAGTTGGACCTAATAAAGCATTAATTCCTTCCAAACACAGAGACCTAATAAAGCACTGCAGTTTCAAGCACAGGCAGGGCAGAAGGCCAAACAACTCATGGCATTGTCATCAAGGGCTAACAAATCATTTATTGCAAGTACATTGCAGACTCACAGTTCAGTTGATTCACAGCTTAGAATGACAGTCGTGGCCTCTCCCTTGTAATCTTGCAGAGTGACTGACTCACATCCAGGCATCCGGGGTTTTATAGTCCTGCCACCCCCCCCCCCCCTTAGGGGGTTACCTTCAACTCGGTGATTGACAGGCGAGAGGACCAATCAGTTGATCTCAAAGTGTTTTAAACACTCATAACTTTTTTCTTTTTCATTGATGGGAAAAATCCTCTGGTCTGTCTCAGTGGAGGAGGACTGTGAGTAAGATGACCAAAAATCACAGCAATACAGGAATCAATATACAGCGCAGACAGGAAGTGGTCAAGATGAAACGTTTAATTATATAGATATACAATAATGAGGGTAATTGATAGGGTGAATGCACCTGGTCTTTTACCCAGAGTAGGATAATCAAGAACCAGAGGACATAGGGTTAAAGTGAGAAGGAAATTAGTTAATAGGAACCTTTTCAAAGGGTGGTGGGTGCATGGGATGAACTGCCAGAGGAGGTGGTCAGCAAGGTACATAAACAATATTTTAAAGATAGACAGGTACATAGATAGGAAAGGTTTTGAGGGAAATGAGCCAAATGTGGGTAAATGGACTACCTTAGATGGGGTATCTTAGTCCATATGGATGAGTTGGGCTGTAAGGCCTGTTTCCGTGCTTTTGACGATGACCCTATCGCTAACCCTAAATTCGCTTGAATTTAGAAGATTGAGGGGGGATCTTATAGAAACTTACAAAATTCTTAAGGGGTTGGACAAGCTAGATGCTGGAAGATTGTTCCCGATGTTGGGGGAGTCCAGAACAAGGGGTTACAGTCTAAGGATAAGGGGGAATTCCTTTAGGATCGAGATGAGGAAAACATTCTTTACACAGAGAGTGGTGAGTCTCTGGAATTCTCTGCCACAGAAGGTAGTTGAGGCCAGTTCATTGGCTATATTTAATAGGGCGTTAGATGTGGCACTTGTGGCTAAAGGGATCAGGGGCTATGGAGAGAAGGCAGGTATGGGATACTGAGTTGGATGATCAGCCATGATCACATTGAATGGCGGTGCAGGCTCGAAGGGCCGAATGGCCTACTCCTGCACCTATTTTTCCATGTTTCTATGTTTCTATGACCCTATGTATATTAAAAACAAGTGGGTAACTAGGGAGAAGGTATGACCACTTAGTATAAAATATATGTTTTATGCTTGGATTCAGATGGTGTGGGCAAGATATTAAATTAGTACTTTGCATCTGTATTCACCAAGGAGGAGGCATGGAGGATCAGTGTGGGGCACACTTCTGTGCGAGGGCAGTCTGAGATCAAGAGGGAGGTGGTGTCGGAGCCTTTGAAAAGCTTCTAGGTGGATAATTCCCCAGGGTCTGATGGGATCTATCCGAGGATATTGAGCGAGCAGAGAGAGGAGATTGTAAGGGCCTTGATGAAGATCTTTGTATTCTCTCTAGCCACAGGTGAGATTCCAGAGAACTGGAGAGTAGCTCATGTTTTTATTTTGTTCAAGAAGGGAAGTAAAGATAATCCAGGAAATTATAGGACGGTGAGCCTTATCTCAGGGCAGGTCATGGAGAGGATTCTTCGGGATACGAATTATTCTCATTTGGAAGAAAATAGGCTAATTAGGAACTGTTAGCACAGTTTTATCCACAGCAGGTCATGTCTTACGAAGTGGAGAGAATCTTTTGAGGAATGTTTGAAAGTAATTGATGAGGGTAGGGCAGTGATGATGTCTCCATAGATTTTAGTAAGGCATTTGATAAAGTCCCTCATATTGGACTGATCCATAAGATTGAGATGAATAGGATCCTCAATGACTGTTTTCTCCCACACTCAAAAGACGTACAAGTTTGTACGTTAATGTAGGTTGGCTTACATTAAAGGTTAACACAATGAAGTGTTAATTGTTCCTAGTGTTTGTAGAATAGTGTTAATGTGCGGGGATCGCTGGTCGGTGCGGACTTGGTGGGCCGAAGGGCCTGTTTCCACGCTGTATCTCTAGACCAAACTAAACTTTTTAAGTTAGAGGGGGAAAGTTTAAAAAGGGTGCTTTTTTTACACAGAGAGTGCCTGGAATGCTTTGCCAAGGGCGATGATGAAAGGATAAATGACAGTGGCATTAAACAGGCTTTAAGATAGGCACATGGATATGCAGGGAATGGAGGGATATGGATCATGTGCAGGCAGGAGAGATTAGTTTAACTTGGCATCAGATTCAGCACCGACATTATGGGCCATAAGGCTGTTCCTATGTTTGCTCTATGTATTCAGTAGACTACATGTGGAAAATCTATTTCCATTTCCAAGTGAGTCAGAAGATTGGAATATAAGTGAAAAATGACCTGAAATATTGATAATGTAACTTAGAAGGAATATCTTTGCAAAGCTAGAGAACAATGCACATAGAGTGTTTATGGAAGAAAGTATTTGCACCTTAGGTGGAAAGGCAAAAGGGTTGACTGAGTGGGGTGAGAAAATGTATGAAGAATGTATGAAGAATGAGAAGGGGATCAAATGGAACATGAATATTACTATTTGATTTGGATGGTTTATCTTCTTCACTTTATTTTCGAATAACCTCTAACTAGTCACAGATTGTGAAACATAACTGGGAAACATAATTTAAAAGTCTAATATTGTTTGCATGGCTATGAATAATCATGATGCTTGAATATTTTTAAAGCATCACTGGAGGAAATGAGTACAACCATTTTCGAGAGGTTTCTTTTCACTTGCTGTCTATGGCAGCCCTGATCCAGGCATAAATGTTCTTTTCAGGCTCAATATTCATCGATCATGATTAAAGTGGATGTAAGTAACTGATAGCTTAACAGGGACTGTAAGTGGAGAGGGATCTGGTGAAGTGTATAGCCAAAAGTTATACAGATCCTGAAACGCATATGGAGCCAGAGATTGGGTTACAGTCTTGTCCTACTCTCCTTGATAACTGCTGCTTTATGTCAGACATTCACCTTCAATAAAGCACAGTCTTAGGCAGCCAGGCATTTACCGGTTCTTAGTCATCTGGTGACTTTTCACAAAAGAAAACAAATCAGCAGCTGAAGCCCAGTAGCCTACTAATATAATATTCTGACTGAAGGTTTATAATAAGGTGAGATGTGCAGGGAGTGTCAGATATGAGACATATAACGAGCTTGGTTGTGTAGCATTCAGAATCCCACGGTGAAGCTGTATAATGAAGGTACCATATGTTACAGCGAGAGGCCTTTAATAGCATCATGTAAAAAAGACAGGATGTAATAGAGAGACCACTATAACTGAAAGGCCTGTGGTGAATTGGGGTTGTACAGCTGAGTGTTTTATAAGGTGTACATACAAACATCAAAGGACCGATTGCCACTCAGGGTGGGCATGACGGGTGTGGGGAGCATGAGACTATATGTATGATATTGTTGGTTTGGGACCCAGGCCAGATCTCGTCAGCATTTGAAGGATCTTCACATTTGGAATGTCTGCCCATTGAAGCTCAACAATGTTTGGTGATTCATTTAAAGCAGGAATGCATTTTTCAAGTGAAATCATGTCCTCCATGTCTTTTTAAGATGCTGAATATGAATTATTTGAGAAATTAGAAAGCAGATCCTTGGGTCTTCAGACTTCGCCCGCGAGGTGTTTCCAAAATAAATAATGATTACGTGGGAACTCCTGTTGCCCATCAATGATCGAGTGACTGTCAGGCATGTTGGTCATAGGTTTGGTGGAATCAATGGTCAACAGGGATAAAGAGATGTAATTGGTCACCAGGCATGGAGCGATGTAATTCATCATGAGGCATGGAGAAATGTCATTGGGCACCAGGCATTAGAGATGTCATTGGTCACTGGGCCTGGAGCGATGTCATTGGTCACCAGGCAAAAGGCATGGAGAAATGTCATTGGTCACCAGGGAGGGAATGGAGTCATTAGTAACCAGGGATGGGGAGATGCTATTGGACACTGGGCATGGATTATTGGGCAAGGGAAAGTATAATTGATCACCAGTCATGGATTCATGTTTCATAGGTTGTCAGTTCCAGGATTTTTATCTCATGAATCCAGACACAGAGCAGGAAACAAATCCACTAGCTCAGAAAAGGTGATAGAAACATAGAAACATAGAAATTAGGTGCAGGAGTAGGCCATTCGGCCCTTCGAACCTGCACCGCCATTCAATATGATCATGGCTGATCATGCAACTCAGTATCCCGTACCTGCCTTCTCTTCATACCCTCTGATCCCCTTAGCCACAAGGGCCACATCTAACTCCCTCTTAAATATAGCCAATGAACTGGCCTCAACTACCCTCTGTAGCAGAGAGTTCCAGAGACCCACCACTCTCTGTGTGAAAAAAGTCCTTCTCATCTCGGTCCTAAAGGATTTCCCCCTTATCCTTAAGCTGTGACCCCTTGTCCTGGACCTCCCCAACATCGGGAACAATCTTCCTGCATCTAGCCTGTCCAACCCCTTAAGAATTTTGTAAGTTTCTATAAGATCCCCTTTCAATCTCCTAAATTCCAGAGAGTATAAACTGAGTCTATGCAATCTTTGTTCATAAGACAGTCCTGACATCCCAGGAATCAGTCTGGTGAACCTTCTCTGCACTCCCTCTATGGCAATAATGTCCTTCCTCAGATTTGGAGACCAGAACTGTACACAATACTCCAGGTGTGGTCTCACCAAGACCCTATACAACTGAAGGAGAACCTCCCTGCTCCTATACTCAAATCCTTTTGCTATGAAAGCTAACACACCATTTGCTTTCTTCACTGCCTGCTGCACCTGCATGCCTACTTTCAATGACTGCTGTACCATGACACCCAGGTCATGCTGCATCTCCCCTTTTCCTAATCGGCCTCCATTTAGATAATAGTCTATTTTCCTATTTTTGCCACCAAAGTGGATAACCTCACATTTATCCACATTATACTGCATCTGCCAAACATTTGCCCACTTACCCAGCCTATCCAAGTCACCTTGCAGTCTCCTAGCATCCTCCTCACAGCTAACACTGCCCCCCAGCTTAGTGTCATCCACAAACTTGGAGATATTGCCTTCAATTCCCTCATCCAGATCATTAATTTATATTGTAAATAGCTGGGGTCCCAGCACTGAGCCTTGCGGTACCTCACTAGTCACTGTCTGCCATTGTGAAAACGACCCGTTTACTCCTACTCTTTGCTTCCTGTTTGCCAGCCAGTTCTCTATCCACATCAATACTGAACCCCCAATGCTGTATGCTTTAAGTTTATATACTAATCTCTTATGTGGGACCTTGTCGAAAGCCTTCTGGAAGTCCAGATACACCACATCGACTGGTTCTCCCCTATCCACGCTACTAGTTACATCCTCGAAAAATTCCACAAGATTCGTCAGACATGATTTACCTTTCGTAAATCCATGCTGACTTTGTCCAATGATTTCACCACTTTCTAAATGTGCTGCTATCCCATCTTTAATAACTGACTCCAGCAGTTTCCCCACTACCGATGTTAGACTAACTGGTCTGTAATTCCCCATTTTCTCTCTCCCCCCTTCCTAAAAAAAGGGGTTACGTTTGCTACCCACCAATCCTCAGGAACTACTCCAGAATCTAAAGAGTTTTGAAAGATTATCACTAGTGCATCCACTATTTCCGGAGCTACTTCCTTAAGTACTCTGGGATGCAGCCTATTTGGCCCTGGAGATTTATCAGCCTTTAATCCATTCAATTTACCCAACACCACTTCCCGACTAACCTCGATTTTACTAAATTCCTCCTTTGACCCGCGGTCCCCTGCTATTTCCGGCAGATTATTTATGTATTCCTTAGTGAAGACGGAACCAAAGTAGTTATTCAATTGGTCCGCCATATCCTTGTTCCCCATGATCAACTCACCTGTTTCTGACTGCAAGGGACCTACATTTGTTTTAACTAATCTCTTTCTCTTCACATATCTATAAAAACCTTTGCAGTCAGTTTTTATGTTCCCTGCCAGTTTTCTTTCATAATCTATTTTTCCTTTCCTAATCAAGCCCTTTGTCCTCCTCTGCTGGTCTCTGAATTTCTCCCAGTCCTCTGGTATGCTGCTTTTTCTGGCTACTTTGTATGCTTCATCCTTTGCTTTGATACTATCCCTGATTTCCCTTGTTATCCACGGATGCACTACCTTCCCTGATCTATTCTTTTGCCAAACTGGGATGAACAATTTTTGTAGTTCATCCATGCAGTCTTTAAATGTCTTCCATTGCGTATCCACTGTCAACCCATTTAGAATTGATTGCCAGTCAATCTTGGCCAATTCACGTCTCATACCCTCAAAGTTACCTTTCCTTAAGTTCAGAACCATTGTTTCTGAATTAACAATGTCACTCTCCATCCTAATGAAGAACTCAACCATATTATGGTCACTCTTGCCAAAGGGGGCACGCACAATAAGACTGCTAACTACCCCTTCCTCATTACTCAATATCCAGTCTAAAATAGCCTGCTCTCTCGTTGGTTCCTCTACATGTTGATTTACATAACTATCCCGCATACTTTCCAAAAAATCCTCTTCCTCAGCGCCCCTGCCATTTTGATTCACCCAATCTATATGTAGATTGAAGTCACCCATTATAACAGTTTTGCCTTTGTCGCACGCATTTCTAATTCCCTGTTTGATATCATCCCCAACTTCACTACTACTGTTAGGTGGCCTGTACACAACTCCCACTAGCGTTTTCTGCCCCTTAGTGTTTCGCAACTCTACCCATACCGATTCCACATGCTCCAAGCTAATGTCCTTCCTTTCCATTGCGTTAATCTCCTCTCTAACCAGCAACGCTACCCCACCTCCTTTTCCTTTCTCTCTATCCCTCCTGAATATTGAATATCCCTGGATGTTCAGCTCCCACCCTGAAGCCATGTCTCCATGATCCCAACTATATCATACTCATTAATAGCTATCTGCACATTCAACTCATCCACCTTATTACAGATACTCCTTGCATTGAGACACAAAACCTTCAGGCTTGTTTTTACAATGCTCTTACCCCTTATACAATTTTGTTGAGAAGTGGCCCTTTTTGATTTTTGCCCTGGTTTTGTCTGCCTATCACTTTTTCTTTTCGCCTTGCTCCCTATTGCTTCTACCCTCGTTTTACACCCACCTGCCTTTCTGCTCTTGTACCCATCCCCCTGCCACATTAGTTTAAATCCTCCCCGACAGCACTAGCAAACACTCCACCAAGGACATTGGTTCCATTCCAGCCCAGGTGCAGGCCGCCCTGTTTGTACTGGTCCCACCTCCCCCAGAAATGGTTCCAGTGCCCTAAAAATTTGAATCCCTCCCCCTTGCACCATTTTTCAAGCCACGTATTCATCTGCAATATCCTCCTATTTCTACTCTGACTGGCCCGTGGTACTGGTAATAATCCAGAGATTATTACCTTTGAGGTCCTACTTTTAAGTTTATCTCTTAGCTCCCTAAATTCACCTTGTAGGACCTCATCCCTTTTTTTACCTATATCGTTGGTGCCAACGGGGGAATGCTGTCTGAAATTCACACCAGCGATGAACAGGAAGGTAAAAGATGGTTGCACTACGGTAAGTTCTTTAGAGAGCGGGGGGCGGGGGGGGGGGGGGGGGATAGGAGTGAAGGGGAGAGAAAGGGTGAGAAGGGGAGGGAGAAGTAGTGGAGACACTTTTAAGAAGCCAGATAATAAAGTTTAGCGGGCATTTAACCTACTAATTTTCTTAGTCTTTTCCTTGGTCCTGAAAACTCCAATGAGCCAATTAAAATGCCTGGTCAGTGAAGGAGATTGCGTACGGCTGCCCTCGACTGCCTATAACTACATAGCGACCCCACTCCACTGCACTACGAGTTCAAAAGAACCATGCCGACCAATTTTTACTCGCGGAAAATTTTTCAACATGCTGAAAAATTTCCCCGACAAAATTGAGGCCGCGAGTTTGCGGGAACTTCCCTCGAGCATGAAGAAGAGTTCCTGTGACCTCATAAGACCTCCTAGGACCACCATGCTGCTAGTTTGAGTCGAGGGCAAACTCTTCTAAACTCGCAAATACGTCGCCACAGTGGGAGAGTCCCTTAATTGCACCATGTTGCTTTCCCCAATCAGCTGGCCCGACACTACCCATTGGACCAGTTGAATAACAAGGGAACTTATGGCAGACTATTTATTGACTATAGGTTTGCCTTTGACACCATAATCACAGTCAAATCTCCCATCTCCAATCTCCTAGGTCTAGGATTGAGCATGCCCCTCTGCCACTGGATTCTCGACTTCCTGACCCATAGACCACTATCAACAAGCAGCATTATGTACACATTTAACCAAATCAGAAGTTTTCTGAGTTTAGTTTAGTTTAGTTCAGAGATACAGCGTGGAAACAGGCCCTTCAGCCCACTGAGTCCACACTGACTAGCGATCCCTGCACATTAACACAATCCCACACACCCTATGGACAATTTACACTTATACCAAGTAAACAAACCCAAGCCAATTAACCTACAAACCTGTACAGTACATGTTAGGAGTCTCTTTGATCTTCTGCAAGGACATTTTGTTAGCTCTAATATCTTAAAGGGTGTTAACCAATGATGGACTGGGCAGTGCTCACCACTTTTTGCAATCTTCTTTATTGCTGGCCGTTCGAGTTGTCAAACCAGACCATGATGCAACCAGTCCATATGTTCTCTACTGTATTGTGAATACAGAGTGCCCAAACAGTGGTGATGAACTTTGCGTCAGTGATCAGGAGTAAATAGAAGTGGAGCGGTTGGCAATAACATAGAAACATAGAAACATAGAAAAATAGGTGCAGGAGTAGGCCATTCGGCCCTTCGAGCCTGCACCGCCATTCAATATGATCATGGCTGATCATCCAACTCAGTATCCCGTACCTGCCTTCTCTCCATACCCCCTGATCCCTTTAGCCACAAGTGCCACATCTAACGCCCTCTTAAATATAGCCAATGAACTGGCCTCAACTACCTTCTGTGGCAGAGAATTCCAGAGACTCACCACTCTCTGTGTAAAGAATGTTTTCCTCATCTCGGTCCTAAAGGAATTCCCCCTTATCCTTAGACTGTGACCCCTTGTTCTGGACTCCCCCAACATCGGGAACAATCTTCCAGCATCTAGCTTGTCCAACCCCTTAAGAATTTTGTAAGTTTCTATAAGATCCCCCCTCAATCTTCTAAATTCCAGTGAGTACAAGCCGAGTCTATCCAATCTTTCCTCATATGAAAGTCCTGACATCCCAGGAATCAGTCTAGTGAATCTTCTCTGTACCCCCTCTATGGCAAGGATGTCTTTCCTCAGATTTGGAGACCAAAACTGTACGCAATACTCCAGGTGTGGCCTCACCAAAACCCTGTACAACTGCAGTAGTACCTCCCTGCTCCTATACTCAAATCCTTTCGCTATGAATGCTAACATACCATTTGCTTTCTTCACTACCTGCTGCACGTGCATGCCTACTTTCAATGACTGGTGTACCATGACACCCAGGTCTCGTTGCATCTCCCCGTTTCCTAATCTGCCACCATTCAGATAATAGTCTACCCTCATGTTTTTGCCACCTAAGTGGATAACCTCACATTTATCCACATTATACTGCATCTGCCATGCATCTGCCCATTCACTCAGCCTATCCAAATCACCCTGCAGCCTCCAAGCATCCTCCACACACCTAACTATACCCCCCAGCTTGGTGTCATCTGCAAACTTGGAGATGTTGCATTGAATTCCCTCGTCCAAATCATTAATATATATTGTAAATAGCTGGGGTCCCAGCACTGAGCCTTGCGGTACCCCACTAGTCACTGCCTGCCATTCTGAACATATCTGTATTTGCACACAAAGCTTTGTTCTAATTATGCATAATGCAGGGAACACTTAGAAACATTGAGAGACATGCTGGACTCCAAGTCCATGCGCATATTACTTCTTCAGCACGTGTGTGATTACATCATCTCTATACACAACAGGTACAGACACACAACTCTGCTTTTTTACTTTTGAAGCGTGATTCATATTTCAACATTATGTACAGATTTAACCCAATCAGTCATTTTCTGATTCCCTTTGATCCTCTGCAAGGACAATTTTGTTAGCTGTCATTTGTTAGGGGGTGTTGCTACACAAATACTATCACATTGTTGGAACTTCATCTTGTGACTTAAGTCATAACTTTGTTTCTGCTACAGCTGCTTCTCTTCCACTCCTCTCCAGATTTGGTTGAACCATGTTCAATACAGTTTTCTACACATTCAGAAGAAGTACCGCCTGCTGTGAAATTGAATACCATTCACTGGTATAGCGTTTAGCTTGCTAATTGATCTAACTTGAACACCCTCATAATACTTATCTCTCCAGTGATTCTTAATACTATTTGACAATGGAGAGCATGATGATATAAGAAACCAACTATGTAGAAGTGATCATTTAGTTTTATGAAGTGGCCGTATAGAAATGAATGAAACCGAGGACAGTTATCGGAGACTAACACTTCTGCTTGCCATCATATGGGAAAATTGATTCAGTTCTTCAATAGTACACTCTTTTGTGGAACGGGATCTGGAATGTTTCACCTTAATCCACTTTGAGTGATTATTTATGATTGCTAAGAAGTTATTAAACTGCTTCTCGAACTACTCTTTTGAAAGCCCTCTGCCTTTTCCAGCACAATGGGAATGTTTTCACCGGTTTGGCTCTGCAATCTTGACAGATGGTGTACCAGTGACCCTATGTTATGTCAGCTCAGGATATAGTTCAGCCTTGAGGAATTCACAAGTCACTAACCCAAAAATCTGAAATGCAGAATAATATTTGCTCTTGCAGAATTTATGCGGGGAAAAATTTAAACAAATAAACGCAAAATGTAAAGGAAACAACAATATTTCTCTAATTTAATATTTATGCCATTCATATTTATTCACGAGTGCAGAAAATATTTGTTTTAGCGTGGTAGGTTAATTGTGTGGTGCTTTATATCTATAAATTATCACATGTATATATTATATGATAATTGTTATTTGTTGCGAGTTATATAATCCAACTATCTTATATATAATTGGTAAATCGACTGCTTTTTGAGATATCATCAAACATTCTTGTATATATTTGATATGCCTACTGTTATCATCTTCCAGTCTTCAGTTTGTTTGGCTCCAAATTGCAGCATCTACAGTGTGTCGCCAAACCTTGTCGCTGTCCACTTAAGAGATTTGCTTTTGAAAATGTCAAGACATTTGGCATTGCCCCCAAACCCCGAACCAGTAGCTGTGGGACTATCAGTATTGGTGAGAGAAATCTATCCAACTGGATTGCATTTTCACTTATAAGATGAGATTCAATGGGAAAGAAGGTTTCATCTCATGAAAAATTGCAATAAGATAGTTCACTATGAGCGCACCCCCTCTATAATACAGGGATCACCTGTTTCAGAGTATCGAAGTGAGATCGACCGACTGACCATATGATGCCAGCACAACAACCTGGCTCTCAAAATCAGCAAATCCAAAGAACTGATTGTGGACTTTGGAAGAGGAAGGTTGAGGACCCACAACCCTGTTTATATCAATGGGATGATGGTGGAGAGAGTAAAAAACTTCAAATTCCTGGGTGTGCATATTTCCGACGATCTTTCCTGGACTCAGCAATCATAAAGAAAGCACATTAGCGCCTCTACTTCCTGAGAAGATTACGGAGATTTGGTATGTCAATGAGGATTCTCTTGAACTTTTACAGGTGCACAGTAGATAGCATACTGACTGGTTGCATCGTGGCCTGGTTTGGCAACTTGAACGTCCAGGAGCGGAAAGGACTGCAAAAAGTTGTGAACACTGCCCAGGCCATCACCGGCTCTGACCTCCCTATCATCGAAGGGATCTATCGTAGTCGCTGCCTCAAAAAGGCAGCCAACATCATCAAAGACCCACACCATCTTGGCCACACACTCATCTCACCACTGCCATCGGGCAGTAGGTACAGGAGGCTGAGAACTGTAACGGCCAGGTTCAGGAATAGCTTCTTCCCTACAGATATCAGGCTATTAAACACTACAACCTCGTAAGCTATGAACTACAATAGACTATTATTATTATTACTATTATTATTATTACACTGTTATTGTTTGTTCTTTATTTTCTGAGTTTTTGTTATATTATTTATTATGATCATATATTCTGTTGTGCTGCAGCAAGTAAGAATTTCATTGTTCTTTCTGGGACATATGACAATAAAACACTCTTGACTCTTGACGACTATTTATCTACCTACTCTTTGAGATATTTATATATTCTTAAGCAAACCACAAAATTCATGGCTATTGCCTTCATGGAATGTTCAATCTGAAATTCTTTTAAAAATGTTCTTCTCGATATGACAACTTTGGTTCCCATTTAACACAATTTTATTCTATCAGTCATTAACATCATTCGTTAAAATATAGTCTCATGCCTGCAGTTTGACAAATCTGAGTTATTCCACACATTTAGAATTTCCTTCATATTCTCATTTTTTAATAATATTATTTGATGTCTTCTTGCCTCTTTCCATTGCTGGAACCATATACTGTATCTGAATTCTTATCTTATATCTTTAAGACCATATCTGCAACTGCAATGTTCAATTGTGATGTCATCTGTGATAAGAGAATAAATCATCTTTATATTCTTGGTTTGCTAATTGCTACTGTTAAATTTGGACCACAGTTGCTAATAAAAGCATATGATCCGTGACTAATGGAAAATGGTAGCCCAGAAAGAACTGATGTACCATTTTCACTCCAAAGACAGTTGCTGATGCTTTTACCTGTTTAAGAATAGTTTTACTCACCTGTCATCGTTTTGTATGGTAAATTCTTTGTTTTAATAATTGTTTGTTGTACTACAACTTCATATTCTGAAGCTTCACAGGCATGTTTTAACATTTCAGTTGTATTGTAGAGAAACCAACAAAGGCTCAGTACCGAGACTGCTCTTCCATAAGTCGTATGCTGCTTGATGTTCTTTGCCCCAATTCCATTTTTCATCTCTCTTCAGTAAATGATATAACGGTGTCAGTATTGTTGCTAGATCTGCCAAACATGTAGCATAGCTATAGACCGGCATGATCTAAGTTGTGAAACGTTATCAATTTTACTCACCTTCACAATTGCTTAATCAATTTGCATCTACATTTCGTCAAAGATAAACATCTTGGTTCTGTACAAATTCATAGTTCCATCTTTTAACCATCACACGACTGTTCATGTGGCTAACTGAATGCTTCCAAGGTTTGAAGATTTTCTTCTGTAGTTCTTGTGAATATTAGTAATTTTGCTATTGTAGGCATTATTATATTTTGCCCATTTTAACCTGAAAGACTTTCTGTGTTGATTTCATATTATATTACTGAGTTGGATGATCAGCCATGACCATATTGAATGGTGGTGCAGGGTCAAAGGACCGAATGGCCTACTCCTACACCTATTTTCTATGTTTCTATAAGGTAATTGTGTTCAAGAATAAAGGGCCTATCCCACTTAGGCATTTTTTTCAGCGACTGCTGGTGACTGTCACGGTCATAGCAGGTCACCAACAACCTACCACCTAGTCGACGTCAAGCTACGACAAGCTACAGACAACTGGCGACCCTTTAGGATGTCCACCTACGACCACACCTACGACAACCTACGACCACACAGGTGACAACCTACAATAACCAAAGTCAACCTACCTCCACCAGTGACAAGCTACGACAAGCAACGACCCTGTCGACGACAACTGAAAACAAATGAGGACAATTCAGTCACCGCTTGATGTAGGTTGATGTAGGTAGTCGCAAATGAAATTCACCGAAGTCAACTCCCGGCGACAACCTATGTCGCCTGCCGCCAACCTGCATCATCCTGGTGACAACCTACAACAGCACCTACGACAGAAGACAAGCTACGTCAAGCTCAAAGTCGCCAAAAAGTTTTGAACATTTCAAAATCCAGCAGCGACCAGAAAATGTTATGAATCTTTAGGCGACCTGAGGAGACTACTCACGACCATACAGGCGTCACCCCGTGACCATGTGGCGACAATCTAGTCACTTGTAGTCGACGAAAAAATCGCCTAAGTAGGACAGGGGCTTCAAGCAATATGTTCTTATAAGAGATCTATTATAGGCCTGTGGCCTATAACATCCTGAAGCCGTGGTCTGTGCAGCTTCTAGCCGCGGGCGGGGTATGGACTTTCCATCCGGAGCCTGGAATCCCTTGCCGGGGATCTCCGGAGAAGAGCTCCGACCGCTGCCTGCGGCCTATAACATCCTGAAGTCGCGGTCTCGGTAAGAAAGCGGCGATTCAGGACCTCCAAGCCGCGGAGTGCGTTTGACCTTCCCGACGTCGGAGTTTCAATCATCCCGACGAGAGGCCCATCCATCGGGCTGTCCATAGCAGTGATTACGGAAGGTTCATGGCCCCGACCACGGGTGAACAAGGAGGAGGACTGACTAAACTTTGTGCCTTCCACCACAGTGAAGAATGCTGTGGTGGATGTTTGTGTTAAATCTTATTGTGTATTGTGTGTTTTTCTTAATTGTATCGCTGTAGGCAAATTCATTTCACTGCGCCTTCGGGTTTATGTGATGAATAAAATTGAGTTTGACTTTGACTTTGGTGACCATTTTGACTCCTGCCAATGCAACATCATTCATCTTAAACAGATTTGTTCAATGTCACCTTATAGCTATTATAAAGTCAAACAATCTTTTTCAGTTTAGGTATTACTACAATTGCTGTTACTAAGTCACTCCAGGTTGACTTCATTAGAACTCCACTTTATTCTAATTAATCAAACTGATGATTTCCTCACTATATTTTGACCAGTCATAGCTTATTGTATCGTTGTTCCAGATGTGGACTCTTATACATCGGTGAGACCAAACGTAGACGGGGCGATCGGTAGACTGGGCGATCGTTTCACTGATCTCCTGTTGCTAAACACTTTAATTCTCCTTCCCATTCCCACACAGACCTCTCTGTCTTGGTCTCCTCCATTTAAATTGGAGGAACAGCATCTCATATTTCGCTTGGGCAGGCAGCTTACAACCCAATGATATGTATATTGATTTCTCCAACTTCAGGTAGCCCTGGCATTCCCAAGTCGCACTAGCTTCTCATTTTCGCAAACTGCGAACGATAACCTGTTTCCTTTATCATCGTTACTTTTTTGCATATCTTTCACTTATTGTCCTTTATCTCTCTTCATCATCACCTATATCTCTAACCAGTCTGAAGAAGGATCTCGATCCAAAATGTTACCCATTCCTTCTCTTCAGAGATGCTGCCTGTCCCACTGAGTTACTCCAGCTTTTTGTGTCTACCTTCGGTTTAAACCTGAATCTGCAGTTCCTACGCAGAGCTTATTGTATATTTGTTTTGTACTGAGCTTGGTATATTTTTGAATGATTTCCCAAAAGTATGTTCAAACTGTGAGGGATAAGATGATTAAACCACCATCATTGTGAGGGGCCGAGTGGTTGTAGCCACCGACCTTGTGATGGGCCGAGTAGTTGGAATCACCAACCTTGTGATTCGAACAAACTGTTACTGTCCTTCAGAGCTGTTGATAACAATGTAGAATAACAAGATGAGGTAAGGAATGTAGCTGACAACACACAAGCTAGTCTTTAGGTCAAAGGCAATTAAGTAGGTTAGGGCAACAGCGACTGAGCATGCTTAATGAAATAAATGAATATTAACTTTACGCCCCTCATGACAAAGAACCTAATTTAAATGTACATGCGATGTATGATGTGGGAGAAGAGGGAATGATTGATGACGCACAGAGGGGAGGGTTGGAAGATTGTGAACCTCGGTACCCTGATTGGAAAGGGAGGCGTCCGATCAATAAAGACTGTATACTGAATTGTATAAAAATAGACATTTTTCCTTTGCTCGGTGTGTCTCAACTTGGAGAGGCACCCAATTCTGCAGACTTGCAATAAAGCATTTCTTGTTCCCATGATTTAGTCTCCGAGTAGTGATTGTGAGCACAAAACTACATCTCACAAAACTAAAGGTACAAACTAAAGTTCAAACGGATTTTAGTTTATATAGCCAATCTTTGGTCATCATTATTGATTAGTATAATTAACCATAACCATTGGGATCTATATTTATTGGCTATGGTAATTTGCAAAGCATTTCACCTGGTCTAATGTTTTGTTACCTGGCCTCAATATATTTTTGTGTTAGATGTATTATTTTTCAGTGTTATTTTGCAAAATTGTCTTAAATATCTGCCCGTATTATAATGTGATTAAATAATCTGCTGCCATTTTGATGTCCATGGCAATAAACCTACCATTTAACCATACGTTACTCTGTATGGTTAAATAGTTGTTCTTTTTTGCCATTCCTCCTGCTGGTATAAGTGTTACAAAAACCAAATAAATAATTGTTCCGCTGCTCCAGGTGTCAACTTCTCTACATCGGCAAGACCAAGCGCAAGCTCAGCAATCGTTTCGCTGAGCACCTCCGCTCTTCACCTACCCGATCTCCCGGTGGCTCAGCACTTCAACTCCCCCTCCCATTCCCAATCTGATCTTTCTGTCCAGGGCCTCCTCAATTATCAGAGTGAGGCCCAGCACACATTGGAGGAACAGCGCCTCATATTTTTCTTGGTTAATTTACACCCCAGCGGTATGAATATTGACTTCTCTAACTTCAGATAGCCCTTGGTTTCCCTCTCTATCCCCTCCCCCTTCCCAGTTCTCCCACTAGTCTTACCGTCTCCGACTACATTCTATCTTTGTCCCGCCCCCTCCCCTGACATCAGTCTGAAGAAGGGTCTCGACCCGAAACGTCGCCCATCCCTTCTCTCCAGATATGCTGCCTGACCCGCTGAGTTACTCCAGCATTTTGTGTCTGCCTTCAATCATTTTTCTTATTGGTTTCCATACATACATCCTCTGTATGTTTTTTTTTGCTGTGAAAACGTTGCATTACCGAGGTTGCTTTACTAGCTGACTTGGCTTTTGATGCATTTGTGGCCTTCCTTCTGACTGTTGAAACACTGTGCTGGTTTGAATGGAAGGACTGGCATATTTTGCTGCCATTGCGTTAACTATAGGATTTGCATGTCTGATCCACATGATTCAGATCCTGCTTGATAACATGTAAACTGCCATCTTACTTGTGCATGGCACTGGATACATTTTATCAGTGCTCCATTTACACAGATGGCACAAGATCAAATAAGGGATTCTCTGTGTTTCGTGATTGTTGACTCAATTCACTTAACGTAAAGATTACGACAGAGACATATTTGTCACATAAGATTTTTTTAGTCTAAGAAGGTGTCAAAGTTATGGTGTTGAGACTGGTCTTCCAATGTAATAAATTACTTGCTGATCATATTACATGACCTTGAACTCATATTTCCAATTTTGTAGTTCACCATTTCTGAATCTACATGATCATATAACTTTTGAACGCGTTTTCTGCTTTCATTGCCTTTCATGGCATTGAACATTTTATTAATTTTGTAAGTCTGTCTTAGAATCCATTTTAGTTAAAATAACATAATTCTTCTGCTCCCATTTAAAATAATTCTCTACAGGCAGAATCGCACAGTCACCAGCTATTCCATGTATTCAGTTCATAAACTTCAAGGCAAGTCCATCAAATTGAACTTTTTTCCTGAACCAGTTCCTATTCAGTTCACTGGCCACATCCTTCCACTTGTACATTTACCTACATTGACTTCTTTCACATCTCTAAGCTGCTGAAACCAATAGGCGTTTGCTTACCCCAATGCACATACAATCAGTCATTGTATTGGCCAAGACTTCATCTTTTTTACTCATTTCTGTTAAGGCTGTGCAGTTTCTCATTCAAAGTATTCATCCTGCTGGTATACTGTCTTCCTGCACAGTTTCACTGTTTGTATCCCCTCATTATCACCTCTTCCACAGCCAACAATGGACCATTGTGGGCTCCACCTTTCCTTGGTCATTGGTGCTTCCTTTGATTTGTTCTGTACCTTTTCATACCTCTAGTTTCCCTCTCCCCTGACTCTCAGTCTGAAGAAGGGTGTCGACCCAAATTATCGCCTATTCCTTTTCTCCAGTGATATCGCCTGACCCGCTGTTATTCCAGTATGATATGTCTATCATCAGTGTAAACCATCATCTGCAATTCCTTCCTGCACATGAATATCTTGTTTATATGTCCAATGTATATGTACATACATAGTGCATGTACATCATACATGGACAACATTCTAGACAACAGCTGCCTGAAGGCAAGCCTCTGCCAAGAAGACAGAGATTAGGTCTCCCTCAGGAACTAAACTCTTTGATTCTCACATTTCTTATCAACATTGAATGTCCTGCCAAAGAATTTTCCCATCAAGCCTGAAGGTGTGGTGGAATCTGCTTACATCTTGTGTGTGCTGTGTCACATAGCAACAGAATCTTGCAGTTTATCTTGGAGCGTATGACTATTTCTAGAAGTGTTATAACTAGGCTCACACAACACAAGCCTGTGTTCGCTCATATCTTTGTTGACTGCCTATCTGCATCTCCATCTCTGTCTACCTTTAGACCTGTATTTCCTTGTCTCTCTATGTGTATGTGTTTAGTTTAGTTTGGATATACAGCATGGAAACAGATCCTTCGGCCCATCCAGTCTGCGTCGATCAGCGATCATCCATATACTAGTTCTACCCTACACACTAGGGACAATTTACAGAATCCAATTAACATACAAACCTGGACGTCATTGGAATGTGGGAGGACCGGAGCTCCCGGAGAAAACGCGAATGGTCACAGGGGGTACGAATAAACTCCGTACAGACAGCACCTGTAGTCAGAACTGAATCTGGGTCTCTGGTGCTGTGAGGCAGTGTTGCAATTTATGGGCTGTTGTTTCGGTCATTGTTGGTCCATTTGATTGTTTTTCACTTTTGACTTGCACAGGTTTTCTTGGAGTGCTGGAGTAGCTCAGCGAGCCAGGCAGCATCTCTGGAGAGAATGTAGAGGTGATGTTTTAGGTCAGGACCAGACTGAAATCTTGAGTCTGAAGAAGGGTCCAAACGTAAAACATCACCTGTCCATTCCCTTCAGTGATGCTGCCCAACCTGCTGGGTTACTCCAGCGCTTTGTGTTTTATTTAAAATTCTAGCAACTGCAGTTCCTTGTGTTTCAATTTCTAAATTGAACATTTGTGGTCAGCACTTAGTCTAGATAAGAGTCTGCTGGTGGAGCCGAGTAACGACTATTCCAAGAGACCATTGACCAGTGATATGGCCTGTAGTATTGCATCTCAGGAATAGTTCATCTCCAATGGTCAGATTCAAAGTGAATATATGGGTGTCGTTTGAGGTCTGGACTCTTCTTCAGTCTGAAACTGCTTCAAAACAGTCGGAAGAAGGGGCTCGACCTGAAATGTCACCCAGCCTTTTTCTCCAGAGATGCTGCCTGACCCACTGTGTTACTCCAGCTCTTTGATACTGATATAAACCAGTATCTGCAGTTCCTTTCTGCGCACTTGAAGACTGCCATAAGTAGCATCTCCATCGTGAAAGCCCAGGACTGATTACTGATTTAATGAAAATGGCAAGGAGATTGAACTGCACACTTCAGGTTTTCCAAGATTGCAAGCTGCAACATTCCTGAAGGGAGAGGAATCAGCTCAACAGGCACCTGTAGGGAGAGGTCCATCAGGAAACCCATGACCCAAAGAACAGAAGATAGAAAGAGAGAGAACAGGTGGTTCAGTATTTCATTGACACCCATGACATGTGCAGATTTTTGAATGCTGCAGAAGTGGTGGCACAGTGGTGCAGCGGTAGAGTTGCTGCCTTAAAGCGCCAGAGACCCGGATGCGATCCTGACTACGGTTGCTGTTTGCACGGAGTTTGTGACATTCTCTCTGTGACTGCGTGGGTTTTCTCTGGGTGCTCCAGTTTCCTCCCACACACCAAAGACATGCTAGTTTGTAGGTTAATTGGCTTTGGTAATATTTTAAATTGTCCCTAATGTGTAGGATAGTGCTGATGTATGGTGTGATTGTTGGTCGGCACAAACTCTATGTGCCGAAGGGCCTGTTTCTGTGCTGTATCACTAAAGTCAAAGACATATAGTCATGTATAAAGTCATATACTCAAAGCTAGAGTTTATATGTATCTCATAAGCGATAACAAGCTATTAGAAAAGACCCATTAAAGACAGCAGGTGGACAAAAACGCTGGAGAAATCACCGGCTGAGATTCTCCAGCATTTTTGTCTACCTTCGATTTTTCCAGCATCTGCAGTTCTTTCTTTAACATTAAAGACTGCACATCTGTGTGAGGTCTAAACTCCATTCCACAACAACCTAGTTGGCCCAGCTTTGCCATCACTCCTAACTGAGAAGTAGTTGAGAAGGCTATATCTGAACTAAAAATACCAACGTCTTGGGGAACAGACAGCATCAAATTTACAACTCATTAGTGCAGAGTTTCAGTCATTAATCCACAATTTCATCACCCTCTTCAGGGAAGAGAATGATACAGACAGAACATCAGAGATGCTGTTATCGTGCTGACCTTTAAGGAGACAAGTCCAACAGTTACCACAGTTAATTGAAAGTCATCATCGGGGTCTGAATCAAATGTCTGCTTTCGGAGGCTGAATGCTGATCTTTGCATCACAGAAGATAGACACAAAAAGCTGGAGTAACTCAGCGGGTCAGACAGCATCTCTGGAGAAAATGAATATGTGACATTTTGGGTTGAGACCCTTCTTCAGACAGCTTTTGTGTCCATCTTCGGTTTAAACCAGCATCAGAAGTTCCTTCCTATACATTCTGTGCATTACAGCATGGACTTTGTCCAAGAATAAATATAACGGACATGATCTTCACAGTCCAACAACTCCAAGAAATAATGTTGGGAGCAGCACCAACAAATAACTATTAACTTCTTCAACTTCAACTGACTTGCAACGTACTTCCTGTGGGAGTTGAGCTAATCTTTAGCATTAATGGAGAAGTCATCAGCATGCAGCCATTATCCTCCAGAATCAAGGTTAACCAAACTGCTGAATGCTTGGGATTTTGCGTGCAGGGATGCAAGTTTGTTAACTCATTCACTGAAGCAACTCAAAATTGGAATGACCAAAGTTAATAACCCTACTGTACCACCATCACATTGCCTCCAACAATATAGATGTATCACGAGACCCTGGAAAAGGTGGACCACTTCCTATATCTCAGGAATTGCCTCTTGGTGAAAATAAACATCAGGGATGAAATTCCACACTGCCCTCAATTCACCAGCAGGAGTTTTGGTCAATTGTGGAAAAGGGTATTTGAAGATCAAGACCTCAGACCTGGCACCAAACTCAGTATATGGGACAGTAAACATGTTATTTTACTGGAATGGTAGATGCAACTTTACTTCCATTCCTACTACCTGATTCCCTCAAGGACTCACAACCACCCAATTTTTTTTTTGTTTTCTCTTTTTTTTCCCACAGTTACAAGCAGAGCAACTGCTTGTATCGGACTTCACCTTGGTATACATTCCTTAAGGGCCTTTCCCACTGTACGAGGTAATTCAAGAGTTCTCCTGAGTTTTCCCCTGATTCAAACTCGTAGAATGTCCACAGCGGGTGCGTAGGAGTTCGTGGATGTCTCGTAGTGGCTCGTACGAGTAACGGTAGGTACTCGGGAAATCCGGTAAACTCGTGACGTTTTTTCAACACTGAAAAATGTCCACGACTAAAAAAATACTCGTGATGAAAAAATGTTTTGCATTTTACTCGAACGAGCCGCTACGACACATCCACGAACTCCTACGGACCCGCTATGGACATTCTTAGAGTTCGAATCAGGGGAAAACGCGGGAGAACTCTTGAATTACCTGATACAGTGGGACAGGTCCTTTACACATGAATCTTGGCAATTAGCCTTTGCCAAGATATTTCACCATGGTAACCATTGCAGATAAGATTGATTTGGTTTGACTTAAATCCATGTATGTCTGTTTTCCTTTACCAAGATTAGCTAATTCAGCGAACTTCAGGGATTGAACCAAGTCTTGCAGTTGTGAGGTGTCCAGTAACAACTTGACCAATGTACTCATCAAGTGAGTCTTTGGGCAAATCTCCATAATTTTTCATTTGTGCCGCCATTCTGTTTAACGATGAAGTAGTTAATTACAATGTAAGCTCAAAATGAAGGAAGGAACAGAACGAAACAAAAGGTTATAATAACAATGTTTATAAGGATGACATTTAACTATAATTTCAAGGAACACACACACACTCACACCTTTTTCTAAATGAAGCAGTGTGCTCTATTCTGTGAAGAGGAAGGGCTCAATGCCTCTTTATGAATTAAGTTGTAAAGGGTCCTCAAGGAAAAATAAATGTGTCCTGAGAACGGTCTGGGTGGCATTCTGGCAAATCTACTGCAACCCCTGAAATGGAATGAAATATTTTGAACTTGTTAGCCTTCATTCCTGGCATATCCCACTAATCAGGAAACAAAGAGTAACTTCTTATATGGCAACTATTCCCCTGCTGAACTGAATGATTTGGGAAACAGGCCATTGATTTGATTTTTTTTTCCACTTTCAGCTTTCCAGGGCCTTGTTGGTTTAGCCTGGCATGAAGCTTCGCTGTGTTGGTTTGATATAGTGGATATCAGTTTAGCCCTGCATGCTGGATACCATTGTGTCGGAAGGAACCGCAGATGTGGATTTAAACCAAGGATAAACACAAAAAGCTGGAGTAACTCAACAGGACAGGCAGCATCTCTGGAGAGAAGGAATGGGTGACGTTTTTGGTCGAGACCCTTCTTCAGACTTCAGATGTCTGAAGAAGGGTCTCGACCCGAAACATCACCCATTCCTTCTCTCCAGAGATGCTGTCTGTCCCGCTGAGTTGTTCCAGTTTTTTGTGTCTATCTTCAGTTTAAACCAGCATCTGCACTTCTTACACATTTCTTCTGCTGGATACAATTGTTTGTTTTAAGTACAGGCTATCATTGTTGGCATGGCAATTAGCTTTAATTGTAAGTTGGCATGTAGGCTATCATTTTTGGCATGGCAGTTTGGCTTTTATTGTAGGCTAACATGGACAATATCTTTGCTGGCATGCAGCCTATCATTGTAGAACTGATATGTTGACTATCTCAGTTAATCTTGCAGATTGTCAAACATTATTGGGCTGGCACGTGAGCCATGTTTGTTCTCCTGGAACAGGGTCTGTCTTTGCTCTGCTGTGTTCTCCCTTTGACACCTTGTACTAACTTGTTACTTTGGCTAACCTTCGGCTTTTTCACATATGTTGGCTACATTTAGCCTGGTGTCTTTATTACACTTGCCTGACATTTTTTCGTCTGGCTTGCTACATTTGTTTGAGTGGCCTGCTCTAGTCTTCTGCTTTTATTGGCCATGGTTGGCTGTCTTTCTATCTTTCAGGAACTGGATGCCTGATCTCTCTGTGGGTCTGGCATGGCTTGAATTAGTTCGGCCAGGCAGCTGTCTTTTGCTTGGACCAGCCTAGCTTGGCTAATGTAAATGTTAATGTTGACAAAGCCTGACCTTGATGCCTTGGAAGGATTTATCTCATCTAATCAGATGTGCTGGCACTTTTTAAAAACGAATGAATGTACTACTTATTCTGTTTAAAGCTCAATTTTGACATCAATGGTGCAATAAACATTTGAAAAATGGATCAGTATAATTACCGCTAATAACCACTTAAAGAGCTGTCTGCAAATGATTTCTTATGGTGGGTGTGTTTTGATGAGGGAGGGGGAGAAAGGGAAAAACAATGAAAAAAGAGGAAGCAGCGCAGTTTAGGAACTTGTCAGAATGGAGACAATTATGCTCATGTTTTTAATATTATTTATACTTCTTGTGCATGTTCATCCTGTCTCTCCACTGTACCACAGTCTTGATTTCAGTCGCAGCATGAATGGCCAAGTTGTTGATGCATGCAACTCATGGGCAATGCCCCGACTTGATGTGTAACATCTTTAAATTACCTAATTACTATCTTCCCCCCCTTCTTCTATCCATTTTTCATTTCTGCGGTTCTCATTTTCTCCTCTCTCTTTCTCAGTGTTTTTATTTTGTTCACTCGTTTACACAAAGATGACTTTAACCACATGCAAAATGGCCTCCCCACAATTTATGAAAACAGGCTGAAGATGCACATAGGTCAAATTTATCGCAAACCAATTTTTTTCAACCAAATGTTGTAAAAGAGAGGAACTAATCAGAATGTAATGATGTAATTATGAAAATCATGGCACCGCTCTGATAATTTCCCACAATGAGCCACTTCATTAGGCTCCAGTATCTGCAGCCATTTAGCATGAAACAGCTGATTAATACGCCAAGCAATCTCCACTCTCAAATGTGGTATTCGATGAGAGAAGAGTATTTCATTTTTTATAAATAGAGCAGTGACATTTGAAATAATTATATCAGTTACATACACGAGCGAAAATGAAAGTTACCGTTCATTTAAAAAGAATCTCCCTGTAGTCCATTCAGGACCTATCTAAATATCTACTTTTGTTCTTCGGGGAACATTTCATTAACTGCTGCATTAATCTCAAATTTAATCTGAAAATTATTTCATCATTTTACATTCGAATAAAGTGGTGAGAGTTAAAAATGGAAAGATGAGTTTCCCCTATAATGTTGTAACGGGTACCATTGAAACACATTTGAGTTCAGCAAGTCCCATCAACTACAATGAGATCAACAGCAAAATAATGTGTTCTTATGATGCTGGTTATGTGATAAATGTTGACAAGTTCCAAGAAGCTACCCTAACTCATTATTTTGTATCCTATATAAAAATACAAAACTTCTGGACAGGAATATTCAATTTCATTTCTAAGGCACTTAAAATTCTATTGGAGTCAGATTCAAAATTAATAATATTAGGAATATCAGAGGACTGTCCTAACTTAACGATATCTCGAAGACGCTTCCTTGAATATGGTTTAATAACTGCAAAAAAACATATTTAAATTCTGGAAAAAGATAACAGTTCCCACAGTGAAGATGTGGATCACAGAAATGACCAAGACACTACATCTAGAAAAAATAAGGCTTGTCTTGACTGACAAACCAGATCAATTTTAAAAAATATGGTCTCCTTTTATTGAATTTCTTCAACAACATAATGGTTGAACACAAACTCAAAACCGTCGCTAGGGTCAGGTGAGCGGGCGTATGGAATTGTAGTGGGATATTTCTCCGCTTCTTTCACTTCTTCGTTAGTTCTGGGGTTTTTCTCTTTTCTTTTTCGTGTCTTTTTCGAAATGTTTTCTTTTCTATTTATTTTCTTCTTTCTTTCCCTTTTTTCCTTTTTCCTTTTTCCCGATTTAGTTATTAGTTTATAAAATGTTAAAATTGAAGCAGTATGAAAATTATATAATTGTTATGTCGATTACTTTCTCCTTGTACAATTGCTTCTATTTAAAAAAAAAAAAAAATTGTTGACAAGGGCACAAAATAATCCACCCGAACTTTGCTGAAGAATGCCAGAGGATCTATCGCAACCACTTGAGATGACAGAAAGGTCAGCTGTTCAGAGAGGCAAAGGCTTTTAATGCATTGACTGTTCTGTTTGCACCCCTGCACCTCCACTCCCAGCTCCTGCCAGCATCTTCGCACTCCCTGTTATTCAACTGGAATGTTGAACCTAAGCACATTGAGTCTAATACTTTTATAAAAGTAATGAGATCATTTTTAGCAACAGGTAGATATTATTGACAACGTGTTCTGGCTTGGATGGCGTATAGAAAGGAGATGCCGGTTTACACCCAAGATCTGAAGAAGGGACTCAACCTGAAATATTACCTATTCCTTTTCTCCAGAGATGCTGCCTGACCCGCCGAGTTATTCTTTCAATTTGTGTTTGGCTTGGATGGCTTGATTACCCTTGTTTCTTTGTTACTTTTTCTTGATCAAACAGCTTTTTCCTTCCGGTTTACCCACTCTGAGTAGCTGGGTCCAGGTCTAGTGTCCTGCTTTTGTTGGCTTGTCTTGGCTTGTTTGTGGAAGATTCCAGATCCATCTACTTTCTCATCTCTCACTTTGTCTATTGAGGCTTCCGGCTCCTAAAATGACAGAGACGTAGCTTGCAAGTACTGGTGGTAGCATTTTCAATTCTAGCTTGGAATTCATGGGAACAATCATGATTCCAGAGATTTAAGTCAACTACCTTACTGGCAGAGGTGCTATTTTTTGTATAAAATGTTAAATGGAGGTAATGGCAATCAAACACAGTGGAAAATCAGTCAACAGATGTGGCATCGCGACTGGATCCTGAATAGTTTTGGACTCGAGGGCATGTATTCAATGTTGTGTGCAAATCTCTTTGGTAAGTTGATGCCAGACTACTCAATAGTCCCTGACACTGAATGGCAAGTTTTCCAATAAAGTAAAGATTTAGCTGTGCATAGCAATTGCCGTCTTATGCAGCCGTCTCATATAACATAGAAACATAGACAATAGGTGCAGGAGGAGGCCATTCGGCCCTTTGAGCCATCACCGCCATTCATTGTGATCATGGCTGATCGTCCCCAATCAATAACCCGTGCTTGCCTTCTCCCCATATTCCTTGACTCCACTAGCCCCAAGAGCTCTATCTTACTCTTTCTTAAATCCATCCAGTGATTTGGCATCCACCACCCTCTGTGGCAGGGAATTCCACAAATTTACAACTTTCTGGGTGAAAACATTGTTTCTCACCTCAGTCTTAAATGGCCTTCCCTTTATTCTAAGACTGTGGCCCCTAGGTTCTGGACTCGCCCAACATTGGGAACATTTTTTCTGCATCTAGCTTGTCCAGTTCTTTTATAATTTTATATGTTTCGATAAGATCCACCTCATCCTTCTAAACTCTAGCGAATACAAGCCTAGTCTTTTCAATCTTTCCTCATATGACAGTCCCGCTATCCCAGGGATCAATCTCGTGAACCTCTCATGAATTTCTCATCAAAGGCTTCTGCAACTGGTGGACCCTATTGCCCTCTACACTGGAATAGGTGCTATTTCTGCACCCTACCCTGCCTGCATGTTACTCGTGCCCCATAGCTCATTGCCTAAAGCTCCCCTATCCTTTAAAAGGCCAAATATGAATGACACGGATGGCTGCAGCTGTTGAATCAAATGATATTTCTTCTTGCTTTTTGTCTCTAGCCTGACCAAATTCTGCTTTCTGTATGACTGATAGATTTGTGGTAAGAATATTGGTGGAAGATGCAACAGCTGGGTGCTTACACCATCTGCAGCTTGTAAGTTAGAAGAGATTGTGAATGAGGAGGAAGGAAGATGAAGGACAAAAACCACCGCCTCCAAATGTTTCGCCCCCTGCTGGTCTGCTCAGGTGCAACACTCATTATTCCGGTCATAGTGCTTAGGGTATGCAGAGGCACCTGTCATCAGCTTTCTTGGTCATACGCCATCTTGTCCTGCAAGATCAAAGTGCATTAATGATTGACGTGGTTGCCATGGTTGAATAGCTGATGGTTTGTGAAAAACGTAAGTTGGAAGCGTCAAGCTTGCTGCAATGCTAAGTGCGTGAGACCTTTAGAGCACATGAATGCATGATCAATAGCAATTGTTGATAAATGAATGATGGGAGTGTGGTGAGCTGAACAGGATCTGAGGCTCATTCATGGTTGAAGATCCATTCACTGACTTTGAGTATTTGCATGGGAAGATTGAAATTCAAGTCCATGCAGGTCCTCAGGGCTTGGCACGTGGCACTAACCTCTGGCTATCATTAACTGATTCACACCATGTTAATTAATCCTGTGATTACTTCAGCATACATCATCTCACCTTCTATTCCCAAAGCAACACCATCTGTTTATTGGATCAATTAATCAGTCTTTTGAATCATTTCTTGTATGGATGATAATTTCTATAATTACACAGCTATATTGTCAATTAAGCTCTCAAACCTCAGCTACACCTTCCAGAAGTTGACTTCAAGCAATATAAAAGTTAGCATAACAGGTCCGACCCTGATAAGCCAGTGATCATTATTGCTGAAGAGCCAGCCTGTCAGTCGTGTTGTTAAAAGTGACAATGTAGAAATCAGTCCAGTTAGCAGCCAATACAAAATAGGTAAGAATCCACTTCCCAAGGAAAAGTTTAATGTAAATTCTGAGTGATGCCTTATAATTTAGTTAGAGTGAGGACAAGGAAGGAAACCATGCATCGTGAATTGGCTGCATTTGGCTCATCTTTCTAATGTGTCAATATCGCAATTGGGTGGCACATTGGGACAGCAGTATAGTTGCAGCCTGACTCCCCTGTGACCGCGTGGGTTTTCTCCAGGTGCTCCGGTTTCTTCCCACATTCCACAGACGTGAAGTGAATTTGCTTTGGTAAAAATGTAAATTGTCCCTAGTGCGTGGGCCCAGAGTGGCATCCCCTGCAACACATTGAGACACATATCAGATACAACATGTAAGACTGGGACAATGTGCTCCTTTTCACCCGATGTGTGATGCACAGGTGCTCACATTGACCTACACAGAACCACATGAGAAGCGATTTCCCTTTGCTCGATTTTGCAAAGAAAGTTAAATCCTCCATCAGAAAGCACCATTCAAAAAAAGCAGAGGATGGTTTACAGGAGATCGCAGCGCCTGGTGAAGACCCGATCAAGCGTGGGTCTCTGTCGCTGTGGGGTAGCAGCCCTACCGTTGCGTCACTGTGCCTGCATGTGTGAGCTATGCAATAAGGATTTCACTGTGCAGTACACATGTGACCATAAACACCATTGAAGCATTGATGATAGTAGATCATTAAACTTGTCCAAAACTAGTTGTCTCCTTGTAGGATGTATTTTAATTCTTGATCTTAAACCATGTATTGTGCTTTTGTAGCAATTTATTCTATGTAATGTCTTGTCTTTTATTTGAACCTTGAGTCTGTAATAAAAAGTAAGTAAGTATGTGCAGGAACCAATTCAGATGCATACGAGTCAGATGCATGTACGGTATCAAATAAGCAATTTTAATTTATGGTTTGTTTTGATTATCTAAAAGAACTGGCACTAAGATAGAGTTGTGTCAAATGAGTGAAAATTACAGTAAGTGCAATTATTCAATGTCAAGAGTGTTTTATTGTCATATGTCCCAGACAGACCAATTCTTATTTGCAGCAGCACAGCAGAATATGTAAACATAGTATTCTGTAAACAATATAATAAACGAGAAAAAAGTTACACACACACACACACACACACACACGCACACGCACACGCACACACACGCACACACACGCACGCGCACGCGCACGCGCACGCGCACACGCACACGCACACGCACGCACACGCACACACACACACACACACACACACACACACACACACACACACACACACACACAATAATCGTGCAAAAAGACAAAACCGATGCCCCCAAGTCTGTGTAGTTCAGAGCATATCCGGAGGTTGTAATGTTTCATCGGCGCTCACTTGAAACGAGTATGACTGTCCTCTCCACTCCATAGGGTTGTCTACTTGTGGGTCTGCAGACGTATGTAGAGACCGATCCGCGATACACACACCTTGGTGCAACGTGGGCAGTGGAGACTGGAGCAGGTTGCTAATCTTCGAGCCCCCTTCTCCCTCTCCTTACGGTGCTGTCGCTTTGTCTCTGCAACACGGCGTAGTTCCATTTCGTGACGTGCAGCTCCTTCCTGCACAGATTTCCTCCAGGAGTGCCTGTCCAATGCAATGTGCTCCCAGTTGCTCGATGTGATGTGGAATTTCTTCAGACTGTTCTTGAAGTGTTGTCCTTGAAGCGTTTCTTTCAATTGAGAGTACAGGATTTGATTAGAGAGACGCGTGTTGGACATGCGGATGACATGGCCAGTCCATCGAAGTTGGTGCTGCATTATTGTGGTGGTGGGTGCTGGTCATGTTGACCTCCTCCAAAACACTGATGTCGGTGCATTTGTCCTCCCAGCTGATCCTCAGATTCTTTCGTAAGGGTCTTTGATGGTATTTCCAGGGCTCTCAGGTGCCTGCTGAAGGTGGTCCATGAGTCAACTCCATACAACAGGGTGGAGAGGACAACAGCTCTGTAGACCAGCAGTTTTGTTTGAGCCTTTAGGTCTCGGTCTTCAAAGACTTTTTTTCTGAGTGAGTTTAAATGAGATAGGACTGAAGAGAGGCAGAGTAATTTCATTGCTTACTCCCTAGACTGTCTGTTGACTCATGCTTCTGTTAAGTGTGATCTTGACATCCAAATGTTGAACTCAAAAAATACCTCAAGGGTAGCAAATAGGTTTAATAGGTTGCACTTAATCATGAACTCACGTCACCCTCAGATTGAATCAGCCCACGGCAGTATTGTCACAATTTCTTGTTTAACTGCAATTTTCCTTTAGATCCAAGCACAAGCGATCTGCAACGTGTCATGTTACTTTTGATTGGGAGTGGGCGGGGGAGTTATTTTGGTGCTCCTCTTGTTGATGTACTGTAGAACAGAGCTGTCTGCAAACAAGCAAAATAGAGGAAATTATGCTGGAATGTCATCGAGAATCTGCAGGGGTGCCTGTCACCGTGGGGCTCTGGTCTCTGCGCACTTTAAACAGTCTTCACTACAAAGCCAGACTAAATCTGATTAGTAGGCATGCTTTGTGTTTAATGAGAAACCTTTATCAAAGCAATGTTTCTTGTGGTGAATGAAACTGTTTATCCACCTCCATTTTTTTCTCCCTCTTCTGAGTTAGTTTTGCCGACACCAGAAGTCATCTGAATTGTGCCCAAGCATCCATTCTTCAGGCCCATCATCGACATGTGATTTTAAAGCATTTTCTTTTTAGGTCGGCACGGTGGCGCAGCGGTAGAGTTGCTGCCTAAAGGGCCTGCCCTAAAGGGCATCCGACTCCATGCGATGAGCGCGATCAAACTAGAAACGGGGGCCGCGCGGAGGTCGGGTGATCCCCTGTACAGGGCCGTTACCACCAGCATGCGCCTGCATGCGGCAAGCGCGACCAAACCGGCAGTGAGGGCCGCGCGGAGGTCGGGTGAGTGGCGCAACGTGGCGCAAAGTGAAGCGAACTTGGAGCAAAGTCTTAAAGGTAAGTTCGCCAGGACAGAGAGGGGCACACAGAGAGGGGCACAGAGGCACACACACAGAGGGCCACGGAGGCACCTACAGAGAGGGTCACGGAGGCACGACGTCGAGACGGTGTGTAATGCGTCGAGGCGACTGCGAGCCGACAAGCCGTTGCCGCGCGGAATTTTTGAACATAGTCAGTTTTTCGGAGCCCCGCGCGATGTTGGGACGAACTCCACACAATTCCTCACGGCTCCGGCGATCGAAGTGGGACTGGCCCCGCGACACCGGATGGCTCAAGCGTCCATGTTAGGTCGCGCTGATCGCATAGAGTTGCATGCTGGTGGGACAGGCCCTTTACAGTGCTTATTGCACCAGAGACCCGATTCGATCCTGATTGTGGGCGCTGTCTGTACGGAGTTTGTACGTTTTCTCTGTGACCACGTGGGTTTTCTCCAAGATCTTCGGTTTCCTCCCACACTCCAAAGACGTAAAGGTTTGTACGCTAATTGGCTTGGTATAAATGTATAAATTGTCCTTACTATAGGATAGTGTTAATGTGCGGGGATCTTTGGTCGATTTAACCTGGGGTAAATTGTGTCAGTGATAATTGCTGGGTGAAAGTTTGCCAATTGAGGAATTAGCTTGTATTTGTTGTTCTGCCAGTGTCCTGTGTCACACATAGGGCACGGTGACGCAGTGGTAGATTTGCTGCCTTATAATGTCAGAGACCCGGGTTCGATCCTGACTGCGGGTGTTGTCTGTCCGGTGTTTGTACATTCTCCCTATGACCATGTACGTTTTCTCTCCATGCTCTGGTTTCCTCCCAACATACCAAAGATATGCAGGTTAGTAGGTTCATTGGCTTCGGTAAATTGGCCCGAGTGTGTAGGATAGGGCCGGTGTACAGGTAATTGTTTTTTTTTTTTTTGTTAATTTTTTTTATTAATTAGAAGCAACTACATAATAAAAAGCATTTTGTTCTTTGTAGACATACATTATCAGTATTATTTATATTAACAATTGCATTATAATTGTACCTCTATATATATTTTTTCCATTTTTTATAAAGATAGAAATTAATAGAATAGGTAATTGTTGGTTGGCACGGACTCAGTGGGCTGAAGGGCCTGTTTCCACGCTGTATCTCGAAACTAAACTAAAACTAAGCATGTTTCAACCCTAATTAAGTTAAATTAGAGCTCATAGCTCCAGAACTGAAGATATTTTAACCGTGGCAAAAAAGATTGCAATGCACAGTGTTCTTCCCATTTTAAAGGGCACTCTGCTCATCCCAAAATATTTCACAAGGTGGTTCCGGAACTATTTGCAAACTGCCCAAATCCCCCTGGACACCCTCAGAATGTATTTAAACCAGCAACGAGTTCTCATTGCAACATTAACTGTGGAGTAAACCATGGGATGGGGCCTCAGTGCTCATATGCTGCTGTCACTTTTTGTATGAGAACTCCAGGCTAAATTTTATAAGCTTCTCAGATAGGGTCAGGGACCCGGGGATGAGAGGCACAGAAATGCACTGAAGTGAAGACCCAAGTCTTCAGAAAGTTTGCAGAGACACACGATCCTAGAGCAAATTCTCCGAGGAGTGATGTCTGCACAGGTTCAGTTTTCTGGACTGTCACTGCAGTCACGAGACATTCTGCAGGACAATCCTCTGATCCGACTCTTGGACCTGAATGGCTCCCTGTGTGGAGATCAATCTCGTAGTTACTCTCAACTTCCTGCCCTTAGGATCCCTCAAGGTGCCTGTCGTAGATCTCTGCTCTGTATCACAATCTGCTGCTCACTACCGCTTCGAGAGGTCACCCAGGCTATTTAGGGCTCGAGGAATGATTTTGTACAGTCTGATTTCAATCAGCAGCAGGTGGCATCGCATCCACAGCAAGTTGCTAGCATTGAAGATAGACACTAAATGCTGGAGTAACTCAGGCAACATCTCCGGAGAAAAGGAATGGGTGACGTTTCGGGTTGAGACCCTTCTTCTGACTGAATGCATTTAATGCACTTCAGAGTGAAGATGGGTCTCGACCTGAAACGTCACCCATTCCTTTTCTCCAGAGACGCTGTCTGACCCGTGGGGTTACTCCAGCATTTTGTGACTATCTTCAATCTAAACCAGCATCTGCAGTCGCTTCTTACACAGGTTGCTAGCATTGCTGGCTTTCCCTTTAGTAAACCACATTCAATGTTTATGATGTAGCCTCCAATAGGTTGGGCGAAGTACTTAATCTCAGTCTACATAGATGATTCTGATCTTCCTATTGTATGCAACCTTATTGTTCAATCTCGCTCAGTTTAGTTTTGTTAGAGTTACATCATGGAAACTGATTCCTCGGCCAATCGAGTCTGCACTAACTCGTGACACCCATACATTAGTTCTATGTTATTGCAGTTTCGCATCCTACACACTAGGGCCAATTTATAGAAGCCAATTAACCTACAAACTTGCACGTTTTTTGGAATGTGGGAAGAAACCAGAGCACCCGGAGAAAGCCCACGCTGTCAAATGCGCACGTATACTTCATACACCCATTGTCTGGATCGAACCTGGGTCTCTGGCACTGTAAGGCAGTAACACTACCGCTGTGCCACTATGCCACCCCTTATTCTGACCTGGTCCACTGTGACCTCCTCCATTGTCATACATAAACTAAACAGTATCATATCTTATGCCCAGTGCTTCCATGAGTTCTGACACCAATGCGCTCCCACTATTCCAGCTAGATGTTGCTGAAGTGGCAGGCATAGCTAGACCAGGAGAAAAGTGGAGAATGCTAACAACTTCCCTTAAATATCTGCATCAGCTCAGTGATGCACTGCATTAATGTTGTCAAGACTTTGTTTGGTTTCTGGCATTCTCCGTTCTTGAATGAACAATGTCTTTTCCAACTTCAGGTAAAACTGTTGTCTTATCATTTACTGATCTCAGGCTTGTGTCCCTTTCCCGCCTTAGTTTAGTTTAGTTTAGAGATACAGCATTGAAAAAGGCCCTTCGGCCCACCGGGTCTCTGCCGACCAGCAATCCCCACACAATAACACTATCTACACATACTAGGGACAATTTAAATTTATACCAAGCCAATTTAACTACATACCTGCACGTCTTTGGAGTGTGGGAGGAAACCGAAGATCTAAGAGATAACCCACGTGGTCACAGGGAGAACGTACAAAGTCTGTACAGACAGCACCTGTAGTCGGGATCGAACCCGGGTCTCCGGCGCTGCAAGCGCTGTAAGGCAGCAACTTTACTGTTGCTCCACCGTGCTTTGTTTTCATAAAATGCTTTCCTGCCAGTCAGTACTCACGCTCCTTATCATCTCACCTGTCTTAACCATTCTCCGTATCGTCCTTTATTTTACACCCCACTCCTCTCGCCAGGTCTGTTTTGAGAACTGTGTGATCCCCTCCATTTTGATCCCAGTTCTGAAAAAGGTTCTTGAGCCAAAAAGTTCAGTGTTTTGTTTTGTCCAGAGGTTTTAGTTGACTGTCTGAGTTCTTCCAGCACTTTCTGTTTTTGCTCCAGATCCCAGTGTCTACGTTTTCATTCGTTTTCTAAAAATAAAGATTTTTCTCATAGTCTTGGGAACTCACATGACTGTTACACTCTCAGGAAATATGCTTTTCAGCTTTAATTAACTTTAAGTGAGGGGTGCCCACTGCTTCTATTGCTTCTGACTCCTTTGCCCTCCTATTACTCTAGCTAGGTGTTGCTATGGTGACCTGCATACCATGGCCAAGAGAGAAGTAGAGAATGCCTTCACTTAACAAAAATTGGTGCCTCGGTCAAGGGATGCACTGCAGTAATGTTGTCAAGACTTTGCTGTGATCTTGTGCATTCTCCATAACCTCACCAGCAGGAAGGCACAAACTGACCTGAGCAAGGTTACCCAGGAGGCAAAACATAATGATCAGCAGGCAGGATGTTGAGGACTCTGAGGTGGGAGGTTCCTCCATGATCACTTTCACCTCACTCAGCAGAAGAGGCAGGCAATGTCTGGATATACTGCCAGGAGTTCCCTTACAGAGGGAAGAACAACCGAGCTCTGTGGGATATGTCTCACCTCATGTGGGACATCAGTCTGCTGATGTGAAACATCCTAAAGGGCCTGTCCCACCAGCATGCAACTCCATGTGATGAGCGCGACCTAACGTGGCCACTTGAGCCGTCCGGCGTCGCGGGGCTGGTCCCACTTCGATCGCCGGAGCCGTGCAAAATTGTGCGGAGTTCGAAAAACTGCTCGGACATCCGAAAAACTGACCGTGTTCAAAAATTCCGCGCGGCAACGGCTTGTCGGCTCGCAGTCGCCTCGACGCATTACACACCGCCTCGACGTCGTGCCTCCGTGACCCTCTCTGTAGGTGCCCCTGTGACCCTCTGTGTGTGTGGCTCAGTGCCCCTCTCTATGTGTGCCTCTGTTCCCCTCTCTGTGTGCCCCTCTCTGTCCTGGCGAACTTACCTTTAAGACTTCGCTCCAAGTTCGCCTCACTTTGCGCCGCATTGCGCTACTCACCCGACCTCCGCGCGGCCCCTACTGCCAGTTTGGTCGCGCTTGCCGCATGCAGGCGCATGCTGGTGGGAACGGCCCTGTACAGGGATCACCCGACCTCCGCGCGGCCCCCGCTGCCGGTTTGGTCGCGCTCATCGCATGGAATTGCATGCTGGTGGGACAGGCTCTTTACTATTGACTCAGAGCTGGATGCTTAGGTGCAGCATGTCTCTGCTTCCTGGGATCCATGACTTAAAAGCCTGTCCCACGAGCATTCGTCTCCATGCGGCGAGCGCAACCTAATGTGGTCGCTTGAGCCGTACGGCCTCGCGGGGCCGGTCCCACTTCGATCGCGGAGTTGTGCGGAGCTGGTCCTGACATCGCACGGGGCTCCGAAAAACTGACCGTGTTCAAAAATTCTGCGCGGCAACGGCCTGTCGGCCCGCAGCTGCTTCTACGTCGTACGCAGCGTCTCGACGTCGTACGTCACGCGCGAACTTCCCGCGGACTTCGCTCGAACTGTGATGTGGAAAAACATGACTTTGTAAATGATATGCTTTTGGACTGCAAAGATATGAACGTCTGACAAGTACATAAAAATTGCATTGTCAATGAGCAAGATGCATCTAAGTTATTTCTCTTTCCTTGAAAATGAATACAAAAACAGAAATGAAAACAGAATAGGGGAAAAATATTTCAAAATGGTTCAGTTTTTGTTTATGGCTTCAGAAGTTTCATTGTGTAAACAAAATACGTCTTGACGCTGTACGTCACGCGCGGACTTCCCGCGGACTTCGCTTGAACTTCACGTCACTCGCTCGACCTCCGCGCGGCCCCCGCTTCTAGTTTGGTCGCGCTCGCCGCATGCAGGTCGCATGCTCATGGGACAGGCCCTTTACTCATGGGCTTGGATCCCTGCGCTCATTGAGAGCTCCAGTCTGTTTATGAATGTCATCTCCCTGCGTAATGAGGACAGTCCCTAATCGTACGTGGCCATTCCAGCTGCTCTCTATGGCAGATCCTAGATTTTGAGCAGGATCTTGGAGGGAATACATAGCGGAACAAAACATTGCTTCATTTGTGGCTCCACAGTCGTCAATGTTTCTTGATACTCTCCAACATTGGGCCAAGAAAGCCTTCCAGTTCAGGAACTACCCCATCATTTGTTCACAATTAAGTCTTCTAGTTGCATGGATCCCTCCCCTGCTGGGGAATCCCTGCACTAAATTGCCCGACACTATTGCACACTACAGTGTGTTGGTGCCTCTCAAGCTTACCCCTAACCCAATGTGTTCATTTCTCATGGTGCCTCTTTCTGTGGATATCACAATCACAATCAGAACACAATAATACTTTATTAGCCAAGTATGTTTAGCAACATACGAGGAATTTCATTTGCCAGGTCAGTCATACAAATAAAAAGCAATGGTACACACAAAACACATTTTAACATAAACATCCATCACAGTGACTCCTCCACATTCCTCTCGGTGATGGAAGGTGAAAAAAAGTTCAATCTCTTCCCTTAGCTCTCCCGCAGTCGGGGGCCTAGAGCCCTCCGTTGACGGGATGATCGTGACACTTGTAGTCGGCGGCGTTTTGGCCCTCTGCGGCCAGGGCGATCAGCTCCTGCATCGGGGCGATGTCAGCTCCTCCGCGCCGGACGATCGAACCTCGCATTGGGGCTGGTCGAGTCTCCCACGACATTCAAGCTCCCGACATCCATGGCCTCTCCCGAGACTGCGAGCTCCCGATATAAAGAACTGCAGGCCATGGTTGGAGTGATCGCAGGCAAGAGATCGACTCCAATGTAAGTCCACGCCCCACGGTGGGGCCCAAAATCAGCCCGAAGAGGCCTCAAGCTCCATCGATGGTCGGCCGCAGAGCGACCGGAGGATGCGATCCGAAAATTAATCGCATCTCCGTCAAGGTAAGAAACTGAAAAAAAGTTCCCCCCTCCCTCTCCCCCTCCCCCTCCCCCTCCCCCTCCCCCTCCCCCTCCCCCTCCCCCTCCCCCTCCCCCTCCCCCTCCCACTCCCCCTCCCCCTCCGCCCACATTTAAAAAAAAACAGAGAACATTTACACATACTTTCAACACAAACTAAAAATGTTTTTAAAGATGAAAAACCAAACAGACTGTTGGCAGGGCTGCCAATCGTGCGGCGGCCCTGGTAGTCTTCATCATCAGTACCATTATCCCCATTGTGGTCTGCCTCAACTCTTCCATCCCCCCTGCCCTATATTCTGGTGTTGGTTAAAGACAGGGAGAGGGGGACACACAGAGGCTTCTTCTCATTAGTAGAACGTTGCATATCTAGGCTCAACCCAAGCCATAGTAGTGCACATGCTAATAATGATGTATGGTGAACACAACAGGGTGTTATGATAACAATGAATCATTGTCACTAAACATTCAGATTTCAAGAAAATTCTACTCTCCAGGTAGTCGGTCTCTCTTTCACTTCTCACAGTTTAAGTCAACATGAATAAGTTTGTATGTAATGACTTTTTAATTCTTGCATGTTTATAGGCTTTTCCTATAAATTAGGGTTTTGGAGGGGGTACATCTATAAATGAGAGCAATGAGGGTTGGGGGTGTTGGTTGTGTGTGCGCGTGCGTGCTTTTGTGAGTGTTTTTGCGACTGCATCCGTTGAACAGATCCACGGACCATGCGGTCTCCCAGGTTCTGCACACCGCTCTCTCTCACCTTGACAGCCGGAAGGGGGGATATGTGAAGACATACATCGAACACCCTCAACCTGAACACAGGATCCCCCCAGGGTTGCCTCCTCAGCCCCCTACTGTACTCCCTGTACACACATGACTGTGTGGCCAGGTTCAGCTCCAACTCTATAATCGAGTTTGCTGATGACACTGTGGTGGTGGGCCTGATCTCCAATAATGATGAGAAGGCCTACCGGGAGGAGGTGGCTGATCTGACACCCTGGTGTCAGGACAACAGACTCCTCTTGAATGTCATAAAAATGAACGAGCTGATCGTGGACTTTAGAAGGGCACAACATCCGAGGACGTACACGCCACTGGTGATAAATGGGGCTAGTGGATAGGGCGAGGGCTTTAAATACCTGGGAGTCCACATCACGGAGGATCTGACATGGACAACACACGCTGCCGCACTGGTGAGTAAGGCAAGGCAGCGCCTTTACCACCTCAGGCAGCTGAGGAAATTCAGAGTCTCTCTGAGGATCCTTTAGTGCTTCTACTCTGGGGCTGTAGAAAGCATCTTGTCCGGCAACATCATAAACGGTTTGGGAACAGCTCTGCTCAGCTCAGGAAGGCTCTGCAGAGAGTAGTGCGTTCGGCTGAAAGCACTATGGGAACTACACTCGCCCCCCCTGCAGGACCTATACACCAGGAGGTGCAGATCCAGAGCCAGCAACATTATGGGGGACCTCTACCACCCATGCAATGGACTGTTCCAGCTGCTACGGTCAGGCAAACGGTCTGAAGAAGGGTCTCGACCCGAAACGTCGCCTATCTCCTTCGCTCCTTAGATGCTGCTGCACCCGCTGAGTTTCTCCAGCTTTTTGTGTAGCCTCCGCTGTCATGCTGTGAAAACAGAGAGGATGAGACGGAGTTTCTTTCTACAGGCCATCAGGACTGTAAACTCTTATCTCACCAGGGACAAATTTACTGTTGTGTGTCTTTTTGTTTCTTGTTTTTTTTGTCTAAAATGTAAATACTGATTCTGTTCTATTCTGTTCCGTAGTTGTTGCACAGTCCGCAGGCTTTGCCACTTTCATTTCACTGCACATCTTGTATGTGTACGTGACAAATAATGTTGACTTGACTTAACTTGACTTGTTTAAGTTTAGTTTACTGTCACCTGTTCTGAGGTACACAGAAAGCTTTTGTTAAGTGCCAACCAGAAACATAGAACCATAGAAAATAGGTGCAGGAGTAAGCCATTCGAACCTTTGAGCCAGTAACGTCATTCAATATGATCATGGCTGATCATCCAAAATCAGTACCCTGTTTCTGCTTTCTCCCCAAATCCCTATATTCCGTTAGCCCTGAGAGCTATATCTAACTCTCAAAAACATCAAGTGAATTCACATCCACAGCCTTCTGTGGCAGAGAATTCCACAGATTCACAACTCTCTGGGTGAAAACGTTTTCCTCATCCTCATCTCAGTCCTAAATGGCCTACCGCTTATTCTCACATGACTATAATTGAGACTTCCATAGTGTACAGATACTTGCTAAAGGGAATAATGTGAATAACGTTTTATGCAAATGTGCGTACGCATACCTGAGCTAGTTAGTGTATGCATTTGTGTGTTTGTGTCGTGTGCGTGTGTGTGTGCTTGTGTGTGTGTGATGCATGCGTGCCTGTGCGTATTTCAGTGTGAAAGAGCCGTATTTATACTTGTGTTCAGCCACCTGGAATAAGGTAATTAAATCATCACATTTCCACTGGCACTGCCAAACGTCTCTGGCACTGCCAGGTGGCCCTGGCAAACCCTTTGCCTACCCTTGTGCCTGGGTGCCTCCCTCCTGGCATGGATCCTACTGATGAGCACTTCAGTGTCCCTTTGTGAAGATCTGGGAGCTCTTGTCCTCTCTGCTTCACCCCTGGCACTTATTGTGTGTGTTGATGCTGTCTGCCTGTGCCTTTCAGGGCTGAATCCCCTTTCCGATTGCTGCACTGTAAAGTAATTGCAGTTGTGTTGATTTCAGCATGGGTCCCATTGGGAACCTTGACGTTTGCACTATGCTCTGGGTGGGATTCACACTATCACTTTTGTACACTTCATCAACATTTCATCAACATCACCTTCATAACTCCATTTTTTTTTGATGGGTGGGTGTTTCCTGATTTGACATTAACTCTATATATTTGAGTGCAGAAAATGAAAAATGTAGTTTCCAGACATTGGGGTCGGACAGATTGATGCATTCTCATCAGGCAGGGACCAGGTTATTGTACACAGGCTGACCAGGAAGGCACTTGCTATTATGATGGTGATTTAACTGGTCAGCAATCTGCTAAACTTGGGATAAAGAATGTGATTTAATCAGATTGGATTTCACTGGGACGGAGCCAATGGACTTAGACCCACAGATGAAGCACTTGACCCAAGGAAGGGTCTGAAGGAAGCAAAGACCCAGAGAAAGTAAGAAAACTGCCCGAAGAGGAGGATTAATTGGGATGGGAATTGGGGAATTATACTGGCTTGAAAATGTTTTTTAACAATGTGGTTGTTCTATGATGTCATTTAGCAGGTATGAATCAACCAAAACTCATTGGAATCATAGCACATTAGAGACATTTTAATGGCACTGATAGATGGACAGAGTTAGACAGAGCTAGATTGCTCAGGGAGCCGGCTATTGCAGTTAAGGTGGGGACAGTGTTTAACAGAGGTATGTAGTGGTAACTTTATTCTGCAGCTTGCTCACCGTCTCCACCTCCGGGTTCTTGAAGCTGTCCAGGGGTAATAAAGTTTCCTAGCACTGACACAATTCACCTCACTAAGTACAACACGAACAACAGAAACTAGACCGGATAAGAAAAATCTAGCTATTCTGTGGGAGGTTTGATTATTTTTTAAGTGTTACGTTACATGTTATATGCAATGCAAATTGGAGGAGAGATACAGTCTTTCCAAAAAAAAACCCCAACTATTGAGAGGTCAGTAAAGTTAAGTAGCTTTTCGGTGACTAGCTTCCTCTGGCCAGAAATCCCTCCATTAGACATTCTGGGTTTGTTGATCCTGTGTATTGAAATAAACTGGGGGGAGAAAAGACTGTTGACTTTGGTGCAAGGCTACAGCCTGGAGTGCTGGAGTCAGTCAGCCAAGACAAATAAATAAATCATATTTTAAATATTCACACAAAATGGGGAGGGAGAGAAAAGAATTAACAATAATCTTGACATGGGTCCCTGAGTGCTTGGCTCAGATTGTTAGTTCAATTTTCTACATAATTATCTCATATGGTGCTTTATGTTCATGTATTAATTCATTTCTAGTTGGCCACGTGCCGAACTGAGCCTCGAGTCGGCATGGTTATAGATTCACACTGTGGACAGTCCATTTGTGGAAGAGACTGTCTGAAAGATTCCAGCATCCAGGACAGGTAACGTCTGTTTCTGAAAGAAATCTCTACATATGAAAGCTATCAATGAACTTTAATCAGAGGCAAAGCAGTACACAGAGCATGAGCCAACACCTTTCGCACCCTGCCATATCTGTACCGCATTCTGCACATATTCACCCGTGAGCTTGGTGTAAGATAGACCGACTCTTGACAACAAAGAATAAAATCTTATGAGCTCTCTTGGTGACAGATGGCAAAATCTGGCACTCGCAATCATCCAAGCTGTGTTTTGAAATGTGTGACTTTTGGGTAAGGGAGTGAGATTAATAGGATAGCTCTAGTAAAGAGCTGGCAGAAACAAAACAGGGTAACGTATTTTTCTACGCTTGCCTAGTCTGATTTATAAAGCCTACTTACTGAAATGCAAGGAAACTTCCTCAGTGTGCCCAAGAAAGTTTAGTTTCAAAGGTTTCTAAGGTCTTTTAGTGTCAAATGTACCAATTAAGGTAGAGTGATATGCAAATTACAATACAGCCATATGGAAAAAAAACCACAAGACACACGACTACATAAAAGTTACCATAAACATTCTACCACAGCAGATCCCCCATTTTCCTCACTGTGATGGAAGGCAAAAAAATCCAATCTTCTTCCTCTAGTTCAGAGATACAGCACGGAAACTGCCCCTTTGGCCCACCGAGTCCGCGCCGACCAGCGATCCCCACACTTTAATAATATCCTACACCCAGACGAGGGATCATTTACAATTTTACCGAAGCCAAATAACCTACAAATCTGTATGTCTTTGAGTGGGAGGAAACTTGAGAAGACAGAGAAAAGCCAGGCAGGTCAAGTGGAGAACGTACAAACTCCGTATATACAGCACCTGTAGTCAGGATCCAACCCGGGTCTTTAGCACTGTAAGGCAGCAACTCTATCAACTCAGAAAATAGTACATGCCTTTCGCGTTGTCGAGAAATTCTTGGAGTCGATAATGGAGGTTAAAGCAATAGAAATTTTCAGTTGATCAGAGAGAGCTTGGCATTGATTTTACTTCGGAGTCACGTGAGTGACTACATGAAGAAGACCCCGTCAGGCCGCATGCGTGTCATTAACGTCAGACGCACTGGCGCAGCGACCGGTTAGGAAGAGCAGCGCTCCACCAGCGGTAAGTTTAAAAACCCCAAGGTAAGTGATAGCTTGGTTGGAGGTTGCTTTCTTGTTGGAGTGAGGCTTGTTTTTCAGATACAAGTTAAACCATGCAGAAAGCGTCAAAGATGAAGGCGAGGCGCGCCGCTAGTAAGACCATCACAGACCGTGGGAGTGCGAGTAGCGGGCGCCCGCTCAGTTCGCCTAGTCCGTCAGTGGCAGGGGGGCCAGCGACTGCAGACTCATTGCCCTTGAGCGCCGTCGCCACGCCGTTGGGGCATAAGGCTATTAGAAAGTCTGAGTCAGGCCAGGAGGGTTCCCCTTTGGAAAAGGATACCGTTCTTACACGGTTATCTAAAGTAGAGCTCCCGATGGAGAGGATACTCCATCAGGATACACAACCGGAGGAGGGGTGGTATCCGCGCCGGCCTACAGGAGAGCCCGCGCCAGCAGCGCCTGGAATAGGGCTGCTCAATCGCTCCCTCTTGGAGGAGGAGAGCTTGACGGGTCAGGGGTATTCTGAAGCTGAATCTGTGGGAGAGCAGAACCCACGGGATGAAGGGCATGAGCCCGTAATACCACGTCTGGCAGCAAGATTTGCCGTCCCCAGAGAGGCTGGGGAGCTGTTGGATGAGGAGTTGGCAACAACTATAAATTATTTGCTCTCCCATCAGCTGCAAGAGCTGACCATGAACGATACGGCGAAAAAATACGAAACCCCGGTTAATTGTCAACTACTGAAAGTACCGGCGGTTAATCATGCGATATGGGGCCATATGGGCATTGGTATTCGGGCACAAGAAATGAAGCTCCAGCGGGTGCTGAAGTTGCTCGCTGCAGGCATTACTGCGTTCACCAGATTGGTGGATGAGGGGCCGTCTGTACCACAGCAGGATGCCTTAGCCCTTCTGTGCAGTGCCCACTTCAAAATTAACTGTTTACGAAAAAGTGCAATACACCCTAAATTTGCGGCACTCTGCAAGCCCAGCAATATTTCACACAGGAAGGAATTTTTTCACACAGAGAGTGGTGGGTCTCTGGAATTCTCTGCCACAGAGGGTAGTTGAGGCCAGATCAGTGGATATATTTAAGAGGGAGTTAGATGTGGCCCTTGTGGCTAAGGGGATCAGAGGGTATGGAGAGAAGGCAGGTACGGGATACTGAGTTGGATGATCAGCCATGATCATATTGAATGGCGGTGCAGGCTCGAAGGGCCGAATGGCCTATTCCTGCACCTAATTTCTATGTTTCTATGTTTCTATATTCAACTGCCAAATTTGTTATTTGGGGACGATCTCGCTAAGCGAGTGAAGGAGCTCGACGACGAGGCAAAGATGGTGGGGTTAATTAAAGCACTGATGACCAGCAGAATGGTTCGGTGCCAGTTCCCCTACCGACGGGTTGCAGAGACTGGGGCTGGTCAAGGGACCAGCCGGGCATTTACGAATGTGCGCAGTTGGTGCACTGCTACTGGGGCACGAGCAAACGTGAATCTTCCCACCAGGAACCGGGGGCAACAAATTCCACCGGTAACCATGGACGTAGGTGGGTCTGGTCCTGTGCAGTATAAAAGGTTTTCGAATTGAATTCTATCCCAATTTGAGTCCACCCACTCAGCATGTTCCAAGCTGGGCACTCATTTTCTCACAGAAAGAGAATATGGAGATACAGGAAGAACTTGAAAAATTATGCAAAAAAGGGGTAATTGAGAAGTCGGTTCGCCAACTCCATCAATTTGTGTCAAATATTTTTCCTCTGCCAAAAAAGGATGGAGGATGTAGAATCATCCTCGACCTGAGGAGCCTTAACCCCTTTGTACAGTATAAACATTTCAAAATGGAAGCTTTTACTACTGCTAAACACCTGCTTTCCAGACAATGTTATATGGCAAGCATCGGCCTTAAAGATGCATATTACTCAGTGTCTGTTCACTGCAATGATAGGAGATATTTGAAATTTAGCTGGATGAGTCAATTATGGCAATTCAAAGCACTGCCTAATGGATTAACCTCAGCTCCTAGATTGTTCACCAAATTGTTACAATCAGTACTGGGGCTACTTCGAGCTCAGGGTCATATTGTAATGGCCTATTTGGATGATATTTTTTATTGTAGGTAAGACTCGGGACACAGCTGAATCGTCCATTTCAGTTGTTAAGCTCACTTTTTAGAAATTGGGGTTTATCATTCATCCAGATAGATCCAAATTAACATCAGTCAGAGTTATTGATTATTTGGGTTTCACTATTAACTCAGATCACATGTCAGTGACTCTGCCCAGGGACAAAAGGCTGCAGCTAATTGAAGGCTGTATTAAGCTCATTGCAGCACAATGACCTTCAATTAGACAGGTGGCCAGCTTGATTGGCAAATTAGTGGCTTTATTTCCAGCTGTGCAGTTTGGACCTCTGCATTACCAGCAATTACAACGAGCGAAGGAACAGGCACTGATGATGCATTCAGGTCATTATGACAGGCCCATGCAATTACCAGCTGCGGCCATTGCTGATGTACAATGGTGGATATGCATGTCTCAAGTTCTTCCAGCCAAATTCTGGTTGAACCACCTTCCATTGTCTTACAGACTGATGTCAGTGCGCTAGGTTGGGGTGCTACTGATACTATTTCAAACTGTGGAGGCAGATGGAATATGCATGAGGCACCTCTTCTGCAATCAGGAGGGATTAATTATTTAGAGCTTTTGAGAACATTTTATGGGCTTAAAGCTTATTGTTCTACTAAATGTCAATTGCATGTTCAAGTTCAGATTGACAACACTACGGCAGGGGTGTATGTTAATCATATGTGTGGAATCAAGTTGGAATCTTGTGATAGATTTGCAAATCTGATTTGGGACTGGTGTATTACCAGAGACATTAGGCTTTCAGCTATCTACCTACCAGGTAGATTCAACATAGTGACACAAGGTCTCGCAAATTCAATGACAACACAGAATGGATGTTGAATCATGACATATTTAACGATGTGGTTGCTCGGTATGGGATGCCAGATATCGATTTGTGTGCATCCAGACTAAACCACCAGTTGCCCAAATATGTTTCATGGGAACCAGATCCTGGGGCAGAAGTGGTTAGATGCATTCTCGCTGCATTGGGGTGGAATGTGTGTGTATGTATTTCCTCCTTTTTGCCTCATCAGTCGGTGTCTGCACCTCAGGAGTATTGGTGGTACTGGACTGGCCTACTCAGTCATGGTTCCCTTTCATTTTGCAGATAAACATACAGGCACTTATGATTGTTCCCAAACATCGAAACCTACTAGTGCACAACACCCTTAATATGATCGTATTGATCTGTTAATTTGCAGATTCTAAGAAGGCCATACCTGGGGAGAGGACTATCCAATCGCACTGTGGATGTTCTTACTGTGGCCTGGAGGGATAGTACCCAAAAGCAGTACATCTCTTATATAAGGAAATGGGAGGTGTTCTGCTTCCGGCAGAATATTTCATATTACACGGCAGGCATCTCCGACGTACTGGAGGTCCTGTCAACTCTCTTTATCGATCAAAGATTAAGCTATAGTGTGATCAATGTGGCCAGAAGTGCCCTGTCTTCAAACTTATGGATGGGATCAGAACAATAGTCTGTGGGGTCACACCCTCTCATCTCTAGATTTATGAAGGGAATTTTTAATTCCAAACCTCCCAGGCCCAGGTATTCGACAATCTGTGATGTTAGCAAAGTACTTATGCTCCTTCATCAATGGACTCCTGTCACAGCCCTGTCTTTGGTCAAACGCACCATGAAGGTAGTCATGTTCATGGCATTGGTTTTGGCACAACGGGTGCAGTCATTGCAGAAGCTGTGACTAGACAGGATGAAAGTATCTGCAGATGCCATTACGTTTTCCATTTACGATCTACTCAAGCAGAGCAGACTGGGGGTGACAGGGTTTAGGATTATCTTTTCGGCATACCCTACGGATGCACACCTATGTGTGGTGTCACACTTGTTATATTACATCAAGGCCACCAGAACCCTAAGAGGTGCGGAATCAGCATTATTTATTAGCCACAGAAAATCGCATAGTAAGGTGTTGGGTCAGACTATTTCAAGGTGGCTAAAGCAGGTTCTGGTTTATGCAGGTATTGACACTGACATTTTAAAATCTCATTCCACCAGGGCGGAATCAACATCAGCGGCCAGGGCAATGGACGTCCCCATAGACCATATCCTTGCGGCCGCAGGGTTGTCAAGTGAATGGATGTTTCAAAAATATTATCATAAACCAATTGCCGAACCAGCACTATTTGCCCATTCTGTTTTGAGTTCAGTTTTATAGCTTTCCCCTGGGACAGAGGGGTTGCTATTGTTTTCTTTATAAAATTAAACCGTTAATACGTATAAATCAATGTCATGGTTTAATGCATTATTGATTCTTTACTCATTCTGAGTCAATCGATGCAGTGAGACACCTGGATTTGAATCTACGGCATGAAATCACAGAGCTTTGAAATCTTCACGTAGTCACTCACAAGAGCGGAACTCGCCATCAAAACATGGAGGGGACGGGGGCGACCGCGCGCGCATGCGCACACTTACCCACAAATGCGCGAGGCTTCGGACGCTCAATCCAGCGCTAAATGCAGCTCATCTTTGCCTGTCTCGCCGGGTTAACTACAGCCCTGTCTGGACTGACGGGACACCAGCGCTGCTTCTTCACGCTGGCCATATTTCCCGCAAGCTCGTGCAGGTTCACTTAGGCACAGTGTGCTGGGTTTCGCGCTGGATGTGGGCCTGTGGGTACAGCTCGCGTCTGACTCCCGACCAAAGGCTCTCCTCTAGGATCTTTGCTCCCGACCTCTCTGGCCACCCGTGGGGGGGGGGGGACGGGACAGCGTCGGAGACCCGGCCGGGATCGATCCTGGCTGTGGATGAGGCTCTGTGACACGTCTCCCTCCTTCAATCACCGCACTCTATCCTAAGTCCCACCCCCCCCACTCCTCCCTCCTCCAATCACCGCACTCTAACCTCAGTCCCACCCCCCCCTCACGTCTCCCTCCTCCAATCATCGCGCCGAATCATCATGTCCTGCCCCCATTACCTGCTGACTGACGTCTCTCTCGTCCAATCAGCGCCCTCGATCAGCAATCCCACCTCCACTGTCTCGCGGAAAGCGTAAATTTTAAAATCCGGATGGCAAAAACTTGGGGGGGATGTCCCCCACCTCTCAAAACATGGAGGGGACGTGTTCCCTCTGCCCCCCCCCCCCCATGTTTTCCGCCCCTGGTCACTCACGTGACTCCAAAGTAAAATAGTAAGATTAAACAAGCTTACCAGTTTGAAGTTTGATCTTTATTTTATGAGGAGTTACGTTGGTGATTACGTTCCATCCACGCTCTCTCACAAAGGTCATGTGGTAGTTCTAGGTTTCTGCTCTTGATATTATACTTAAATTACTGTTACCTTTGATTTCATACCGCTGCTTTGAAGATTGACGCGCATGCGGCCAGACGGGGTCTTCTTCACTTAATCACCAACGTAACTCCTCCTAAAATAAAAATCAAACTTTAAACTGGTAAGTTCTCGTTTGATCTTACTATTTATAATGAATCCATCATGCCAATGAATCTGATTGACTTTGATAAAGTGTTATATTAGTGGACAGAATACTGATAATGGAGATCAATGTAGGCAGATGGGAGGTCATTCATTTTGAACCAATAAATCAAGAGGAGAGTGAAAAATTGGTAACATCCTTGTACAATGGAAAATTGACGTCCATTCTAGTTGATTATTAAAAGTATTATAAGGAATATAAATAAAGAAAACAATCAAAATGTTAATTAACACTTGTTTTTATATCTAACGGATTCAAATAGGAGTGGAAATTAGGCTACTGCTGTAAAGGTTTTAGTGAAAAAAAGATTACATAAACTGGAACTGTATTCCCTGAAAGCTTAGAAAGTTCTGGGGAATATTTAATGAAAGTTTTCAAGCTGTCAGAGGGAGCTGGTAGGGGAGGGCAAGGAGGTGAGCCAAGAGTGTTTTATTGTCATATGTTCCAAGACGGAGCAATTAAATTCTTACTTGCATCAACATAACATATATGTAAACATAGTACTCTATACACTGCATTACTGTGACAATATATTTTTGTTATCTAAACTTTTCGAGGCATGGAATGAAAAGATGGATAAATGAAACTAGGCCTCAGATTGGCCATTCGTCAGCCCTGATCCCACACATTCGTATCTTGTGCACTGAATAGTTGAAAAAGTTAAAGGCTTTAAATAGTTGCTCTTCTGCTAATGTTCCTGTGTTCCACCAAATACCAAGAAGTTGATGCAGACTTTGGAATACCTTCCTCATAGAATAGCTTTCACAATAGTTCTTTCCCTGCTTTACTTACTTTCATTGAATGACTTTCTTGGCAATAGCAGAGATTCACTAACACTTTTAGAGAAGAAATTCATGCCCAACCAATAAAGCACAACCAGAGAGCGGCGCTGAGCTACTATATACCACTTTGATGTCCCTCGGACTATTCTTAACCGGACTTTGTTGGCTTTACCTTGCACTAAACGTTATTCCCTTATCATGTATCCATACACTGTAAATTGATTGATTGTAATCATGTATTATCATTCTGTTGACTGGTTAGCATGTACCTTTTCACTGTACTTCAGTACATGTCACAATAAACTACACTGAACTGAAACTAAACTGAACTGAATTGAAATGAGCGAGCAACTGAAACTATGCCATCTCTTTCCAGATACATTCATTAGAGGAACCATTCTCTTAGTGTCCTCAGTGTCAATCTCTCTCAGAGCCTTACATTTCAATAAGATCGTCTCTCAGTCTTCTGAATGCAATGAGGTTTGAGTAACTCAGCGGGTCAGGTTGCATCTCTGGAGAAAAAGGATGGGTGATGTTTCGGTTCGGGACACATCTTTGATCTCTACCTGGTGTTTACTTTAGTCTTACCATCTGTCAGCACAGTTACTGTCACCATGCAAGATGTAACCGTTGGTATATATGTGTGAACTTCCTGGCACAATTTCTGCTGGTCCTTTGAATGCTGGGCTGCAAAGTGTTTGCAGTGTTTTACACTCGGCAAAACAATCACTCAATGTTATATTTAACAGCAGTTTACATCTCACCATACTGATGAGTCCTTTAATAAATCTGGGTTCAATGGTTGCTGTAATTTAAACTCCAATAACTATACGGTACGTTGGCATAGCAGTAGAGTGGCTGCCTTACAGCACCAGAGATGGGTTTGATCCTGATTATGGGTGCTTGTCTATACGGAGTTTGTATGCTCTACACGTGACCTCCATGAGTTGTCTCTGAGAGCCCCGGTTTCCTCCCACACTCCAAAGACCTACAGGTTTGTAGGTTTTTATTTATTTATTTATTTTAAATTTTTATTTATTAGAAGTAAGTACGTTACATTTTATTGGTACCTTTTTATAGGTTCCCAGAATTATTAAAACGTTCTTTGTACAACTTCCTTTTTTTTTTAGAAAGAAATGAGAAAGAAATAGTGAAGAGTAAAGGAAAGTCTAGTGAGTGTGATGTAAAGAAAAGAAATAAGTGAGAAAGTGAAGCAGAAAGGAGATTCTCCCTCACCACAAGTCGATATTTTTTAATATTCTTAATCATTTTTCGCCCAAACCCAGAATTTTTAATTTTATGATACTATTGCACCACATGAATCCACAAGGTCAATTAATGGAGACCAACTCGTTAAGAATTGGTCTTTTTTTTCCATTAGGAGTCGTCTCATTTCTTCTAAATGGGCCGCGTCCAACATATTACCAATCCACATTTTGAGTGTTGGTATAGTAGCCTTTTTCCAAAATTTAAGAATGAGTTTTTTTGCTGTTATTAAACCATAATTAAAAAATGAAATTTTGGATATATTTAATTTGTTTCCATCTCCTATTACTCCAAAGATAATAATTTCCATGCTAGGTTCCATTTTTATCTTAAATAAACTAGTGAATATATCAAATATATCACACCAAAACCCTTGCAGTTTTGTGCAAGAAATGAAAGAATGTGTGATATTGGCATTTTGAGAAAGACATTTATCACAGATGGGAGAAATATTTGAATAAAATGTATTCAACCTAACTTCTGAATGATATAATCTGTGTAATATTTTAAACTGAATTAAATTATGTCTAGCGTTAATCGAACATTTATGTATATATATCAAATACCTCTCCCATGTTTCTTAGGTTTGTAGGTTAATTGGCTTGGTAAAGATTGTAAATTGTCCCTAGCATGTGTAGGATAGTGTTAATGTATGGGGGTCGCTGGTTGGTGTGGACTTAGTGGGCTGAAGGGCCTGTTTCCATGCTGTATCTCGGGTAGTTTAGTTGGTATCCAGTGACAAATGAACACACTGTTTGTATATTTGTGAACAAAGGTGTTGCTGGGCATCAGCTCCAGAATACAGGCAGTGACTTAGATCCAGATGCAATCTACCATGAGAAGTCAACCAGTTTAGACCTAGAAACGTCGTACACTTGCAGCACAGGGATAGCCAACCATGATATCAGAGTTTATATCAAACAAGCATAGGATGAGGAGAAAGAAAAACATGTTTATTCACACACTGGGAGTACTTATTTTGTGATCTGGTATTCACTGAAGTTATAATTATATGGCAAAGAATGCACATGATTCTCTTTAATTATTCAGTCGAATAATTAGGGCTTGCACATTCATGCTGAGTTAAGATGTGATATGATGTTTTGGGATGGCGAATGGATTAAGGGAATTAAGAGATATTGAAGGAGGTGGAGAAGGACTTGTAGCAAAGATGTAAAATGTAGTATTAAGCATACGAAACCACTGTATAAATATTTTCCTTGCCATAATCACTGAGGAGTCTCCTGAGTCACTGTCCACCAGATGTTTTGCTCTATGCTATTTGGTTTCATGAGCCATAAGGTCCACCTCCAAGGGACATCTATTTTGAAAATATATTTGTATGGTAAAGACTCTCAGGAACCACAAACTACATGTACAACTATAATTTGTGTAGAAAGGAACCAGTGGCTGCTGGTTTACACCAAATATAGACACAAAATGCACTCAGTGGGTCAGGTAGCATCTCTGCAGAAAAGGAATAGGTGACTTTTCGGGTCGAGATCCTTCTTCAAACCGAGAGTCAGGGAGGAAAGAAAGTAGAGATATGAAAAGATACATAGAACAAATGAATGAAGGGTATGCAAATGTACAAATTAAAACCAGCAACAATGATTAAGGAAAGGTGGAGCCCACAATGGTTCATTGTTGCTGTGGAGAAGGTGAAAACGAGTGGACAAGAACAGTGAAACTAAGCTGGACGACAGTGAAACTAGAGGGAGGGAAAGCAAGGGTTACTTGAAGTCAGAGAAATTAATATTCATACCACTGTGTTGCAAGCTGCCCAATGATATGAATACATTCTTGATCTATGAAGATCTAGCATTGACACTTTGTTTGGCTTCATCATCTTAGGACTCCAATGATAAGAAATGTAATTTATAACTGGCTCCCAAGATAAGAAGACAATAAAAAACGTTATGCAGCTAATTGTATGTACCATCCTCCACTTTTCTATGGAAATGATCACGTTTTCATAGTGAGAAGTTGCAATAGTTACTGCCTTTTTTTTAACTGTTTTCCGTTGCTCATTAAACAGACTCTGTTTCCTGAGCATATTGACTTTGTCTGCCGTACAATCAATTACTTGCAATGAGCCCAGACACTCACTCCACCTCCAGGTCATTCATTGACGCGATGTTGCCAATAGAATCCTTGTAGACTTATGTGCATAGATTTGAAAAGAGAGATGATGCATAATCATGATGAATGAAGGATATTCGCAGTCCGAGCACTGTGGATTCAGAAAATAAAGGCAAAGCTGAGATCTTGAAGTCTGGCAGATAGTGCAACTTAGCAAAGTCATAATATTCTCTGAATGGTTGAAAACAGCTTCAACCTGTTAGCAAAACGTAGTTATAAAAGTAGGATTTGAAAATTATAAAGTTATTAAAGCACATCACAGGAGGAAGGAGCAAGAAGCTAAAGGTTGGGCCTTCCCATACCTCCAGTGTCCACCTCCATGACTCTTTATTGATGAAGGGTCTCGACCTGAAATGTCACCTATTCCTTCTCTCCAGAGATGCTGCCCGACCCGCTGAGTTACTCCAGCATTTTGTGTCTATCATAGGAGCAAGACAGTGTTCCTCCCAGATATATATCTGCCAGATATTTGCACATTGACTTGCATTGAGGTTTTTTTTTAATATCATTATCGTTTAATATCCAACCTGTGAGATGCTTAGCCTGTGATATTATTGTTCCCGAATCGTAAATATACCATGCAGTTTTGTAGAAATTGGGAAGATTTGTAGAAATAGATAATAGAAGCAAGGAAATGCAGATACTGGAGTAACTCAATGGATCAGGCAGTATCCCTGGTGAACATGGATAGGTGACATTTCAGGTCAGGACCCTCCTTCAAGCAGTGTGAATCACAGAGGGGGATCACAGAGAGGCTCTCACTGAAATGTCACCCATTCGCTGAGCTACTTTACCATTTTGTGTCTTTCCTGCAGAAACAAATAATTTGTTTGTGGCACACAGTGTCTTAGTGGTAGAGCTGCTGCTTTACAGGTTTGTAGGTTAATTGGCTTTGGTTAAAACAATTGTAAATTGCCCCGAGTGTGTAGGGGAGCGTTAGTTTGCAAGGTGATCGCTGGTCAGGGCGGACTCTGTGGGCCGAAGGGCCTGTTTCCACACCGTATCACTAAAATCTAAAGCCAGAAGGTTTCCCTGAGTTTGTTGTAGATGGATGTATACATTGGTGTGTCCTTTGCATGGAAGCCAAAGAAGCAATGCAGTCACCCAGACAAAGCTCAGCATTTCGTCATTGTTATGAGGAACTGGACAGAGGGACAACCGCATAATTGAGCCGCCCTTCTCTAGCAATATAAATAGACAATAGACGATAGGTGCAGGAGGACGCCATTCGGCCCTTCGAGCCAGCACCTCCATTTCAGTGAGGCAATCCTATCACATTGAAAAAACGCTCCAATACAAATGGAGCAAGTTCATGCCATTCTCTTTGAACATTCAAACATACTTTAACTTCCAAGAATAATTCATGGAAAACAAAGGCACGAGGAACTGCAGATTCTGGAATCTTGAACAAAAATAACAAAGTGTAGGAGGAACTCAGCAGGTCAGTCAGCTTCTGTGGAGGGAAATGGGCAGAATGCGTTTTGGGTCAGGACTTTCTTCAGACTGATTGGAGTACCGGAGTAGAAAGCTGGGGAAGAGTGGTGGGGGTGGGGCAAAGTCTGGCAAGTGATAGGTGATTTTATTGGTAGATGTATGGAGTAAGTGACAAAGGCTGGAGGTGAAAAGGAGACAAAATGGTGTCAGATACAGAAAGAGGAGGAGGAGTGAAATGTAAAGCTGGAGGGGGGAATGTGGATGAATGGAGATATGAGAAGGGAAAGAGGTGGGTAACAGGGGAAAGTGGGACTCGGAAATGGGAGATGACCATAAGAAGAATAAAGGAACAGAGTGACTGGGTGGTGAGAGATGGTGGGAGAAATGCGTCTGAACCGGGCTTTGGTACCAGGGGAAAGAGACAAGGATATAGAGGGTATAACTTAAAATTTGAGAATGCAATGCTCATACTGTTGTGTCGTAATCAACTCAAATAGAATATGAGGTGCTGTTCTTCCAAGTGGCTGGTGGCCTCATTTGGGCAATGGAGGTAGTCAAGAACAGAAAAGTTGGTTTGGGAATGGGATGAAGGGAAAGATGTTGGGGTGGATGTTACATCTCCTGAGGTTGCAGAAGAAAGTGCCAGGGGAGAAAGTGGGTTGTGTGGGAAGGGATAAGCAATCCAAGGAGTTGAGGCGGGAGTAGTCTTTCTGGAAAGAGGAAAGTGGTGGGGATGGGAAGATGGAAAATGTTGAAAGTGGTGAGAATGTTGGAGAATTATGTTTTTGATGCTGAGGCTGGTGGGGTGAAAGGTCAGGACTTGGGGAACTCGATCATTGTTCTGTCTGAGGGTAGTTGGAATGTGCACAGAACAAGGGGGACACAGGGGAGACAGGAATGAGGGCTCCAACCACAACAGCAGGATGGAAACAATGTTTACTGAAGAAAGAGGATATCTCGGATGTCCTAGAGTGAAAAGCCTCATCTTGGAAGCAGATAAGGTGGAGACAGTGAAATTGGGAATAAGGGATGGCATGACCTTGCAAGAGGCAGGGTCGGAGGAGGTGTGGACGGTGAGTTTGTAGTAGATGTCAGTCGATAGTCTGTCTTCTGTGATGGAGCCAGAAAGATTACGAAAGGGGGGGAGGAGAGAGGCATCAGAAATAGTTTGAATTAATTTGAGCTTGGGGGCAATAGTTAGTAATAAAGTTGATAAAACCTGCGAGTTCTGCACTATAACTTTGCATTATAATGGGAAGCATTTCTTTAAGATTGATGAAAAACCCTTAAGAGCTACTAGCTTGTCCAGTTTGGCAACCGTCCGATGGTTAATAGTACAAGAATTGTCTGAAGAAGGGTCTCAACCTGAAACGTCACCCATTCCTTCTCTCCAGAAATGCTGAGTTACTCCAACTTTTTATGTCTATCTTCCATACAAAAATAAAATGTTGAAATCATTAGAGCTGGCTGACATATTATGTTTAATAACACTTGCTGAGCCCTTAAATATATATTTCCACTCTATATTATAGTCTAGCGATGCTGGATACTTGTTTTTCATTGTATATTTATCTTCAGCATAAAGATTAAGGGGCATACCACAATTGTCTGATTCAATTGTATCAAGATTGTTGCTTTTGGCCACAAAACTGAACAACATAAAATACTTCCATTAATTATCAGTCACTATTGGAAAATCCAGACTAAAGTAACATTTGGGCCAGGAAAAGATTAATAGAGCAAACTAGGGTGGTTCTTTTGCAACAATCAATCCATATCGTTTGGTTGCTCCTTCGTCAAAAATGTACCAATTCAGTTTTTAAATCCGTCCACAACATCGTGTCTGGTAAACCTTCATTGGAAATTTGCGATTCCGTCTCATGAAAAAGTCAGCAGTACATTTGTAATCAATCACCAACTCGACTTTAACCTTGTTAACAAAATATGCATTTTAATCATTCGACACTACATTTCCCACAGCAACTTCTGCATTTTATCAGAGAACTTACAAACAGGAAGGAAGTGGGAAAAGTAAAAGGGGAAGAGAAGGCTGAGTTCTTATTAAGTCACATTATTAAATTGCAGAGATGGAACACCTTGGATATTAGTGGGAACGGGAAACAGAACATGCCACATAGATTTCTGCAAAGATTGTCTGAATAAAAATCTTAACATGACACTTAACTGACAAACACTGCCGAACACATGCAGTTCAGTTTTTGAAACTGATCTATGCGATATTCATGACCCCTCCCACTCTAATTACATCTTCCCATCTAGTTCCTGCATCCCTCAATTCTCTTGAACAGCATCCTCAGTTTTCCTTTCATTTTGCCAGCATTTCTTTTTATTCTCGAGCCAACATGACAGATATTGCCAATGCAACAAGCTTCACAGCATTAAAAACACTGGGGGAGTTGTACTCCTGGGCTAATGAAGCATGTCAGCTTTAGGCAGACTGAACTATTGTATTTCTTTACTGTTTAGCAGAATGAGTTCATTGTTTCCAGACCCTCCATGCTGGGCTTTTCATTCCCTTGAGGAAAATTCTTATCATTGTCTGGAAATGTTGCAATATATTGTACCAATCAATACCAATGCCACATGCATGCATATGTACATAAGTATATGTGAGTGGACAGAATTTAGGATTTGGCTTGCATGGAGTTCCCACCTGTACAGTATGTGCCACACTGTTTCTTCACGGTTCAGTACCTTTCACAGAGCGACAGGTCTGTTTACATTTAGTTTAGTTTAGTCTAGTCTAGTCTGCTTTAGTTTAGAAGTACAGTGCGGAAACAGGTTCTTCGGCCCACCGAGTCCGCGTGTACCAGAGATCGCCGCACACTAACGCTATCCGACACATGCTAGGGACAATTTACACCAAGCTAATTAGCCTACAAACCCTTATGTCTTTGGAGTGTGGGAGGAATCCGGAGATCCTGGTGAAAACATACTCAAGTCACGGGGAGAACGTACCAACAGTGCTCCGTACAGGCAGTACCTGTGGTCAGGATTGAACCCGGGTCTCTACCGCTTGTGTCTTGAACTTTACTCTTGCAAGCCAACTTCAGGAGTACCACTGCTCTACTCTGACTATATCACTATCTTAGGAAAAGTTATCGATGGGTTTTAAGTTCAAAGAACAATTGGTGTGTTGTATGTTTGCAGGCCTTGATGAGGGGATGTGGTGGTGGGGGGTGTTAGGGGTGATGTTGCTGAATAATGCAGCTTTAGTGTCCTCAGAACGTACATGGAACAGTTCAGCATAGGAACAGGCCCTGCAGCCCACCACGTCCATATCTACTGTGATATCAAGTTAAATCTTCTCCTCCGCATGCACGTGATCCATTTCCCCCATTCTCTACATATCTATGCGCCTATCTAAAAGCCTCTTAAATGCCACTATCACATCTGTCTCCACCACCACCCCTGGCAGGAAAGAAGATTGAGAAGCAACAAAAATTGAAAAATGAAAGGTGAATTAAATAAGCCAATAAAATTGAACAGTAAACACAGAACAAAAGATAAAAACGCCATCTATAAAATATACAATGTTCCTTCACTTGATGGGTGCCTCTGGCTGGAAGTATGTGAGGAAATTACAAAGAATTTAAGCAACACATTGTATTGAAGTAGCCCAATTGTTCCTGTTCTGCTGTTATACTACTTACAAGCCTCAAATCATTCCTCTGAAGATGACGCTATCAACATAACCTAGATTATCTGGATAATCTTTGTAATAATTCATATTTAGAGAAAGCAACATATTTTTGATCATGGTAGTGAGTGGCATGACAAACTCACTGCGAAGGTGTGTAATTTTGTGCTAATTTAGCTATTTATCAATTAATATCAATTGAGAAGTGAATGAAGAATTAAAAGAGAGTTAATTCATTTATTTGTTTACAATGAATATTGGGAAGCAACCAAAGGGTTGGTTTCAACAGCCACCTTGTGTAAAACAAACTGAGATGTGGGTAAACATGAGGTTGACTGATTTACATTATATCATCAGGGCTTGATGTGCACTCTTTTTCCTTTCAGCAGGTTTCCTGCTCAACTGCTGATAAAAGGCGATTATAATCTCAGGTGGCATAGTGACAAAACTAGTAGAGCTGCTGCCTCTCAGCACCAGAAAACCGGGTTAGATCCTGACCTCGGGCGCTGTCTGTGTGAGGTTTGCACGTTCTCCCTATGACCACGTGGATTTCCTCTGGGTTCTCCGGTCTCCCAAGGATGTGCAGGTCTGTGGGTTAATTGGCCTCTGTAAAATGACTTGCAATGTGTATGAAGTGCATGTGAAAGTGGGGTGACGTTGGGCTATGGTGAATGGGTTATCTATTGTCAGTGTGTGTTTAAGAAAGAACTGCAGATGCTGGAAAAATTGAAGATAGACAAAAATGCTGGAGAAACTCAGCGGGTGAGGCAGCATCGATGGAGCATGGGAATAGGTGACGCTTCGGGTCGAGACCCTTCTTCAGAGCGTGGGCTTGATGGGCCTGTTTCCATGCGGTATTGCTAAAACTAAACTAAATCTAACAGTAAATCACAATTCACTGGAGGAAGAAAGTCACTGCCTTTATTTTAACCGCCTTCCTGCACAAACTCAGCAATGTCCAGGAGAGTGCAGAACGAAAGCCAAGGACACCAAACTAATTAGTAAGTGGGATCAAAAGTAAATTAGAAAGCAGGGTATAGAAACAATTAGAGAGCAGGTTGCAGGAAAGATTAAAGAGCAAGGCATTGAAAGAATTAGAGGGAGGGATGCAGAACAGACACGGTTACAGGACGAGGAGACATGTATTTTGTTTCACTCGTGACACACAGGAGATCAATTAATTCACTGGAATTTTTTGAAAATTACCTGACCAATAAAAAATCTGTCACTAACCAGCTGGAAAACATTTTTAAAATGAAACTTTATTGGAGGCCTCTTTTGCTTTATTTCCGTTCAAACAGAAGTTCCCATCACAGTAATTTATCCTTATGCATGGAGATCACAGAAGAAATGAAAAAATGTGTTTGACCCACGTTTCGTTTATGTATTTAACCAAAAGAAAAAGAAAAGGGAGCATTTGATCTGATCCCTAGACATGCAGTACACTGACATGACTGACGAGCTGGAGCCTGAGGTATGGAAGAGAAGAGAAGATCCTGTTTAATTCTCTGTGACAGAGTTTCCGTGGTCATTTCTTCAGAACAATGCAAATTCTCCTCTTTTGCCTCCTTCATAGCCCCTCTTTGCACCCACCATCTTCCAAAAGGGTGGTGAATCTGTGGAATGATTTGCCGCAGAAGGTTGTGGAGGCCGTCAATTGATATTTTTAAGGCAGAGATAGATTGATTCTTGATTAGTACGCGTGTTAGGGGTTATGGGGAGGAGGCAGGAGAATGGGGTTAGGAGGGAGAGATAGTTCAGCCATGATTGAATGACGGAGTGGATGATGGTCCGAATGGCCTAATACTGTTCTTATCACTTATGACCTTATGACCAAAAGAAACAATTGGAAAGTTTTGTTTGAGCAGCTTACAACCACCCGGTATGAATATTGATTTCTCTAACCATGCATTCCCCGGCATTCCCTTTCTCTCCCCCCACCCCCCCCCCCACCAACCCTACACATTGTACTAGTTTCATTGTCATCCTGCTGAGTTTTCACCTAGCTCACAGCCCCAATAATGGACCATTTCCTTTATCATTCCTTTATTTTTTACTTATCTTTCATTCATTTGCACTATATATCTCCATATCACCAATAAAACAAATCTCCCATTTCCCTTTCCACTGACTCTCGGTCTGAAAAAGGGTTTCAAAACATCACCTATTCCTTTTCTCCAGAGATGCTGCCTGATCTGCTGAGTTACTCTGGTTTTTTGTGTCTATCTTCGATTGGAAAGAGTCCTTCCATTTCTTCTACATTCTGAATTTTTATTTGTTTCTCCCTATCCTTTTGTAAGAACACTGACTCCTTGATGGAATATTATTCTGCAGGCATCACTCACCCACTGTTACTTCATTACAGTGGCCATTTCTCATGTGCGAGCTTTGACAGTAAGTGCAAGCAGACTATTCATTCGTGGAGAGCAAAATTATAGTGCAACTCGATCCTACCCTCACACACATTGTCAACAAGTGGTGCCGGGATATTGAACTGTTGTGAAGGAATTTTCTCTTCAGTAGATAAACATGGTGCCTGAACTTAATTGTGCCATCCACATGATTGGGACTAATGTCATCCAATGGGGTTGATTTAGTGACTTCACTTCCAATCTGGCAACATAGACGCAGTCCACATTCTCAACCAGTGGTTTTTCAGTAAGTAGCTGGAGCATCAATGGGTAACTTGCTGCATGTCATTGGCTTGGGACTGTGGTATTGAAACATTGCTGCCATGTTCACCCTTTAACATGATATTAATTTAGAGATATTTAACTTAGAGATACAGCGTATAAACAAGCCCTTTGGCTCACTGAGTCCAAGCCGACTATCCCCGTACACTAGATATCCCTCGATATCCCCGTACACTAGTTCTGTCCCACTTCCTAACTATTAGGGGATAATTTACAGAAGCCAATTAACCTATAAACCGCACGTCTTTAGGATGTGGGAGGAAACGGGAGCACCTGGAGAAAACTCATATGGTCATGGGGAGAACGTACAAAGTCTGCACAGTCAGCACTCGAGTCAGTATCGAACACAGGCCTTTGGTGCTGTGAGTCAGCGGCTCTACTGCTGAGCCACTGTGCTGCAACCAAATATTGTTATAAAGTCGTAAAGCTTTCTTTGCTCATTCATGAGATGCAACGTCACTAGCAAAGAGGTTGTTTATTGCCAATTCTTATTTGATCTTGAGGAAAGGTGGATGGCAAAATTATTTTGTTCCCATAGTGCTATTGAAGAAGGAGCTGGTGGATTTTGATGAGGTGTCAGGAAGGACATGAGAAAAGAGGCTGACAGTGGTTGGACTCAGACATCGGCTTGGGGAACCAGTGCAACAATACCATAACTCTGGGTCTATGATGACAGGCCTCCAACAACCAAAACCACCTTGCTTTGCATGAGTGGAATCAACGGAAATGTTCTCCACCCCTTTTCACTATTTCCAATGGATTTCAATTTTGCTAAGGCTCTTAGGTGTTACATTTGTTGGAATTTGTTCCCATTGTTAAGGCTGTCAATGGCTTTCCCTTTGGTATTTAGCCCTTTGGATGTAGATAACTGAGTTATTTTCATCTTCTTGCAAGGCTGATTGGTTGATTGAGTCTATTGATCACCTGTTTGCATTAGTTCTATGTTATCCCATTTTTGCTTCCACTGCCTACGTCCCGGGGCAATTTACAGGCAAACCAGCATGGCTCTGGGATTCATTGTTCCCAGGAATCATTGTAGGAAATCATTGTTGACTTTAGAAAGAACAGAGGGGGCAGACACACTCCCATCCATATAAGCGGGACTGAGGTGGAGCGGGTCTCCAACTACAAATTCCTCGGGGTACACATCTCGGAGGATCTGTCCTGGTCCCTCAACACCTCCAAGCTGATCAAAAAGGTGCAGCAGCGCTGTTACTTCCTGAGGAGGCTCAAGAAAGCCCACCTGTCCCCCCAGATCCTGACCAACTTTTACCGCTGTACCATCGAAAGCATCCTGACCTTATGGTATGGTACAGCAGTTGCACCGTGGCAGATAGGAAGGGTGGTGAAAACTGCCCAGTACATCATCAGTACCCCGCTCCCTACCATGGACGCCCTCCACCGAAAACGTTGTCTGAGACGGGCCGGGAAGATCATCAAAGACTCCTCCCACCCTAACCATGGACTGTTTGCCCTCCTACCATCAGGGAGGCGGTACAGGAGCCTCAGGTCCCGCACTAGTAGGATGAGGAACAGGTTCTACAATAACCATCACACTACTGAACTCGGAGTCCCGCCAATAGATTTCTCTAGTCTCTCCGTCCACATTGTCTGCATTCTGTATTTATTCTCTATATTGCTATCACTACGAACTGACGCTAAACTGCATTTTGTTGTACCCATACTTGTATCTGTGCAATGACATTAAAGTTGAATTGAATTGAATTGAATTGAATTGAAATGTGGGAGGGAACTGGAGCACTGGGAAGAAATCCATGCAATCACAAAGGGAGATGTCTGTCTCCTCATAGACTGTGTAGATGAATAGGCAGGTGAAGGCCTTCTCTTTGTCCATTCACTTTACAGCTGGGCTCGCTACCTTCAACAATGTTATGGATGTTTCTGGGGCTTCTATTTCTGCTGTTGGTTAATTATGCACTACAAGTTAAGACAGGATCTGATCCATTGGTTGTAGAAGGAAAGAGGCACTTTCTTCTGAGAACCACGAATTTTACCGCTATCCTGGCCAACTGGCGGTGGTGGAAATGGAGAATTATGGTACAAATACTATATTAAACTAAATTCATCCAAACAAAACTGTAAGTTTTTTTCTTATAAGAACTAGTGATGCTTTCTCCACATCTGTTAGGATCTTGTTGGTTCAGTAGGAAAGTTTTAAAATGTAGCTGTTTGAAATGATTCCATGTAACAATGTGATGTTGCATTAAAATGTCACATTTACATAGACTCTGCCTGAATAAGGCACACAGCCATAACTCAAATGGCAATGCGGGCAAGGAAGGGAAATATGAAGCATAAATCTCTGGAAAGGGTGCTTGAAATCACATAAAAATCTGTTACACTTGTCAACCATTTGCTGATCCCCATCATTCACTGTGCATGGCAGAAATAATAATATTGTAGAGAGGAAAATGTCAGTCAAAAGAACGGCTTTTGAAATGGCACCAGAAATTAATGTTCTAGGTGCAGGGTGTTTCTGAAGTTGTTGATTGAAATAAAACTGGTGTGAGCAACCTTTCCTTCTTTGTCATTACCCCCATTGCCCCGTGCCACAGGGTGAGTGTTGTAGTCAGAGGGACCATTCGGTACTTATCTATCAAAGGAGGTTAAAGGAATCTGAGGGAACCTTTTTAACACTTTTATGTTCACCTAAGGGTCTTGAGAAAACAGCGTTCAAATGGAAACCTATAAACATCATGCACCCATCTTCCATTTTGCTGTTCAGATTTAGTTTAGTTTAGAGATGCAGCATGGAAACAGGCCCTTCGGCCCACCAAGACCACACGGTAGAGTTTGGTAGGTGTTGGACCTATGCAAAATAAGTGTAATTACTGTACATGCCAATCCGACTCGTGCCGATGAATCAGGAAGTTGAAAATATCCTCAGCCCCATCAGTGAAGGAGGTGTGCAGTTGCTGTGAGAATGTTTGTCGCACACCAGAGATCTTCTCACACTCACTGACTTTGATTTTCACATCTGTCAAGGTGTATGATATCTATAATTTTTCTGACTTAATTTTATTTAAGCTTGAAAGGGTTCAGAAAAGATTTACGAGGCTGTTGCCTGGACCAGAGGGTGTGAGCTACGGGGAGAGGTTGAGTAAGCTTGGTCTCTATTCCATGGATCGCAAGAGGATGAGGGGAGATCTTATAGAGGTATACAAAATCATTAGAGGAATAGATCGGGTAGATGTCTTTTACCCAGAGTAGGGGAACCAGAGTAGAGGACATACTGTAGGTTCAAGGTGAAGGGGAAAAGATTTAATAGGAATCCAAGGGGTAACTTTTTCACAGGGTGGTGGTGTATGGAACAAGCTGCCAGAGGAGATAGTTGAGGCTGGGACTATCCCATCGTTTAAGAAACAGTTGGACAGGTACATGGATAAGACAGATTTGGAGGGTTATGTATCAAGTGCAGGCAAGTGGGACTAGGGTAGCTGGGACATTGTTGGTCGGTGTGGGGGAGTTGGGATGAAGGGCCTGTTTCCACACTGTATCACTCTATGACTATGACTCTATGCCCAGTGAACACCCGGTACACTAACACTATCCTATCCACTAGGGATAATTTACAATCTTTACCGAAGCCAATTAATGTACAAACCTATACGTATTAGAGTGTGGGAGGAAAATGGAACATCCAGAGAAAACACACTCAGTCACAGGGAGAACCTACAAACTCCGTACAGACAGCACCCATAGTCAGGATTAAACCCGGGTGTCTGGCGCTGTAGGCAGCAACTCCACCGCTGCACCACCGTGCTGCCCTCAAATTCCTGCTACAGTTAAGGGCCTGTCCCACTGTACGAGGTAATTCAAGAGTTCTTCCGAGTTTCCCGATTCGAACTCGGAGAATTATGTTAATAGCTGCTCGTAGGTACTCGGGGCTCTCGTGGACATTTTTCAACATGTTGAAAAAACTTCTTGAGATTACTGCGTTTCCCGAGTACTTGCCGTTAGCGTTACGAGCCGTTAAGAGTCGTCCCGAGCTCCGACGTACCCGCTATGTAAATTCTACGTACGTACCATGAGTTTGATTTTTTTTTAAACTCGGGAGAGCTCTTAAGTAAACTCGTGTAATGGGACAGGCCCTTTAATGTAGCTTGGCAGATAATACATTCTTGTGAAGCCCATGAAGACCTATGTCTCTGAGGAGATCACATGCTAAATTATGTAGAGAACAATGTGCAATCAAAGCAGACCCATCCAGATGAATGAGGCAGTGTGCCAACACCATATTTCTTGCTCTTTCCCATGAGTGCTGCATTCAGTCATCACCAACACTTAATTGTCAGGATACTTCAATATTGTGTCTGGAAAACACCAATTAGAGGTGTCCCCATGGCTTAAAATCATCCTGCACCTCGTAAAGGAGAAGAATATTGTGGTCGTAGCAGGTGCTGCAGGTGCTGAAAAATACTGAAGATTGGTACAGCCCTATTTGGCTGCTGCATTAGAGGTTGTGGAAGAGGCTAAAGCTCCAAGAGATGCCCTACATGGGTGAGTCAAACTACTCCTGTGGTGGAGTAGTTGCCTCACTTCACCAGAGACCCAGGTTCGATCCTGACACCCGATCCTCGGGTGCTGTCTGTGAAATTTGTACACTCTCCCTGTGAGCATGTCGGCTTTCTCAGGGTGCTCCGGTTTCGTTCCAAAGACGTGCAGACTTGTAGGTTAATTGGCTTCTGTAAATTGTCCCTTGTGTGTAGGATAGAATTAGTGTGCAGGGATCGCTGCTTGGCTTAGACTCGGTGGGATAAAGGGCCTGTTTCCACACTGAATCTCTAAACTAAGCATGAGGGACAGGAGGCTAGAAGGCATTGTGATCAGACAACCTGGGATATTAAAAGCCATGAGACAAGACATGGTGCTATAAGATGCTCATTGATCCCTTACAAGTGATCAAGGTGCTCGAATGCATCGAAGATAGACACAAAAAGCTGGAGTAACTCAGCAGGACAGGCAGCATCTCTGGAGAGAGGGAATGGATGACGTTACAGGTCGAGACCCTTCTTCAGACGCTTACTGCTCGAATGTATCTCTACATGTCATATTCTTCAAACAGTTTCAGGAACAGATGTTGTTCAATGCACCATGTCATCACTTGCCAACCAAAAATCCCAATCAATGTTCACATGTTCCACTGTGTCCTTACACGCTGAGCAGTGTTTACAAACCTCACATTCTCAGCCCAGGGATTGTTCATCAGACATCTTTTCAACTGAGACAGCTGCTTCATCCAAATTCACTGCTGAATATCTTTTGACACATTTCCCTCCCTCTTGCAGGATAAGGTGGTGTGGAAGCAGATGCAGCTACAATGGCTTGCCGGAGTTTTGGCAGAACTTTTTCTTGCAGCAGAGTTAAGTCAGTTAACTTTCTTTCAGCATCTGCCAGGCCACCACTCTAGTCTATTCCAAAATTCACCATCTCCGAAAAGTATCAATACTTGCAGAATTGTAATGCTGTGGTAAACACATGATAACTAACCCATGTGAAATGTATGATCACAATAAATAGCCTTTGGTGGGAGGCATTCGTGTTGCTCAGTGCATGTTCAGCCAACGTTTAAGAGATAATATTAACTCGAGCTTGAGTTGCTAAGAGTCCTGCAATTCCCTGTCATAAAGGAAAGTGCCCTCTATGATATTGGCTTAGGGCACAGATATCCCCACATATAGAAAATGGAGGTTATGGGGAGGGATGTAGGGGTTGGGGAGGAATTGTTAGAAATGCCTTGGAAACCCACAACACACAACCCACAAGGTGACGCTATCTCACGTGTACAAAATCATGAGAGGAATAGATTGGGTAGATGCACACTGTCTCTTGCCTAGAGTACTGGAATTGAGAACCAAAGGACAGATTTAATGTGAAGGAGAAAAGATTTAATAGGAATGTGAGGGGTAACTTTTTCACACAGAGGATGGTGAGTGTATGGAATGAGCTGCTAGAGGAGGTATTTGAGGCAGTTTTAAGAAATAATTAGACTGGTACATGGATTGGACAGGTTTAGAGGGATGAGGACCAAAAGCATGCAGGTGGGACTAGTGTAGATGGTTGGTATGGGCAAGTTGGGCCGAAGGTTCTGTTTCCATGCTATATGACTCTATGTTACCCCGAGGGCAGGAAGGTTCCCTGTGAACTACAGCTGAAGGCACGATTGAGAACTTGACTCGCCCCTCCTGTCTGCCTCAAGGACAACTCCACGGTCCCACCACATGATTCTGACCCTGTGTACCAGGGACCATCCTGTCGGACGTCCATCGCTTCTATCAACAAGTTTAAAGAGCTGTGACAGCCACAACACACTTCAGCCTCTGAATTACCATCCTTATTGTGACCTCCAAACCACCTTTTACTCTTAAATAGAGACAAAGTGCTGGCAGTATCTCTGGAGAGCGTGGATAGGTGATGGTTCGACATGGGACTCTTCTTCAGACTGAAAGTGCAGGGTGGGATGAGAGTCATAGAAATAGGAGCTTCAGCGCAACTTATCCATGACGACCACAATGCCCCATCTACATTAGTGACACATGCCTGTTTTTGGCCCATATCTCTCTAAACTTTTCCTATCCATGTACCTCTTCGAACGTCTTTGAAACATTGCTATAGGACCTGCCTAAACTATCATCTCCGACAGCTCATTCCATATCCCCACCACCCTCTGTGTGAAACCACCCTCTGTGCGAATCAGCTAAAACTGATCTGAGAAAGACGATAGTTATTGAGGGTGAATAGGGAAGAAATACATCCATAGAAACATAGAAACATAGAAATTAGGTGCAGGAGTAGGCCATTCGGCCCTTCGAGCCTGCACCGCCATTCAATATGATCATGGCTGATCATCCAACTCAGTATTCCGTACCTGCCTTTTCTCCATACCCTCTGATCCCCTTAGCCACAAAAATCCAACTTCGTGATTTAGAGGAATGGAAATATTTGGTCTCTGAGGTTTGAGTAGGAACAATTTACTTTTTGATAAGATGTGTGTTTCTGAATGGGTTAGAACATTAACTTTAGGATTCAGTGATCAGATTTCAGGAAGAGGTAAATGGTAGACCCTGTGCTATGTTATGCTTTTCCATGTATTTAATACCATTTCCTGCAGGAGGCGGTTTGTACCATAGAGACTGGTCTACTCCCAAAATCTTGATTAATCCAAATCTTCCCACACATTGCAAGCCCTGATGAATGTTATGTCTGGCACAACTTGGGTTGCATGTTGGTGCCATTTTGCATTTCCATGGGGTTTTTTAGCAAAGATCCTATAGCAAGCAAGATAGTCCACTCGGCGAAAAAGACATAGTAGGGTCATGAGCAGAGTCATGGGTAATCTTCGGCCCCATTTCCATAACCGGCCTCCGCACCAAAGATCCCATAGCGGAGCAAAGGTACTAGTGCGGAGACGGAAGCCGGTTACAGAAACATCCTCATAAAAATTAAAGGTGTTCCTTCCACATCGTGTGCGAAGTCTGGCCCGGATCAGCACGGCTGGGACGCCAGGGTAAAGTTGCGGGGAGGGTTGCAATGTATTTTTATGTAATGTTGTCCCTTGTCTTGCCCTTGAGTAAGAAATAAAGTTTATCATTATATATAAATATCTGGAAAAATATATATGTGTGTTGTATGATTATAAACATCTATATCACATTCGTATATGTGTGTATGTGTGTTCTTTCCTACATAATCTAATCAGTTGTATGGTCGCTGAATAAAATCATCCTTAAGTTATACATCATTTGTTAATCTTGCTCAAAACAAATGTTATTTTGTTAAATACTTCATTTAGATAACCCCACTATTACAGACAGATCTCATTCCACTCTCTGGCTATTGGGAAGATCAGACCCCATTTTATTATTGGAAAGCAATTCCATAGACAAAAAACCACGTTAAGGAACATTCCAATAGAGCAACTGGAATATTCATATTGCTATTATTTTATGAAATACCACAGTTGTGAACAGTGTGATTAGATGATTTACAGAGTTCAAGTTTAATACAAAAATCAACTCAAACACAGCACATGAGCCATTTAAAAAGATTTTTTTTAAACATTAAAAAGGAAAATGAACAGAATAATAATTTATTAACATATTAATCATTAACAGAATTATCAATTGACCGAATTATGAATTATGAATTATGAATCTAACACTATATCACACACACAAAGTGTTCCCCTGCAACGCTGATTACACTGTGAGAGGGATAACTAGTTGGGTCGAGTTTACTGAAATGGCCGAAGAAAAGGCCAACGTTCCGCTCTGTTGCATACTACACGTCAACCCTTTGGATTTAGCAGGAGTGGATTATCTTGCTCGCTATAGGATCCTTGGTTTTTAGCACCTAGAAAAAAAGGTGATGCCGTCCAAATTCAGGCAGGCGTACAACCAGAGGAAATGTGTAAGAAGGAACTGGAGAAGCTGGTTTAAACTGAAGATAGACACAAAAACTGGAGTAACTCAGCGGGACAGGCAGCATCGCTGGAGAGAAGGAGTGGGTGATGTTTCGGGTCGTGACATCTGAAGAAGGGTCTCGACCTGAAACGTCACTCATTCCTTCTCTCCAGAGATGCTGCCTGTCTCGCTGAGTTACTCCAGGTTTCTGTGTCTATCTTCGGTAAAACTAGAGGATAGAAGGCAGAATAGAGAGCAAGGAAGACATCAGTGCTCATGGGATTGTAGGGCTTTGGAATGTGCAACATGCCTTAATGGTTGAATCAGAGAGCAGTTTAAGATTTAATTATAGTTTAGATAGATATTTAAAGGAAGCATGGATAAATGAATAATGGAATAGGATTAGACACATAGGATTAGATCTACTGTTCATGCAAATGATAAATGCCAACATGGTGGTTGGTTTCAATGCCTTGCTTCTGGGTTGTAATTTACATGAAATAGTTCTAAATCCTGCCTTTATGAAACACCCATCTGCCACATCCCCAAACACCCACAAGAACACATTAAAACAAATGGACCAATTTACATGCACACAGACACAGACAGAGACAAATAGACACACATACACACACAGCATCATTTTAGGGATAAATGCAGACTTTTAATGGTCACACACGCACACATGAGTGCACACACGCACACACATACACATCCATATACACATACACATACAGACACACGAGCACACACATGCGCATACAAATACAAACACAAGTACACACACACAGACAGACATGCTCACACAAACACACACACAGACATACATGCACACACACACAGAAGCACACACGCACGCACGCACGCACACACAAGCACACACACACACACACCCACACACACACGCACGCACGCACACACACGCACGCACGCTGGAGAATCTAACTTGCAATTCATTTGATTCTCTACACAAAGCTTTTTCAATTTTTTAAATCTAACACCATGGTGAAATAGAAGCTCTATTATCAATAATTCTCAAGTAAATGTTTAACAGGTTACCATAGTTTCACTACCTTGAATGGAAGTTAGTTCTCATCAGAGGGCTGACAGGGAAAGGTAATGTCTTTACTTTTTCAGCTTTGTCTCCTTCTCTCCTGAGTGATAGACCTCAGGTAACTTTACATATTTCTTAATGCAAGATCTTAAATAAAGAGTTTTAAAAGTCATAGAGTGATACAGTGTGGAAACAGGCCCTTCAGCCAAACTTGCTCACATCGGCCAAAATGTCCCAGCTACACAAATCCCACCTGCCTGCACGTGGTCCATATCCTGTCCTATCCATGTACTTGTCTAACTGTTTCTTAAACGTTAGGATGGTCCCAGCCCCAACTACCTCATCTGGCAGCTTGTTCCATACACCCACACCCTATGTGTGAAAAGGTTACCCCTCCGATTCCTATTAAATTTTTTCCCCTTCACCTTGAACCTATGTCCTCTGGTCCATAATTCCTCTACTCTGGGTCAGAGACTCTGTGCATCTACCCGATCCAATCCTCTCATGATTTTGCACACATCTACAATCCTCATCCCCTGCTCTCCATGGAATAGAGACCCCGCCTACTCAACCTTTCCCTACAGCTCACTCTAGTCCTGGCAACCTCCTCGTAAATGTTCTCTGAACTGTTTCAAGCTTTACAATATCTTTCCTATAACATGGCGCCCAGAACTGAACACAATATTCTAAATGCAGTCTCATCAACATCTTATACAACTGCAACATGACCCGCCAACTTCTATATTCTATACTCTGACTGATGAAGGCCAATGTGCCAAAGGCATTTTATGACCACCTCATCTACCTGCGACTCAACCTTCAAGGAACAAAGCAATTGTACTCCTAAATGCCTCTGCTCTAGAACACTACCCAGAGGCCTACCATTCATTGTGTAGGTCCTGCCCTTGTTAGATGTCCCAAAATGCAACACCTCACACTTTTCTGTATTAAATTCCATCATCCATTCCTCAGCCCACCTGGCCAATCAATCCAGATCCTGTAATCTTTCACACCCATCTTCATTATCTGCAAAACCACCCACTTTTGTATCATCAGCAAACTTGTTAATTTTGGCCCGTATGTTCTCATCCAAATCATTGATGTAGATGACAAACAGTAATGGGCCCAGCATCGAATCCTGAGGCGCACCACTAGTCACAGGCCTCCAGTACGAGAAGCAACTTTCCATGGAGTCAATTTGCTGTCCACTCAGCTATCTCTCCTTGGATCCCAGTTGATAAGTTTTTCGGTTCTGGCTTTTCACCTCTCAGGTTATCCTTGCCCTCTTATTTTCATCTTGGTGCATGGTGCATTTTACAGCAAGATTATGGTGTTTTAATCTACAATTTGAGAGGGAGAAGAATAAATCGGAGGTGTCAGTATTAGAGTTGAACAAAGGAGACTATGGAGCCTTCAGGGAGCAGCTGGTCAAAGTTGACTGGAAAGATACCCTAGCAGGGATGACAGTGGAACAACAATGGCAGGTATTTCTGGGAATAATACAGAAGGTGCAGCGTCAGTTCATTCCAAAGAGGAAGAAAGATTCCAAGGGGAGTAAGGGTGTAAGCACATCTGTAGAAGTTGGTGAGAGTTGTTGGGGGACATGCCGGACTTCCCAAGCATAAAGAAATAGAGAAGTGTATGCTCATACTGGCTGACATTGCAATGCCAACCCAGTGAACACCTTCTGTGTTGCATTTCTATGAACAAGGATTGAATTGAATGAGTGGTAGTACATACACACAGCATCTGATCAAATTCTGCATATAGATTTTAGACCGAGACTGCTGATCAGTAAAATAAATTTTGACTAACTTTTCTCCTCCAAATTTTGCTCTAGTGCTCAGAGTGAAAATAACTTATTTTAATGCCACATTTTTTGTGGTGTAAAACTCATTAAGGATCATGAATTGAAAGCTAATAAATGTCATCTTTACATTTTGCATAACTGAGGCACATAACTCAAAACTTGAACAGTGTGATGAATCTATGTGTACGAGATCAAATGTATGCATTTTCCATTTCATTTTATTTTTAATATAATTTAAAGGAAAATCCTTTAGCATTGGTCTTTTGGTCAATAAGTCTTATCCTTGTGGAAGGTATAGAGGTTATCTGCTGCTGTTTTCACTAAATAACATTGAACATGAAGAGCCTGCTATTATTGAATTAAGGAAGAATCAACTCTTCCATGATGTTCACTCAGAGGGTGATGGGTGTATGGAACAAGCTGCCATAGGAGGTAGTTGAGGCAAGTACTATAATAGCAGTCAAAACACAATGGGACAGGTGAATGGATAAGACAAGTTTAGAGGGGTATGGGTCAAAGTGGGAAATGGGATTGGCTTAGATGGAGCATCTTGGTCAGCATGGATGAGTTGGGCCAAAGGGCCTGTTTCTGTGCTGTATGACTCTCACACTCGATGATTCTTGCTAGCTGATGTAAGTTAATCAAGTTTTATATTTCCCATGTGTGAGCTGACAAATATTTTTACACTGTTGTGCAAAAATACTGAGCATAAAATATAATAATTTGGTGGTGTCAAATTTGAGCAAAGCATAGTTTGTTCTTGCCAGAATGTCAAATCCCTACTGGGGTAATGCCCATGAACTGATCCCTTCCAATTTAATTGCAGTACTTGTTGCAAGTTAACTGTAGAGCACAGTTTGACTTCTATCCCCATTAGGGCATCACTCAGTTGGCGTTAAGAAGGTTGTAGTTCCTGCTGGTGTAAGGAGTGTGCCTAATCCTTGTTGGTATTTGGTCAGATTCTGCCCCTTCAGGTTTATGAACAATGTTTTATTCCATTCCCTTTTACCCTGCACATTCTCCCCTTTTCTCATTTATTTTTTCCGCCTTCCACCTTTTAGTTTAGTTAAGTTCAGAGATACAGCACGGAAACAGGCCCTTCGGCCCACCGAGTCCGCACCGACCAGCGATCCTCGCACACTAACACTATCCCGCACACACTAGCGACAATTTACATTTTTACCGAAGCCAATTAACCTACAAACCTGTACGTTTTTGGAAACCGAAGATCTTGGACAAAACCCATGCAGGTCATGGGAAGAACTTACAAGCTCCTTACAGACAAGCACCCGTAGTTAAGATCATACCCGGGTTTCTGGCAATGTAAGGCAGCAACTCTACTGCTGTGCCACCATGCTGCCCTTTCATAGAGCTTCCTGCCTGTGTCTTCCCCCCAGTTGCTCTACCGTTGCATGAAGTTAAAACCTGTTACAGCTAGAACATCTATAACATTTTAAAGAAAGGTCATTGGCTGGAAGCATGATATTTGCTTCTCCCTCCACAGCTGTTGCTCTGCCCACTGGTTATTTGCAACACTTTCATTTTTCATTACAGCAGAGGTTTTTTTATATAATTGACTGACAAAGGAGACTTGAAATCCAAGAATGTTATGTTCTGTAGCCAAATAACATAAACATGTTTCTGTTCCTAATAATAAAAATAAATTCCATTTGCAGGAAATCGGAGAGAACCAAGGGCAGAGACTGCTTCGCAGGTCATATACCTCTTGTATGCTGGTACAGATCATTTGGTGTCTCAGTAGTACAATTTATTCACAAAGGGAAGCTCGATTTATGTGGTAAACTATATGCAGTTCCTCAGAGTGGCTCAAGTCAATGCTGTAAGCATGTTTGACTTCAATAATCTGGCACTAAAACTGATTGCTTCTCTGTGACTGAAAATTGGAGGTTTAGGAAGGAAATGAAGCAGGGAGTGTCTCAGTTAGAAGCACTTAGTGGTGAGCCCTGTGCCAACATTGTGATTGTGTTTATTTAGATAATTCCGGTGCCAATGAATCCGGAAAGGAATATTTATCCAGCTATTAGACGGTGCTACTTCTGCCAGCTTGGTATATTTGCTATTACTATTGACACCAGATTAGAAGGTTGTGGGTTGGCGATCTATGCTGGAATCTGAACTCATAATCTCAGAGGATTAATACACTCCTACGCACAGGGGATTGACCATTTGTTTTTCATTCAGTCACGAGATGCAGACTTTGCTCCTCTCTTTCTATTCACTGGATCTCTGCACTTGCTCAAAAAAATCTGTTACATTATTTCAGTGCTGTTCCCATTGGAATTTGCACGTGCGGTGTACAAGTGTGAGGGGCGGCATGGGAGCGCCAGAGACCCAGGTTTGATTCTGACTATGGGTGCTGTCTATACGGAGTTTGCACGTTCCCCCTGTGACCGCGTGGGTTTTCCCCAGACCCTCCTGTTTCCTCCCACATTCCAAAGGGGTACAGGTTTGTTGGTTAATTGGCTTTGGTTGTAAATTGTCCCTTGTGTGTAGGATAGTGCAGGTGCGGGAAAACCCGGGGGGGGGGGGGGGCAGAGGGACACATCCCCCCCATGTTTTGAGAGGTGGGGGACAAGTTTTTGTAATCCGGATTTTAGAATCTCCGCTTTCCACGAGACATTGGAGGTGGGACTGCTGATCGAGGGTGCCGATTGGACGAGAGAGACGTCGGTCAACAGGCAATTGGGTCGGGACATGAAGATTCAGTGCGATGATTGGAGGAGGGAGACGTGACACAGACCTGCACCTCATCCACAGCCAGGATCGATCTCGGCGGGGGTCTCCAGCGCTGTCCCGTCCCCACCCGAGTGCCCCCCCCTCCACGGGTGGCCAGAGACGTCGGCAGTCAGACGGGCGTGGCGCCCCCAAGCGCACAGCCAGCGCAGAGAAGCAGCGCTAAACCTAGCTCAACTCTGCCTGGTTAACCTGCCTGGGCTTGCAGAAAATATGGCCATCCCAGAGAAGCAGCGCTGGTATCCCATCAGTCCAGCCAGGGCTGTAGGTTAACCCGGCGAGACAGGCAGAGTTGAGCTGCATTTAGCGCTGGATTGAGCCTCCGAAGCCACACGCATGTGTGCGTGAGTGTGCGCATGTGCGCACGGCCGCCACAAAATTGTATCCCCCCTGTCCCCCGGTCCCCTCCATGTTTTGATAGCGAGTTCTGCTCTTGGGATAGTGTTAGTCTATGGGTAATCACTGGCTCATAGATTCATAACTTCTCGTAGCAGAAGTAGGCCATGCAGCCCATTAAACATAGAAACATAGAAAATGGGTGCAGGAGTAGACCATTCGGCCCTTCGAGCCTGCACCGCCATTCAATATGATCATGGCTGAACATTCAACTCAGTATCCTGTACCTGCCTTCTCTCCACACCTCCTGATTCCATTAGCCACAAGGGCCACATCTAACTCCCTCTTAAATATAGCCAACAAACTGGCCTCAACTACCTTCTGTGGCAGAGAATTCCACAGATTCACCACGCTCTGTGTGAAAAATGATTTTCTCATCTCGGTCCTAAAAGACTTCTCCCTTATCCTTAAACAGTGACCCCTTGTCCTGGACATCCCCAACATCGGGAACAATCTTCCTGCATCTAGCCTGTCCAACCCCTTAAGAATTTTGGAAGTCTCTATGAGATCCCCCCTCAATCTTCTAAATTCCAGCAAATGCCATTAAGTCTACTCCGGCATTCAATCATGGCTAATTTATTTTTCCCTCTCAACCGCATTCTTCTGCCTTTGCCCCATAACCCCTGGCACCCTTACGACATGATCAGCATGGACTTGGTGGGCCGAATGGCCTGTTTGCATCCTGCATCTCTAAACTAGACTAAACTGACCAAAACTAAAAAGAGAATCCCATTCACTTACCCAACCAATCAACTTTTACAAAATATGTCCCTACTTTGGACTGGAATCTCCCTAACTACTGCCCTGAAATGTCAGCCTTGACATTTTGTGCCCTTTAGAGGGTTTGGGGGGGGGGCTTTAAACACTATTCCAACTTATTTGTTAATTCTGCCACTGGACCAAGTTAAAATCCTCCTTTATTTTCATGTTCTTAAAGATTCTTATGCTGACCCCTGGGCAGAATCCAATCTTTGAAGTTAGGCTTAAACCCGAGGCTGTTTTTTGCATAGTTCACAAGTGATTTACTTTAACTATCAAGCAGTAACTTGATTGCCAAAACCAGATTTTAATATGTTCACAACAGGACTGCAGCATTCCTTAGATAATCTTCGCTTCACATTGGCAGACCCTTTTCTTTGAAACCCTGGATTTGCTTGGTGCAGCTTTTGGATAACACATACCTATTCTGCCAAAATAAATCACCACTGGATTGTGGTTATGTTTAGATCAGAATTAAATTACATGCATATGAAAAAAGATATTTCAAGAATTATACTGCAGCCTTTCAAATTGCAACAACCTGTAATTTGAAAGCATTTTAAGTTTATACTGCATCTATATTAATGATACTTATTTTACATTGATGAATACTAAGTTTCATTAATGTAGGAATAATTAATGATAACTACATGAGGCTGCAATATTTTCCATATTTTTTATTTTTTATTATGATTAGATTGATTATTTTTTGTCAAGGGACGGGTGTTAGTGTTGCAGAATGTTTGTGCTTCAAAGAGTTATGGCTCTCTTGGGGATTTCCAGCAAATATCCACTGATGGCTTTACACGAACATTAGCTTCCTGCATCAAAGACATGAAATAGCTAAAATCCAATAAGGAGTGTCAAGCAGCACAGAAAAGGCCCTTCGGCCCAGCTCGCCCACACCGGCCAACATGTTCCAGCTATACTAGTCTCATCTGCCCACATTGGGCCCATATCCTCCCAAACCTGTCTTATCCATGTACCTGTCTAACTGTTTCTTAAGTGTTGGGACAGTCCCTGCCTCAACTGCATTCTCTGGCAGCTCGTTCCATACACCCACTGCCCTTTGTGTGAAAAAGTTCCCCCTCAGATTCCTATTAAATCTTTTCCCCTTCACATTAAACCTATGTCCTCTGATCTTCGATTCCTCTACTCTGGGCAAGACACTCTGTGCATCTACCTGATCTATTCCTCTCATGATTTTATACACTTCTACAAAATCCTCCTGCACTCCAAGGAATAGTCCCAGCCTACTCAACCTCTCCCTATATTTCAGACCCTCGAGGCCCTGTACCAAACAGCTGTTTTCTAACCATGTCTAACATAGGAGACACAGTGGCACTGTGGTAGTGTTGCTGCCTTGCAGTGTCACGGACCCAAGTTCAATCCTGACTACGGGTGCTGTCTGTATGGAGTTTGTACATTTCATTTCGGAGTCACGTGAGTGACTTCGTGAAGAGCCCGCCGGCGCGCATGCTCGGCATATCGTCGTACCGCGTTGCTGCGACGGCTGGCGGTGGAGCGCGCTCATCGCCAGCCCTTCATAAGGGGCCACGGAGGTAAGTATTCTACCTTTAGTTGGTGGTCCTTGTTGTTGGTTATGTCTTGCAGCAAGGACATGGATGGGAGTTCCAAGGGCCGGAGGACGTCAGGACGAGTTCGCCGGTCAACAGTTCCGGGGCCTTTACCATCGGCAGTACCTGCAACGCAGGCCCGGACTCAGGCGGAGATGTGGGTAAGCCCTGTGGTTACAGGTCCAGATCCGCCAGCACACCACAGCTTGGAGGAGGTTGACGAGGAGGAGTGTGGTGTGCCGCCAGAGCAGGAGGACCCTGCCATGGCAGTCAGGTCGTCAGCGGGCTCGCTGGCGACCTCGAGCAGGGTGCGTGCGGCTACACGGCCTGTTCCACTCAGCCCTCCGAGTAGGGGAAGGGCAGGAGCCCAGAAGCCTAACCCTGCCAGGGCTAAGGCATTGCCTGACACGGAGGAGCGGTCAGGTTCCAGGGCGAGACCCGGGGCGGCTGTGAGGTCCAGCCGGCACACCCCGACTCTCGACGCCGGGACGGGTCGGTTGAGTCGGGTCTCGTCACGGTCGCCAAGCCCCCCCATGGATGGGTGGGCGAGACCCTGCGTCGGCAAGGTCCACGATGTGGGCAGCCGGCAAGCCTGCGCGGGCTTCAGGCAGCCATGCTTCGGCTGGTGCCGACACCACGCCGCACGTGCCCTTAGTGCCCGCACGTGCCGCACGCGCCCTCAGCTCCCGCTAAACGGAGGCGGTTGAACACGCCCGCGCGGGAATTGCGCAGTTTCGCCTCGGCGGCTGTTAGCGACAACTACCGGCACCGGCAGGGCCTCAATGAGGTGCGGGCCGATGATAGGAGCCCAGTTTTCTTTTCAGAGCCGGAGGACTCCGACCACCTGAGTGTTCAGGGTGAAGGGCGTATTGACCGTATGGAGCGGCTGCTGGAGCTCCTGCTTCAAAGTCAACAACAGCAGGGCAGCAACAGGCACAGGGCGTCGTCACCAGCCTCTACCATCAGCCTGGAGCAGCAGGAGGAGGAGGTTTTGGTGGATCCCATATCATCTCCGTTGGAGGTGCCAGCGGAGGATCTTCTGGATGTGGCGACCAAATTTGCGGCCCCACATTCATCTGGACTTCCTTTAAACGCAAAGCTGGCAGCCACTGTGGACTTTCTGAACAACCAGCAACTACAGGAAGAAGTCCTCATTCAGGCAATGAGCCGTCACAAGGCTCCATCCAATTGCAACTCCCTCAACGTGCCTGTGGTCAATACGCCGATATGGGGCAACATCAGTGCGGCTATCCGTTAACAAGAGGTAAAATTGCAGCGGATCCTGAAGCTCCTCACGGCCGGTATTACCGCCTTTGCGCGGTCGGTGGACGGGGACGAGCTGAATTTGGACCAGGAAGATGCTCTGGCCCTCCTGTGCGCGACCCAGCACGAAATCAACGGGTTTCGCAAAACCAGCATCCGCCCACGCTCAATCCGAAGTTTGTAGGATTGTGCAAACCACCGCCGCCGCCCCCGCCCCGTCAGCTCTTTGGGGAGGACCTCTCGAAGAGAGTCAAAGAGCTTGACGAACAAGCCAAAACGGTGGGGATCATGCGCTCTCAGAGTGCCCCCGCACCGTCAGGCTCAAAGTCTCCATACATTCGATCACGAGGGTCTGCTAGTACCTCGACGAGGACCCACCCTCAAGCTCCACAACGACAGCAACATCAGACCCAGCACCAGGGGTCTTTTTTAGGACAGGGTCGGCAGAGACCCTGGTGGAAAACGAAGACGCCGCGCCCTCAAGCCAACCCAGCACCTCCACGTCCACCCACGCGTGTCAAGGACCGCCGGTAACCACGGAGGTGAAGGGGTCTGGTTCTCTCTTTTCTCTTTGTTTAACTTCACATGTTGGTGGTCGCCTTCGGTTGTTTTTGGGTGCATGGGGTAATTTTACTGGTGACGAGTATGTGTTGCAGAATATTCAGGGGCATAAAATTGAGTTTATTAATGGCGACCTTCCTCCATCCCAGCACATGCCCGCTCGAACGTTTAAATTATCTGCTGCAGAACAGGCAGCAGGCTACAAGGAACTTTTAAGTCTTGAGCAGAAGGGAGTGATTGAGAGAGCGGTGCATGAGCCAGTTGAATTTGTTTCGAATATATTCACCAGACCTAAGAAGGATGGAGGTTGTCGTGTCATTATTAATCTAACCCGTTTGAATACTTTTGTAACATATACTCATTTTAAAATGGAATACGTTTGAAACAGCCAAATCATTGATTTCTCATGGTTGCTTTATGGCATGCATCGATTTGAAAGACGCATATTATTCAGTATGCATCCAGAAATACGACAGAAGGTTTTTGAAATTTATCTGGATGGGGCAACTCTGGCAGTACAAGGCTTTGTCTAATGGGCTCACCACAGCCCCTAGATTGTTCACTAAATTAGTGAAACCAATAAACAATATATGGCTTATTTGAGACAACGACACCATATAGTTATGGCCTACTTAGATGATATCTTAATTGTGGGCCACACCCTGGAATTGGCTGAACTGGGTGTTGCAGCTGCTGTCAATATATTTCAACAAATAGGGTTTATTGTCCATCCAGAGAAATCAAAGTTCTGCCCTGCCCAGGTGATTAATTACCTAGGGTTCACGGTGAACTCTATGAGCATGAGGGTTACCATTCCAATTAACAAGTTTGAGGAGGTTACCCAGGTGTGTCAAGATTTAATCCGCACCAATATACCATCGATTCGGCATTCAGCTACAATAATTGGGAAGCTTCTAGCTTTGTTTCCGGCAGCGCGATATGGACCTTTGCATTATCAGAATTTGCAAAGAGCTAAAATTGCTGCGTTAAAACAGAACGCTGGTCATTATGATCGGTCCATGCAGCTGCCGCCCGAAGTGATAAATGAGTTGCAATGGTGGGTGTGTCACATTAGCAGCTCATTCAAGCCTATCAGGGAGGCTAATCCGGTGGTATATTTGCAGACTGATGCAAGCTCCAATGGCTGGGGAGCCACGGATAATTGCTCTAGTTGTGGGGGCAGATGGGACACCCTTGAATCAACGATGTTGTTGACTCAAGGGATTAACTATTTGGAGTTGCTGGTAGCATTCCACGGACTTCGTGCGTATTGTTCCAAGCTTGTTGGAGCACATGTCCGTCTCCAAATAGACAACACCACAGCAGTGGCATACTTAAACCATATGGGTGGTACCAGGTCAGTTTTGTGTGACAAATTGGCTAACTCAATTTGGCTCTGGTGTGTTCAAAGAGACATTTGGATTTCAGCTACCTATTTGCCAGGTGAGCTTAATACTGTGGCGGACACCAGGTCACGCAAATTTAATGACAATATTGAATGGATGTTGCATCCTGAGATTTTTTCTAACGTCACAGCCAAATTTGGTAAACCGGACATTGACCTTTTTGCGTCACGGTTGAACCATCAGGTACCAACCTACGTTTCATGGGAACCAGATCCTGGGGCAATAGCGCTAGATGCATTCTCGCTGGACTGGGGGAATTGGTTTTTCTATGCCTTCCCCCCGTTTTGCCTCATCAGTCGGGTATTGCGAAAGATTCAGGCAGATGCTGCCAAGGGCATCCTTATTATACCCGACTGGCCCACACAGCCTTGGTATCCGGTGGTCTTTGACATGCTCAACGAACCTTGGGTCCTTTTGAAGGGTTGCCCACAATTGGTTACTCACCCTCAGGGGAGCCACATCCCTGCCATGGCTATTTAAATTTGTTGGCTTGCAGGTTCTGAACAGGCCGTTAGTCCAATACGGCCTCTCGGCTCGGACCATGGATACCATCGGGGCGTCGTGTCGAGAGTCCACAAGGCGAGATACCGCTCGCATATTAAGAAGTGGGAAGCCTACTGCAGCCGCTCTCGCATCACGTACGATGACGTGACAATAACCAACGTCCTGGAATTCCTCGCGGGGTTGCACCATGATGAACACTTAAGTTACAGTGCCATCAACAGCGCCAGAAGTGTGCTATCATTCTACCTCAATAATGGGGTAGGATCCAACAGGCTAGTGTCCAGACTCATGCGGGGTATATTCAATATGAATCCGCCTACACCACGCTATAATATCACCTGGGATGTCAGGGACGTATTAACCCTGCTCAGGACGTGGTCTCCCATGGAAGGGCTCCAACTGGACCAACTCACCATGAAGCTGGTGATGTTACTAGCGCTGACTTCAGCTCAGAGGGTACAGACACTACATAAACTTCGTGTCGACAGAATGACTTCTACCCCTACAGAAGTAGTCTTTTTCATTGACGAGCTACTAAAGCAGCATAGACCTGGGTGCACAGGGCTGCAGCTGAAGTTCCCGGCATACCCCGCAGATGCTAGGCTATGTTTAGCCTCACATATCCGCCACTATGTCAAGGTGACGGCACGCATCAGAGGAATGGAGAGATACCTGCTTGTCACTCATAAGAGACCTCATCATCGAGTGACAGTCCAGACAATATCCAGGTGGCTTCGAGTCGTCTTGGGTAAGTCAGGTATCGACACTAATGTGTTCAAGTCTCATTCCACCAGGGCTGCATCGACGTCAGCGGCGAGGGTCATGGAGGTGCCCATGGACCAAATTCTCGCCACAGCAGGATGGGCTAATGAAGCTGTGTTCCAGCGTTTTTATAACAAGCCTGTTGCTGCTCCTCTACAGTTCGCAGAAGCCGTGTTGAATGCAGGTCAAGAACGTGGAGATGTCCCCGCATGAGGGGTTTTTGATTTGTTGTTCATAAATATGCTCTTGTTTTGCAGTATGAACTATTGAGCAAGTTTGTTCCTCCCATCCATCCCTGGTAGTGGTGTGTCAGCATGGACGTGGTCCAGGGCGTGTAATCACAGAAGCTTTGAAGTCTTCACGAAGTCACTCACGTGACTCCGAAATGAAATAGTAAGATTGAACGAGAACTTACCAGTTCGAAGGTTGATCTTTATTTTATGAGGAGTCGAAGTGAGGGATTTTGTGCCCTCCTCGCCCAACCCTCAATCACCTTCATCTGGTAATCTTAGTCACTTCAATCTTACTATGCAAAGTCATTTCTATTGTTGGTTTCTGTGATTCCACGCCGCTACTTTGAAGTATGTCGAGCATGCACGCCGGCGGGCTCTTGACGAAATCCCTCACTTCGACTCCTCATAAAATAAAGATCAACCTTCGAACTGGTAAGTTCTCGTTCAATCTTACTATTCTTCCTGTAACTGTGTGAGTTTTCTCCAGGTGCTCCTCTTTCCTCCCACATTCCAAAAATGTACAGATTTGTAGGTTAATTGGCTTTAATAAAATTATAAATTGTCCCTGGTGTGTAGGATAGTGTATGGGGTGATCGCTGGTTGGCGCGGACTCAGCGGGCCAAAGGACCTGTTTCTGTGCTGTATCTCAAAAGTCTAAAGTCTGAAACATAAAATGATAATGCTGTTGATGCTTGGTGTACACCTATTACTCACTAGTTACTTGGAAAAATGATGCAAATGTCAGCAACCATGCTCTGCAGCTGTCAGGCGGAGAGTCAACTGAAAATGCAGATCTACATGAAAGAAGAAAGAACTGGCTTAAAAAGTGCAAATAGGAAATTGTTCATTAACCTTGCTCCTGCTTATGAGATTAAAACGCTTCAGCGAATTTGCTTTGATGCCTCCGTTCTAGCCAAAGATTATGACGCAACATCAGGAAACCAAGTTTTGCTGCAATATTCATAAATCTTGACCACACCCCAAGGCAGACGGATCTTCTGATGACACAACCTATCATATTGACCAATCAAAGATCATTAGCTTGGTCCACAGTAACAGAAAACTGAATGTGATTCAGGGGATTGGTACAAAAACAAGGAACTGCAGGTGCCAGTTTACAAAAAGGACATTGCATGTTGGAGTAACTCAAAGGGTCGGGCAGCATCTCTGGAGAACATGGTGAGTATAGGTGACATTTCAGGTCGGGACCCTTCTCCAGACTGATTGCACAGAGAGGGGGGAGGGGAATCAAAATTCAGACAGAGAAAGGTTAAGAATCTGCAAAGCATTGCCTGAGGATGCAGGCGCATCACAACAGTTCAGAAATTTCTCGACAGTCAAGTGAATCAGTAGGGCAGAGAAAGTTATGGGCCAAATGCAGATAAATGGGATCAATATATAGTGGCTTGCAAAAGTTTTGTAACTTTTCCACATTTTGTCACGTTACAACCCCATGGTTTTCAATTTTTTCTACAAATAAAAAACTGAAAAGTGTGGCGTGCAAAAGTATTCAGCCCCCTTTTTCTCTGATACACCTAAATAAAATCCAGTGCAACCAATTGCCTTCAGAAGTCACTTAATTAGCAAATAAAGTCCACTTGTGTGTAATCGAATCTCAGTATAAATTCAGCTGTTCTGTGAAGGCCTCAGAGGTTTGTTAGAGAACATTAGTGAACAAACAGCATCATGAAGCCCAAGGAACACAGGTCAGGGATAAAATTGTGGAGAAGTTTAAAGCAGGATTAGGTTATAAAAAAAATCCCAAGCTTTGAACATCTCACGGAGCACTGTTCAATCCATCATCCGAAAATGGAAAGAGTATGGCTCAACTGCAAACCTACCAAGACATGGCCGTCCACCTAAACTGACAGGCCGGGCAAGGAGAACATTGATCAGAGAAGCAGCCAAGAGGCCCATGGTAACTCTGGAGGAGCTGCAGAGATCCACAGCTCAGGTGGGAGAATCTGTTCACAGGACAACCATTAGTCGTGCACTCCACAAATCGGGCCTTTAAGGAAGAGTGACAAGAAGAAAGCCATTGTTGAAACAAACCCATAAGAAGTCCCATTTTCAGTTTGCCAAAAGTCATGTGGGGGACACAGCAAACATGTGGAGGAAGGTGCTCTGGTCTGATGAGACCAAACTTGAAGTTTTTGGCCTAAATGCAAAATGTTATGTGTGGCGGACAACTAACACTGCACATCACCCTGAACGCATCATCCCGACTGTGTAACATGGTGGTGGCAGCATCATGCTGTGGGGATGCTTTTCTTCAGCAGGGACAGGGAAGCTGGTCAGAGTTGATGGGAAGATGGATGGAGCCAAATACAGGGCAATCTTGGAAGAAAACCTTTTAGAGTCTGCCAAAGACTTGAGACTGGGGCGGATGTTCGCCTTGCAGCAGGACAACGACCCTAAACATACAGCCAGAGCTACAATGGAATGGTTTAGATCAAAGCATATTCATGTGTTAGAATGGCCCAGTCAAAGTCCAGACCTAAATCCAATTGAGAATCTCTGGAAGGGCCTGTTTCAGTATTGTATGACTCCATGACTGACTCTAATGGCAAAGTACATTTTTTCCTGAAAGATCTCTATCACAGAGCTTGCATAAATATTGCAATAAATCATTGGATAATGCATCCACACATCTCTGTAATTGCTTTTACATTCTCTGCTCTGGAACCAGGGTTATTCCAACTTAATGTGTTGGAAGGAACTGGTTTACACTGAAGATAGGCACAAAATACTGGAGTAACTCAGCAGGACAGGCACCATCTCTGGATAGAAGGGATGGGTGACGTTTCGAGACGTCACCCATTCCTTCTATCCAGAGATGCTGCCTGTCCCACTGAGTTACTCCAGCATTTTGAGTCTGCCCTAGACTGTTCAGTAAAGGGCCTGTCCTACCAGCATCCGACTCCATGCGATGAGCGCGATCAAACTAGAAGCGGGGGCCGCGAGGAGGTCGGGTAATCCCTGTACAGGGCCAGTCCCACCAGCATGCGCCTGCATGCGGCAAAGCGTGACCAAATCGGCAGCGAGGGCCGTGCGGAGGTTGTGTGAGTGGCGCAACACGGCGCAATGTGAGGCGAACTTGGAGCAAAGTCTTAAAGGTAAGTTCGCCAGGACAGAGAGGGGCACACAGAGAGGGGCACAGAGGCACACACACAGAGGGCCACGGAGCCACACACATAGAGGGTCACGGAGGCACCTACAGAGAGGGTCACGGAGGCACGACGTCGAGACGGTGTGTAATGCGTCAAGGCGACTGCGAGCCGACAAGCTGTTGCCGCGCGGAATTTTTGAACATGGTCATATTTTCGGAGCCCCGAACGATGTCGGGACGAACTCCGCACAATTCCGCACGGCTCCGCCGATCGAAGTGGGACCAGCCCCGCGATGCCGGACGGCTCAAGCGACCACCCTAGGTCGCGCTCATCGCATAGAGTTGCATGCTGGTGGGACAGGCCCTTAACACTGAGCTGTTATGCTTTTCCCTTCCCTTCCTCAAGAACCCAAGCCAGCTGAAGGTTGTGCACTCATTGTGCACACAGTATGCATGTTCAGAGGATGAGTTTCTGGTCACTGTTGACCAATTCACTAAAGCAAAGTAGGGTTTTACACAAAACATTCATAAGACAATAGTCCCTTTTCAATTTACCACGCCTATTCACTCCAAGAAATATATTGTTTTCTTGCCTCCAACTGCATGGCCTTATTTTCCAGAATCCCCATGTGGCATTATTTTTGGAAGTGGTGTAATTTGAAGTATATCACTAAATGTTTTATATTTAAAATACTGTACCAACTGCTTTTTATTTACCTTCTTGCACTGTTATTTCCCCATCAAATTCCACACAGTTAGTCGAGCATGACCTGTCCTTTTGACATCTTCGTCACCTGGATGACTTTTGCTTTTCTAAAGGTTGGAAGATGTACCCTCCACTACAGACTCAAGGACCTTTCTTCAAACTGTTAATATTTTGAGGTGCTAAAGAGAGTGAAACTTGTTTCCGAGATGGGATTTGAAATATTGTACTGCATATTAACTGGCCTGCCATAAATGGGGAAGTGTGAAAGGAAATATTTATTTTTCAATACATGCAGGGAAGGTGGCTACAATTTGGTGAACATCAGTGTCCATGTGACTTGTATATTTCAACAGCTTTAAAGAAAGAAAAGAAGGGCCAAAATAATTTAAATTAGAGAAATAAATCAGGTAGATGCACAAAATCTCTTGCCCAGAGTGGGGGTATAGAGGTCCAAAGGCCATAGGTTCAAGGTGAAGTGGAAAAGATTTAATAGGAATCTGAGGCATAACTTTTTCGCACAAAGGGTGGTGGGTGTATGGAACAAGCTGCCAGAGGTAGTTGAGGCTGGGACTATCCCAACGTTTAAGAAATAGTAAGACAGGTACATGGATAGGACAAGTTTGGAGGAATATGGACCAAACGCAGGCAGGTGGGACTAGTGTAGCTCGGACATGTTTACAGGTGTGGGCAAGTTGGGCCAAAGGACCAGTTTACACACTATCACTCTGCGGCTCTAAATGGGTCAGCCTCCACCAATGCTCCACACTCATGAGCAACCCCTCCCCACACCCTTACCCTTTCCCATTCACCCACAAAACGGGAATCTGGTTGTGGACTGTTACATTGGCACCTAGCTATGAACATTGTGGAGGCATTTCCTATTTCATTTCGGAGTCACGTGAGTGACTTCGTGAAGAGCCCGCCGGCACGCATGCGCGACATATCGTCGCAACGCATTGCTGCCGACAGCTGGCGGTGGGGCGCGCTCCTCGCCAGCCCTTCAAAAGGAGCCGCTTAGGTAAGTTAAACTAACCTTAAGTTGGTTGGCCCTTGCTGTCGGTTTTGTCTTTCAGCAAGGGTGCGGTTTGGAGTGTTTGGAAATGTCTGGACGAAGTCGTCGTTTGACCGGCCCGGCGCCCTCATCGGTTACACCTGGGGCCGGGAAGAGAGCGGGGAAATCATTGCCATCTGCTGCTGCAGGTCGGGACCCGCTGAGTCGCCACAGCTCCGAGGAGGAGTGCGTGGAGGAGGACGTCGGGGTGCCTCCTGAAAGGGTGGACCCTGCCACAAGTTTGCCTTTGGCGACAACGGGGAAGGGGTCTCGTGCTGCGGCCCAACCCCCCTCCGCTAGCCCTTCATTAAAAGGCAGCAGAGGAGCCCGTAAGCCTAACCCGGTTCGGGCCAAGGCTCCACCAGCCGCCATGGAGCGGTCTGGTGCAACGGCGGGACCTGGGTCGTTAAGGTCTGCTATCCAACTCCCAACCCCCGCTGCCGGGACGGGGGGCTTGGGTACGGTCCCGCCTCGGTCGCCGAGTCCCCCATGGATGGGTGGACGAGACCATGCGTCGGCACCGTCCAAATTGTGGACAGCCGGCAAGCCCGCGCGGGCGTCGCTCCATGCTTCTGCTGGAGTCGACCCCAAGCCGTCAGGGCCCTTTGTGGCAACGGCTTCTACTCCTGCCAAGAAGAGGCGGTTGGACACCTTGCCCGCGCGGGACTCGCACGGTTTCGCTGCGGCGGCCGAAAGCGATCCATTCCGGCACCGAGATCACTTCTCTGAGGTGCGGGCCGATGATAGGAGCCCCGGCATGTTTTCTGAGCCGGAGGACTCCGACCATCCGAGTGTTCAGGATGGGGGGCGTATTGACCGCATCGAGCGGCTGCTGGAGCTGGTACTCCATAATCAACAGCAGTACGCACCCACGGATATCGTCAGGCACAGGGCCACCTCGCCGGTTTCCCTCATCAGCGAGCCACAAGGGGAAGAAGGGTTTGACCCCACCCCAACACCGTCGGAGCCACCGACAGCTGAGTTACTGGACGTGGCAGCCAAATTTGCTGCACCAATTACAACTGGACTTCCGCTCCAGCCAAAGCTGGCAGCAACAGTGGACTTTCTCACGAATCATCGGTTGCAGGAGGAAGTACTCTCACAGGCCACTCAGCGCCACAAGGCCCCGTCCAACTGTAATGCCCTCAACGTGCCACTGGTCAATACGCCCATATGGGGCAACATCGGCGTGGCTGTCCGCCATCAGGAGGTTAAACTCCAGCGGATCCTCAAACTCCTCACGGCCGGTATTACCGCCTTTGCGCGGTCGGTCGATGGAACGGACCTGTCATTGGATCAGGAGGATGCGTTAGCACTATTATGTGCCACCCAGCATGAAATCAACGATTTCCGGAAGAACAGCATCCGTCCGTCTATCAACCCAAAATTTGCTGGGTTGTGTAAGCCACCGCCGCCCCCACCGCCCCGACAACTCTTCGGGGAAGACCTTCCGAAGAGGGTCAAGGAGCTGGACGAGGTAGCCAAAACGGTGGGACTTATGCGATCTCAGATCGCCCCCAGACCGATGGTGCCAAAAGCTCCCCCTGCTCGACCGCGAGGTCCGGTCGCATCAGCATCAAGACCATATGCTACTACTCAGCACTACTACCAACAGGGCCAGCAGCAGCGGTCTTTTTTAGGGTCAGGCACACAGCGACCCCAGTGGAAGATGAAGCCATCTTATCGTCAGCCCAACCCAGCACCTCCTCGGCCACCCAAGTATGTCAGGGACCGCCGGTGACCATGGAGGTAAGGCGGTCTGGGTTTCTTTCCCCTGCCCCTTTAATCTCACATGTGGGAGGGCGACTCCGGTTCTTTGCTAAAGCTTGGGTATCAGTTACTTCGGATAAATTTGTTTTACAAAATATTCGGGGTCATTCTATTGAATTTATTCACGGCAACATTCCTCCATCCCAGCATATGCCTAAACGGATGTTTACGCTGTCTGCTGTTGAGCAGGCAGCAGGCACGGCTGAAATTTTTCGTTTGGAACAAAAAGGCGTGATAGAGAAAACTATTCACGAGCCCATTGAATTCGTCTCCAATATATTTACTAGACCAAAAAAGGATGGAGGTTGTCGGGTAATTATTGATTTGACCCAGTTGAATACCTTTGTAACATATACACATTTCAAAATGGACACCTTTGAGACAGCCAAATCACTGATTTCGCATGGTTGCTTTATGGCATGTATTGATTTAAAAGATGCATACTATTCAGTGTCCATCCGGAAACATCACCGGAAATTTTTGAAATTTGTCTGGATGGATCAGCTCTGGCAATATCGAGCCTTACCAAATGGGCTTACTACTGCCCCTAGGCTCTTTACTAAATTACTTAAACCTATTATGGCCAAATTACGCATAGAACATCATATTGTAATGGCTTATTTGGATGATATTCTGATTATTGGCAATACTCTGGAAGCAGCTGAAAGCGCTGTTTCAGCAACTGTTACTATATTTCAGCAACTGGGGTTTATAGTTCATCCAGAAAAATCGAAGTTTCACCCATCCCAGGTTATGGATTATTTGGGTTTCACGGTGGACTCTATTCAAATGAGGGCCACCATTCCATTTCACAAGGTGGAGGATGTCTCCCTTGCATGTCAGGATCTCGCATCCGCCAGTATACCATCTATTCGGCATACAGCTAAGATAATTGGGAAAATCGTAGCTTTATTTCCGGCAGCCCGGTTTGGGCCTTTGCATTATCAAAACCTGCAAAGGGCCAAAATTATTGCGTTAAAAAAGAACGCTGGTCATTTTGACAGGCCTATGGAGCTGCCTTCTGATGCTAAGGTTGAGCTACAATGGTGGGTGTCCAATATTGGCAGGGCATTCAAACCCATTGTTGTGCCCAATCCGGTGGTATATTTGCAAACTGACGCAAGCTCTCTAGGCTGGGGAGCTGCGGACAGCTCTTCTAGTTGTGGAGGCAGGTGGGATCCCCTTGAAGCTAGCATGTTGCTAATACAAGGGATTAACTATTTGGAGCTGCTTGCAGCATTTCACGGACTGCGGGCATATTGTGCTCATCTTAGTGGTACTCATGTCCGTCTCCAAATAGACAACACCACAGCGGTGGCATATTTAAACCATATGGGCGGTACCAGGTCAGTCTCTTGTGACAAATTGACTAATACTATTTGGTGCTGGTGTATTGATCGAGATATTTGGATTTCAGCCACCTATTTGCCAGGTAGGCTTAATACTGTGGCAGACACCAGGTCACGCAAATTCAATGATAGTATTGAGTGGATGCTGCATCCTCAAATATTTGCCCAAATTACAGCCAAATTTGGCCAACCGGATATCGACCTTTTTGCGTCCCGGTTGAACCATCAGGTACCGACATATGTTTCATGGGAACCAGACCCTGGGGCATTAGCGATTGATGCATTCTCGCTAGACTGGGGGAAGTGGTTTTTCTATGCATTCCCCCCGTTTTGCCTCATCAGTCGGGTATTACAAAAAATCAGGATGGATTCTGCCAGAGGCATTCTTGTCATACCCGACTGGCCTACACAGCCTTGGTATCCGGTGGTCTCTGACATGATTAGTCAACCTTGGGTCCCTCTAGAGGGTTGTCCGCATGTGGTTTCTCACCCTGTCTCAGGGGAGTTACGCCCCTGCCATGCGTATCTAAAATTACTGGCTTGCAGGTTCTGACCAGGCCATGGATGCAGTATGGCCTTACCACCCGGACCATGAACACCATTGGAGCATCATGTCGAGAGTCAACCAGGCGGAGATATCTCTCCCACATCACCAAGTGGGAAGCCTACTGCAGTCGCTCTCACATCACCTATGACGATGTCTCCATAGCCGACGTCCTGGAATTCCTCGCGGGGTTGCACCATGATGAGCACTTGAGTTATAGTGCCATCAACAGCGCCAGGAGTGCGCTATCATTCTACCTCAACATCGAGGTAGGATCGAACAGGCTAGTGTCCAGGCTTATGCGGGGAATATTCAATCTGAATCCGCCTACACCACGCTACAACATCACCTGGGATGTCAGGGATGTACTTACCCTGCTCAGGTCGTGGTCACCCATGGAAGGGTTACAGCTGGACCAACTCACTATGAAATTGGTGATGCTACTAGCGCTGACTTCAGCACAGCGGGTTCAGACGCTCCACAAACTACGTATTGACAGGATGACGTCGACCCCTGGAGAAGTAGTCTTTTTCATCGATGAGCTACTTAAGCAGCATAGACCTGGGTGCACAGGGCTGCAGCTGAAGTTCCCGGCATACCCTGCAGATGCTCGGCTATGTTTAGCCACTCATATCCGTTACTACATCAAGGTGACGAGGAGCATCAGAGGAATGGAGTTGTACCTGCTTGTCACTCACAAAAGACCTCACCATCGAGTGACAGTCCAGACGATATCCAGGTGGCTCCGGATCGTCCTGGCTAAGGCAGGTATTGACACTAATGTGTTTAAATCCCACTCCACCAGGGCTGCATCTACGTCGGCGGCGAGGGTCATGGAGGTACCCATGGACCATATCCTCGCCACAGCAGGATGGGCGAATGAAGCTGTGTTCCAGCGTTTCTATAATAAGCCTGTTGCTGCTCCCCTTCAGTTTGCAGAGGCCGTGCTGAACGCCGGGTGTGAACGTGGGGATGTCCCTGATTGAAAGGGCGTTATTTGTGGTGTTATTAATAAATCTTTTTCTGTTTCAGTATAACCTCGTTTCATAAACTTGTTTACTCCAAGCCATCCTTGCTAGTGGTGTGTCCGCATGGACGTTGTCCAGGGCGTGTAATCACAGAAGCTTTGAAGTCTTCACGAAGTCACTCACGTGACTCCGAAATGAAATAGTAAGATTGAACGAGAACTTACCAAGTTTGAAGGTTGATCTTTATTTCATGAGGAGTTGCGGTGAGGGATTTCGTGCCCTCCGCTCCCAACCCTCGATCATCTTCAGCTGGTAATTAGAGTCTCTTTAAATCTTACTATGCCAAGTCATTTCTGTTGTTGTTTCTGTGATTCCACACCGCTGCTTTGAAGAATGTCGCGCATGCGTGCCGGCGGGCTCTTCACGAAATCCCTCACTGCAACTCCTCATGAAATAAAGATCAACCTTCAAACTTGGTAAGTTCTCGTTCAATCTTACTATTCTGCTGCAGTTTCTCTGCTGAAGGTCTTCCCTCAAAACTGTTGGGTAGGAATTTCAGGACTTTGAGTTAGTGACAGTGAAAGATGAGCAGCACATTTACAAGTCAGAATGATGTGCGATCTGCAGAATCTGGAAATGATGATCTCCCCATTACCCTGAAGCCCAAATCCAGCAGCAATTGGGAAAGCCTATGTAAATTGTCACTTATCATCCTATGACTTTAGACTTTAGCGATACAGCACTGAAACAGGCCGCTCAGCCCACCGTGTTCGGGCCGACCAGCGATCACCCCATACAGTAGCACTTTCCTCGATGCTCGGGACAATTTACAATTTTTTTACCAAAGCCAATTGACCTGCAAACCTGTAGTTTTTGATGTGTGGGAGGAAAGGGGAGCACCTGGAGAAAACCCACGTGGTCACAGGAAGAACGCACAAGCTCTGTACAGACAGCACCCATAAAGAAAATGCTTCAAGACAGAATTGGTGAAAGTAATTTTGAATGCTATATTTGCTTACCTACTGAATTAATGGAAGGGAATGCAACATCTATTGTTTTTAGATAATCATACTATTAAAGTTCCTAGGCTCTGGCTCCAGATATCTTATATGGTAGAGATATTATTTTCATGAGTAGACACCATCACAAGGGTGCCTTTTTGCATATTGGTAGTAAAGCTCAGGTAAGACACTGAACCAGGGGTGGACTTTTCACCCCTGAAGTACAGAGACCACTCACGGGCCACTTAATATTGCAGAGATAGACTATGGCGTGAAGGCTTCCAGTATAGTCTATTGAATGGTTCCTCACCTGCTAAGTGGGCCAAATACAGACAATAGGTTGGGCTGAACACAATGTCGATCAATAATGTAGGATGATCATGAAGCACAACATGGTTGGAAAATATTATTGCAGATTCATCTTTAAAAAAACCCTGCACCACAACTGGGTATGGCAACGGCTCTGTCCAAAACAACAAGTTGTAATGGGGTTTTGGGGAGAAGGCAGGAGAATGGGCTTCAGAGGGAATTATAGATCAGCCATGATTGAATGGCAAAGTAGGCTTGATGGTCCGAATGGCCTATTTCTGCTCCTATCACTTATGAACATTAATCTATGAAGGTTGCAGAGAGTGGTGGGCATTGTCGTCCATCATGCAACCAACCTCCCCCTCCATCTACTCCATCTGCCCCTGGAAAGTGGGCCACATAATCAAGGACCACTCACACGTTGGTTATTCCCTCTTCTCCCCTTTCCTGTCGGGCAGAAGATATAAAAGCTTGAGAGCAAATACCACCAGATTGAAGAACAGTTACTTCCCCGTTGTTATCAGACTCTCGAAAGGATGGCTCATAGGCTAAGTATGTGTTCCTGATTTCCCAATTAACCTAATTGAAGCTCCTGCATTTTTTTTAACTATAACACTACAGAGGGGACACAATGGCGCAGGGATAGAGTTGCTGTCTTGCTTTGATCATGACAGTGGGTGCTGTCTGTACGGAGTTTGCATGTTCTCCCTATGACTGTGTGGGTTTCTCCAGGTACTTTAGTTCCTTCCCACATTCCAAAGATATGCAGTTTTGTAGGTTAACTGACTTCTATAAATTGTCCCCGGAATGTAGGGTGGAATTAGTTTAAGGGCGATCACTTGTCAGCGTGGGCTTGGTGGGCCGAAGGGCCTATTTCCACACTGTATCTCTAAACTAAGCTAAATTAAACTATATTCTGTGCTGTTATTTATTTCTTATCTCTTATTTCACTACCTGCCTCGTTCATGTATGGTCTGATTAGAATCATGTGTGGATGATTTAAATGGATGGCACGCCATCGATTTCAACGGATGCAGTGAAAAGGTTTTTCCCTGAATCTTGGTACATATGGCAATAATAAACCAATACCAATCCCAAACCAAAAAGGGTCCCGCCATCTACTCATCTGTTCCAGGGATGCTGCCTGAGCCGCTGAGTTACTCCAGCACTTTGTGTCTTTTTTTTTTGCCATTCCATGTCTAGATTGCTTGTGATGTGAAAATCTTTTTTCTCGGAAGCCAGCTTGGAAAGACATTGTACAAGATAACCCAAAGATTGAATGGACTTGATTTTTTTTTTTTAAGTTCTAACTAATTAATGTAAGACCAGTAGGGATATAAAGAAATTCACATTTGAAACTCAGCGAAAAAAGAACGGGGTATAATTTCAGCATCGTGGGAATCTTTCATTGGGAAAGACGTTTCAAAGGGCATTTCATGTGTTTTCAGCTTTGCTGACTCACAGCCGAGTGCCAAGTCAATCATCCTTATGTTTTTCTTTATCAGTTAGGAATTGGATTGAGACCATCACAGACACATTTCACACTCGGTTCTTGCTACCACCAGAGTGAAACGAGAGATTCACCCTATCTCTTATGTAGGAGAAAGAACAATGGAGGACCCGGCATGGGGGGGAACCGTCGTGGGGGGGGGGGGGGGGGGGATGGGAAGAGCAATGGACAATGGGGGGGGGGGATAAAGGATAATGGGGACCCAGTGTGGGGGAGCTGTTGAGGGGGGGAAGGGGGAAAGGGGGACAAGAGGGGGAGCCAGCATGCTTCGTAACTTTGTCAGCGCCATGGGTGGCTGCTGTTTGTATACATTGTGTATGCAAGCAAAGAATCTCACTGTGTCTAGTCACATGTGACAATAAAGCATTCCTATTCCTATTCCTACTCCTACTGATTTGGAACTGTGACAGGGCAATGCTTTAACTCGCTGTGCTGCCCGTACACCCAAACAAGCCTTCACTACACTACATCTCCACAGCAAATCCTTTTCAAGCCTCTGTGGATTAAAACAGATCCAGATACTGAATGTCCAGATTAATGTTTGCAACTCTACTGTCGATAAAGATTGATTAGGTTTAGGAGAGAGTGTTACAGAGAACTGTCATCACCATGGTAACCATGTAAATTCATAACTATGAATAATTTACATAAATAAGGTAGAACTTGAAAGGGAAATGGTCGCATTGTGGGTCATATTTCCTTTAGCAGTGCTTCTGTTATGCCAATATGTGATCTTCCTTTATAAATGGAGTTTGCTTGATAAAACCAGCATTTGAAGTGATGAATAAAATTATAGATGATATTTCAAACATTTGCTTATTTGAAATCGTGTTTTTATAATGTTGTGTGAATGTCAGAGGCATTGAACAGCATTTAAAACTCTTCACAGATTCGACAGTGGACTAACAGCGCTTTGCCAGCTGCTACAGCTGTCATGGGAACTTTAAGCAGAGGCCTTTCTCAGTGCATCGCTGAAGGCCCTGGCACATGTGATGTGGGTGGCACAGTGGTAGAGTTGCAGCCTTACAGCGCTTGCAGCGTTTGAGACTCGGATTCGATCTCGACTACGGGTGCTGTCTGCACGGAGTTTGTACGTTCTCGTCATGACCGCGTGGGTTTTCTACAAGATCTTCAGTTTCCTCTCACACTCCAAAGATGTATAGCTATGTAGGATAATTGGCTTGGTGTAAATATAAATTGTCCCTAGTGTATGTAGGATTGTGTTAATGTGCGGGGATCGCTGGTCAGTGCGGAGTCGGTGGGCCGAAGGGCCTGTTTCCGCGCTGTATCCAGAAACTAAAAACGAAACTAAATATCGCTAGGTGTCATCCCAGAATCCAGCGTACTTTGCTCTGGCAAAAAAAGAGGGAAGAAAGCTAGAAGAGAGGATGGTCAGGACCACGCGAGGCAGGTAATAGGTGAACACAGGCAAGGGTGTTTTTTTAATAGGGAGATGGTTGGACAAAGGCCAAAGGTTAAAAAAATGTGTGAAACAAAAGGATTGAAGAGTTGTGAATTGTGAAGCCAGAGGAAGGAATGTAGGTGGAGGGGGAGGGGAAAGCAGAAATTAATGTGGATCGAGGTTTAGCACAGAGGAGGGATTGGGGAAAGAAAGTGGGGATGTGGGCGATGGGGAGGGAGGTTGTTAGAGGTTACCTAAAATTGGAGAATTCAATATTCATACTGTTGGGTTGTAAGCTACCCAAGCGGTGTATGACATGCTCTTGACCCAGTTTGCATGTGGCCTCAGTCTGGCAATGGAGGAGGCACGGGACAGAGAGGTCAGTGGGGGAATTGGAAGAGGAGTGGTTAACAACCGGGGGATCCAGTATGTGGACCGAACCCAAGTGTTTGGCGAAACTGGTCACTGTTGCTCTGAGGGTGACAGAATGGCATAGTGGTAGAGCTGCTGCCTTACAGCACCAGAGACCCGGGGTTGATCCTGACAATGGGTACTGTCTGTACGGAGTTTGTACATTCTCCCTGTGACCGTGTGGGCCTTTTCCGGGTACTCCCGTTTCCACAGGCGAAAAGTCTTTAAAGTCTCCAAAGACGTACAGGATTATAGGTTAATTAGATTCAATAAAATTATAAACTGTCCCTAATGTGTAGGGTGCTGTTAGTGTACGGGGTTGCAGACTCCGTGGGCCAAAGGGCCTGTCTCCATGCTGTCCTTCTAAGGTCTAAAGCAAAAGTCTAAAGAATGTACACCTTGGTGATATACAGGAAGCCACAACGGGAACATCGGATGCAGTAGGTGAGTTTGGAGGAGGTGCACATGAACCTCCATCTCTTCTGGAAGGACTGCTGGGTCCCTGGATGGAGGCGAGGGAGGAGGTATAAATCCAGGTGCTACATATATGAGCTGGAGTGATTTTCAAATACAGGAAGTGATGGAGACAGAAAGATTTTGTAGCATTTTGTAGCAGGATTTGGAAACATCGGTTTCTGATGATAAACGATTAAACACTGCAAGGCTCCCATCATGTCTGGTAGTATTGAGAGTCTGAAAGGCCCAAGAGGATGTTTGGTTACTGTAGTGGTTTATTTTTGATGCAAAAAAACAGAGCCTTTGGGAATGTGTCTTAATAAACTCACATCAAAGCAAAAAGTGCATTATTGGCAGAGGAAATAAATCTCTTCCTGGTGGTGTTAGTACTTTCTTGCTCACCCAGTAAAAAGCTATTACATTCTTGTGGATAGCAAAAGTGACAGGTCCTTTGGTGCTTTTATTTATATACCAGTTAGCAGTAGCACATTTGGTTATGTGTTTTTCTACAAGTTTAGCATGCAAAATGTACGCACCACATTCTGTCAAGTCTTACAAGTCGTCCATATCTCTTAGAGTTCTTACACTCTGCAATTTTATAGCCATTAAGATAAATTTCTTATCCAGAATAATGCTGGTATGCAGCCCTGACTTTTGCGACTGCCTGCTGCTCACAAAGGCTGGACACTGTTGACAACCCTGAGGCTGGGCTCTCACTGTTAAGAACCCAACCCCCCCCTGTCTCCGCAGACCATGGGAGTGAGGGGAGTACTGACCTGGTGACATCCAGGAATGCAGACAACCAGCCTCGGCTCCAACCTCTACTGTGGGAAACATAAACAGTGAAGGGGTGGTGGACGGGTTATTCAGTGGAATGGCAGAGGCAGGGGGAGAGAGAGATAATGACACAGAGGGAGGGAATCGGAAGGAGAGGGAAATTGATAAGGTAAGATAAGGTATTCCACGCAACGATATACAATGGAGAAGAAGATGAGGCACTGCCTCATCTCCTCCAGCCACCCAGTCTGGACTTGGCTCCATTGATTGAAAGCTGCTGCATAGATTGGTTCACTCTGCATCCTCCAAGCACTGACTCTACTCTTATTGTTTCTCTCTTCCCCCCCTTCCCCCCCTTCCATGTGATTGCACTCCTCCCCACGCTGGATTTCCCCTCTCTTGATTTCTATTCCCCATTTTCCTTCCTTCACTCTACACATTGGTTGAAGGTGAAGGGGAACATAGGTTCAAGGTGAAAGGGAAAAGATTGAATAGGTATCTGAGTGTATGGAACAAGCTGCAAGAGGAGCTAGCTGAGGCAGGGACTAACCCAACATTTAAGAAAGACTTAAACAGTAACATGGATTGTGCAGGTTTGGAGGGATGAGGTTTGGACCAAATGCGGGCAGGTGGGACTAGTATAGCTGTGGGCAAGTTGGGCCAAAGGGCCTGTTTCCACACTTTATTACTCTATGACTCTCTCCAACTTCAAATACTCTCTCTCTCTCTCTCTCTCTCTCTCACAAAGTAACTCCATCCCCTCCAGCCCCACACCCACTCTCTCTGTCTGTACCAACACTCCCTCTCTACCTCAAGCACAATCTCTGCCCCTCTCCATCCCCTCCCTTCATTCATAATTAGTGTTTTCTTGTGCAGTAGTTTAATTATTATTGTCGCATGTACCGAGGTACAGTGAAAAGCTTTTGCTGAATGCTATCTAGTCAAAGAAAAGACTGTACATGATTACAATCAAGCTGTCCACATTGTACAGATACAGGAAAAAGGATAAAAGGTGCAACATGTTGTGCAAGATACAGTCCAATAAAGTCTGATTCAAGGCCAACTCCAGCTGGTGAAAGGACAGTCCAGTTGCCTGACAACAGCTGGGAAGAAACTGTGCCTGAATCTGAAAGTATGTGTTTTTAAACTTCTGTACCTCTTTTGTGATGGTAGAAGGGAGAAAAGGGAGTGTTGTGTTGAGACTGGTCTTTGCTTATGTTGGTAACCTTGCAGAGGCAGCGTGAAGTGCGGTTGGAGTCAATGAAAGGGAGGTTGGTTCGCGTGATGGTCTGAGCTACGTCCACAATTCTCTGTAATTTCATGTGGTATTGGATGGAGCTGTTCCCAAACCCTGAATTGATGCATCCTGATAAAATGCTTTATAGACAAAAGACACTAGGTGCAGGAGTAGTCCATTCGGCCCTTTGAGCCAGCACCGCAATTCAATGGGATCATGGCTGATCATCCCCAATCAGTACCCCATTCCTGCCGTCTCCCCATATCCCCTGACTCCGCTATCTTTAAGAGCCCTATCTAGGTCACTCTTGAAAGTATCCAAAGAATCAGCCCGCACCACCCTCTGAGGGAGAGAATTCCACCCTCTCTGTGAAGAAGTGTTTCCTCGTCTCCATTCTATTGGCTTCAGAAGTTGGAGGGGGTTATTGGTGATGACCATATTTGCTAAGCCTTCTCAGGAAGTAGAGGTGTTGGTGTGCTTTCTTGATCATGGCTTCGAGGTGGCTGGTCCAGGACAAATTGCTGGGGATATTTATTTCTAGGAACTTGAAGCTTTCAACTTCAGCACAATCAATGTATACCAGCGTGTGTGTACTGTTTTACTGAACGTCCTGAAATCAATCACAATCTCATTTGTCTTGCAACATTAAGGGATTGTTTGTTGTCTTACGATGTTCTCAATCTCCTTCCTGTACTTAACTTGTCATTATTTGATATCTGGCCCGCCACTGTAATGTCGTCTGCAAACTTGTAAATTGAGTTGGATTGGCATTTCGTTGCACAATCATGAATGTATACGAAATATAACAGGGGGTTGAGAACACATCCTTGCGGAGGACCAGTGGCAAAGATTATCGTAGAGGATGATTTGCCACCTATCCTCACTGATTTTGGTTTGCTGGTCAGGAAGTCGAGGATCCAGTTGCAGAGAGGAGTGCTGACTCCAAGTTCCATGAGTTTGAAGATGGTCTTGGTTGTGATGATGGTATTGAAAGCAGAGCTGTAGTCTACGAATAGGACAAGATACAAAATGCTGAAGTACTGTAACACAGCAGGTGAGGTAGCATCTCTGGAGAAAAGGAATAGGTGATGTTTCGGGTTGAAACTCTTATTCCTTTTCTCCAGCGATGCTACCTGACCTGCTGAGTTACTCCAGCATTTTGTGTATATCTACGGTGTAAACCAGCATCTGCAGTTCTTTCCTACATGTCTATGAATAGTTGTCTGATGTAGGTGTCCTTGTTATCCAAGTGTTCCAGTGATGAGTGCAAGGAAAGGGAGATGGCATCAGCCATGGACCTGTTGTGGCAGTAGGTGAACTGCAGTTGATCAACATTCCTTAGTAGGCTGGATTTAATGTGTGCCATAACCAGCCTCTCAAAGCAGTTCATGATCGTGGATGTCAAGGCTGCTCGATGGTAGTCATTAAGGCATGAGATCTTGCTTTTCTTTGGCACCAGGACCAAGGTCTTCTTGAAGCAGCTGGGTATCTCAGAACGGAGTATGGAGAGATTACATATGTCTGTGAACACTCCCACTAGTTGGTCCCACAGTTTCTATGGATGCGACCTTCAGCTTAAATTCCACCTCCAGTTTAAATTCCATTTGGAATATTTTGGAGGACCAAGAAACCAAGAACCAAGACCAGGGACTGCATCTGGACCAGTTGCTTTCCGTGGGTTCACCCTCAGGAAGGCCATCTAACTTCTGCAACAGCTTCTGGGAAAAAGTACATTAGAGCATGATGGGACCGGTGTCATCACCCTGTTGGCCTTGTGATCAAAGTGAGCATGATGGGACCGGTGTCATCACACTGTTGGCCTTGTGATCAAAGTGAGCCTAAAATGCATTACGTTCATCAGGGGTGCCACAGTATTACCAGTGATGCAGCTTGACTGCTTTGCAGCCAGTTATAGTATTCAGGCCTTGCCACAGTCGATGGATGCCCGAGTGATCATACTGGGACTCAAGTTTGTCATGGGGTCATCTCTTGTCATTCCTGATAGCTTTGTGAAAATTATAGTAATCAATATTGATATTCCATTATGGTTTTAAAATGTGATAAAACTACAATAAACATTATATTTTTTTGAATTAAATCAATAGTAATCACTTTTTAATCACTTGAGAGCCTTAATTGTAATGTTAAAGATGCTGATAATGTTGTTTTACATTATTTTATAATGCTATTATCTTAATGGAGAAGATGGCAACATAACATTACTGTTTTGCAGATTTTGTTTAATAAGTTAGTTGAAATTCTGTTTGCTACTCTTTTCTCAATTTGTTCCACGATTTTGCATTGTTATTATATTTAAAACATTTCTTTATAAGAAAGCCAAATTTCTTAAATATTGGAAGCATTGAAAACTTGAGATATGTTGGACTCACAATGTTAATGGAGACACAAGGAACTGCAGATGCTGGTTTATATTTAACGACATGCTGGAGTAACTCAGAAGGTCAGGCAGCATGTCAAGAGAACATGGATTGGTGATGCTTCAGGTCGGGACACCTCTTCAAACCAAATGTTAATGGATTGCATCTAAATAAAGCACTGCAGCATTCCTGGTTCCTTAAACAAGAGGATTATAGAAGCATGGAAATATATGGCATCCAAGGAGGCTATTCAGCCCATCTTGCTAGTACCAAACAGTTACCCAGACTAGTTCCAGATTCAGCTCAGTGCAAATGCTGACTTGCTAATTCAACATATTTCCAGAGCATTTTCCAATGTTCCCAGAGGATATTTCTTCTTCCCCCAATATCCCTCTTTTTCACACAGAGAGTTGTGAGTCTGTGAAATTCTCTGCCTCAGAGGGCGGTGGAGGCTGGCTCTTTGGATGCTTTCGAGAGAGAGCTAGTCAGAGCTTCTAAAGGTTACGGAACAAGGGACATGGGGAGAAGGCAGGAACGGGGTACTGATTGTGGATGATCAGCCATGATCACATTGAATGGCGGTGCTGGCTCGAAGTGCCGAATGGCCTACTCTTGCACCTATTGTCTATTGTGTATTGTCTCCTCATTCTTCTTCTACTCCTTCACCTATTGTCTATTGTCTTCTCTAAAGGAAATAGGTCCTTCTTTTTGCCATATCAAGGCCTCTCATAGTTTTGCCGCACCATGATTGAATCTTTGCTCAGACGTCTCCAATGAAAACATCAACTTGGCCAATCTTTCCTGACTGTTAAAACTCTCCTGTCTGGTCAACATTAGCAGGATCAATAAAATAAGCAGGACCAGCATGTTGCAGTTAAGATAACCGTGGATGGCTAAGGAATTTGTAAACTTGGAAAGGAAGAAAAAGGAAGCGTATGTTAGGTTCAAGAAAGTGGCATCGGGCACGGTTTATGAGGAATATAAAGCCAGTGAGAAAGAACTAGAGTAGATGCTTAGAAGAGCCAGAAGGGGTCATGAAATGTCAAGTTGAGTTGGTGAGTTTGGATTAAGGAAAATCCCAAGGCACTTTATATACACATTAAAAATAAGAGAATCACTAGGGAGAGGGTAGGACCACTTAAAGTTAAAGAAGTGATTCTATACATAGTGTCAGAGGATGTGGGTAAGGTACTAAACAAGTACTTTTCATCTGTAATAACCCAGGAAAATGATTTGGAGGAAAGCAAGATCAGTGTGGAGAATATGAATATGCTAAGGCAGTTGAGGTCAAGAAAGAGGTGGTGCTAAGACTCTTGAAGAATATCAAGGTGGATAAGTTCGCAGGGCCTGATGGCATCTATCCCAGATGATTGAGGGAGGCAAGAGAAAAGATTGCAAGAGCCTTGATGATTATCTTTGTTTCTTCTCTAGCCACAGACGAGGTCCAGGAGGACTGGAATGTGACCAATGTAGTTTCTTTGTTTAAGAAATGAAGTAGAGGTGATGAATACAAAGGCAGAATCAGCAAACATAATATCATATAAACATAATATTATTCTAAACGCAGAAATATCAACAACAAGGTATCAGGAGAGACTGGGAAAAATAATTAAGTATAACAATTTCCAAAGAAAGGTGGGAAGAATATTTATTAAATGTGTATAAATGTTCAATTATCGTAAGACACACTTTAATACAATTTAAAATCTTACACAGATTATACTATTCAAAAACTAAAATAAGTAAACTTTTTTCCCAATGTCTCACCTATTTGTGATAAATGTCAATGTCAAGAAGCTAATATAGCGCACTCATTTGTCTTTTGTACAAATATTCAAAAAATTTGAACTGAAATTTTTGAAATTTTCACAAAAGTATTTAAAATAAAACTGACTCCAAATGCAGACTGGATTATGTTTGGAACATCGGAAGATACCCCTGAATTAAATGTGTTTCAAAAGAATCTATTTGAATGCGGCTTAATAACTGGAAAACAGCTAATCTTAAAATTCTGGAAAAATACTCCTATACCAACAACTTCCAAACAATCCTCCTATTTCAACTATGTTTGAAACACTACATTTGGAAGATATGAGACTCCGACTGGCAGTAAAATCAGACCGTTTCTATAAGACATGGTCTGCATTTATAAATCTACTACAAGGATAAGGTGCAAGAATACCTCAAAAAAGTACCGGTGTCGGGTCTTGGTAAAGGGGGACGGAAAACTATCGAGTTGGTAGATTCCTTTTGCGCGATGTTTATAATAAAGTAACTGGCTTCTCTTTTTTCCTTCTCTATCTTTCCCTTTTTTTCTCCTCTCCAGGGTCTATATCTTAATCTCCTTTCTCTAACTCTTCGACCAAGAGTTCCCTTTCCCTTTGGCACGCTTTTTCACTTTCACAACTCTTTTTCATGCTCTCTACTTCCTCTGTTGTTATTTTTCTTTCTTTTTTGTTTTTTTCTAAAGCCTTAAAAAATTAAGGGGTACGATGATTGTAATAATATACATGGGATGTACATTGATCTAACTTACGGTACCTCTAATAAATAAAGATAATTTTAAAAAAATTTTTAAAAGATAAAAAGAAATGAAGTAGAGAGAATCCATGGAATTATAGGCCAGTGAGCCTCACGTCAATGAAGGGCAATGATTGGAGATAATTCTTTGCAATAGGATTTACCCCTATTTGGAAGAGAATGGGCTAATGAGAGATATCCAGCATCGCTTTGAACACGGCAGGTCCTGTCTCTTTTTTGAGGTGGTGACAAAGAAGATAAATGAAGGTAGGGCAATGGATGTTGTATACATGGATTTTAGTAAGGTTTTTGAGAAGGTCCCTCATAGTAGACTGATCCTAAAGATTAAGATGTAACAGGATTCACAATGACTCACAAACACATAATATTATTAAGGGTTTGGACACGCTAGGGGCAGGAAACATGTTCCTGATGTTGGGAGAGTCCAGAACCAGGGGCCACAGTTTAAGAATAAGGGGTAAGCCATTTAGAACAGAGATGAGGTAAAACATTTTCACACAGAGAGTGGTGAATCTGTGGAATTCTCTGCCTCAGAAGGTAGTGGAGGCCAATTCTCTGGGGGCTTTTAAGATAGAGTTAGATAGATCTCTTAAAGATAGAGGAGTGAAGGGATATGGGGAGAAGGCAGGAACCGGTACTGATTGTGGATGATCAGCCATGATCACAGTGAATGGCGGTGCTGGCTTGAAGGGCCAAATGGCCTACTCTTGCACCTATTGTCTATTGACTAGGTCATATGGATTGGGAACTGCCTTATTCATAGAAGATGGAGGGTTTGTGATAGAAGGTGGCTATTCTGGCTTGGGGTCTGTGACCAGTGGAGTTCCACAGGGTTCTGTACTTGGTCCTCTGCTTTTTGTGATATATATAAATGACCTAGACATAAATATAGATGAGTTGATAACACCTAAAATTGGGGGAGTAGCAGACAGTAAGGAAGGCTGTCAGAAGAATACAGCAGCATACGGATCAGCTGCAGAAATAGGCGGAGAAATGTCAAATGGAGTTTAACCCGAGCAAGTGCGAGGTCTTGCACTTTGGGTGGTTGAATGTAAGGAGAGAGTATGCAGTTAATGACAAGACGCTTAAAAGCTTTGATGTTACCAAGGAATCTTAAAGTCCAAGTTCACAACACACTAAAGATAGCAGCTGAAGTAGATCGGATGGTAAAGAAGGCCTATGGTATGCTTGCCTTTATTCCTGGGGCAGTGAATATAAAAGTCAAGAGGTCATGATACAGCTCTATTGGACTTTGGTTCAGCCGCATTTGCATGTGGTTCTGGTCACCCCATTACGGGAAAGATGTTGAAGCTTTGGAGAGGGTGCAAGAGACGTTTACCAGAATGCTGCATGGATTAGTTGCCACTGCGGGAAGAGGTTGCATAGATTTGGATTGTTTTCTTTGGAATGTTGGAAGATGAGGGGAGATGCTAAAAGTATATTAAAGTATATATGAGAGGGATAGATAGGATAGACAGTCAGAACCTTTTTCCCCAGGGTGTAAATGTCCAACACTAGAGAGCATAGCTATAAGGTGAGAGAAGGAAAGTGTCATGGAGATGTGCAGGGCAAGCTTATTCTTATACAGAAGTTGGTGGGGGCCTACAACTCATTGCCAGGGTGGTAGTGGAGGCAGATACAATCGTGGCGTTTAAGAGGTTTATAGGTAGGAACATGGAAATGCAGGGAATAGAGGGATATGGATGAAGCACAGGCAGATCAGATCAGGTCAGCTAGGCATCTGCCTCAGCACAAACACTGTGGGCTGAAGGTCCCGTTACTGCGCTGTACCGTTCTATGTTACATAAACCTTCCTTGCATCTTCCTTCAAACTGTTTTTATCCTATTAAATTAAACAGTATGCATCCTATTCCAGCTATGATTTATCAAATGTAAAAATCCATTCTACCTTGTTTTTATATTGGAGGCTCAGTTAATAAGCATCCGTTACATTTCTTACCATTTTATTTATTTCTTATCATCTTTCAACCTTCGGGGGTCTGTGCACATTCATCTCAATGTCTCTCTGCCACTCAGCACTTCTCATTATTTCTGCCCGGTTTGTTTCTCCAGAAGCAATGCCTCGTGCGTTCATCAACTGAATACCATTTACCACTTTGCATCAAACCTGCTCAGCCCTTTGATAACTTCCTGCAGTGTACAGCTTTCTTTCTCAATATTAAGCACTACTCCTTTTTGTGTTGTGTACTCACTTCTGAACTGCTGCTCCTACATTTATATCTAAAAACATGATCTGGAGAAAGCTCCAAGCATTTTATCTTGCACTGCAAACAACCTGTCAGTCACTAAACTACTGATCAATCTTCATACCGATCAATCTTTATCCTTCTGTCCTGCCATGAACCCGGTTTTGATTCCAACTCTCCCTGTGATCCAAACACATGCACTTTTACTTTATCAATCATAAGATTAATGCTTCAGTTCAAAGACCCTTCACAGTTCTGACAAGTGGTCTTCAACCTCCTATTTATTTACCATAGCTCTGCCTTCAACACCATAATTCCAACCAAATGCATCTCCAACATCCTGGGCCTCTAGGATCCCCCTCTGCCACTGGGTCCTTGATGTTCTCACCCATAGACCACAATCAGCGAGGATAGGCATCAAAATATCCTTCATGATAATTCTCAGCACCAGTGGCCCGCAAGGATGTATTCTCAGAGTCTCACTATACTCCCTATTCATTCATGACTGTGAACAATCTTGGAAAGATGAACGTATGACCCAAACCTAACAATTTGCATTTGCCTCCTAGAGACATAGACAATAGGTGCAGGAGTAGGCCATTCGGCCCTTCAAGCCAGCACCACCATTCAACATGATCTTGGCTGATCATCCAAAATTAGTACCCCGTTGCTGCTTTCTCCCCATATCCCTTGATTCTGTTAGCCCAAAGAGCCAAATCTAACTCTCTCTTGAAAATATCCAGTGAATTGGCCTCCACTGCCTTCTGTGGCAGAGAATTCCACAGATTCACAACTCACTCGGTGAAAAAAGCTTTTTCTTCATCTCAGCCCTTAATGGCATACCCCTTATTTTGCACTGTGACCCCTGGTTCCGGTCTCCCCCAATATGGGGACCATTCTTCCTGCATCTAGGCTTAAGAATTTTATGTATCTATAAGATCCCCTCTCATTCTTCTAAATTCCAGTGAATATATGCCCAGTTGATCCATTCTTTCATCATATGTCAGTCCCGTCATCCCGACAATTAACCTGGTGTCCCTGTGGTCATACAATGCCTTTGGCACACTGTATGCCAAATTGAACTGGAGGCCTGGCTGCCACAGTCACTCCGAAGTCTAGCACCATCCATGAGCTAGTATTACCATGCACTATACCATACCATTTCAAAGTGGTATACTAGTACCAAACCATTTCCCATTTATTTGTCCATTTATTTATCTGCTTTTTTTTCAATATATAATGAACATGTTTTGTTGTTTATTATGAGTTTCACAGAGTAATACGATTACATATGTGTTGGGTGACTGCAAATAAAGGGCCTGTCCCACTTGGCCGTCATTTGCACCTCATTTACGCATCATATGTAAAATAGGTCGACGCGGCGTGACACGTGGGGTGCACGTGGGTGACACGCATTGCATGGTGAGGCGTGGAATCATAGAAACATAGAAAATAGGTGCAGGAGGAGGCCATTCAGCCCTTTGAGCCAGAATCGCAGGCAGTGGCGTGCGGTATCGCGCGGCGCTCCAGGATTTTGTAGTGTAACAAAATCCTCGCGCGCCACCTGCATGACGCTTATCACGCACGTATGCTGACACATTGGCTACGCACGCTGACACATTGGTGTCGCACGCTGTATCGCGTGGTGACACATGGTTACGTCACCGTGTGTCAACGTCCCTAAATATGCAATGCCGCGGGACGCCCATACGCCGTCGGCCCACCTTTAACGCGTCATGTAACCTCTAACCTTGTCCACACAGACCTCTTCCTGGGTTTCTTGCTAGCCTTTCTTGTTGTACTCCTGCCTGGCTGATCTGTAAGTATGAGGGCTGCTGCTAACAGACGTCTGTTGTTGCTGTAGCAATAAAATCTGTAGTTCTTCCATGATGGGCATGATGCAGAATAGGGAAGCAGGGTATTCTAATAATGTCACGCACACCAGACGGCTGTGCTGACGCGTGATGACGCGTGATGACGCGTAATGACACGTGATGACGCGTGCGACGTTGCGCGTCACGACGCATCAACCTATTTTACATATAATGCGTAAATGAGGCGTAATTGACGGCCAAGTGGGACAGGCCCTTAAGAATTTCATTGTTTCCTTTCGGGGCACATGGCAATAAAATACCGAAGAAGGGTCTCGACCCGAAACGTCACCCATTCCTTCTCTCCAGAGATGCTGCCTGCCCCGCTGAGTTACTCCAGCATTTTGGGTCTACTTTCGATTTAAACCAGCATTTACAGTTCTTTCCAACACAATGAAACACTCCTGACTCTTGAGCAGTGTCGAGCCCTCGGGCCACAAATCCTGAGACACCAAGCCCAGACTGTAATGATGGCCACAGACTGCAAATGCTGTGAAAGGACGTTTCAATGGTTTATCTGAGAATTAGAAACCACTTAAAAACAATTGAATTGGATTTGAATAATCTTTAACAGTTATGACAAATATTTAAAAATAATAATTAATACACCATTCAACTGACGCGAATTAACTAAAATGTTCATAATAATTCAACTTTCTTTAAAAAAGCACAATTATCATCCAGGTGGGCCATTTCATTCAAGCGAATGGGATTGCTTTAAAAAAGTCAACATGGCTGATGTAAGACTGTGTACCAAACACCTCAGCTCATCATTGTTGTGGAGATGAGGAACATTGTCACAGCTGTGGAAGTCAGGAACACTCTGATCTGTGGAAGGGACTTCAATTCCAAATCACTGACAAATGGAGTCACGGAAGCACTGAGCCACTCAGCACAAAAACAGGCTCTTTAGCCCAGCTCATCCATGCTGACCAGCTGCCCTTCTGAACCAATGCCTCTTGTCTGCTTTTGACCCATATCCCTCCAAATCCTTCCTATCCATGCAACTGTCCAAATTACTTTAAAATGTTATTATTCTGAATGGAAGTATGTTTCAGCTCATTGCCTGCCAAATGACTTCCATTTACTTTGAAAAGAGAATGTTTTACAGGGATAGCCAAGAGAAAACTCGGTATAAAAAGAATCAATAAAAAAGTAAAGCACAGGAACAGGCCTTATTGAGCCTCAATGTCTGTACTGAACATAATGCCAAGCTAATATCCTCTGCCTGTATGTGATCCACATCCCCCTATTCCCTTCGATTCCACATGCCTGTCTAAAAGCCTCTTAAATGCCATCATCTTATCTGTTTCTATCACCACCATCCCTGGCAATCACTGCTCTCGATACATAAAACTTGCCCCACACATCTCTTTTAAACCTCATCTTAAAGATATAGTCTTGATTTTTAGACTTTTCCATCCTGGGATAAAGGTTCAGACTGTCTACCCTCTCATAATTTTATATACATCTATCAAACCTCCCTTGACCTTTGACACTCCAGAGAAAGCATTCCAAGCTTGTCCAAACTCTTATAGCGAATACCCTTGAATCCAGGCAGCATTATGGTAAACATCGTCATAATCCTCTCCAAAGCTTTCAAATCCTACCATTAATAGGGTGACCAGAACTACACACAATATTCCCAACCAAAGTCTTACAAAAAACCTGTAACATGACTTCCTGGCTCAACTGATGAAGGTATGCATTGTATTTGTCTTCTTTACCACTCCATCTACTTGTGTTGCCACTTTCAAGGAGCTGCGGACTTGAACTACACACTTGCTTGGATTAAACTCCATCTGCCAGTTCTCTGTCTATATCTGTATTTGATTTAAATCCCGCTGTATACTTTGACAACCATCCTCACCGTTCATGGCTACACCAATATTGATGTAGTCTGCAAATTTACTAACCAGCCCCATCTACATTTGTATCCAAGTCATTCATATATTTCTCAAACAACAGAGGTCCTACCGCAGATCCCTAAAGAACTTCATTGGTCACAGACCTCCAGCCAGAATAACACCCTTCCACACAACCCACCTTCTTGTATGGGTAAGCCAGATCTAAATCCAAACTACCAAGTACTATGGGTCCCATGCATCTTAATCTTTTGGATCATGTTATGAAGTGAATGAGACTTTAATCAAAATCCAAGTAGACAACATCCAGTGCTTTACAAAGCCCTGCAGACTGTTCCTAATTATTCCATTCTCTTCCAAATGCAAGTGAATTCTATCCCAAAGAATCTTCTCCAATAACTTCCTTACCACTGACATGAGGCTCACCAGCCGATAATTTCCTGGATTATCTCTACTTCCCTTCGTAAACAAAGGAGCAACATTGGCTCCTCTTCGGTCCTCCATGACCTCACCTGTGGCTAGGGAGGATACAAAGATCATTGTATCTCCTCTCTTGCCTTTCTCAATAACATGGACTAGATTCTATTATTTCCTTGGGATTATGTCCACATTAATGTTGTTCATGAAACCCAACACCACCTCCTTCTTGATTTCAAACTGACCTAGCATATTATCATTATCCACCTTATCTCCTCCTTGGTGGATGCTGATGAAAGGTACTTCACCTTATTCCTCAGGCTCCAAGCATAAATTTCCACCTTCCTTGCATGATCTAACCTTCTCCCTAATTACTCACTGGTTTTGAATGTATGTATAAAAAACCTTGGGATTTTCTTTCATCCAATTTATCAATGACCTTTCATGGATCCTGTTGCCCTTCTAATTACCTGCCTACCATGTTTATTTTATAATCTTCAAAGACTTTGTCTGATTTTATTATCTTCCTAAACCTTATATATACTTTTTTTGTTCCTTTTTGATCAAATCTCCAACCTCTCTGGTCTTCCAAAGTTTCCTTCCCTTGCCATTCTTATTCCTCCACATTACTGGACCATGCCAGTCCTGAACTCAAATCAGCTGATCTCTAAATTACTCCTACATGTCTGATGCAGACTTATCTAATAACAGCTGCTGCCAATTTACTCCCCCTAGCTCCTGCTTAATAATGTTGTAATTGGCTTTACCCCAATTCAGTATCTTCCCCTAATGTCCAGACTTATCCTTACTCATAACTATCTTAAAACTGTCCCAAAATGCTCTTTTACTGAAACACCAGTTACCTGGCCAGGCTTGTTTCCTAATGCAAGGTCCAGTATGGCCCCTTCTTAAGGTTGGATTATTAACATCCTGCATACGGTAATACTCTTGGATACAGTTGACGAATTCTATTCTGTTTAAGCCCTTTACACTGGGGAAGTCTCAGTGAATTTTGGAAAAGTTAGTCTCCCAACTGCTTGCTTTTACATAGTTCTGTAATCTGTGTACATTATCTGTTCCTCTATTTCCCACTAGCTGTTGAGAGGCCCGTATTACAATCCCATTAGAACGATTTCACCTTTCTTACTTTTGTGTTTCACCTATGTGGCCTCAGTAGGATGCAACCACCAGTATGTCCTCTCTGAATGGTGCCATGACATATTCCCAGTTAGTATTTCAACTCTGCCACTTCTGTATCACATCTGAAACGTCAAAACCCTGGGACGTTGGGCCATCAGTCTGGTGCCTCTCACCTCTCTGTAATGGCCACAACATCAGATTTCAATGCACTCTGTTCATCTGCTTTACCCATGATACTTCTTGTATTGAAATAGACCCACTTCGGCCCACCAGTTCCACCATATTCATTAGTCTCTCCCTGCCTGTTCTCCCTTTGGAAATTACTGATCATAACCTTGATCTTCCCCTCAGTCCTTCTATTCGCTGACCCGCTGCGTTGGCTCCCAACCCCCACCCACTCTAGTTTAAATCCTCCTGAGTAGCACTAGTGAACCTCACTGCCAGGATATTGTTTACATCCAGTTCAGATACAAGTTGTCCCTCTTGGATGGAGAATGATTTGAAAAAAAAGTTGTCATCTTCTAACCAGACCCATCTGGTTAAGTATGATTTATATTCAGTTTAGTTTTGTGGGCTAGGATGAGAATGAAGAGTTCTATCTGAGACCTGTGGACTCGATAATGCGTAAACCAAATTGAGTGGATTGAGTATAAGGAGAATGGAGTGTGGGTAGGGAGGGTGGACAAGTCTTTTGGCTTGAAGATGGACACAAAATGCTGGAGTAACTCAGCGGGACAGGCAGCATCTCTGGAGAGAAGGAATGGGTGACTTTTTGGTTCGAGACCCTTCTTCTGACCAAAAGTCTTTTGGCTTGTTGTGTACTCTGGTCTACATCTGCATAGTTTATAGTACTTTTCCAATATGTTCATAAGTTCATGTTATAAGAGCAGAATTAGGCCATTTGGCCCATCGAGTTTATCCTGCCATTCAAATATGGTTGATCTATCTTACCCTCCCAACCCTATTCTCCTGCCTTCTCCCAACATTCCTTGACACCCTTATAGTTGCAGTCACGAAGTACTAAACTAAATCCTGAGGTAGATAGCTTTTTTTAGAGATACACTGTAGAAACAGGCCCTACGGCCCAACAAGCCCACACGGAGCAGCGATCACCCATTCACTAGTTCTATCCACACACTAGGGACAATTTACAGAAGTCAACTAACCTACAAACCTGCACATCTTTGGAATGTGAGAGGAAACTGGAACACCTGGAGAAAACAGTCACAGGGAGAACGTACAAACTCTGTGCAGGCAGCACCTGTAGTCAGAATCGAACCAGGCCTCTGGCGCTGTAAGGCACCAACTTTACAGCTAAGCCACTGTTGTTTCAAAGCTACTTTAAATATTGTTTCCTCTGACAGCAAATAATCATTTTGATAACTTGCCTCCCTTACTGATCAATAAATCATGCCTGTTACTTTGAAAAGCTTTTAATTTCTTTCTGGCAGTAAATCTAAAGTTGCTGGGAAAGATGTCTATGGTGCAATGAAGAAGTTGCTGATGTAGAAAACCCCAGGAAAGACAAGTTAATTAAGCTCAAATGCAAAGGAGTTGTTCAGCTTTTGTTAACTGAGATGATTTACTGAAGTGGAGTTGTGTTGCACGTTCATTATTTTTATGGTACAGCACATCCTTGCGTAATGAACGGGTTCTGTTTCCGCAAATCTCCATCAGTTGATTTTGTCTGTAGGTCAGAAATTATACAAAACCACTCAATATGGCAATCAAACATCCACATCATTATAATGAATGGCATCAAAAGCACAGAAGATTGTTAAAGGAAGAACTATTGCCAATAGTGGAGATAAAGAGCGGAAATTAGTTGCGCTGGTCATAGGAACAAACATTTGTATGCATGTCGGATCTTTTAAATTTAATATTGTGGGAACTTATTCATATGTAGGTGTGTCAAAAAGTTGGGCATTCATAACACAGCAATGGCCTGAATTGAAGACAGCACGGTAGACACAAAAATCCCGAGTAACACAGTGGGTCAAGCAGCATCTGTGGAGAAAAGTAATAGATGATGTTTCGGGTCGAGATCCTTCTTCAGACCAAGTTGTATTCATGGCAATTAATGAATCCAAACTGAAATGCTGTTCTGTATCTTTACCTGACTGAAATCAAACAACTTAAAAGTTTAAAAAAGCACTGAAGGACACAAAATGCTGGAGTAACTCAGCAGTTCAGGCAGCATTTATGGAGATCCATGTTCTCGGGAAATGCTGCATGACCTGCTGAGTTACTCCAGTACTTTGTGTCCTTTTTTGTGTGAACGAGCATCTGCAGTTCCTTGTTTTCAAACTTAAAAATTAAACTTAGTTCTCACTTTATTACTTATTAACTTCTTCTGTCTTTGGGGAGAAATACATTGCAAGAATATTCATTGAAGGTCCTTTCTAAATCACAAGGGGATGCTATTGTTACATCCCAGAATTATAACTTAAAAGTTTAAAAAAGTACAAAAGGACATAAAATGCTGGAGTAACTCAGCAGGCCAGGCAGCATCTCTGGAGATCCATTTTCTCGGGAAATGCTGCCTGACCTGCTGAGTTACTCCAGCACTTTGTGTCCTTTTTTGTGTTTGTGAGCATCTGCAGTTCCTTGTTTTCAAACTTAAGTAATAAAGCGAGAACTACGTGTAATTTTTAACCTGTCCTTGGGGATAAATACATTGCAAGGATATGAAGGTCCTTTCTAAATCACAAGGGGATGCTATTGTTGCATCCCAGGATTATACTGTTATACATAAAGGGCAGTGTGTTCACTTTATTTCAAAGTAAAATGCTTGGACATGCTAACTGGGCGAATGAGGTCACTGTATCTATGAAGATATCTAAGCAAAATTGAATTAGTTAGATCGCAATGGATTTTAAAAGCTTTTTTGCTAATAGCGGGGGAGAAAGACTGAAGAAGATAAAAAGGTCCACAGGTGGATGTCCTGGAAAAGTTCATTTGAGTAACCAATTGGGATGAAAAGGAAAAACAAAATTCTTTATAGCTATGCTGAATGAAACATGGTCTGTTCCCTGTTCACAAAATTACAATCAGATGGGGGCTAAAAAACCTCAGGAACTTCAGCAAAATGTAAGAGTAATGCTTTCTAAATGAGTTGGTTAATGACTGCCTGGGAGACATTCTGTGCAAACCTTGGTGTAATTTAAAGACTGGTTAGGAACTCATATAATTTCACCACCACCAGAATGTTCAGATATAACATAAGAGGGAAGACGATTACTGCTGTCAGAGCGCTGGTAGTTCTGTTGAATCCGAGGTCTCTCTCTTAATTACAGTATGAAATGTTTGCTTTAGGACCTCTTCCTGCAGCTGCAGAACCCACGATTTAGGAAATGAGGGTGGGGGCTGAGGTCATTTCCAATAACAAGCCTGATGCAGGAATGTGAAGACAAAAGCTTTCAGTAAGTCAAACGGATTGCTCAGGCATGGGAAGGTTGCCAAAAATATCAAGTCTTACCCTTTTGTGGGGCTACATCTTTTGCCATGCATTAATGTTTACAGTCTAATTTTAGAGCATCCCAAATGCAGTGGGAAAGGGCACCAATTCAGGGGAAGGTCAGTAGCAGAGATTAGGTCAAATGGATGGATAGAGGTTGCTCATACTGTAATTACTGTTGCTCAGTGACAAGTGTTAAGCTAAATTACAGCCTTTCACTCAGCAATGGAAAGAGTAGTTTCAGTTATCCCCGACATGCCCTGAATGGGCAAACTATCATTTGCCTTCTGCTTACTTATCATTATGACAGATGATTAAGTTGAGTACAAAATCTTAATGAGGTGGCATGGTTATAGAGCTACTGCCTCAATGCTTTGTAGACCAGGTTCAATCCTGACCTTGGGTGCTCTCTGTGTGCAGTTGTATTACACTGGGCAAATTAGTTAGAAAGCGATTTCGATCGGGAGTTAGAGAACCACTTAAATATTAGTTTGGAAATTGAAATGCAGAAAAAAGCTGTCTTAGGAAAAAAACAGCGATGGAAGAAATGTAACATGTTTTACATGTAATCTCCCTGCAGTAATCAAATGCTATTGTCACTACAGAACACAGCTGCTAGTTTCAGCATAGATATTGACAAGCCATTGCTTCTATTGACACTTGTGAAATAATAGAGGTTGTTTGGAGATGCAATGAACACAATCAAGCAATTTACATGCCACCTCTGTAATATTCAAGGCTGCATGAAAGTCTCTTGCTGTGCACATATACAAGTATGCTTTGAAATGCTGGTGAGTCTGTGGAATTCATTGCCACAGATGGCTATGGAGGTCAAGTCATAGAAACATAGAAAATAGGTGCAGGAGTAGGCCATTCGGCCCTTCGAGCCTGCACCGCCATTCAATGTAATCATGGCTGATCATCCAACTCAGTATCCCGTACCTGCCTTCTCTCCATACCCCCTGATCCCTTTAGCCACAAGTGCCACATCTAACGCCCTCTTAAATATAGCCAATGAACTGGCCTCAACTACCTTCTGTGGCAGAGAATTCCAGAGACTCACCACTCTCTGTGTAAAGAATGTTTTCCTCATTTCGGTCCTAAAGGAATTCCCCCTTATCCTTAGACTGTGACCCCTTGTTCTGGACTCCCCCAGCATCGGGAACAATCTTCCAGCATCTAGCTTGTCCAACCCCTTAAGAATTTTGTAAGTTTCTATAAGATCCCCCCTCAATCTTCTAAATTCCAGCGAGTACAAGCCGAGTCTATCCAATCTTTCCTCATATGAAAGTCCTGACATCCCAGGAATCAGTCTGGTGAATCTTCTCTGTACCCCCTCTATGGCAAGGATGTCTTTCCTCAGATTTGGAGACCAAAACTGTACGCAATACTCCAGGTGTGGCCTCACCAAAACCCTGTACAACTGCAGTAGAACCTCCCTGCTCCTATACTCAAATCCTTTCGCTATGAATGCTAACATACCATTTGCTTTCTTCACTGCTTGCTGCACCTGCAAGTCAATGGGTATTTTAAAGGTGGAGATTGACAGATTCTTGATCAGTATGGGTGTCAGGGGTTACGGGGAGAAGGCAGAAAAATTGGGTTGAGAGGGATTGATGAGCCATGATTGACTGGCGGAGTAGTCTTGATGGACTGAATGGTCTAAATTCTCTCCTATAATTTATGAACATGAATCATGAAGCCTGCTTCTCTATGAATGCATTCAAAAGGACACTAGGACCATGTTACAATTGGGTTCTCCTTAAGGTGCTTACAAACCTTGCTCATATTTGGGCCTTCCAACACAGCTTAGCACCAACATTGTGGTGCTTCCCATCCCAACCCAGCTCTCAATTGCCTGCTGAACCTGCAACATCTTTTCACTCCATTGATGATACCAAAACATAAACCACCAACCTTAGTCTCCAGTCATCCACATGAGTGCTGACCTCTACCCACCAACATGAAATTGCATCTTCTGACCATCAACCAATTATCAAAGGTTGCCAGGCACAATGTGTAGAAAATAACTACAGATGCTGGTTTACACCGAAGATGGACATAAAGTGCTGAAGTAACTCAGTGGGTAAGGCAGCATGGCCGGAGAAAAAAGATGGTTGATATTTCAGATCGGGACCCTTCTTCAGACTGAAAGGAGAGGGGAGGGAACTAGAGGTAAGAAAAGGCCAGAACAAAGCGGCTGCCTGACCCTGCTGAGTTACTCCAGCACTTTATGTCTAACTTAGGTTCCTTAGCATAATTAGCTTTAGATGTTCAAGAGTTAGATGGATTATCACTGTCCAATGTTATCAACGGCAACCTGCATACCTGAAATTCATGTCAAACATATCAGGGTGATGTTTATCTGGTCTGGTAACTCTCTCGTGTTTAATTTGAATTACTTTTCTGTCCCTCGAGTCAGTGCTTTTGCTTATTCTCCGCAAGAGCAAATAAAGCTGTTGCTTCTCCATTCCTCTTCTAGGTTAGGTCTAGAACAATTTATTTTGACATTTAACCATCTTAAAATATGTTTGTAAATGCACTTCAGGGGTACATCTTACTGGGTTATCTAAGTAATATTGGGTCAAACCTAGAAGATGTAGTGCAAAAAAAAAAGAAGCTCCATATGTACTTAAACCCTCAACAATTAGTTTTTAATTTGACAGACAACATGGTATAGAATAATTATGCTATTTCGAATAAAGCTGTCCATTGCTACATCATGGAAGATGCCTCTGTTGGAATTGTTGCTTTGGGGCCCAGGATTGCCAATTTGTGCTCCTTTGTAAGAAGAATAAAAGGTCTTCCAGGCAGGATCTGATGCAATTTCTTTCCACTGGGCATAGTTTAAAGTTGCTGGTGCTTCCTTCTCGAATTGTGTACAGTTTTATTTGCTCTTGCTGAGAATAAGCGAAAGGAAATGCAGTTGGTTTTTCTGCCTGTCATCCATAACGCAAGTGATGGCAGTGCTTATGCTGCAGTATAACTTGCGGCAACATGGCAAACTACTCACTGTGTCGGAGAGCACAAGCAGAGACTTGGTACTCAAACTGTGCTTACATTGATCAAATGCTTTTTGTTGAATTTCAATCCACTTCCATTTCTCATTCTTCTTAAGAATTCAGCCCAATGGTGTGGTAATCATCACCAGAGCAGGGAACAACTTGAAATAAAAAGGATCATAAATCAGAGTTCTCTGCTTATTTTTCTTTTAATATAACATCAACCTAGTCTGTAAAAAAAAAAAAAAAAAAATCAGCTCATTGGCATCCGCTTTCAGACTATGAAATCTCACCCCTGGTTGTACAAAGGTGGTCTTAGATCATTTCAGCTTCACATTGTGATGGTTGGGTGCATCACCCTCTAGCCATAGCAATTGAGTGATTGTTTTAGTTGCACAGGCAATTAGCTGTGCCCTGCAAGAAGGACAGAGTGATCTTTGGTGAGGACTATTCTCTATGCTGCAACTTGTGTGTAAAAGAACATTAAAATATAGAACATAGCACAGGAACAGGCCCTTAACCCGCATAGTCCACGGTGAACACAACAGACAATAGGTGCAGGAGTAGGCCATTCGGCCCTTTGAGCCAGCACCGCCATTCAATGTGATCATGGCCGATCATCCCCAATCAGTACCCCGTTCCTGCCTTCTCCCCATATCCCCTGACTCCGCTCTCTTTAATAGCCCTATCCAGCTCTCTCTTGAAAGTATCCAGAGAACCGGCCTCCACCACCCTCTGAGGCAGAGAATTCCACAGGCTCACAACTTTCTGTGTGAAAAGTGTTTCCTTGTCTCCGTTTTAAATGGCTTACCCCTCATTCTTAAACTGTGGCCCCTGGTTCTGGACTTCCCCAACATCGGGAACATGTTTCCTGCCTCTAGAGTATCCAAGCCCTTAATAATCTTATATGTTTCAATAAGATCCCCTCTCATCCTTCTAAACTCCAGAGTATACAAGCCCAGCCGCACCATTCTCTCAGCATATAACAACATGCCAAATTAAACTAATCTCCTCGGTTTAATCTTTATCTCCTAATCTCCTACACACAATCCATGTCTTCCATTCCTAGCATATCCATATGCCTAGCTAAAAGCCTCATAAATACCACTGTCATATCTGCCTCCATGGCCAACTGTGGCAGTGCATTCCATGCACTCACCACTCTCTGTGTAAAAACTGTACCCCATAAATCTCTTTAAAATTTTGCCCCTCTCACCTTAAAGCAAAGTTTTTAACATTTGCACCTTGAGAACAAGGTTCCACCCTGAGACAATACTTATATCAGGTCTCCCCTCAACCTCTGACATTCCAGAGAAAACAATCCAAATTTGCCCAAACTCATCTTCTAGCTAATGCCCTCGGATCCAGGTTGCATTCTGGTAAACCTCTTCTGCACTCGCTTCAAAGACTCCAGATGCTGGAATCTTGAATCAGTAGAGTGAAATGGCCAGGAACCTCCTTGCCTGAGGTAATCTGTTCCTGACCCTGATTTGCCCTATATTTTTTTCTCGCTTCCAGTTTGGCCCACCATCCCCACCCACACGATAAATCTAAAGGAGGAGGGGGTGGGAGCAGAGGGGAGACAGTCTCAGTCTACCCCACCACAGGAGGGGGAGGATTTGTACAGTTTGATAGCCACAGGGAAAAGGGATCTCTGATGGCATTCTGCACTGCATCTTGGTGGAACCAGTCTGTTGCTCAAGGTACTCCTCAGGTTGACAAGTGTGTAATGGAGGGGGTGAGCTGTATTGTCCAAGGAGACCACCTCGAATGAATCCAACTCCATCCCCAGGATGGAGCCAGCTGTCCTGATGAGTTTGTTAATCCTGCTTGTGTCCGCGACCTTCACGGACTATAGATTACTAAAGACTATGGTACAACAGGTTCTGGTTCAACAGGTGGTACCTGTAATCATGCATGACGATACTACAATCAGTACCCAAATAACATTTTTAATGTCTTGTATAAATGTGCCACACTGGAGAATAGGCCAGCAGTCAACAGTTTCTCTGTTGCTTCTATCTGCTGATTTTCTAACCGCTTCAGTCAGTCTTGTTAAAACTATGACAACAAAGTTGTAGTTTCTAAAGTATTGTTGCTTCTGCAGACTGATAATGTCAGATCCTTGCTTTCATCGAGGCAAGGTGCGGTACATACCGAACGACTGAGTAACAACACACAAGAATTGACAAGATGGATAGAGAGAATTAATTTAGTGGACACCAGGAATATCAAGAACAGAGCAGGTGATTATACTGTAAGCTCAAAGCACCAGTAGCTTATATAGCGCAAGAGAAAATAACTTATTTGTGTGGGCTATCAAATTCACTTGGTCCAGTGAATTATAGCTCAAAAGGGATTAAATCAATTCCTGATTTAGCACTAGTTGCCGAATATGGATCAGGGAAAAGGACATATATTGTTCTGATTAAATCAAAGGTGCACACACATTAGAGCAAATACAAATGATGAATTGATTGTTATTATTCCTTTATTTGACATCTTAACACACTTTCACCTTTGACCATTCAGTGAATGTATGAACCAGTCTTTAAATCTTTGATGAAAATATACTGATATAGCATGTTATGCATGGAAATTATGTGAAATGTGAATTTTTATGCCAAAGTTGAGGATTATGACATTTATTTTATCACATAGAAACATAGAAACATAGAAAGTAGATGTAGGAGGAGGCCATTCGGCCCTTCGAGCCAGCACCGCCATTCATTGTGATCATGGCTGATCACGATGTGCTGGGAGAGGTGATATGAATGGTAGAATATATAGGTGGGGGTTTGGTAGGCGGTGGAAAATATATTGTGTTTACCTCATTTTACTTCTAGGTTTGCCAACCAATAAACGGCAATGGGCAAGATTTGGATGCATTACAATAACTGAGCACATTACACATTTGTAAGTAGATGCCTATTAGATATATTCCTGGACTTCTAATTTAGAGGTTACAATTAATGATCTAAAGACATGAGTTCAAATTCCCAATCGAGGAAATTAAAAATTAATTCAAATAAATCTTAAATAAAAACCAGAATCAGTTATGCTAACTATGAAACAAATGATTTATCTTCATACTTCATTTGATTCACTGACATCCTTCGGGGAAGGAACTCTACCATGCATAGCTATATGTGATTCCAGATTCGCATCTGGATGAATGACTTTTAACTCTCCTCTGGATTTGTCAGGCAAGCCACTCGGTTATATTAAACTGCAATAAAAAATCAAGGCTAATTAAGGCAAACTACCTTATATTTATCTAAGTTCTGGCGGCCTTTTAGTAGCGCACCATCTCAGAGGAACCTGCAAAGTCCTCCTCACTGGCATCTTATTATTTGTACCATTACTGAGCATCTGACATTAGTCTCGTAGCTTATTTGACAATAGACTACTAGCTAGTCGCTTGACACAGTCAGAGGTCCCATGATGTCCAGCAGTATTTACATACCAGTTGTCAGATTGTGAATGCCCAGTCTCAGTTCTACCAGAGCCATTCAGCACCAAGAAAAGACACAAAGTGCTGGAGTAACTCAAAGCATCAGACAGTATCTCTGGAAAACATGAACATGTGATGTTTCGGGTCGGGGCCCATTAGACTTTGGACTTTGGAGATACGATGCGGAGACAGGCCCTTCGGCCCACCGAGTTGGCGCCGACCAGCAATCGTCCAGCTAGGGACAATTTACAATTTACAGAAGCCAATTAACCTTCAAACCTGTACGTCTTTGGAGTGTGGGAGGGAACCGAAGCACCCAGAGATAACCTATGCGGTCATGGGGAGAACATACAAAGTCCGTACAGACAGCAACCGTAGTCAGGATCGAACATGCAGCAACTCTACCGCTGCACCACTGTGCCACACCCTCCTTCATACCCTCTTCCACCCATTCTGCAACAAGTCTCATTATAGCCTTGGTACAATCATCTGTGAAATTCCTGTGGTCAGGTGTAAATGACTGCCCTTAACTTTCCCTTTGCATAACCATGACATATGCAACTGTCTGGATAAAGTTGGAAACATTATTAGCCAGGGAAGGACTACACTGGCTGGACCATAATTATTCCAAAGGATGACATTTGTGGTTGTTGGAGGCTGATCACCTCAGTAAAGGACATTGCTGCAAATATTCTCTGCACAATATTTTAGGCCCAATCATCTTATGGGACTTTTAATCAGTGACCTTTCTTCAAATATTTGGTCATCAATAGGAATGTTTACTGAGGGCTGCACAGTGTTCCATTCCATTCACAATTCCTCAGATAAAGAAGAAGCTAATACCAACATGCAGCAAGTCTCAAACAGCAATCAAACTTGTCTGGGAAATGGCATGTAACGTTCAAGGCATACAAATGACAGATGCTGACCAGGTTCAATAAAAGAAAATCTATCTACCCAGCATTGACATTTGCTGAATTTATCATCATAATCTTTGTTCTGGAGGTTGCCAAAAACCAGAAGGGAACCTGCTTTGGACTTACACAGTCAATGGTACAGCCCTGGACAGTGTTGTAGGAAAAAGACCAAGGGATACTTGTTCATAAGTTGTAGAAGCAGAATTAGGCCATTTGGCTCATTGCGTCTGCTCCGTCATTCAATCACGGCTAATCCCGCTCAACATCTTTCCCTTGCCTTCTCCCTTGGACACCATTTGATACCCTTGCCAATCAAGAATCCATCATTCTCCACTTTAAAAATACCCAATGCCTCGGGCTTCACAGCCATCTGTGGCGATGAATTCCACAGATTCACCACCCTAAAGAAATTCCTCCTAATCCCCCTTCTAAGGGTGCTTACGGAATGCACAGTTACTTGAAAGTGACAACATATGTACACAGTGTGGCGTAGAGGGTATTTGGCACACTTGCATGTGTTGGTCAGGTTAATGAGTACAAGAGCTGGGACATTATGCTACGACTGTACATGTAATCCGTGAGAGTACGCTTGTGCAGGTTTTTGTTAGTTTAGAGATACAGCGCAGGAACAGGCTCACTGAGTCCGCATCGATCAGCGATACCTGCTTATTAACACTATCCTACACACACTAGGGACAATTTACATTTACAGAAAGCCAATCAACCTACAAACCTGTATGTCTTTCGAGTGTGGGAGGAAACCGAAGATCTCAGAGAAAACCCATGAAACAAGCTGCCAGAGGAAGCTGTAGGGTCAGGTGCTATAATGCTTTAAAAAAAATTGGAAAGGTTTATGGATAGCAAAAGTTTGTAGTGATATGGGCCAAAAGCAGGTAAATGGGACTAGCTTAGATAGACGTATTGATAGACATGCACATATTTGGCTGACTATATAGCAATAACTAACTGAGTTGCATTAGCATGGCTACAATAACATGTTGGGTATCACCTGACCAGTGACTCGTCTCCCGAAATTTCTGTCAGCAAGGAATGAGTAGGTGATGTAGTGGTAAACCTTTCTAATATTTCCTTGCTATCAATTGTTAACGTATCTAGTGCCTCAGCTATTAACTCTTTCACTTCTAGTTTGGTAAACACAGATCAACGTATTCAGTGTAGTAAAAATATGCTGATGATTTGTTTAGTTGAGTTGAGTTTATTATTGTCACGTGTACCAAGGTACAATGAAAAGTATCTTTGTTGCATGCTATGCAGTCAGTGAAAAGGCTATATGTGTTTACAATGAAGCTGTCCACAGTGAGCAGATACAGGATGAGGGGAATAACATTTGGTGCAAGATCTGCTGAGTATACACATCTGGTATTGACATGGTATTCATTGCAGTTCTTTTAGGCTTAACTGTTGGGTTTCCAGTGAGTGTCATAAGCTAAGTTTGTTGTGAGCGACCCTGCTTGCCTACAGTTGCATCTTCAGTCTGTTCCCAGGTATGATTAGGGACCGTGGACTGCTGCAATGGATGTCCTGTGATCTGCTGACTAGCATCTTTCTGTCATTCCACGCCAACTGCAAAATGCTGGAGGCCCTTGTTTCTGACAACAAACATGTCTCATGTATTTTTGTATTATCAACTCGGACATGGAAACATAGAAAATAGGTGCAGGAGGAGGCCATTCGGCCCTTCGAGCCAACACCGCCATTCAGTGTGATCATGGCTGATTGTCCCCAATCAATAACCTGTGCCTGCCTTCTCCCCATATCCCTTGACTCCACTAGCCCCCAGAGCTCTATCTAACTCTCTCTTAAATCCATCCAGTGACTTGGCCTCCACTGCCCTCTGTGGCAGGGAATTCCACAAATTCACAACTCTCTGGGTGAAAAAGCTTTTTCTCACCTCAGTCTTAAATGGTCAGACGTGTTGAATACATCTGACACTGCCCTGCCCATTGGTAAAACATTGAAGGTAGTGGTGAGTTTGACAACCACTGATAACAAGTGGCACCAAGTCCAACAGGTAGTGCATCAGCTTCTTGAAGACTGTAGAATGTTTGCTGTCATATAACATGAATCCTTGAGGCTCCAGAGACATCAGTGTTCAGGAATGTCAAGTAAATGGACATGTTGAAATGGACATTGCTGATCAACGATCCTGCTCCCATCTCTGTTTCTCTGCCCTCCCATGTATAAACACATTTCTGTGGCCAGCAAACTGAGGGTGGTGTATGAAGGAACTAAACTGAGAGTGGTGCTCTTGCTCGAAATCCTGGTCCCAGAGTGTGGTCCAAACCAAACTAGACAGCCAACAACGATGGGACAAAGCAAACATCCAAAATGTACAAACTCATCACCAAAGTACAAAAAGTAGACCTGGTCAAAATATTGTAACAATCCGTTTTATGTTTTGTCACTTTATTGTCATGTTTCCTTGGAACTGATTGGGTCTTCAATCGTTACTCAGTGTTTTATCTTGCTTTCACTGCTGAGTTTCACAAAGTCGGGGAAAGTCAGGCACCTAATGTTAAAGTTAAAAATGTGTTGAAATATTGGAGTAATTGAGTGATTAATGGATGCCAATTGACAATTTATTTCTCTCAATGTGGTTGAGTGGAAGGAATGTAACTGAATGTGGATATTGATGATTTGAAGGCAGCAAATCAATATGCTTAGTTTAGTTTAGAGACACAGCGTGGAAACAGACCCTTCAGCCCATCTACTACTTGCTGACCATGATAATCCGCCCACTAGATCTATCCTGCACACTCGGGATAATATACAGAGTCAATTAACCTACAAACCTGTATGTCTTTGGAATGTGGGAGGAAACATCACCCGGAGAAAACCCATGCAGTCACGGGGGGAATGTACAAACTCCGTATAGACAGTCCCATAGTCAGAATCGAACCAAGGTCTCTGGCCTGTAAGTTTAGTTTATTGGCTCATGTACCAAGGTACAGTGAAAAGCTTTTTTGTGGCATGCTATTCAGCCAGCGGTAAAATTATACATGATTACAATCGAGCAATCCACAGTGTACAGATATAGGATAAAGGGAATAAAATTTAGTGCAAGATAAAGTCCAGTAAAGCCTGGTTAAAGATAGTGGAGACAGCGACTCCAAGGCGGCAACTCTACCGCTGTGCCGCCATGCCGCCCCAAGTTTCACTAGCTTCACCACTTCCCTGTCCTCAACAGCACGCAAACTCATTGGGACATTCTGATTAAGATTCTCGCTTTGCTTTTACCCTGCATTGAGTGGAGATGGCTATGTGAGATAAGAAATTAATTGTGACTGTCAGACTTAATCAACAGAGAGGTGAAGATGAAGGTATGGCAAAGATTCATTTTGATCAAGCGATAAGCAGAGGTTATGAAAAGCTTTCCCTCTGTGATAATAGCTGTGAAGTCCAAGTTAGAGAGATATTACGTGATGTTTTGAAGAACAAATCTCCTAATTTAACTGGCCATTTATGAGTTCTTGCCTCCGTGTATTTCTTTAATCGTCTTTCTTTTATTTATCTAGCCAGCCCCAGCATAGTGCGTTGGAGATTAAAGTGAAATACATCTCATTTGGATTCATTCATTCAACACATAATTAAATAAATGTAACCTCTGGCTAATGATGCATAAAATCCCATTACAATAATCTGAAAGAAAAGAGAAAAAAAAACTCTAGCAGCCAGAGTAGCAGCGAGAAAGTCCTAATCTGCACTTTAGTCCTGTCATGCCCAGGTGCAATGCTAATTTTAACTCCAACAGAATCACTTAATTCTTAGCTTTGTCAACGTCTTGAGGCAAGAACTGAAAGCTTGAAAAGAGGCAAGAGAAGCTATCTTCCACATTAAGACTCATTCAACTGAACACTGCACCAGAAGCCTCAACAAAACTTGATTTATTATTGAAACTCTGTAGTGACTGGATTCACGCTTTCATACACAAAGATCGTCATGGCTGTTGGAAGTCATTCATCACATTCCTTGGTTGTCCCAGCAGCTGTTCCTCATGACCCGATCATCCTCCGTTCCCCCACGGCTGACAATTCAGTTCCATTTTGAAAACCTCTGATTGTGAAACCAGAAGAATAGATGGTAATGTAGAAAAATATGAAATTGCCCAATTGCGTAGGAAAAATAAATAAGAAACATATTATCAAAATGTGAAAGATTGCTGAGCTTTGAGATGCAGTGGGTGTGGGCATCCAAGAACGTGACTCAACAAAGGCTAGGTTTCAGGTACATGTGCAATTAGGATGTTGCTGTTTATTACAAGATAAATTGAATATAAAATGAGGTTATATTTCAGCTGCGTAGGACATTATTGAGTCCACATTTGGGTTACTATGTAAAGTAGTGGTCTCTTTATTTAAGGAAGGTCATTGAAGCATTGCAAACAACTCTTAGAAAATTGACTAAATGTGGAATGAGCTTGTAACTACTGGAATTCAATAGAAAAGATTCAATTTGACTGTAAAAGTATAAAAAGTGTAGGAAAGACTTGGTGGGCCGAATGGCCTTATTCTGCTCCTAGAATTTATGAACATGAATTTATGACAAACGGCCCTATTCTGCCTTAAATCCCCTAAAACGGAAAAAGTGAACTTCAGCAATAACAAACAAGCCCCAAGAGACTGCAAGTGCTGTAATTCCCCAACTTCAGTAATAACAAAAATCAAGACACAAGGGAAGCAGATACTGTAATCTGGAGCAAAAAAAAAACAAACTGGTGGAGAAACTCTCAACAGGTCAGGTAGGATCTGTGGCAGCAAAGAGATGGCTGAAGTTTCAGTTGGAGATCCAACTTAGGTTGGTTTAGTTTAGAGATACAGAGTAGAAACAGGCCCTTTGGTCCACGCCGACCAGCAATCTCCCCATACTAACACTATCCTACCCACACCAGAGACAATTTACATTTTGACCAAGTGAGTTGGACTACAAACCTGTACGTCTCTGGAGTGTGGGAAGAAACCAGAGCTCCTGGAGAAAACCCAAGCAGGTTATGGGGAGAATGTACAAACTACATATAGATAGCACTCGTAGTCAAGATTGAACCCGGGTCTCTGGTGCTGTAAGGCAGCAAACTCTACTGTGCCACCTAATTGGAAGTGCAGAAGTGGAAAGGTCATCCATTGTAAAAACTCTTTCCTGATATAAAGAGTTCAATATCTTCCCTGATAACAAACCACATGATGTAAATGAAAAGTATTGTTTGAAAAAGTAGAGAGCCACGTAAATCAATGACACGAAAGAGCTCAACCTATTAAGAACAAATAAAGCCCTGGCAGATATGAATTATGAACAATCAATTTACCGGTGATAGAATTTCTATTGTAAATAAATGAAGTAACTGACAATGGACATTTATAGGTCAACATGAATTAATATTGGGAGTGGATTTGCTGAGGAACAAAATGATATGCATTTGCCATCTTTAGGGTGACACACCTAATGACTACCATTGTTCTGCATGCTCATTCTCAGGAAAAGTACTGGCCTGGATTTATTAGGTTGAGGAGTGATTCCTCCTGAAGTTATTTTTAATCAGTTAAGATTGCTTCCTTCCTTGTCCCCATTAAACTTGGCTGACCTTTCTAAAACTATGTTGGACCAAGGACTTTCTCACAAATAAAGCTTTGTCATAAGAAAGCTGTTATCAGTGATGCTTCGGGAAATTTATGTGTCACTGTTTCCCATTTCTACTTTTGCTGGTGATATATTGCAAACAACGTCAAACAAAATAAAGTACAATAAGGAATCAATGTTCGGAGTGAGTAAAATCCCTTTGGACCATAGAAACAAACAACCTTAATGTCGATAGGCACAAAATACTGGAGTAACTCAGCGGGACAGGCAGCATCTCAGGAGAGAAGGAATTGGTGATGTTGCGGGTCGAGTTTTCTTCAGACTTAATGTAGAACTTGACTATCAGCACCAAATTCCTTGTCCTGTTAATCCAAACCTTTTCCTCGTTTGCTCCCAGAAAGAAAACCAAAGCAACAAACAGTCGTCAGTTTTAGGGGAAACATGGAACTCCTCCCTACATCTATAAGACAAACTTCAGTGGAATGTAGTTGCCAATAACAAATCAACAGATCAGATTCATTAGTCTTAACCTATTTTCTATCAGGAATGCCTAAATATCGTAATTGGTTGCAGCTATATTAACCATAACCACCAGAAAATTTGGCGATCTTCCTAGGAGCAGTTACATAGTTCCTTGCTGTAAACTGCCTACTTACACAGATATTGTATATGAATGCCCTATAATCTGAACATTGTGTCCTACTAAAGGGACTCATATTTGGAGCAGTGCAAATAATAGACCACAGCTGTGGCTTTGCTGACTGCTGCACCATAAGGAAAAAAAATGCAATAATGATGCAATTTACCATCCTTCCATGGCCAAGAAAGTAATGACTGGGGGATGAGTAACATAGTCAGATGTAAACTCTTATGGCCTTGTGTGAGCTGGAAATACTCCTTTTAACAATATAAATATAAGCTATATACTACATACATATATGATTTTGATTTGTGCAATAGGGCTCGGTATCAAAGTGGTTGAAGGCTTTGTAGTGGGCAGCATGGTGACTGTAAACAGTGTAGTGGCTGTAAAGATGCATAAACAAAGAACTGCATGCAGATGCTGGTTAATACACAAAAGGACATAGTGTGCTGGTGTAACTCAATGGGTCAGGCAGTATCCCTGGAGAACATGGATAGGTGACCTTTCGGGTCGAGAAGATGGGTCTATACCCGAAGCGTCACCTATCCATGTTTTCCAGGGATTCTACCTGAACTGCTGTTACTCCAGCACTTTGTGTCCTTTGGTGATTGTAACAAGTTGTCATATCAATAGATTTGAGAAGTGGACAGTAGTAAATTAAAAGTGAGAGAGAATATGTCTTGAAGGAAATAAAAAAAATGCATAATGAATGGTAAAAGCAACCAAAGGTCAGACAAGAGCCAAGGCTTGATACATAATTCTTAAAATAGGAAACTATTTGACAGCATTGCAAAAGCACATATGGGATCCTGGATGTTTTCATTAAATAGTATATGGAGCTCAAAACAAAAGGGGAAACTGAAGTTGAGGGTTAAGTGGAGCTCTCATTTGGTTGGACATATTTTGACAGATTGTAGAGGCATTAGACGGTTGTGGGTTGGTGGTAGATTTACAGGAGGGATGATACACTTCTACTCCTTTTGGACTGTAAGAAATGTTCTACAATTACTGTGTCTCTTGGATCTGGATCCAACTTAGCTGGATGTCCACTTAGCTGGATTTCCGGACACCTGAGAACCTCAATCTGACCAGTTAACTGCCAAGGGCCAAGGAATGGGGCTTCTTTAAATATTGTAACTATGCACCTGGCTTTCTAGGGCATCTTATGTGGGAGCCGGAGCTGAGTTTTACGTAGGCTAGGATAAATTTAGAAGGCTATGGGTCAAACGCAGGCAGGTAGGATTAGTGTTGATAGGGCTTGTTGGTCCCTATCATGAGCAAGTTGGGCCGAAGGGCCTGTTTCCATCCTGTATGGTTCTATGACTCTATGACATTTTTATTTACTTATCTCCCTACCCATCCTTGGCATGTTAAAATATATCACTAATTTAAAGTGAATACATTCTGACACTAAACAAATATGGATCAACGAAACAAATCGAGGAGTCCAAATATGTTTTTACCAAAAACTGTAACTACAGATAGGGAAGGTTCAAAGAAACGATTAATAACATTTTAGTTTTTAAATACAGGCAGATATAAAGCACACTTGTTAGTCTTCAATGCAAGTGTCTAATTTACCCATTCCTTCTCTCCAGAGATGCTGCCTGTCCCACTGAGGTACTCCAGCTTTTTGTGTCTATCTTCTGTCTAATTTAGAATATTTATTAAAAAAGATCATTAATATCAAGGGGAGAGTACAGCAAAGATTCATCAGGTTGATATTGGGTATACGAAATGTTTGGATCTTGAGATATTGGTTAATGGAGCACAGAAGCAAACCAAAGATTTAAAATAAGGATTTATTTGCTCTAAGTTCTGTAGCCCTTTAGAGAGTGGTTAGGGAAAGATTATTTCTTTTAAGTAGAAAATCAGTAATTTATTTAAATTCCAAATTGGTTCCCTGGGCAGTCAGAACAGTGTTACTGGGAATGATTGAGCGAGAGACGATTGCATCTTATTGAAGAGAATACATTTTTTGAGGTGGAATGGGTTGAGAATTGGATAGTAATATCAGGTTTCAATTCCCCTGATTAAGAGCTGGCAAAAGTGAGATGGACCAAAAAATATTTTATCTATGTTGTGATTTTGTTGTGGTCCCATTAGGTGGATGCCTGGAAATAGTTGCCAATGGTGTTGATGGAGATAGATACAATAGTGGCATTTAAAGATTATTAGATTAAAGATTATTATTGCACTTTCTGCGCCGGATGAGAAGAGCTCACCTCCCCCATCCCATCCTCACTACTTTCTACAGGGGCACCATAGAGAGTATTTTGACCAGCTGTATCTCTGTCTGGTTTGGGGACTGTAAAGCCTCTGACTGGAAGTCCGTGCAGAGAGTGGTGAGGACAGCGGAAAAAATCATCGGGACCGCTCTCCCCTCAATCGGGGATATTGCGACCAAACGTTGCGTGTCTAAGGCCAGCAGTATTATAAAAGACCCCACACATCTCCATCGCGGACTGTTCACTCTGCTGCCCTCGGGCAAAAGATATCGCAGCATAAGGAGCAAAACATCAAGGTTCTGCAACAGCTTCTTCCCACGAGCCATCAGACTCCTGAATGCCATGTAATGGGCTGCCACCATTGTCTATTTATCCTTTTATCCTTTTTATCCATTTTATCCATGTCTATCCTTCTGTTAATTTATCGTGTTGCACAGGGAGCCAAATGCAACGTAATTTCGTTTGGAACTGCATATATCAATGTATTTCTAAATGACAATAAAGTTTGTTTGACTTTGACTTGACTTTTGAGATAGGCACATAGATATTCAGAGAATGGATGGAACTGGATCATGTGTAGGCAGGTGGGATTAATTTATCTTGGCATTATGTTTGACATAGACAATGTAGGCTGAAGAGTTTGTTCCTGTTCTGTACTTTTCTAAATTGAGTTTGAGTGTGAGTTTAGTTTATTGTCACATGCACGTAGGTACAGTGAACAGCCTTTATTGCATGTTAACCAGTCAGCAGAAAGACAATACATGATTACAATTGAGCCAACAATGGTGTACAGACACATGATAAAGGGAATAAGGTGAATAATGTTTAGTACAATAAGTTCAATGCTCAATGCATATGTTATATGTAGTTCATTGCACTTCGCTGAGAAAATATCCCAATTGTAGAACCAGCTTTTCAAATGTACGAGCTCGAATCTTGGATCAACTTTAATGTAAAAAATAGAATAACAATTTAGGTGCGGTCAGTGGCGCAATGGTAGAGTTGCTGCCTTACACTACCAGAGACCCGAGTTCGATCCTGACAAGGGGTGTTGTGTGTACGGACTTTGTACATTCTCCCTGTCAATGTGTGGGTGTTCTCCAGGTAACCCCGTTTCCTCCCACACGGACAAGTTTGTAGGTTAACTGGCTTAGGTAAAAAACTGTAAATTGTCCATAGATAGTGCTAGTGTACGGGATGATTGCTGGTTGGCTCGGATTCAGTCAGGCAAAGGGCCTGTTTCCGCACTTTCCTAAATTCTAAAGGTCCTGACTGTCGGCATCATTGACTGACGTATCAGGTCACTGAAAAAGTCACGCCGTGATGCGGCGTGGCGTGACGCGGCATGATGACGTATTGGCTCGCGGTGTCTTCTCAAGTGTCGCAACATTTTTTGTCGCCACTGGATTTTGAAATGTCCAAACTCTCTCGGCGACCTGATACGTCAGTCAATGATGTCGGCAGTCACCGACAAAATCACCAAGTGGGACAGGCCCTGAAAGTAAAATTACTTATGAATTGGGAATAATGGTAGCCACTCAGCCCACTGAGCCTGCTCAGCTCCCAATAAAATCTGGGCTCATCTGATTGTAATCTCAGCTCCACAACCCTGTTTACTCACAGTACCTTTTCACTCACTTTGGCTCACTAGAATCTGCGTACCTCTGCCTTAAAAACATTGAAATATTCTGCTGTCGTTACCCTTTGAGGATGTAACCAAAAACACAACCTTCTGAGGTAAAAGGTTCATATTTCATCTCTACTTAAATAGGTGACTCGCTATTTTTAAATAGTGATCCCTATTTTAAACACTCACAATGGAGGAAACATCAACTCCACATCCTTCCTGTAAAGATGTCACAAGATTTTATACTTTTACAATCAAAATTAATCTTTTCTATTGTAGTAGTTACAAGCCTTGCCAGGCATATCCTTTCTCACAAGATAACAACTCATTCCATATTTAATATACTTTCTCAGAGTTGTTTCCAATGCATCAATGTCCTTGCTTAAATAAAGAGACCACTAGTTTACATAGTAGCCCAGATGTTGTCTCAATAATGTCCTACGCAGCTGAAGCATAATCTCATTTTATATTCAATTTATCTTGCAATAAACAGCAACATCCTAATTGCATATGTACCTGAAACCTAGACACTGTCGAGTCATGTTCTTGTATATCCATGCCCCCTGCACCTCAGAGCGCAGCAATCTTGCATATTTAGATAATATGTTTCTTATTTTTTCCGACCAAATTGGGTAATTTCATATTTTTCGACATTACCTTCTATTCTTCAGGTATTGTGTTCATTTATCATTTCCACCTTTCACCATCAGTTGCTGGCTTGAAACTAGCTGAAAACAAGTCTTTTCACTCTCTCTTAGTTTAGAGATACGGCATAGAAACAGGTCCTTCGGCCCACAGATCCATGTTGACCTTTGATAACCCTTTATCATCTTTGTTATCCCACTTTCAAACCCACTCCTACCCACTGGAGGCAATTTATAGTGGCCTGTTTAACTTTTTGGGATGTGTGAGCACGCAAGGTAAAACCACTCAGTTACCAGGAGAACGTGCAAACTCCCCGTAGAGAGCACCCACTGTCCGGATCAAACCTGGGCCTTTGTCGCTGTGGGGCAGAGGGAAATAAATTGGTCCTGATGATGTCTTCATTGGGTCTATTCCACAGAAACAAGCTGCTAACAATTTGTCTTCAGTGTAGTGCTGACTTACTGCTAACTTGGCAGTCTTCAGGTACATGGGTGGCAACACACTGCTGAGAGTAAGGTAATGCTGATTAGTTGGCAAAGCAATGAGGTTCATAGTGCAACAAACTTGTGCCAAAACCTGAACTGAGGTAAATTCATGAAATTGTGCACAGGGATTTCTGTCCGGAACTTATTCCGGATACCATGCACAAAAAATGTTTTTAAAAAAATTGTTTTATTAATTTCTCATTTGACAACTTCTTTCCCCCCTTGAAGAAAATCCAATACGGAGAATGACATCAAAATATTGCAGCCTTGTTTTCCTTGTAAGAAATCTCAGTCAGGGGATGAAAAGAAAACTAGAACTGTGTTTTGCAGAAGTGAGCACAGTACCAATTTGCACAGTTTGCTTTCTGTTTACCCTCCCAGTATGCTTCCATCCCATCAATGGCTTCATGTCGGGGAGGCTTTTAAGTATAAACTTGCAGCTGAAACAATCATTTTTGTACCACACAGAGATTTCAATACACTTTCTTTGGCCATAGAAACGTCAGGGGGAAAAAGAGAGAAGAGACCTTCTTCTGCTCTCCTAAACAATTAGTTAAATCCTCTCTTTAATCTGGCACTTTGCCACTGTCGGGACTCGTGTGAGATGTTCTGATAGGTGTGCGTATTTACAATTTTATTGAATATTATTAATATTTGTATTATTTCATTTTCATTACATTATAATTTTATAGAATGTTATTGTGTGTGTGTGTATATACTGAACTTTGTGTATACACACATACTATATATCATAAGTGATAGGAGTAGAATTAGGCCATTTGGCCCATCAAGTCTATTCCGCCATTCAATGGCTGATTTATCTCTCCATCCTAACCCCATTTTCCTGCCATCCTCCCCAAAACCTCTGACTCCTGTACTAAAAATCTATCTCTGCCTTAAAAATATCCACTGACTTGGCCTCCGTAGTAAAGAATTCCAGATTCACCACCTTCTGACTTACGAAATTTCTCCTCATCTCCTTCTGAAAAGAATGTCCTTTAACTCTGAGGCTATGACCTCTAGTCCTAGACTCTCCCGCTAACGTAAACATCCTCTCCACATCAACTCTATCCAAGCCTTTCACTATTCTGTATGTTTCAATGAGGTATCCCCTCATTCTTCTAAACTCTAGCGAGTACAGGCCCAGTGCCGACAAACGTTCATCATAGGTTAACCCACTCATTCCTGGGATCATTCTTGTAAACCTCCTCTGGACCGTCTCCAGAGCCAGCACTTCCTTCAAAGGTGCCCAAAATTGCTCACAATATTCCAAATGCAGCCTTACCAGTGTCTTATGGAGCCCCAACATTGCATCCCCGTTCGTGTATACAAGCCCTCTTGAAATAATTGCTAGCATTGAGTTTGCTTTCTTTACTACCAATTCAACTTGCAGATGAACTTTTTGGGAATCCTGCACCAGCACTCCCAAGTCCCTTTGCACCTCCGATTTTTGGATCATCTCCCCATTTAGAAAATAGTCTACACCTTTATTCTTACTACCAAAATGCATGACTCCACACTTTGCTACACTATATACCATCTATCAATTCTCTGCCCACTCTCCCAACCTATCCAAGTCAATCTGTAGAGTCCCTGCTTTCTCTACACTACCTGCTCGTCCACCTATTTTCATATAACGATATAACATATAACCATATAACAATTACAGCACGGAAACAGGCCATCTCGGCCCTTCAAGTCCGTGCTGAACAACTTTTTTCCCTTAGTCCCACCTGCCTGCACTCATACCATAACCCTCCATACCCTTCTCATCCATATGCCTATCCAATTTATTTTTAAATGATACCAACGAACCTGCCGCCACCACTTCCACTGGAAGCTCATTCCACACCGCTACCACTCTCTGAGTAAAGAAGTTCCCCCTCATGTTACCCCTAAACCTCTGTCCCTTAATTCTAAAGTCATGTCCTCGTGGTTGAATCTTCCCTATTCTCAAAGGGAAAAGCTTGTCCACATTAACTCTGTCTATCCCTCTCATCATTTTAAAGACCTCTATCAAGTCCCCCCCCTTAACCTTCTGCGCTCCAGAGAATAAAGACCTAACTTATTCAACCTATCTCTGTAACTTAGCTGTTGAAACCCAGGCAACATTCTAGTAAATCTCCTCTGTACCCTCTCTATTTTGTTGACATCCTTCCTATAATTGGGCGACCAAAAATGCACACCATACTCTAGATTTGGTCTCACCAACGCCTTGTACAATTTTAACATTACATCCCAGCTTCTATACTCAATGGTCTGATTTATAAAGGCTAGCATACCAAAAGCTTTCTTTATCACCCTATCTATATGAGATTCCACCTTCAAGGAACTATGCACGGTTATTCCCAGATCCCTCTGTTCAACTGTATTCTTCAATTCCCTACCGTTTACCATGTACGTCCTATTTTGATTTGTCCTGCCAAGGTGTAGCACCTCACATTTATCAGCATTAAACTCCATCTGCCATCTTTCAGCCCATTTTTCCAACTGGCCTAAATCACTCTGTAGACTTTGGAAATCCTCTTCATTATCCACAACACCCCCTATCTTGGTATCATCTGCATACTTACTAATCCAATTTACCACCCCTTCATCCAGATCATTGATGTACATGACAAACAACAAAGGACCCAACACAGATCCCTGAGGCACCCCACTAGTCACCTGCCTCCAACCCGACAAACAGCCATCCACCATTACTCTCTGGCTTCTCCCATTCAGCCACTGTTGAATCCATCTTGCTATTCCTGCATTTATACCCAACAGTTGAACCTTCTTAACCAACCTTCCATGAGGAACCTTGTCAAAGGCCTTACTGAAGTCCATATAGACAACATCCACTGCTTTACCCTCGTCAATTTCCCTAGTAACCTCTTCAAAAAATTCAAGAAGATTAGTCAAACATGACCTTCCAGGCATAAATCCATGTTGACTGTTCCTAATTAGACCCTCTTTATCCAGATACTTATATATATTATCTCTAAGTATCTTTTCCATTAATTTGCCCACCACTGAAGTCAAACTAACCGGTCTATAATTGCTAGGTTTACTTTTAGAGCCCTTTTTAAACAATGGAACAACATGCGCAGTACGCCAATCCTCGGGGACTATTCCCGTTTCTAATGACATTTGAAATATTTCTGTCATAGCCCCGGCTATTTCTACACTAACTTCCCTCAATGTCCTAGGGAATATCCTGTCAGGACCTGGAGACTTATCCACTTTTATATTTTTCAAAAGTGCCAGTACTTCTTTTACTTTGAAACTCATAGTATCCATAGCTACTCTACTAGTTTCCCTTACCTCACATAATTCAATATCCTTCTCCTTGGTGAATACCGAAGAAAAGAAATTGTTCAATATCTCCCCCATCTCTTTTGGCTCTGCAGATAGCTGTCCACTCGGTCTCTCCAATGGATCAATTTTATCCCTTGTTATCCTTTTGCTATTAATATAGCTGTAGAAACCCTTTGGATTTACTTTCACCTTACTTGCCAAAGCAACCTCATATCTTCTTTTAGCTTTTCTAATTTCTTTCTTAAGATTCTTTTTACATTCCTTATACTCCTCAAGCACCTCATTTACTTCATGCTGCTTATAATTATTGTAGATCTCCCTCTTTTTCCGACAAGATGTCCAATTTCCCTTGAAAACCAGGGCTCTTTCCAATTTTTACTGGTTCCTTTCAACCGAACAGGAACATAAAGATTTTGTACTCTTAAAATTTCCCCTTTAAATGTCCTCCATTTCTCCTCTACATCTTTCCCATAAAACAAAATGTCCCAGTTCACTCCTTTTAAATCATCTCGCATCTCGTTAAAGTTAGCCTTTCTCCAATCAAAAATCTCAACCCTAGGCCCAGTTCTGTCCTTCTCCATAATTATATTGAAACTAATGGTATTGTGATCACTGGACCCGAAGTGCTCCCCTACGCATACCTCCGCCACCTGTCCCGTCTCATTTCCTAACAGGAGGTCCAGCACTGCCCCTCCTCTAGTAGGCACCTCTATGTATTGCTGCAAAAAACTATCCTGCACACATTTTACAAACTCCAAACCATCCCGCCCATTTACAGAATGTGCAAACTTGGGCACAAAGCCTTCAATCCCCTCGTCCAAATCATTAATATACAATGTGAAGAGTAGCGGCCCCAGCACCGACACCTGCGGAATCCTGCTAGCACTGACACCCAACCAGAAAGGGCCCCATTTATTGCTACTCTTTGTCTTCTGCCATCCAGCCAACCTGCTATCCATGCTGGTATCTGCCCTTTAATCCGTGGGCTCTCATCTTCCTTAGCAGCCTCATGTGTGGCATCTCATCAAAGGCTTTCTGAAAATTGAAGTAAACAACATCTACTGACTCTCCTGTGTCTGTCCTGCTATTTATTTCTTCAAAGCCAGCAAATTTGTCAAGTAAGACCTCCCCTTCACAAAACCATGCTGACTTTGGTGTATATATATATACACCATATATATGCCAGCATCGATGATCAAGGAAAGGTAGGGCCCACAATGGCCCACTTTTGATTGTGGAAAAGATGCTAATGAGTGATATTAGGCCAACCATTTAGGCCAGTTGGAAAAATGGGCTGAAAGATGGCAGATGGAGTTTAATGCTGATAAATGTGAGGTGCTACACCTTGGCAGGACAAATCAAAATAGGACGTACATGGTAAACGGTAGGGAATTGAAGAATACAGTTGAACAGAGGGATCTGGGAATAACCGTACTTAGTTCCTTGAATGTGGAATCTCATATAGATAGGGTGGTAAAGAAAGCTTTTGGTATGCTAGCCTTCATAAATCAGAGCATTGAGTATAGAAGCTGGGATGTAATGTTAAAATTGTACAAGGCGTTGGTGAGACCAAATCTGGAGTATGGTGTGCAGTTTTGGTCGCCCAATTATAGGAAGGATGTCAACAAAATAGAGAGGGTACAGAGGAGATTTACTAGAATGTTGCCTGGGTTTCAACAGCTAAGTTACAGAGATAGGTTAAATAAGTTAGGTCTTTATTCTCTGGAGCGCAGAAGGTTAAGGGGGGACTTGATAGAGGTCTTTAAAATGATGAGAGGGATAGACAGAGTTAATGTGGACAAGCTTTTCCCTTTGAGAATAGGGAAGATTCAAACACGAGGACATGACTTTAGAATTAAGGGACAGAGGTTTAGGGGTAACATGAGGGGGAACTTCTTTACTCAGAGAGTGGTAGCGGTGTGGAATGAGCTTCCAGTGGAAGTGGTGGCGGCAGGTTCGTTGGTATCATTTAAAAATAAATTGGATAGGCATATGGATGAGAAGGGTATGGAGGGTTATGGTATGAGTGCAGGCAGGTGGGACTAGGGGAAAAAAGTTGTTCGGCACGGACTTGAAGGGCCGAGATGGCCTGTTTCCGTGCTGTAATTGTTATATGGTTATATGGTTATATGAACAGAATATTCTGTTGTGCTGCTGCAAGTCAGAATCTCATTGTGTTGTTTGGGACATATGACAATAAAACACTCTTGACTCTTGTTATACAATAAGCTCTAATTTCTGAGTTTCCACCCAAAATTGGAATGCGGATTTGGACAGACTGCAATTATTCTCCATCTCAAACATTTAATTGTAGTCCGCAAAAGAAGCCATGTAATTCTGCGCTAATCTACTCATACCCTGATGTAATCTTTTTTGACTTGTGCAAGAACTGAGAGTAGGCGGGAAGTAATAGCCAGCAACTATTTTGTGAACTGACCAACAGTTTGGGTCATGACAGTAACCTGAAAATTGTGCAGTTTAGAGCACTGGGGCAAGGAGAACGTGAGAAATTAATCATAGTCTTTGCAAACAGTTCATTTGTATCCTGACGGAGGCATTTGTCCTTGAAAGGCATCCTGATGGTGGAGATGCTTATTCATTTTGCAGAATATTGAGATGAATAGCTGTGTTCATATCTCTGTTCTTCTTTTTGACAATTCTTATTTTTAATTAAAACATTAACTAACTGGACAAATCCGTTCTTTGGGGGTAATCTCCTTTCTCAGTGTTACATATGGTAAGTTTTCCTTGTTATATAATGCTCATCCTACACTTTATGGTCTTCTATTCTCTCAGATCACTCAGACATTTCCAGCAGACTTCAAATAGGGTCACTCTGCCATCCCATCCGACTTATTTCCCAACATTCTCACAGCTGGTTTCTTGCTGGGATTTTACAGAGGTGTAACAAAGGTGATTGATCAATCGCTCAGGCATGGTTCACCAGTCATAGAGCCACACAGCAGGGAAATAAGCCGTTTGGCCCAGCTTGCCCATGCTGACCAAGGCACTCTCTAATCCTTTCCTATCCAAGTACCTGTCTAAATGTCTTTTGGTGAATGGGACTTCTGTGGCGGGCCGAGCTACTTGGGTCTCGATCTGTTGTCCGTCGAGCTCGAACACTTGGGTGGACCTGGCGTGATCTGGGCTGACCAATCAACCCAGAACTGGGTGGTCAGCTGGTGGGGTGCAGCAGAAGATGGAGCTCGGCTCCACTTCACAGTCAAAACGTTCACACACACCTTGCCCTTTTGTACTAATTGTTGAGCTGTATCGTTTAAATATTAATCTGCATGTTTATACAAACCTCTTCACTTTGTTTTATTCTGCTCAATTGATGGTTGAAGTGAGCACCTTGTTCTATGTGGCAAACCATGGAAGACTGTCATAGAAAGGAATAAAGAATGGAAATAAATAAATGGAAAGGATGGAAACAAAATGCAAAGAATGGAAATAAATGAGTTTCACACCAAAAGCAAATCCCATAGATTTACTAACTATGATTACTGGGCTGATAAATTATGATATGACACGAGGAGCCGCGCATGCGGCAGGAGTGTCCCAGGGAGCCGTGCAGGCCTGACTCGCCCACTGAACAACTGCGCCAGCATCAGGAACACACCCTGGTAGACCCGACTTGTCCCACAGGCCTCCTAGAGGACTGCGGAGAAGCTGGGCGGCGAGGCCTGTCTGGGCCGAAGAAGTCTCAGTAGTGGAGGCAGCAGGAGCCTCGGCAGTAGCGTGAGCGTGATACTCGGCGGCAGCGTGATACTCAGCGGCAAGTGGGTCCACAGCGGCTGTGGGGCCTCGGCGGTAACGGGAGCCTCGGTGGCAGTGGGGCCTCGCGATCGACCCGTGATCAGCGGTCGATGAGCGTGGTAGGGAGGAGGGGAAGACAATGGGGAACCCGGCATGGGGGGCCGTCGTGAGGGACAGTGGGAGAACAAAGGGGGACCCGGGGGGGGGGGGGCACTCTAGTTTTAGAATCCTCTGCCCAGGGGATAAGCCTGCATTTGTTTGTTTGTTCAGTTGTTCCAGTGAAGATGCTGTGCACATGGCAGCCAGCCAACAGTCACTTGCCTTTTTCCTTTTTTTTAATTTAGTTTTCATTTCTAGTTTTAGTGTACCTTGTTGTGTGTTGTGACTGTCGGCAGACCAATTTCCCTCCGGGGGTGAATAAAGCTTTATCGTATAGTTTGCATGGAATGAGTTTGTAGCCAGTCACTGATTTCTTCATACGATGCGTGTTTATGAAGGAGTGACCCCTGCTCGAGTCTCCATCAAGTATGTTGGTGAACTCTGCTGACCAACGTATACTGATTGCCAGGCTTTGGTTTGCTGGAATTGGGTCTGCTGCCATATATCTTCAAAAACGCAGTTGGCTGTACGACATTAACAAGGCCCATTACCTGTGCTGCAGAGATACTTTGTCACCTATAGCTCCAGAAGTTGATCAAAAATGTAATATCCAAGAGTAGATATAAGGAACTGCAGATGCTGGTTTACAAAATAAGTCACAAGGTGCAGGAGAAACTCAACGGATCTGGCAGCATCTCTGGGGGACATGGATGGATAACGTTTCGGGTTTGTCTATTTTCTTCAGAGATGCTGCCTAACCTGCTGAGTTACTTCAGCATTTAAAATCCAAGCATGTTGTAAGTGAATCAATGTCCCTGTAACTGTACAAGCTGTGAGAACAAAGTAGGGAAGGGGGCAGGGGAGAGGCATGTACTTGCTTAGATTTAATAGTAAGATAAAATGAGAACTTACCAGTTCGAAGTTTGATCCTTATTTTATGAGGAGTTACGATGAGGGATTACATGAAGAAGCCCCGCCAGGCGCATGCGCGTCATACTTCAAAGCGTGAAAACACAGAAAGCGATAGCCGAAGTAAGATAGTAAGGCTTTCAGAAGACTAGAACTACCAGATGATCCTTTCGATTATGAGGCCCAGGAGCGGAGGGCACGTAATCCCTCATCGTAACTCCTCATAAAATAAGGATCAAACTTCAAACTGGTTAGTTCTCTTCTAATTTTACTATTTTACTTCAGAGTCACGTGAGTGACTATGTGAAGATTTCAAAACTCTGTGATTTCATGCCGTAGATGCACTCCATACGACACACTGCTTCAGTTGACACAGTAGTGAATAAATAATATATTGAACATTGCTTCAAATTATTCAATAACTATTTTAATGATAATAATAACGATAACAAAGGAAAGTAATAACCCCTCTATCCCAGGGGGAAATTACAAAGAAATGATATAAAACTAAGCGACCATAAATTAAACTGAACCCAACACAGCATGCCCAAACTCTGGCACTGTAACAACAGGTTCATCATAGAACTTAGAAAAAGTTGCTTCTTTAGACCATCCTGCGACCTCGAGGATTTGGTCGAGCGGCACGTCCTGCGCCTTCGCAGCGGATGTTGATGCCGCCCTAGTGGAGTGAGATTTAAACACATGAGTGTCCACTCCAGCGTAATCCAGAATCTGTTTTAACCATCTAGAAATTGTTTGTGCTGACACTTTTTAATATGTGTTTTGTGGGTAATGAGCATTGCTGTCTCAGAACCTCTGAGACCCTTAGTTACTTCAATATATTGACTCGGATGCTTAACCACACATAACTCTTGGTCCACAGGGTATGCTTTAAAGATTACCTTGGTTCCAGCCATTCCTGGCCTGCTTTGCTTGATTAGATCATAGACATAAAAAGTAATTTTATCTACAGACAAATGCATACAATCTAATCGTAATATTTGCAATGTTTGTACTAGTTGTGCTGATACTAATGCCATAAGCATATCCACTTTAAGTGTTAACTTCTGAAAAGACAGTGACTTAATTGGAGCCCATTGCCAAAGCAGTATGAGAACTATATTGACACCCCAGATTTCTGTATATCTAGGCTTGGGAGGATTTTTATTAAAAATTCCTCGCATAAATTGGGATACTAACGGATGAGACCTAATAGATTGTCGTTCTGAAAAATGTCCTAAGTAAGAGGACAAAGCACTCCGAGCACTATTAATGGCACTATAACTCGGGTGCTGATCAAAATGCAACATAGCAAGGAACTCCAATACATCCGGTATGCTCGCAGTATGATAAGATATATCTGACTGTACACAAAACATTTCCCATTTCTTTATATGAGACATATATGGTTTCTTAGTGGTATCTCTCCAAGCTGCAGTTATGACATTCATGGTCCTATCCGACAGTTCAAACCCTTGTAAGATTAACAAATTAATACGGTCATGTAAAGGATGACTTTCTCCTGTTACTGGATGTACCAACAAACTACTGCAGTTGGGGATCCTCATGAATGGCTGTGTCATCATTCTGAGCACCAATGGGAACCATGGCTGTGTAGGCCAGCCTGGAACTGCCAAAACGCCTGTGGCAGAGTCTTGCTCTATTTTGGTGAGACATTGCCTAATCAGGCAGAATGGGGGAAAAGCATAGAAGAATGTACATCCCCAATGTAGTGAGAATGCATCCACCGCTACTGCTCCTGGATCTGGCTCCCATGAAACATATTTAGGCAACTGGTGATTTAATCTGGATGTGAACAGATCAATATCTGGTAATCCATAGCAGCTGACAATCTTGTTAAAAACTTCTGGATTTAACATCCATTCTGTATTGTCATTAAACTTTCGTGACCTGTTGTCTGCCATCACATTGTCTTTCCCTGGTAGGTAGATAGCTGAGAGCCAGATATTTCTGGAGATACACCAGTGCCACATGAGGTTTGCCAGATTATCACATGACACTGATCTTATTCCTCCCATGTGATTGATATATGCCACAGCTGTGGTATTGTCGACCTGGAGTTGAACATGTGAATCATTCATTGTAGAACAATAAGCTTTCAATCCATAAAATGCCCCCAATAACTCAAAATAATTTATACCATGTGTTTGGAGAATTAAATCCTCTTGGACAGTCCATCTACCACCATAGCTAGATTTGCTGTCCGTAGCTCCCCATCCGAGAGCGCTCACATCAGTCTGTAAAACCACTGAAGGTTGCTGAACCAAAATATTTTTAGTAGCTTGTGCAACATTGATAATCCACCATTGCAATTCAGCTAAGGCTGTAGTTGGTAAATGCATGGACCTATCAAAATGACCTGCATGCTTTTTTAGTGCTTGTTCTCTGGCTTGTTGCAGACGTTGATAGTGCAGAGGTCCAAAATCTAAAGCAGGAAACGCTGCTCCCAATTTACCAATAACCCTGGCTACCTCTCGGATGGAGGGGTAAGGTTTCTCAGCAAGGCAAGTACAGGCATTCCTAATATCCACAACCTTAGCTGTTGGCAAAGTTATTGACATATCAACTGAATTAATGACAAACCCCAAATAATCAATTGTTTGGGATGGCTGTAACTTAGATTTTGTTGGATGGACCAGAAGCCCTAACCTTTCAAATAGGCTTGTGGTTGCTGAAACCAATTCTTCAGCTGTCTCTTGAGTGGCGCTTACAATTAAAATATCATCTAGATAAGCCATTACAATGTGATTTTGAGCCCTCAGTAATGCCAGTGCTGGTTTCAATAATTTTGTGAACAGCCTGGGAGCTGAAGTTAACCCATTAGGTAATGCTTTAAATTGCCACAGCTGACCCATCCAATTAAATTTCAAGTACCTGCGATAATGATTTTGAATTGGTACTGATGGAGAATAAGCATCTTTTAGATCTATAGTAGCCATATAACGGCCTTGTGACAACAACTGCTTTGCAGTGTTGAAGGTGTCCATTTTTAAATGCCTATACTGAACATATGAATTTAAGTTTGTGAGGTCCGGAATGACTCTACAACCCCCATCTTTCTTTGGTCTGAGGAATATATTGGACACAAATTGTTGAGGATGATTCACCGTTCTTTCAATTACCCCTTTCTGGAATACATGTTTTCTTCTTCTTCTACCTGATGAGTTTCTGGTGCAGCAAACACCAAGACTCTATTAGGCCTATTCTGTACAGGTGGATCAACTCCTGCCATAAATTCTATTGTAGAGCCTGACACAGTATCTAGTATAAACCGATCAGATGTTATGCTGCACCATTCATCATAAAACAATTGTAATCTACCCCCAACCGGAGGTTGTTCCCCAGAGGTTTTATCTGTGATGGAATGGAGTTTCTGTACCTCAGTAAATGACTTCGAAGGTCTCCTTCTCCCAATGTAAGGGTTGATGTTGGGCTGCACTGGGTAATAATATTTTCTACCCATCGCCCTGCCTCTGTTGGTCCCTGCCTCGGAATCAAACCCCCTTCGTATACAACCTGCTTGTTTTCTTGGAGCAGGGATAAAAGGTTTTATAAGGCCAATTGTTTTCGACTCTTCATTGATATCCTTAATTTGTTTTGGCAGATATTCACCAAATAAATAATCTGGTGCCTGGATATAGCTTGCCCTACACAGTCCTGCAAAGTTTGGGTGCAATGTTGGCCGAATGGCGATTTTCCTTATACAATTAAGTTCGAAATAGGCATTGCAGAATAACGCAAGCATGTCCTTTCATGTTTTGGACATTGTCGACCCTTGTATGTTTTTCCCACATGCAGTGATGCCTGCTGATATCAGCTTGAGGACACGCTGGAAACGCATTTCCTGCCCTCGCATCGTTGCACTCATGGGTGCCCAAATTGCAGAACTTACTTGGCACCCTGAGCGAGGCACAATTGACGGGTGTTTTATATAGTTCAGCTGTTTCAGTCATAACAGTTTCTTGGAGCTGGTGAGAAACCAAATAATTAATGTTGACAGCCAGGTTCTCGTCCATAGCCTCACCAGTTCCTTCCGGTATAGCAAAACTCCTTGCTACATCGGGAATGCCCGGAACATGGCTCTTGTGCTCTGGTGTATACACATAAGTAGGGACACCAGCTTCACGGTCAGTCTACTCCTGTCCTGGTACTCCCGAGTCTTGCACTAGAAAGACGTCATCCAGACCCAAACAAGGCACTGGAGAGTCAGATTCCCATTCTTGATAGGCAGCATACTCAGTGTATGGAACTCCTTTGGAAGCTGCCTGGGAAATGTCTGGGTCTTTGGACCCTTGACTGATTAAAGTTTGGAGCATTTTCTCCATTTGTTCCAGTCTCCCCCACATTCTTTTCCGGTCTGGAGGAGAGTCCTCTTCATCAGACCCGTCAGACAAAATGGGCCTGACAGACTTTCTTTTACATTCCTTCCCTACAGTTGTGGCCGCAGTGCCCTGCGACACTGGAGCAGCTGGAGGCTTGTTAATTACGGGAATAATGGCCACCGGTATCGGAACCACACCGCACATATCTTTTTTCCCGATCGCTGCGATGGGACCGCATCACTGCTCGACCCACGCTTGCTTTGAACCAACTTTCTTCCACTGCTCTCCATTCCACAGGCTCCTCCTGACTCGCAAGCCAGCTTTACGGAGCTTAAGTACTCGCACTAAGTTTTAAATCACTTACCTGCGAGGTTTCTACTCACCGCTGGTGGAGCTGCGCTCTCCAGCCCGTTCCATGCGACATGCGTCGACGTAATCACGCGCATGCGTCTGGCGGGGCTTCTTCACATAGTCACTCCCGTGACTCCGAAGTAAAATCATGTATTTTCTTCTGTAACCCACTGTTGTTTTTGACTATACGTAAGATTACGATGTGCAAACTAAAGTCATAAGTATTGGGTTTCGTTGTTAGAAAGCAGTGAATTGGAAGGAAAGGCAGGTTAGGCAGATGATCTGGGTGTAACTGAGACATTATGGTCATTACGGAAACCTGGCTAAGGGGGGGACAAGACTGGTTGTATAATGTTCCAGCATACAGGTGCACCAGGCATGGTAGAGGTGGGGGTAAAAGAGGAGAGGGAGTTGCTTTACTGGTTAAAATAAAATAATGGCAGTGTAGTCCGAGATGACAACACTGAAGGATCAATCAGTGAGGCTATATGGGTGGAGCTGAGAGCTAGAAAGAGGATGATCACCTTATTGGGATTGTAGTGTCCATTTCCAAATAGTCAACAGGAATTAGAGGAACAGAATATGCTTGGACACTACAGACAGCTACAGGACTAATATGGTTGGCATAGTTTGTTCGAGTGGTGGTGCCATCGAGTGTGGCAGCCTCGTCAGCAGCTGTCTGTGGGGGGTTGGGGGGGGGGGGAGGAGGGGGAAACCGTCTTCTCAGTCACCACATTGTCGAGGATGCGTCTAATCTCCAAGCCACATCTTCACCCCCCCCCCCGCACAGCCTACCATCTGGATTGGCGCGGCCTTTCATGCGGGAGACTGGCCAGAGCTTCAGCAGGGTGCAGCACTGAATGACCAAAGCGGAGCGGGACGATGCCTTACTGGGATCGCCATATTGGAGCTCCGGCGTGTTGGACCTGCTGTTTAACACCAAGGAGCTGTGGTTTGCGGAACTTCCAGCTGCGGGTGGTGCTGACTTTAACATTGCGGAGGCCTGGGATCTTTCGCTGTGGATCGCCAGTGTTGGTACTCCGCCAAGCTCGGCGTGTGGACTTCAGAAGGAAACGGCCGATTCGGAACTCCAGGCCACTGAGAGTGTTCTCTGTTCCGACGTCGGAGCTCCATCAGCCAGGGGAGAGGGCCTGAAACATCGGGCCACCGTTGCAGCGACTGCGGAGGCCTCAATAGGCCCTGACCGCAGGTGAACAAGAGGAAGATGACTGAACTTTGTTGCCTTCCCTCACAGTGGGAAATGTTGACTTTGCTGTGGGGGATGTTTTTATGTTTTATGTTAAATTCTATAGTGTTGTGATTATCTTGTATGTGACAATAAATGTCCTTTGGCTTTTTTACTTTCCCAATATCAATTGTGACTGTCATATTACTAAGAGCTTAGACGGGGGGGAATTTGTCATATGTGTTTAGGAAAGCATTCTTAGGAAATATATAGAGGGCCCTACAAGATAGAGGGCAAAGCTCAACTTACTCTTCGGAAGTTGGGAAGGGCAAGGGACTGAAGTATCAGTGGCTGAGCTTTTTGGAACCAGCGATCACAGTTCTATTAGCTTTAAAATGGTTATGGGTAAGGACAGAGCAGGTCTGCAAGTTAATCTTCTTAATAGGGGCAAGGGCAATTTTGCAGAATTAGACAGAAGCTTGCAAAAGTTAATTGAAGTAGATTGTTTGTGGCCAAAGGGACTTTCAGAAAATGGGATCCATTTAAAAGTGTGAACACGAGAGTTTAAAGTATTCATATTCCTGTTAATAAACCTGGGAATGATTAATCTGTAAGCCTAACATCTGTGGTAGGAAAGTTACTGGAAAGGATTCTGAGGGATACGATATGCATGCATTTGGAACAACAGGGGTCGATTAGGGATAATCAGTTTGGTATTGGATATCGTGTCTCATGAATATGATTGAGTTTTTTTTAAAGAAATAACCAAGAGGCTCAACAAGGTCAGGCATCCGAGGGGGCGCCGTCGAGTATGGCTGCCCAGCCTGCAGCTGTCCGTCCTTTCACCCTTTTTTAATTTTTTAATTTAATTTTAGGGGAGGGGGTGGGGATATTTTTTTTGTTTGTTTGGAGGTCTAATCTTTTTTATGGGGGGGGGGGGGAGATATATTTTTTCTCAGATCCTACCTGGTTGGCGATGTGGTTCTCCAGGCCTTATCTTCGCCCCTTCCTTGCGGCCTACCACTGGGACTGGAGTGGTGTTTCCTGCTGGGACCAGCCAGAACTTCGGCTTCGGCGGTGGCGCAGTGCTGAGGCACCATCGCGGAGCGGGCGATGCCTTGCCCAGGTCGCCGTGCGGTGGGCTCCGGAGTGCTGCGTCCGCCGACTCCCAACATCGTGGAGCAGTCATTGCGGAGCTTCCTGCCGCGGCGGCGCTGACTCTGAACACCGCGGAGCCTGGGATCTCTCGCCGAGATCGCCAGTGTCGGAGCTCCGACCAGCGCGGCCTGTGGACTTTGGGAGCTGCGGTCTCTGGCAGCAAGCGGCCGTTCCAGATGCTCCAAGCCACTGAAGAGTGTTCTCCTGACGCCGAAGCCCCATCATCCGGCGAGAGGGCCTGAACATCGCGCCGCCGTTTTTATGTTTATGTTCAATTATTTTTTAATATATTGTCTTACTTTTATTGGTGTGCTGCAAATGGCAACTCAAATATCACTACACCAGAAATGGTGTATGTGACAATAAATGTCCTTTGTCCTTGTTGTAGACATAGTCTATATGGACTTCAGCAAGGTGTGTAATAAGGTTCCGCATGGTAGGCTGCTCTGGGAGTTTACATTTCTAAAAATCCAGGGAGAGCTAGCTGTCTGGAGACAGAATTGGCTTCATGGAAGGAAGCCGAGTTGTTGATGAAAGGTTGTGCTTTGGACCGAAGGCTTTAGCTTCAGACCCATTGGTGTTTATTATTTACCTCAATGACTTGGATGAGAAATCAGGAAGTACAGCATGACCTTGAACAGCTGGGCATGTGAACTAAGGAATGGCTACTGGAGTTTAATTTAGATAAGTGTGAGATGTTACACTTTGGAACGTCAAACCATGATAGGCTGTTCACAATGAATGGTTGGTGGGGGGGGGGTCCCTGGGGAGTGTTGTAGAGCAGAGGGATCAAGAAGCTAGAAGCAGAAGTTCCCTGAAGGTGGCATTAGATTGGCGAAGAAGGCTTTGGGCATGCTGGCTTTCAACAGTCAGGAACATGAGTGCAGTAGATAGAATGTTATATTACATTTATACAAGACATTGGTAAAGTAGCACTTGGAGTACTATGTTCAGTTTTGGTCACCCTGCTATAGGAAGGGATGCAGAGTAGTTTACTTTAGAGATACAGCATTGGAAACAGGCCCATCGGTCCACCAAGTCCACACTGACAAGTGACCTCCCCCCCCCCCCCCCCCCCCCACCACCATACACTAGTTCTATCCTACACACCAGGGACAATTTTACAGAGCCAATTAACCTATCAACCTGCATGACTTTCGAATGGTGGTGGAAACCAGAGAGGCCAGAGATAACCCACGTGGTCATAGGGGATTCATGGGTAATTTTCATGGGTAATCAACGCAGATTCATGGGTAATTTTCATGAGTAATCAACGCAGATTCATAGGTAATTTTCGGCCCCATTTCCGTAACCGGCTTCCGTCTCCGCACCAAAGATCCCATAGGATACTAGCGCGGAGACGGAAGCCGGTTACGGAAACATCCTCGTAAAAATAAAAGTTATTTGATAAAAATCTTCTCCTCATTTTCAGAATTTTAATTTATTAACACAAACTGTTCCACCGCAACGTTGATTACACTGCGAGTCGGGTCGGGTCGGGTTACTGAAATGGATGAAAAAAAGGCCCACGTTCCGTTCCGTTGCGTACTACACGTCAGCCCATTGCATTTAGAAGGAGTGGTCCATCTTGCTCCACTGTAGAATCTTTGGGTACAAAGCAAACTATTAAAATACATTTGTACAAGTGCCTCATCAGGTTATCAGTAGAGTTGTGAATATATACAGAGGGAAAGATGGCTGGGTTTGAGAAAAATGTTGATCACAAGAATTTAAAGGAGAGAATGGTTCCTGCAAGTTCAAGCATTTCAGTTGAAGAGAGATATTGGAACGATCAGGAGCTTTTCTTACATTTGACTTGCTCAGTACTTTCAAAACTCTTTACAATTATTTTCTTTCTACGCACTTTGTAGTTCATTCCCATGACATTCCAAACAGGAAATGCAAAGTACTTTATTTATATGGATGTAAAATATTTTAAAGATGATTAATTTTATGATTAAATAGGGATTAGTTAGGAGAAATGTTTATTATTTCACGATAATTCCAAGAGTCACCGGTTCCTTGTGATAGAAGTCACAAACAGACTAACAATTTAACGCGGTATGCTATTTGTTAGTTTAAAAAATTCTCATGCGGTTTATGTGAGCATTGAAGAGGATGACAAACAGCAGATGGGAAACATTAAAGAGAAGACCTATGTCAGAGCTGAAGCAATATCTCACCTCTAATGCTCATCAGTACTTTTACAGTTTGTGAGTATCTCCTAAAAACAGCCTTTTTAATCTTAAATCATAGATTATGATCTGCCTTTCTTACAATTTAGTCAAACATCTGTTGTTAACCTAACGGATTGCCATCCACTATGTACTGTGGCCTAATGCAGTTACAAAAGTGCTATTGATCTGCCAGCATCAGCAGTAACAATGTCCACTATGTGGTTGGGGGATACTGGAGTGATTCTGTTCCTAGCACCAACACAAATTTGGCTCGAGCTACGATCTCAAAGCTTGCTTTACCCAGCGCCCACCTACATAGCTGCAAACCATCAAAGTGAAAATAAATTGTCAATCACGCAGATGACTTTTACAAAGGCTTCTTTATGTCAGCAATTGCCACTTGGCTGAAGGCCCATCTTACATCTGGAGTCCACCAAGCCTCGTGTTCTCCAAGTCCCCAAACTGATGACTTATGCAAAAAGAAAAGACGACGAGAGCTGAAAGTCTTGTCCAAACCCTGCATCCCAGAAACAAACCATGCTACATTAAAGTTTAAATCTAAGAGGATTCTGCATTATGGGATAAGCTTCAAGAGGGAATATAACCTTTGCAATATAACACATTAAGCAAGGTTGGCTGCTCTCCGGAGGCGATTAATATAATGTTAGTAACATGCTTTTCAGTGGTTTTCATTTTATGATAAGCAGAAATGTAAAATAGATCAAAGAAAGATAGACTTACCGATCAGATCAATCAGAATCTGAAAAGGAAAATAACATCACACGTGAGGATGCTGTTCATAGACTTCAGTGTGATATTTAATATGTAAAAGAACATGTGATTCTGTTCCATTCTGTTTGTAGTTTGTTGGTTGTTTGCTTGTTTTTTTGCACAAAGTCCACGAGCATTGACACTTTTCATTTCACTGCACATCCCGTATGTGTATGTGACAAATAAACTTGACTTGACTTGACTTGTCCAGAATTCTTCGATGGAGCTCTGTCATGAAAAAGAGCTCCATCTCTCCCCCTTCCTAGTTCTCCAACCAGTTCTCTGACTGCCCCCTTGATGTTTCTTCATTGTCACCTTGTCCTAGCTAATAATGATCTATTTTACATTTTCCTTGAACCTCATCCCCTTTGATGTCTTGTTTTCACACCTTACCCTTCCTTATCTCTATGTCTCCCTCCCCTCTGACTCTCAGTCTGAAGAAGGGCCTGGACCCGAAACATGACCCATTCCTTCTATCCAGAGATGTTGCCTGTTCCGCTGAGTTACTCTAGCATTTTGTGTCCATCTTCGGTGTAAACCAGCATCTGCAGATCATTTCGAACAGTTCCTTCTGTTTTACATTGTAATTGACCTGCTATAGACTTGCATTATCTTTTGTTTTCACCTCAGGTTCTAAGTATTTACTATTGAATCTGCTATGTTTAGTTATTCAATCTTTTCCTGACAGACCAGATTTAGTGGTCAAATTTGTAAGTAATTTCTCAAAGATCCTGTTTGTAATTCAATTCTCCTGGATGAGAGATCCATGTAATTTTTTGTGTGATAATTTTGTCTTCTATTTTACATAGAATTACACAAAAGAGGCACTACCAAAGAGGCCATTCAATTCAACTCAAACTCAATTCAAACTCTTTTCATGCCTAATTTCATTAGTATCACTTCCAATCTCCCTCATATGCTTATCCTCTTAAATGCAACATTACTATACTGAATTCCTTATTTATTTTATTGGTGATTACCTTACATAAATAATCAGCACATTTTTAAAGGGAAAAATACTCTGTTATAAAACATAGAAAGTAGAACACTGCAGCATTCAGTCCACAATGTCCATGCTGAACATCATGCCAAGTTACTTCTCCCCTCTGCCTATGTATGATCCATAACTGCGCACAATATTCCAAATGCAGCCCCACTAAAGTTCTGTACAGCTGCAACATGAGTTCCTGACTCTCGTAATTCCATGCTCCAATCAATGAAGGCAAGCATACCATAAGTCTTCGGTACCAGTCTACCTACTTGTGTTGCCACTTCCAGGGAGCTATGGACTTGGAATCAGATTGCTGATCATAATTTATATTAATGACTCTGGCTTCAAATCAAATGTGCAATTTATTAAATTTGTGAAATCCTTAGAATTGAAGGGATAATGAGTGTAAACACCAAGCGGAACACCATAAAATTAATAGACGCATAGCTAAGCTTGCAGTGCGGGTGAACAAATGGCAAATGCATTTCAACAAGGATGAACGCGCAATGAGAAATCTTGCTAAAAAAGGTCACATTTTACTTGAGAAAAATCTAAATATGGTAGAGGAACAAAGGGATATGGGAGTACAAATACACAAATCACTAAAAGTAGCGTCACAGGTTAATGGGGCCATTTTAAAAAAGCAAAGCAAGCACAAGGGTTTATTTCCAAAGGGATAGAGTTGAAAAATAGTGAAGTTTTGCTAAACTTACATCGAACCTTGGTCAGACCACACTTGGAGTATTTAGTGTAATACTAAATAGTGGGTGGCACAGTGGCGCAGCGGTAGAGTTGCTGCCATACAGCACCAGGGACCTGAGTTTGATCCTGACTATAGGTGCTGTCTGTACAGAGTTTGTACGTTCTCCCTGTGACAACGTGGGTTTTCCCTGGGTGCTCCGGTTTCTTCTCACACTCCAAAGACGTGGAGCTTTGTAGGTTAACTGGCTTCGGGTAAAATTGTAAATTGTCTCTAGTGTGTAGGATAGTGCTATTGTATGGGAATGCAGGTTGGGCAGAAGTGCCTGTTTCCACACTGTATTTCTAAAGTAAACAAAACTACTATCTGCAATATTATAAAAAAGAATATAGAGGGATTGGAGAAAGTTTAAAAAAGATTCAAAAATATGGCAGCAGGTATGAGGTCATACTGAGCAGGACTAGAGGGCATAGGTTAAAAGTGAGAGGGACAAAGTTTAAGAAGATGCACGGAACATGTTTAAGCAGAGAGTGGTGGATGCCTGGGACTCGCAGTCGGGTGGTATGGAGGCAGAGATGATAGTGGCATTTATAAGGCTTTTGGATTGGCACATGGATATGCAGGGAATGGAGGGATATGGATTACGTACAGGCAGAGGAGATTAGTTTAACTAGTAATCATGTTCAACACTGACACTTTGGGACAAAGGGCCTGTTCCTGTGCTATACTCTTCTATGTTTTACATTCTATCATCTTGACGGTGATCTTTTCCCGACGTCTCTGACTCTGAATAGCTAACATTTATCTCTACCTTCTGACTCGCGTCTTTGAGACAGCCAACTATCTTTCCTGCCTCTTGTCCACTACAACTATACGCTCTGATTTTAACTGTTAATTTTTTGTGGTCTTAAATCCATAAGAATCACATCCACTTTAATTCATGCCATTCCCACCTTGGGAAAAAGATTCTGACACTTTCTTACAACGCCTTTCATAATTTTGGATACATCCATCAGGTCTCCTCTCAACCTTCAATATTCCAGAGAAAACAATCCAAGTTTGTCCAACTTCCCATGATAGCTATTACCCTCCAATCTAGGCAGCATTCTGGTAAGCCTCTTCTGCACCCTCTCCAAAGCCTTCACATCCTTCCAGTAATGGAGAGACCAGAACTGCACACGACATTTCCTTTGCTTTTTATTATAATTATTTTTACCACCGCTTAATGGTTTGTTGCTCCATGCATGTTCCCCAGTGACTATCTGCTGTTGTTCTGTCCATACACTCTCATCAGATAATATGTTAAATGTGTGCACTGTTGGAATTTTTATCCATTTTCTAGATTTTTCTTAAATAGTCTCTTTTACTTTTTTTACGTTGGATTCCGTTTAAATTTTTTTGTTTGTCTTCTTTAAAGCAACTATAATATTTCTAATTAGGGCTTCTGATGCCAGACTATTTACACATTATCATCTCACTGTTAAACACAAAGTAAGGTCATGGTTTAACGTTTCTGCTAATTTTCTGAAGCTGCCCATGATTTTATGCTATTATCTTTGAAATGTTGCTTTTCACATTCTGACTCCCTTGTGCTCCACGAAACACTTGCTTTCCCCCCTAATCTTTATTACACTTTTTATAAACATATTCAATTATTATCGCTGTTGACCTGATATCATTTTGGATTACATAAAAATCCACTTTAGATCCCATAAAAAAAAATCCTTCTTTATTGGTGTTTCTGAATATCAGATTAGAAAACAGCTCTGTATATATTACAGGGTATCCGTACCTTTATTCCCTTTGTTTATAGAGTCACAGAGTCACACAGCGTGGAGATTTCGGTCCAACTTGCCTACATCGACCAATATGTCCCATCTACACTAGTCCCACCCACCTGCGTTTGGCCCATATCTCTCCAAATCTGTCCTATCCATGTTTAATTGTGCATAATTAATTTTAGGTAAATTAACATCCTCTATGATTACTAATCTGTTGTTCTCCTATTTTACCCAAAATATTTTCATCGTTCTTCTTCAACTCCTTTCCATTGTTGGCTGGTCTGTAGTATATTCCTATTAATATGACTGATCCTATATTATCTTTTATCTCACTCCACATGCATTCTATTTCAGATTTTTTTTCCCCCTACATCCATTCTGGTTATCTCTAAGCGCAGACATTCCATCTCCCCTTTTCCCCTCTCACTCTTTTAAATTTGTTACAAGCGACCGTGTTTAATTTCCATTCCTGACCTTTGTACTGCAAGCTGATTGACACAGGCTGAAGATTAGATTCAGTTGATATGTGCTGTGATAGGGGAAAGGCAATAATAAGAATATGTTTACATGCAGCAACCACAGCAAATCCACCCCCACAAACTGTTTACAGAGCCTTGTAAACTGGATGAAATTGTTTGAAGATAATGTTTAAACAACAGTACATCATATTCATTTAAAATGTATGTGCAGCCCATACTATTTATACAGTATAAGTGTAGCTTACAAGGTCTTTCAATAAGGCAGATAGCCTTTAAGTTACAAAGTTCATGACTCAAGGGACTCGCGTTACCCATGGTTTAACTAGATAGTGTCCCTAAAACTTGCACAGGTAACCTATATATCCATTCAACCTGATTTAGGTGATCAGTATAAGGATTTCAGCATCTGGCCAGTTTTAACCATGCTGTTTTTCCCTTATTTCTTAAAGAATGGATCACATTTGAGATCACAAGGCCCATGAAATGCAAACCTATGTAATGTAAATGTATAGTGCCTCTTGTAGGGAGGAGTTCACTGTGGCTGTGGAAGGTGACTAAAGGGCCTGTCCTACAAGCATGCGATGAGCGCGACCTAACGTGGTCGCTTGAGCCGTCCGGCGTCGCGGGGCCGGTCCCACTTCGATCGCCGGAGCCATGCGGAATTGTGCGGAGTTCGTCCCGACATCGCGCAGGTCTCCGAAAAACTGACTGTTCAAAAATTCCGTGCGGCAACGGCTTGTCGGCTCGCAGTCGCCTCGACGCATTACACACCGCCTCGACATCATGCCTCCGTGAACCTATCTGTAGGTGCCTCCGTGACCCTCTATGTGTGTGGCTCCGTGGCCCTCTGTGTGTGCGCCTCTGTGCCCCTCTCTGTGTGCCCCTCTCTGTCCTGGCGAACTTACCTTAAGACTTCGCTCCAAGTTCACCTCACTTTGCGCCGCGTTGCGCCACTCACCCGACCTCCGCGCGGCCCTCGCTGCCGGTTTGGTCGCGCTTGCCGCATGCAGGCGCATGGTGGTGGGAACGGCCCTGTACAGGGTTCACCCGACCTCTGCGCGGCCCCCGCTTCTAGTTTGATCACGCTCATCGCATGGAGTCGGATGCTGGTAGGACAGGCCCTTAAGTCATATCAACACGACAGGAAAAAAAATGAAGACACGAGAAAATGCAGATGCCGGAATCTTGTTTGAAACACAAAGTGCTGCAGTAACCCGACTCTCAGTGTGAAGTAGAGTCCCAACCAGAAATGTCACCTATTCCTTTTCTCCAGAGATGCTGGAAGATCCGCTGAGTTACACCAACATTTTGTTTCTATTTTCGGTGTAAACCCGCATCTACAGTTCCTACCTACACAAGATTAGAGGGAAGTTGCTTTCAAGAGCGAGCTAGATAGGGCTCTTAAAAATAGCGGAGTCAGGGGAAATGGGGAGAAGGCAGGAACGGGGTACTGATTGGGGATGATCAGCCATGATCACATTGAATGGAGGTGCTGGCTTGAAGGGCCGAATGACCTACTCCTGCACCTATTGTCTACTGTCTATAAGTGGCCAAAAGCTTGATCAAAAAGGTAAGCTTTAATTAGATTCTTAAAAGAAGAAAGAGGGATAGAGATCGGCACAGTGAGCGGCATGGTGGCGCAGTGCGAGTGTTGCTGCCTTAAACCCCTGTCTCGCGGTGCGAGTTGGCCCACGAGTGACCCCGAGTTTTCACTCGTGGTGATCACATTGTGGGAACATCGGAACTCGCATGAGCAACTTATCGACTCGTGCCGATAATGGCAGGTACTCGGGAAACTTGTTAACTCGTGGCAAAAAATCAAACTACCTCTTCAAGTTAAAAATGGAAACATTTAAACTTGTTGTAGTAACGTAGTGTCCCGTGCGTTTACCTTAGTGACTCGTAAGTCTACCATGGGAACTTTCTTATAATCTGTTCGTTCGCTCAAGTAAAGACTGAACCAAAGATAGACACACAATGCTGGAGTAACTCAGCGGACCAGGCAGCATCTCTGGAGAGAAGGAATGGAGTCGAGACCCTACTTCAGACTTACCCGAAACGCCACCCATTCCTTCTCTCCAGAGATGCGGCCTGTCCCACTCCAGCATTTTGTGTCTATCTTCGGCCTTTCTGCGATGATCTGCAACTTGTCCTTTATTACTGAGGCACCTGCCCCGTGGCTTCGTATTCGTCTCAATGAACGGCTGTAGGATTACACAAAAAGCTGGAGAAACTCAGCGGGTGCAGCAGCATTTAAGGAGCGCAGGAGATAGGCGACGTTTCGGGTCGAGACCCTTCTTCAGACCTGCTGACCTTCTTCATGCTGCTGCACCCGCTGAGTTTCTCCAGCTTTTTGTGTAACCCTCGACTCTCCAGCATCTGCAGTTCCTTCTTTAACACGAAAGGCTTTAGGACGCGGGTAAAGACCTGCCGGAGGGGCAAGTCTGGGGCGGTGGCTGGGTTGTGTCCACGTGTGATGCTCCATCAACCCCCCGGGGCCGAGAGTGTGGGATTGGGAAGGAACTGCAGATGCTGGTTTGCACCGAAGATAGACACACACAAGAAGGGTCTCGACCCGAAACGTCGCCTATCTCCTTCGCTCCTTAGATGCTGCTGCACCCGCTGAGTTTCTCCAGCTTTTTGTGTAACCCATAGACACACACAATGCTGGAGTAACTCCGAGGGACAGGCAGCATCTCTGGAGAGATGGGATGGGTGAGATGTCGGGTCGAGACCCTACTTCTCCAGAGATCCCGCTGAGTTTACTCCAGTAGTTGGTGTCTATCCCGGTGGCAGGGAGCCGGGCTTGGCCGACCCGCCGCCTCTACTTGCCGGTTAGTCGGGTGATCATCGCCCTCTGCCCAGGATGCAGTGGAGTTTTGCACCCGGTGAGTTGTCCAGCGCTCACGGTGAATGAGGGAGGACAGCAACAGGCCAGGTAAATGAATAGCAGCACATACATGAGTCTAGCATTTCTTGTTTTTATGTTTTAATTTACAAGCAGCTTCACGCGAGGCAAGTTTTATTTTCAGTCCGAAGAAGGGTCTCGACCCGAAACGTCACCCACTCAACGATAGACACAAACAAGCTGTAGTTACTCAGCGGGACAGGCCGCATCTCTGGAGGGAAGGAATGGGTGATGTTTAGATCCAAATGCTGGAGAATTTCAGCAGGTCGAGACCCTTCTGTCACCCATCCCTTCGCTCTATAGATGCTGCTGCACCCGATGAGTTTCTCCAGAATTTTGTGTACGCTCGATTTTGCTGCATCTGCAATTCCTTCTTTAACACTGCTGGAGTAATTCAGCGGGTCGAGATCCTTCTTCAGAAGACGTGCACCCCCCCCCCACCCCCAACCACCTTCCACCTCAACGTACACCTGGGCACCAAAGCAGCTCAAGAGGCGAACCCTGAGCTCCGTCTCCCAACAATCTGAACAGCGGCTGCGGCCGGCCGGCACCCGGCATAGACTTCTCACACCTCACACACTTACCTTCATTCACGGTTGGCTCAAGAGTAACGGGAGAGGAACTTGTTAACTGGGGAGAGTAAGTTGGAACATCGCAGCAATGACATACCTGTGGGAACTCGGTTAAACACTTGATCATAAACTTGAAATCTCGTACACAACCACGAGTCTTTTTTTTCTTTCACTTGGGGTCACTCGTGGGATGACTCGCACCATGAGACAGGGCCTTTACAGTACCACAGACCCTGGTTCGATTCTGACTACAGATGCTGTCTGTATGGAGTTTGTACGTTCTCCCTGTGACCGTGTGTGTTTTCTCCGGGTGGTTTATTTTCCTCCCACATTCCAAAGACGTACAGGTTTGTAGGTTAACTGGCTTCTGTAAAATCTATCTATATTGAGCATAGAACTGGTATATGGGGTGATCTCTGGTCGGTGCGGACTCAGTGAACTGAAGGACCTAATTCCATACTGTATCTCTAAAGTCTAATTATATGATGAGGTGTCGGCATCGTGGCTATCCCCAGAGGTTGAGGATGATGGTCTACGTTCCGTTCTATTTATGGACTCTCAGGTGGCTTATGAATCCAATGCAGGGTTTGAAAGTTCTTCGGCATTCAGGACAGGTAATTCCAGGTGGCAGATCGGGCTTTGGTTGTTGCTGCCTCTCTTTCTGTTCTTCTAATTCTGCGCATCTGTTGGACTGCTACCGAACAACTTTCCTGCATCTGTCCAAACTTGAGCGATTGAATTCACCGATTCCGTGCCGGTTGTTGACTAGGAGCTTCCAGCCATCACGTGGCCTGCTCCTGTCGCCCTTCCCCGATCGCCGAAAGTCTTTAGAAGTTTTGCGCTGCTCACAGAAAGAAGACGCCTGTGTGTGTGTCTGTTTAACGTGCACTTGATGTTGTACTCCAAGAAGCACACGGTCCCTCACAAATCAATCAACTAATTCCAATGGCAAGAGAACCAAGACGATTGGAGCTGATAGATCTGTTGCAGCCTTCATCCGCCTTCACAGCCGTTGAGTTCAAGATAACTTTGTCTGCCTGGTCCGCCGTTGAGGTCTTGTAAGTTGGATCAGTCTTAGTCTGGACCCTCATCCTCGACCTTACCACCATGGGTGGCCCTACCAGAAGCTGGTGCTCTCTTCTGCTAGTTCTAGTTGGAGCTGAAGCCTCTTCACCACGACAAGGTAAACGACAGGAAGAGGGATGAGGTGTAATGGGGGCTTAAACAGCTGCTGGGTGTAGCAGTTGAAAAGATGGTCCCCACACCTGGGTCAAGAGGCCAGAGTTCGAGAAATGCAAATGTCTTAAAGGGTTATAAGGCTTGAGGAGATTCCAGAGATGAGGAAGGTTGACGTAATGGAAGAATATGAAGATAAGATTTTGCTTAACGGAATCCAAACGTAAGCCACCAAGCACTGCGTGATGAATGAACAGAGAGGCAGAGAGTGGTGGACTGAGCCTGGTCCATCCCAGCCACAATCCTCCCCACCTGAATAAGGTGGTATGTATCAACAAGATTCTCCTCCACCCCTCACAGCCAAGCCATCTTCTTGCTGCTACCATTGAGAAGGAAGCACAGAAGCCTGAAATCCCACCACACCATGTTCAAGAATAGTTACATTCCTACAATTAACAGATTCTTGAACTGACAAACACAAATGTAATCCTCTCTCAGAAACAGACTACTATAGACCACTGCTTGCAGCAGCATGGCCTTGTTTTCCAATTGTGTATTTTTTGCACTGGTCTTGTTATTTGCACAGTCTTTTTCCTTTCAATGTCTTGTAGAATTGATGTGTAATTACGATATGAGATTTTCATTGTGCCTGTAGTTCACCGTACTTGTGCATATGACAATTTACTATTAATGTAACAAAATAACTATCTAATATTCAGGTCAGCATGCTGTGATCAATTTAACACCTTTAGCCCATCATCAAAGGTACTCTGCAGCTTTAATTCAAGGCCCAAGAACCTTGTTCGTGACTGGGAGGGGAGTGACGGGTGACTTTCAAAGAGACTATTCTACTTTTTATGCTTCCTCCACACATTGGTACTTTAGGGAAATGACCAGAAACCTGTATAGCAATGAGAAAGTGTCACCAAGATTTTAAAACATTAATGACTTTGACCTTGTCTTTTCATGTTCCTTATAAGGTCATCAAGTCTACCCCGTCATTCAATCATGGCTGATCTATCTCTCCCCATTCTCCTGCCTTCTCCCCATAACCTTTGACACTTGTACTAATCAAGAATCTATCTCTGCTTTAAAAATATCCACTGTCTTGGCCTCCACAGCCTTCTGTGGCAAAATAATTCCACAGGTTCACCACCAATTTCTCCTCATTTCCTTCCTAAAAGAATGTCCTTTAATTCTGTGACCATGACCTCTCGGCCTAGACTCTCCAACTCGTGGAAACATCCTCTCCACATCCACTCTATCCACGCTGTTCACTATTCTGTATGTTTCTATGAGGTCGCCCCTCATTCTTCTAAACTCCAGCGAGTACAGGCCCAGTGCCGACAGATCTCATCATATCATCATATACGTGGCTATATTATGATTTATGAAAGTCATCAGCTGTTACCATCACTGACCACAAATATCCATTATCAACCCTCACAGTTAATCTGACTGTAAAAATAATTAGTGCAACTTAATATTGAAATAATTCCAAGAACCATATAGTCATGGAATAAAGTTGTCCGAATTAAGCAAGTTTAAATTGTGGAGATCAGATAATCAATACGGAAAAGATTCTGTGGATACAAGGAACTGCAGATAGTGGTTTACAAGAGAAAAGCGGAAAGTGTTGGAGTAACTTGGTGGGTCAGGTAGCATTTCTGGAGAACATGGAGAGGTGACATTTCAAATTGGGACCCTTGTTCACCCATTCTTGTCGATCACTTATCCTTGTTCCTAGAGATGCTACCTGACCATGGAGTTATTCAATGCTTTGTCTTTTTTTATGGATAAGATTCTGAGGGCCTAGTCTGTAAAATGAATTGCTGTCCGCAAACCCTCCTCCATCACACATTCCTCCCCCACCTACCCCTCCCCCCCCCCCTCCCCCTCCATCCCCCACACCCTATCCATAATTACCTGATCTAGATGCGGAGGACCAATCCCACTTCCTTGAAGCATCCCAGAGTACAGCAGTTTAATGGAGACAAAGCCACCAGCAATGCAATTAAGATGCCACACCCTTAGATTCTCCCAATAATTATTGCCAATTGACCAAACTTCTTACACAGATTTCCCAACCGTAAGAAAACTGTGATAAATAATTATTTTAGATGGGTTACGACAAATGTAGATATCTAAAAACTATTAACAATGAAGCATGCTGTATCTTAATGTGTAGAAAGGAACCGCAGATGCGGGTTCACAACGACGATAGACACAAAATGCTGGAATAACTCAGCGGGACAGGCAGCATCTCTGGAAAGAAGGAATGGATGATGGTTCAGGCCGAGACCCTTTTTCAGGGTCTTGTGCCGACATGTCACCCATTCCTTCTCTCCAAAGATGCTGCTGTCCCGCTGAGTTACTCCAGCATTTTTTGTCTATGTTGTGTCTTATTTAGGAATGACTGGATATCCAGTGAAGTTTCTTTTGTGTGGATTTAACCATTGTATATCTAACCACTGTAATTGCTTGACTTTGCCATTTTAATGCAAAATATTCCATTAGCTTAGAGCTGCATGTGTCACCTTGATAAATCCTATTCAGAAAAAAGCAACGTCAAAGAAGATGCTGATTTTTGAAAAATAATTAGAAATTTCCTATCATTATTTTCAGACACAAGTAGTTTGTTCCATTGAGACAGATGGTTATGGTGCAGTATCAAGCTGATATTGATAACTATCATTCCTTCTCACCTCTCAAAACGCGTCTATTTTATACTGAAAATTGCAAAATGTGTGAAAGATCGCCTGCTACAGCAACAACTGTTCGCAGATACTCCTGATAATCTTTGACCACTGACCACATGTCTTTTCTAGTTTTCTCGACCAAAAACTGTGATAGCTGTTTAATCATTCTATCTGGGACATTATAAAATAAACTATTAATTTTGAAGTAAGCAGTTAAATGAATCATTCTTTTTTTAATCAATAAAAACACAAATAGTTAAAATCAAACTCGTGTGAAATAATTTGTAAATAAACATTCTTTCCTTTGCCACCTGATCTAAAGCAACACGCTTTTCAATTGAGGTGAATAAGGTCTTGATCAAGCCTGGGGCAAGGTCTGATCCCCACTTTCCATTTAGATTTTAGCTATTTTGTTAACTGACAGTCCTGGACTCGACACATTCAACATAGTATATGTCAAATTATCCTACTTCCATTACATACTGTTGTTTTCATTCAATGTCCGTTAGTGCTTTGGGTATCTTCCTGGTCGAAGAACACTTGGTAATATTTTGATTTCCAAATGGTTTCAGCAGGCTTCATCCAGTTTCTAAACTTCTTCCTAGAGTAGGAAGCGACCATATGGGCTATATTCCTTGCAGTTCAGAAACATGTAAAGTTCTTATTGAGACATAAGATACTAGGTGGGGTTGAGAGATGAGGTTGTCTGTGGTTATTTACCCTGATGTAGCAATTCAAAATAGGTTCACTGTCTTAGGACAACAGCTCAACAATTTACATCTGAGACAAGGATAACTTTCTTCACACAGAGAGTCACAAATGTTTGTAATTCGCTACCCCGGTGAGCTGTGGAGGCTGTGTAATTAATCCAATAGTTTTTGCACCATAAGTGATTCAAGAACGAAGGGTAATGAAGATTAGACGGTAAAGCAGAAAGGAGACCATGTTCCTTACTTCCCTAGCAGAGTGAGATTGAATGGCCCTAAGGGCTACTCCTGCTCCTATTTCTTATGTGCTGTAGCTACTCTAATTTGGCATTGGATTCTGTATAGGTGGAGAGATCATATAATGATTGACATTGGAAAAATGCAGCCAGGGTGTACAGATTGGCTTTACAGCAGAGACCAATGACCATCGGTCCTTATTGTATCTTATTTGGGAACATTAGAAAGGAAATGGAGAAGGATCTTTATTGTAGATTTAAGCATGGAGTATCAAATTTGACATTGCATGACTTAGCCATTAATAGTAAAATATTCTATTACACTGGAGCTGCATTTGCCCCCTTGATGAGTACCATTCAATAATAAGGAATGACAAAGAGAATGCTGATTTTTCTAAAATAATATGACATTTCCTACCAGAATTTTCAGACACAAGAGCATTGCTCCATTGAGACAAATGGTTATGGTGCAGTATCAAGCTGATATTGATAACTATCATTCCTTCCCACCTCTCAGAACTTGTCTATTATATACTGAAAATTGCAGTGTGAGTCTGATCTGTAAGAAAGATCACCTGCTACAGCCACAACTGTTTTGACTGCCAACAATATTCATAACCATATGTTATGCTATTCAGTTTAGATGGAAAATGTATTTCAGAGACAGCCTGCAGAAGTGAATATATAATATTCAAACATTAAAAAATTCAAATAATACAACATTTTTTAAGACCTTGCATCTGAAGCAAAATATCTACATAACCGTTGCTGTGCAATCATTATTCTGCCAATATTCCTAACAGCATTGCAGGGCCAGGTTTGTTTAATGCATAAATCTCTACTCTTATATCTCAAAGACTCGGGCGGGCGCGACTCACGCTGCAGCGGCCCCTACAGCCTGTCTGTCTTTTTTTTATTTTTTGTCTAGTTAAATGTAGTTGTTCGTGTTTTTTTTTGTATTGTTTGTAACTGTGTATATGTGGGGGGTGGGGGGTGGGGGAAGAGGGGGAAACTTTTAAATCTCTTCCCTGCACGGGAGACCCGACTTTTTCCCTGTCGGGTCTCCGTTGTTGTTGGGGCCTAGCACCGTGGAGCGGCCTCCGACCGAGACGACCTGGGTGCTCCATTCACGGAGCTGCGGACTCACCGTCATGGGGCTGGCTGGCCTCGGAGCGTGGGGAGCGGTGGTGGCTTGCCGTTGCGGCCCGACTCTGGAGCTTCAGCTCCAGCTGCAGACCGGTGGACTATCGGGAGCTCGCGGGTCCGGGTGGGAGACCGCTCTCCGGAGCTCCCGCAACACAACATCTCCAGCTCCTGTCGCGGGGTTGGAGCGACCTGGAGCGGGGCCGTACATCGCCCGGCGCGGCTTTCATGGCCGCGGGACATTCCAGCGCCCGCCGGGGGCTCCAACTGTGACCTTTGGGCCTAGAGCGGGGCCGTACATCGCCCGGCGCTACCTCAAAGGCCGTGGAACTTAACACCGCCCGCCTGCAGCTTCGACCTCGGGAGTGAGATGGTGCGGGGGAGAGAGAAGACTTTGCCTTCCATCACAGTGAGGATGAGATTCACTGTGATGGATGTTTGTGTGAATTGAATTGTCTGTGTATTTTTATTTTTTTTATTTTTTTATGATTTATGTATGGCATGTAGAAACGGAGTTTCGTTCTAGCCTCTCTGAGGGTCGAATGACAAATAATAAAATCAAATCAAATCAAATCAAATCAAGACTCGTCCAGCATTGCATGTGAAATCTTAGACAGAATACCAGACTGAGTTAGTAACATGATATTTAGTCCTTTTTACTCTTTAATGTTCTTTTAAGTTTTATTGATATTGCACTGAAATTGTCTCCTTTGCGTCCAATTCACTCAGGTGGTACCTCTGTCACTCCAGAGTTATCAGATCAATGATTCACTACTCACATAGAAAAGCCTAATACATCTAAGGGGTTTTCTCGCTATTCCTGCCAAACAATGAACTGCACAATGGAGATACAAGGAACTGCAGATGCTGGCATCTTGAGCCAAAGTGCTGGAGTAACTTAACATGTCAGGCAGCATCTCCAGAGAACACGGATAGACAACGTTTTGGATCGGGACCCTTTTCAGACTCTAATGCACTATAGAAAATTAATTGAAAATGAGGCACTTTCTTGGTCAAGATATGGTTAATTTCAATGTAAGTTAACTTGCTAGCACCTCACAGGACGAGGTATATCTGTTAGAAGGTCAAGGGGCCATTTTATCATAGCACTGACAGAAATCTTTGAGAGCTTTAAGTTTTGACAGAAATTTGGCAAAAATACCAGAACAACATTTAGTTGAGTCAAATAATCTGTGGTGGCACTATCATTTCAGGGTGATTCTACATGGGACATATAGAGAGAGATTTATCTGTGGGGTTTCAGGTAAGCATGTTCAGCAAAACTTTCAAACATAGGGTGTGATCTTTGACAGGTATGTAAAACTGCTGTTTCTTCTCCAGGCCTGAGGTGCATGAGCTCAAAAGACATTTTTGTCAGGAAACACGCTCACCATTCAGTGATTCAGTTCAATGATGGGGTCAAGGAAAGAGCGTTCACGGCACGGCCCTGTTTCCACCAATCTTTCCACCACTACGCACAACAAGCACAAGAAGAGCAAGATGCCATTGTATGCAGATGCCGAGAAGTTTGTTCAGCTCTGGCTGAACAATTTCTCATCTTGTGATGTGGACTCGATGAGAGGTTCAATGGTTTTAACTGAGAGCTGCTTTTTGTGTTTAATCATAATCATAATGATAATCGTAATTTATTGGCCAAGTATGTTTTGCAACATACAAGGAATTTGGATTGCCATACAGTCATACCAAAAAAGCAACAAGACACACAACTGTATAAAATTTGACATAAACAGTGGCTCCTCCTCATTCCCCACTATGACGGAAGGCCATAAAGTCTTATCTTCTTTCCTCCTTTCGTCCTGCGATCGGTAGAGTCGAACCATCCATCCGGGCGGTCTAAGCAAGCTCTTCAGCTCACCATGTCTTTGCCAACTATTAGTTACCTATCTATACGAATCTCATTGACCAACACTTTCTCTGTGGTCTACTATTGCCTTGGCAATCCAAGTGATTGTCCAGATACTTCTCAAAATTTAGCTTAATTTAGAGATACAACGCAGAAACAGTCCCTCCGGCCCACCGAGTCTGCGCCGTCCAACGATCCCCACATACTAACACTATCCTACATGCTAAGGACAACTTACAAATTTTACCAAGCCAACTAGCCTACAAACCTGTACGTCTATGGAGTGTGGGTGGAAACTGGAGCACCTGGAGAAAGCCCAAGCAGATCATGGGGAGAACGTACAAACTCCATACGGGCAGCACCCATTGTCAGGATCAAACCCAGGTCTCTGGCACTGTAAGACAGCAACTCTACCGCTGCACCACTGTGCCATATCAAGTGCATTAGTTCATTAATTCATCTTCCTGATGATAGGAGTGAAATAAGAGCGTGGCGAGGGAAATGTGATGAAGTTGGCTGCTTTTATGAGGCAGCGCCTCCTATAGATCCCTTTAATGTTGGGGAGGTCAGTACCCGTGATGCACCGGGTGGCGCCTACCATTTTTTGTAATCTTCTTTGTTCCTGGGCATTGGAATTAGTCATGATGCAACCAGTCAATATACTCTTTGCTATGCACCGTAGAACCTCAAGAGAGTATTTGTTGACATACCAAATTCTCTCAATCTTTTAGTCTAAGACAAAACGTTACGGACTTACATTAATCTCCAACTAGATCAAATTTCTGTATTTATTTTATACACTGTGTCTAATGTGTTAATATAGTGAGTTCCTGTTAACTGCAAGTTTACTTTAGCAAAATGACAGTTGTTTAGATAAGGAATTCCCCATTCAGCTGCTCCCAATTGATTGTTCAGCTGATCGCTAGTGATAAGTTATTTCTCGGCTGTGTGGTGCTCAATGTCGGAGTTGTGTAACCCGCACAGCTCTCAGCATAGTTGGCAGGTGGGCAGACATTTTACCTGTACCGCCAGAGTTTCTCTTCACTTTGCTGAACAAACACACTGAAAGGGAATATCCTTTTGTAAAAGTCGTGCCCATCACTCATCCGCAGCTGAACCTCACAGAAATAAAACAGAGCAAGAATGTGTGTCATTGTCAAGGGGATGAAACAAAGTGGCTGTATTGAAAACTGGCTCATCTCAGACATTCTCTTAAATACAGAAACCTCTGTGTATGTCTGCGGGGAGTGTTAATCTCCCTAAACTGCTGTAACTGGGCTGGGAAGGCACTTCATAAAACAATCTTGCTTTGTGAGCATTTTAATGCCCATTGATGTGGATAATGATGGAGGCGCCAACCCAAATCAGGAAATTGTCTCATAAGCATATATAAACCGCAGGTCTATTTAGTTGGCGGACCACCGATTGTCTTTTAACATGCAGTGCTCCCATCCCACTCAGCGCAAGCTCTTCTGCAGAATCACTTTGCCAGCAAAGATCGAGCCCATGTTTCTATTTTCGGGTAGGAAGGAACTGCAGATGCTGCTTTACACTTTTCAAAGACAGACGCAAAAAGCTGAAGTAAGTCAGCAGGTCAGGCAGCATCTCTGGAGAAAATGTTTTCGAAAATGGACACAAAATTTCCTTTTCTCCAGAGATGCTGCCTGACCCACTGAGTTACTCCAGCTGTACGTGTCTTGTCTTTTCTATATGTGGGATCTGGAGGAATCTTGAGTTCTTCCTGTGGCCAGAGATTGCCTCAACAGTGATGGTGAGGTGAGATGAAGTACAGAGAACAGATTGAATGCCTAGTGTCATGGTGCAGGCCAATAACCTAGCCCTCAAGGTCAGAAAGATGAATGAGTTGGTTGTTGACCTAAGGAAGCGAGGGGGTGAACATAACTCTGCCCTCATCAATGGAACTGCGGCACGGATGCACAACAGTTTCAAGTTCATTGGCATCCATTTCACCAGCAACCTAACTGGGTCCCTTCATAGTAATCAAGAAAGCATATTTATTTCTCCAGTCATCCAAGAAGACTTGGTATATCCACAAGGATTCTCCCCAACTTCTACAAATGTGCTATAGAATATACTTTGACAAGATACATCTAAGCCTGGTATGCAAGTTGCTCTGCCCTTGACCACTTGAACCTGCAGAGAGTGGTGAACACCGTCCATTCCATTATGGGCTTATTGCATCAGAAAAACTGAAATTACCGTCAAGGATGGCTGTTAACCCGGCCACTCTATTTTCTTTCATCTCCTTCCTGGGAGAAGATACAGAACTTTGAAGGCTTGGATATCCAGACTGCTCCCCCACTCTCTGACACCTAAACTAGTCAACTCTTTCACACACCATTCCCAGAGATGCTGCCACATAAACTTATTCTTAGTTCTACATTTTTCAGTTATTCTATTACTGTACGTAAATATTCTTCTGCACTACTCAAATTGCATTACAATCTTGCACCAATCCGCTGTTTTCCACTCATGTTCTATTTATTGTTGTATTTATCATTACTATAGGTATTCTGTTTACTTAGTGAGCTTCATGTGAACAAGGAATGTCATTGCACCCTGGTGTATATATCAATATAACAATATAACCAAATGTATGCCTATTTTGGGTGGCCTAGAGTTGAAATAGCCTTTCACTCTGACCCATACCCAATTAAAATCAACTTGGAATAAAAATCACCCCTCTGTGTTTCCTTCATTCTGTTTATCTTACCCGTTGAATTATTTTCTCAGTGTCTTCGATGATTTATTTATCTATAAAAATCAGCCTTGACATTTCATTTATGCACATTTGCATCTGTTTCTATTTGTCTCTGTCTGTTTATCAGCATCTGCCAGTTTCACACATTTCTCTGTTTCTAAATATATAGTTTCCTATTAATTGCTGTCTCTATTCCATGATATCTCGAGTTGAGAAATGTCCGTTTTTCATCTTTCCCTTTGTCCATGCTTCCCACTCACATTTTTTTTATCTCTCTGGGTAAAAAATACTTACCCCAATGTTATCCTTTGTGGTACGCGCTGTGCACATAACCCCAGCTTCCTGTGGGCCACAAATCTGTCAGCCCTGAGCCTGTTCCACATTAAGATCTAAAAACATTGATCTTACTAATGATCAGAACCATGAAGGGCCTCACTAAACATTAAAAGTAGAGTTACAGACAGAAGCAGATAGACAGAAGCAGTCAGGCACAAAGAGAAATAAAAATCCATCCAATAGTTCCTTTAATGAGCACAAAATCTTCATCTTTTTTAATTGATTAGAAAAAATATTTGTATCTATCTATCAATGAGAACATGAGAACGTGTAGAACTGTCAATGTCATTCGAGATCAAAAGCTTATTCTTTTCATAAGCCTGCCTGTCTATTCATTTTTGCACCACATCCCTTAACCCACTTGCCCGGTAATATATCCAATAACCTATCAAATGTATTGTATTGCCTACTTCAATACTTTTGGTCAGTAACTTATTCAATAATAATCTCTCTCTTATATTACAGCTGTTGACATCTCTTTGTGTTTATGTACAAAAGTCAGAGAGTGTTATGTTGCCATCCCTTCTTATCCATGCACAAATATCAAAAGATTTGAAAAATGGTTAATAGTCACAAAAAATTCTAAGCAATTCAAAAATGAAATATAAAATGGAATATAACTCCAAGGTTAAGGGAATACAGATCTTGTAAATTAAGTTTAAAATGTTTTAAGAAGTCCTTTTATTTGGGGCACAATGGTGTGGGATTTTGATCTCACCTGCTGCCTTTATGGAGTTTGCATGCTTTCCTTGTGATTGTCCGTGTGTGTTCATGTTTCCTTCTACGTCCAAAAGGTGTACTGGGATGTTAATCGGGCATTGTAAATTGCCGTCAGTGGGAAGAGAATCAGAGGGAATTGTAGAGGCATGTGAGAGAGAATGGTTTACATGGGAATAAGTGGGGAGGGGGGTCTGACATCCATCTAAGACTTAAAATATCTGAATTGTCAGGTTCTATAGTGTCATAGAGTCATACAGCATGGACAGAGCCTTTTGTCCAACTCGTCCATGCCAAACAAAGTGACCCCTCTAAACTTGTTTCATTTACCTGCACTTGGCCATATTCCCTCTAAACCTTTCCTGTTCAAATGTCTTTTAAATGCTCCGCTACCTCCTCTGGCGGTTTGTTCCATATACCCACCACACTCTGAGTGAAAAATGTACTCCTCTAATTCCTGTTAAATCTTGCCCCTCTCACCTTAAACCTGTGCCCTCTGGTTCCTGATTCCCCTACCCTGGGTAAAAGGCCTCGTGCATTCACCTAAATGTCTATTATATTCTATGTCACAGGGAGCGGTGAGAAATTGAATAATTATGAGAAATGTTGATACTTGATGAGAAAAAATAGGAAAGGTTTTTACAATCCATGGTCCCAGGGAAGTTCGCTGATAAAGAGCACAAATTGCGAATGAGGGCGTGCAGGTCTGGAGAATTGCCCTCAAATATTGATGGTCCTCTATTTGACATTAAAGCCCAAAGAGGAGTACAAGTACTGACAATGTGTGATTTACTTAGAGCTACAAAGTTGCACAGCCAGTGCACCTGCCACCGCACTGCGAGAGACCCAGGTTCCATCCTGACGCCGGGTGCTGTCTGTGTGGAGTTTGCATGTTCTCCCTGTGACCATGTGGGTTTCCTTCCCATCCCAAAGCTGTGTGGATGCGCAGGTTAATTGGCATCTGTAACATTTCCCCAAATGGACAGCGAGTGGATGCGTAAGTGTGATAACTTAGAATGAGTGTGAATGTGCAAATCGATGATCAGTGTGGACTTGGTGGTTGAGAGAGGTTAAATAATGTTAAGTAGTCATATTTATTGACAGATTTGTTTTAATTTGTAAGAACAATATAGATAAAGGGAATAGGGAAGCCATGTCGGAAATTAAATAATAAGGATCAACATTTTATGTTAGATGCTTTGAGAGTTTGGGAGATACAGTAGTTGTGCAAAGACAGTAGTGAGTGCTGAAAGGGATTCAATATGCTGAAGGTTGATGATCATGGTAGATAGGAGGCAAACAAGCCAGTGCAACATTTAGAGTGGAAATGTCAGAGAAGCAATATATGTGCAGTGAAAGGACTGCGGTTATTGGGGTGAAAGTAATTCATCATTAAAATGCTTAAAGGGTTGGGATTTCAACATAAATCAAGAGCCAGGGGACATATACTGAAGGTGAAAGGGAAAAGATTTACTAGGAACCCGAGGGGCATTTTTTTTCCACGTAGAGCACGATGGGCATCTGGAATGAACTGCAAGAGGAAGAAGTTGAGGCAGATATTATAATAACATTTAAATGACATTTGGATAGGTACAGGTACATGAATAAGAAAGGTTCAGAGGGATATGGCACAAATGCAAGAAGATGGGACTGGTGTAGATGCGGCATCTTGGTCGGCATGGGCTAGTTGGGCAGAAGGGTCTGTTTCCTTTTGTATGGCTCCATGACTCCAATGGGCGTGTCCCACTTAGGCGACTTTTTAGGCGAGTGCAGGAGACTGTTCCCGCATTCTGGGAAATAGTCGCAGCCTCAGTATGGTCGCCGCAAATTTTTCAACACGTTGAAAACATTTCTGCAACCAAAAATTGGTCGCCATGGAGAAAATCGATAATCCTTTAATCGTAGGTGCCGTTGTAGTGGGGTCGCCATGTAGCTATGGGTAGCCGAGGTAGTCGTAGGTAGTTTTAGTTAATCGCCTTTGCTGACCGGTCATTTTCATTGGCTCATTGGGGAAAAAAAACGTAAACAGGAGTTTCCAGAACCAAGGATAACCGATCGGTAATGTTAATGTCCGTCATACTTCACAGTAGTGTATCTTTGGCTTATTAAAAGATGTCTGGCTTCTTAAAAGTTGGCTCCACTCCTTATTCCCCCCCATTCTCCCCCCCCCTTCCCCTCTCTCCACCCCTCTCTCACCCCCCCCCCCCTTTTAAAGGACTTACTGTACACTGCGCTAGCCGTCTTAATTACAGCGCCAACCTTCATGTTCATTGCTGTGTGTGTCTGTATCACCTTGACTTTGCACCGTGTGAATTTCAGACAGCGCTCCCCCCACTTGCCCTGGCCCCACCTTTGCAATGTGTTTGTGTGTGTGTGTGTGTGTGTTCCACTCTGACAGTTGCCATTCCAGTTCCCGGTTTATCAGGCGACTGCCGGCAAGGTGACAGTTGCCGCTAGTCCGCTGAAAAATCGCCTAAGTGGGACAGGCCCATAAGACTTTAATGTCAAGTAAGATGTCGGTTGCGAAAGCTGGGGAAGTGAAATGAGATCAGAGGCAAAGGTACAATTTTTGGAAAGTGGACAAAGACAGCAACTTTGGTCTTTTCAATGTTTAACTGGTGAATCTAAGAATCAAGATAAAGAGGGAACAGATTGGGCACCAAGTACAAGATGTCAGATATTCCAATTGTCTCCCCCTGCACCACACACACACTCACACATGCACCACACACGCACGCACACACACACATACACACACATGCACCACACACGCGCACACACGCACATGCACACACGCACATGCACACACACACATGCACACACACGCACATACACACACACACACACAAGCACCATGCAAACACACACACACGCACACACACACACACAAGCACCACACACACACACACACACGTGCGCAAACACACACGCATACACACATAGGCACACACACGCACACAGGCACACAGACACAAGCACACGTACACACACATGCGCGCACACGCACGCACATGCACACGCGCACACACACACCAAACATATGCATACCACATGCATACCCAACATACATACATACACACAGCATACAGACACACACATGTGCATGAGTGTCTACATTTGAATTGGTTTGGCACCATTTCAGACCTGAAATGCTGAAATATGTAAATGTCTGATCTTCTCATCCCTGATTGAAAGCAATAGATGTTCAGTGATTAAAATTGTCTTGTTATGCTTCCATTTCCAGTGACGCCACTTACCTTTTGAAGGGTTTTTGTCTCAGAAATAAGGCCACTAAGTCCCTCATATGGCTGGTACGTTTTGGCATTGTCAACGGACTTGTATCTCCCAACACACTGCGCAGGATAGACAAAGGCATTTCTTGAACACTTGTATGTAGGGACCCTCGACAATAAAGATCATTTACCTTCCTCTGACTGTAGAGGACTGGGTAAAAATGGAACTTTTCCTGACTTAGCTGCCCAATTGGTGCTGCTCCCTGTTCCCATGCCCTGACCCTAGTATTTACACTTCCTTGCCCTCAGATCTCACACCTCCAAGCTCAACTGTCCCGGGCTGCTACCATCAAGCATTCAGCCCCATATCCCATCATATCAGGTAATCTTGTCCTTCCCAACAGACACTGTAGGGAGGGTTCAATTTCATTTCGGAGTCACGTGAGTGACTTCGTGAAGAGCCTGCCGGTGCGCATGCTCGACATATCGTCGTAACGCGTTGCTGCGACGGCTGGCGGTGGAGCTCGCTCCTCGCCAGCCCTTCATAAGGGGCCACGGAGGTGAGTATTCCACCTTTAGTTGGTGGTCCTTGTTGTTCGTTATGTCTTGCAGCAAGGACATGGATGGGAGTTCGAGGGGCCGGAGGACGTCAGGACGAGTTCGCCGGTCAACAGTTCCGGGGCCTTTACCATCGGCAGTACCTGCAGTGCAGGCCGGGACTCAGGAGGAGATGTGGGTAAGCCCTGTGTTTACAGGTCCAGATCCGCCAGCACACCACAGCTCGGAGGAGTTCGACGAGGAGGAGTGTGGTGTGCCACCAGAGCAGGGGGACCCTGCCATGGCAGTCAGGTCGTCAGCTGGCGACCTCGAGCAGGGGGCGTGCGGCTGCACGGCCCATTCCACTCAGCCCCCCGAGAAGGGGCAGGGCAGGAGCCCAGAATGCCTTAACCCTGCCAGGGCTAAGGCATTGCCTGACACGGAGGAGCGGTCAGGTTCCAGGGCGAGCCCCGGGGCGGCTGTGAGGTCCAGCCGGCACACCCCGACTCTCGACGCCGGGACGGGTCGGTTGAGTCGGGTCTCGTCACGGTCGCCGAGCCCCCCATGGATGGGTGGGCGAGACCATGCGTCGGCAAGGTCCACGATGTGGGCAGCCGGCAAGCCTGCGCGGGCTTCAGGTAGCCATGCTTCGGCTGGTGCCGACACCACGCTGCAAGTGCCCTTAGTGGCAGCGGCGTCAGCTCCCGCTAAACGGAGGCGGTTGAACACGCCCGCGCGGGAATCGCGCAGTTTCGCCTCGGCGGCTGTTAGCGACAACTACCGGCACCGGCAGGGCCTCGATGAGGTGCGGGCCGATGATAGGAGCCCGGTTTTCTTTTCAGAGCCGGAGGACTCCGACCACCTGAGTGTTCAGGGTGAAGGGCGTATTGACCGTATGGAGCGGCTGCTGGAGATCCTGCTTCAAAGCCAACAACAGCAGGGCAGCCACAGGCACAGGGCGTCGTCACCAGCCTCTACCATCAGCCTGGAGCAGCAGGAGGAGGAGGTTTTGGTGGATTCCATACCACCTCCGGTGGAGGTACCAGCGGAGGATCTTCTGGATGTGGCGACCAAATTTGCGGCCCCACATTCATCTGGACTTCCTTTAAACACGAAGCTGGCAGCCACTGTGGACTTTCTTAACAACCAGCAACTACAGGAAGAAGTCCTCATTCAGGCAATGAGCCGTCACAAGGCTCCATCCAATTGCAACTCCCTCAACGTGCCTGTGGTCAATACGCCGATATGGGGCAACATCAGTGCGGCTATCCGTCAACAGGAGGTAAAACTGCAGCGGATCCTGAAGCTCCTCACGGCCGGTATTACCGCCTTTGTGCGGTCGGTGGACGGGGACGCATTGAATTTGGACCAGGAAGATGCCCTGGCCCTCCTGTGCGCGACCCAGCACGAAATTAACGGGTTTTGCAAAACCAGCATCCGCCCAGCGCGCAATCCAAAGTTTGCAGGATTGTGCAAACCACCGCCGCCGCCCCCGCCCCGTCAGCTCTTTGGGGAGGACCTCTCGAAGAGAGTCAAGGAGCTTGACGAGCAAGCCAAAACGGTGGGGATCATGCGCCCTCAGAGTGCCCCCACACCGTCAGGCTCAAAGTCTCCATACATTCGATCACGAGGGTCTGCCAGTACCTCGACGAGGACCCACCCTCAAGCTCCACAACGACAGCAACATCAGACCCCGCACCAGGGGTCTTTTTTAGGACAGGGTCGGCAGAGACCCTGGTGGAAAACGAAGACGCCGCGCCCTCAAGCCAACCCAGCACCTCCACGTCCGCACACGTGTGTCAAGGACCGCCGGTAGCCACGGAGGTGAGGGGGTCTGGTTCTCTCTTTTCTCTCTGTTTAACTTCACATGTTGGTGGTCGCCTTCGGTGGTTTTGGGTGCATGGGGTAATTTTACTGGTGACGAGTATGTGTTGCAGAATATTCAGGGGCATAAAATTGAGTTTATTAATGGCGACATTCCTCCATCCCAGCACATGCCCACTCGAACGTTTAAATTATCTGCTGCAGAACAGGCAGCCGGCTATAAGGAACTGTTAAGTCTTGAGAACAAAGGAGTGATTAAGAGAGTGGTGCATGAGCCAGTTGAATTGGTCGGACATATTCACCAGACATAAGAAGGATGGTAGTTGCCGTGTCATTATTGATCTAACCCGTTTGAATACTTTTGTAACATATTCTCATTTTAAAATGGATACGTTTGAAACAGCCAAATCATTGATTTCTCATGGTTGCTTTATGGCATGCATCGATTTAAAAGACGCATATTATTCCGTATCCGTCCAGAAATGTGACAGAAGGTTTTAAAATTCATCTGGATGGGGCAACTTTGGCAGTACAAGGCTTTGCCTAATGGGCTCACCACAGCCCCTAGATTGTTCACTAAATTAGTGAAGCCAATTATGGCTTATTTGAGACAACGACACCATTTAGTTATGGCCTATTTAGATGATGTCTTAATTGTGGGCCACACCCTAGAATTGGCTGAACAGGGTGTTGCAGCTGCTGTCAATATATTTCAACAATTGGGGTTTATTGTCCATCCAGAGAAATCAAAGTTCTACCCTGCCCAGGTGATTAATTACCTAGGGTTCACGGTGAACTCTATAAGCATGAGGGTTACCATTCCAATTAACAAGATTGAGGAGGTTACCCAGGTGTGTCAAGATTTAATCCGCACCAATATACCATCGATTCGGCACTTAGCTACAATAATTGGGAAGCTGGTAGCTTTGTTTCCGGCAGCGCGATATGGACCTTTGCATTATCAGAATTTGCAAAGAGCTAAAATTGCAGCGTTAAAACAGAACGCTGGTCATTATGATCGGTCCATGCAGCTGCCGCCCGAAGCGATAAAAGAGTTGCAATGGTGGGTGTGTCACATTAGCAGCTCATTCAAGCCTATTAGGGAGGCTAATCCGGTGGTATATTTGCAAACTGATGCAAGCTCCAATGGTTGGGGAGCCACGAATAATTGCTCTAGTTGTGGTGGCAGATGGGACACCCTTGAATCAACGATGTTGTTAACTCAAGGGATTAACTATTTGGAGTTGCTGGCAGCATTCCACGGACTTCGTGCGTATTGTTCCAAGCTTGTTGGAGCACATGTCTGTCTCCAAATAGACAACACCACAGCAGTAGCATATTTAAACCATATGGGTGGTAGCAGGTCAGTTTCGTGTGACAAGTTGGCAAACTCAATTTGGCTCTGGTGTGTTCAAAGAGACATTTGGATTTCAGCTACCTATTTGCCAGGTGAGCTTAATACTGTGGCGGACACCAGGTCACGCAAATTTAATGACAATATTGAATGGATGTTGCATCCTGAGATCTTTTCTAAAGTCACAGCCAAATTTGGTAAACCGGACATTGACCTCTTTGCGTCACGGTTGAACCATCAGGTACCAACCTACGTTTCATGGGAACCAGATCCTGGGGCTATAGCGCTAGATGCATTCTCGCTGGACTGGGGGAAGTGGTTTTTCTATGCCTTCCCCCCATTTTGCCTCATCAGTCGGGTATTGGGAAAGATTCAGGCAGATGCTGCCAAGGGCATCCTTATTATACCCGACTGGCCCACACAGCCTTGGTATCCGGTGGTCTTTGACATGCTCAACGAACCTTGGGTCCTTTTGAAGGGTTGCCCACACTTGGTTACTCACCCTGTCTCAGGGGAGCCGCATCCCTGCCATGGCTATTTAAATTTGTTGGCTTGCAGGTTCTGAACAGGCCGTTAGTCCAATGCGGCCTCTTGGCTCGGACCATGGATACCATCGGGGCGTCGTGTCGAGAGTCTACAAGGCGAAGATACCGCTCGCATATTAAGAAGTGGGAAGCCTACTGCAGCCGCTCTCGCATCACGTACGATGACGTGACAATAACCGACGTCCTGGAATTCCTCGCGGGGTTGCACCATGATGAACACTTAAGTTACAGTGCCATCAACAGCGCCAGAAGTGCGCTATCATTCTACCTCAGTTTGGAGGTAGGATCCAACAGGCTAGTGTCCAGACGGTGCGGGGTATATTCAATATGAATCCGCCTACACCACGCTATAATATCACCTGGGATGTCAGGGACGTATTAACCCTGCTCAGGACGTGGTCACCCATGGAAGGGCTCCAACTGGACCAACTCACCATGAAGCTGGTGATGTTACTAGCGCTGACTTCAGCTCAGACGGTACAGACACTACACAAACTTTGTGTCGACAGAATGACGTCTACCCCCACAGAAGTAGTCTTTTTCATTGACGAGCTACTAAAGCAGCATAGACCTGGGTGCACAGGGCTGCAGCTGAAGTTCCCGGCATACCCCGCAGATGCTAGGCTATGTTTAGCCTCACATATCCGCCACTATGTCAAGGTGACGGCACGCATCAGAGGAATGGAGAGATACCTGCTTGTCACTCATAAGAGACCTCATCATCGAGTGACAGTCCAGACGATATCCAGGTGGCTTCGAGTCGTCTTGGGTAAGTCAGGTATCGACACTAATGTGTTCAAGTCTCATTCCACCAGGGCTGCATCGACGTCAGCGGCGAGGGTCATGGAGGTGCCCATGGACCAAATTCTCGCCACCGCAGGATGGGCTAATGAAGCTGTGTTCCAGCGTTTTTACAATAAGCCTGTTGCTGCTCCTCTACAGTTCGCAGAAGCCGTGCTGAATGCAGGTCAAGAACGTGGAGATGTCCCCGTATGAGGGGTTTGATTTGTTATTAATAAATATGCTCTTGTTTTGCAGTATGAACTGTTGAGCAAGTTTGTTCCTCCCATCCATCCCTGGTAGTGGTGTGTCAGCATGGACGTGGTCCAGGGCGTGTAATCACAGAAGCTTTGAAGTCTTCACGAAGTCACTCACGTGACTCCGAAATGAAATAGTAAGATTGAATGAGAACTTACCAGTTCGAAGGTTGATCTTTATTTTATGAGGAGTCGAAGTGAGGGATTTCGTGCCCTCCTCGCCCAACCCTCAATCACCTTCATCTGGTAATCTTAGTCAATTCAATCATACTATGCGAAGTCATTTCTATTGTTGGTTCTGTGATTCCACGCCGCTACTTTGAAGTATGTCGAGCATGCGCGCCGGCGGGCTCTTCACGAAATCCCTCACTTCGACTCCTCATAAAATAAAGATCAACCTTCGAACTGGTAAGTTCTCGTTCAATCTTACTATTCTCCCTCATTCCCCTGGAAACTATCACTTACCTATCGATTATCGATGAGTCTTTGTTGTATTGTTGATACAACAGCCCCATAGCAAAAGTGTCCATGACGCGGGGCTGGAAACCGGAAGTTTCCTGAGCTAATTCTGCCACCACCATCATCTACGGCAACAAGTGATGGCTCCCGCTGATTGTCGCCGGAAGCTTGCGTCCTTTTCAGGACGGACGATGACAGCGATGTCAACATTTGAAACATGGAAGATGGACACGAAGGAAGAAGAAGTTGTATTGTCCCAACTCAATTTTCCCATTCATGTAGAAAACAGGAACTGAAGATGCTGGTTTCCAAAAATTAGACACAGAGGTGCAGCAGTAGAATTGCTGCCTCACAGAGTCCTAGGTTCGATCCTGACTATGGGTGCTGTCTGTCTGGAGTTTATACGTTCTCCCTGGGACTGCGTGGGCTTCCTCCAAGTGCTCCGGTTTCCTCCCACACTCCAAAAACACGCAGGTTTGTAAGTTCATTGGCTTCGATAAAGAATTGTAAATTGTCCCTAGTGTGTAGGATAGTGCTAGTGTACGGGATGATTGCTGGCCGGCGCGGACAGAAGAGCCTGTTTCCGTGCTGTGCCTCTAATATCTAAAGTGCTGGAGTAACTCAGTGGGTCCGGCAGGACCATTGGAAAACACGGATAGGTGACGTTTTGGGTCCTATCCACGTTCTCCAGTGGTGGTGCGTGATCCACAGAGTTACTCCAGCACTTTGTGTCAGTTATTTTCTCCTCATTCATCCTGGGAGCTCTTTTTACACATCTGATCCTAATTGAATAATGCCCCCCCCAGGGTCAACGTCTGATCCCCTTGGAGTACTTTCATTTGCCGAGTGAGTACCACTTTACTCAAATCGGTGCACAAAACCAGGGTCCACTAAATTTCTACTGACTCCTCTTAACACTCTGCGTTGCCTGCTTTTGATTTATATCAACCAGAAATGAGCAGCTCCAATATTAATGCACTTCCCGTAAAACCTTGCAGCGTGACCTCCTGAAAGATTTTCAACTACAGTTTTTCTTCTTCTCCTGTTTCAGCCGACTCAATGATCTCTGATGGGAATTAACTTGCGGGCCGATGACACATCATCATTAAGGTGTCCTTCATGTGACCCTCTACACCTTCAGACATGGAGTCCTCAGCTACTTGGTCTTCCTGCTCCTGATCCACACACAGCTGGGGTCTGCTGCAGCGAAGGAAGTAGCTGCACACAGCTCCCTGAGAAAATAAATATATCAGATCAGGCAAAGATATCCTCCATATTTTGGTCCTTGAGGGACACATTTGAAAAGGGCAGTATCGAAAAATAAATCTGCGCGCCGTCTCTTATACAAATGCCAACTGACTCACAGATGTCATTGCAGGCAAAAGGGCATTCAGCTTCCATCCTGAAAAAGATCGGTCTGTTTTTAACAGACAACGATCAATTCTAATGTGAGACACACTGAAAGAAACTGTGAGCAGTTTTCCCTTCTATTTTCCTTTCCAAAAGTCACTGATTTGCTCTGTGATATCGTTGAAAAGGCATTAAGGACACAGATGTCTGTTCCCTGTGTACTAAACAGAAAGGATTAGTTTCCTTTCGAACACAGGTCTGTAATCAGGGATATAGATTTAAGAAACAAAGATAAAAATAGCAGTAGTCTATTCAGCCCTTTGAACCTGTCCTTTTCACTTGGTGTGGCTGTATGGTAACACCAATTTCACTGTACCTTATGGTACATGTGACAATAAACCCATCTTGAATCTTGAATCTTGAAGAGAACAAGTGAGAGAATATAGAGTCTATGATTATTGTTGCCACTAAACTATTGTGATGCCTGGTTGGGCAGTAACCAGACCAACAATGGCTGTAGGGTGAACTCATGTGATATGAGAGCAAAGGGAAGAGACTGAACATTTTTTCGCCTTCCATCACAGTGAGGAATGTGGAGGAGTCACTGTGATGGATGTTTATGTTAAAATGTGTTTTGTGTGTCCGTTGCTTTTTATTTGTATGCACTTACTTGGCAAATGAAATTCCTCGTATGTTGTGAAACATACTTAGCCAATAAAGTTTTATTGTGATTGTGATTTGTTTTATTTACAGTGACAAGTAGGTCCAGGACCAGATGGGGGGTGTTGTCCCATATCCTGAGGGTGCAGGTAAAATGGACATGGCAACCTCAGGCTTATCCCTTGCAGAGAGGAGGTGAACTTTGCCTTGAGAGGAGGCACTGGCACTCTAAGGCTTAATCTGGTGGCTCAGCATTGGGCTTGTTGAGATCTGGTTTATCGTGGTGGCTCATAGCCGCTGTGTGTGGGCCCAGTCCCTCATTATCTATAGAAACAAAGTGAAACTGGTGATCTCAGGCTTGCCCCAGCCCGTCAGTCTTAGTCTCAGTAGAGGAGCTGGTTGTGTGTGGCTTCGTCCCGAAAGCTCACTTGACTACATGGTGACGCTGGTGGTCTCGAGTGTGCCCCAGTGGCAGACCTCTTCAAACCTGCGACAGGGGAACACAGCTAGCAGGGGGGTGCCCCACTCTCTATCCCTTTCTCTCTCTCTCTTCTTCCTTTATTACCCTGTCCCTTTCCTTGTTCCACCAGTGATGTTGGGGATTGGCCTCTCCTGGCCCATCAGCCAGTGTCTGGGATCAGAGCGGCATCCGAGGGAGGGTGTGCTGTCACACTGTGTACCAAGCAGCAATTAATGTGCCATCTTGCCATTGATACATGGGAGCGCCTAAAGAAAACTCACCCAGATGCGAAGGGAGTGTGCAAATTCCTCTCGGACAGCATCTGAGTTCAGGATCGAACCTAGACTTGTGCAGCTGTGAGTAAGCAGTGCTAACTACTCTGCCAGCCCTGACTAACATTGGGCTATATTTCCTGATCTGGACCGTAAACCAGTAATCTGCCGCCAGAAGGTATCTACACAGACATTTATAACTTTTAATATCTTCATGGCTGAATGGGAGAACATTGCAAATTGTAAGCAGGAACAGTTTTATGATCAGATAATGCCTCATATAATATGTAAACAAGAAAAACTTCCAGCAATAGATTAAGCGGATCAGAATGGACTCGCAATCCTAACCTTCAGTGCGGTCCATCTAGAGTTTGCACCTTCTCCCTACATCTGCATGGGTTTCACCCAAGAGTTCCAGCTTCTTTTCACATATCAAAGATGTGCTGACAATAATGTTCAATACAAAATGCTGGAGGAACTAAGCAGTTCAGGCAGCATCTATGGAGGGAATGGAAAGGTGATATTTCAGGTCCAGACCCTCCATCAAGGCTCTGATGCTCCGGTACTTGTGCTTTTCTCACAGTTCTAGCACCTGCAGTCCTTTGCGTAAGTGGTGGCAAGAAAAGTTGGTGTTGTGGGTGGAGTAGGGAGGCAGTTGATGAATCTGTGGTGAGAAGAAAATTGGTATTAATTTGGATGGGCATTTTATTGTTAGTGTGAACATGGTGGACCAACGGGTCTGCTCTATAACACTGTGACATAATTCAGAATTTTGAGTGAACTTCATTAAAACGAATGTCCTTTAGATCTCACAGTTGACAAACGGCCACACAATAATTATTGAAAGACCAAGGAAAAAGTCACCTTACTCTAGTTGATTGATCTATCCGCTTGCAGTACCTTACTGAGTCAAATAATGTACCAGCCACACCCAGAGACAAGGCACCTCAGGGGGAGAGATTGTCCATCACTGGGTGAATCAAAGCAGGTGAGGCTTTGGTGGAATGAAAAGTTGTCTCACTTTGGATCAAAGTGGATGAAATGGCTATCGTTGGCTGAAAGAGCCAAGGAATGAGACCTAAATTGTTTTAAATGCAAGCTGGCGATTGAGAGACACTAGAGAATTAGTTTTCTTCAAATTCTTCCAAACCCAACTGTGGGGTCTGATTCCAAATACTAAATCTACTTCCCAGCCAACATCTGAAGAAGGCTCTTGACACAAAACTTCACCTATTCCTTTTCTCCAGAGATGCTGCCTGACCCACCAAATTACTCCAGCAATTTGTCTCTATCTTCCATATTAAAAGGCAAGCTGGTTGATGCCTGGGATGTTACAGTCGGCCACATCTGGGGAATGGAGAAAATAGTTGAAAGGTAATAAGAGGTTACGTGGCTGAGGGAGTTGAAACCCAGAGGGTGGATTGGAAGCTGAGAGCAGGATAAAACAGGAATATGAAGCAGAGGGGTAATTGGAAGTGCTGTGAATTGGGGAAGGTTAGAGATGGACATTATCTGTACTATCCCTGGGAGACTGATGGATATGTAGGTATACATGGGATACTTCCGGACTCGAATATTCCTTCACAAAATAATGCAGATGCCATTGTCATCAGTCTTTGAGCCTGATGTTGGATCAAGATGGCAGGAAATCCATTTAAAGATATGACAGGGATGGTGATGATTATTTTCGTAGTTGGCTTGGGGAAGAACGTAGTTGAATAGTCTCACAGTTTAACACAGTTTTTGTTCCCAAAAACTACCCTTTTGATGACCCTTGGACTATCATTGATCGGACTTTGCTGGCTTTATCTTGCACTGAATGTTATTCCCATATAATGTATATATCTATACCATTACTAAAACTCTATATTGTCTTCTTCCGGTTTGCGTTTTTTTTTGTGCAAAAACGGTACCCTATATCGCTATGATTTTTTCACCACCTTACCCACGGTTCTCCTCTGCTCCAAGTGCATCAAGTTTTGTTCCAATCAGTGGAATATTACAAAAGTTATGAAGGTTTAAACAATTGTGAGATCAGCAGATTGGTCTTCTCGCCTGTCAGTCCACCTTCTCTCCACCCCTCTCCCCCTCCTCCCCCCATTTCTCCTCCCCTCTCCCCTTCTCCCCCTCTCATCACCCTCTCCCCCTCCCCCTCTCACCTCTTTCTCTCTCCACCCTCTCTCCACCCCCTATCTACCCCCATCTCTACCCCCTCTCTACCCCCTCTCTCCACCCCTCCCCTCTCCACCCCTCCTCCCGACCCCCTCTCTCCACGCCCTCTATTCCCCCTCCTCTCTCCCCCTCCTCTCTCCCCCCTCCTCTCTTCCCCCTCTCTTTCTCTGCCCCCTCTCTCTCTGCCCCTCTTTGCCCCTCTCTTCCCCTCCCTTTCCCTCTGCCCCTCTCTCTGCCCCTCTCTCTCCGACTCTGCCCCTCTCTCTCTGTCTCTGCCCTCTCTCTCTCTCTCTGTGTCTGCCCCCTCACTGTCTGCCCTCTCTCTGTACCCCACTCCCTCTGCTTCTGTAGTCTCACCTGCGAGTTGGGGGCTATGTGTGAGTGGATAGGGCGGGGATGGGGTAAAAGGAGCAAATTAATAATGATTCCGCGCTGTATCTCTAATCTAAACTAAACATTGGGTAAATTCCTGCCACCTTGTTTTTTAAATTTTTTTAAAATATATCTTTATTTATTAGCGGTACTGTAAGTTACATCAGTGTACATCCCTTGTATTGTATTACAGTCTTTGTACCCCTTAATTTTTTATTTTTATTTTAAGGCTTTAGAAAAGAGAGAATAGAGAGAAAAATAGCAGCATAGAAAGTAGAAAAGTGAAAAAGAGATGTGAAAGTGCCAAAGCGTGACAGAGGGAAAGGAAACCCTTGAAGAGATAGAAACAGGAATTAAAAGATAGACCCTGGAGAGGAAAGAAAAAGAAAGAGGGAAAAATAGAGAAAGAAAAAAGAAAAGCCAGTTACTTTATTATAAACATCTCGCAAAAGGAATCTACCATTTCGACAATTTTTCTTCCCCCCTTACCAAGACCCGACACCGGTACTTTTTTGAGGTATTCTTGCACCTTATCCTTGTAATAGATTTATAAATGCAGACCACATCTTATAGAAACAGTCTGATTTTCCTGCTAGTTGGAATCTCATATCTCCCAAGTGTAGTGTTTCGAACATAGATGAAATCCACATATTGACTGTGGGTACCGGAGAATTTTTCGAGAATTTTAAGATTAGCTTTTTTCCAGTTATTAAGCCAAATTCAAATAGAGTCTTTTGAAACACGTTTAAATCAGGGCAGTCTTCTGATATCCCGAAGATAATCCAGTCTGCTTCTGGGGTCAGTTTTATTTTAAGTATATTTGTGAACATTTCAAAAATGTCAGTCCAAAATGTTTGAATTTTTGTACAAAAGACAAATGAGTGCGCTATATTAGCTTCTTGACATTGACATTTATCACATATAGGAGAGATGTTGGGAAAAAGTTTACTTAATTTAGTTTTTGAATAGTATAATCTGTGTAAGATTTTAAATTGTATTAAGGTGTGTCTTACATTAATTGAGCATTTATGCATGTTTAATAAATATTCGTCCCACCTTTCTTTGGGAATTTTTATACTTAATTTTTTTTCCCAGTCTCTCCTGATACCATCTGTTGTTGGTATTTCTGCATTCAGAATACTATTATATATATATATGATATTGGGTTTGCTGATTCTGCCTTTGTATTCATTACTTCTTCCAGTAAGTCTGGAGGCATATTGTGATAATCTTGTGCGTATTTTTTCAAATAGTCACAGATTTGGAAATATTTAAAATACTGATTGTTTCCCAAATTGTATTTTAGTTGTATTTGTTTAAATGATAATAGTTTTCCCGATTCATACACATCTCCGAAGATTTTAAGTGTTAAAGAAGGAACTGCAGATGCTGGAGAATCGAGGGTTACACAAAAAGCTGGAGAAACTCAGCGGGTGCAGCAGCATCTAGGGAGCGAAGGAGATAGGCGATGTTTCGGGTCGAGACCCTTCTTCAGAGGTCTGTAACCTCCGAAGATTTTAATTCCAGCTCTTTCCCATTGTGTAAATGCTTTATCTATAGTTGGTTTAAATGAGGGGTTTTCACCGATAGGAGTTAAGAGAGATAAGTTTCTTAATTTTAGATTGTGTTTTATTTGTTTCCAAATTCTGATTGTACTGTATATAATTGGATTATTGTTGTAACTTATATTATTCATTGATATTGGGGAGTGAAGAATTGCTCCAATATTATAAGGAGAGCAATCCTCTCTGTCCATAATCGTCCAATCTGGTTGTTGGGGAGAGTTATCCAGCAATTGGATCATGTTTCTGATATTTACAGACCAGTAGTAATACATAAAATTGGGGAGTGCTAATCCCCCTACTACTTTGGGTTTATTCAGATGAGCTCTTTGTATTCTGTGGGATTTATAATCCCAAACAAAATTTGTGATATCTGAGTCCAGTTTAAAAAAAAAAAAACCTTTTGGGTAAATATATTGGGATAGATTGGAACAGGTATAAAATTTGTGGTAGAAAAATTATTTTTATGGCATTTATTCAGCCTATTAAGGACATTGGAAGCGTTTTCCAAAATGTAATCAAGTTACATAGTTTCTTAAGTAGAGGGTTATAATTTTCGTCAAACATATCTTGATATCTTCTAGTAATTTCGATGCCCAAGTATTTAAATTTTTCCGTAGCTATTTTGAATGGAAACTGTAAAAGATGCGTAGAGTCTTTTGGTTTTATTGACATGATTTCACTTTTATTCCAATTTATTCCAATTCCTGGCACCTTGTTGAGGAAAATATTGTTATCTTTCTCAAATAGTCATTAATATTTGTAACTATCCTCTTTCGGAAAGAATATCAGTGCTACTGCCTGGTTGAATGAGGCAAAGAATTACAAGCTGTTTGATTCTTTATAGAAATGGGGGAATGTCCCCAGTCATATAAATCTTGAAGGAACATTGGAGTATAACTGGTTCAACTTTTTTTCTTTCTGTACTATATTAAAATAATTAAATTGCAATCAACAGCACCCAAAAAACTGCAATGTTACTTAGAGTAAAACTAGTATCAGTTTTAGATTTTAGACTTTTAGAGATACAGCATGTTAACAGGCCATTCTGCTCACTGAGTCTGCGCCAACCAGCGTTCCCCCATACACTAACACTATCCTACACTCTAGGGACAATTTAAAATTTTACCAAAGACAATTATACAACCAATCTGTACATCTTTGGAGTGTGGCTAGAAACCGGAGCAGCCGGAGAAAATCCACATGGTCACAGGAAGAATGTACAAACACGCTACGGACAACAACCCGGAGTCAGGGTCAATCCCAGGCCTTTGGTGCTGTAATGCATCAACTCTACCGCTGTACCACCACGCCGACCAGTTGCATCACTAAGCTTCCTGATGCGATTGGGTAAGCACAGTTCAGGCCCAGAAACTATGAGGAGCTAAACTCAAGCAACACATTTAATATCACCTGAAGCACTGAGAGTGAATAATAGCCTAACAATTGCCTCAACTGTGTTTTATTTCATAGAACATAAATCTCTTGTCACTCTTTGTAGTTTGAACACTTAATCCTAAAGTCCGCTGCTATAAGGTGCTGGCAACAACATTTTGCATTTGTCTGCAAAATCTGTGAACCAATAGTAAAGAACAGCGTGCATTTGCAGTTCATAATGAGAGGGTCATGATATGGAAATGATTTATTGATTTGACAGATATAACCTATGTGCAGTGGCCATAAACTGAACGACCCCAAAATGTGAGTTGACCTTGTCCCCTGTTCCCATCCTTTTGCTGATTCCCTTCATTTTATAGAACGTTCAGTAAACGTCTCAAGAACTAATTAAAGTTTTTAATCTTTGCCTCTTTCTGAATTAGATTTTTTTTTTTTCTCCTGGTTTAAACTCTGCCAGCTTTGGCATAGCAGAGGAGGAGACAGGAAAATTGACTATGAAAATCACACCATATTTAAGTTCAGCAATATCACTGAAAAAAAAAAACTTATTAAGGAAGTAATTTGGCCCATGTATCCATGCTGGCCATGATTGGCTGGCTGAGTAGTCTTGATGGGCCGAATGGGGCAAATCAGACGTAAAGCTTATGCACTTATGAACTTAAGTAGATAGACTCCATTGAACTTCAGGGTACTGAATCATGCGTGTGTATTCTCCCGAGACCTTGTTTGTCGAATTAATGTGCTGTTAATTTGGCACCTATTAAAGTTGTCAAGGAACTGTGTAGTTTTTAAATATCTCTGACACTTAAAACATTCAAAACTATGAAAATTTATGTAAATAAATTAATTTTTTGAAGTTCATTAGAAGTGCATTCATATATTAAACTGGAGTAAAATTATTTTTCTAAATAATTTGCCTTCCCTATTCCATAAACCACGAATCCCCTTGCAAATTAATTTCTTCTCTGGTTTTACACTAAACCTTAACTGATCAGAAGGACAGATTCTTAGTGTAAATCCTGGTGTCCCAGCAAATGCACCAAACCCAACTTGGAAGCCAGCTCGGTAATGTAGTTATAGTGGCAGCTTCAGCTCTCAGTCAGTAAGCCTTAAGGGCCTGTTCCACTTGGGCATCATTTGCACGTCATTTATGCAACATCCTAAAAATTGGTTGGCGCGTCGTGACGTGCTCATAACGCGCGCATGGCATGCATGACGCGCACATGGCGCGTGGTGGCGTATGCAGTGACGCGCGGTAGTACGTGGGGCCCCAGGATTTTTGGATGCTCAAAATCCTCGCACGCCACCTGCGTGACCGCAAATGACGCCCAAGTGGGACAAGTCCTTAAGATATCATGACCGTGTAAATTGGGAATTTACTCCCATGTAAAAACATGGTCGCTCCTGTCAATGTGATTTGTGCGTCAATGAGTGTGTGAATATTAAAAAAATATATTTGCTAAGGGCTTCTGTTTGGTTTATTCCTTCTGAAAGTGAAATCTAACATATCACTGCTTTCGTTTTTTTAGTTTGAGAGATAAAGTGCTGAAACAGGTCCTACGGCCCATCCAAGGCAGCATCAGCCAGCGATTCCTGCACACTAACACCATCCTACACACACTAGGGACAATATACAATATTACCAAGCAAACTACTAACCTGTATTTCTTTGGAGTGTGGGAGGAAACCGGAGCTCCCGGAGAAAACCCACGCAGGTCATGGGGAGAACGTAGAAACTCCGTACAGACAGCACCTGTAGTCAGGATCAAACTCAGTTCTCTGGTGCTATACGGCAGCAACTCTACACTACGCCACCACCGTGCCGCTCTTTGGATACATTTATTTTTTCCGCAAATCCTCTCTAAATCTGCCCATCAAAGCTATGCCTCTGTTATTGATGTCTTTGAACCAAAGAATAATACAGCACAGAAATAGCCCGTCTATGCACAGATGTCTATGCTGACCATCATTGGCTTAAGAAAAATAATTCCTTCCTATTCAGTCCAACTAGATTTTTCATAGTTTTATACACAATCAAATTTCTACTCAGCTCCCTTTATTCCAAAGAAAATAACCAAAGTCTAGCCAACCTTTCCCTCATAAATCGGCTTGTATACCCTGGCAATGTTCCTGTAAATCACTTTGCATCCACAGTAACTTTTTTCCCATGATGTAGTGATCAAAATTGTTTGCCATTGTGATCTGAGTTTTATACCTGGCCAGACCAAGTGCAGACCCATTGGGTCTGCTCCCCCAATGCAAGATTCCACCACTCACTCATTCCCCCAACGCAAGCCCTTCCCCCAACCATATGTTGGACCACTTACGCATAGCCCCCAACTGCGCAGGCACGGCCATTTCTCCTCATCCCCCAGCACTCCCTCCTCCTCCTCTCCACCTCCCCCTTCAATCCCTAGTGAGGGAGGGGGGTAGAGAGGGAGAGGGGGTAGGGAGGGAGAGGTGGTAGAGGGGGAGGCCAAGGGGGACGAGGGGAGGGGTAGAGAGGGAGGGGGGTAGAGAAGGAGGGGGTTAGAGAGGGAGGGGGGACAACCCCATTTATGTGCTTAGACAGGTTTACAGCCTTAGGTCTGACAAAATCACAATGATGGAACAGCAAACGTTTTTCAAAATGTTCCCCACGATTATGTTTCAAACAGTTAGGTAATGATTCAGAATAGTGAAAGATTAGAAAAGATCAGCTGGTCCCAGCAACATGTACAGCATCTTCATCTGATCACCCCCATCCCCAATTCCTGACTACAGAAGGGCGATTATCTTGGAAAGACAAGGCAAATAGAACACAATTTTACTTCGGAGTCACGTGAGTGACTACGTGAAGAACCCCGCACAGCCGTTGGTGCGTCATGACGTCAGACGCATTGGTGCAGTCGGCCGGTTGGAGCAGCAGCGCTCCTCCAAGCGGTAAGTTTAAAACTCGAGGTAAGTTTTAAAAATTTTCAGAGTTCATTTTCTGCGACGGTTGGAGAACGTTTTGGAGAATGTTGCAGAAAGTGAAAAAGGTGGCGGCGAGGCGCTCCGGAGGGAAGAAGGTTGACGACCAGGAGAGTGTTGTTGGTGGAGGCCCGTCTTGTGCACCTGGTCCGGTGCTGGCTATACAGCCAGTGGTTGCGGACCCACTGCCTTCGAGCAGTGTAGGCTTGCCAGTAGGGCGGAAGGCCACTGGTAAGTCAGATAGGCCCGTTGACCCAGAGTCGGGCCTGGAGGTTCTACCCTCTATAGGAGAGTCCGTTTGCTCACGGCTCTCCCAGGTCGAGATTCTATTGCAAAGAATACTCGACAGGGACCAGCTCCGTGAGGAGGAGTGGTGCCCAAGCCAGGCTGTTGGAGAGCCTGAGCCAGCAGTACCTTTTACAGGGCTGCAGGAATATCCTGCCTGTGAGGAGGATGTTCCAATGGTGCAGTTCGCTGACACCGAGTCTGTGGTGGGGGAGAGTAGTAAGGGAGTTCAGTTGGAAGTAATTCCGAATATTGCTGGGAAATTTGCTATGCCCAGAGAGGCAGGAGAGCCAGTTGGTGAAGAATTGGCTGCAGCAATTCAGTATATGCTCTCCCACCAGCTGCAGGAGTTAGCCATGGATGAGACCGCCAAGAAGTACGAGGCTCCTATTAATTGCGACCTTCTGAAAGTGCCGGTGGTGAATCATCAGATTTGGACACAGTTGGGGGTGTCAGCTAGGGCTCAGGAGATGAAATTTCAAAAAGTGCTCAGATTGTTCTCGGCAGGGCTTACGGCTTTGGTGAAAATTATTGATACCGGGAATATGTCTGAGGCCCATCAAGATGCACTAGGACTGTTCTGCAGTGCATTTTTTGAAATTAATAATATCAGAAGAGCCGCTATAAGGCCGGTAATTAATCCTAATTTGGCGGCTTTGTGCAAACCACCCAGTGTACCGCCAAGAAACCTGCTGTTCGGAGGGGATCTGGTTAAAAGAGTGAAAGAATGTCATGAGGACGTAAAAACTATGGGCCTCATTAAGACAGCTGGTAAACCAGGAAAAAGGTTTTATCCTTATCAAAGAGGTACCAGTTCGGTGGCAGGTGAAGGAACCAGCCATACAGGTCTCCAATATCGGAATTGGCAGGCTGCCACCGGTATGAAGGGCAAGGCGCCTTTCCCAAGGGGCCGTGGACAACAAGGTCTACAAGCACATATGCAGGTAAGGGATGAGCCTTCGAGAGAGAATGAATTAAGTATTGTTGAAGTTGGGGGAAGGTTAAAATTGTTTCTCAAACAATGGCAGGAGTTAACGTCAGATGTGTTTATATTGAACAGTATTGAAGGGGTAAAAATTGAATTTTACTCTAATGAGAGACCACCCACTCAACATGCTCCAAGTCGGAAACTTATATTTTCAGATGAAGAAAATGTCCTTATACAAACAGAAATTAGTTCATTACACAAGAAAGGGGTAATTGAGACATCAGTCTATCAAAGTTGTCAATTTGTGTCAAGTATTTTTCCTAGGGCTAAAAAGACTGGGGGATGTAGAATTATCCTGGATTTAACAAGTTTGAACAAGTTTGTCTGTTATAGGCATTTCAAAATGGAAACATTTTCCACGGCCAAACATCTAATTTCCAAAGGGTGTTATATGGCTAGCATTGATTTGAAAGATGCATATTACTCAGTGTCTATTCATGGTGATGATAGAAGATATTTGAAATTCATTTGGATGAGTCAGCTGTGGCAATTTAAGGCACTGCCTAATGGATTAACTTCAGCCCCTAGATTATTTACTAAATTGGTAAAACCTGTGTTAGCATTACTCAGAGCTCAGGGGCATGTGGTAATGGCCTATTTAGATGATATTCTGATTGTTGGTAAGACTCATGCTGAAGCTCTGTTGTCAGTTTCAGTTGTTAAATCCACTTTTCAACAATTAGGGTTCATTGTTCATCCAGATAAATCCAAATTATCACCAGTTCAAATCATTGATTATTTGGGATTTACCATTAATTCAAATCACATGTTGGTATTTTTGCCCAGGGACAAATTGCAACAGTTGATTGAGGATTGTGTTAATCTCCTTGGAGAACAACGACCTTCAATTAGACAAGTAGCTCAGCTGATTGGTAAGCTGGTAGCTGCTTTTCCAGCTGTGCAGTATGGTCCTCTGCATTATCAACAATTACAACGATTGAAGGAACAGGCACTGAGAATACAAATGGGACATTTTGACAGGTCTATGCAGTTGTCAGCTGGGGCAATTTCCGACATACAATGGTGGATAGTAAATGCTCCAAAAAGTTTTCGGAAGGTTTCGGTGGAACCGCCTTCAATGGTATTACAGACTGATGTTAGTGCACTAGGTTGGGGTGCAACAGATTTGTCTTCCAGCTGTGGAGGTAGATGGAATGCGGAAGAGACATCCTTGCTTCAATTGAGAGGGATCAATTATTTAGAGTTATTGGGAACCTGGTATGGCCTTAAGGCTTATTGTTCTACCTGTAGGGACTTGCATGTGCAGGTTCAGATTGACAACACCACAGCAGTGGCATATGTAAACCACATGGGTGGAGTCAAGTCACAGGCTTGTGATAGACTGGCTAACCAGGTTTGGAGCTGGTGCATTGACAGAAATATCTGGATTTCGGCAATTTATTTGCCAGGTAGATTTAACACGGTAGCTGATACTAGATCACGTCAGTTTAATGACAACATAGAATGGATGTTAAATCAGGATGTATTTAATCAAGTGGTTGTTCGGTATGGAATGCCAGACATTGATTTGTTTGCATCTAGGTTAAATCATCAGTTGCCCAGATATGTTTCATGGGAACCAGATCCTGGTGCAGCAGCGGTAGACGCTTTCTCGCTGCATTGGGGAGGAATGTTTGTGTATGTATTTCCTCCATTCTGTCTCATCAGTAGATGCTTGCAAAAGGTCACGCAGGATTCTGCTTCAGGGATATTGGTAGTGCCAGATTGGCCTACACAAGCATGGTTTCCTCTGGTATTACAAATGGCTAGGGAGCCTCACATGATTATTCCCAAGAATGAAAATCTACTGGTAAATCCAGTAACTGGGGATCAACATCCTTTACATGATCGTATTGATCTGTTGATTTGCAGATTTTGAGGAGGCCATACCTGGGGAGAGGACTGTCTGATCGTACTGTGGATGTTCTCACGTCGGCCTGCAGGGATAGTACACAGAAGCAGTATGTCACCTCGATAAGGAAGTGGGAGCAATTCTGTCTACACCAGAACATTTCATATCAAACGGCAGGCATTACAGATGTATTGGAGTTTTTGTCCAGTCTTTATTTTGATCAAAAATTAAGTTACAGTGCGATCAATACAGCCAGAAGTGCTCTGTCTTCTTATTTGGCCATGAATTCAGAATTGCGTTCAGTAGGGACACATCCGTTAGTTTCACGATTTATGAAGGGAGTTTTTAATTCTAATCCTCCTAAACCCAGGTATGCCGGTATTTGGAATGTGAGTGAAGTTTTCATGCTTCTTCGCCAGTGGGCTCCTGTTGCAAGCTTATCTTTAGCCAAATTAAGTTTGAAGCTGGTCATGCTTATGGCGTTGGTTTCAGCCCAACGTGTACAAACTTTGCAAAAGCTACGGATAGACAGAATGCATGTGTCGGCAGATGCCATTATATTTTATGTCTATGATTTGCTTAAACAATTTGCTTAGAATCGGCATGACAGGATGTAAGGTTGTGTTTTCAGCATACCCCACAGATGATCGCTTGTGTGTAGTCTCACATTTATCTTGTTACATTGAGGTTACTAAAGCCCTACGAGGAACAGAGTCTGCATTATTTATTAGCCACAAAAAACCACACAGTAAGGTGTCGGTGCAAACAATTTCAAGGTGGTTGAAGCAGGTTCTGGGAAGTGCTGGAATTGATACTGATAAATTCAAATCTCATTCCACCAGGGCGGCATCAACTTCCGCGGCAAGGGCGATGGACGTGCCTATAGACCATATTCTCGCGGCCGCAGGATGGTCCAGTGAGCTGACTTTTGAAAAGTTTTACCACAAGCCGATTTCAAGGCTGGGGGTGTTTGCTGATTCTGTTTTGAGTTCTGTTATAGTTTCCCCCTGAGTTAGTGGGGTTTGTTGTGGTTTTGTTTGTAAATAAACTGTTATTCATTTAAGAAGTGTCATTATTGATGTATTATTGATTGTTAACGACTTTCAGTCAATCAATGCAGTGTGAACGCCGGATTTGGGTCTGCGGCGTGAAATCACAGAGCTTTGAAGTCTTCACGTAGTCACTCACGTGACTCCGAAGTAAAATAGTAAGATTAAACAAGAACTTACCAGTTTGAAGTTTGATCTTTATTTTATGAGGAGTCGAGTTGAGGGACTACGTGCCCTCCGCTCCCAGCCCTCATAGATTTCATCTGGTAGTTCTAGTCTTCGTTATCTTACATTTATACTTCAGTTGTTGTTATCTGTGAGTTCACTCCGCTGCTTTGAAGATTGACGCACCAACGGCTGTGCGGGGTTCTTCACGTAGTCCCTCAACTCGACTCCTCATAAAATAAAGATCAAACTTCAAACTGGTAAGTTCTTGTTTAATCTTACTATTTTAATCTATCTGTTTCAGTAAGAACAGAATAGGAGAACCATGAGGATTCCACGTTATTCATTTTGTATTAGAGAGCCATAGAGTCACACAGCATGGAAACAGGCCCTTCAGCCCAACTTGCTCATACCGACCAACTCGCCCCATCTACACTGATCCCACCTGCCCACACTTGCCCCATAACTCTCTAAACCTATCCTAACCATGTACCAGTCCAAATGTATCTTGAACGTCAGTACCTGCCTCAACTACGTCCTCTGGCAGCTCATTGCATACACCCACCACCCTTTGTGTAAAAACGTTACCCCTCAGGTTCAGATTAAATCTTCCCCCCTATTGTTTGATTACTTTCAATTTCATATTTTCCCTTTGTCTTCCAGAATAGTTTATATTTTTACTAAGTTCAGCATCATTCCTCTTGTTATTCTCTTCTTCACTGTTCACTCATTTTAAAGATTCAGAATGATCCTTTTTTATCAGACATCTTAATGTTTGTGGCAATGTTCTTAATGTTTGGAGAATTCTCATAATCTCTCATTTAACACTGCACAATTCTCCATATCAGCAAGTATTCCTCTTGCTCAGATCTATTCTCATATCTATGTAGATACCTGATTTCCCCAGTTTACCACTTTGCTCTTTATACTATTAATACATTGCTTAATCATAATTGTAAACCTTATTAGAATGTGATTTTCACTCCCTGGTTATCCTCTCATGCATGCTTCACTTGTCTGCTCTGGTTCATTTTCAATTTGTGGGTTGAACAATGTTTCTCTCTTGCTCACCTAATTAGAATTCCTCATGATTACAATTATGAATGTTTTGTATTTGTGTTTCAAATATTGTCTCTGCAGCCTTCATTCCTAGCTTCATTTCTACTATCTGATGCTCAGTAGCAATCCCCTGATAAAGTTCCCTATTTGTGTCCCTACTGAATTCTGTTTCTCTCGTTTTGGTAATGCTGTTCAATACCTGAGTAACATAGTGGCAGAAGTATCTTCCATCTATCCCAACTAATGATCCTGAGGACTCTTGAAAAGTGAGTGCGGAGAGGTAGTTTCCCCTCGGTGGAGAATCTAGAATTAGGGGTCTCTGAAAAACAAAGGGCTGCCGCTTTTGATTGAGATTACGCAATTTACTTTCTCTCAAATTGTTATGAGTCTTTTGAACTCTCAAAGAAAAATAGCAGTCTTTGAATGCTTTTTATGGTTGAGATCACTGGTAAGGTGGGGAAGGCAAGATTGTGGAGGTAAAGGTACAATCAGAATAATCCATGATCTTACAACTAAAATACAATCTGGGTAACAATCAGTATTTTAAATATTTCCAAATATGTGATTATCTGAAAAAACATGCACAAGAATTTCACAAAATGCCATTAGACTTACTAGATGAAGTAATGAATACAAAGGCGGACTTGGCAAATTTAATTTCATACATATATATATATATATATATAATATATATATATATAAATAGAGAGAGTACAGAGGAGATTTACTAGAATGTTGCCTGGGTTCCTGCAACTAAGTTACAGAGAAAGGTTGAACAAGTTAGGTCTTTATCCTTTGGAGTGCAGAAGGTTAAGGGGGGACTTGATTGAGGTCTTTAAAATGATGAAAGAGATAGACAGAGTTGGGTAAGCTTTTCCCATTGAGGGTAGGGAAGATTCAAACAAAAGGGCATGACATGAGAATTAAGGGACAGAAGTTTAGGGGTAACATGAGGGGGAAGGTCTTTACTCAAAGAGTGGTGGTTGTGTGGAATGATCTTCCTGCAGGTAGTGGAGGCAGGATCGATTTTAACATTTAAAAGTAAAGTGGATAGGTATATGGACGGGAAGGGAATGGAGGGGTATGGTCTGAGTGCAGGTAGATGGGACTAGGGGGAAATAAATGGTCAGCACGGACTGGAAGAGCCGAGAAGGCCTGTTTCCGTGCTGTCATTGTTATATGATTATATGTTGTATGCAGTAATACCAACAAAGGAAGGTATCAGAGGTGAGTGGGAAAACGAACTAAGCATAAACATTTCCAATGAAAGGTGGAAAGAGTACTTATTAGATGTGCACAAATGCTCAATTAACATAAGACACACTTTAATACAATTTAAAATTTTACACAGATTATACTACTCAAAAACGAAATAAAATAAAAATTTCCCCAACGTTTCACCAATGTGTGATAAATGCCAGTGCCAAGAAGCTCCTATAGCACACTCATTCATCTTTTGTACAAGAATTCAAAGGTTTTGGATTGAGATCTTTGAAATTTTCACAAAACTGTTTAAAATAAAAATGACACCAAAGTCAGAATGGATTAATTTCGGAATGACAGAAGGTAGTTCGGAATTAAATGTGTATCAAAATAATCTATTTGATTATGGCTTAATATTAGGAAAAACGCTCATCTTAAAATTCTGGAAAAATGCTCCTATACCAACATTAAATATGTGGATTTCAACTATGTTTGAAACATTACATCTGGAAGATATGAGACTCCGCCTGGCAGGAAAATCAGATCGCTTCTATCAGACGTGGTCTGCATTTATAGAATTGCTACAAAGATAGGGTGCAGGAGTACCTCGGGCCTTGGTAGGGGGGGATGAAAAACTATCGAGTTGGTGGATTCCTTTTGCGTGATATATATAATATAGTAACTGGCTTTTTTTTCCTTTTTTCTTTCTCTCTCTTTGTCTCTCTTTTTTCTTTTTCTTTTCTAGGGTCTATCTCTTAACCCCCTTTCTCTAATTCTTTGACCAAGGGGTTTTTTTCCCTTCTCCTCTTTGGCACGCTCTTTCACTTTCTTCATTCTCTTTCTTTCTATTCTTTTTCTTTAAAAGCCATAAAATTATGGGGTACAATGATCGTAACAATATATATGTGATGTACACTGATGTATTTACCTCTAATAAATAAAAATATTATTTAAAAAAAAAGAATAATCCATGATCTTACTTAATGGCCGGTTCGTCAAACTGAGGGCTACTCCTACCCTATACTCATGGCCGTGATGTTTGTATTATCTTCTCTTCGTGGATCGCTCCTATGAATGAAGAATAACTTGCATCTGTTCCAATTCTCTATTTCTGGGATAGCAACTGAGGCCAATGTGGTGTATTGATTTTCTTTCTTGAAGATGGACCACACTATCTCTAACGTGTCTTTTCTCAGATGAGGGGTGGTCACGGTGGTGCAGCGGTAGAGTTGCTGCCTTACAACGAATGCAGCGCCGGAGACCCGGGTTCGATCTCGACTACGGGTGCTGTCTGTACGGAGTTTGACGTTCTCCTCGTGGCCTGTGTGGGTTTTCTCCGAGATCTCCCACACTCCAAAGATGTACAGGTTTGTAGGTTAATTGGCTGGGTAAATGTAAAAATTGTCCCTAGTTGGTATGGGTTAGTGTTAATGTGCGGGGATCACTGGTTGGTGCGGACCCGGTGGGTTGAAGGGCCTGTTTCCGCACTGTCCCTCTATGCTAAACTAAAAAAAATCAAGTTGTAGGATTTTGAAATTATGTTTCTTCTGACCTAGTTTCAAATGATAGTAATGCCTTTGGGTTTTGGAGTCACAGTCATACAGCGAGAAAACAGGCCCTTCGGCTCAACTTGCCCACTCCGACCAATATGTCCCATCTACCCTAGTCCAACGTTCCTGCGTTTGGCCTATATCCCTCTAAAATTGTGCTATTCATGCACCTGTCTAATTGTTTCTTAATCGAGTTAGCAGACACATTGCAGTAGTCCAGCCTCTCACCTGCACCTGTTCCGACTACAGGCCCAATCCTGCCCTGGCCATATACCTGTCCCTCGTCTTGGCCACACTTCAGCCTTTACCCAGTTATAATCTCCAATAATTAATGAACCACAATTTACCATTCCTGCTGCCTTCCTCACAAGGATTTATGGCTCTGAGGCATGGCAACTTAACATTAAGTCAGGGAAGAAAATTGAGACATTTGCAATGCATTGCTTTAGAAGTCTGCTGCTTGTGTTTACACTGAGTGTTTTGTAGGAAATCAATCAGGATATTGGAAACAACAAACATTTGTGAGACACAGGAAGCTGCAATGGTTTGAAAGGTGAATGAGAATGGAAGGCACACTTGCCAGCAGCATGATAGAGGTACCGTCATGAAATTGAGAAAGATGTGGACACAAAAAGTGCCAGGTAACCAATAAAAAGCACTGGACAGGGCATGAACTGACATTGCACAGATCTAGTCAGTGGAGTGCTGATAGAGGAGGTCAGAATCAGCATCTGCAGCTCCCAGTGGTCACAGAAGGCGTCCTTTAATTTGAATAATTCACTAACAATTCTGTCCTTTATGAAGCTGTAATTCTCTCCGTATTACATTCACTTTCCTCCAGTTTGTATTCAATTCACAATGTACAGAATTAATTTTCAAGTTAATCTTTACTCCGTCTTATTCCTTCTGGGTAAAACACAAAGAGTTGGAGTAACTCAGTGGTAGACAAAAAAGCTGGAGAAACTCAGCGGGTGAGGCAGCATCTCTGGACCAAAGGAAATAGGCGACGTTTTGGGTCGAGACCCTTCTTCAGACTCAGTGGCTCAGTTTGGTTTAGTTTAAAGATACAAATCGGAAACAGGCCCTTCGGCTCATTGAGTCCCTGCTGACTACCCTTAGAATAACACTATCCTACACATTGGGGACATTTACAATTTTACCAAATCCAATTAACCTACAAACCTGTATGTCTTTCGAGTGTGGGAGGAAACCGGAGCACCCGGAGAAAACCCGCGCAGGTCACGGGGAGAATGTACAAACTCCGCACAGACCGCTCCTGTGGTCAGGATCAAACCCGGGTTTATGGTACTGTAAGGCAGCAACTCTACTGCTGCACCACCATGCTGCCCCTATGGAGGACATGGATAGGTGACGTTTTCAATCGGAAACCTTCTTCAGATTCTGCGTCTAACGATAGGTCCTGACCTGAAACGTCGTCTATCCAGGTGCTCCAGAGATGCTGCCTGACCCACTGGGTTACTTCAGCTCTTTGTGTTTTACTCAAGATTCCAGCATCATTAGTTCCTTGTGTGTCTATACTCAATACTGGAGTCGGTGAGTGAGGTTCACTGTGCCCGTTCATTTCTGGCATTCCTCATTGCCCTGAGCTTATCCAGATCGAGTGGAGGTTGAATGGGTGTTTCCTCTGGGTGGAGAGTCACGGACCAGAGCTAAAAAAGGGCGCTCTTTTAGAAAGGAGATGAGGAGGAACTTCTTTAGTCAGAGGGTAGTTAATCTGTGGAACTAATTGCCGTCAGTGGATATTTTTATGGCAGAGATAAAGCCCTGTCCCACGATACGAGTTCATTCCAAGAGCTCTCCCGAGTTAAAAAAAATCAAACTCATGGTAAGCACGGAGAATGAACGTAGCGGGTATGTCAGAGCTCGGGGACGTCTCTTAGCGCTAACGGCAGGTACTTGGGAAGACTCGCTAACGGCAGGTAAGCACGGAAAGACTCGTGAAGATTTTTCAACATGTTGAAAAATGTCCACGAGAGCCCCGAGTACCGACGAGTGGCCATTACTGTAAATCTCCGAGTTCGAAACAGGGCAAACTCGGGTGAGCTCTTGGAATGAACCGTGGGACAGGGCTTATAGGCATTCTTGATTAGAATGGGTGTCAAAGGTTATGGGATGAAGGCAGGAAAATGGGATGAGGAGGCAGAGATCAGCCATGATTGAATGGCAGAGTAGACTTGATGGGCTGAATGGTCTAATTCTACACCTGTAACTTGTGAACTTGTTCAGGACCCGTTTGGCTAATCCAAGTGACCATCCTGGAGGCAAATAATGAGGCTCTGAACAATAGCAGGGAATAAGCCCCATCTACAGAAAGCCCTGGAGATGCTTCACTTCCAGTCACACCCCCAGCTCCACCATCTGTAAAGGAGATCAAACATTGTCAATGCAGATGAATTTCAGACAATGCCAAAATATTCAAAAAACATTAAAAATGAAACAAGGAAATAAAATATTTACATTTTAACATTTAAATATTAATGAATCCCAATAATGATGCATTGCATAATAAAAATTATGATTAAATAATTAACAAAATATTGCTAATCTTAAATTTCTTCTACACTGTAGTACGTCCAAAATTCAAAAAAACATGTGCAGGATGCAGGAAGAGAGTCCCCAGTGTAAATGTTGATTTCTGTACACTTCTGTTCTACAGTTTGTCTCCATCCATGTGGAACACAGCCGGAATACTGCTGGCAGTGCCCAGCCAGCAAGTTCCAGAATCCTGCCTTTGCATGGAAGTCCTAAACATTGCTAAATACTGGCTGCACATTCAAACGACAAAACTCAGGCAAAAGCAAGTTCCTTTTCCTCAAAGGGGTCCTGAAGCCGAAATTCAGATTTTTAACGGACTTGTACAATGCTTAAAATTGACCTAATCTGACTGAGATTTCCTACACAATTGTAGTCCAGGCAAGATGGTGCCAGAGCATGGCGACTCTTTGCCACACTTTAGCCTTTACCCAGTTATAATCTCCAATAATTAATGAACCACAATTTACCATTCCTGCCGCCTTTGGAAGAGGATCTGTTTCGTCCGCTGGAATTGATCCGGTCTTCGCACCTCCCTCATTGGAGAACTTTGAACTATCGTAATCAGACTATGGGATTTTCAATATTATATCCTTGCACTAAATGTTGTACCTTTATCCTTTATTTGTGTGCTGGATTCATGTGTAGTCTTTTCTTTGATTGGATGGCATGCAAACAAAAGCTTTGCACTGACCCTCAGTACACATGACAATAAACTAAACTAAAGTAAAAGTGCCTTTATTCCCAGGGCCCAAAGTGAATATCACTGCAGTATATGGGATGGCTTATACACTGATTTTCGACCAGTATTTAATTAATGGCTACATGAGGATTAGTGTGCAAGGGTATTATTAATTAACTTAATAACTCATTAAAATGATTGAATGTGTTCAAGCATGTCTGAGTCTATGTTGGAGACAGACATCCCACAGTTACAAATAATGAAGAACTGTTACAATGGGATACAGGAGAATATCTAAATACATTTATCACTGGTTTCTTGTCTGTAAATCATGTAGGTCCTAATGGGAGCCTCCCGTAGGGTTTGTTATTGGTTGTGCCGGTTGCTGCTTTAATATGTTACAGCGATTCCAAGTGAACTAGAGATCAATACTGTGTGTTCAGCTAATCCTCAGCAAAAGCCACTGAAGAGTTCAGTAAGCTGAATCTGAGAGCTGGCAGAAGGTCAATGAGGACCTGCTTCATAACCAACTTAACAAAAGCAAGCTGTTAAATTATCTCAAATGATAAAGTCAGGCCTTATGACATGTCAGTTTCAAACAGAATTGCATAGAACAGACTTTAGAGATGCTGTGCAGAAATAGGCCCTTCGGCCCACAGAGTCCATGCCAACCAGCGATCAACACGTATACTGCCACTATCCGATACACACTAGGAACAATTTACAATTTCACACAATCCAATTAACCTACAAACCTGTACATCTTTAGAGGCTTTGGAGTGTGGGAGGAAACCGGAGCACCCGGAGAAAACCCACGGGGTCACGGGGAGAATGTACAAACTCCGTACAGACAGCAGCCGTAGTCAGGATCGAACCTGGGTCTCTGGCGCTGTAAGGCAGCAACTCTACCGCCACGCCACTGTGCAGCCCCAAGTCAGACTGAATGTTTTCCAGTTCAGACCATGGAAACCCACTTCACAACCCACTTCATCAGCTAACAGAGCAGGATTCCTGTTCCAAAATTGAACAAATCCGGTCCCGATTGTAGCAGTTGGCATCATACTTGGCAGGTCCTGCCAGTGAAGCCACACAGCACTGACCCCTGATTCTAAGTGGAAAACAAATGGCTCAAAGCCACACTGCTCAACGGAGTTGAAACCACTGATGAACCTCAAGACATAGAAATAGGTCAGAGCAGCTTTCGCTCCAGACAAATGCTGTTTTACATAAAATGTGAATTGATCCATCCGGGAATTCTTACTTTAGTCCAGACAAAATCTGGGGCTTGTCCAAAGGCCCTGAAGGAATACACAGTGGCTTCTACCTACTGACAAAGTTATAATGGATGTATTCTCCAGAGTAACCTGGGCACTTCCATCTCTCTCCTCTGCTTCATGCATGAGTGCATTCTCGGTGGCAACAAATACACCATTTCCCATTCCAGTCACTTTCTCCAGCCTCACGAATATTAGAGCCTAAATGTGCATGGCTTTATGTTATTCCAATGGCATTTCTTTTGATTTCAGGCCCAGAGTTTCCCCATAGAACTTACTGGCAAATGTACAATTCAGATTCCTTTGCTTTCATTTTTAAATTGTAAAGCTGCTGAACAGAGATGCTGTGGGAACGGCCTCTGTGTAAATTGGCCCTGAATCAATATCACAAAGTTATGAGATGTTTTGTTCCTGTTCCCCACAGAAGGGCAATGAGGGTCATGCTCTGGGTGGCTACATTCTTGCTTGTGATTAAATAGCTACAGATTAATGACCAGCTCAAGGGCTTGAGGTCTTCATTTAACATGTCAGAGAGAATTTGAGATTAGAGCTGGAAACAGGCCTTTCAGCCATGGAGTCCACACCGACCATCGATCACTCATTCACCCTTGTTTCATGTTACCCCATTTTCTTCTCCACTCCCGACACATTAGGGGCAATTTTACAGAGGCCAATTAAACTGCAACCCGCCCAACTTTGGGATGTGGGAGGAAGCCAGAGCTCTCGGAGGAAACCCACGTGGTCACAGGGAGAACGTGCAAGCTCCACGAGTATTCCTTTTCTCCAGAGATGCTGCCTGACCTGCTGAGTTACTCCAGCATTTTGTGTCTATCTTCAGCGTCAACCAGCATTTGCATTTCCTTCCTACACATTTCGAGTCAGGACCCTTCTTCAGACGAAAGGGTCCTGCCCAAAACTTCACTAATCCATTACATCCACAAATGCTGCTGATTCACTGAGTTACACCAGCACTTTGTGTTTTATTCAAGATTCTAGCAGCTGCAAATCTGTGTCAATTTAACTGAATAATGCAAAGGATTGCCTTCAGGACTGAAATGGTACTATACTCTTATTAACTACACAAGGGAGAAATCATTTTACATTTAAACCGTATATTGCATTGTTAACAGAATGTGAGAGAACTTAGTGTTATGTAGAATTAAGAAATTAGATTGGAAAGACTTTTGCTGTGCTTATCTAAGCAAAAGTTGCACGCTTTGAGTTTATAAGGTCCCGGGTAAAATCCCTTCACTATATCTTCAGATTTATTTCCTCTAAAGCTCAAGAGGGAGTAAAATGTCATCCAGGATTTCCAAAACTGATCACCATCCAGTAACTTCTGCTGGAAAGTCTAGCTTGGATAAGACCACGCTTGGGATTGACAGAGAGGGCAGTAATCATGTAACCCGTTCACATTCACTGACCAGGTTTAAGGTTGAAAAATGTATGAAATCATGTTGTGCTAAGCATCTACTAGGTCGTATTGGAAATTAGACTCTATCCTCGCAACTGTCTGTGCCTTTGGGAAAATAATGCACAAACAATGGATGCATTGAAAATTGTTCTAAAAATATGTTTTAATGCTGATCCTGAATTGAAACCAAATGCATAGCCTATCATGTATCCAGAGATGTAAGTATTTGGCATTAGATCAGTAAGTGAACCTTGGAGCACAGTCTTTGGAAATTTCCAAAATTAGACCGGAATTATGTGCCGGTATTAATTATTTATAAAAAGTATTTGTTCCCAACAATAAAATTATGATATTTGGTTTTAATAATAAAAGATTTTAATTAATTTCCTCCATGAGTAAAGATAGCATCAAGCCATGATCCTACTCTACTCACCTCCCCAGGTTACAACTCCCTGCAAACAGCTGTAGGAAAGAACTGCAGATGCTGGTTTAAATCGAAGATAGACACAAAATGCTGGAGTAACTCAGCGGGACAGACAGCATCTCTGGAGAGAAGGAATGGGTGATGTTTTGGGTCGAGACCGTTCTTCAGACCTCTTCTTCTCCCTGCAAGTAGGTCTCCTTTTGAATTTGAACTTGGCAGCATGACAGTAACATGAAGCTTTACCAAGTTGTAACTTCCAGAAAAAAACATATTTACACAATTAGACAAAGTTTTTGTTGCTCGTCCAATGAAGTTACACTTCAGGAATTTCGGAGCTATATATATATATAATAGTTTATCACATTAGTCCAGCAGGAACATCTGCAAGGAAATGACTGAACCAAATATTTATTTAGTGTTCCAGTATGTGACAAGCAAAGTTTCTTTTACATCAAAAGGCTAGAAGTGGTTCCAAAACACATGCATCATAGCCTAGCTTGGGAACAGCTCCATCCAAGACCAGAAGAAATTGCAGGGATTTGCGGATATAGCTCAAACCAGCACTCAAACCAAACTCCCTTCCATTGACTCCATTCTCTCTTCACACCAGCATAATCAAGGACTGGTCTCACCCCAGTCACTCCCTCTTCTCCACTCTTCCATAAGGTAAGAGGCACAAAAGTTTGAAAATGCATACACCCGGATTCAGGAACAGTTTCTTCCCAGCTGTTATCAGACATCTGAACGGTCCTCTCATCAGCTAGAGAGAGGTCCTGACCTCCCATCTACCTCATTGGAGACCTGTGAACTGTATTTAACCGGACTTCACCGTGATATCTTGCACTAAATGTTGCACCCATTATCCATTACCTGTACACTGTGGGTGGCCTGATTGTACTCGTGTATAACCTTTCTTTGACTGGATAACCAAAACAAAAGCTCTTCACTGGACCTTCGTATACATGACAATAATAAACTAAACTAAAGTAAACACAAAATGTGTTCTCTTTGTGGACCATTGCTGTCTCTCAGAACATTACCATTTATTTCCAGTCTGATATTCCATCTCCATATTATGAGTCTGAAGCAGGGTTTCGGCCTGAAACGTTGCCTATCTCCTTCGCTCCTTAGATGCTGCTGCACCCGCTGAGTTTCTCCAGCCTTTTGTGCACCCTCGATTTTCCAGAATCTGCAGTTCCTTCTTTAAAACCATTTATTTCCATCTTAGTTTCATAGTCACAGTCATTAAGCCAGTTAATGGAAGAGCCAACCGTAAATTAGATGAAGGCAAAGGTGAACCACAAGATAGAGGGCCACGGAATGTATTATAATTAGGGTAGCTAGGGAACAGTTGATAGGTTGGAGGTTTAAATAACCTCCTAAATCCGATGAATAGAGTCAAGAATCTTAGAAATTGCTGACGCAGAAAAAACTTGTTTGACCTATTTTGCCCATGCATTCTGGGAAATTGCTATTCAGCTAATCCCACTTTCCAACTAACTATTCTGAGCCACAGAGTAATTGAGCGATACAGCATGGAAACAGGCTCTTCATCCCATCCCATCTATCCCATCAAGTTGCCTACCTGAGCTCATCCCACTTGCCTGTGCCTGGCCCATATCACTCTTGTAGGTTATGGAAATACATGTTTATACTCAACAGTTGTCTTAAATGCAGTAAACATTTTGGTCTTTCCTGTTGCTTAAGATAGCAATTTCAAACACAATCTTCCTGTGCTTATATTCTCTGCCTCAATTAATAAATAAATATCTTGAGCATATCTTCTTAACCACAATGTCCTGCTACCTTCTGGCCTCTATGAATCTTCAGTTCAAGGCCCCTCTGTTCCTCTACACTTCTTAGTAATCTTGCTTTGTTGCTCCCCCGAACGCAAAAGCTGACTCTTCTACCGAGGGCATTCCTTTTGCCACTTTTCAGCCCACATGACTAGTCCATAAATATCTCCTTGTAATCTACAGGCTATGCTCCTGCCATGCACATAACCAAATATTATCAGGAGACATTAAAAATATGTCCAAATATTATCAGGAGACATGAAAAATATGTGCTCCATATTTATCTCAAAACCTTTGAAATCTACCTCTAAAGCAAGAGACCTGGTCCTGTGAAACAACAAGGAAAGTAGCCTTCAGGTCAAACAAACACATCCTTTCAAATATTATGCTCTGCTTTCAGCCACAGGACCAATTTCAGGATAGCTTGTTACTTTTCTTTAGAATCTTCAGCCTTTCTCCTGTGTGGCCAGATGCCTTGTGGTAGCTAATTAGAAGCTTTGTGGAATGCAATGTACACAAGATCAAATGCCACATCAGCCTTCCTCACACTTCCTCAAAAACTTCAACCACCATTGAAAGGTTTAGATTGATTTGGGCCATTCATGGGCAAATGGGACTAGCATCGTTGTCGGCATGCCGTGGGGCCTGTTTCTATGCTCTATGACTAAATTATACCAGCATCTGAATTTGGGCAAGTACTTGGCCATTTGTTGTGAAAAATATCAAACTTCTTGAGTGAGATTAGAACTTCACTTGTTTGGAAGTAGAGACAATTCTATCTCATCTCTTCTAATTGCAGGGTGTAGAAAGACTTTGGGACATCAGGAGCTGAAGAAATTACCACATGCTGACAAAAGTACTCTGGCCTCTTGAAGCGGGTGTATTTACGGGACCGATTGACTTTAAGTTTGTGGTCAATGGTGACATCCAGGAAATTGATAGGAGGGGTTAATTAGGTAACACTATTGAAGGTGATTAGTCTCTGTTGCGGATAATAATGACCTGGTTCTGGTGTGGGATGAAAGGGTTGGCATCAAACTGTGCAATTTGTGAGTGAACATTCTGAACCTGGAAATATGGACAGCATGCTGGTACATACATGCCAAGAATATCAACGCAAGCTCAGATGTTGGGCATGTCCTGCCAACATGCAGAAACATGTTGCTTGATTTTCGGAGGGGTTATGAAAATACTGAAAAGTGTGCTATTATCAACGGACATCCCCACTTTTATCCTTCAGAAGCTCATTTGAGAAAGAGCTGAAATGGTTAGACCCAGGGCATATCTTGCTGAGTTGTCTGGTCCATTAATGGACTGAAGTCTGGCATTTCCAGTTGGTAACCAACTAATTATTTCTACATATCAGGCAGAAAGTAGTGGAAAGTCATATTTCAAGTATTTGAAGCCTCCTCAAAATCTGAACCATGGCTTCTTAATGGCAAAAGACATCCTCAAAATCAATCAAGAGCCTCTTTGTGTATCCCTAATACATGTTACTTGCTGAAATGATAGGAACCAACCATTATAACTTTGATCCAGGTCTACAGGCAACTGCATTTAATGAGGCAACTGATGTGAAGACTGGGCTCTGCAGACACACTTGGTGTCAACTCACTGCTTTACTTATGACGGAATATTTTTCTGTCTAATGCCACAACTTGGAAATTAGATAGCACTGTAGCACTAACAATGGATATACACCTGAGAAGCATAAGAGTGGATAATTAGTGACTTGACTTTGACTATTGTACCAAAATTGGCCCATCCATTCAGCCAATGCACAAGGACAGTTATTCACCAGTGAGAATAATCCAGCCACACCAGCTGTTTTATTGAAGCGATTGTCAATTACTTGCAAGCTGTTGGGGATTGACACACACATGTAGACTGTAGCACTGAACCATACATTGTGGGTGACAGTCAAGGGAATTTGACCTAAAAGCAAAGGAATTGCAAATGCTCGAGATTTAAATGTACTGTGATCGGTAACTTGATGACTGAAACGTTAACTCTGTTTCTCTCTCGACAAATGCTTCCTGACCAGCTGAGTATTTCCAAGATCTTTTGTTTTTATTCCCGTGTGGGTTTGGTTAGTTATGGCAGTGGGATGAGAGCATGATTAGTAGAGTGAGTAATGGACGCCGAAGCATTCAACTATCACCCACTCTTCATAGGGTAAACCATTCCTCCATTTGGGGAAATTGGAGTGCAGGCACAATAAGTGGCACATCTGCATGCTTTTTGGGGTGTATTGGTGAATAATTAATGGTTTGTATTAGACTTTAATCCATAGACATTGTACCACTGTTGTCATACTGTTAAAGCACAATATGGAATGGAAATGAATCTCAGGAGAAATTTTGTAGGAAGGAACAGCAGATGTTGCTTTGAACCGAAGTAAGACACAAAATGCTGGAGTAACTCAGCGGGACAGGCAGCATCTCTGGATAGAAGGAATGGGTAACGTTTCGGGTCCAGACTCTTCTTCAGTTACTCCAGTATTTTGTGCCAATCATAAGCTCAGGAGAAATGTATGCTAGCCTGGCAATTCACTACTGCCTCTTAAATGTCATTGCATAGTTAATATCTGTCCCAGAAACCAGGAAGGTAAACCACTGAACATTACAATATAAAGATTTGAATTCATAAAAGGATGGGCATTGATGGGTCAAGTGGTCTTGATGATTTCCTCGTGTTTGCGACCAGATTTACAAGCTCACCCACAATTTGTTGTTTTCTTCATTGTAATCCTAGGAGCTCAAGAGTTGTCTGAATAAATGTTCAGCCCACTTTCCTATAGCTTTTAATACTTTGCCATTTAAAAAAAAATATTCCCTATCAGATTCTATCAAGCTCCCAACATGACATAATTTACCATAAGTTTGGTGCAAGCTTAAATCGTTCTGTAAAGGTCGAGAAATTCAAATCAAAATTTTGAAGAAGTTGCATTTCTTTATTGTGTGAGGTGAAAGCATATGGACTGATTTGTAAAAATGCCTTTGAAGGCTTAATCTATAGTTGCCAGGCAGTAGAGCAGGCCTCTCATTAACTGTTATTTTCTCAGCTTTTTGCTAAATCACTCACAGACAGTTCACTGCAGGATTTGTGCTTGCCAGAGGTAAAGAATATGCAGGAGGCAGAGATAGCACATGCGGATCAGCAAGGCACAATTTTATTGATAATTTATTCTGTCAATTCTCTATCATTAAATATAGGGGGAAAAAAAACCCCGTTGAATGCATGTTCTTCTATCCAACAAAACCACCTGCAGTATATTATTTATTAATGCAGATTCATCTCCAAACCACAAAGCAGGAAATGCAGCAATGTGGCTTCAGAGAGTGTGCATACATACGAGTAAATAAGTTTGCATTCCGGGTGGTCAGGAATCTGGTGCACTATAAACAGCATACAATCACTAAAATCATACTGAGGTAATAGGCTATGAATTATATTATAAAAATATATTGTCAACGGTGAGGTACAGGTGCAATGAAAACCATGGAGAAAGTCTCCTGGCACGACAAGAAGGTCTCACGGCACCCCGCGGAACAGGCCCAGCAAGCCCGGTGACTGTGAGCCCCTGAAGACCAGGAATTGGAGAGAAGGTTGGAGGGGGTTGGCTACGGCAACAGACGTTGGACAAAAGGCCTGGTAAAAAGAACTCAGGGGTCGGCTGCAGGCGGAGCCCCTGGGAAAACATGAAGAGGGCATGCAAGGAGAGGGATGATGGTTTGCGAGATGATCAGAATGGAGGTGACTGCTGCAACGGGCCTTTGCAGCTGGGACTGTAAAATGCCGCCAAAATGGCACCTCTATCATATAGAATCAGTGGACTGTTCTGCACATTCTGTGCCAACCAGAGGATTGTGCTTATGTATGGTGATAGTCTTGTTGATCTGAATGCAAGAAAAGCATTTCACTGTTCCTTGGTACACATAATAGAAAAACCATTGCACCATTGAACCATGCTTGCAGCAGCATCAATGGCATATGAACAATAAACAAAAACATACATTCAACATAAAGTTTCAAAGCAGTGAAAAGAAAAGATGGGAGAAACAAAGGAAACAAGACATTAATGCAAAAGCAATTAGAAAGCAAGTGCATGGTATTTCAGGAAGTGGTCCACAATGTTCCATTGCTGAGGTAGGTTAAGATGTGTGCAGGTTAAGAGGTGTTAAGAACCTGATGCTTGTTGGAAAGCAACTGTTCTCAACGTGAGTGGTGTGGGACTTCAGCATTTAACCCTCCTGCCCAATGGTAGCAGCAAGAAGATGGTATGGTGAGGATTCCTGATGGTAGATGCTGCCTTTTAGAGGCATCGTCTCAAGTAGATGCTTTCAATGGTGGGGAGGGCTATGTCCATGATGGGCTAGACTAACCCCCTGCCGTCTGCACCTCTTGCGTTCCTGTGCATTGGAATTGCCATACCAGGGCCATGATGCAACCAAAGATAGACACAACAAACTGGAGTAACTCAGTGGGACAGGCAGCCTCTCTGGAGAGAAGGAATGGGTGACATTTTGGGTTGAGACCCATTTTCAGACTGATGTCAGGGGAGTGGAAGATATATAGATAAGGAAGTGTAAGGTGTGAAACCAGGACAAAGGGGATGAAGTTCAAGGAAAATGCAATAAATCGGCATACTTTCTACAATGCATTGGTAGAAGTATGTTAGTGGATTCAGTGACTTGGTGAATTCCTTTAAACTTCTAAGAAAGTAGAGACACTGGAGAGCCTCTTATTGCATTTATGTGCTGGGCTTAGGGCAGGTCATCTGAAATATTAATACCCAAGAATTTAAAGTGGCTAACTACACCTTTGACCCGAAGGGCCTGTTTCCACGCTGTATGACTCTATGACTCTAGGAGAGAGACAGAACTCTTGGTTGAATGGTGCCACAACAGAAACCTCTCGCACCATGTCAACAAAACCCGCCCGAAACATCATTCATCCTTTTTCTTCAGAGATGTTGTCTAACCTGCTGACTTTATGTCTATCATTATGTCCAGGACTTCATGTCTATCATTGGTATAAACCAGCATTTCCAGTTCTTTTTTTCTACCAAGGAACTTATTGTCAACAGTCAAGAATGTTTTATTGTCATAAGTCTCGGATGGGACAATGAAATTCTTACTTGCTGCAGCACAACAGAATATGTGAATATGTAAACATCAAAAAAAAAGTCAAGTCAAAAGAGTTTATTGTCATGTGTCCCTGACAGGACAATGAAAATCTTTCTTTGCATAGCACAACAGAACATAGAAGGCATTGACTACAATTCTATACATAAATACACCCATGACTTAATAAATGAATAAAGTGCAAAGATAGTACATAATGGGGGAAGAGAAAAAGAAAAAAAAAACTTCATAAAGGCAAAGTTGGGTGCCAGCCTTCATTGGTTTGTCAAAGGTGGAGATGGCCATTTAAATTCCTGGGTGTTAATAAATATTTCAGATGACCTGTCCTGGGCCCAGCACATAAATGTAATGAGGCTCACCCGTGTCTCTACTTTCTTGGAAGTTTCATGTGATTCACCATGTTACTGAATATACTAACAAATTTCTACCAATGCACTGTGGAAAGTATCCTGATTAAGCAGAAAAAGATCACTTTGGGTTACTGAGAACTGGAAGCTACATAAAAGGAGCAGACACCATGGAAAGAGGCAGCTGAATCTATCCCTTGGAGTCTCTGTCGCCACATATATAACTACATAGCATAGGAGGACATTGAAAACTCTCACAAGGAAGGACAAACTAAAGGAGGCACATTACCCCATGCACATCCTGTGAGAATGATAGACGTGACTCATTTCCTTACATATTATGCCCTCATTATGACATTAACTGATTGAATGAGAAAAAGCTCTATTCACATGGAACCTTTGGAACAACTAATGCATCTTTTTAACTCCATACCACTCTCATTGTCTGCCTCAAGGGGTTTTGCTCGTCACGGTGATTAAAGTGAGCACACCTGCAAGCATTATAAGTATGGCATGAATGCAGACACCTGGAAGAAAAGACGTTTAATTACCTATCAGATTCTTTTAGCATTGCTGTTATTTTTTGTAGATGATAAAGGCTATTCAAAGTCAAATGCAAAGACACACAACAGGAGAATATGGGAAAATAAGTGTGTCCATGGCTCAGGAAGAAGAATCACCACTCTTGTGAAGAGAGACAGGAAAGGCTATGATAGATGAAAAAGGAGTGAGCTGCTAAAAAGAGCAGTCAAAGCAGAAAATTGGAACAACACAGTAAGTTCCTGCTTGATGTGGAATTTCAAAATATTTAGATGACTCAGCTGGTATTTTTGTCACAGAAGTGTACACAGCTGAAACCACCTATGGATTCTGACATATCAGCAAGAAAACTAATCGAAGATCGACACAAAATGCATGAGTAACTCAGCGGGACAGGCAACATCTCTGGAGAGAAGGAATGGGTGATGTTTTGGGTCGAGACCTTTCTTCAGAGGGTGACGTTTCGGGTTGAGATCCTTCAGTCTGAAGAAGGGTCTTGACCCGAACTGTCACCCATTCCTTCTCTCCAGAGATTTTGTGTCAATCAGCATCTGCAGTACCTTCCTACACAGAAAACTAATTGGATGGGTTGCCATTGGTGAGAGGAAGCTCACACTCATAACTAACAAGGGCTGCACAGTGCAGCAGCTGCTGCCCCACACCATCAGAGACTCTGGTTCAATCCTGACCTTAGGTGCTTTGGGGTTTATGTGGACTTTGATTGGTCTTTCTTTGACCATATGGGTTTCCTCCAGGTGCTTAATTTTCCTGCCTCATCCCAAAGAAGGTTTGTAGATTAATTGCCCTTGATAAATTGCCCCTCATGTGTAGGGAGTGTATGTGAAAGTGGGATAACATAGAATGAGTGTGAATAGACAATAGACAATAGGTGCAGGAGTAGGCCATTCAGCCCTTTGAGCCAGCACCAGCATTCAATGTGATCATGGCTGATCATACCCAATCAGTACCCCGTTCCCACCTTCTCCCCATATCCCCTGACTCCGTTATTTTTAAGAGCCCTATCTAGCTCTCTCTTGAAAGCATCCAGAGAACCTGCCTCCACCGCCCTCTGAGGCAGAGAATTACACAGACTCACCACTCTCTGCGAGAAAAAGTGTTTCCTCGTCTCTGTTCTAAATGGCTTACCCCTTATTCTTAAACTGTGGCCCCTGGTTCTGGATTCCCCCAACACCGGGACCATGTTTCCTGCCTCTAGTGTGTCCAAGCCCTTAACAATCTTATATGTTATATGAACGGGTGATCCAAAGTCTGCGTGACTCAATGGACTGAAGGGGCTGTTTTCATGCTGTTTCTCTAAAATTAAATTAAACTAAACTCCAGTACCATTTTCATGAGTTTCATCATGGCATCCGACGGACTCCCACATCACTCTGGCAGAAATAGATCCATTGCTTCATTCTAATTCCATCCATTATGGTCTTTATTGAGCCCCAACCTTAAACCCAGTCCATCATGGTCACAGCCCTCATTACCATTTACATGAGTTGGTGCTTCAGGAACACAGCATCTATCTACAAGGTTCCCCCACCATCCTGGCCATACCCTCTCACTGCTACAATTGGGCAGGAGGAAAGATGTTCACTGTGATTGTACCTCACCTTACTTGTGCAAATGACAACAATCTCAACTTGACAAAGAAAAAGGCTCGCTTTATGAAATTCAAATTGTTAGTTCAAAACTTTTAGATTGTAAGATGCACGTTAAATGACAGAAGAAGTCATTCACCAGTAAAGCAGCAGAGTTTAAAAGATAAACATATATAGTTTGTGAAAAGGTTCTCCACGTGACGTCATATGTTCTATACCAATTGTTTCTTCAATCTCCTGTCAGCACCCCACTAGTGGTACTGCTGCAACTATTGCACTGATTCCAAGGAACAGATTAGGGTTGCTAAATAGGGGAAAATGGCTCAGCGCAATTGGTTACACCAGCAAACTTCTGCTACACACGTGCAGATGCTGGTTTACACCGAAGATAGACACAAAAAGCTGGAGTAACACAGTGGATCAGGCAGCATCTCGGGAGAAAATAAATAATTGACATTTCGGGTCAAGACATCTGAAGAATGGTCTCGATCCAAAAAGTCACCTATTCCTTTTCCCCAGAGATGCTGCCTGACATGCTGAGTTAAGCCCCGTCCTACTTTCACAACCTAATTGGCGAACTCTGCCACATTTGCCCTTGACTCATACTAGCAGCATGGTCGTAACGAGTTCGTAGGAGGTCGTTGTAACACTTCCTCATGCTCATGAGTGGTCTCTGCGTACTCATGGCCTCAAGTAGGTCGCGGCGTTTTTTCCAGCCTGATGAAAAATGTCCACGAGTAAAAAAAAGGTCGGCATGGAAAAAATTGATACTTTTGACTCATAGGTAGGTCGTAAGTAGGTCGTAGTAGGTCATGATAGTAGTCGTAGGTAGTCGTAGATAGTCGTGGGTAGTCGTAGGTAGTCGTGGGTCGGTAACTGGCCCGAGAAAAAAAAACATACATTACATCATTTTATCATGTGATGTTTTCTACTCGTTGCTAGTCGTGGTTGGTCTTAGGTGTGGAAGACTGAGGTCGAGGGGGGTTGTAGGAGGTCGTAGACATAGTCGTAGGAGGTCGTGGGAGGTCTTTTACTTCGGCGAATCAACACGACCTTGACATTTTTTTCAACTCGTCTAGGGTCTTCTAAACTCGTGGATTAGGTCGTCCAAGTGGGACAGGCCCTTAACTCCAGCATTTTGTGCCTGTCTCCAGCTAACATGTGGTAAGTCCGATCAGGTTGGGGGCAATAGTCAATTCAGGAACTTTAATTGCACAAGCATTTTAGGTAGGTATTGAAACATTAAGTTAAACTGCCTGATATGGTTTTTCTTGAGTCACTTATTGAACAGACAATGTACTTTAAAGTAAATTGTGGTTATGAGAATCCTGATTAACCGGAATCATAATAGCAAAGCTCCCTCTTTAAGGAGGATGTGGACGATGAGAATCCCACTTCAAAGCCATAGCTGAAGGCAAGATTGTCTCTTGAAAGGGGATTCCAATGCTGATCAACATTCTGCAGGTGAGAATCACTTCTTGAAAAGAAACATATGGCGAGATCTCCTCTCCAAAACAGCATCGCTCTCAAGAGTGGCTGATCGCTGAAACTCCATTTTTAAATGCGTTTCCGTGGCAATAATTGATAATTAAATGACAACCAAGGGCGAGACTCCCCACCCCAGTTAAAAATATGATTGGGTCTTTTTAACTGGATGGTAACGTCTCCCAGATTCCTGATAACACGGATGACCCCAACCTATGTGACTTTTACACTCTTGATTGACTTGCGCACCTGTCAGTTTTCACTCTGTCTGCAACGCAATTGATTTAACAGTCTGGTATTTTACAGTCTTAACCCTCTTCACCTTTCATAGTTTGCCCTCAAAGAGCTTTCAATTACTGATAATCTGGGTGTATATTATTTTTTGAAATACCTACTTGTCAGCTCAAATGCTGCAGAATGCACACATGCCTTTCAGCACTTGCCAAGCATTGATACTATCTGAAAAAATTTCCTCTCTTCTAATTTAGCTGTTTAAATTACTTTGGCACAATGCCAAACATAAAGGTTTAATGCCACTTTGTGGATCACAAGCGCTGGGCCTTAAATTGTGTTTGATGACCTTTTGGATCAGCACGCTGCTTCTGGATCCTTAGGGACATCCAACTTGCATCCGTGTGGAGCATCAGGAAGTAATTCCACTGCACTACAAAGCTCTGCAATGCTCCTGAGCCATCAGCTGACAACCGTTTCTTTCTCATTTGCTTTCTTCCGCTGCCAAAAGAGCAGACTTTTTTTCCCGCGGTAGGGCACAATGTGAGCATGCACAACTTTCCTCCAGCTGATGGGACGCCTTGTTCACGTGACCACTTTTCTTTCGCAAAAAATGTTATTAAAATGTGGCCGTATCACCGCAAATAACTACGGCATCAAAGTAAAAATGATTGAGTGATGCCAATAACATAAGACTTCACATGCTGAATGGATTAGGGATCAGTAAGTAATTCCAATGGTGGAGCAAGTTCTAATAAAGACACACTTGAACAAGACGATTTAATGCTATGGTGTCATTTATGCTGTTTGTGAACTTAAACAGCGATAATTAGTGTTCTAATGAACCAAAGAGGACAGGACTCCTGTGCTTGAAGTGAACTGAGCATGCTAGAAATACTCAACAAATCGGACAGAATCTGTGTTGAGAAACAGTCTTCATGTTTCATATTTCTGAAGTTTAATCAGAACCGGGCATATTGAAATTGATATTTTATTCACAGAAAAGTTAAAGAGACTACAGAGAGAACATCTGTGTTAATGTGGAAAGCAAGAGAGGATAAGTGACAAGAGGGGTGACCGTACATGGTAACAAAAGCATAGGAGAGATGACAAAGCAGAATGATTATCTGAAATTACCAAATAGATTTGGAAAGGATGCTCAAGACCTGGAATAAAAATGTTGGCATTATCTGAATTATTGTTGAACACCACATTTGGTCAAGAGGGCTGTCATGTTCCTGATCAGAAGATGAACCATTGCTTCTTGATCTCACAGTGGCCTTTGCTGGAAGTGAGTCAGAGGGTGAAGTTGAGAGTCCATTGTTGAGAAGATCCAGATTCTAATGTTGATTGGAGACTGGGCATTCTAGATCACACTTAGTGAAAAAAAGCAAAGTGCCAAAGGAACTCAGCAGGTCAGGCCACATCTGTGGAGGGAAATGGACGGCCAACATTTTGGGTTGGAACTCTTATTCAGACTCAAATTGATGCCCATCTATTTCCCTCCACAGATGCTGCCAGTCCTTCTGATTTCCTCTGGCAGCTTGTTTTTACTCAAGATTGCAGCATCTGCAGTTTCTTGTGGCTCCAAGTCTTTTCAAGTAATCACCATAATTGCCTTTGTCATCGTATATCATGAACAGTGAATACTAAACTGAAAGAAGCATAAATAAATCATTGTTCCATGTTGGAACAGATTGCGTGACTGCATGAAATATTACCCCTTTGTCTTTTTCTCTTTGTTGCCCTAACTTGCAGAGTTTTTGCAGCATTGTCTGCTTCCATTTCAGATTTCAAGCACCTGCAGTAATTTGTTTTTGTGTTAATGTCTACCTCATCTCATCCAACATGTTTCACATTATGAATGTCACAAAACCCCTCCATAAAGTTGGTGAAATAAATGATCTAAGTTATCAATGTTTCTGAAATGTTTCTTTTCTAGGAAATAGTACCATTGCTTTGTGTGTGCCTTTGTGAAGGAATCAATGATAATTTAGACCCAAACCTCTAAGTGTGCATGCATCAATGCTGGCTGAGACTGAATATTGGCAGTGATTGGTGTGAATTTGGTTCTGGAGTAGAGGCAAGGATGACTGAAGACTTTCTTGCTTGTCATGTACTGTAGATTAGTTCCACTCACCAATCTTTTGAAGTGAAGTATTGTAATGAAGATGACTGAAGGGAGTTTGGACCTAGGTTGCACTGGGATTGGGTCAGCAGGGACCGGTTATTGTTGATATGATCTTCACGACAATTTAAAGCAAGTGAAGGAATGTGGTGGTACATTTTTGAGGACAGTCAGATTTAAGAAGGATCTTCTATAATCATTATCTATTGGCGAAGAGCGAGCCATTTGTCGGGTCAAAAAGGCTGTGAGCTGATACTCGTCCCACATTTTTCTTCAATTTGAGTAAGTATCATGTCTGATGTACCTCATGATGGATGGAGCCAACTTTCTGACTCTGGGAGGAGCTCTGCCACATCTCGAGGGGATGGTTGAGGAGGATTCTTTCAACAACCTATACCGCCAACATATTTCCTGGAATATGGTGCCCAAAACTGAACACAATACTCGAAATGTGGCTACACCAATATCTTACAGTGGCTTGCAAAAGTTTTCATACCCCTTGAACTTTTCCACATTTTGTCACGTTACAACCACAAACGTAAATGTATTTTTATTGGGATTTTATGTGATAGACCAACACAAAGGGGTGCATAATTGTGAAGTGGAAGGAAAATTATACATGGTTTCCAAATCGTATTACAAATAAAAAACTGAAAAGTGTGGCATGCAAAAGTATTCTGCCCCCCTGAGTCAATACTTTGTAGAAACACCTTTCGCTGCAATTACAGCTGCAAGTCCTTTGGGGTATGTCTCTACCAGCTTTGCACATCTAGAGACTGAAAATTTTGCCCATATTTTTTGCAAAATAGCTCAAGCTCAGTCAGATTGGATGGAGAACGTCTGTGAACAGCAATTTGCAAGTCTTGCCAGAGATTCTCAATTTGATTTAGGTCTAGACTTTGACTGGGCCATTCTTACAGATGAATATGCTTTGATCTAAATCATTCCATTGTAGCTCTGGCTGTATGTTTAGGGTCGTTGTCCTGCTGGAAGGTGGACCTCTGCCCCAGTCTCAAGTCTTTTGCAGACTCTAGCAGGTTTTCTTCCAAGATTGCCCTGTAGTACAATCTAAGGATATTAATGAGAGATTTCTGCAATATTATCAAAACCTCTACTCAGCTAAAACAATAGATCACCGGACAGGAATAGAGCATTCTTGCAAAAATGCAACCTTAAAGGGTTAGATTTGAAAGATAGAGAATTACTAGACGCTGAAATAACAGTAAAAGAAATTGAAGAGTCTATCAGATCTCTAAAAAACAGTAAGGCCCCGGGTCCCGATGGCATTAGCTCTGAATTCTATTAAAACAATTATGATCTGATTGCTCCACGCTTAAAGACACTGTATGAACATATCTATACCCAATAGAAACTACCAGAAACGCTAAATGAATCTATAATAATCTAATGAATCTATAATAACACGTATACCAAAAATAGATAAGGTTGAAGATCCAGGTTCATATAGAGCTATAGCTCTCCTAAATACTGGTCAAAAAATATTAACTAAAATCCTAGGACAAAGATCAAGCATAGTGATCAATAAATTAATACACCCTGACCAAACAGGATTTATACCAAAACGCTACTCCTCATATAACCTGAGATGATTATTCACTATTATATACTCAAAGAGAAGTACTAATGAAGATCTAGCAATTATTTTGTTAGATGCTAAGAAAGCATTCGACCAGGTGGAATGGCCCTATTTATTTTCGGTAATGAAAAACTTTCAAATGGGCGAGAAGTTTACTACATGGGTACAACTTTTATATACTAATCCAACAGCTACAACATCACCAAACCAAATATTATCAGCTAAATTTAATTTATCTAGAGGCTGTAGACAAGGACGTCCGTTATCACCGTTATTATTCGCACTCGCAATAGAGCCACTAGCAGAAAGTGTTAGGTCCCATCCTGAAATATATGGGCATAACACTAAAGATACTGAGAATAAAATTTCCTTATATGCAGATGATGTATTAATCTACATTACAAAACCTGAATTTAGTATCCCAAACTTATTAAATTTAATAACTCAATTTGGCTCGTTCTCAGGATACAGAATTGGAATAAAAGAGAAATCATGCCAATGGAAAGTAATCCACATATATTACAACAATTTCCCTTCAAAATAGTAAATTAAAAATTTAAATATCTTGGAATTTATGTAACAAAGACATATACTTCTTTATTTAAACTTAACTTCCTGTCTTTATTGAAAAAATTACATAAGAATATTCTATATTGGAAGACACTACCTATCTCAATGTTTGGTAGAATTAATGCAATAAAAATGATTTTTCTCCCGCAATTACTGTACCTTTTTCAATCAATCCCGATATATCTCCCAAAAACTTTTTTTAAAAAGGTTGACTCTATAGTCACTAATTTTATCTGAGATTATAAGAATCACAGAATAAATAAAAAGCGCTTATGTAAATCAAAAATAAATGGAGGTTTAGCCCTACCGGATTTTATGCTATATTTCTTGGCAGTTAACATTAAAAATATGAATTTTTGGTTGGAAGATCTGGACCAACAACCGGATTAGTTAAAAATTGAAAAGGAAGACTGTTTACCCTTTGAAATTGGGTCAATCTTATTTGCTACTACTAAATTAAGCAAAAAAACCTATAGAGAAAACCCCATAATATATAGTGGAATATGCATTTGGAAACAATTAAAAAAGACACTAAAATTGGATAATTTATCACTACTTCTTCCCATTGTAAACAACCCTACATTTAAACCCTCAATGATGGATAAAGGTTGTTTCACAATGGAAAAATCACGGAATTATAAAGATGGGTCATCTTTATAGGAAAGGTACATTCCCCTCAGTCCAGGAGTTACAACAAATTTATGGACTTCACTCAAATGACTACTTCAGATACCTACAACTTAGAGACTATGCTAAATCAAATACACAGGACTTTAGAAATAGAAAGACAGAAATTCTTGATGAATGTTTAAGTAAACACCCAAACACAGAAAAATTGATATTTTATATCTATAATATCCTATTAGATAACGATGCACCCATGACGGAAATATATAGGCAATCATGGGAAAATGAACTAAGCCAACCAATAAGGCAAGATATTTGGGAAGAAAGCTTACAACATATACATCACTGTTCATTAAATGCTTGACATTCTTTAATACAATTTAAAACATTACATAGATTATACTATTCAAAAACAAAATTAAATAGAATTTTCCCAAGTATATCCCCTATTTGTAAAAAATGTCAGCACCTAGAGGCTAACCTAATGCACACATTTGTAAGTTGTATAAAAATGTATAATTTTTGGATGGAAATTTTAAAGATAATTTCGGAAGTTGTCAACATCCAATTGGACCCCGATTCAAAACTAATAATATTAGGAATATTAGAACAAAATCAAATATTTACAACAAGCCAAAGAAACTTTATCGACTATAGTTTAATAATTGGGAAAAAATTAATATTAAAATTTTGGGAAGGCCCTATAACCCCCACAATTAAAATGTGGATTATGGAAATGTCGGAGACCCTACATTTGGAAAGATTAAGATTTGTCTTAATGGACAAACAAGAACTATTTACAAGAATATGGTCTCCATTCATTGACTATTTGAAGCGGCAAACCGGTTCGGCACGACAACCTGACTGAAAGCCGAATCAAGGATTAGATGAAGAATTACATTTTATAATTCACGGACATATCTCCAATGATGTAATCCAATGATATCTCCAATGATCTTACAATTAAATGAGAACTTGTCTGTTCGAAGTTTGATCTTTATTTTATGAGGAGTTACAATGAGGGATTACGTGAAGAAGACCACGCCAGGCACATGCTCGGCATACTTCAAAGCAGCGACATGAAAAACACAGAACCAATAGCCGAAGTAAGATAGTAAGGCTCACACAAGACTGGAACTACCAGATGATCTTTTAGATTATGAGGGTCGGGAGTGGAGGGCACGTAATCCCTCATCGTAACTCCTCATAAAATAAAGATCAAACTTCGAACGGGCAAGTTCTCATTTAATCTTACTATTTTACTTCTGAGTCACGTGAGTGACTACGTGAAGATTTTAAAGCTCTGTGATTTTCATGCCGTAGATCATTCCATACGACACACTGCTTCAGTTTACACAGCAATGAGTAAATAATATATATTGCTTGAAATTATGTAATAAATATTTTAATATTTTAATAACAATAATAAAAAGAAAAATAATAACCCCTCTATCCCAGGGGAAATAACAACAAATGTTATGCAACAAAGCAAACAATTTTGAACAGAACCCAACACAGCAAGTGCAACCCTGGCTCTGTAACAACAGGTTTATCATAAATCTAGGAAAGTTTCTTCTATAGATCATCCTGCGATCTCCAGAATTTGGTCGAGCGGCACGTCCTGCACCTTCGCCGCGGACATTAATACCGCCCTTGTGGATTGAGATTTAACTCATCAGTGTCTACTCCAGTTAGTCCAGAACCTGTTTATCCATCTAGAATAGTTTGTACTGTCACTTTTTATATGTTTCTTGTGGGTAATGAACATTGGTGTCTCACAATCTCGAAGAATCTTAATTCAATATATATTAAGTCAGATGCTTAACCACACACAATGTTTAATTGACAGAATTTGTCTTAAAAATTACATTGGTTCCAGCCTTTCTTGGCTTGCTTTGCTTGCTTAGATAATTGACATAAACGTTATTTTATCTACAAACAACTGCATACAATCTAACCACAACATTTGTAATGTTTGTACTCATTGTGCTGATATTAATGGCATAAGCATAACCATTTTAAATATTAACTTCTGAAAAGACAGTGACGTAATTGGAGTCCATTGCCGAATCAATGTGAGAACTATACTGACATCCCAGATAAAATTCCTCTCATAAATCGGGATATAAACAGATGAGACCCGATAAATTGTCATTCTGTAATAGTCCTAAATAGGAGGACAAAACACTCCGAGCTCCATTCATGGTACTATAACTCAGATGCAACATACTCATACTGTCTGCCAATCTATTTGAAACTTTTTGAATTTTAACATTAATTCTGTATTGTCATTGAACTTTTGAGATCTGTTGTCTTACCACAATATTGTCTTCTCCCACAGTTGTGGTATTGTCTACTCGTAATTGAACTTGTAAGTTCTTTATTGTAGAACAAACGGCTATCAATGCATAAAACATGCCCCCAATAACTCCAAATCCTTCATACCATGTGTTTGGAGAATTAAATCGTCTTGGACAGTCCATCGACCACCACAACTTGTGTCGCTGTCCTTGGCTCCCCATCCGAGAGCACTCCCAACAGTCTGTAATAGCACTGAAGACTGCTGAACAAGCACATTTTTACTTCTAGTAACTTGAGAATCCATCATTGCAATTCAACTCAACCTTTTTAGTTGGTAACTGCATGGACCTAATCAATGACCTGCAAGCTTTTAATGCTAATACTCTGGTCTTTGCAGACATTGATCATGCAGAGGTCTCAATTCAACAGCAGGAATGCTCCTATCACTTTACCAGTAACCGTAGCTACTTCTTGGATGGTGGGATAATGTTTTTTACCAAGACAAATACAGGCATTTGTAACATCCCAACCTTAATTGTTGGTAAAGCTATTGACATATCAATTGTATTAAAGACAAACCCCAAATAATCAATTGTTGGGATGCCTGTAACTTACATGTTGTTTGGATGTACAGAACCTTAGCCTTTCAACAGGCTTATGGTTGCTGAACCCAGTTCTTCAGCTGTCTACCATTTACAATTAACAAATCTTCTAGCTAAGTCATTACAATGTGATTCTGAGCCCTCATTAACACCAGTGCTGGTTTCAATAATTGTGTGAGGAATCTGAGGGCTGAATTTAACCCATGAGGTAATTCCTCCAGCTGACCCATCCAATTAATTGACGTACCTGAATATTAAGGCATCTTTTTTAAGTCTAATAATAGCCATATAGCAGCCTTGTGATAACAACTTTATTACAGTGTTGAAGTGTACTTTTTTTAAATGCTATAAATTTAAGTTTGTGAATCCCAGAATGACTCTGTAACCCCCATACTTGTGTCTGGGATATATTAACTCTACCTGACGAGTTCCTGGTACATTCAAACACCAAGCCGATCAGATTTAATGCAGAATTACAAAACAATTGTAATCTTACAACCAACCAGAGGTTGTTTCCCAGAAATTCCATGTGTGATGGAATGATGTTTCTGTACTTCCGTAAATTAACCAGAAGATCCCTTCTCTTAATATAGGGGTTCGTATTCAACCTGTTTGTTTTCTCAAAGCGGGGATGAGAAGTTTTATAAGGAAAATATCCTTAATTGTTTGGGCAGTTTTTCATCAATCATAAATCTGGTTATAGCTTGCCCACATAATCCTGCATTTTTTGGGTATAATGTTAGCCAAATGGCAATTTGCATCATATAATTGGGTTTGAATATGCATTGCAGAGTAACGCAAGCATGTCTTAAAAGTATTGGACATTATCGACCCATGTATGTCTTCCCAAAATACAATGATGCCAACTGAATATCAGCTAGAGGACATACTGGCACACATTTCCTGTCCTCGCATCATTACACTCATGGGTGCCCAATTACTGAGTTACTGTTGGCACCCTGAGCGAGGCACAATAGACGTGTGTTTTATATATTTTAATATATTTTTTACTATTTCAGTCATAACAGTTTCTTGGAGTAGGTGAGAAACCAAATAATGTTGGTCGCCAGGTTCATCCATAGCCTCACCAGTCCATACCAATATAGCAAAACCTGGTGCTACATCTGGAGCACCTGGAGCATTTCTATTGTGCTCTGGTGTATACACGTAAATAGGGACACTAGCTTCAGGGTCAGTTTCATCCTGCCCTGGTACTCCCGAGTCTTGCTATAGGGAGACTTCATCCAGACCTATGCAAGGCACTGGTGAATGAGATTCTCATTCTTCATAGGCACCATACTCAGTGTATGGAAACTCCCTCTGAGTCTGCCTTAGAATCTCATGGGTCTAAGAACCCTTAATTGTTTAGAGTTTTGAGCATTTTATCTTGCTCTAAGGACTTCATCCAGACCGATGTAAAGCACTGGTGAATGAGATTCTCATTTTTTTATAGGCACCATATTCAATGCATGGAAACTCCTACGGAGCCTGCCTTAGAATCTCATGGGTCTTTAGAACCCTTGACTGATTAGAGTTTGCAGCATTTTATCTTGCTCTAGGGATCTCATCCAGACCTAACCAAGGTACTGGAGAATCAGAATCCCATTTTCATAGGCACCATACTCAGCGTATGGAAACTCCTTTGGAGCTGGCCTTACAGGAAGACATACATGGGTCTTAGAACCCTTGACTAAGTCAAGTGTGGAGCATTTTCTCAATTTCCAGCCTTCCCCACATTCTTGTCCTCCCTTGGAGGAGAGTTACTTTCTTTACTGTTTTGTATTTGTGCATAAATCATATATGTTTAAAATTGTAATCTGACAGGCACATTCTGCTTGCAGAATATTTGTATTAACCTTAGTATCACACAGGGTTATATACATTTCCATAAAGGAAAACTGCATCTGGTAACATATACTCAGAGCATTTTTATTTTACAATTAGTGGGTATTTGGAGCAGGCATTTAGTGCAGCCGTTATCTCCAAACCCGATCTAAATAGCGGTAAATAGCGGGAACCGGCTTTTAAAGCAGCCTTATCACCCGATCCGATCTAAATCTGAAACTGCAGTTCCAGCGCGTTCCATTCAATTACCGCAGTTTAAAAATACTTATACTCTAGCTGGCTCCGTATTTCAAGCCAGATTTACAGAGTTTTTAATTTTTTTCCAAAATACATGAACTCTCTAGCTGGCTCTGCAGACTTACAGAGTTTAAAAACACTCGCAAGAAAGTTCAACAGTAACTTACCTGCGGGTTAAACTTACCGCTGGTGGGAGCTGCGCTCTACACCCTGTCAGTGCCACATGCATCGACGTAATGCCGAGCATGCACCTGGCGGGGTCTTCTTCACGTAGTCAATCACGTGACTCCGAAGTAAAATTAGCTGATTATTCCATTCTCTTTTAATTTTTTGGTTTCTTTTCTCTCCCTCTCTATTATTTTCTATCTATATAAAAATATATAGAAGTACAATTATTATACAATTGATAATATAGACAATATTGATAATGTATGACTACTTCAAACAAAATGTTTTTTATTATGTATTTACTTCTAATTTAAAAAAATAAATAAAAATTGCCCTGTATTTGACTCCATCCACCTTCCCATCAACTCTGACCAGCTTCCCTGTCCCTGCTGAAGAAAAGCATCCCCACAGCATGATGCTGCCACCACCATGTTTCACAGTGGGGATGGTGTGTCCAGGGTGATGTACAGTGTTAGTTTTCCGCCACACATAACGTTTTGCATTTAGGCCAAAAACTTCCATTTTGGTCTCATCAGACTAGAGCACCTTCCTCCACATGTTTGCTGTGTCCCCCACATGGCTTGTGGCAAACTACAAACAGGACTTCTTATGGCTTTGGTTCAACAATGGCTTTCTTCCTGCCACTCTTCCATAAAGGCCCGATTTGTGGAGTGCACGACTAATAGTTGTCCTGTGGACAGATTCTACCACCTGAGCTGTGGATCTCTGCAGCTTCTCCAGAGTTACCATGGGACTCTTGGCTGCTTCTCCGATCAATGCTCTCCTTGCCCGGCCTGTCAGTTTAGGTGGATGGCCATGTCTTGGTAGGTTTGCAGTTGTGCCATACTCTTTCCATTTTCAGATGATGGATTGAACAGTGCTCCATGAGATGTTCAAAGCTTGGGATTTTTTTTATAACCTAACCCTTCTTTAAACTTCTCCACAACTTTATCCCTGACCTGTCTGGTGTGTTCCTTTGGCTTCATGATGCTGTTTGTTCACTAATGTTCTCGAACAAACCTCTGAGGCCTTCACAGAACAGCTGAATTTATACTGAGATTAGATTACACATGTAGACTCTATTTACTAATTAGGTGACTTCTGAAGGCAATTGGTTGTACTGGATTTTATTTAGGGGTATCAGAGTAAAGGGGGCTGAATAATTTTGCACCCCACACTTTTTTTATTTGTAAAAACATTTGGAAACCATGTATCATTTTCCTTCCACTTCACAATTATGCGCCATTTTGTGTTGGTCTATCACATAAAATCCCAATAAAATACATTTACGATTGTGGTTGTAACGTGACAAAATGTGGAAAAATTCAAGGGGTATGAAAACCTTTGCAAGCCACTGTATATAACTGCAACATGGTTCCCCAACTTGAAATATCATTCATTGTAGAAGCTACAAGGGGAACATTTATTGTTGAACACGTTTGGTTAAGTTATTCTTATATTGAAGAGGGCTGATATTTTCAGTGCAGTGATATTTGGGATAAATAGGTTTAATGTTGGTGATAAGAATGGCTATCAGAATCTTGTTGAATGAAGGTGCTCGGTGGTTAATAATGATTCATGAATGGAAAGTCTTCAATTGTAACTTTTCCACCAACTCCCCTGCAGCAAGACTACAAGGTTTACAGTGGCATGTAAAAATGAGCAAAAGATGATACTTTGTAATAAAAGAAATAACTCATAAAATTCATAAAACCCTAGAGAAAAGATCCTTTGGAGAAATAGCTCAGATAAAGGAGAGTTTCTAAAGGAAAGGATGACAAACATACTATTGTTAACTGGATTGATACATTTCTACTTCCTCAGCCCCTTGTGAGATTTTTAATATGTACTCATCAATATTGTTGAGATCAGACAATAGAACATTAATCCTCTCTGAAACTTCTGGCTGTCATATGCTTCATGAAACTTCAACTATATCTTCCCAGCAATAGCTACAGGTCTTATACATTCAATGGAAAGTAAAATTTCATTTTCACTACTCTGATACGTCTTAAAGGTAGGGTTTGAACGTAGATTGGGTGTAGAATAAAATCTTCATTATGCTATACCAACAGTCATTTCCATGACTGAAGAAGGGTCTCGACCCGAAACATCGCCTATCTCCTTCGCTCCTTAGATGCTGCTGCACCCTCTGAGTTTCTCCAGCTTTTTGTGTAACCCCCAGTCATTTCCATGATATGTAGGACATGATAGGAGTGAGTATTGACCATTACTCTCAGTCACAAATTCCTTCATCCCAACATAACAGTCCCTTGATAATATTTCCTTAAACCTCATTTCACCTAGTTTCTGTGCAAAATTGAAAGCCAAATGCCTTCCACAAACACTGTCGATGCCGGTGCATTGATAAAGGGCAACAACTAGATTTTTCTTCAAGTAGCATCTTGAGAGTGAGTGGGGACAACAGCTTCCATATACCAGTCTGGGTCAATTTTAGGTGCCATATGGAGAATCTGGAAGAAATATTACAGGGCACCAATTCACCCTTTGGTAACCAGAAATCCCATTAGCTATGTAGCAGAAAACAGGCCAAGAATAACATTCCTATTTTTTTGGCAGTAGCATTTACGCATTTGAGATGAGCTAATAAATCACTGACATAAATTGTTGGTAAATTGGTAAATTGGTAATTGTTGGTAAAAGAGATTTCCCATTCCTCACTGACACTAAAGGATGCAAACAAAGTTATCATTTATTATCATACATTGTTACTTTTTTTACTTTACAAAGTTTATTTTAGAAGCAAGTGACCTTATTTGTTCTTTTTTTCCCCAAACCAGGTTTCTAATGAACAATTCACGAAGGGCCGGATCCTGGTGATCCACCATTGCAGCCTTTGGTCTCTATATTCCCATTTTTACCTTCTCCAGATGGTGAGGGCCTACATTGCCCAAGAATTCCCAGACTCCAGCAGAATAATGTCATTCATTGAAGTAAGTCACTGATATAATTCAGAAAAAAATTGTAAGTTGAAAATCTGAATAATCATACAACCACAGAATCATAGAAATGCATTGCACATAAATGGGCCCTTACAGCCCACCTTGTCCTTCCAACCATGGTGTCCATCTACATTGGGCCTGTGTAACCATCTCTGACCTTCCTATACACATTATTGTTCAAATGTCTTTGCGGACTGTAATTATATCTGCCTCCACCACCTCCTCTGGCAGCTCGTTCACCACACTTTGCATGAAAGACCACCACTAAGATCTCCTTTAAATTTCTTCTCTGTGACCTTAAACCCGTGTCCTTTTGTTTTAGACTCCCCTATACCATGAAAAGGATTTGACTTGCGACCCTCATAATTTCATAAACTTCTATATGGTATGTGGAAAATAAAATAAAGGTAATTAAAACCACTTGCTAACAATTGAAAGCAATAAACTAAAACAGTGTTTTGAAGTAGCTTACCCATCTTTTAACCAAGCACCAGTGCTTCAGATGTGATTGAAATTAATGAGATTGTGCACCGGATGTAATCTGGAGTAGTATCTGAGTGGTGACTCCTCAGGATAATGCTGAGGAATTCTTCCGTGCCTGAGCTATGCCGTTGGACTCCTGAGTGACTGATAGTGCGTGAATGGACATCACTGATCAATGTCCACTTAAACTACAAAATGCTACAGGTCCCTTCAAGAGGGATTAATTGTCAAATGTATGGAACAATGACATTTTTACTTGAACACTAGGAAAGTGCAACACGTTATAATATTATTCCTTTTTCGTCCTGTCTCTCATGATACACTTAAATATTTACATACAATTTATTTTACTCTGTTATATTACTACAAGGTAGTTTCTACTTTTTGCTGTAACTGTTGTTAGTGATTCAAGGCCCATGGAGGTGTTTCCCATTGCTGCACCTCCCATTCTCCACACCCAGAAATCAACTCATCAACTCAAGTGCAGCAGGTGAGAACAGAACATCAGATGGGATGTATCGGCTCCCGTGAACTAGCACTTGCTGCACAAGAAGACACTTCAAAGAGCATAATTGTGCATCACGTGCCATGCACTTAAATTTGGAGCCCTTTTCATAACTGCATCTGTGCAGACTTAAATGGAGTGCAGAATCTTTGTTCCTGTGGGCTTATTACTTCCATACTTTGTATTCTTGTGCCAACATGTACTTCATCGTAATTTATTTCTGTTCTTGGATTCGACAGTGGTGTCATCAGCCAAAGCTGAGGAGATTTCCACAATACTCAGGGTTCGTTCATCTAGAGTCACATTGAGTTGCTCATGGGAAGAAATTCACATTGTGATTCATTTAGTTCTTGTTTGAAATACTGCTTGAAAAGCTCTTTTGCTATTTATCAGAATTAATTTTATTTTCATCCTATTAAACTTAGCTTCCCTCTCTTCAAAAATTAATTTCTTTGTTCTCTTTCCAGTTGTTTTATTCTTCTGTTCTTTTATTCTTTTGTTCTGATTGCCACTTCCAAGTTCTACTGAACTCCACTTGGCCAAATTTCAATGTAAACCATAACATTAGCTAATCCTTTTGCTCCCCAAAATGTCTTACTCACACTCCATTATATTAATAGCAGCAATTTGCATTGACAGTTTGAAGCCAGTCAGGTGGAATTTTACCCGCAAATGAGATTCTGAACACCTTTTCTTCAGAGATATAGCGAGGAAACAGGCCCTTCGGCCCATTGAGTCCACGCCGAGCAACGATCCCTGTACACTACCACTACCCTACACGCTAGGACAGTTTACAGTTTTTACCAAAGCCAATTAACTTACGGACCTGTAAGTCTTTGGTGTGTGGGGGGGAACCAGAGCACCCAGTGAAAACCCACATGGGCACGGGAAGAACGCACAGACTCCATACAGACAGCACCCATTGTCAGATTCGAGCATGGGTCTCTGGCACTGTAAGGAAGCAACTCTGCAGCTACACCACCATGCCGCCCCTCTGACTTTCGATATATATTTTGATATTACAGCAGTAGTTGCTAATTGGGATCCCGGTTTAATATTTTTACCTTCCTTAGCTCTAAAAGCAACTTTACTGCTTCTGGCTTAAAATAATTTATCTCGGCACAAACCAAAGAAAGCAAATTGGAACCCTACACCGAACACTGCATTTATCCACTGAGCCATCAGGGAAGCTGGGAGTTCATTTCTATGCTCGCTGGATTCAGCTGAAGAATAAAATCTGTTCCGTTCAATCCCCAACCAATTTGCCATTGATTTATCTCATGTAAACAAAGAAAAGAAGGTTAAATAGAAAACTGGCAAAAGGCACAGAATTGATTCATTGAATTCGATTTTTCTTGCGAAAGAACCTCCATTGGATTTTTTAGCTGTCATTGCTGTAACTTTGTCTAGAGGAGCTGAGGATTCAATCTAATCTGTCTCCGGCTGAGGCTGGGATTACCTACTATCTAGTGAGACTGTCAATGCAGACAATTGCTAATACATTCTGCATAGCCTTCATCTTGTCCATTACAAGTGTGACAATGCATTTTAATTTCTAATGTATGTAAGGCTCAGAAGCACTATCCATCTCCCCGAAAAGCTCTTCTTGTGGCTTGCAATGAAGCTTTCTCAGTGTCTACGATTTATGCATTGATTGGTGCTGTTTTCTGAAAGCTAATTCTACCGTTGCATCTCAAGAGATCAAAAGTGACAGCCACTATGTTTTATATTTCTCTCCGCCTTTTCAGGTTTGTCAGTGAATGACAGACCAGACTGTTTACAAGCTTTCACCAGTTCCATGTCTACAGGAATTGTACTACACCAAGAATCAGGCTGCCAATTGATTTGTTTGTCCTTTTCTATCTACAGGGAATGCACTTTATCGGAACTTTGGGAACTGCCTAAAGATCCAACTATATAGTTCAATAGATACAGTTTAGTTTATTCTCACATGGACCGAGGTACAGTGAAAGTAAGACGTTGATGAGGCCGTATTTAGAGTATTGTGTTCAGTCCTGGGCACCATGTTGTAGGAAAGATGTCGTGAATTTGGAAAGGGTGCAGAGAAGATGTACGAGGATGTTGCCAGGACTCGAAGGTCTGAGCTATGGGGAGAGGTTGAGTAGGCTGGGATTCTATTCCCTCGAAGCACAGGAGGATGAGGGGTGAACTGAAAATCATAAGAGAAATAGATTGGGTGGATGCGCAGAGTCTCTTGCCCAGAGTGTGGGGAATCAAGAGACAGAGGGCATATGTTTAAGGTGAAGGTGGCAACATTTTATAGGAGTCTGAGGGATAACCTTTTCACACAAATGGTGGTTGGCGTATGGAGCGAGCTGCCGGAGGAGGTAGTTGAGACATATGGGCCAAATGCAGGTAATTGGGACTAGTGTAGATGGGACATGTTGGTCGGTGTGGGCAAGTTGGACTGAAGGACCTGTTTTCTCACTATGACTCTATAAAACATCTTGTTGTGTGCTAACCAGTCAGCAGAAAGACAATACATGTTTTTGGAGCAATGTTGTTAGACATTTGATGCCTATCAGTGATGTCATCGATTGACAGTAAGATATTACTGCAGAATTGTTCGGCATTTTTGTGCTAGGCAACTTGCGTGATGTGGGAAATATTTAAGCACATATGCAATAGATAATAGACAATAGACAATAGGTGCAGGAGTAGGCCATTCGGCCCTTCGAGCCAGCACCGCCATTCAATGTGATCATGGCTGATCATCCCCAGTCGATACCCTGTTCCTGCCTTCTCCCCATATCCCCTGACTGCGCTATTTTTTAGAGCCCTATCTAGCTCTCTCTTGAAAGCATCCAGAGAACCTGCCTCCACTTCCCTCTGAGGCAGAGAATTCCACACTCACCACTCTGTGAGAAAAAGTGTTTCCTCATCTCTGTTCTAAATGGCTTACTCCTTATTCTTAAACTGTGGCCCCTGGTTCTGGACTCCCCCAACATCAGGAACATGTTTCCTGCCTCTAGTGTGTGCAAGCCCTTAACAATCATATATCTTTCAATGAGATCCCCTCTCATCCTTCTAAACTCCAGAGTGTACAAGCCCAGCTGCTCCATTCTCTCAGCATATGACAGTCCCGCAGTGCTGGACTTACCTATAAGCTAAATAAGCTATAGCTTAGGGCCACACACCCTCGGGGGCCTCATTTTTTGAAATATATTTTTATTTTATCATTTTTTACCCAAATGTTTTTAGAGAAGGGCCTCAAATTTCATTCAGCTTAGGGCCTCAGCAGGTGAAAGTCCGGCCCTGCTGTCCCGCCATCCCCGGAATATACCTTGTAAACCTACGCTGCACTCCCTCAATAGCAAGAATGTCCTTTCTCAAATTAGGGGACCAAAACTGCACACAATTCTCCAGGTGTGGTCTCACTAGCGCTTGTACAACTGCAGAACGACCTCTTTGCTCCTATATTCGATTCCTCTTGTTATAAAGGCCAACATGCCTTTTGCTTTCTTTACTGCCGGCTGTACCTGCATGCTTACTTTCATAGACTGACGAACAAGGACCCTCAGATCCCGTTGCAATTCCCCGTTTCCCAACTTGACGCCATTTAGATAGTAATCTGCCTTCCTGTTTTTGCTACCAAAGTGGATAACCTCACATTTATCTGTACTAAACTGCATCTGCCATGCATCTGCCCCATCCCCAACCTGTCCAAGTCACCCTGCATTCTCATAGCATCCTCCTCACAGTTCACACTGCCACCCAGCTTTGTTTGCTAATGCAGAACTCATACTGAGTTTTATCAATTCGCTATTTTCACAGGAACCAATAGCTGTAGGAGGGCAGAATGGGAGGTTAGTGTTATCCATTGAAGTCTGCAGCCCAAGGCTGAAATGTGAGGATGGGTGAATATTCAGAGGTTTACCTCTGGGTTTCAGGGAGTCGTTAGGCATAATGTGCTCAGCAAATCTAAATGCATGAAAGGGACAGATTGCATATGGTGTGTGAAGGGGGTAGGCTCCCTGAGTTATATCTATTCCAGATGCAAATAATCCGCCCTTCACTTAGCAATAAACAAAAGGCTGGAGGAACTCAATGTGTAAGGCAACAATTGTGGAATCTGAATAAGGGTCCTGACCCAAAACATTGTCTGACAGACGATATTTTGGGTCAGGACCCTTCTTCAGACTGATGGAGTGGGGAGGAAGGGGCAAGGCCAGCAACGCACTAGGTGGATGCAGATGGGAGGGACAATTGGCAGGTGGATGTAGTAAGTGACAAAGACTTGAGGTGAAAAGGAGACAAAAGGGTATCAGATCAGGAGATATTAGGAGGAGTGAAATGTAAATCTGGTGGGAAGGATATGGGTGGATGGGGAAAGCAGGCAAATAAATGTGGGACTCAGAGATGGGAGATGAGTGTGCAGAGGAGGGGAATGGAGCAGGGTGACTAGGTTGGTGGGAGATGGTGAGATGAATGTGTGTGCACTGGTCGGTCTAGTCCTTTCTCCTCCTCTGGAAATCTCCCATCACCAAAGTCACCTTGTTCCTTTCTCCTTCTCTGGATGCTCATCTTCCATCTGCAAATCCCTCATTTCCCTCTCTTTCCTCTTCCACCCACATCTTTCCACTTCACATTTCACTCTTTTTTCTCCATCTGACACCTTTTTGTCCCCATTTCACCACAATCAACTCCTCCAATCATCTGAAGAAGGGTCTCAACCCGAAATATCACCCATCCCTTCTCTCCAGAGATGCTGCCTGTCCCGCTGAGTTAATCCAGCTTTTTGTGTCTATCTTGGGTTTAAACCAGCATCTGCGGTTCCTTCTTACACACTCCCATCACTTCCCTCTACCGACATCCATTGCCAGCATCTGTAGTTACTTAATACTTGTGTCTTTACTTCAGAATGTCTTCTTCAACAAAATATACTAATTGCTTGATCGGAATACTGGATATTAATCCACTGATATGTTTTCCATGTCCTGAAAGGAGGACATCTTGCAACAAGGAGAGTGAAATATGTATCTTAGACAAAAACTGGAAGCAAGATGGAAGCTCCATTCTCTGAATGTTGGTATTGGTATTGGTTTATTAATTCCATGTATGCTATGATACAGTGAAAAGCTTTGTTTAGCGTGCTCTGCAGCCAAGTCATAACATGCATTAGTTCATCAGGTAGTGCAGATGGAAAAATGAAAGTGTCCAGAATATTGTGTTGCAGAAACTGTAGATAGAAAAAGGGCCAAAAGCTGCAACAAGGTGGACTGGAAGATTGGAAATACACCCTTAGCACTATTACACTATTCAAAAGTCTGATAAGTGGAGGGAAGAAACTACTGGTTCATGTTTCCGAACTTTTGCATCTTCTGCCTGTCGGGAGAGGGGACAAGAGAGGATGACCAGGGTGTTAGTGGTTCTTGATTATGTTGGCTGGTTCCCCAAAAGCAATGTGAAGTGCAGATGGATTTGAAGGTGGTGGGGCTAGGGGAGGGGAGTGGAGGCTGGTTTATGTCATGGCTTGAGTTGTGATCTCAACTATCTGTAGTTTCTAGTGATTTTGGGCAGTGCAGTGGCCATACTGAGCTGGGATCCATCCGGATCTGTCGTATTCCGTGGATCCACATTCAGGAAGGCTGATTTAACATCTGCGATGATGACCAAGAGTACAGGAGCATCCCGGGCTGTCAGGACGGGTGACATTATTCCACTGACCTTCTCTTCAAAACAAGCACAGAATGCAAAATCTGACAAGCTTAATGTTTATAAATAACTCTCTGGTGAGAGATGTGTTATTGCTTATGATATTTGTTCAGAATTTAATGGGGAACGTTAACTGACATTTTAAATGGTTACGACATGCAAAGATGTCCTGGGCTTGCTGAGAGTCATTACGGAGAGGAAGGTGCCTGCTACGTGTGATAATTCATGAGGATAATTAAAAAGTGATATGAGCATTATCAATGCTGATAATGACTTTCCTGCTGCTCACTGGGAAGGATTTTTTGAGACAACTTGCTTTGAACAGCTACTTTGGGAATGTCGGGATCTCAGCAGGAAGTTGGAGTGGAGCAAAAAGCTCTGGGTTTTACTTGTTAAAGAAGGAACTGCAGATGCTGGAGAATCGAGGGTTACACAAAAAGCTGGAGAAACTCAGCGGGTGCAGCAGCATCTAAGGAGCGAAGGAAATAGGCGACGTTTCGGGTCGAGACCCTTCTTCAGACTGAAGAAGGGTCTCGACCCGAAACGTCGCCTATCTCCTTCGCTCCTTAGATGCTGCTGCACCCGCTGAGTTTCTCCAGCTTTTTGTGTTACCCTGGGTTTTACTTGGTGCATTCACACCCTCGCAGTGTACACACTTTAGTTATTTGTTTGTTCGCTGATCATTAGTGGAGTTGGGGTGACAAGTCAGACCATTGCCTTCTCCTTGTGCATACAGTTGCTCATTAGGTTTCTCCCATTAATTCAATGAGATACTGGAGAATAGCATGTTAGTCAAACCACCAACAAAGGGATGTTATTTACCAAAGAACTTGCATTTATCTATGTGTAAGAAGAAACTGCAGATGCTGGTTTAACACAAAGATACGCACAAACAGCTGGAGTAACTCAGCGGGACAGGCAGCATCTCCGGAGAGAAGGAATGGGTGATGTTTCAGGTCAATACCCTTCTTCAGATTCCAATCTGAAGAAGGGTCGTGAACCCGACACGTCACCCATTCCTTCTCTGCAGGGATGCTTCCTGTCCGCTGAGTTACTCCAGCTTTTTGTGTCTAGTTTGCATTTCTCTATTATGTAAAAACAGGGAACTGCAGATGCAGGTTTACAAAAAAAAGACACAGTTACCCCAGCACTTTGTGTCTTTTTGTCTACCATCACCTAAATCTACAACCTCTCCTCACAAATGCAGGATCTCTGGAAAATTTTACACTCACCTTTGTTGACATACTCACATAGAGCATATCAGTCGCTGGTATTCTTAAATGCGATTCTTAAAATGGTACCAGCCAATATTACATAGGTTACAGTTCTACGGTAATGCTGAAGAAAAATACAAGAAATCACACCCAAAATAATTGATCTGTCTCTGTATATTTTACAAAAGAACTAAGTTCTCCAGTTGTTAGATGTGATGAAGTGCCATTCTTCTTCTACTTGCACATGGCATGTACAGCCTAAAGTTGCAGGACAACTTGTTCTATTTGATCTTATTTAATTGTGCACGCCAGGTTGATTGCATTCATTGAAACGGGGCGGACCACTTGAAGGTTGCAATCTCCCACCCCAAGTGCCATTCTAAATCTAGTCCTTTGCCTATTCCTCTAAATGAGATGTTTTTTTTCCAACATCATCAGTTTCCTGTTAGCCAGTCGGTCATCCACTCACACAGGTACGCCACATCATAAAGTTTGATTTTCGATAATAATCCTCATGTCAAGTCGAGTTTATTGTCATTTCCACAAGTACGCTGTGATACAGCAACAATGAAAATCTTGCCTGCAGCAGCATCACAGGCACATACTCAAACAACAGACAAAAATATAAATTAGGCATGAGTTTCATATCAATTTTGCAAGCAAGCAAAAGGAAATAGGACTTCAAACAACAATAACATTAGCGCAAGTACACAATCTATGGTCGAGCAAGATGTGGTCCAAGGTCTTCCATTGCAAAGTTAAGATTCGGATTGTGTGCGGGTCAATTCAAGTTCCTGGTAGCTGTAGGAAAGGGACAACGTTTTTACCCAAAGGGTGGTGGATATATGGAACGAGCAGCCGGAGGAAGTAATTAATGCAGGTACCAACACAACAGTAAAAATACATTTGGACAGGTACATGGATAAGAGTGGTTTAGAAGGATATGAGACAAATGCAGGCAAATGGGGCATGTTAGTCGGCGGGCACAAGTTGGGCCGAAGGGCCTATTTCACATTGTATGACTCTATGACTATGACTCAAAGAGATTATGTCAAACAGGAGTGTATTGCATCCCCCTTCCCCCGTTCCTCTCCATTCCATGCCACAGAAGATATGGTGGCACAACGGCGCAGTGGTAGAGTTGCTGCCTTACAGCAAATGCAGCGTCGGAGACCCGGGTTTGATCCCGACCACGGGTGCTGTCTGTACGGAGTTTGTACATTCTCCCCGTAACCTGCGTGGGTTTTCTCCGAGATCTTCGGTTTCCACCCACACTCCAAAGGCGTACAGTTTTGTAGGTCAATTGGCTTGGTAAATGTAAGAATTTCCCTCGTGGGTGTAGGATAGTGTTAATATGCGGGGATCAGGGATCGGCACTGACCCGGTGGGCTGAAGGGCCTGTTTCCATTCTGTATCTCTAAACTAAACTAAACTAACAAGTACAATTATAATGAACTGGGCTAGCTGGAACATATATTATGGTCAACTGAGGCACCTTGCAGATATTGCACCCACTACAGCACCTTTCCCACCTTCTCTATGCTTCTTTCAAATTAGTACCACGATTTTACATGGAAGAGTGCAACACAGGAACAATACCTTCAGCCCACATTTTGCCGAACATGATGCCAAGTTAAACTGATCTCAGTTACCTACATATGGTCCATATCTCTCCATTCCTTGCATATTGATGTAGTTATATAATAGACTCTTAAACACCACTTTTGTCTCCTCCTCTACCACCATCTATGGCAGTACATTCCAAGCACCAGCCAGGCTCTGTGAAAATAGTTTGCTCTGCACATCTCTTTTAAACATTGCCCCTTTCACCATAAAGTGATGCCCTCTAGCCTTTGATATTTCCACCCTGGGGAAATTTAAAGCATGCTTTGGAAATGAAACGTCATGATTCTGAATAAAGGTCCCAGCCCAAACCATAGTCTGTTCATTTACCACAGATTTTCTCTCCACAGATGCTGCCTGACCCATTGAGTTCCTCCAGCAGTTTGTTTTATGCTTTGGAAATATCAGGTTCAATGAGTACCGACTGGTAACAAACAGCCTGAAGCCATTGACTCTTGACATCAAAGTGAGAGGCTCGTGCCCTGCGGCATGCTTAGAGATCTTGGCATCAACAAACTTTAAATATAAGGAAGGGACTTCTGCCCAGAGGCAACCAACAAAATCTCCCAACTAGAAATCCAAGCTATAAATAATATTCTTGTCCAACTTGAATGTTTTACTATTATACTGCTCTCCGTACAGAAGTAAGTATTCCTACAACCTCTTAATAAATTAGGCAGCAGTAAAATATTCCAAATGCTGGAAATCTGAAATAAAAATTTTAAAAGTTGGAAACACTCAGCTGGTCAGGCAGCATCTGTGGAGAGACAAACAGAATGAATGTTTCAGAAGTGGGAACAGGTAGAGGTAAAATAAGTGTTATGGTGCAGAGAAACGGGGAAGGGGTGGAGAAAACAGAAGGGAAGGTTTGTGCCAGTGTACGGGGAGGAAAGAATGAATCGCTGTAATTGATGAGGTTAAAGAGGATAGTAAAGGCATGAGTGAAAAATAAGATAGAACGAACAATCAGAAATCATTTTAGAGAAAATGGCAGACATTTTTCAAGAAGGCTTTTTAGTTTAATTTAGTTTAAGTTTAGTTTAGAGATACTAGCGCGGAAAGGGGCCCTTCGGCCCACCGAGTCCACACCAACCATCGATCCCCGCACATTAACATTATCCTGCAAACACTAGGAACAATTTACATGTATACCAAGCCAATTAACCTATAAATCTGTCGTCTTTGGAGTGTGGGAGGAAACCGAAGATCTCTGAGAAAACTCACGCCGTCACGGGGAGAGTGTACAAACTCCGTACAGGCAGCACCCGAAGTCAGGATCGAACCTGGGCCCCTGGCGCTGTAAGGAAATAACTCTGCGCCACCGTGCCGCCCTTGTGGAAGAGAATTTGCTGTGAATTAAACAGAAAGAATATAGTGCTCATAAAATGTTCAGTTGTAAAGTTGTCGGCTTGGCTATGTTATCAAATAGTAAAATAACAAAATATGATCATCAACTGAATGATTTGTCACATGGTGTTATACACTATCATTTTGTTATTTTAACTGTGGAACCTGAATCCAAATCATGAACAAGGAAAATTAAATGATGGTCTCTTTATCATGATGAAGATCATGTCAATAGCCAGGTCAGAAACTTTGTTGTGCTGTTATGGAGTGAAGTTGAGAAATCCACAAATTTAGTTTGCTCTGATTTAATCTTCATTCTTTGATCTGAAGCTTCATAGTCATTCCCAGCACTATCTGCAGGCCGCTATTTTATCTGCATTTATGCTAAAATGGTGGACTCAGCTGGAGTAACTTAGAAGGTCAGGCAGCACATCTGGAGAAAATGGATGGGTGACGTTTTGGGTCAGAATCCTTCTTCAGACGGAAGAAGGATTGCGACCCAAAATGTCACTCATCATTTTTCTCCCGAGATGCTGCCTGCGCCTCTAAATTAATCCAGCACTGTGTCTATCTTCGGTAAAAAACAGCATCTACAGTTCCTTCCTACATACAATGATGGACATTTATCCAGTGGCAATGTCTTGGTTAGGAGTCCATTAGAATGTACTTGTCGGGGACTTGGGCTACCATGGCCTCAGTGGTACCGCTGGGTCAGAATAGTTTTGACAGGATGCTTTTCTGCAGAATAATAACATTTTGCAATGTACAGCTCGAATCAAGGCGGATTCTAATCCTGGATGGTGTGATTTAAATAAATCTAGTTTCTGCTGGACATTGTAAAACCTAAATGTTTGTAACACCCTGGCTTTATGCATAGCATAGCTCTGCCTTAATTGTGCACACAGGTTTGTTTGCACAATAGGATAGAGGGGGTTCCAATGAGGTTTCACCACATTAATTCCTGGGCTGGTAAGTTTGTCAAATGATGTGAGATTAAGCAGACTGAATCTATACACGAGTTTAGAATAAAAGATTATTTAATGAAATGTAAAAACAAATCTTTAGGTGATTGACAGAGTAGATGCAGAGTTGATTTTACATCTGAATGGAGGTCTAGAACCAAGTGTTGAAGAAGGAACTGCAGATGCTGGAAAATCAAAGGTACACAAAAATGCTGGAGAAACTCAGTGGGTGCAGCAGTATCTATGGAGCTTCTTCTTCTTTCATGTGGCGTGCACAGCCTAAAGTTGTTGGACAACTTGTTCTATTTGATTTCCGTTTGTGCACATCGAGTTGATTGCATTAGTCGAAACAGGGCGGACCACGTGAAGGTTGAAATCTCCCACCCCCATCAATGGAGCGAAGGAAATAGGCAACGTTTCGGGCTGAAACCCTTCTTCAGACTCTAGAAAAAAGTGTTGCTTCAAGGGGCTAAATGGTCAATTTCTTAAAATGCTTCATTTCTTAAATTCTTCTGTATTAACTGTGGCAAGAACAGGTAGGGCTGCCACCTAACAGTCGAGACCCAGATTTGATCCATAACCTCGGGTGCAGTCTATGTGCAATCTGCCCGTTCTCCCAGTGACCACTTGGGATTCCTCCGAATGCTCTGGTTTCCTCCTGCATCCCAAAGATATGCAGGATTTGGAGGTAAATTGTGCCTAGTGTGTGGGGGATGGATGCAAAGGTGAGATAACAAAGAATGAGTGTGTAGAAACAAAGAACTGCAGAAGCTGGTTAATACACAAAAGGACACAAAGTGCTGGAGTAACTCAGCAGGTCACGCAGCATCTCTGGAGTACATTGATAGATGACATTTCAGGTCAAGACCCTTCTTCTGACTGATTGGTCTGAATCAGCATGAGGAAGAGTCTCAACCACAAACGTCACCTATCCATGTTTTCCAGAGATGCTGGCTGACCTGTAGCACCAGGGTGAATGGGTGATCAGTGGTCAGCATGGACTCATTGGGCCAGAGCTTGTCTCTATGCTGTATCTCTAAACTAAACTAAATTATTTAAAACACAATTGATCTGAGCATTGCATTCTGATCTTTGCATGTTTTGGGAGATGCAACTTTGTTTGAATTGCTCTGGTTTTCCAGCAGGATCTGTTTTTCTCGTGTGCCTTTAGATTAAAAAATCATGCCTATTCTGACACTGAGGAGCTTCGGGAAAGGTTACAGGCGATCAGTAGACAACGCTATGCGATGGTAACACAGGGATTTGTACCACAACTGCTGTGGAGGTTTAAAACATGTTTTACTCCATTAGTTTCCTGATGCTTTTCAGTGTTCTCCAACCTATTCAATCTCAGGAGTAGCAAAGCCTTCAGTCCACTGCCCATTAGGCCAATTCCCAGATGGAAAGGTCGCCACTCTATCTACCACCAATTGTAACAAAATAGGATTTGGCCAACCCCAGCATCATTTTCTGCTGTGATTCTGTAGCATTCTGACTACTGAGCTGTGTGATTAACTGATACAACAAGCAGATTCTGAGCCTAACAGTCTGAACACATGCTTGTCATCCTTTTGCGAGGCAGAAAGTGTGGTGTATTTCATTCTCTGTGAACTTATGATTATTTATATGAAAGATGACAGATACCGTGGAATTAAATATTCCTACTCAAAGTACCCAGTGAGAGGCAGGCAAGCACAGATCAGAGAGGAAATGTTCTCAAGGGCATTTGTGGGCTTAACTTTGATTGATGGACCAGGCCATTTGAAACTGATCATGGACAGCACTCCACAACAATTCACATCTCTCTCTGACAGCTATTCTCTTAGATTGTCCCCTCTCTTAACTAAATCGTTGAATGAGTGCCACCAAACAGCAGGCTTGTGCCTCATAGGCAGATTTGACCCAGGGTTACCACAAACTAATTCTTACTCGGACTATTCAGCTACCATTGTAATCCTTCACTTCAGAATTTGGGTGAACTTTGCATATTAATCCTTCAAATATGCCAATCCAACAGTCTGAAGAAGGGCGACAGTTAGACACAAACTGCTGGAGTAACTCAACGGGACCGGCAGCATCTCCGGAGAGAAGGAATGGATGACGTTTGGGGTCGTGAGCCTCCCTCAGACTGATATCGGGGGAGTGGGTGATACAGAGATAAAATGTAGTCGGAGACAGTAAGACTGGTTGGAGAACTGGGAAGGGGGAGGGTATGGAGAGAAAGGGAGAGCAACGGTTACTTGAAGTTAGAGAAGTCAATGTTCATACAGCTGGGGTGTAAGCTGCCCAAGCGAAATATGAGGCGCTGTTCCTCCAATTTGTGCTGTGCCTCACTCTGACAATGGAGGAGGCCCAAGACAGAAAGGTCAGATTGGGACTGGGAAGGGGAGTTAAAGTGTTGAGCAACTGGGAGAGCAGCTAGGTTTAGGCGGACTGAGTGGAGGTGTTCAACTTGGTTTTGCCGATATACAGGAATCCACACCTGGAACAGCGGATACAGTAGATGAGGTTGGAGGAGGTGCAAGTGAACCTCTGCCTCACATGAAAAGTCTGAAGAAGGGTCTTGACCCAAGACGTCACCCATTCCTTCTATACAGAGATGCTGCCTGTCCCACTGAGTTACTCCAGCATTTTGTGTCTATTTTCGGTTTAAACCAGCATCTGCAGTTCTTTCTACACAGTTTAAACTGCAACTACATTTTGAAAAATGTATTTGATTTCACAACCTTGGAATTATGACAAATGCCAATGATATGGTAATAAAATAAGCATAAATGAGATGCATGCTCACTTTATATGTCACACATTTACATTTAGGTCCTTATTCAGAGAGCACAGAAGATCTGAATTTGATGCAATGCATCTATTTGAAACATAAGATCATCGAAGTCTCCTCAGAAGAGGAAAACCTTTGTCTCAGACAATGACGGTTTCTCAGACAACCTTTATCTCAGACACATTTGCAATCAGATCTGTACCACAGGATGAGAACTGGTCAATTCAAAATCATGCCTCGTTTGACTCTAAGATCATTAAAGTTCATCCACATGCTGATAACCATGAATCAGTTTTAGGCTGTTGAAAAGAGCATTAGCAGACTATCTTTTCTCAAGGACTTTGGTGAATCTATTGGCACTTTCGTAGAATTTGAATGCATGGAATGTAGTCGCTGATTCTGCAATGAACTATTGGGTACAAATCCCAATGTTATGGTAAAGGAACAAGAAATGCAGGAAAATTTCCACAGTTCACACAGCATCTGTGAAGGAATAAAATAATAATTTCCAGTTACATAGAAACATAGAAATTAGGTGCAGGAGTAGGCCATTTGGCCCTTCGAGCCTGCCCCGCCATTCAATATGATCATGGCTGATCATCCAACTCAGTATCCCGTACCTGCCTTCTCTCCATACCCTCTGATCCCCTTAGCCACAAGGGCCACATCTAACTCCCTCTTAAATATAGCCAATGAACTGGCCTCAACTACCTTCTGTGGCAGAGAGTTCCAGAGACCCACCACAGAGATCCAGAGATCTTTCCTGAGAATAAGAAAATGGTGAGGACAATGGGTTATAAGTAAGTGTAGATGCAGGGAATGAGGACAAGAGAGGAAAGATTTAAAGTTAAACTATGCCATGGTGTGAAAGACAGGAAGCATCAAATGACCAAAAGATATGATAGAAACATAGTAACATAGAAAATAGGTGCAGGAGTAGGCAATTCGGTTCATCGAGCCAACAATCTAGAGATCTGATGTGTAGGAAGATGCTGCTTTACACCGAAGATAGACACAAAAAGCTGAAGTAAATCTTTCCATGGAGAAAAGGAGTCAGGTGAGTTTTCGGGTCTGCAGACTGAGCGTCAGGGGAAAGGGAAATGAGAGATATAGACGGTGATGTAGAGAGATATAGAACAAATTAATGAAAGATATGCAAAAAAGAAAATGATAAATGAAACAGGCCATTGTTAGCTGTTTGTTAGGTGAGAACGAGTTACAGACAATGAGACTCAGCAAGACCACTTTGAAGCAACCTTCAAAAGAAGAAATCTGTCATTGTTATGTGACTCCAGACATGTCCCCTATGGTTAACCACAGCAAGTGGTTTGGATAATAAATGTAGATCTTGATAGCGACACCCAGATCTAAAATAAAATCTTAAAAAAGCTATTTGGGGAGAGAATGAATGTTGGGCATGTTTGAGATGTGGAGTAGGGCTTTGCAAAGGAAATATATCCTTCAAAATGATGAGAGGAGACTTGCTGGTGGCATCATGCTGGAGATGGCAAAATTATGTTTTTTGACATATGTTTGATTACAACCATGATTATTGCTCAGAAATAGTTATATCTGCTATCCAATTGCAAACACTTTTATTTTCAGCATACACATGCTGAATGAAATATTGTGTTCACTTTATTTACTTCTTCTTGTATTCCCCTCTATCACTTATACTTCTATTCACAGTATTCCCTTTGTAAGTTTTTCTCCACGGAATTCTTTCTGAACTTTCATCGTTATATTGTCCTATTATCAAAAAATGTCTTATTCTCTTCTGGGTTGTGTATGCCACTGTAGCATTCCTTAGCATATCTCTTTCTTATCGCCTCCCCCACCCCATCCCATGTTAGAGAACCAGAATGTCTTTATCGTCTCATGAAACATCATTTTCTGATTGTCATCCATTTAAAATTGTGACAACATAAATCTGAATTCCTCTGCAAAATGCAATGGCTGATTTGTTTATTGTAGTCCAAAACATTTTGTCAGATAACTTGTCATGTTGAAGAATAAGAGATACGTTAAGTATTGATTTCATGAAAGTCTTCAAGATGACAGTGCTGTTGTGTGCCATTGATGTGTCAGTAATGATATCTGGGTGGGTCCTCCAACATTATCAGCTAACGGCTGGATACACAGGGCCCCTTTGTTCTTATAATTGTAAAGCAAGTGCAGTTCATTGTAAATTATGGTTTAGGATTAGCTCCATTATCATCCGGCGAAACAGTGCTGTTATTTTGATACTTAACTGATAACTGATATCCATCTTCAAAGTGCTTCAAAGGAAAAATATCTTTATAATCAGAAAAGCTTTCTGCACTCTTCAGTTCCCCATTCTTCACCCTGCTACATGAGATGAGAAGAGATAGACGTCTGTAAACCCAGTTTGGTCTGAACTTCCAGACCATGGGGTCAGTTTTCAGCTCTTTGCTGTTCTACTCATGCTCAGAATTGGACAGGAAATAAAAAAGCTACGTATTTGTCCCACCCATTTACCGTTGTTCTACGGCTGCTAAGGTTCTACATGGTTATTATTCCTTTCAGCCAGAGCTTCTGCTTGGATAAGTGAAAGTCATCAACATATTCAATCCAGTGGCAAGTGGCATTATTATAGTGCTGGGGGGGTCCCTATTTCTGACCACCAGCATGAGTGGCATTAGTACTTGATCTGCCATTTTGGCACCTCTTTGAACAGCGATACAGAGTTGTTTGCATCTGCTGCGTGGTGCATTATGTAATGATAATGGAGGTCTAGCAAATCATCACCTGGACAGCAGGATGTGCAGGAGGTGGGGAATAAATAGTGAAATGCATGAATGGCTTTCACCATTAATGTGCCCAGCACCCACAGCTAAATAAATACACTTTTTTACCATGTAGAAACAAGGAATGGCAGATGCCAGTTTGCAAAAGAAGACACAAAGTGTTGGAGTAACTCAGCGGGTGAGGCAGCATCACTGGAGCACATGGATAGTTGACGTCTCGGGTCGAGATCCTTCTTCAGACTTCTTCAAAGCCTTTTACCCTTGTCAACATTACGTGAAATTAGGTGCCTCAATCCCCTTCAGTTAATGGAGATAGCAGTTATTTCATTTCTTTATTGATAGAAACCAAAATCTAGAGAGGATTAATATTCCAATAGTTTAATTATATTTGTTTATATTGAAATACCCCTGAAAGTAATGCCATCATTGATTACTGATTCTGGAACTGCTGCTAATTGCTTATCCAAATGATTACAACTCTGTATGTAGAAAGCTGAGTTTCCATTGAAACATTTTCAGATAGCCAGAGAGAATGGCCTTGAGAATACTGTGCACAAAATGGCTTGATGTCTGTCGAGTGCACCAAGGTATTTCCTGGAATATATTCCAATGGCTGTAGGTGGTAGTCTATGCTTTCAAAGCTAATCTCTGCATTCTTGGCAGCAGGGTGAGTTGAGAAAGAAAGACTTGTTCTCATTTTCTGCCAGGCTGGCATCTATGGAATCCCACTGCTTTGTCCCAGCTATTCAATCCATCTCTATCCATTATTGGGACAAAACCTGAATGCAAAATACTCTATAGGTCTAAATGTTGCAGAGAACTTGCTGCATGCAGACATGAACTGCTTAATTGTCCGTGGAAATGGTAAACATTCCAGCTTTGGATGTCACATTATGGAGTGGTTCACTGATGGAACATTTGAAGATGGTTAGGTCTTGGACATGAACCTGCAAAACCTCTACCATAGTATCCCGGTCATGAGGTGATTGACCTCCAAAACTCCCAACCATCATCCTTTGTCTAGTTGCAGGTGGCTCTCATTTTCACCAAGGCTCCTCAATGCTACATTAATATTGTGGTCAGCCACCATAGCCCTGGCCCTGGAATTCAGCTCTTTGGTCCATGGTTAGACTACGGCTATGAAAAGGTCTGGAACCTTTTTGTCATGATCGTACCCAAAAGGTATATTGGTAAGCTGATAATAGACACAAAAAGCTGGAATAACTCAGCGGAACAGGCAACATCTCTGGAGAGAAGGAATGGGTGATGTTTTGGGTCGAGACTCTTCTTCAGACTGATAGGTGGTATCAGTCACTCTCAATCCTGACGAATTGAACAAGAAGTAAGAAGTGGCACTTGTTGGCACTGCCAAAGATATCATGCATCACTTTGATTGATGGTAGGCTTATTAACTGGTAATTAGGGGTCTAGCAGCAGAATGGTTATTACTGGACCAAAAGCTAGAAGTCTGGAAGATTAATTCATGGCAGCTGTGGAAATTAATGAAGTGAAAATCTGAAATGTAACCACTAAACTACTGGATCATCATAAGAACCCTATCTGAAGGAGGAGCTTGCCTCAAATGTTGCATATAACCATATAACATATAACAATTACAGCACGGAAACAGGCCATCTCGGCCCTTCAAGTCCGTGCCGAACAACTTTTTTTCCCTTAGTCCCACCTGCCTGCACTCATACCATAACCCTCCATACTCTTCTCATCCATATGCCTATCCAATTTATTTTTAAATGATACCAACGAACCTGCCACCACCACTTCCACTGGAAGCTCATTCCACACCGCTACCACTCTCTGAGTAAAGAAGTTCCCCCTCATGTTACCCCTAAACCTCTGTCCCTTAATTCTAAAGTCATGTCCTCTTGTTTGAATCTTCCCTATTCTCAAAGGGAAAAGCTTGTCCACATCAACTCTGTCTATCCCTCTCATCATTTTAAAGACCTCTATCAAGTCCCCCCTTAACCTTCTGCGCTCCAGAGAATAAAGACCTAACTTATTCAACCTATCTCTGTAACTTAGCTGTTGAAACCCCGGCAACATTCTAGTAAATCTCCTCTGTACCCTCTCTATTTTGTTGACATCCTTCCTATAATTGGGCGACCAAAATTGTACACCATACTCCAGATTTGGTCTCACCAATGCCTTGTACAATTTTAACATTACATCCCAGCTTCTATACTCAATGCTCTGATTTATAAAGGCTAGCATACCAAAAGCTTTCTTTACCACCCTATCTATATGAGATTCCACCTTCAAGGAACTATGCACGGTTATTCCCAGATCCCTCTGTTCAACTGTATTCTTCAATTCCCTACCGTTTACAATGTACGTCCTATTTTGATTTGTCCTGCCAAGGTGTAGCACCTCACATTTATCAGCATTAAACTCCATCTGCCATCTTTCAGCCCATTTTTCCAACTGGCCTAAATCACTCTGTAGACTTTGGAAATCCTCTTCATTATCCACAACACCCCCTATCTTGGTATCATCTGCATACTTACAAATCCAATTTACCACCCCATCATCCAGATCATTGATGTACATGACAAACAACAAAGGACCCAACACAGATCCCTGAGGCACCCCACTAGTCACCTGCCTCCAACAGGTGCATATACATGTACCTCCAGAGACTCATCGAGTCACAAAGAGTCCTTCTGCCCAACTTGCCCATGTCGACCAAGGTGCCCCATTTACGCTAGTTCCTCATGCCTGTGTCTGGCCCATATCCCTCTAATCAGTTCCCATTAACGTACCTTTCCACCTGTCCAAGTGGTCCATTAGACAGGAACTTGTGTCCCATTCCAGTACTATTCCAGTATCTGCAGTTCCTTGTGTTTATAAAAACACACATAATTAAGTAATGTCTTTGCTTGCTTTGGTTTACATGTGAGTCTGGAACACTAACATGATTGACTTCATTAGATTTCTTTACAGCAGAGATAGTGCACAGAAGCAGGTCCTTCGGAGCAGTGAATCTGCCCCGACCAGTGATCACTCCATACACTAGCACTATCCTACACACTAGGGACAATTCACAATTTTTTTTTAACCTAAGTCAATTAACCTACAAATCTGTAGGTCTTTGGAGTGTGTGAGGAAACTGGAGCACCCAGAGAAAATCCATATAGTCACAGGGAGAACGTACAAACTCCGTACAGACAGCAGGTGTAGTCAGGATCAAACCGGGGTCTCTGATGCTGTAAGGCAGCAACTCAGCTGCTGAACTACTGTGCTGCCCCAGGCTTATGAGTCTCTTCATTTCAAGGGAGGTTAACCATGGACAACAGGTGTAATGAATATCAACATGTCACAAACAAATACAAATCACAAGACAGACACAAAAGGTTGGAGTAACTCAGCGGGACAGGCAGCATCTCTGTTGAGAAGGGATGGGAGACATTTTGGGTCGAGACCCTTCTTCCCGAAATGTCACCCATTCCCTTTCTCCAAAGATGCTGCCTGTCCTGCTGAGTTACTCCAGCCTTTGTGTTTATTTTGTGTACAAAACCATGAGAGGAATATTTTGGGTAGATGCACAGTCGCTTGCCAAGAGAGGAGGAATAGAGGACCAGAGGACATAGGTTCAAGGTGAAGGGGAAAAGATTTAATAGGAATCCGAGGGGTACTTTTTTCACACAGAGGGTAGTGGGTGGATGCAATAAGCTGCCAGAGGAGGTAGTTGAGGCTGGGACTATCCCGTTTAAGAAACAGTTAGACAGGTACATTGAAAGGACAGGTTTGGAGGGATATGGGCCAAGAGCAGGCAGGTGGGACTAGTGTAGCTGGGACATGTTGGCTTGTGAGGAGGATGTTGGGCCAAAGGGCCCATTTCCACACTGTATCACACTGTATCACTCTATGACTATCTTTGGTGTAATCCAGCATCTGCAGTTCCTTCCTACATAAATATAAAACACAGTTAGTCAGATGACCTCAGTCTGAATGTGAGGGATAAGATGATTAAACCACCATCATTGTGAGGGGCCGAGTGGTTGTAGCCACCGACCTTGTGATGGGCCGAGTAGTTGGAATCACCAAACTTGTGATTCGAACAAACTGTTACTGTCCTTCAGAGCTGTTGATAACAATGTAGAATAACAAGATGAGGTAAGGAATGTAGCTGACAACACAGAAGCTAGTCTTTAGGTCAAAGGCAATTAAGTAGGTTAGGGCAACAGCGACTGAGCATGCTTAATGAAATAAATGAATATTAACTTTACGCCCCTCATGACAAAGAACCTAATTTAAATGTACATGCGATGTATGATGTGGGAGAAGAGGGAATGATTGATGACACACGGAGGGAAGGGTTGGAAGATTGTGAACCTCGGTACCCTGATTGGAAAGGGCAGAAGGGGAGGCGTCCGATCAATAAAGACTGTATACTGAATTGTATAAAAATAGACGTTTTTCCTTTGCTCGGTGTGTCTCAGCTTGGAGAGGCACCCGATTCTGCAGACTCACAAATAAAGCATTTCTTGTTCCCACGATTTAGTCTCTGAGTAGTGATTGTGAGCACAAAACTATATCTCACATGAAGAAGGGTTTCGACCTGAAACCCGAAACGTCATCCATTCCTTCTCTCCAGAGATGCTGCCTGTCCCGCTGAGTTACTCCTGCATTTTGTGTCTATCTTCGGTGTAAACCAGCATCTGCAATTCCTTCCTACACATTTCGTCTGCGTGGAAGATGTGTGGAATTTCAGGACTAAGTTCCTCCTGAACTTTCATGGAGATACAAACTGAATCCATGTGGTCCTCTGGTCTTCACATGTGAACCTGGTTTTCACTTTAGGAATCAATGATTCACAAACAGTTTGGAGGCCAGAAAAAGCTGATCAGGTTAACGAATCTATGAAAATCAGGAAAACAAGTTCCCAACCCCAAATCCCACCTTTCCATTTTATCCCTGCTTTTTCCCCTTTCCCCTTTCCCCTATCCCATTCCACCCGTAACATTTTACTCCTTTCCTTTCTTTACCTGACACACCTTTTCCTCCTTTTCACCTCTTGCCTTTGTCACTTACTCCACCCCTCTGCTGATTAACCCACCACTCCTCACCTTCATTCACCTATTATTTGCCAGGCTTTGTCTCACCCCCACCCTGCTTTTCTAGTTTCTCCTCCCACTCCAATCAGTCTGATGAAGGGTCCAGATCCGAAACGGTGTATTTGTTAATTTCCCTCCACAGATGCTGCCTGACCCACTGAGTTCCTCCAGCACCTTGTTTTCTGCTCAAGATTCCAGCTCTACAGTTTCTTGTGTCTATACTTTTAATCAAGGGCTTCCACAGTATATGTCCCTCCCCTAGTTTCACCTATCGAAAGAGGGTCAATATTTCAGCTCCAGGCTCATACATTGCTAAAACATACCCGTATGGCACAATGGTGTATCGGTAGATGAGATGCACCATACAGCACCTGAGACCCAGGTTCGATCCCGACTATGGGTGCAGTCTGTATGGAGTTTTACATTCTCCCCATGACCTGCATGGGTTTCTCTGCAAGCTCTGGTGTCCCACCGCACCCCAAAAACGTTCAGATGTTTCGGCTAATTGGCTTGGTAAAATCGTAAATCGCCCCCAGTGTGTGTAGGACAGAGTGTTAGTGTGTGGGGATCGCTGGTTGGCACGGACTCGGCAGGCCAAAGAGCCTGTTTCTGCGCTGTATCTCTAAACTAAAAAAAATTAAACTACGACACATGTGATGGCTGAGTAAAATTAACCCAACCCTGGAGAAACTCGGTGAGCCAGGCGGCATCTCTGGTACTTTGTTTTTTGCTGTAAACACTCAGCAGGTCAGACAGCATCTGCGGGAGGAGAAACAGTTAATGTTTCTGGCCTGGGCCCCTTCATCAGGACTGAAAAAGAGAAAAATGAGTTAGTAATGGGTAGCAGAGAGGGTAGGGATGGGAGAGATGGATGGAACAAAGGAAATGTATTTGAAAGGGTGAGGATGGATGACCTTACGTGGCAGTTAAAAAGCAGTTAAAATCAGATTAAGCTTCTTTGTCTGTACAGTGTGTTACTAATGGTGAGGCTGTGGGACATGCCTAGCAGGCCTGCCTATACAGAAAAAAGGAAAGCATAATACTGTTGACAGGCTGAATTGGCCATTTCTGATACAAACAGAGAGAAAGAGTGATTTATCTAAAGTTGAGGAATTTGGTATTGAATCCTGCAGGCTGCAACGAGCCGGGTAGAGGATGATGCATTGTTCCTTCAGCTTGCATTGGGCCTCCTTGTAACGGTACAGGAGGCCACAAACAGAAATTCATAATTGTATAGCATGGTTTTCATGATCTAAAGAGTGCGTACCTAAAGGAAGAAGGTGAGTGAAAAGAAACTGAATTTTAAGCAGGAACTTAATATTTTCCAGACAATGGAAGCAGATGCAAGGAACCGCAGCATATGCAACGTGACTTAATGAAACGTCTGACTATAGGTTCACCAACGATTTTCTGGCTTTACAGCAAGACCCTTACGATACAATGTTGTACGATAGAACTTTATTTATCTCAGGGCAGAAACTGATCTGCAAACAGTCATAAAAAAAAACACGAAATACATGAAACATGAAATTAAAGTGATGAGTGGAAAGGATTGGGGACGTGCAAAGATTGGGGCGGGGGAGAAAAGTCAGTCTACCCCACGATAGAAGGAGGAGGAGTTGTACAGTTTGATAGACACAGGAAAGAAGGATCTCCTGTGACATTCTGTACTGCATCTTGGTGGAACCAGTCTGTTATTGAAGGTACTCCTCAAGTTGGCCAGTGTATCATGAAGGGGGTGAGTTGTATTGGCCAGGATGCTCCACAGTTTGAGGAGCATCCTCCCCTCCCAGACCACCTCCCATGAACTTCGCCCTCTGTATGGAACCAGCCTTCCTGATGAGTTTGTTAATCCTATTGGTGACCGCAGCCTGCGCCCTTGCAGTATTATCTATCCCCTTTGCTGGTCCAACAGAGGTCACATAATAATGATACGATACACCACCGACCCACTAATTATCCCCTTTCCATATGTCTAAAGCACCATGGAGTGCTAGGAACTTAAATAAAACAAATATTAAATGTAAATTGATTTTGCAGCGAAACTTGCATTTCTTGCATGAGCAGCCCAGGCGCCGGTTAGCGAGATGTCCTCGGACGTCCCGATGAGGGTTGATCAGCAGCTGCCCGAGGCACTATTCGCCTAGCAGGTTCACCCCACCAACCCGAGACTTGCCAAATCAGCCAAAATGGTGGTAGGGTGGGTGTGCCCGCTGTTTGGCATGGGCCTCCAAGAGGAGTTTAATCGTACCAGAACAGTCTTCCTAGGCTGCCGAGGGGCCACAAAGTCGGCCTCGGAACTCGACTATGGGAACAGAACCCTTACTGTAGAGGGCAAATTCGATCCGCTGATCCTGCTGATGAGGTTGAGGCACCATTTTTTCAGGCGGACTTCAGATAGGGGTTTCAAGTGCACTCTCGTAATATTGTCTTGATTAAAGGAGGCGCCGGACCACCAGTTGCTGGAAAATCAATCGTGGAGCTGTATTAACAAGTTGGGACATAGATCCATGACATCTTCTGGGGGGGGTGGTTATTACTATGGGAGCACTATATCAAGCTAATGAATACAGAAATCAAAAACCTATTTACCAGAATTATTTCAACAATTTACTTCAAAAGAGAAAAAAACAAGACTGTGGACAAGCCAAATGTTGTAAAGACTAATACGAATAATAAAAGGTGTGGTACTTTGAACTAAATATAGTTTAGAATTTGAACCATCAGAAGTATCCAGTGTTTCAGCATATATCGACTGTCCCATATCTGTTGCCAGAAAAGGTGGTGGAGTCAGATACAATTACTACAGTTAAGAGACATTCATACTGATACTTAAATAAGCAACACATAGAGAGATACAGTGTTAAAGAAGGAACTGCAGATGCTGGAAAATCGAGGGTTACACAAAAAGCTGGAGAAACTCAGCGGGTGCAGCAGCATCTAAGGAGCGAAGGAGATAGGCGACGTTTCGGGTCGAGACCCTTCTTCAGACTGGAGTTTGTGAAGAAGGGTCTCGACCCAAAACGTCGCCTATCTCCTTCGCTCCTTAGATGCTGCTGCACCCGCTGAGTTTCTCCAGCCTTTTGTGTACCCCACATAGAGAGATACAGTTTGAATGCAGGCAAATGGGATTAGCGCAGCTGGGCAAAAAGATTGGCTTGGATTGCCATTCATGTGCTTTGTGAGCTACAACTCTAGGAGCATTAATGAAGTTTGATGCAAGTGCTACCTTAAGGGTGGTGAATCTGTGGAATTAATTGCCACAGAAGCTGTGGAGGCCAAGTCAATTGATGTTTTTAAGGCAGAAATAGATAGATTCTTGATTAGTACGGGGTCAGTGGTTATGGGGAGAAGGCAGGAGAATGGGGATAGGAGGGAGAGGTAGATCAGCCATGATTGAATGTCAGAGTATACTTGATGGGCCGAATGACCTAATTCTGCTCCAATCAATTATGACCTTGTGATGTACCAATAGAAATAAAAATTCTGAGGACAAATGGTACAATGAAGTGCAAACAATCACCTTCCTTTGTACCATGGGCACCATTCACCGTGTTTGTGCCCCTCACGATGTTACACACCTCTATAGGCTTCCGAGAAAAAGTCCCAGCCGATCCAGTCTATTCTTATAGCTCAAGCCCTCCAGTCCCGTTAACATCCTTGTGATTTTTTTCTACGCCCTTTTCAGTTTAAAGATATCCTTTCTGAACATTAACCTTAAGGAAAATATGCATGGCAGTTCTTGAATTCATGATCTACAGCTTAAAGGTTAAAGATAAAGGTTCTGCAAGAAACAGGTATCATTGAACCAGTTGAATATTCTGATTGGGCTGCTCCAGTCATTCCTGCAGTGAAGACAGATGGCACTATTAAGATCTGTGGAGATTACAAGATAACAATTAACAGAGAAGCAAAGGAACACTACTTCTGATTGATGATTTGTTACCCGACTGAAAGGAGCACAGATTCTCACAATCTTTAAAATGTCATTTGTTAATCAGCAGATCAAGTTTTGTAAAGATTCAAAGAAGTATTGAGCACTTAATTTTTACCTTGTGCTGTTCCATTGTAATCACTTTAATTTGCTCTCGATATCTTCCAGAGGACAGAAATTAGTCTATTTCAAGATCTGCTAGGTGATATTTTGGTGTCTGAAAAATAAAGCTGAAACACAAGAAGAATTCAGAGGTTTACCCTCGTTCAATCAAAGGTTGCATGATTGAGGAAAGATAAGTATGGCTTTTCTGCTTCAGAAGCATTCGATCTTATCCAACTGAGGACAATGTTAATGCACTCATTCTGGATGTTTCCAGTCATTTTCATAGGAATCAAGTGAACTCCATCAGCCTGAAGAAGGGTTCCAACCTAAAGCATCGTCTGTGCATTTCCCTTCACAGATGCTGACTCCCTGTTGAGTTCCTCTGGCGCTTTATCCTTCGTTCGCAATTGCACCATTTGCAGTCCCTGGTGTCTCTGTGTTAATCCTTATTTGGGAGAATACAGGATAATAACTGTTGTGATTCTATTGCTATTAATTCCCTTTGCCAGATGGAGGAAAACACAAAGTGAATTGTTTTCATTTGTGGTGCATATTACTGAATTGTTAGAGGTTTTCATGTAATACTTGCTTCCTAATGATGTTGTTATGATGCCTATTTTACCATTCCCATTCTCCGAGCTGGAATCCATACTGACATCAACGGGGTCACCAATTATTAACCAAGTGTGACTGACCTATGTGTTTTACTGTGCGATTCACAGTTTGTTTGCACTTTGCACTGGTGACAATAAACACCATTGAACCATCTAGGGTTGGAGAGGTGCCATCTGACACTCATTTAGACGTGGATTTTATGAAGTTTCATGCTATCTGGAACATACTTGCATGGGCATGGAGCAAACGCGATGGTTATCTTCAGACCTGCTGGGCACATTCAGTACAATCCTACCCATTGTTTTAGATCAATGACCTTTCATCAGAACATTGATCTGAAACATTAACATTGTTTCTCCTGTTACAGATGCTATCTGACCTATAAGGTATTTCCAGTATTTCCGTCCTTGCTTCAGATTTCTATCAGCTGTAGTACTTTGCGTCTGTAAGCTCAGGGCTTGTGATGGATAGCTATGACAGCCAACAATTTAGTCATTGGCTTCCAGGTGTATGCTTCAGTTGTGAACCACAGGTTAAGCTGAACAGGTGTTAGCACGTTTACTTAAATGTGAATGTGCCATTTGGAGGCTTTTCCTTAACAACCAGTGGGAGAGTAGGCGATTTGGAGGGGTGTTAAGGCTTTAGGGTTTGATAGAGGTATTGGGGACACTGAATAGTTGTGGTAATAGGTGGTGAGGTAGACAGATTGGAGTCGATTGTTTTATTGGTGAAGTGGAGGCATGAATTGAAGGACATGTACTTTGGGCTCTTGAGGGGAGAATGAGATTGGGGCTTTGCTCTTTGGGTCAGTGGAGAGAGTAGTCAAAGACAGTGCACCTTGATTTAGTGTATCAGGAAGATAGAACAATTGCCCAGATGATCTCCTGAAGGTGAAATCAAGGACAGGTCTGTGCAATAAGCGAATAGCTGACGGATTCCTGGACTGGACTGGACCAGACTGATTCCTGGGATGTCAGGACTTTCATATGAGGAAAGATTGGATAGACTCGGTTTGTACTCGATGGAATTTAGAAGATTGAGGGGGGATCTTATAGAAACCTACAAAATTCTTAAGGGGTTGGACAAGCTAGATGCTGGAAGATTGTTCCCGATGTTGGGGGAGTCCAGAACAAGGGGTCACAGTCTAAGGATAAGGGGGAATTCCTTTAGGACCGAAATGAGGAAAACATTCTTTACACAGAGAGTGGTGAGTCTCTGGAATTCTCTGCCACAGAAGGTAGTTGAGGCCAGTTCATTGGCTATATTTAAGAGGGCGTTAGATGTGGCACTTGTGGCTAAAGGGATCAGGGGGTATGGAGAGAAGGCAGGTACGGGATACTGAGTTGGATGATCAGCCATGATCACATTGAATGGCGGTGCAGGCTCGAAGGGCCGAATGGCCTACTCCTGCACCTATTTTCTATGTTTCTATGTTTCTATGGATTGCACTTTGAGGTTTCCAAAGAGATTCTTGGAGGAACATAGGATTGTGTGGTTGAGAGTTGGGTGGTCAGGACCTGGGCTTGTGCCTTAGTGGTTGGAAGTGGGTGTTGCAGGTGTTTAACTAAGGGCTGGGATCATGATTATGATGGTGTGGGGGGGGGGGGGGGGGGGGGGGAGTTCAGTATAGTTTAGTTTAAAGATACAGCGTGGAAATAAGCCCTTCGGCCCATTGAGTCCATGTCACCCATTGACCACCTGTTCACAAAGGTTTTGGGAATTAGATGCTGAAAAAGATATGGCAATAAAGTGAGTAGGGTCTCAACCTGAAACACCACATATTCAATTTCTCCAGAGATGCTGTCTGACCTATTGAGTTACTCCAGTTTTTTGCATCTATCTGTGGTAATGAAGTGACATTGGGACCCTGTGTAGCATTGAATAGGGAAGACTATTTATTCCAGGGATGGCCACCAATGTTTAATCCCAGGACAACAGTTCCCAGGCTGTTCCCAGTTCCAAGCAACTTGGAATACTCCAACAGGAGGTTTGAGGATAGAGTCGTATCATTCTCTGGGAACTGATTGCAAATCATTTCAGCAACATAATGATGATTCTTTTCCAGAAGAGCCAACCAAATTTCTGTGTTGATATGAAATTATTTGGAAATGCTGGTCAATGCACGTCACTGAAAATACACTTGATTTTCATAAGTTCATAGGTTCTAGGAGCAGGATTAGTCCATTTGGCCCATCAAGTCTACTCTGCCATTCAATCATGGCTGATCTATCTTTTCCTTTCAACCCCATTCTCCTGCCTTTGCTCCATAACCCCTGAAACCCGTACTAATCAAGAATCTGTCAATCTCCACCTTAAAAATATTCAATGACTTGGCCTCTACTGCCATCTACATAATGCAACTACATAATGCTAAACAAACAGTGTAAAATAATTATATTTATTTCAAAGTTAATCTTCGTATGGAGGCATACCTTGGCAATGATCTTAGAGCAACAATATCCTCACGGCTATCCTTTCATCTGAAGTATTGATGTATCAATTTTAGTCTGCTTGCTGTCATCACTAATTCTCTTTGGTGAGTGGATCAATTTCGACACCGTTTTCTGCAGCTATGACTATTGATTTTATTGAGCTACTGATTAAAAAACAAAAATGCATCTCAATTAACCTTCTTTCTGGCGTGTGGATTTGAAAAGGGAAAAATCAAACCTGTCGTGGGAATGGGACTGTTTTCCTTCAGCCCGACCCCTGGCTGCAATTCCAGTTGTGTGCTGAACAGAATTCTGGCTCGGGTTATCTGTTTCCCATGATCATTTCCTTTGTAATGTCATCCTCTCTGGCCTTCGCGTGGAACACAAATGATTTTTTTGCTGACACTAGCAGGTTTTGATACTGTTAAGCCGGTTAAAGAGCAACGTTTGAGCAGGAGAAAACAACATTGACGTCTATCTCTTGCAGTTGGATATATGAAGACAGGAAGGACATTCACAAGGGGTTGACATTTAGGAAGCAAACTGGATATTGACAAGCTCACAATCTAACAATCCTCTATGAATGATCACTTGGCCATTTATTGGACTGAGATTGTTTTAGTAGAAATCCCTAAAACTGCAAGAAAGGAAAACATGTTATTGAAAGAAAAATTTGAAGATAGACAAAAAGCTGGAGTAACTCAGCAGGGCAGGCAGCATCTCAGGAGCGAGGGAATGGGTGACATTTCAGGTCGAGATCCTTGTTCAGAATCGACCTGAAACATCACCCATCCCTTTTTCCCCAGAGATGCTGCCTGTCCCACTGAGTTACTCCAGCTTATTGTCTATCTTCGGTTTAAACCTGCATCTGCAGTTCCTTCCTACACATAAAGAAAATTATGAGTTTGAGTTTAGTTTATTGTCACATGTGCCGAGGTACAGTGAAAAACTTTTGTCACGTGCTAACCAGTCAGCGAAAAGCTATCCAGTCAGTGGAACTTCCAAACATGTTGTTTGCAAGATAACTCCAAATGTTTAGTGAATTATATCTTCTGCACTGTTAGATTTTAAATCACGAGTTTAAGCTATATGTAGAGACAGTGCCAAGTTACCATATGGTGCGAATGAACTTGTTATTATCTTCACCTGTTGAAAATAAAATAAATGGATGGGGTTGTTCAAACGAACTGCTGTCAACCCAAGTGATTTACTGACACTGTTGCAAATGAATGATGGCATTGCTTGACAATCCTTTTACTTTTATTAACAATTCATTATATTTTCTAAAATTGATTCAAAAGACTGTTTTTTCCTTATGATTTATAAAATAATAATCGTAAGATTATAAGACATCACACCAGAATTAGGCCATTGAGCTCATCGAGTCAATCGCTTTACCATTTGATCATGGTTGATCTACATGTCCCTTTCAACCCCATTCCCTTGCCTGCTCCTCATAACCTTTGACATCCTTACTTTAAAATAATTATTTTTTAATTGTCTGATGTGTGCTTTTTCCATGTATATTGTGTTTTTACCATGTGCGAGCAAAGCATCGTTAAATTCCCTGTATGTATACATACTTGGCTAATGAATGTATTCTGTCTTCTGTCTGATCAATGATGTATCAGATATGATCAGATTCAGAAAATTGTCTGTGCAGTGTGCAAGTATGACTTCTAAAGGTAAAATAATGGATTTAAAAAAGCTAGTGCTCCAAATACTTAATCACCTAAAATGTCGCTGATCAATTTAGAAGCTCCCACGCTTGATTCCTGACTTGTCATGGACACTTACGTCTTTAACAGGCTGATGGTAGGTTGATACAATATCTTGAGTCAGGAATAGGAAGATACGCTGCCATTCCTGTTCCCCATCAATAATCCTGGTTCAAAACGTGAATATGAATCAGGGGAGGACAGGTTAACTCTGATATGGCCCAGCCGACTGACGGCCAATGTCTGTCGAGATACATGAACGTAATTTGTAGGATTCTATTGGTTTTTGTTTCAGAGATCTGGCAGCAGAATGAAGGAATAATTACAGGACCATGGGGCACTACTGGTTGGAATAATATATGAATATTGCCCATGAGGGTGTTACACTGGAAGCCATGTGCCATCTGTATTTAGTATAACTCACCATCTTAAGAAACATAAATAATAAAACTGGAGATGGAAAGTGAACAAGTTGGGAAGTGAATAGGGCTGCATTGTGGCACAGCAGTAGAGCTGCTGCCTCACAGCGCCACAGATCCAGGTTCAATCCTGACCTTGGGTGCTGTCTGAGTGGAGTTTGCACATTCTGTGACCGTGTAAGTTTCTTCCGGGTGCTCCGGCTTCCTTCCACATCCCAAAGATGTGTGCGTTTGTAGGTTAATTGGCCTCTGTAAATTGCTCCTAGTGTGTAAGGAGTGGATGAGGAATTGGGACAACTAGTGTGAACGGGTGATCAATAGTCATAGTGGATTCTGTGGAGTGATGGGGCTGTTTTTGTGGTGTATCCCCTAACTAAACTAAATGTTGGAAGCTGGAAAATATTTAAGACACAAAATTGTGTATCTTTTTTACATTGGTGTCACCTTCTAATCTAAAGAGCCATTGCTCTAAGGCAGCATAGAGTATTATTTAATATCGAAATCTGTTACAAGGAAGAGTTATTAAGCTAAGAGGGTTGGTAACTCAAACACCCATGAACTCAATTATAAAAATCTTGAAGAGCAGAATAGATTTATGAGCCTTCACCTTCGTCACTACATCCAGCAAAGTTCTCATCCACCCCAAACTGACCACCCCTCCTCTCCAGCGCCACATTTACTTTTTAAATTGCCTGAGAAGTGCTTTATTTAGAGACCAGACTGTGGAGTACAATGTCACGGCCAATCAATCTTAGCATTCAATCCACACACAATGATATCTGGCTTAGTACATAACAGCTCAGTCTTCCCATTGAACATCTAAACGTCATTCCATTTCTGCAGTAGTGAATCTAACTTACATACAAAAGACTGGTATAGGTATTAAAAAAATATGCAGATAAAGATTAGAATTTGAGATATGTTCTGAACCAAAGCTTCAGAACTCTGAGCAATAAATTTAACATTTGGAAAGAAGTTATGTGTTTCATATTCTTGCAGGAACCATCCCATATGGAGCAGCACCTAGGTTTATAATAAACTTATGTTAAAGCATGTCAGCCTGTATTCAGGCCTTATCTGTATTCAGGCCTATTAACTCAATGGGGTTAGGTAAGGGGGAGGTACAGCGAGACCTGGATGTCCTTGTACACCAGTCACTGAAAGTTGGCGTGCAGGTACAGCAGGCAGTGGAGAAAGCTAATGGAATGTTGGCCTTCATAACAAGAGGATTTCAGTACAGGAGTAAAGAGGTTCTTTTGCAGTTGTATAGGGCTCTGGTGAGACCCCATCTGGAGTATTGTGTACAGTTTTGGTTTCCTAATTTGAGGAAGGACATCCTTGTGATAGAGGCAGTGCAGCGTAGGTTCACAAAATTGATCCCTGGGATGGCGGGACTGTCATATGAGGAAAGTTGAAATTCTTTTTGAATTCTTTCACTGGAGTTTAGAAGGATGAGCGGGAATCTTATAGAAACATATACAATTATAAAAGGACTGGACAAGCTAGATGCAGGAAAAATGTTCCCAAATGTTGGGTGAGTCCAGAACCAGAACAGTCTTAGAATAAAGGGGAGGTAATTTTTTACCCAGAGAGTTGTGAATTTGTGGAATTCCCTGCCACAGAGGGCAGTGGAGGCCAAATCACTGAATGGATTTAAGAGAGAGTTGGATAGAGCTCTAGGGGGCTAGTGGAGTCAAGGGATATGGGGAGAAGGCAGGCACGGGTTATTGATAGGGGACGATCAGCCATGATCACAATGAATGGCGGTGCTGGCTCGAAGGGCCGAATAGTCTCTTCCTGCACCTTGTTTCTATGTTTCTATTAGTCAGGGTATATCGCGTATGGAAGTTGGGATGTTATGTTACAATAAAACGGTGGTGAGGCCATATTTGGGGTATTGTGTATAGTTTTAGTCACCGTTTTTTGAAGGATATCGTGAAGCTGGAAAAGAGTGCAGAGAAGATTACCGAGGATGTTAGAAACATAGAAGCAGAAAAACAGGTGCAGGAGGAGGCCATTTGGCCCTTTGAGCCTGCACTGCCATTCATTTGTGATCATCCATGTTGAAAAATCTTCACGAGTCTTCAGGAGCTTACCGCGTTTCCCGCGTACCTGCTGTTAGTGTTACGAGCCGCTAAGAGACGTCCCGAGCTCCGACGTATCCGCTACGTACATTCTACGTGCTTACCACGAGTTTGATTTTTTTAAAACTCGGGTGAGCTCTTGAATTACCTCGTGCAGTGGGACAGGCCCTTAATGAACACTCTGAGGTGGTAGTTGAGGCAGGTACTAGTTCAGCATTTAAAAGACACTTGGACAGGCACAGAGATGGGAAAGGCTTAGAGGGTGAATGGGCCAATTGCAGACAAATGTGACCAGCTTAGATGGTTCGCCATGGACAAGTTGGGGAGTAGGGCCTGTTTCTATACTGTATGACTCATATGACTCTATAACCTTGTCAGTATAAATTGTGAGACTTAAAGTATACTGAAGCTAAACAAAACCCATGATTTGAAATTATCTGTCTTTCAGACCCTCTGAGGAAGGATTCTGACCTGAAAGATCACCTATTCTTTTTCTCCAGAGATGATGTCTGACCCGCTAAGTTACTCAGCACTTTGTGTCTATCTTGAAAATCACAATGGGTTCCATATAAATAGAAAATCATTTTATTGCCGAAGTTTGAGGTTTGATCTCTATCTTGATGGTCAGAATAGGAAATTCATGGAATTTAGACTACAAATATAAAATCTTCAGATGTTTGGAAGAAAATCAGATGCTTTGTGATAAAGTTATCTTTGGCAAACAAACATTCACAAAGGGACTATCACAAGGTTTTGCATAAAGATTGCTGCTTTGTCAAAGCATGGACTGGTTCAAACCAAGCCTTGATATCTGACCTCCTCCCTTGAACTGGCAGAGTGAAAGCACATGGATTGTGTTAAATCATTATTTAGTAATGTTTGATTTCAGGCCACACAGGAAATTGTATATATTAAGTAATCATTCCCCTGCCAACTACTGCCAGTCTTTTTCTTGTCCGTTCACCATTGTTACTTTGGTATGGTTAAGTGGATATACATCTCCCAGCTTTCTCTGCCACCAATACAATACATGAACATTGAATTCTGAAATTTTCTGTAACCTTACAATACTACCCCCCCCCCCCCCAGAAGACAGTAGAGGCCAATTCACTGGATGCTTTAACGAGCAGGTTTAGCTCTTAGGGCTAAGGGAATCAAGAAATATGAGGAAGAAGCCAGAACAGGGTATTGATTTTGGATGATCATCCATGATTATATTGAATAGCGATGCTGGCTCGAAAGGCCGAATGGCCTACTGCTGCACCTATTTTCTATGCTTCTATGGTATGCTTCCCCTTTCTCCCCCATCAATCCCCCCATTCTTTCCCACCTCCTCCCCTTTGCCTCACCTGGACTTGCACCTATTTTCCCCCTCACCTGTGTTCACTTCTCATCTGCCATGCTTTGTCCTGCCCCTCCTCTTTCTCAGCTTTATTTTACCCCCCCCCCCCCACAACAGCAGCCTGAAGAAGGGTCCTGAACCGAAATGTCACCTATGCATGTTCTCCAGCGATGCTGCCTGATCCGCTGAGATACTCCGGCACTATGTGCCCTTCAGTTCCTTGTTTCCGTGCGTGGATTTACAAAGCTAATCAAATGGAATCGAATATATTTGTCATTCAAAACTTAATTTGAATGAAATGTCGTTACCATACAGTCATAACAATAAAAAGCAAACAAAACACACAATGACATAAATTTAACATAAACATCCATCACAGTGACTCTCCTCCAGGCACCTCCTCACTGTGATGGAAAGTAAAAAAAGTCTTATCTCTTCCTTGCTTCTTCTCCCGCAGTCAGGCTCCCGATAGTGAACCCACGCCAGGCAATGGAGGATCCCGAGGCCGAGGCCTGCTGGGCGCTGAAAGGTCCTGCGAACGGGCCAATTCAAGCCTTGCAATCCAACATGCAATAGATTCATGGAGTCAAATGGCACAGAAACAGGCCGCCAACCGTGTCAACCAAGATGCCCCATCTAAGTTCACTCCATTTGCCTGCATTTTGCCCCAATCTCTCCATAACTATAACCTTCAGAAAAACATGGCTGGGAATCATCCTATTGCTTTCTGGGCACTTATTCTACCTAGGCTTAATTTTATACATGGATTAAATTATGTCACTTGATGCTCTGCTGCACCAGCTAAGCACTAAGTGCACTGTGGTCTTAGGCGAGATAGTCAGTCAGGCATTATCGCTCCATTTCCCTAGTGCGTCCTATAATCAGGCGTTGGGAAGTCCTGCAGGAAATAATCAACTTGTTAGGATAAAAGATATGGTAGTGACAGATATTAGGAATTAAATTTCAATTTCTAATGTTCTGAACAGCAGGAAAGAAATCAACAGTCAAAATAAGACCACTGACTGAACTTTGTGCCTTCCATCACAGTGATGAATGCTGTAGTCATGTTTTGTGTTAATTTTTTATTGTGTACTGTGTGTTCTTTTATTTTGTACCGCTGCTGGCAAGTTCATTTCACTGCACTTCATTGTGTATGTGACGAGTAAATCTGACTATTGACTATTGACTATGTTCTTGTAGAAACAAGGAACTGCAGATGCCGTTTTACAAAAAAATCACAAATCTGGAGAACATGGATAGGTGACATGGATTTGGGGTTGGGTCTCAGAATGATAGTAGGGAGGGGAGGTGGGAGGAGAGAAGAGAAAGCTGGAAGAGACACAATTTTCTGCAATGCATTAACCAGATATACTTTCACATAGTTACTGCATTATTAGTTGCAGCTTTAGCTATCATTGGCCAACAGGCGTGATGACAACTCCCACAACTCAATTCAACTCTACTCTTTAAAGATGCTTAAAAATGAATGGATTGTGCATTGCGATACTCTGCACTAAAGAACTCAAGGGATTAGCTGTAAACATACCAAGGAAGCCTTGAATTCAGTAACTTCTTGCAGTATATCAAGCTGGGGAGTGTATGGGATGGGCCTGCAAAATCATCACACTCCTATTAATGGATGAAAATGACTTTTAGCAACAATAAAAATATATGGCTGGAAGTGAGTAGTAGCGTTATGATCCCTATCCCTGGATTCAGTGGGACGAGCAGTTTAATGATCACATCATAGTCATAGAGTCATACAGTGTGGAAACGGGCCCTTCAACCCAACTTGCCCATCCCGACCAATATGCCCCATCTACACTAGTCTCATCTGTCTGCATCCCTCTAAAGCTGTCATCCATATACCTGTATAAATGTTTCTTAATAAATATAAATTATTTAATGCTTCAACTACCTTCTCTGGCAGCTTGTTCCATACACCTACCACCCTTTGCGTGAAAACGTTATCCCTCAGGTTCCTATTAAATCTTTCCCCCTCCTCTGGCATCACATCAGCAAACAGTAAGAACTGGACCAAAATCACAGAGAATTCACAGTTGGAAACATTTCCCCATCCCTTCTATATGCCCCCTTAGGCTCCAACACATCAAATCTTACACTCATTCATCTAGCATTCTGGATCCACCATTCTCAGTCCACCCATTTCCTCATATCACCAGTTATCATTGAGATTCAACCGCATCCTACTGCAGAGTCTACCCTCTCCCTTATCAGCATCGTAAATAGATGTTCCTCATGCATTCATTCCACAACTTGGGTGGCATGGCGGTGCAGCGCCAGAGACCTGGGTTCAATCCTGACTACGGGCGCTTCTCTGTAGGGAGTTAATTGGCTTAGTTGGTGTGTGGGAGAGGTGGTGTGGGGAGGGTGTGGGGGAAGCGGGGAGTGCGGGGGAAGGGGGTGTGTGGGTGAAGGAGGTGTGTGCGGGAGGGACGGGTGGGTGGGGGAGGGGGGTGTGTGGGGGAGAGGGGGTGAGGGGCGTGTGGGGCATTGGGGTGTGCGGGGAAGGGGGTGTGTGGGAGGGGTGTGTGTGGGGAGAGGGTTTGTGGGGGTTGTGTGGGTAGGGAACGGGTGTATGTGGGAGGGGGTGGGTTGGGGGTAGGGGGGATTGTGGGGGCTGAGGAGGGATGGGAGGGAATGGGAGGGGGTGCGGGTGTGGGGGAGGGGGAGGGGAATGGGGGGGATGTGGAGGGAGGTGTGGGGGAGGGGGTGTGGGGGAAGGGGGTGTGGGGGAAGGGGGTTGTGGGGGAAGGGGGTTGTGGGGGAAGGGGGTTGTGGGGAAGGGGGTTGTGGGGAAGGGGGTTGTGGGGGAAGGGGGTTGTGGGGGATGGGGGTTGTGGGGGAAGGGAGTGTGGGGGGATGTGGGGGAGGGGGGTGTAGGGGAGGAGGTGTAGGGGAGGAGGTGTAGGGGAGGAGGTGTAGGGGAGGGGGTGTAGGGGAGGGGGTGTAGGGGAGGGGGTGTAGGGGAGGGGGTGTGTAGGGGTGGGGGGTGTAGGATAGTGGGTGTGTGGGGAGGGTGTGTGACCGGGCCATCCTCACTCACTGGCTCGAGGACCCGTCTCCGGACTCACTCCACGGCTCCTGTCCCCAGCGCCTGTCGCATTCACAGCCCCCGCCCGCGAACACAGCCAGCGCCCTCCTGCGGACTAAAGCTCACACTTTGCTCCTTCAGCTTTATTATCAGCGCCGGTGATTGACAGCGAGTGCCGGAAGGGGCGTTGCCGTTCCGGCGAATAACAGACCAATAACTTTTGCAATGTGTCACTGGTCGGAACAAAACTTAGTGTGCTTGGAGCAGAGGAGAACGGTGTGTAAGGTGCCGAAAAAATCCTAGCAACATAGGATACCGTTTTTGCGCATATTTAAAAACAACGTAAACCGTAAAAGGACAAGTTGAGAGTTTTAGTAATAGCATAGAGTATAGATAGATGGAAGATGATAGATGTAGCGGCACCTAGTGGTGAAGCTGTGTAATCAGAACCCTTGTCATTGGTCGGGACTGTCACGTGACTGGGGGTTCATTCGTGGGCTTTTCAGTATGTTCAGTAGCTCGTGCTCCCCACGACGACAGGAGCTTGGATTGTTTATTCATGACCAAGTACACGTGTAGTTCGAGTGTTGTTTCCCTAGAAAGAACATTTTGTTCTACCCGACTGGTCTCACTACAACTAGACCGTTATCAGAGCCTGCCAGGTGAACAATGAAGTTACATGCAGAACTGGTTAGATACTTTTGGCTAGGTAGGAACTGCATCGAAGATAGACACAAAATGCTCAAGTAACTCAGCGGGGCGGGCAGCATCTCTAGAGAGACGGAATGTGTGACATTTCAGGTTGAGACCCTTCTTCAGACTGAAGATGTGTCCTGACCCGAAATGTCACCCATTCCTTCTCTCCAAAGATGCTGCCTGACCCGTTGAGTTACTCCAGCATTTTGCGTCTATCTTAGATTAGCAATGTTACAAAATTTTGAGATTTTAAAAATCAAGTCTGCAATTTATCCCATCAGATAAAGCATAAAAAAGTTTAATTTAACACCTAATTCACTTTTATATCTTCAGTATTAAAACAGTTTTGGCCATTTTCATACTCGGAAATTAGCATCTTGTTCCCCATTGCCTTTGCATTGACTTAACTCAAAAGCTGTGATCGAGGACAGTCAAAAGCCCATAACTTTCTTAAAAATTAAGAGAACTCAATAAAATTTTCAGTAATTTTAGATTGAAGCATTCTGAAACAAATATGTAACAATATTACTTGAATGACCTGAAATTAAAGCATATAACTAGTTAGTTACCTAATTGTAGCTAATTACAAAATTCAATTACTAGATCTAAACATCTATCCATTTCTTAAGAAAAGATAAACATTTTTAAATTGCCTAAGTGTCCAAATAACATTCACACAATAATTCACAATATAACATGATTTTTAAATCTCATTTTCATGAATTTATTGGCCAAATGGAAGGAATTTAAAGAAAGAATAGTGTTTAATTCCAGTAAATTAATGGTCAACTTGCGCGTGTGTTTTAGTGGAATGCGGTGGATTGGAACGTTGCAGTTTGCGGTGAATTTACCAACAGTAGCAGGAAAATACTGCCGGTTCGTATATATTTTTTGTCCCCTTTTCGCAACATGAAAATTTGATTAAAGGCTTCCTAAGAACCACGTTTTTATGTAAAAATAAACTGTGTAGCTTCTTTTATCCCCTACGTAAAATCCGTCCCGTTGTCGGCGTTCACGACTTTAGAAGATGATTTTTAAATTACTCTTGCTAATAAATGATCTAGCGGGGAGTGGCAGAACTGCAGCGCCGCTGAAGGTAATTTTTGTAACATACCTACTTAGATACTCTTGGGGATGGGAGTTGAGTGTATGAAGGAGGGGAAATCAACAAGGTGACTGGGGGATGGGAGATGGTGGGAGAAATGGGAGTGCACCAGGATGGGGGTGGGGACAAGAGAAAAAAAAGAAGGGATAGGGGTACGTTATTTCCTGAAGCTGGAGAATTCAACATTCGTACTAATGGGTTGTAAGCTCCCCAAACAGAACATGAGATGCTGTTCATCCAGTTTGTATGTGGCCTCACCCTGGCAATGGAGGGGGTCAACACCAGAAAGGTAGATGTGGGAATGGGAAAGGGAGCTAAAATGGTTTGCAACTGGGAGGTCCAGCTAGCCTTGGTGTGACAGAGGTTCACATGCATCTCATCAAACCTTGTCTACTGCGTTGAGTGCACCTAATGTGGCCACCTTTTCAATGGTGAGAACAAGCCAACGCTGATTGACTGTCTCGCCAAGCTTATTCTCAGTTCTCCTAGAGCATGGTATACATGCTTGCGAGAGCACATGGTATTGGGGGTAGGGTACTGACATGGACAGAACATTGGTTGCCAGACAGGAAACAAAGTGTAGGGATGAACGGGTCCCTTTCAGAAAGGCAGGCGAAGACTGGTGGGGTACTACAAGGCTATGTGCTCTGAATGCAGATATTTACAATATACATTAATAATTTAGATGGGATGGGAGATTGCAACCTTCACGTGGTTCGCCTTGTTTCGACTAATGCAATCAACCCGACATGCACAAACAAAAGAACAAATAATACAAGTTGACCTACAACTTTAGGCTGTGCACGCCATACACACGAAGAAGAATGATTTAGATGAAGGGATTAAAAGCAACATTAGCAAATTTGCAGATTACACAAAGCTGGGTGGCAATGTGAACTGTGAAGAGGATGCTATGAGTATGCAGGGTGACTTGGACAGGTTCGGTGAGTGGGCAGATGCATGGCAGATGCAGTGTAACGTGGATAAATATGAGGTCGTCCATTTTTGTGGTAAAAACAGGAAGAGATCTGGGGGTCCTTGTTCATCAGTCACTGAAAGTAAGCATTCAGGTACAGCAGGCAGTGAAGAAAGCGAATGGCATGTTGGCCTTCATAACAATAGGAGTTGAGTATAGCTGCAAAGAAGTCATAGAAACATAGAAACATAGAAAATAGGTGCAGGAGTAGGCCATTCGGCCCTTCGAGCCTGCACCGCCATTCAATGTGATCATGGCTGATCATCCAACTCAGTATCCCGTACCTGCCTTCTCTCCATACCCCCTGATCCCTTTAGCCACAAGTGCCACATCTAACGCCCTCTTAAATATAGCCAATGAACTGGCCTCAACTACCTTCTGTGGCAGAGAATTCCAGAGACTCACGACTCTCTGTGTAAAGAATGTTTTCCTCATTTCGGTCCTAAAGGAATTCCCCCTTATCCTTAGACTGTGACCCCTTGTTCTGGACTCCCCCAACATCGGGAACAATCTTCCAGCATCTAGCTTGTCCAACCCCTTAAGAATTTTGTAAGTTTCTATAAGATCCCCCCTCAATCTTCTAAATTCCAGCGAGTACAAGCCGAGTCTATCCAATCTTTCCTCATATGAAAGTCCTGACATCCCAGGAATCAGTCTGGTGAATCTTCTCTGTACCCCCTCTATGGCAAGGATGTCTTTCCTCAGATTTGGAGACCAAAACTGTACGCAATACTCCAGGTGTGGCCTCACCAAAACCCTGTACAACTGCAGTAGAACCTCCCTGCTCCTATACTCAAATCCTTTCGCTATGAATGCTAACATACCATTTGCTTTCTTCACTGCCTGCTGCACCTGCATGCCTACTTTCAATAACTGGTGTACCATGACACCCAGGTCTCGTTGCATCTCCCCCTTTCCTAATCTGCCACCATTCAGATAATAGTCTACCCTCATGTTTTTGCCACCAAAGTGGATAACCTCACATTTATCCACATTATACTGCATCTGCCATGCATCTGCCCATTCACTCAGCCTATCCAAATCACCCTGCAGCCTCCAAGCATCCTCCTCACACCTAACTATACCCCCCAGCTTGGTATCATCTGCAAATTTGGAGATGTTGCATTGAATTCCCTCGTCCAAATCATTAATATATATTGTAAATAGCTGGGGTCCCAGCACTGAGCCTTGCGGCACCCCACTAGTCACTGCCTGCCATTCTGAAAAGGACCCGTTTACTCCTACCCTTTGCCTCCTGTCTGCTAGCCAGTTCTCTATCCACATCAATACTGAACCCCCAATACCGTGTGCTTTAAGTTTGTATGCTAATCTCTTATGCGGGACCTTGTCGAAAGCCTTCTGAAAGTCTAGATATAACACATCCACTGGTTCTCCCTTATCCACTCTACTAGTTACATCCTCAAAAAATTCTATCAGATTTGTCAGACATGATTTACCTTTCATAAATCCATGCTGACTGTCCAATGATTTCACCACTTTCCAAATGCGCTGCTATCCCATCTTTAATAACTGACTCTAGCAGTTTCCCCACTACCGATGTTAGACTAACTGGTCTGTAATTCCCCGCTTTCTCTCTCCCTCCTTTTTTAAAAAGTGGGGTTACATTAGCTACCCTCCAATCCTCAGGAACTACTCCAGAATCTAAGGAATTTTGAAAAATTATCACTAATGCATCCACTATTTCTGTGGCTACCTCCTTGAGTACTCTGGGATGCAGACTATCTGGCCCTGGGGATTTATCGGCCTTCAATCCGTTCAATTTACCCAACACCACCTCCCGGCTAACCTGGATTTCACTCAGTTCCTCCATCTTATTTGACCCCCGTTCCACTGCTATTTCTGGCAGATTATTTATGTCTTCCTTAGTGAAGACAGAACCAAAGTAGTTATTCAATTGGTCTGCCATGTCCTTGTTCCCCATGATCAATTCACCTGTTTCTGACTGCAAGGGACCAACATTTGTTTTAACTAGTCTCTTTCTCTTCACATATCTATAAAAACTTTTGCAGTCAGTTTTTATGTTCCCTGCCAGTTTCCTTTCATAATCTATTTTCCCTTTCCTAATTAAGCCCTTTGTCCTCCTCTGCTGCATTCTGAATTTCTCCCAGTCCTCCGGTAGGCTGCTTTTTCTGGCAAATTTGTATGCCTCATCTTTTGTTTTTATACTATCCCTGATTTCCCTTGTTATCCATGGATGCACCACCTTCCCCGATTTATTCTTTTGCCAAACTGGTATGAACAACTTTTGTACTTCTGCAGTTGTTCAGGGCCCTAGTAAGACCACACCTAGAGTATTGTGTGCAGTTCTGGTCTGCAAATTTGAAGGACATTCTTGCTATTGAGGGAATGCAGTTTAGGTTCATAAGATTAATTCCCGGGATGGCAAGGCTGTCATATATTGTGAGAATGGAGCGGCTGGGATTTAGAAGGATGAGAGGGGATTTTATTGAAACATGTAAGATTATTAAAGGATTGGACACACTAGAGGGAGGAAACATGTTCTCGGTGTTGGGGGACTCCAGAACCAAGGGCCACTGTTGAAGAATAAGGGGCAGGCCATTTAGAACGTAGATAAGGAAAAACGTTTTCATCCAGAGAGTTGTGAATCTGTGAAATTTTCTGCCTCAGAATGCAGTGGAGGACAATTCTCTGGATGCTTTCAAGAGAGAGTTAGATAGAATTCTTAAGGATAGTGGAGTCAAGGGATATGGGGAGAAGGGGTACTGATTGGGGATGATCAGTGAATGGTGGTGCTGGTTCAAAGGGCTGAATGGCCTACTCCAGCACCTATTGTCTATTGTCTATTGCCTGTTAGGATGCTAGTGATCTCCTGGTTGCTAACCATTTGCCTGGCTTTGTCCTGCTCCATCTTCATATTCCAGCATTCACCCCCCTACTACTCTGAGTCTGGAAGAGGGGGTCCCAACCCTCAACGTCACCTGTCTATTTCTTCCCCAGATGCTGACTGACCCACTAAATTCCCTCAGTACTTATTGTCTTTCTGTAAGTAAGAGGAAACTGAAGTGCATATGAAGTGCAGAAGATAGAAGGAGGACATGAGGAAAATCCTCTTAACGCGGAGTATGGTGATGATCTTGAACTTACTGTCTGTGAGGGAGGCGCAAGTTTATTAAGGCTTTCAAAAGGATAATGGAAAGAAATTAAGGAATGAACGACAAAATAGAACTAAAGGATCTTATTGGGCTGAATGGCCCTTACAATCCTATGATTCTACCAATAATGCAGAAGTGACCCACTTCAAAAGTTCAAAAGTCACTGTGGCAACTTGGCAGTGATTATGCTTCTATTTATAGAGGGTAGGCTCTGTAATTCATTAATAACTTGCATTGTATATTGGATTTAGGCCACACGCCAATCGTTGAATCTGGCATCAGCTAATGGATGTGGCATCTGGAAAGAATGTCTTCAGGAAAACAATGAAGTACACGGCTCAATTAAAACAGTCAACATTTGCAGAAACTTCATTTTAAAACTTAATTAACGCTGTGTTATTGATCATTAGACTAATTCGCAGTTTTAAACAGCCCTGGAGGACTCCATTCTCATTGTTATAGAACCCCATCACAAATTGTGGAAGAAAACATGGCCAATCATCGTCAAAATTACAACCATTCAAATGGAAAAAAAACACAGAAAATCATCCTTATTCGCTTGTTGTAAATATGTAATTATTGTGTATTTTATTCAACTTCCAAACTATGCTGCATTTGGCTTTAATGGAACGAGTTCAGAAGTGAAGTACAGCTGCTCCTTGACCTATGATGGGATTCTGATAAACCCATCGTAAACCAAAAATATCGCAAGTCAAAAACACATTTAATACATTGTGAACACGTGAGCGTCAGTGACATGCGACTCGCTGCCGTTGCCGAGCGTTTGCCAATTGTAAAGTCGAAGCATCGTAAATCGGGGAGCACCTGCACTATGACTGATTCTTTCTTTATATTTACTGCAAATAAACTTCAGTCTGAAGAAGGGTCCCGACCCGAAACTTCACCAATTCCTTCTATCCAGAGATGCTGCCTGTCCCGCTGAGTTACTCCAGCTTTTTGTGTCAAATGTCTTTTTTGCCTTGTTTAATTATTACCTGGAAAAAAAAGTCCAGAGAAATATATATTCTCGATAAAAATGTACTGTTGAGAAAAGAGAAGGTTACTTCTCCCATAAAATAGTGATGTTCTGTTTTTGCTCTTTTCTCTTCTCTTGAATGCACTCTGGTAATGTTTTAACTTGCTGACTGGTCTTTCAATGGAAATGGCAGTCGGGCACATTATATCCCGCCAAATCGATAAGCCATGAGGTGGAAACTCGGCAACCTGAACATGCAGGAGCGGAAAAGAATGCAGAAAGTTGTGACCACTGCCCAGTCCATCATCGGCTCTGACCTCCCCACCATCAAAGGGATCTATCGCAGTCCCTGCCTCAAAAAGGCTGCCAGCTTTATTAAGGACCCACACCATCCTGGCCACATACTCATCTCTCCAATGCCACCATGCAGAAGGTACAGGAGCCTGAAATCTGATACATCCAGGTTCATGAACAGCTTCTTTCCTACAGCCATCAGGCTATTAAACTCACCATCAAACATACTCTGAACTATAACATCCTATTGCAGTTTATCTGTTTATTTATGTGTATATATATGGTCTATGCTATATAGACACACTGAACTGTTCTGTATTTATGCTTACTATATTCTGTTGTGCTGCAGCAAGCATGAATTTAATTCATGAATTGAAACTCTCTTGTCTTAACTTGACTTGACCTCGCTGACTCTTGATTGGCAGGTCCCTGGCAGCAAACATCTTCCAGATAACTGGGAAATTAATGGTGTGAATGCTGGCAGACTATTTGATGAAGCAGAGATGGAGGGGGGAACATGACAATCAGTCCCCATTCTGTCATAGTTCGCACACAAGATGAATTGGCTTTTGTGGACTGTATTGATCTTTGCTCATCCCTAACTTCTAGCGATGAGCTCAGCTTGAGTAGTATGCTCAGTTTCCTTGATATTCTTTGAGCAGTCCATTTAGAATCAGAGTAACCAGCACAACATATTCCTAGTGTAGAAACAAGGAACTGCAGACGATGGTTTACGTAGAAAGACGCAAAGCATTTGTTTACCACACATTGTATTAGTAAGTAGGTCTGTTGACAGAACTTACAGAGGTTAAAGTAGAAAATATGCAACTTAATCGTTTTCCATGCATTAACCGTTAAAAAAAAAGTTTAAAATGGGAGTCTCAAAATAATGCCTCCTTAAACATGTGGAAGATTGTTTTCTCGGTGGCCGAAAATAAAGGACCTGGTATGGATCAGCTCTATTGTTTGGACTGCTAATAGACGTTAGTCAGGAATATAATCAGGCCACACCCTAAATTCAATTAATCTCCTTTGGGAGTTTTGGTTAATTGCACCCACTTCTGGGCCTTCAAGGAGGTTTTAAAATTGAAGCCAGAACTCGCAGGTACTCGAGGTTTTTCATAACTTTTGAATATAACTTCCTTTTAGTGCACTTAGAAACCGAGTGCTGCCGCTCAAATGAGCTAAGGAATGATTCCGTATATTTTAAAGTAATTTTCTGTAATTTAAAATCAGATTATCCGCAGGTGGTGGAATGGCACTGTGATACACCCACTTTTCAGCTTATTATTGATCAAACCTCATTACACTCTTCAATATATCAAGGAAAAGAATTTAAACCATTTCCTTTCAAATTTATGTTTTAAAATTACACAATCGCAGTGGTTTATGACAGATTTTATATTCAATAATATTTGTGTGAGCAGCAATTTCTTCTCAAATCGAATACACTTTAAGGCACAATTTGTCTTTCTTTTGCCAAGTATAACGAAAGTTGCAATTCATCCCCTTGGTGTTTTCATCCATTGCCCACACAGAGCTTACAAATGTACTTTGTAGCGAGACTCTCACACATATACTCTGTAGCCAGATAGTGGTTGGGAGTGAGAACCCCTGCTAGATAATATAACCTTGCAGAAAACTGTAGCTATTGAATTCATGAATGGCGCAGACAAGATGAACATGTTTTTGTTTAAGCCATTTTTAAAATTGAGTCCTGTCCTGTCAAGACTAATGAATCAGAATATGTATGAATATATTGCATTGAATTAGTTGGTTTTATCCTTGCCTCCAAATCAGAAATGTTCGTCTCACTTAAGAGTATTAAGCACAAATATACAGACATTGGAAAGTGGAAGGGAGTGCTGAACTATTGGTTATAAGATGCCTATTTAGATAGGTGCTGAATAAAAACCCCATTTGCTCTGTCCTCTTGGTAGTAGAGGACACAGGTCTGGGGGATTGCGCCTGCAAGGATCATAGAGCTATGAGATTATTTTTCTCTCTCTAGAAGGGAGTAGGCATGTTAGATAAGTTGTGTCATCAGTGAATGGGACCTGCATATCCCTGATGCCCTGGTCAATGTTTATCCACCAGTCAATATCTGAACAACGGATTATTTGATTATCATATTTTTGCTGGTATTTTTTCAGACTTCTGTATTTAAACAATCTGCCAAGTTACCTACATCACAAAAACAAAGAGCCAAGAATCAAGAATGTTTTATTGTCATATGTTCCAGACAGAATAATGACATTCTTGCTTGCAGCAGCATAATAGAACGTGTAATCATAGTGCACTGTAAACAATATACTAAATTTAAAAAAAGTTCAGTAAATATATGTGTATTATACTAGTGGATCAGAGATTATCCACCCATATATGCTAGTGTGGACATTGTGGGCCAAATGGATTCTTGGGGTGGCAGCTCAGTCACTCAAGCCTGATGTGCTGGCTGCTCACTCACGGCTGGTGGGCTGGCAGTTGACTCATGGCTATTCCTTGAAATTGCATTTCAAGCAGGGTGCAAGGCCACCAAATTCAAATGCAGTTTCCTAAAATTTCAAGCAGGGTGCAAGGCCACCAAATTCAAATGCAGTTTCCTACCACTGCAAGCAGGGTGCAAGGCGACCAAATTCAAGTGCAGTTTCCTACCATTTCAAGCAGGGTGCAAGGCCACCAAATTCAAGTGCAGTTTACGACCACTTCAAGCAGGGTGCAAGGCCACCAAATTCAAGTGCAGTTTCCTACCATTTCAAGCAGGGTGCAAGGCCACCAAATTCAAGTGCAGTTTCTTACCACTTCAAGCAAGGTCCAAGTCCACCAAACTCAAGTGCAATTTCCTACCACTTCAAGCAGGGTGCAGGGCCACCAAACTCAAGTCCAATTTCCTACCACTTCAAGCAGGTTGCAAGGCCACCAAACTCAAGTCCAGTTTCATGCCACTTCAAGCAGGGTGCAAGGCCACCAAATTTGTGCAGTTTCATGTAATGTGTAGTTTCATACCACTTCAAGCAGGGTGCAAGGCCACTAAAGACAGCGAGTCGTGACCTCTCCCTCCTACATCTTGCAGAGACTGAGCCACGCCCACACTTCTGGGTTTTATAGTCCCAACCCCCCCTCCCACCAGAAGGGGCATGGCATTCATGGCATGATTGGCAGGAGGGAGAATCTCAACATTTTTTAAACACTAGTAACTCTTTTTTTTTATTGATGGGAAAAATCCTCAGCACCTGTTTAGTCTGAGGAAGATGGCCAAAAATAACAGCCGTACATGGTAGCGTTTTTTCTAAAATCAATATAAAGAGTAAACAGGATATGGTCAAGATTAGACTTTTAATTATATGGAAGTCAAGGCAACTTTAATTAGGCAAGGCAACTTTAATTAGACAAGGCAACTTTAATTAGGCAAGGCAACTTTAATTAGGCAAAACAGCTTTGGCATTTCCAAATGAAAAGCAACACAGCCTTAGCATTTCCAAATCAAAGGCAACACAACTTTAGCATTTCCAAACTATATTTTCAAACCACATTAATGGCACTGACAGGCCAGTAAAACTACTCAAGACTTTTGGGTTTTATAGTCCCTCCGGAAGGGGCGTGGCCTTCAGGAGAGAGAATCTCAACATTTTTAAAACACTAATAACTTTTATTTTTAATCGATGGGAAAAATCCTCTTGTCCTGCACAGTGGAGGGGGACTCCGACTCAGAAGGCCAAAAATCACAGCCATATGTGGCAGCGTTTTTTCAAAAATCAATATACAGAACAACAGGAAGTGGTCAAGATCAGATTTTTAGTAATGTAGATACTAGACCAAGGGCAGACCCATTGGGTCTGCTCCCCCAACACAGCCGTCCCCTACCTGTAACCCCCAACTGGAGGGGCAGAGAGGGAGCGGGAGGAGGCAGAGGGGGGGGGCAGAGAGGGAGGGGGGTAGAGTTTGAGGGGTGGGGCGTGGAGCATGGCATCAGTGGGGAGGGCTGGTTCCCGAAGGCAAATCTCACTCGCTCCCAGCTCCCGGCTGGCTGCTGGCGGCTCCAGGCCCTCGGCTCCCGGCTCCAGGCTCCCCCCAATGCACCCGTCCCCTACCCGTAACCAATTGGCTCCAGGCAGGGCCCGAGTATTGGGGGGGGGGGGTTCGTGGTCGGGGGGGTGACGTCACCTGGGGGGGGGGGGGGGGGCAAGCAAGAAGACAGCAAGTTTTTTTTCAAAGTCTTCAGACTTTTTAACATTTTCATTAATAACTGGAGAAATAAAGCATTAATTTTTCAGATAAGGCGATTTCAGACTCCAGGGGGAAAATCTCTAGCGGAATATATAAAAATGTTACTGTTAGCGTGTCATTTTTTCGAGAAGTTGTGCTTATACACAAACAAACACACACACGAACAAACGCACACATGAACAAACACACACATCCAAGATCAGACTTTTATTAGGTGTATGATAGCGATATAGACACAAAAAGATGGAGTCACTCAGTGGGACGCAGCAGCTCTGGAGAATAGGTATGGGTGACAATTTCAGGCAAGACCCTTCTTCAGACAGGTTAATAATGACTGAGCATCAAAAATAGAATTACGTTCTTAGCTACAAAGCTTCGGACGACCTGAGAGCCTAAAGTCTTTGCTCTAAATACAAGTCTTTTAGACAGTAAATCAACTGTCTAAAATCAAAAGATAACGGTTTTATTTTATCAATTTAAATTTGCTGCATTGTCTATTTTATATGGAGGTAATTCATATCTAATCAGAGGTGGCAGTATTTGAAGTTTACTCATCCAAGTGTGTAAAGCCACTAATTTACAGTGAAACCATTCATTTAACGGCTGATCTAATGTTATTGTTCTCTCATTACAGACTAAACACAAACTCAACTCCATCAGGTTAGGTCGGGAGGAATTCCCCGTCCATGGGTAACCATATAACCATATAACAATTACAGCACGGAAACAGGCCCTCTCGGCCCTTCCAGTCCGTGCCGACCATTTATTTTCCCCTAGTCCCATCTACCTGCACTCAGACCATACCCCTCCATTCCCTTCCCGTCCATATACCTATCCACTTTACTTTTAAATGTTAAAATCGATCCTGCCTCCACCACTTCTGCTGGAAGCTCATTCCACACAGCCACCACTCTCTGAGTAAAGAAGTTCCCCCTCATGTTACCCCTAAACTTCTGTCCCTTAATTCTCATGTCATGCCCTCTTGTTTGAATCTTCCCTACCCTCAATGGGAAAAGCTTATCCACGTCAATTCTGTCTATCCCTTTCATCATTTTAAAGACCTCAATCAATTCCCCCCTTAACCTTCTGCGCTCCAAAGAATAAAGACCTAACTTGTTCAACCTTTCTCTTTAATGGCTGATATAATTGTAAAATCTTTTCAGTATTTGTCTAGGTGTGCTGTTTATAAATTGTATATATTTCATGCACCAATATTATGCATTGCGGCATCATCCCACATCATAAACATAGAAACTTAGAAAATAAGTGCAGGAGTTCGGTCCTTCGAGCCAACACCGCCATTCAATATGATCATGGCTGATCAATACCCAGTTCCTGCTTTCTCCCCATATCCCTTGATTCCGTGCAAACCTTCAAATAATCAATGGTGACATCCGGTGCAGCACTGGGAGAACCGGATGGCACGTTGTCGTGGTGGCAGAGCTACTGCCTTAAAACGCCAGAGACCCGGGTTCGATCCTGACTACGGGTGAAGTCTGTACGGAGTTTGTACGTTCTCCCCATGACCTGCGTGAGCTTTCTCCGAGATCTTTGGTTTCCTCCCACACTTCAAAGACCTCCAGGTTCGAAGGTTAATCAGCTTGGTATAAATGTAACATTATCCCCAGTGTGTGTAGTGTAGTGTTAATGTGCGGGGATTGCTGGTTGATGTGGACTAGGTGGGCCTGTTTCCGTGCTGTATCTCTAAACTAAATTAAACTTAACTGGATCTCTCTAGGATGAGATGTTAAGCCTAGATCCTGCCTACTCCTGGGTGGAAAGATCCCATGGGTGCATTTCAAAGCACAACATGAGCGCCCGCATATGTAATATGTGCAAAAGAAGCTCACTGTGCAGTTGCACATGTGACAAATAAAGCACCATTGTGAAACGGGTGGCGTTTCAGGTCGAGACCCTTCCAGATTGCATATCCTGAACTGGGCTCCAACCTCAAGATCAATCTACAATCCACAGTTACTGATTCACCACCACCTTATAGAAACATAGAAACATAGAAAATAGGTGCAGGAGTAGGCCATTCAGCCATTCGAGCCATTCAATATGATCATGGCTGATCATCCATAATCAGTACCCTGTTCTTGCTTTCTCCCCATATCCCTTGATTCTAGTTCAAGAGCTAGTTATTATGGTTATTGATATTCTCTCTGGCTCTTCCCATGTCTGCACCAAATTGACTCTCATAAAACCTGCGATCATCTACTTTGGGCAATAAACCACAATGTACGAGTCTCCTCTCCCTGGCAGCCACAAGCTCGGGAACTCTCAATTGCCTCTGCCTGGACAGTGACCTCTTCTGGCAGCTCCGTCGGGATGACTTGGGAGTGAGGAAACCTTGGCAAAAATATACACGCCCATTGAAAGCAAATTTCCTCAGCATTCTTCAAAAATCCCACAATGACTGTTCCCATCATTTGGAAATTCTGCCCCAGTAAAGGTTGAAGCCACAAATGGATCAGGAAAGAAGCAAGGAGGAATATTTGGGGAGGGAGAGATGGGGAGAGGGAGAGAAGGGGAGAGGAGGAGGGTCGGAGAGGTGCAGGGGTGGAAAGAAAGAGGGGAGAGGGAGGGAGGGAGTGAGAGAGGGAGGGAGATAGGGAGGGAGATAGGGAGGGACAGAGGGAGGGAGAGGAAAGAGGAGAAAAGTTTCAGTGTGAAGAAATTACAGACTCAATTACTATTTAAGTCCAAGATGGACTTACACAAAATCCCAATTTTTATCTTTCTCACTGACATTGTTCCATTGAAACCAATCTTGCTTTACCTAAATTTAAATATTCTTGTGGTTGGCAGATACACAAACACTGTTGTCAGCTGTGTAGCGGAGAGAGTTTTAAGCTCAGTGACTCCAGTTGGCTGGAGGATTAGACTGACATAACCTTCCCCAGCTGCTGTGGCCTTTCAGTCAATTCTTCTGTACGCCAAGGGAATAACAAGCTCACAAATCATGTTGCATTATTGTATCACAGGAGCTGTTATCAATAAAGCATCGTGTTGCTGACCAACCATCCTGTTTTGTTGCTGGGTTATCTTCTAATGGATTGGTACACACTTGCTGAATCTACAAAGGGTCAAGCAATCATGAACTTGTTACACTTATCAGGTACTCACTGTCACCAAGACAACAGAACATAATAACTATTGGCTCCCTTGGGGCTGACCTTCTCTCTCCTGTCAGACATCACTGAAACCCTAGAATCCATTTTCTCTTGAACCTGTCTTTGAATTCATTGTAATTGCTTTGTGGGGTTTCATAACCAGTCATAGGCTGCCGCAAACGAGCTCACAATTTGAATTTAAAGGGGAGCTTTGCGGATACTATTAATTTGCCTCAATGTGTACGCATACACACAGATGTTCTTTGCAAAGACCGAACTGCCAGATCAGCGATGTCTCTGACCTGCGATTTATGATCTCATGACATCTTGTGTTTGTCAACCATTTAGACTAAACTTTCAAGGTACAGTTTGGAAACAGGCCCTTCGGCTCATGCCGACAAGCGATCGTCCCAGACACTAACACTGTCCTACACACTGGGGATAATTTATAGAAGCCAATTAACCTACAAACCTGCACGTCTTTGGAATGTGGGAGGAAACCGAAGAACTCAGAGATCGCTGGTCGGTGTGGTCTCGGTGGGCCGAAGGGCCTGTATCTCTAAACTAAACGAAACATTCTTTTAATGCAGTCTTTTACCCAGAGTAGGGGAATCAAGAACCAGAGGACGTAGGTTTAAGGTGAGGGGGGGAAATATTTAATAGAAACACAAGGGGCAACTTTTATTTTACACAAAGGGTGGTAGGTATATGGAACAAGTTGCTGGAGGAGGAAGTTGAGGCAGATACTAATGCAACATTTTAAAAACATTTAGACAGGTGCATGGTAGACAAAAATGCTGGAGAAACTCAGCGGGTGAGGCAGCATCTTTGGAGGGAAGGAAATAGGCAACGTTTCGGGTCGAGACCCTTCTTCAGACTGATGTGAGGGTGGGGGCAGGAAGAAGAAAGGAAGAGGTGGAGACAGTGGGCTGAGGGAGAGCTGGGAATGGGATGAGAAATCCGGGACTACCTGAAATTAGAGAAGTCAATGTTCATACCGCTGGGGTGTAAACAGAGGATTGGTGTAGGGGGATATCGGCCAACGCAGTTGGTGAACGGGCGTGGACAGGAAACGTTGGCCGGTGTGAGCAAGTTGGACCAAAGGGCCTGCTTTCATGCTGTATGACTATAACTATTAGCCTATGGTATTCAGACAGATATATGGACAGGAAGGGGTTAGAGGGATATGGGCCCAAATGCGGCCAAATGGGACTTGGTTGATGGAGACAAGGTGGGCGGCCAGAAAGCCTGTTTCCGTGCTATATGGCTCTTTGATTCTAAGTCAAATTAAAAAAGAGAGCCATTGAAAAACAGTGTAGAGGCTCTGTGTAGCAGTTGACAGTTCCTTTGGTACAGGTCCAGAAAGGTGCTTGTGTATTACTCACAACTCCTGGGTGACATTATAACATAAAGAAACCTTGAATGCCAGCTGACATTTTTTGTGAAGTTTTCACCAATCATTTTCATCAAACATTTACCTGTGGGGTTTGGGTTCAATTCAAAATTGATTGCGGTGAAAGTCTGTCTAACTGAAATGAATTTCAGTCATCTTAATCCAGCTCCCAACAGGCACACAGAGACAGCATGAGGCTGGCTCTAATTAATACTAATTGGGCAATCCTACTCAGAGGACGCAGGATGGCTGGTGTGTGAATCGGATCAAAGTCAATCAATAGAGAATGGTCTTCTGAGTTTGGGGTGCACAATATAACCTCAGTTACCGAACTGATTTTTGTGCCGAATATCCTGAGTGAAGGCAGACACACGAGCCAGCCGATTATCAGAATGTGAATTCCATAATGGAACGCAGGCCTTGGTTTGTGACTTAGATACCCCTAAATGTAAAGGTTTTTTTTAAAAGACCTTGCAAATGGTGCTAAGTGCAAGTTTAAAACACAGTTCGAGGGAGAGGGCTCGGTGGTGCAGTGGTAGAGTTGCTGCCACACAGAGCCAGAGACCCGGGTTCCATCCTGACTGTAGGAGCCATTTATGCTTAAGTCCGTATATTATAATCATGTCTCGATATTTCTAGTTCTTATCTGTATGTAAGCAGGTAGGTGGGATTTGATACGTAGAGTGGTGTGTCTACATCTGGAGAGGCTAGCGCAGACTCAGAGATTTAGAGTTTAGTTTGCCTCGAGGGATGGTGAGGACAACAGTTTTTACCACGATCACATTCCCAATAACGTTCACGTTCATGTTCACGAGACGCCATGCAGAAGAAACAATTAGTAAGAACGAAAAGTTATGAATTATTTATTTGTTTTGTATTACTTCAATTAAAGACCAATTAATCATGAAACAATGACTAGAAGATTTGTTTTTGCTATTGACGAGTGTGTAAACTATATCTCCACCACATCCCTCCCTGAGTAGTAATGGCTGTCAAATTTAGACATTGAGGAAGTTAAAGAAACTGCCATTATATTGACTACGGGTACTGTCTGCACAGAGTTTGTACTTCCTCTGCATGGTTACTCCGGTTTCCTCCCACACTCCAAACATTGTAAATTGTTCCTGGTGTGTGTGGGATATTGTTGGTGCGAGGGGATCGCTGGTCGGCGTACACTCAATGTCCACTGCAAGGCTTGTTTGCGCTTTGCATCTCTAAACTAAACTAAACTAAACTGCAAACAGTTGGAAACTGTGGTTAGATGATTATAATGCCCTCTCACTGGCACCACAGCTTGTGACTATTGGAAACAGGCAGCCACTCTGAACCAAGTGTGGGTGTCTTGGCTGCATCCAGTGTTGAATCAACCTTGTAATCCTCTGTAGGATCTGCGCCAGAAGTCTTAAGACAATGTAGTCTATTGATTTAGAAAAATAAATCTTTCTCTCTAGTAACACCTCCCAAGCAGCTTCTGGTTACATAGAATATGGGATAGAGAGTTAAAATGCTTGACTAAATTAAACACTCCCATGCAGCTTGGCATGGCCATAAAGCCAGATGCCTTGATATGTTTGATTGATATTTTGGGGTCAGAAGCAAGTTTTGACACTGAATACAGAAGAATGCAACATTTGAATAGACCTTATGGCCCATGATGTCCTTGCCGAACACGTTGCCAAACTAAACTAATGTCTTGTTCTTTGGCAGTTTTTGCTCTTCTTCCCACCCGTATGTTTTTATTAACCTCTGATGAGAACGTTTGCCTGGTGGACAGTATCACAGTTTCGTTGCAAGCCATTCTCAGCATCTGTGAATAATACCATCTCTGTAACTATTTGTAAATGTATCGCTTTGTTCCCAAATCATTTGTAGACTTTAGAGACCCAGCACGGAAACAGGCGTTTCTGCTGGCCGAGTCTACACCGACCAGCGATCAGCCCGTACACTAACACCATCCTACAAATTAGGGACAATTTACATTCTTTACCAAAGCCAATTAACCTACAAAACTGTACGTGTGGGAGGAAACCCGAGTTCGATCCTGACTACGGATGCTGTCACCCACACAGTCACAGGAAGAACCTACTACAAACTCCATACAGACAGCATCTGTAGTCAGGATCGAACTCGGGTCTCTGGTGCTGTGAGGCAGCAGACATTGCCACTGTGCCACCCTGCCGTAAAACATTTGGCCAATATAGGCTCTAGCTTGTTCATTCTGGGACAAGTTTGTGTCTAAGGTCCAGAGGAGAATGGATAAATCATGTTTCCCAACCTAGGCCCCACATTTACAGACTTATTTAATTGTATTTTTTTTGTTTATTGTGTCACCCACAGCCATATATTATGGCCACAGGTTAAGACAACATATGGGCTGATATCATCATGTGGTCAACCAGTCGTCTGAAACAAAACCCAAGGAGAACCTCAAACTCAAACGCAAGATGACCACGTGATCAGCAATTGCTGATTCAGCCCTCCAAAAGGATTAATTCAAACTGTAAACTTATAACACATAAAAGCAAATAGTTCTGTGCCGGGGATAACTTCAGTCGTAAATAAGTGTTTATAATGAATGATTGGAACTAACTACAATGTAGAACAGTATGTTCTATCCTGAAACATTGACTCTTTTTCTCATTCCACGGTTACTGATGAACCTCAAGGTTTCCAGCTTTTTCTGCTTTAATTTCAGATTTTCAGCAGGTTTTTGAGTTTCACGTTCTATAGTCCGTCTATTGAAACCAATTGACTGGCAACTGTATGTTTAGCATTTTTCAGTGCACTGAATCAGCACTGCCTGTTGTGATGGTGCCCATTCAATCCCCTGGCAAAGATGGTGAAATGGACCAGAAAGATTTTATAACATTGTGTTTAGAACTGTACAGCACAGGCGCAGGCCCTTCAGCCCACAATGTCTGTGCTGAACATGATGGCAAGTTAAACTAATCTCATCTGCCTGCATGTGATGCATATCCCTCCATTCCCTGCATATACATGTTCCTAAATAAAAGCCTTTTAGACATCACTATGATATGTGCCTTCACCACCACCTCTGGAACAGGCATTTTGAAGAACTTGACCTGCGCATCTCCAGGCATTACCAATATAAATACAAAAAGCTGGAGTAACTCAGCAGGTCAGACTGCATCTCTGGACAAAAGGAATAGGTGACGTTTCGGGACGAGACCCTTCTTCAGATTGAGAGTCAGGGTAAAGGGAAATGAGATATATAAGGTGATAAGGAATAGGAGCAGAATTAGGCCATTACGCCCATCAAGACTACTCCACCAATCAATCATGGCTGATGTATCTCTCCCTCCTAAGCCCATTCTCCTGCCTTCTCCTCATAACCTCTGACACCTGTACTAATCAAGAATCTATGTATTTCTGCCGTAAAAATATCCATATATCGACGGTGATATAGAGAGATATAGAACAAGTGAATGGAAGATATACAAAAAAGTAATAACGCTAAAGGAAGCTGACTGTGGTCGAGGGGAAACGTGGCCGCATAGACGATGTACATAATTTCTACGGTGAAGCACGATGAGGTGGAGAACCTGCCCTTGCAGGAAATATTAATACAGCAATAACTGCATAACTTACAAACATAAACCAGGAGATTGCCTTGAAAGGAAAACATTTAAATGAATAAACTGCATTTTCTTAAATATACTAGAACACAAAATGAAGACTGAGGAAAATAATGTGCGGCGTGGTGGCACAGCGGTAGTGTTGCTGCCTTACAGCGCTGGAGGCCCGGGTTCGATCCTGACTACAGGTGCTGCCTGAACGGAGTTTGTACGTTCTCCCCATGACCTGCATGGGTTTTCTCCTGGATCTCTGGTTTCCTCCCACCCTCCAAAGACGTACAGGTTTGTAGGTTAATTGGCTTGGTAAAAATTGCAATTGTTCCTCATGTGTGTAGGATAATGTTAGTGTGCGGGGATCACTGGTCAGCGCAGACTCGGTGGTTCGAAGGACCTGTTTCCGCGCTGTATCTCTAAACTAAACTGAAACTAATTTAGGGCTGAGATTTACCACACATGACCTTCATCAAATGCTAAATATCAGAGTGGGATCTGTAACAAATGATCCACTTTCCCTTTCATTCTCCCATCGATGCCATCTATTTTTTTCATCTTTACTTTTCATTACCACTTTGAACTGCAACTGATGCTCCTGCAGGGACTCTGGAGATTGTGGAGTATGATGAGGAATTACTCTTCTGCTGAGATATTTGACTACATTCAGCGGAGCCCAGCAATGCCTCCGGTGTACAGGACTCTGAGGTCAGGCTCACAGAGTCTTCGACAGGATTATCTCAAGCGTCACAGGTGTAAATCTAACTTAACTCACCACACAGATTTTCTGGGTATTTGATTGTAAGCCAACAGGGAAGTTCAGAGGCTTCTGATTGTATACAATTGCCCGGCATTGGAAGGTGATGGCAAAGTTAGCACTTGAACTTCGGTAGCGAATTAAGAGTCAATAATGCTACTAAAATCTGCAAGCTCCACTGGGAGAAAAAAATGATGTGTGAAACTTTATTATGGTAATTCCATGTGGACTGAACTTGATTAAACTACTGATTGCCTAATTCAAAGAATGCCACGGATACGTTTCAGTGTATTTTCCGCATTTTTAAACAACGTTGGAGATTGCAAGGTTGAGAAACTCTGCATTGTAATATGAGAGAATTTACTTGCCAAGAACTATTATGCTTGGATTAAGATAATGAAATGCAAGTAAGAAAACTTTATTCCACTGCCCATTTAATTGAAACTATCAAATACAATGAATTGTATATTTCATACAGAGAGTCAAATTTTGTTTAATTATAATTGTAGATTTGGAATTTGATTGTCGTATGTGCTTGGTTAGGTAATTTTATCCATTATGGATTAGAAGGGGGAAAGGGTCAATATACTGTACCTCCATGATCGAAAATAGGGAAAGGGTAAATTATGCAGGTGTTCCTATTTAAGCTAGTTTAGTTTAGTATAGTTAAGTTTGGAGATACAGCGTGGAACAGGTTTTCAGCCCACCGAGTCCACGGCGACCAACGATCCTGGAGAAAACCCATGGAAAGAATGTACAAAGTCCTCACGGGGAGAATGTACAAACTCCTAATCTTGATTTATATCTAGTCAGCACTGTCTGAAATAATATCCACATGAGTATTAAGTAGAGAACAGCCTTAAGGTTTAAGGGAGGCATGGTGGCGCAGAGGTAGAGTTGCTGCCTTACAGCGCCAGAGACCCAGGTTCGATCCTGACTATGGGTGCTTGCCTGTACAGAGTTTGTACGTTCTCCCCGTGACCTGCGTGGGTTTTCTCCGGGAGATTCGGCTTTCTCCCACACTCCAAAGCCGTACAGGTTTGTAGGATAATTGGTTTGGTATAATTGTAACTTGCCCCTAATGTATGTAGGATAATGTCAATGTGCGGGAATCACTGGTCGGTGCGAACACTGAGGGCCAATGGGCATTCCATGCTGTATTTCTAAACTAAACTAAAATTATGTCTGATGGCTGAACAACTGAGGCTTCCCGCTAAGGTTACCTCAGGAAGAATGTTCGGTGTAGGAATGTTGGAACACATGAATTATACAGTACCATAAAAGGGTAGAAATGTAAGAGAAGTGAATTATGAATTGTGTGGATGAGATTGGAATGCTACATAATAGAAAGAGCAAATTACTTGTTCTATTGGAATTGTATACAAAGGTAGTGAAAAGCGAAGGACTGACTCACTGGGAACATTCATTATCATGGTGTCAAATTTGAAAATCTTTGTCATGGGTCACAGTTAGACACAAGGTAGTCCATCAGAATTCATCCAATTAAAGACTCGACATGGTAATAGCATGTCAACATCCAACTTTAATAGCACTTAAAAACACTTGGGCTGGTACATGGATAGGATGGCTTTAGAGGGATGTGGCCAAATACTGGAAAATGTGACTTGTTTGGATGGGGCACCTTGGTTGGCATGGACAAGTTGGGCTGAATGGCGTTTTTTTTTAGAGATATAGCGCGGAAACAGGCCCTTCGGCCCACCTAGTCCATGTGGACCAGCGATCCCCACAAATTAACGCTACCCTGCACACACTAGGGACGATTTTTTACACATACACCAAGCCAATTAACCTACAAACCTGTACATCTTTTGAGTGTGGGAGGAAACCGAAGATCTCAGAGAAAACCCACATGGTCACGGTGAAAAACCTGCAAACTCCGTATAGACAGCACCTGTGGTCAGGATCAAACCCGGATCTTCATTGCTGTAAGGCAGCAACTCTACAGCAGTGCCACTGTGCTGTTCTTGTTTCTGCCTCACAGCGTCAGAGACCCTGACCATGTGTGGATGTCTGTACAGAGTTTGTACGTTCCCCCCATGCCTTGTGTGGGATTTCTCCGGAAAGCTCTAGTTTTCTCCCACACTCCAAAGACGTACAGGTTTGTTGGTTAATTGGCTTGGTATAATTGAAATTTGTCCCTAATGCTTATAGGACAGTGTTATTGTGTGGGGATCGCTGGTTGGCGCGGACTCGGTGGGCCAATGGGTCTGTTTATGCGCTGTAGCTCTAAACTAAACTAAGCTATAACTAAAACCTGTTTAATAGGAATTACTGTAGTTGTCCCTACACTTCAAACTCACAAATGCCAATGTTGTGTTCTTCAGTCATGGTTAAATTTCGGCAATGTTGGGTCTATATGACGTTTGCTAACAACATCAATCACAATCAACTCGTTTTACATCTTAAACTCTACCCATGGGTTAAACAGGATGTGAATTTTGACATCACTGACAATGCAGCAATCTCTCAATCAAAATATGGGTCAGCCATTCAGAACTGGGTTGGTAAGGAATTTAAAATGCACTGAATCTTTGAAATTCTTTGCACAAGAAGATAGGGAGGACTAATTGCTGAAATTGGGCAGAACTGCTGGCATCAATGCATCCCTCCCAGATGAGTTCAATGCATTACAACAGAAGGTCAATTAGATGATGTCACCCACCCCAACAGTATTGGGTGCATCCGTACCCACAGTCAACATTACAGACCATCAAATCAGCCTTCCTGAGAGTGATTCAGTGGACATTAACTCCAGCCGTGTCCACTGAACCTGCATGGATCAGCTAATAGGGGGCATTCACAGGCATCTTGAACCTCTCCGTGCTCCAATATCAGGTTCCTACTTGCTCAAAGAAAACCACTATCATCCTGATGTCAAAGATACACAAGGTAAAATACCTTAATGACTATCATATGGTGGTTCTGGCGTCTACCATCGTAAAGTGGGCATCACGGTGGCACAGCGGGTAGAGTTGTTGCCTTACAGCACCAGAGACCCGGGTTCAATTCTGACTATGGGCGCTTCTCTGTACAGAGTTTGCACATTCACCCAATGACCTGCGTGGGTTTTCTCCAGGTGCTCCGGTTCCCTCCCACACTCCAAAGATGTACAGGTTTGTAGGATAATTGGCTTGGTATAATTGTAAATTGTCCCCAGTGTGTGTAGAATAGTGTAAGTGTGGGGGGATTGCTGGTCGGTGCAGATTTGGGGAGCCAAAGGGCCTATTTCCGCGCTATATCTCTAAACCAAACTAAACTAAACTAAAGTGCTTCAAGAGGCTGATCATGGCGCACATCAACTATAAACTCCCGAAGAGCCATGATTCACTGCAATTTGTCTACCACTGCAACAAACCCATGGTGATGCCTGGCACTACTCTCATCCCTGGAACATCTGGATAAAAAGAGAACCTACATCAGACATTGACCTTAGCACCTCCTTCAACACCATAATTCCAACCAAACCTATCTCCAAACATCTTGTTCTCAGTAACTCCCTCGCATTGGATCCTTGACTTCTTGACCCATAGAATACAATCAATAAGGGTAGGTGACAAAACATCGTCTACAATAATTCTCAACATCGGTGCCTCACAAGGATGCTTATTAACCCTTTTACTATATTCTCTACACACTCATAACCGTGCAGCCAAATTCTGATCCAACTCCATTTACGTGTTGTGTAGAAAGGAACTACCACTGAAGATAGACACTAATTGTGTTGCGGTATTGATAGGAATAATATTCAAGCCCGATAAATCTATTTGTCTCGTATTACCAAAGACCTGAGTACGCCGGATTATGTGTTGGAAGATTTTGGTGACTGGAACTAATTGTTGATTAATTTGGGAAGGAAAACAGTATTGCCAATGCAAAATCCAATCTCCTGCAAGATAGCATCATCACTATGATAACTCCAGTAAAATCATCACATTGTCGCTATATTTGCCTATTACAGTCCTGCAGGGGATAATATTATGTTTTACATCAAAGTCTTTTGCATTATTTTTCTTTTCACTCTCGTGTAATTTGTGTATAATTCATGTTCTTGTGTGACATCTACGCTTATATGCCTGCAAGCAAGATCTTCATTGTACTTAAAAGAGACACAAAATGCTGGAGTAACTTAGCGGGACAGGCAGCATCTCTGGAGCGAAGGAATGGATGACGTTCATGTCGAGACCCTACCTCACCGAACTCATACATATGGCAATAAACTTGATATAGTTCTAAATGTTACTCATCAAAGTAAATCACCGATATCTTCCTGCTGAGATATGACTCCACATTAAGTTTGGAGGCTCCTTATCGGGAGACTGGAAAGGAAAACAAAATGTATGGAAAGTTGACAGGGGCAATGGAGCTGAAACACTCTGCTATATGAGAACTGATTCTTGGTGAATTACACCATCGTCCTGTATATTAAAAACCTTTTAACAATAAGATAGAGGAGGATTAGCACATAACTAATGCTTCAGTTGGTTTTTTTCTAATATGAAAAGACTGGGAGCAGGAATACATTTCATGGCTTGTCAATATGTCTGTGAGAGAACGAAAAGCTAAGAAAACATTAAACCAGACAGCGTGACAACATGTCACTTAACACAAAACTGAACTACCCCTTTCCTCCTTAACAAGGTGATTGAAGGGGTTGACTCTCGATGAACCTTGACGCATTGCTGTGCTGAGTGTTCTGTTTTTAACTCATCTGTCATATTCAGGCAATCTTGACTTTTCCAGGGGCTTGCACAAAAACACAAAGGATCTTAATTCAAATTATATGTGGCGGGAATAGAATACATCTCTAATGGGGACACTTAAGTAAAGTGTTGATATTATTTTGCTGCAAGGAAGTCTGGCAGATTACATTTGCTTTGTAAAGATCTGGTGCAAAAATACATGTTTTCAACTTCTGACACCAGAGACCACCTCGGGGACAACAGGGCAATTTGAAAAACATTTTTTGATGAACATGGTGTTTGTAAAGATAAATATTTTGGGCCATTGTGTTGCTACAAACAAGAATCTAAATACACTTGCACGGCATTAATCCTGATATATTTGTCCTCGGTATATTCCAGTAAACGTAATGGTAATAGCCATGCCTTCTGCACCTCTTCTGAAGTTATTCCATTAAAGCCAAGTGATATGCTCCACCTCAAAGCCAGTACCCTAAAGTAGCTCCTCTCATCTTCAAAGTGTCAAAGAAGCAACGAGTCAGGTTCCATTGTCTCCTTCTACATCTGCATTAGCAAAGTAAAAACATGTTTGGCCAGGTGGAACTCATTCATGATATAGATATTGACTACAGGTCATGGGATTTGATGGATATGAGCTAGCAATTTAAAACTTCACAGCAACAATTATATAAACAGCTATCACCCTTTTCTCTCTTCAAAGTGATTCTATGGTTTGGTTAGATTAGATTAGATTAGATTAGATTAGATGCTTTTATTCTCACATGTGACAGTTCACAGTGAGATGGTTTGTTTTACATACCGAGGCATACAAAGGGTGCCGACAAAATTCTAAAGTACCCCTCTTTTTGCCTCAATGGCTCCCCTCTCCACACCCCTCCACCCTCCCTCCATTCCCCTTAGTCCTTTCTCCTTGATGGTCCCGCTATGCGACCTCAGCCTCCGACATCAGGACTCCGGCCTCCGGTCTCCGGCCTCCGGTCTCCGGACTTCGACCCCAGGGCACCGACCTCTGACCCTGGGGCTTCGACCTCCAACATCGGGACTCCGGCCGGTTGCAATACAGTGCACTATTCTGTCACAGAATAACTCAATGTCCACATACATGTCCGCATCTCATGGACAAGGTCAAAGATTAAAGCCTTTGGCTATGTAGATGAATGAAAGAGAATGGGTGGTTGTTCAAGTGGTCAATGCACCTACTTTGTCTGCATCTAATTATTTCCCAATTTCTCCTCCAATATCTGCAATTGGAGAGGGATTCCCATTTTAAAACCCGTAAGTGTGGTGTCGGCTTATTATGACTATTATTCTGGACAATAATTCTGGACAAGAGCTGGGCGATGCAAACTTATAACTTCAATCAATGATGTTTCACTGTGTAGGAAGGAACTGCAGATGTTGGTTTACATTGAAGATAGACACAAAATGCCTCAAAATGAAGGAATGGGTGATGTTACGGGTCGAGACTGAGTCTGAAGAAGAGTCTCGACCCGTAACATCACCCATTCCTTCATTTTCCTGAGTTACTCCAGCATTTTGTGTCTACCTTCAGTGATTTTTCACATTTTTGCTTTGTTAACTTGCACAGTAAAAACCACTGGTTTAAATTTATAGCAGAATATCCTTTAGATGATTTTAGGTCCAATCATCTGATGTTGATTTCATTTAGTTTTTAAGCAAGTGCATCATTAAATAGGCACTGAAAGTACATTATTTGGGCTATCACTTAATTAAAATATATTTAATTACAACCATCAGACTTCTCTAAAATCATCAGGCTATTAAACACTACAACTTCTAATTAAGCTCCAAACTATGTAGATTTGGGAGCATTATATTTTTATTTGCACTATCATTGCTTGTTTATTTGTTTGTTTGCTTATTATATACCAACACGGTGGTGGTGGTAGAGTTGCTGCCTTACAGCGCTTGCAGCGCCAGAGACCCAGGTTCAATCCCGACTACGGGTGCTGTCTACACCTAGTTTGTACGTTCTCACCGTGACCGCGCGGGTTTTCTCCGTGATCTCTGGTTTCCTCTCACACTCCAAAGATATACAGGTTTGTAGGTTAATTGGTTTGGAAAAGTGTGAATTGTCCCTGGTGTGTGTAGGATAGTGTTAATGTGAGGGGATGGCTGGTCGCTGCAGGCTCAGTGGGCTGAAGGAACAATTTCCACGCTGTATCTCTAAACTAAACCAAACTAAATACACATCTGTAGGAAGGAATTTCATTGCTCCATTACAGGACATGTGACAGTAAAACACTCTTGACTCTTGACTCATGAGTCTATCATATATTTGCTATAACCATTTAGCCGGCAAGTTTCAGAAATTACCTCCACATTATGTCATGTCAAGAGCAAAGGAGGCTCATCAGATTTCAGTGTGGCTAATATTGACCATGCAGAGCGCTTCGAAAGAAAATGTTAGCCATTTCTGCCATGAAATAGAGTGGCATAGGGACGGGAATATGTAATGTTGCAAATGTTGACTACTCATTGGAAAATCTTGCCCTTCGATAGAATTGGAAAGCTCGCTCCCGCTGCTGCCAGAGTCTTCAAAGTAAAAACAACATTTTTAACATATCTGAACCTTAGGTGATCTGAATGCTGGTGAGCGTTGTCTGGAGTTTGGGAAATGTGATGCAAATCTCTGTCTGTTGCTTTCACATAGTGGTTTTGCAGCCACTGAATGAGATATATTTCGCCTGGGAAGAAAGATACGCAAGGTGTGTGTGTGTGTGTGCGTGTGCGTGTGCGTGTGCGTGTGCGTGTGCGTGTGTGCGCGCGTGTGTGTGTGTGTGTATGTGTGTGTGCGTGCATGTGTGTGTGTGTGGTTTTTCCCTTTCTCTGCCTTAAACATTCCCAGATGCTCAATTATACACAAACATAGGAAGCTTGAGAAACATGTACACAAATGCACAGAGATATGGAAAATCTATACAGAGATGCATGAGCAATTCAGCCGAGCAATTCATTAATGCTGATAATCTGCTTCTTTCCCAGAGTTAGTCGCAATCAGATATTTCCAACATTAAAATGATGAAAAGGAAGATTTGGTGAAATTAATCCCACTTTCTTGCATGTTGGTATCCATCATGTCTGGTAGTGCACAGCTGTTTATGCTACTAGAGAAAATACATTATCATGTGGGAGATAATGAGGCCCTTTGTGGCCCTAACTGACTGCGGTTTTACTCGCCTAATGCATGGTAAATCTTTCGAGTGGTTTGTTTTAATGGTGAACGACAGGGTTTCTAAGTGAGACATATATTATGCATAAGGACATCTGTGTCACATTATAGTGATAATGTTTTCAGTTACATACTGCGGTTGCAGATGACAGTTTTTCTTATGTTTTCTCCTCCTATCCTTTATTAATTGAATAAACAGGGTGCTTAGGAGTCTACACACTCTCTCTCAAGTCAAAGAATGAGTTCTGTGTATGTGCATTATGCTTGTCCTTGCCAAGGAGAGGCATGTTAATATTGGGGAAATGAATATTTTTCCATTTTGGATATCAAGTACTTTCAGGTGCTGCCCAGGTCGCAAGTGACTGAAGCCATCTTTCTTTCCATAATTAGCTTCTTTAAGCTTTGAAAACACATTTGCTTGATGACGTGCAATTTTGTTTTGAATCAGATTTTCAACTGAATGCCAAAATGAGGGAAAGAGCTCTGCTGTTTCTCCTTGCCAACTAGAAAATGAATTGAAACTTCTGAAGGTCACTTTATTTACTTATAGATATCGGGGAAAGCAGGCTTTTAACCCATCCGTCTGGGTTGTATTTGAACACAGTCTCAAGGACTCGAAAAGACAAGTGTCTAATTTACTGCATCCTGAAAGTATGCGCAGATTGCACATTCGTTGCAGACTCTGTCAAGGCCTTTCAGATATCTACATATATATATATAAGCAGTAACAATCTTTGACAAGCTTATCATCCACATTCAGACAGGTGGCTTGATTCAGACAGAAACTAGAGACAGAAAGCGCATCGGGTCGAACTTTACTTTTCCATGATTTATCATCTCTGAGTATTTAAAGGAGCAGTTACATGCTGGGATCCCTGTCGGCATCACATAGCTGCAAACGATCCAGAAACGTTTACAGGTTTACAGGTACATTTGCCGGAAGCAAGCTGCAGAATCACTTGACGTGGCTGGGGCCAGAGATTTAAGAATGTCCAAATTAGACAAGGTCAATAACTCAGCAGAAAAATATTGTGATGATGCTTGTTTTCTGTTCTCTCCCCTTTCATATTAAATGATAGTATGAGCAAAATCACAACCGGTTTATTCTAAAAATGTGTTGTTTCTCATACGCTGAATTATGTATTTCCTCTTTCTTTTAAAAAATATATACATTAGTGAAAAGTCCGCTCCAGTTATCCTATAACTGCATTTTGGAATAATCAACACCATGTGGCCCAGGGAAGAAAGCTCTGATTCTTGTAAAAATGCATTTGACTTACCAAGAGCAATACCACAGGAAACCCACCAGTATAATTACAGTAGTTCATGAATCTGGTTGTTGCTTCATTCATGTTTTGAGAGCTATATTTTGATGGATGTCATGACTCACTGCATTAAGTCTTCATTGCCATTGCCGGCTTCTCAATAAAAGTGCAATCAATACATTATTCACAACTGCTGACCACAAGCAACAATCCCCAGAGAGCACATACAAAAGGACTCCTCACCTGAGCTACAGTGGGTAACCACAGGAATTCTACAAGCAACCAAGGTGCCAAAAATGTCGATTGTTAACAGGGACTTCATCGCTGAGGAATGCCGACATGTAGCTGGAGGTTTTTTAAATGGTGAGGTGATCTGTATGCAACGGCTTTTTCTTCATGTCAGGTGGACTTTTCCACTGTTTACTGCACGGCCCAATGAGACAATCAAAAGATGAATGTATCGGAAGGGGAAAAAAAAAATGAGCAGTATAAGCCAATCCCCAGGATTCCGAATTTAGACAAAGCTGGGTTTTGAAAATGTTGGTTGTTGTGAAGCATGAATGGCTCAAAGATCAGAACTGTTACCTCATCTAACTAAATGGGCGGCACAGGGGCACTGTGGTAGAGTTGCTGCCTCAAAGCATCTGTGACCTGGGTTCCATCCTGACTACGGGTGCTGTCTGGGTGGAGTTTGTACGTTTTCCCTGTGACTGCGTGACTTTTCTCCTGGTGATCCGGTTTCCTCCCACATTCCAAAGACGTGCAGGCTTGTAGGTTAATTGACCTCTGTAAGTTGGTTCCTTGTATGTTGAATAGAACAAGTGTAGGGATGCTCACTGGTCGGCACAGAGTGGGCCAAAGGGCCTGGTTTCATGCTGTGTCACTAAACTAAACTAAACTCAATTGGTAAAAAGGAGGAAAAATCAATGCTTAAAAAAAGGAGGTATGAAGGCAGAAGTTGTCGTTTGTTAACACTTCTAACAGAGTAGCCAGATGGACAGCAAATAGGGAATTATTTGTGACTGAAGGATGGTTACTCTGTGGCCACATATATTGGGTTTTCTATGTACAAACTTAATTAACTTCTTGTATACCATTTAATTTACCCAATGTCTTTTAGCTTGGAGAAATTCATCCTGGAATGTGGAAATAAATATAGACCACCACAATTTTGTTAGAAGATTGGGAGAAACGGACACATTATATTTCATCATTTATTCGCAAAACTAATGGTGATCAATTGGACAAGGGCCATGAGGAAATTCACAACTATTAGCATTTAACCTGCACCAAGAGATTATGGGATGTACTAGGATAGTAGCTAATTTTGTTTTTGAAAAACTTCTTCACCTAAAACTCTATTGCATCATACAATGATTATTTACACTACACAATTGAACATTATTAAGATTGACTGTTGAATGGGAATGGAACCGTTCCCAAAATGCTTCTAGATCATCCATGCATATAAACGTGTAATGCCCTGACATATACAATGGCTTCCTACCACATGCCCCTGGAGATTCATTGATGCATGTGTGATCAGCGATAGGCGTACAGAATAAGGCATTTTTGATAAACATGAGATCTGCTTTGGTAATAATTAAAGGCATTATATTTAGGTTAAAGTATTTGATTTTCTAACCAACTGTGATTTGAAATAAAGATGACCGATTTAATTTATACTGTCTATGACATTGCTAATGGCCGATGAATACGATGAACCATCATTGAAGGACCTATATTTTGTGTGTAATTTCTGCTTTACCTGCCTCAGATGGAGTAATATTGGAGGAAATTTCATCAATCTTGCATTGCACATGCATTTTCTATTGGAGCATATTGCATTAACAAAGCCAATGATTTGGTACTCCTGGCTGTACATCAGGGTATCACAGGGTTAAAGTGGAAAAAAAAACTAGTGGACTGTGCTCCAAGGGAACTACATGTACACTACACTAAACTATCAGAAGTTTAATAAATGTGTATGAATAAACTTTAGAGAAATCAAAAGACATCTCATCAGACTGAATGCCTTCACTGATGTACAGCTTTATTAGACAGAGGGTTCAGGGTCCGTGTCCATAGCTCCCTAAAAGTGGCCACACAAATAGATGGAGTGGTAAAGAAGGCATGTTAGATGCTATATAGGACTTTTATTAGGCTGCGTTTGGAATATTGTGCATAGTTCTGGTCCCCCATTATGGGAAGAAGGATGTAGAGGCTTTAGAAAGGGTGCAAAAGAGGTTTACCCAAATCCTGTTATAAGGAAAAGTTGAAGAAACCTGGATTTTGTTTTTGAGGTTTGGGTAAATACTTTTATGGAAGGCATGGGTGAGGTAGACAGTCAGAACCTTTATTCTAGGGTAGAAATGTCACCAAAGTCTAAATGACATTAGATGCATATAAATGCATTTTAGAATAATCAACACCATGTGAAGAGCGTAGAAGCTCTGATTCTTGTAAAAATGCCTTTGACTTACCAAGAGCAATACCACAGGAAATCTATTAAAAGTCTGGATGTTTTGAGGGGAGAGGGACAAAGTGTAAAGGAGATGGGCGAGGCAAGTTTTTCACACAGAGAGTGCTGTGTTCTGAGAATGTGCTGCCAGGAGTGGTGATAGAAGAAGATACAAGATGGCATTTAAGAGATTTTTAGGTAGGCACATGGATATGCAGGGAATTGAGGGAATGGAGTGTCGCCCCTTCATTGCTAAAAACAAAGACGTTGTGCATGCTTGTCAGTATTAGAATTGGTTCAAAATGTTTGATGACTTAATTAAATTTGTTCTTTTCATCTGTATAACACAGAACTCTGCTTGATATAGAGCATGGCAAAACTGTGCATGGGATTTTATGCCAGCAGGAATATTGAGAGCTGAACTGTAGACCAGTCTCGTTGATGGAACCACCTCTCAGTGCAACTTTAGTGAACATCAAGAGCGCCTGCAGCATTGCAACGCTAGTTTAAGTATCTGATTACAATGTCCATTACAAAGGAATAACTTGATTCAGAGCTTGCGTTAACAGATGCACCATCCTGGAGCCAAGACAATGTTAAACAGACCCAACCTCTTACCTCTTAGGGAGGATGATCACCTGTTAACCATTAGACAACCGACGAGCATGTGTGCTTGAGCTTCTGCTATGTGTACCAAAGATAGCAAGGGTCCCTCATGAATTGTGTGGTGAACAGGATGATTTACATGAAGATATGTGCATGCATTCCGATCATCTTATTCATAATAGCTTACAACCAATGAGACAAGGTTGAGTTTTTGTTAATCATTTTTAGTCTCCTTCTAATGTCCTCAATATTCCTGAAACCAGATTCAGGGAATACAAGGTAGACAAAAATGCTGGAGAAACTCAGCAGGTGAGGCAGCATCTATGGAGTGAAAGAAATAGGCAACTTTTCGGGCCGAAACCCTTCTTCAGACAATTCACTCTACATGAAAGTGCTGGAGTAACTCAGCAGGTCAGGCTGCAGCTCTGGAGAACATGAATAAGTGACATTTCAGGTCGAAACCCTTGTCACTCCACGTGACAATAAGAAACACAGCGAAGCAGTTTGCTACAACAATTTCCAGTCTGTACTATTGTAAGCTTGCAGTCCAGCACTAGCCATGCCTTCAGCTAAGATACCCTGCACATCTGCAAATCTGGCATCCAGTGGAAATTTGGTCAGATATTTTCTTTAGACTTTACTTTAAACTTTAGACTTTAGAGAGTGTAAAAACAGACCCTTTGGCCCACTGATTCTGTGCCAACCAGGGTCAGTATAGTCTGTATCAACCTATACATTAGCATTATCCTGCACACCGGGGATAATTTACAATTTGCAGAAGCCTATTAATCTGAATGTCTTTGAAGTGTGGGAGGAGACCGGAGAAAACTCATGCGGTCACAGGGAGAACGTACAAACTCTGTACAGACAGCACCTGTGGTCAGGATTAAACCCAGGTCTCTGGCGACGTAAGGAAGCAACTCTACCGCTGCGCCACCATGTGCCCCAGTTTGTTCTGTGCAGAAAATGAAGGACAAATCCAATGCAAGCAATTGCCATTTTATCAGGTCACTCAAAATCATCACTTTGCCAGTGACAGCAGCATCCGGTGAATGATTAAAAGGAAGAGTCTCACCCCGGCCAGTCCCTCCTCCCAGCGGGCAAAAGGTATAAAAGTATGAAAACACACATCTCCATATTCAGGGATAGTTTCTTCCCAGCTGTCATCAGGCAATTAAACCATCCTACCAACAATCAGAGACGGTCCTGAACTACCATCTACCTCCTTGGAGACCCGTGGACAATCTCTGATCGGACTTTACTGGCTTTATCTTGTACTAAATATTATTCAGGTTATTCCCTTTATCGTGTACCTGTACACTGTGGATGGCTCGCTGGTAATCATGTATTGCCTTTCTGCTGACTGGTTAGCACACAACAAAGGTTTTTCGCTGTACCTCGGTACACGTGACAATAAACTAAACTCAAGTTGTGGTTTCACAAGCTGAAGGTGCAAGAGCTCCCGCTGATGCTTTCCTTTCTGCAAGCCTTCGATGTATTGACTGCACTTTGCTACATCTGACCTCCACGTAATGCCTTCCCCTTGCTGGTGAGCAGATGGACCCATGGAATATTGGGCTTCACCAAGGAGGCACTGCCTTCAGGAGATGAAAAATTGGCAAAAAAGAAGGACACAGCAGGAATAGATAAATATGGCCAAAGGCTGAATAGAATTCAATCTGTTCAAAGCTCACTATAATTTCTCACCGGTGAAGTGAATTTTTCCAATCTTAGAGCTGCTGCCTTGGAGCTGTGGGATTTGCTGCTGGGAGCCCTCTGTACATTTGGATTACAGCCAGCGTGGCTTTGCAGAGGGGGTGGGGGGGGGAGGAAAGGGTCTCACCTGCTGGCTACAGTCCCTGGGAGAGAACAGCAGAGGCTGAGCTGGAGACTGTGGAATTGTCATGACAGATTGACAGACGGTATTAACCTTACCCCCTCACCTCTCCTCTTCCCAAGTCAGCAGGGGGCCATCAGGGAGAAAAAATCTGCTGTCCCACTTGAAATCGCAACAAGATGATAATTTTCTGTGGTTATTCCAATGTTTTGTTGGACAACCTACTAAATGAAGACATCACCACTGTTTGTTTGCATGCAGATGCTGGTTTAAACCTAAGATAGACACAAAAATCTGGAGTAACTCAGCGGGACAGGCAGCATCTCGGGAGAGAAGGAATGGGTGACCTTTCACTGAAGAAGTGTCTCGACCTGAAACGTCACCCATTCCTTCTCTCCAGAGATGCTGCCTGTCCTGCTGAGTTACTCCAGCTTTTTTTGTGTCTACCTAGTTCTATTTTTTTCGTCACCTCTCATACTGCGGTGAAACACTCTGCAGTCGGAATAAAAACTTGGTCTAGTCTCGAGGAATTTGCCTGTAAAATTTCAGTTTTTCTATTCCACTTTGTTGGGATTCCCCCCCCTCCCCCTACAGAACCACCGCAAGATAAAAAATGAGTTCAGTCATCCCGACATACTCACTTCTTTCCCCATTCTTCCCGAGGAATTCCGGTTCCGATAAAGGGGCTGCCCCACTTGGGCATCCCAATCCGCGAGTTCTGGTGAGTTTGCCCTCGACTCATACTCGCAGCATGGTGGACACGAGGTCGTAGGAGGTCTTTGTAACTCTCTTTCATGCTCGAGAGTAGTCCCCAAGGCCTCAGTGAGGTCGCGACGTATTTTTCAACATGTTGAAAAATGCCTGCGAGTAAAAAAAGGTCGTAATGGAAAAAAACAATACTCTTTTTACTCGTAGGTTTAGTCGTAGTAGGTCATAGTAGGTCGGCATGTTAGTCATAGGTAATCGAGGGTAGTTGAAGGTAGTCGTAGATAGTCTTCATCATAGTTGAAGGGAGGTCGAAGGAGATCGAAGGTGGTCGTCTTCACTCTCCACTATTCGGTGTCCAATTTTCTCGAAGTTAGTCGTAGCTAGTCTTCAACATAGTCGAAGGAGGTCGAAGGAGGTCTTCAACATGACACTTTTTCAAACTCTCCTAAACTCTTCTAAACTTGCCAATTAGGTTGCCCCAGTGGGACACCCCCTTAAATGCGCCACCCTCGGTAACTATACCTTTACGCTCGACTTAGGTCGCTTTTGACACAAGTGACAAATTTCAAAATGTGTTTTACTATCTTCCCTGATAGTCTGCATTCCAGGGAGCTAAAGGATGTGGCCACAGAGATATTAGTAGATTCATTAATGATAGTCATCGAAAATTATCTGGAGCATCCCCAGTAGATTGGAAGGAGGCAAACGCAAGCAACACTGCTGTTCAAGAATGAACAGAGAAGAAGATAAGGAAACGGAGCCTAGAAATAGTTCACAGAACATTATTTTTGAAAACATCAAAAATCAATTTTACACAGCATTGATCACAGCAGTGATCGTTTCCAGGTGAAACTGTGCCAGTCGCAAAATTGGATCAAGTACCTCTCTGTACATGATCCACTTTAGTAAGCCTGATTGTTTACCCGGAATCGGGCACATGCAGCTAATGACATTATTAGTCACGCACCGCACAGTTCCATCTGTACCACCATAAATTGTAGTTCAGAACTCCACGCAACAATCGCTGTGCATAGTACAAAGCATGTCCTCCTACCTTCATGCTTGTCTCACTAATTAAAGGGACACTGATGAAATCAGGAGACCAGAATGGAGGGTGTCAGTAATAGAAACATAGAAAATAGGTGTAGGAGGAGGCCATTCGGCCCTTCGAGCCAGCACCGCCATTCATTGTGATCATGGCTGATCGTCCGCTATCAAGAACCCGTGCCTGCCTTCTCCCCATATCCCTTGATTCCACTAGCCCCTAGAGCTCTATCCAACTCTCTCTTAAATCCATCCAGTGATTTGGCCTCCGCTGCCCTCTGTGGCAGGGAATTCCATAAATTCACAACTCTCTGGGTAAAAACGTTTTTTCTCAACTCAGTCTTAAATGACCTCCCTTTTTTTCTAAGACAGTGGCCCCTGGATCTGGACTCACCCAACATTGGGAACATTTTTCCTGCATTTAGTTTGTCCAGTCCTTTTACAATTTTATATGTTTCTATAAGATATCCCCTCATCCTTCTAAACTCCAGTGAATACAAGCCTAGTCTTTTCAATCTTTCCTCATATGATAGTCCCGCCATCCCAGGGATCAATCTCGTGAACCTACGCTGCACTGCCTCATTCACAAGGATGTCCTTCCTCAAATTAGGAGACCAAAACTGTACACAATACCCCAGATGTGGTTTCACCAGAGCCCTATACAACTGCAGAACAACCTCTTTACTCCTATACTGAAATCCTCTTGTTATGAAGGACAACATGCCATTAGCTTTCTTCACTGCCTGCTGTACCTGCATGCCTACTTTCAGTGTACAAGGACACCCAGGTCTCGCTGTACCACCCCCTTACCTAACCTAACCCCATTGAGATAATAATCTGTCCCCTTGTTTTTCCGCCAAAGTGGATAACCTCACGTTTATCTATATTATACTGCATCCGCCACACATCAGCCCACTCACTCAACCTGGCCAGGTCCCCCTGCAACCTCCTAACATCCTCTTCACAGTTCACACTGCCACCCAGCTTTGTGTCATCCGCAAACTTGCTAGTGTTGCTCCTAATTCCCTCTTCCAAATCATTAATATATATGGTAAATAGTTGCGGCCCCAACATCGAGCCTTGCGGCACTCCACTCGCCACTGCCTGCCATTCTGAAAAGGACCCGTTCACTCCTACTCTTTGCTTCTGGTCTGCCAACCAATTTTCTATCCATGTCAACACCCTACCCCCAATATCATGTGCTTCAATTTTAGTCACCAGTCTTCCGTGTGGGACCTTATCAAAGGCTTTCTGAAAGTCTAGATACACTACATCCACTGGCACCCCTTCATCCATTTTACTTGTCACATCCTCAAAAAATTCCAGAAGATTAGTCAAGCATGATTTCCCTTTCATAAATCCATGTTGACTTGGACTAATCCTTTTACTGCTATCCAAATGCCCCATTATTACCTCTTTAATAATTGACTCCAGCATCTTTCCCACCACCGAAGTCAGGCTAACTGGTCTGTAATTCCCCGTTTTCTCTCTCGCTCCTTTCTTGAAAAGTGGGTTAACATTAGCTACCCTCCAATCCACTGAATCTATTGAACATTGGAAAATGATTATCAATGCGTCCACTATTTCTAGAGCCACCTCCCTGAGGACCCTGGGATGCAGACCATCAGGCCCAGGGGATTTATCATCCTTCAGTCCCATTAGCCTACCCAATAATATTTCTTTCCTAATGAAAATGTCTTTCAGTTCCTCTACCCCCTTAGATCCTCTGTCCTCCAGTACATCTGGGAGATTGTTTGTGTCTTCCTTAGTGAAGACAGATCCGAAGTACCTATTCAACTCTTATGCCATTTCCTTGTTGCCCATAATAATTTCACCCGTGTCTGCCTTCAAAGGACCCACATTTGACTTTGCTACTCTTTTTCCCTTAACATATCTAAAGAAGCTTTTACTGTCCTTTATATTCCTGGCCAGCTTCCCCTCGTACTTCATCTTTTCAGCCCGTATTGTCCGTTTTGTTTCCTTCTGTTGTCCTATGAAAGTTTCCCAATCCTCTGGCTTCCAGCTACTCTTTGCTGTGTTATACATCTTTTCTTTTATTTTATTCTATCCCTAACTTCTCTTGTCAGCCACAGTTGCCTCCTACTCCCCTTAGAATCGTTCTTCCTTTTTGGAATGAAATGATCCTACGACTTCCGGATTATGCCCAGAAACTCCTGCCATTGCTGTTCCACCATCATTCCTGCTAGGATCCCTTTCCAGTCTACTTTGGCCAGCTCCCCTCTCATGCCTTCATAGTCCCCTTTGCTCAACTGCAGCACTGCCACTTCCGATTTAACGTTCTCCTTCTCAAATTGCAGATTAAAACTATCAGATCAAACTAATGCCATCAGACTGCTCAAAAATCTGTCAAAGTACGAGATGTGCTCAAATTGTTTTTTCCTCCTCCAAGCATTTAGCTGTTGCGCTGTTCACTCAATGGGTAATGCCACTGGTGGCTAATTGCATTACTGGAGGCTTTGCAACAGGTTTGTCAGGCTACTCAGGAAGATAGAGATGGGTGCAGTCTGTGCAGAGTTTGTACGTTCTCCCTGTGACCTTGTGGGTTTTCCCAGGTTTCCTTCCACACAACCAAAGACGAACAGGTTTGTAGGTTAATTGACTTCTGCAAATTGTAAGCTGTCCCTAGTATGTAGGATAGTACCAGTGAAGGATAGGGCCGAAGGGCATGTTTCCACGCTGTATCTCCAAAGTCTCAAATCTAAATCTGCAGGGATGTGGGCGGAAACAGGAGCACCCGGAAGAACCCATGCAGTCACAGGGAGAACGTGCAAACTCCACACAAACAGTCACCCATAAACTCTGTGGATGCTGACTTCAGGACCTGCTTTGTCATCATGAAGAGCTCTTGAAATGTTGTAATAAATTAATTTAGTTTATTATTGTTACATGTTCTTAGGTAAAGCGAAAAGCATTTTTTTTGCAAGCTATCCAGTTGAATAAAGCATTATACATAATCACAATCAAGCTGTCCACAGTGTACAGATAAAGGATAACAGGTACAACATTTAGTGCAGGATAAAGTCCAATAAATTCTGATTAAAGATAGCTCAAAGTCTCCAATGAGATAAGTGAAAGGTCATGACCGCACTCCAGCTGGTGAGAGAACGGTTCTGTTGCCTGATAAAAGCTGGTTGCCCATGGTTGCCCAAAAAATCGCCTAATTGGGACAAGCCCATAAAGGTATGCATTTTCAAAATCTCTGTACCTCTTGCCTGATGGGAGAAGAGAGAAGAGGGAATTACTGGTTTGAGGCTGGTTTTTGATCATACTGGTGGTCTTGCTGATGCAATGGAGCTGGACAAGAAGGTAAATCGACCCCAAGCTGTAACACTTCTACCATGTTAGTGGTAGCAGCATGTGAAATTTGTTTCACTCAGGCATTTCGAGCTGGTGAGAGGGATGAATACATATCTGTTGAGGAATTTCTCTCTGTATCATCAATGCTTCCAAAGCAAAGATTTGAAGAGGATAAAACAGAAGGCCGGTGCATCGCATGGCTAATATAAATCAGCATTGTAAAAGTTCCCCAAAGTTTGTGAATTTCATCCTATAATGCCGGAAGAAATAATCAGTCAGGCTTGTGTTTTTGGAATGCAGAATTGAGGACGGAAGAGAGATTGCTCCTAAAAACTAATCTGACCTTAGAGAAAACAGATGAGATTTGGCACGTAGCAGAAAGCATGGAGATTCAACTTAAGGCAATTAGTGAGCCAACAGGACAAAATGTTAGTGTAATAAATAAATCCATGGATATCTCCAGGGGTGACAGCAAAAAAGCTGCAAGATAAAACTAAGGGAACCCCAAGGACATGAGAGTATTAAAACTGTGGGAGGAAACATGAGTTTGACAGAAAAGAATCATGCCCTGCTTTTATAACAAGGGTGGAAAGAGCAATCACGTTGCAAAGAAATATCATGGAAAAATCATCTGCATATAAATGGAGAGGAACACCTAACGCTGTTGAACGAGATCCAACTGTTTCTTGTATCAACGAGGCTAGTGCTTATGGTTTAAGTGATGAAGAGTGTTCTACACTTGGAATCAGGCAATCATCTAGGCTTTCAAATAGTTCACGTTCACAAGTTATAGGACTAGAATTAGGCGTTCAGCCCATCGAGTCTCCTCCACCATTCAATCATGGCTGATCTCTGCCTCCAAATCCAATTTTCCTGCAGTCTCCCCATAACCTTTGACACCCGTTCTAATCAAGAATTTGTCTATCTCTGCCTTAAAAATATCCACTAACTTGGCCTCCACAGCCCTCTGTGGTAATGAATTCCACAGTTATAACGAGGGTAGTTAACCCTCTGACTAAAGAAGTTCCTCCTCATTTCCTTTAATTCTGAGTCAATGACCTCTGGTCCTAGACTCTCCCACCAGTGGAAACATCCCTTCCACATTCACTCTGTGGCATTCATTATTCTGTAAGTTTCAATGAGGTCCCCATTCAACTTCCTAAACTCCATAGAGAAATAGGTACTGGAAACCAATATATGGTAACTGCTTCACCTGTGCAGAATAGAAGTAAAGATTTTAAACTTGCAAACATGAAATTACTTAAATATAATATTATAGATAATGGTAGAGCTCTTTTTTCGTGTTAGAGAATAGGTATAATTGATTCCGTCTGGAGACTTTAAATATATGTTGCATTGTAAGCTTCTAGATTATATGTCGCAGACTATAAGATCTCTGTTGGGCAGAAATGAATGGATGTAAATCAATTTAAACATCTAAATTCATAACAAAAACAATGTAATTAATAAAATACTGTCTGCTAAAGCCAGTTTAATGCCAGAATTTAATGTGTTTAGTTATTGTTCAGTTAGACAAGATATTCTAGTTCTGGCAACAACAGCAACAATGGTTTGGACATGTTCAATGTTAATAAGATGGATCATTGCATGTTTGTTCAGATCTTGAGCACTTGAAAAAAAATCTATTAAGTTAAAGCATTATCTAGTGCCAACAATAGATGTGGATACATAGAAACATAGAAACATAGAAAATAGGTGCAGGAGTAGGCCATTCGGCCCTTCGAGCCTGCACCGCCATTCAATGTGATCATGGCTGATCATCCAACTCAGTATCCCGTACCTGCCTTCTCTCCATACCCCCTGATCCCTTTAGCCACAAGTGCCACATCTAACGCCCTCTTAAATATAGCCAATGAACTGGCCTCAACTACCTTCTGTGGCAGAGAATTCCAGAGACTCACCACTCTCTGTGTAAAGAATGTTTTCCTCATTTCGGTCCTAAAGGAATTCCCCCTTATCCTTAGACTGTGACCCCTTATTCTGGACTCCCCCAACATCGGGAACAATCTTCCAGCATCTAGCTTGTCCAACCCCTTAAGAATTTTGTAAGTTTCTATAAGATCCCCCCTCAATCTTCTAAATTCCAGCGAGTACAAGTACAAGATACATTTCTAGAAGATAGACACAAAAAGCAGGGGAAACTCAGTGGGTAAGGCAGCATCTCTGGAGAACAGGAATAGGTGACGATTCGGGTCGAGACCTTTCCACTGACATTTCTAAATGATCCTAACATTTTAATGAATGCAGACGTTCAAGTTGGGTTTTGACATGTATTTTTCTTCAGCTGAAAAGCCATTATATTTAGTTGCCACACCTTTAAGGAGTACCGTTGGAAGCATGTGCCAGAGGAATGTTACAAGTTTCTAAGCGAAAATGCATGAGTTGGTGGACGGATGACTGGGAATAGAGTCATTGCTAAAGAATGCGTGGCTGTCCATTTGGAGGAAAGTTGGAAGGAGGAAAGACCACAAAAAAAACACTTAGATGCATTTCTTCAAAGGTGCAGTGATGTTAATTAAAAATAAAGTGAAATTTTGGAGTCAAAACATGACTTTTATTTGGGACATTGATTTGTGGGGCGATGCATAGATGCAGCCAAAGTTGAAGGAATTTTGGAGATGTTAACTTAGACCAATGTGGCACAGGTCCAAGGTTTGCTTAATATCTGAATATGTTTCTCCCACGTCTATCAGACATGCCTGAATGTGCTCAGAATTTTAATAAAGAAAGTTCCAAAGTGGTACGGAGTACACAAGCGACTGCAAACATAAAGTAATGGTCACTGGCACATTAGTTTTTAGTTATTATATCCCCAAGGTGAAGTTTACAAAGTTCAGCATCTCAGCATTGACCTGGAATTTACAATGTGCTGCATCTCGGTTTTGTCCATCAGTGACAACAATGCAGAATTGACAATGGTTTGTCCACATAAGACAGACGGTAATGGAAGCAAAAATGAGATCAGTGCAAGTCTAAAAGGAACTTCTGGCAATTTTAGTTGCCGTGATGTTTTAAGCTACAAATGTATGAATGGGATTCAGAGAATGGGGAAACAGTTAATTGACCATTTTTCTCACACCCTAAGTAATGCGACCAAGAAACTTCCGAAAAGTGGAAGGTAACTATACAATAAATATGAAAGAATCACACAAAATTTAGGACCTAGTGGTTCTATGAACTGTTCACAATTTCCAAAGCAAGAAACTGTAACTAAAATACCAATTGTGCATCCCTTGAGTTAAACTGCAGACACTGATTGTAGATCTCCAAGGTACTGCTTGCCTCACCACCAGTGTGATTGTGTTTTTATTATGCATGGCGTGTTTGTGTTTGCTTCGGCAAAGCAGCGATTTTTTTTCAAAGGCGAAATATATAAAGGGATCTATGAACTCACTAAGTAAACACTGTTGCAGATGTCCGCAGTCTCCTGGGTCGATTCATTTATTTACAATGTTCGAGGGAGTTTGTGGGAGTGTTTCTGTGAAAGCACCAAACATTTTGTGAAATGCTTGTCCCTCCAAATTTTGCACAGTTACTTTATCATGATGTGAAGGATTGAACTGCAAATGCTGGTTTAAACCAAAAATAAACACAAAATGCTGGAGTAACTCAGTGGGACAGGCAGCATCTCTGGAGAGGAGGAATGGGTGACGTTTCAGGTCGAGACCATTCTTCGCCTCGACCCGAAACGTCACCCATTCCTTCACTCCAGAGATGCTGCCTGTCCCACTGAGTTACTCCAGCTTTCTATGTTTATCTTTACTTTATTGTTATTTTAGATAAGGACAATTTCTTTTTGTAACAAATCTCAACTATGATTATAATTAAGGAGCAGTCGATACAGTTTTACTTGGATCAGTACAAGGTCATGCACAATCACAATGAGACATTGTTAATGTACAGGCTTGGCTGATTTCATGCAGTTCACATTTGTTCTATGCCATCCCACTTTTGTAGCCACTTTCCACACATTAGAAGATATTACAGGCCAATATAACCTGCAAACCAGCACACCTCTGTGATGTGGATGGGACTGGAGCACCTGGAGGAAACCCACACAGTCACAGGGGAACATGCAAACTCCACTCAGACAGCACCCGAGCTCAGAATCAAACCCATGTCTCTGGCGCTGTGAGGCAGCAGCTCTACCAGTTGGCCCACTGTGCCGCCCCTATACCTTAGCAACCATGTGTTGTCCATTCTCCGAGGCAGGTGTAAAGTTATTATTCACACAGGGCGGTCCCCTCTATTTTTAGAGACATTCAATATCAGGGCCACAGAAGTTAGAATGTTGCTTTCTGGGAAGAGAAGTCTGTCATCCAGTGGGCAAGGGCTTTTCCTGGAATTAGAGAGGAATAAAAAATATTATTTTTCCCAGTCTTTCTCTGAAGTGGCAACTTACTGCAGGGGAGTTACGGCTGCAGCTGAATGAATAACAACACCCAGTCCCTTGATAAGAATGCAACATTTCTAAAGGTTTGTACTAACATCAGTTCTTCAAACAATGCTATATTCTCTGAGAACACTGGAGGATGCTGAATTTCATTGTAACTCTAATTACAGCAGCCTTCTTGGGGAAAATGGGTGGGGGGAGAGGGGGGGGAGGTGGGGGTTTGTTGGAGTTGGGGGTTGGGGGATGGTGTGGTGCATGGAAACTGTCCTCGACTAGTGTCGAGATAATATTACTTCAGTACATCAGTTAAATGGATAAATAGTGTTTTGTTCTAATGATAGTGCAGCTCTATCACACTGAGTGTCTGAACAAAGCACTCCTCAGTAAAAAGATTTGACTGCACAGCTTAATGAGAGGTTAATTGCTCCTGTAACTTTCCACCCCGCGTTTCTTGTGCTGCATTAGTGTACCCCTTAGGACCACTCAGCGATAGTTTTGAAAGCTGAAAGCCAGCACTGAGATACTAATTTAAGGATTTATGAGAAACCATGTTCAGGATTCAGACACAGGGCTGATTGTATTTCTGGTATTTAAGACGCTCTCAGCTTCTCATTTTTGTTCCCAGTTTCTCACATGAAGGCAAACTTGAACATGGTGCTACTGTCCTAAAACTGAAGTGGCATCGTCATTGCAAGGGTACATGTGTGGAATATTTATACTGGAGGTTACATTACTGTGGCCGATGGTTTGCACACAGTGCGAGCCACCTGCGAACACTTCAGTTCAGTTCAGTTTAGTTTAGTTTATGGTCATGTGTACCGAGGTACAGTGAAAAGCTTTTGTTGCGTGCTAACCATTCAGCGGAAAGACAATACATGATTACAATTGAGCCGTCCACAGTGTACAGATACATGATAAGGGAATAATGTTAAGTGCAAGATAACGCTTGTAAAGTCCGATCAAAGATCGTCTGAGGGTCACCAATGAGGTAGATAATAGTTCAGGACTGCTCTCTAGTTGTGGTAGGATGATTCAATTGGCCGATAACAGCTGTGAAGAAACTGGCCCTGAATCTGGAGGTGTGCAATTTCACACTTCTATATCGTTTTGCCAGATGGGAGTGGGGAGAAGAAGGAGTAGCCAGGGTGCGATGGCTGATGGCTTTGCCGATGCTGCGTGAGGTGCAAATGGAGTCAAATGGAGCAATCATCATTCTATAATGTTTTGGGTCCAGCATTTCCATCTGAGCTCAACTCTGGTTCTTCATTACACTCCCACCTTCCCTTTCATATCAGATTCCAACAACCATTTTGTCTTTTACATATATCATTTCCAGCCTGGGTTACTATCTCACCCTTCTCTCCTCCATCTGACCTACCTGCATGTCAGCTCCTCCTTACCTGCCTATCACTTGGGAAATGGACAGATGCTGGTTTGGGTAAGAACACTCCTCCAGGCTTAAAGACAGTGAGAACATTTTTTCCAGGGGAAAAACATCAAATACTAGAGGGTATAGGTTGTTGGTGAGGCCGCATTTGGAATACTGTGATTAATTATGGGCATATATCTGAGGAAGGATGTGCTGGCTCAGGAGAGGGTCCAGAGGAGGTTTGCAAAAATGATCTCAGGAATGACTGGGTTCTTCTTCTTATTGAGTCCACACACAAGATTAGAAGTTGTTAAAGAAGGAACTGCAGATGCTGGAGAATCGAGGGTTACACAAAAAGCTGGAGAAGTCTGAAGAAGGGTCTCGACCCGAAACGTCGCCTATCTCCTTCGCTCCTTAGATGCTGCTGCATCCGCTGAGTTTCTCCAGCTTTTTGTGTAACCCAAGATTAGAAGTTGTTCAGCCAGAGCTGAACACACTTCTCAGCATCTGCATACAATGGTGTCAAGACAAGTCAAGTCGAGAGTTTATTGTCAAGTGTCCAAGATAGGACAATGAAATTCTTGCATTGCTGCAGCACAACAGGATATTGTAGTCATAAATACAGATCAGATCAGAGTGTCCGTATACCATAGAGTATATATATACACACACACCAGTAAACAAATAAAGTGCAATAGGTTGTTGTAGTTCATTGTTTGTTTGAAGTTGTGTTTAATAGTCTGATGGCTGTAGGAAGAAGCTGTTCCTGAATCTGTTGCAGATTTCAGGCTCCTCTACCTTCTACCCGATGGCAGCGGAGAGATGAGTGTGTGGCCAGGATGGCATGGGTCCTTGATGATGCTGGCAGCCTTTTTGAGGCAGCGACTGCGATAGATCCCCTTGATGGTAGGGAGGTCAGAACCGATGATGGACTGGGCAGTGGTTACGACTTTTTGCAGCCTTTTCCTGGACGCTCAGGTTCTTGCGCTTCTTGTGCTTCATGTGCGTGGTGGTGGAAAGATTGATGAAAACAGGGCCGCGACGTGGACGCTCTTTCCTTGACCCTGGGCTGTACTCTCTGGAGTTTAGAAGAATGAAGGGGGACCTCATTGAAACATCAGGGAAACGAGAGATATAGGAGGTTGCGAAGACAGTTTCACAACCTCCTATATCTCTCGTTTCCCTGATCCCTGACCAGTCTGAAGAAGGGTCTCGACCCGAAACGTCGCCTATCTCCTTCGCTCCTTAGATGCTGCTGCACCCGCTGAGTTTCTCCAGCTTTTTGTGTAACCCTCGATTCTCCAGCATCTGCAGTTCCTTCTTTAACAATTTGTCTACTCCACTGCGATATCTCCTCAAGGTATGCCTACTTTGAAGAAGTTCTCTTCCTCCCTACGAAGACAGTTTCACAACCTCCTATATCTCTCGTTTCCCTGATCCCTGACCAGTCTGAAGAAGGGTCTCGACCCGAAACGTCGCCTATCTCCTTCGCTCCTTAGATGCTGCTGCACCCGCTGAGTTTCTCCAGCTTTTTGTGTAACCCCAGAATTGTGAAAGGTTTGGATGCTGTGGATGTGGAGAGGATGTTTCCACTAGTGGGAGCCTCTAGGACTAGAGGTCATAGTCACAGAATTAAAGGAAGTTCTTTTAGGAATCAGTCTGAAGAAAGGTTTTGACCCGAAACGTCACCTATCCATGTTCTCCAGGCTGCTGTGTTTACTCTAGTACTTTTTTTTTTAATGTATTAACCAGCGTCTACAGTACTTAGTTTCTACTATCTAATAGCTGATCCATATGTACACACACATGTTTATATCTGCATTTGCAGTTCATTTATACCCGCTGTTACATGTTCAGTTCTCCGCATGCTCTTTGATACACCGTGATCCTGTGGTTTCCAGCTTGTAAAGATCTAAGGCCGAGTTGCTATACCTCAAATTGAGAGCCCCCTTAGACTGCTGAGGTCACTGATCACTCATACCCACTCTGAAGCAGCACCCCTGTCAGTGCAATCCGGATGCGTCCCCAAATGTGACTTGTGAAGTGAGCCATCCGAAGAAGGTGAACGTGTGGATATGAAAGTCTTTATTCATCAGAGAAGCAAAAAGTTCCCTTGATGACCCACTCTCCAAACTCAAAATACGGTCAGTTTTTGTATTTTTTAAACTCAAAGACGACAATAAACTATTACCGAAGATAGACACAAAAAGCTGGAGTAATTCAACGGGTCAGACAGCGTCTCTGGTGAGAAGGACTAGGTGAAGTTTCGGGTCGAGACTCCTCCTTCTTCAGACTCCTCCTTTTCTCCAGCGATGCCGTCTGAGCCAAAGATCCAATAGTGAGCAAGATAGACCACTCCTGCTAAATACAACGGGCTGACGTGTAGTACGCAACGGAGCGGAACGCCGGCCTTTTCTTCAGCCATTTCAGTAACCCGACCCGACTTTGTATATCCCACTCGCAGTGTAATCAGCGTTACGGGGGAACAATTTATCTAAATGAAGTATTTATCAAAATTTAAAAAAGGATGGTTTTATTCAGCGAGCATACAACCATGGGTGGAAAACCCTGGGGGGCAGAGGGGACACATCCCCTCTATGTTTTGAGAGGTGGGGGACATTCCCCCCCAAGTTTTTGTTGACTGCTGATCGAGGGTGCCGATTGGACAAGAGAGACGTCGGTCAGCAGGCAATGGGGGCGGGGCATGATGATTTAGCGCGATGATTGGAGGAGGGAGACGTGAGTGGGGGGGGGGGGGAAATGGGACTGAGAACAGAGTTGAGTTGCATTTAGCACTGGATTGAGCCTCCGAAGCCTTGCGCATGTGTGGGTTAGTGTGCGCATGCACGCGCGGCCGCCAAACAATTGTGTCCCCCGTCTCCTCCATGTTTTGATAGCGAGTTCCGCTCTTGCATACAACTGATTGTGTAGGAAAGAACACACATACACACACATATATGTATATAAACAAATAACACACACATATATATTTCTCCAGATTTTTATACATAATGATAAAAAAAATCTCGGACTCAAGGCCCAGACAAGGGACAACATTACATAAAAATACATTGCAAACCTCCCCGCAACTTTACCCTGACGTCCCAGCCATGCTGATCCGGGCCAGAATTCCCACACGCTGTGGAAGGAACATAGGCATCTTTTTGCTTTTTATTGTGAGGCTAAGAGACAGAAAGAAAATAAGGAGAAGATTTTTACCAAAGACCTTTGATTTTTACGAGGATGTTTCCATAACCGGCTTCCGTCTCCGCACTAGTATCTTTGCTCCGCTATGGGATCTTTGGTGCGGAGACGGAAGCCGGTTACGGAAATGGGGCCGAAAATTCCCCCATAACTCTGCCCATGACCGCACTACGTCTTTTTCGTCGAGTGGACTATCTTGCTCTCTACAGGATCTTTGGTCTGAGTCACTGAATTACTCCAGCTTTTTGTGACTATCTTCGGTTTAAACTAGCATCTGCAGTTCCTTCCTACACAATTAACTATTACCTGCAGTTTCAATCGCTATAATTGCCTACTTAACTTGAGCATTTGTGTGTAGACAGAGACTTTGTAGTGTATATTTACGATGGGAACACACTGTAACTGCCAATACATCTCTGAATGTCCAAACACTTTCGCTGGGACAGAGCAATTCACATAGAAGGTCTAAAACCTTCTGTGGTTAAAGAACCAAGCCACCCAAAATATATTTATTTTGTTACCGTACTGAGGGATGGCTCCCTGCATATGTATACATATTAAGAAACAAATAACTGACAAAGAAATGCAGACGGTGGTTTATACGAAAGATGACCTGAAACGTCACCCATCCTTTTTCTCCAGAGATGCAGCCTGACCCGTTGAGTTACTCCAGCACTTACTGTCTATCTTGGGTAGATGATTAAATTGTGCATTAAGTGGCAGGGCTATACCTTTAACGATGTGTTACTACAGGAGATGGCCACTTAATGTTTCTTCCTTGATCTTATCACAGAGGTTTCAATGAGGGCCAATTAGCAGGAACATTCATCAACCATCCTTAATGATACAATATTGGAAATGTCTCACGCCCAATGATTGGTTTCGGGTAACCGGCAGTCTGATGAAGAATACGACCCAAAACGTCACCTATCCATGTTCTCCATGAGTCGCTGGGCTACTTGATGAGCTACAGGAGAGAGTTACTGTAGATATAGCTCTTAGGGCTAACAGAATCAAGAGATATGGGGAGAAAGCAGGAACAGGGTACTGATTCTGGATGATCAGCCATGATCATATTGAATGGAGGTGCTGGCTCAAAGGGCTGAATGGCCTACTCTTGCATCTATTTTCTATGTTTCTATGTTCGTGCACTCAGTCGTCATCTAAATCATGAACAGATGATTTTCTTATCTTGAAAATCGATTGGCCAATCCACATGATTCTTTATCTCTAGCATATAGTCTAACACACGTGACACACATACATACTGAGGCTGCAGGTGGCAAGAAGTGATTGTTAAAGAAACTGCAACTGTAACATCTTAAAAAATGTCAAAAATGAGGCCTGTGAGGCCTTTTGGGCCTGTGAGTGGCATGGCAGCTTACACCAACATTGACGAGTCGGGGATGTTTTGATTATTAGTTAAATTTACGAAGATGTTGCTAGGACTAGAGGAGCTGAGCTACTGGAAGAGGTAGGGGGAGGCTAGGACCTTATTCCTTGGAGCACGGGCGACTGTGATCTCATTGAGGTGTATAAAATCATAAGGGGAATTGATAGGGTTTACTCTAGGTAGGAGAATCAAAAACTGGAGGACATAGGTTGGAGGTGAGAGTAGCAAGATTTAATATGAATCAGAAGAGCAACTTTTCACTCAGATGAGGTAGTGGAGGCAGGTACAATGACAGAATTTAAAAGACACAGGGACAAGTACATTGATAGAAAATATTTAGAGGGATATTGGCCAAACATGGGCAAATGGAATTAGCTTAGAAAAGGTATCTTGTTCGGCATGGACGAAATGAAATGTTTAAGAAGGGACCCGGAAAATCGAAGGTAGACAAAAATGCTAGAGAAACTCAGCAGGTGAGGCAGCATCTATGGAGCAAAGGAGATAGGCAACGTTTCGGGTCGAAACCTGGTCTGTTTACATGCTGTATGACTCCGTGACTCTATAACTAGTTCGGACTAAAGAGTTTGACTTGGAAATTTTGTACTGAAACAGCATTGCATTAATATGAATTACCATTAATAAGTGCAACCTTTTCCATAATGCTTTCACTTCCTTTTATTTCCTATTTTACTGATTTTTATTAGCTCAGTAATTTCAGTACTCTATGGCTTTTCAGCATTCCTTTTAATTTAATTTAGTTTAGAGATACAGTGCGGAAACAGGCCCTTTGCCCACCGAGTCTTCGCTGACCAACACACAAACGCTATCCTACACTAGGGAAAATGTACAATTTTACCAAGCCAATTAACCCACAAAGCTGTACGTCATTGGAGTGTGGGAGGAAACTGGAGCACCGGAAAAAACCCGCGCAGGTCACTGGGGGAAGGTACAAACTCTGTACAATCAAGCACCCATAGTCAGGATCGAACCAGTGGTCTCTGGCGCTGTAAGGTAGCAACTCTAACGCTGCACCACCGTGCCACCCGAAGATCTTTAATGTTTTAAATTCTTTAACTTTGAATTCCATCATCCTCAGATCTTCATCAAAGATTGCTGATGCTAACACAGTCTAATCTTTAAAAGCATGCATAGCTATGTCACATTGAGTCTGTTGCAAAATGTCATGGTGCATCTCCGATTAAACAAAATCTATTTGCATTACGCAGTGCTGCAGTAATCTTTTATTCAGTTTTGTTTTTTTATATATATAAATTATGCGGCGACATGATTACAATTATGAACTGTCAGTTAAAATGGCTTCCAGGAATGCACCTCAAAATAGCTCGCCAGACATCAATTAGCTTCAAGCAGTGGGAGACAGGTGCTGAATTCAGACTAATTAAAATGTAGGCCGTTTTGCTTTCATATAAAACACTGACAATTGCTGCCTGTGATAAGCTGACAAGACCTAATTATACTGTAGGAGAGGGCTGAAAGTGCAGACATTGAGCAAACTTTTCAGGAATTATCTCATCTTGTTCATTGATGCTTGACATTTTCACTCTTTAATAATGCTGGTTGAAACAATCAATGTGATCATGGTTGTGATATATATTTTTTACCTTCTCCTTTTCAAGCCTTACTTTCCATTCTACTATTTTGATGGATCACCTGTTTTACTCCGAAGATAGATACCAGAAGCTGGAGTAACTCAGTGGGTCAGGCAATATCTCTGGAGAAAAAGAATAGGCGACGTTCCGGGTTGGAACCCTTCTTCAGATGGAAGGTAGAGGGAGGAAATAAACTGGAGGTGGGAAAAGGCCAGAACAAATCAGGGGTGGCAATAGAAGATCCCTGGAATCTGGATCCCTAATCTGAGGAAAGACATTCTTGCTATAGAGGGAGTACAGAGAAGGTTCACCAGACTGATTCCTGGGATGTCAGGACTTTTATATGAGGAAAGACTGGATAGAATCGGCTTGTGCTCGCTGGAATTTAGAAGATTGAGAGGGGATCTTATAGAAACGTACAAAATTCTTAAGGGGTTGGACAGGCTAGATGCAGGAAGATTGTTCCCGATGTTGGATAAGTCCAGAACAAGGGGTCACAGTTTAAGTCTTTTAGGGGGAAGTCTTTTAGGACTGAGATGAGAAAAACATTTTTCACACAGAGAGTGGTGAATCTGTGGAATTCTCTGCCACAGAAGGTAGTTGAGGCCAGTTCATTGGCTATATTTAAGTGGGAATTAGATGTGGCCCTTGTGGCTAAAGGGATCAGGGGGTATGGAGCGAAGGCAGGTAAGGGATACTGAGTTGGATGATCAGCCATGATAATATTGAATGGCGGTGCAGGCTTGAAGGGCCGAATGGCCTACTCCTGCACCTATTTTCTATGTTTCTCTGTTTCTATGGAAGGGGGGAAGCCCATAATGGCCTAGTGTTGGCTGGGAAGATGTGATAAGAAGAGGGGTACAAGGATATGAACCGTGCAACTAGGTAGATGACTAGGGTGGGACTAGTTCCACTGTTCACGTGATATCAAATGATCTTGCTTCCTTCATTTTCGATGGAAGAAAATTCCACAACCCGGAAACCTTCTACTTTGCACATGTACAGTGCATTCAGAAAGTATTCAGACCCCTTCACTTTTTCACATTTTGTTATGTTACATCCTTATTCTAAAATGGATTTAAAAAAATGTATTTATCATCAATCTACACACAATACCCCATAATAAAAAAGCGAAAACAGGTGTTTAAACCTTTTTGCAAAGTAATTCAAAAGAAATAACTGAAATATCATGTTTACACAAGTATTCAGACCCTTTACTCAGTATTTTGTTGAGGCACCTTTGGCAGCGATTACAGCCTCAAGACGTCTTGGGTATGATGCTACAAGCTTGGCATACCTGTATTTGGGTAATTTCTCCTATTCTTCTCCATAGATCCCCTCAAGCTCTGTCAGGTTGGATGAGGAGCATTGATGCACAGCTATTTTCAGGTCCCTCCAGAGATGTTCGATCGGGTTCAAGTTCAGGCTGTGACTCGGCCACTCAAGGACATGCACAGACATGTCATGAAGCCACTTCTGTGTTGTCTTGGCTGTGTGCTTAGGGTCATTGTCCTGTTAGAAGGTGAACCTCCGCCCCAGTCTGAGGTCCAGAAAGCTCTGGAGCAGGTTTTCATCAAGGATCTCTCTATAATTTGCTCCGTTCATCTTTCCCTTGATCTTGACAAGTCTCCCAGTTCCTGCCGTTGAAAAACATCTCCACAGCACGATGCTGCCACCACCATGCTTCACCATAGGTCTGGTATTGGCCAGGTGATGAGCAAAGCCTGGTTTCCTCCAGACGTGACGCTCGGCATTCAGGCCAAAGAGTTTAATCTTTGTTTCATCAGACCACAGAATCTTGTTTCTCATGGTCTGAGAATCGTTTAGGTGCCTTTTTTCAAACGCCAAGTGGGCTGTCATGTGCCTTTTACCGAGGAGTGGCTCCCGTCTGGCCACTCTACCATAAAGGCCTGTTTGGGGAGTGCTGCAGATATAGTTGTCCTTCTGGAAGGTTCTCCCATCTCCACAGAGGAACTCTGGAGCTCTGTCAGAGTGACCATCGGGTTCTTGGTCACCTCCCTGACCAAGACCCTTCTCCCCCGATTGCTCAGTTTGGCCGGGCGGCCAGCTGTATGAAGAGTCCTGGTGGTTCCAAAGTTCCTCCATTTAAGAATGACAGAGGCCACTGTGCTCTTCGAGACATGCAATGCTGCAGAAATTGTTGCATACCCTTCCCCAGATCTGTGTCTCGACACAATCCTATCTCAGAAGGCTACGGACAATCCCCTCGTCTTCATGGCTTGGTTTTTGCTCTGACATGCACTGTCAACAGCGGGACATTATATAGACAGGTGTGTGCCTTTCCAAATCATGTCCAATCAATTTAATTTACCACTGGTGCTCCAATCAAGTTGGAGAAACATCTCAAGGATAATCAATGGAAACAGGGTGAATCTTAGCTCAATTTTGAGTGTCATAACAAAGGGTCTGAATACTCATGTTAATGTGATATTTCAGTTATTTATTTTTAATTAGTTTGCAAAAATTCCTAAACACCTGTTTTCGCTTCTTCATTCTGGGGTAGATTGATGATTAAAAAAATGAATGTAATCCATTTTAAAATAAGGTTGGACCATAACAAAATGTGGAAAAAGTGAAGGGGTCTCAATACTTTCTGAATGCACTGTAATTTTTTCCCCAACATCACAAAGCCCTCTGCCAGGTTTAATGCCCATACATGATATACATCCCTCTATTTCCTGCTCCTCCATGGTTTAATTAATGGAATAAATGTTAAAGATCCTTGATATGTTCACCTTTCACCTCCAGTTTTCTCTGGAAACAAAGCTACTGAGGAAAGCAGGCCGTGAAGTTAATGGGACTGAGACTGTGTGCAAACCAAACTGGCTGCAACATTACCGTTCAGTAGTGTAATGAGAAGACTATCTCAATTGATGCTCTTATTAAACACCAGGAATATATAATGTGTAGGAGAGCACTGTAGATGCTGGTTTACACCGAAGATAGACGTAACATGCTGGAGTAACTCAACGGGACAGGCAGCATCTCTGGATAGGAATGGGTGACGTCTTGACCTGAAACATCACCCATTCCTTCTCTCCAGAGATGCTGCCTGTCCTGCTGAGTTACCCCAGCATTTTGAGTCTATGTTAGGAATAAATAATGATACATCGACATATCCCACATTTGCTTCAATGATTAAAGGTGAAACAATTAAAATAGATGGAGGGAGGTTGGGATAATCCCACATACTTTCATTGTTTGCAAATTAAGTACTAGTGAGAGAAACGCAAGCAGCAAAGCGGAGTCATAAACCCACCTCTGGAACTAAATTGAAACCCTAGCAGAGTCAGAAGTGAATTATCTCATTCTAGTGAAGGTGACATTTAATTAGATCCTCTCTTGAGCTCACACCTCAGGTCTGTCCTTGGAGTCTCTGAAAACACAGTGCCATTTGATACCCTACTCAATTAGATGTTGCCTTTGAAAAAAAATAAAACAATGTTCCCTTGAAAACTTTTCACGATAAAGCTTAAAAGAACTGTGTTTTCTCAAAGGATTATCAGATTTAAAGAAATCTTGGATAATTTGGATAGAAATGTTCGGCATATTAGCAGGGCTCTCGAGAGGTCAGAGATTATCTGTAATTTTTTTTTCCTGAATTACTTTTTATTGTGTCAATTTTCCGCTGTTCAAAATGAATGGAGTCACTATAGGGGTTGAATAATTCATTATTTTAAAGATAAAGATTCCAGGTCCTTCGAAACAGTCCATCAAATATTCCTAGGTGAACTTTAAATATTTATTTTTAATGCATTTTTAATACTTTTGGAGAATTCATAGCCATCAACTAAATGCGGTATAGTGTGTGTTCCCATTTGAGGTACCCGTTCCAGGATCAAGATGCGACACAGTAGCGCAGTGGTAGATTTACTGCCTGACAGCTCCAGGGACCTAGGTTTGATCCCGTCTACGGGTGGTATCTGCACCGTGTTTGTTCATTCTCCCCGTGACCTTGTGGGTGTTGTCCAGGTGCTCCAGTTTCCTCCCACACTCCAAAGATGTACAGGTTTGTATGTTAGTTAACATTGATAAAGATTGTAAATTTTACTTCGGAGTCACGTGAGTCACTACATGAAGAAGCCCCACCAGGTGCATGCGCGTCATTACGTCCGACGCATGGCTCACCGACGGGCTGGAGAGCGCAGCTCCACCAGCGGTAAGTAGTAAAACCGCAGGTAAGTGAATTTAAAACTTTTTCTGCGGGTATTTAAACTCCGTGAGTCTGGCTCGGGAGCCAGCGGGAGTTGTTAGTAATGGAGCATGTTGAGAAGAAATCTGTCCGTAGTAGGAGTGTAACACACAGGCCCGCGGTTAGCGCTCGCAGATCGGGTCGGGAGAAACCGGCTGCAGTAACGCCGGCTCCGATACCGGCTGCTGATCTACCGGCAGCTCAACTGCCTCCGTTAGTTCCAGTGCTTCAGGGCACTGAGGCCACTCCACCAGGGAGGAAGGCTAAAAGAAAATCTCTCAGGCCCGTCTTATCCGACGGGTCTGATGAGGAAGACTCCCCTCATTCTAGTAAAAAGGTATGGGGACGGCTCCAAACTTTAATGAGCCATAAAATTTTTCAATCGGGGTCGAATGCCCCTAGGATTCCCCAGACAGCCTCACGTAGAGGCCCATATGGCGAAGAAGACTATACTGCTTATGAATATCAGTGGGAATCACCCTCGCCAGCACCTTGTTTAGGGCTGGTAGCGACCTCCCTGGAGCATGACTCAGGAGAGCCAGGGCAGGAGGAGCCTGACCCTGAAGTTGGTGTCACTGCTTTTGGGTACACACCAAGGCATATGAGCCATGCTCCAGGTGTCCCGCATGTAGTAAGAAACTTTGCTATTCTGGAAGGCACTGGTGAAGCCATGGAGGAAAACCTGGCGGCCAACATCAACTACATGGCCTCTCACCAGCTACAAGATTCTATAATGGAACAAATAGCCACCCGATATTTAACACCTGTGAATTGTGCGTTGCTCAAAGTGCCCATTGTGAACTCTGCTATCTGGGCACAAATGAGTGCAATGATGCGTGGACAAGAGATCCGATTCCAGCGGGTCCTCAAATTAGGTGAGAGCAGGCATCACGGCTTTTGGCAAAATGGTCCGAGGGGCACCGATGTCCGGCACACAGCAGGATATTTTGGCCCTGCAGTGCAATGCATATTTGGAAGTGAATTGCATCCGGAAGCTTGCTATAAAGCCGACACTAAACCTACAATTTGCAGCTCTGTGCAGGTCGACCAATATTAAAGCGCCAAATTATTTATTTGGGGAGGACCTGCTCAAACAGGTCAAAGACCTAGAAGAAGAGGCCAAAACGATAGGCCTCATGAAGACTTACGTCCCTCCGCCAGGATGTCACCTCGCAGGTCATTTTCAACACGAATGGGGTTAGATCCAGGGGCAGGGCCAAGCAGAGTGCGGCCAGTGGGACGGCGTTATTACCCACCTGTATACGCCAATTACAATCCTAGCATGGCTAGAAGGACGAGAACTCCAAGGGCGACTATGGAGGTACGGGTGATTCATTCAGTCCAGGATAAATCTTCTGGGGACCAACCTCCGGTTGGGGGTAGGTTGCAGTTATTTTACGATGAATGGTGCTGCATAACATCTGATCTGTTTATAGTGTACACTGTCTCAGGGTCTTGAATAGAGTTTATGTCAGGAATTTATCCACCTGCACAAAATATGCCTAGTCCGATATTGTTTTTTCTGGACCAGAAACTCGGCAGGTAAATGAAGAAATTGGGGTTTTGTTCCAAAAAGGGGTAGTTGAGAGGACGACATACCATCCTCAACAATTTGTGTCCAATATATTCCCAAGACAGAAAAAAGATGGTGGATGTCGAGTCATTCTGGATCTAACCCAGTTAAATTCCTATGTCCAGTATAGGCATTTTAAAATGGACACCTTCAATACTGCTAAACAGCTGTTATCAGAAGGTTGTTATATGGCAACCATATATCTGAAAGATGCATATTATTCAGTACCAATTCATCATCAGTACCGAAGGTAATTGAAATTAAGTTGGATGGGACAGCTGTGGCAATTTAAGCATTGCCCAATGGGTTAACCTCAGCTCCTAGGTTGCTCACGAAATTGCTAAAACTAATTCTGGCACTACTTTGTGCCCAGAATCACATTGTGATGGCTTATCTAGATGATTTTATCTTTATTTTAAGCAACACTCAGGAAACAGCTGAGGAGTCGGTTTCAGCATCCAAACACCTGTTTGAGAGATTAGGGTTTCTTGTCCATCCAACAAAATCCAAGCTAGAGCCATCCCAATTGATAAATTGGGGTTTGTCATTGATTCAGTTGATATGTCAGTGACTTTGCCTACAGCCAAGGCTGTTGAAATCAGGGAGGTCTGTACCAGTCTCGCTGAAAACAACAACCCTCCATCCAGGAAGTAGCCAGTGTTATTGGTAAATTGGTGGTAGCTTTCCCTGCAGTGAAGTATGAACACCTGCACGATCAAAGTCTGCAACGAGCTCGAGAACAAGCACTTAAAGAACATGCAGGTCATTTTAATAGACCTATGCAGTTGCCAGCCAAAGCCATAGCCGAATTACAATGGTGGATCATCAATATTGTACAAACTACCAAAAACTTTTTGGTACAACAATCTTCAGTGGTTTTACAAACAGATGTGAGTGCTTTGGAATGGGGAGCCATGGACAGCGAATCTAGTTGTGGTGGTAGATGGTGCGTTCAAAGGGATTTAATCCTGCACAGGCATGGTATAAATTACGTAGAATTGCTGGGTGCATTATATGGATTAAAAGCTTATTCTTCAGCAATTGATAATTTACATGTTCAGCTCCAGATTGACAATACCACGGCTGTTGCCTATATTAATCACATGGGAGGAATAAGGTCAGTATCATGTGATAATCTGGCTAACCTCATTTGGGACTGGTATATTTCCAGAAATATCTGGGTCTCAGCTATCTACCTCCCAGGTAGAGAAAATGTGGTGGCAGACAACAGGTCACGGAAATTTAATGATAACATAGAATGGATGCTAAATCCTGATGTTTTTAAAATGATTGTCAGCCACTATGGTTTGCCAGATATTGATCTGTTTGCATCCAGGCTAAATCACCAGTTGCCTAAATACATTTTGTGGGAACCAGACCCAGGAGCAGTAGCGGTGGATGCATTCTCGCTACATTGGGGCTATACGTTCTTTTACGCTTTTCCCCCATTCTGCCTCATTAGGCAATGCCTCACCAAAATAGAGCAGGACTCTGCCTCAGGCGTTTTGGTGGTTCCAGACTGGCCTACACAGCCATGGTTCCCATTGGTGCTGAGAATGATGATTCAGCCATTCATGGCTGTCCCCAACTGCAGTAATTTGTTGGTGCATCCAGTAACAGGAGAAAGTCATCCGTTGCATCATCATATTAATTTGTTAATCTGCAGGTTCTGACCAAACCGTTCCAAGGGCTTGGACTGTTGAGTAGGACCATGGATATGATAACTGCTGCTTGGAGAGACAGCACTAAAAAACAATATGTGTCTCATATTAAGAAATAGGAGATGTTTTGCTTGCAGTCGGCTATATCTTATCATACTGCAAGCATACCGGATGTATTGGAGTTCCTTGCTACATTGCATTTTGATGAACACTTGAGCTATAGTGCCATTAATAGTGCTCGGAGTGCTTTGTCCTCCTATTCAGGGCAGTTTTCAGAACAACAATCTATCAGATCTCATCCATTAGTATCCCGCTTCATGAGAGGAATCTTTAACAAGAACCCTCCTCAGCCTAGATATACAGAAATCTGGGATGTCAGTATAGTTCTCACACTGCTTCGGCAATGGGTTCTAATTACGTCACTGTCTCTTCAGAAATTAACACTTAAAGTGGTTATGCTCATGGCGCTAGTATCAGCGCAACGTGTTCAAACATTGCAAAAGCTACGACTAGATAGCATGTACTCTTCTGCACATAACATTATTTTTTATGTGTATGATTTAATCAAACAAAGCAGGCCAGGAATGGCCGGAACCAAAGTAAGCTTTAAAGCATACCCCGTTGAATAAACGTTATGTGTAGTCAAGCACCTGAGTCGATATATCGAGGTAACTAAGAGTCACAGAGGCTCTGAGACAGCAATGCTCATCAGCCACAAAAAACTCATAAAAAGGTGTCAGTATAAACTATTTCTAGATGGTTAAAACAGGTTTTGGATTGTGCTGAAGTAGACACTCATGTGGTTAAATCTCACTCCACCAGGGCGGCATCAACATCCGTAGCAAAGGCACAGGATATGCCTCTAGATCAAATCCTCGGGGCCGCAGGATGGTTTAAGGAGGCGACCTTCTCCAAATTTTATGATAAACCTGTCCTGACAGTGCAAGTTTTGGGGCATGCTGTTTTGAGTTCGGTTTGATTTATTTTTCTTTCTAAATTTCATTTGTAATTTCCCCCTGGGACAGAGGGGTTATTACTGTTTTGTTTGTTATTATTATTAAAAATGATTATTGGATAATTTGAAGCAATGTTCAGTACATTATTTATTCACTATTGTGTCAACTGAAGCAGTGTGTTGTATGGAATGGATCTATGGCATGAAATCACAGAGCTTTGAAATCTTCACATAGTCACTCACGTGACTCCGAAGTAAAATAGTAAGATTAAACGAGAACTTACCAGAAGTTGCTGGAGTTTCTCCAGCAATTTTGTCTACCTTAAATCAAGCACTTGATTGATTTCCTTTCTCAACAAATTCAAATAGCATTGATCAAGTGGTTGTACTTGGATATGGACATATTTTTAATTGCAGTTACAATGGAAAAAGGAAGGAAGATAATGTTCAACAATAAAGTTCCTGAGGATTTATCCACCTTAAAGTGCCTTAACACCACCAGTACCTCCCTCTTTGCTAATTTGTATATGATCTTAGATTTATCTAACTTCATCTACCTTAAGACATACAGCTTCTCCTTTTCTGTAATGTGGAGTCTCTACTGGTGTTATATACTCTCTGTCACAAATATATATCCAATTAAGGCAAGTGAAACTTGTCCATCTTGCATAGAACATGTAATGCTTGCTGTGAAGAGAATGACAGGCAATGTTTTGGGTCATGGCCTTCTTCCAAATGATTGCAGTAGGGGGGAGAAAGCTGGAAAAGAAGAGGGGAAGGGCAAAGCCTGGCAAGTGATAGGTGGGGGGGAGGGGACTGAAATAAGAAGACATTACTTCTGCAGAGGGCAGCTAATTTTGTTTGTGGAAGATCTGTTGCAGATAAAGGCTGATAGATTTTTACATACTTAAGGAATTAAGGGATGTTCGGATCGTTATGGAAAGTGGCGCTGAGAAAAGATGATCTTACCGAATGAAGAAGCCAATGTAAGTGGCCAAACAAGCTTCTTTGCTTCTATTTCCCTGTGATCCCTCTCTCTGCCTTTCGCGTTGGTCAGTGGATTCCTCATTTCTGTGCACATCTGACCTCTCACTCTACTGCCAGTCTCAACACCAGGGCCATGTCTAGTGCGGTCACGGAGGCGCAGTGGTATAGTTGCTTCCTTACAGTGAAAGCAGTGCCGGAGACCCGGGTTCGGTCCCGACTACGGGTGCTGTCTGTATGGAGTTTATATGTTCTCCCCGTGACCTGCATGGGTTTTCTCCAAGATCTTCGATTTCGTCCCACACTCCAAAGACATACATGTTTTAGGTTAATTGACTTGGTAAATGTAAATATTAATATTGTCCCTAGTGGGTGTAGGATAGTGTTAATTTGCAGGGATCACTGGTCGGCATGGACCCGGTGGGCTGAAGGGCCTGTTTCCGCGCTACATCTTTAAACTAACAAAAACTAAATACCAAATGTAGAAATAAATGCTGGAGAAACTCACCGGGTGGCAGCATCCATGGAGAGAAGGAATAGGCAATGTTTCAGGTCGAGACCCTTCTTCAGTCTAAATTTGCCTATTCCTTCTCTCCGTAGATGCTGCCTCACCCACTGAGTTTCTCCAGCATTTTTGTCCACCTTCAATTTTTCCAGCATCTGCGGTTCTTTCTGAAACTAAACACCAGTTCTGAGCTGTGGAGCTGCATACATTTTCATAGATTCACAGAGAGATACTGCATGGATACAAGCCGATTTATTTAACATTAATAAACCATTATTAAACCTCAACTCTCAATCAACAGGTTTCCACTGCCATCGAGCATCCATTTTTACCCCAAAACATTTTATTCTTCTCAGCATCTTGCCATATCACTCACTCTACCTCATTCCCATATTCTATCACTTATTTAGTTTAGAGATACAGCACGGAAACAGGCCCTTTGGCCCACCGGGTCCGCTCTGACCAGCGATCCCCACACATTAACATTATCCTACACCCGTTCGGGTCCATTTTTCATTTACCAAGCCAATTAGCCTACAAACCTGTACGTCTTTGGAGTGTGGGAGTAAACCGAAGATTTCGGTTCACAGGCCAGAGGCAATTTACATTGCTCAATTAACCTACCAACCCAAATGTCTTTGGAATTTGGGAGGGATTGAAGCATGTATGGGAAATCCACGCAGCTACCAGGAGAATCTGCAAACTCCACACACTTAGCACGGGAGGTAAGTATTTTATTGTTTTCTCTGGGACATATGTCAATAAAACAATCTTGCCTTGACTCTGTCTTGAGGTCAGGATCGAACCTAGGCTGCCGGAGCTATGAGGCAGCAGCTCTACCAGTTGTCCCACTGTGCTGCAAGCAGTTTGTATTCAGCCCCTCAGCTTCATACGAGCCATGGTTAGTGTACGTGGCAAGACTCTGATCTCTCATTAGGCCTCTGGCCTAGAGAAAAAAGGCGTGAAGTTAAGTGGTTTGGATCGATTTCTTTATTTTAAATAATGTTACCATTTTAAATGTATTTATGTGGAGTTGAATGGGTTTTAAATATTTTTATTGTTTGCATTATTTGAATTGTTTAAATTTAATTTGGATCTCTACAAATGTCTTTGATCCTTAGAGGCACGAGAGGCAGCTGCAAAGGTCATTGACCAAACAAGCCATGTAAAAGCCATCGGGGCTCTCAGGGGAAAGAGTTTCAAATCTACTGCCTGAGGCCTAGTCACAGCTTACGCACCCCTCCACTCTGTAGGACAGATGCAACTCCAAGGCCTACAGCTCGATTCGACCTGTAAGGCCGAGAAAGGTCAGTGTGACCACGAGAATTGTTTGATGAGGTAAGTTTAGCCCAATTGAGCACGAACGGGTCCAAGCAATCAAGTATCACTTTGACGTGGTTGCCATGGATTTTCAATTTAATCATAGTTTTGATTCAAGCTCCATTCAGCCACATTTTCAGGGCTTGAGGTACTGAGAGTATATTGCATTGTCAGAGCTGTCTTTAGTTAAATTTATGACAATTTTATGTTCAGGCAAGCATCAAAATCCCTATGCTTTATATTTGAAGAAGACTGATGATTTTTTTTGCCCCCTGAGTTATACTTGGTATTTAATCATTGCGTAATAGTTGCTGCTTTGCTCACTTAGATAACATCAGTATTAAAGTAGCTCAGTGATTTTGAGAAACCAGAGATTAATTTGGAGCTAAGAAAAAGCAAAAAAATTCTTCTTTTTTTTAAACTTTACATTAATCGTTTCAGAATAAGTTAATTTTCTTTATTTTACTTCTTGCTCTTGCTATTCTCTACATGCATGCCTCAATGATGAGCTCTGTAGGGGCAGACCAAAAAATAATTAAATGCACTAAACGCAGCAGAAAAAATAACAGAAGTCAGCAGCAACAGAATATTAAAACAATTAATGAAGAAATTAATACCCAGCAAAGAAGAAGCTGTGACATTTTTCTCTATGAAGACTATTGATTCTGACATTTCCATGGAAACATTTTAATGGAGTTAAATATTATAATATTTCTCAGACGATCCCAAAGAAGGGTTTCAACCCGAAAAGATGCCTATTTCCTTCACTCCATAGATGCTCGCCCGCTGAGTTTCTCCAGCATTTTTGTCTACCTTCGGTTTTACAGCATCTGCAGTCCTTCTTAAACCCAAATCTTAATGTATTTGCTATTATAACAGTCTAATTATGAGGTTGGTGAAACCTTTCAACTGGGTTAAATTCAGCCTGTTAATGTGATGAAAGTTTCTCCAGTCTCAGGGGAGAGGGGGTGGTGTAGTGGTTTCTGATCATGGTCTTTCACCTTTGGGTCATTAAGAGATGTCTCCACACTGACTGGCTTTTATAAGCAGGGCTTGGAGCATAGAGAAGCAAATGGCAGAACATGACCTGTAGATTTGTACATAACAGACAGGCACTGCCACAGATTTCAGTAGAACTGATCAAAGTGCAGGAAGGACCTGCAGATGTTACTTTAAACCAAAGATAGACACAAAAAGCTGGAGTAACTCAGCGGGACAGTCAGCATCGCTGAAGAGAAGGAATGGGTAACATTTTGGGTTGAGACCCTTTTTCAGACTAATCAGGCCTCATACGCACCATGCGAGCACCAATATGGTGTTTCAGTCACAAGTTTCAAACCTATTGTGGCAGCACAGTGACACAGCGGTAGAGTTGCTGCCTTACAATGCCAGTTTACAATCCTGACCATGAGTGCTGCCTGTGAGGAGTTTGTACGTTCTCCCCATGACCTGCGTGGGCTTTCCCCAGGAGCTGCAGTTTCCTCCCACACTCCAAAGATGTACAGGTTTGCAGGTTAATTGGCTTGGTAAAACTGTAAATTGTCCCGAGTGTGTGGAGAATAGTGTGGGGATCACTTGTCGACGTGGACTCAGTGGGCTGAAGGGCCTGTTTCCACTCTGTATGTCTAAACTAAACCGAACTATTCAGATAGACAGATGAATGATAAAGAAGAAGGGGCAGCACAGTGATGTTTAAACCAAAGGAAGTTCCATCCTACACAATCCTGCCCCATCTCCACTAAAACTATAAGGGGATCAAAATTGGACTAAGAATTCTACAGATGCTACAGATGCCTATATTATAGGTATTATATTTGCAAGTTTATATTTAAAGGACTACAATGTTCAATCTCTGGGTATATAAAGGAACTGCGGATGCTGGTATATACTGAAGATAGACACAAAGTGTTAGAGTAACTCAGCAGGGCAGGCAGCATCTCTGGAGAAAATGGATGGGTGATGTTTCAAATCAGACGCATCCTTTTTCTCCAGACATGCTGCCTGACTTACTGAGTTACTCCAGCACTTTGTGTCAATGTTCAATCTCTGCTTGCTGCTCCTTCACATGGCTTCTATTCAATAGCCTTTAATGTTTGAATGGACACTAAATGTGAGTTTCAGCATCGTTTCATCTAGACGAAATGTGTAGGAAAGAACTGCAGATACTAGTTTAAACCGAAGAGCTGGAGTAACTCAGCGGGACAGGCAGCATCTCTGGAGAGAAGGAATGGTGACGTTTCGTGTCAAGACCCTTAGTCCTGAAACATCACTCATTCCTTCTCTCCAGAGTTGCTGTCTGTCCCACAGAGTTACTCCAGCTTTTGTGTCTATTTTTGTTTCATCCAGAGACTGTTCATGTCCATCAACTCTATACTCATCAAAATCTACATAACTAATTTAAATTAGCCCTAATCCGTTTACTGGCTGCTCTTTTTACGTAATTTATTGTAACTTTTTCTTACTTATCATTCTGTTACAACTTCAACTATCTTTGACTATTTAACTTTTAGGCCTTTATCTCACACCATTAAAGTTAACCTTACCAAATTCTATACTCTTAGTTATCATGTTAATGATCACCACCTCAAAGATAACATTCAATTCAATTTTATTACGACTGTTGTTAGAGAAATGTTAATTATTAACCATGTCTGGCTCATTACTCAGTGTTAAATGTACTGTGGCCTTCCCTTATATTGCTTCTAACGAAATTGCTTCAGACAACGTTAGCGAGTGCATTCAAGGGAATCTTTCTAACTTGGGTTATCTTTCTCTTCCCAACCTGAAAGAAAAGTATTAATTGAAATAAATAACTGCATGTAAAGTAAGATAGATAAAGGTGGAATATCTTTTAATACACAACTATTAAAAAGGCATGAAACAAGTTCAATAAAGGTTTTAACTAAAGGAAGGAAGTGGGAAATAATAAAGAAAGCAACACATTTACAGCATTTTTTACTACCTTAGGTATGAAAATGAAACATATTTCACGTTATCTAGGAAATATGGCAACTAATTTGTGCACAGCATTGTCCCACAACAACACTGCAATCATGCCTAGTTCATCCATATGAGCAAAGATAGACACAAAAAGCCGGAGTGACTCAGCAGGTCAGGCAACATCTCTGTAGAAAAGGGATAGGTGACATTTCGGATCGAGATGTTCCTTCAGACTACGTTGATCGAAGGATAAATATTGTCCTGGACACTTTCTTCTTCTCTAAGTATTATGATATAGTCTATGTAACCATCTGAGAGAGCAGATGTGGCTTCATTTAATTGTTGCACGTGATAAACAGCACTTCCGTCAGTGTGGCACTCCAGCAATGTTGGAATGTGTGGGGTTGAATGTTGTGGGGTAGACTGACTTCCCCCGCCCCCCTCCCCCCTCCCCAATTTTTATACATCCCCAATCCTTTCCACTCATCACTTTAATTTCATGTTTCATGGATCTTGTGTTTTACGACTGTTGGCAAGTCAATTTCCTTCCTGGGATAAATAAAGTTCTATCATATCGTATCGTATCGTATCGTATGCCGGACTACATTTTTATGCTTTAGTTTCTGATCCTCTCATATTCTTCAATTTGAATTATTGAGTCACGGCAGATTGTTTTCACTTGCTTATATCCTCTATTAGTTATTTGGTAATTGTGTCAGTGGTGATTATCCTTACTCTAAAAAAAAACATGGTAACCTGCATCTGCCACTGATGCCTCAATAATGATCATTTCAATTCCTCTTCAGCTTTATATTATCTATAGAATGGATTCTGCATCCTGCCCCACATCCGCCCAAAATCCATTTATTTAGGCACGAATCATCAAAAATGATTTCATCCAGTGCAAATCACACTGGTCACAGGGGGAACATACAAACTCCATACAGACAAGCACCTGTAGTCAGGATTGAACCGGGTCTCTGGAGCTGTAAGGCAGCAGCCCTACCGCTGCGCACCCTTGCTGCCTGTTGCGCCATCGTGTTACCCACATGTTGCTTAAGTAAATGTAAGTTTACGTAAATTAACTGTTAAATAAGTCAGAAAGTGCCTATATAGTGAATCAGAAGTCTATGGCATTTTGCTTTGCTAAGTGTAATTAGACCACTGGCGCAACTCCTTCACTACGAGAGTCAGTATGGCCATGGCCAGGCACTCAGTGTGGGTCGAGGAGCAAAGACATGTCTACCTGCAAGGAAAATTCTCCCAGAGAGAATTCAATGTTACAACACCTTACCTGGACGTATCAAAAAAACAATGCCTTGCAGGCCAAAGTTATTATCAGTGGAAATGCAAAGATCTGCAATTGCTGATTTACAAAAAAAGACATAAACTGCTGGAGTAACTTGGGGCAGCAGCATCTTTGGGGAACATGGACAGGTGACATTTTGTATTGGGACCCTTCTTATGACTGATTGTGGTGGAAGGAAGGGATTGTGGAGAAAGCTTGAAGAGAGGTGGGGCAGGAGGAAGCCTGGCGAGTAATAGGCGGATACAGGTGCGGGGGGAGGGTCGTGATAGGAAGATAGTTGGACAGAGATGAAAAGACACAGTGTGAGGTAAGGGCAGAAGAGGTGTGAATTTTGAAACCAGAGGAAAGAATATCGGTGGGAGGGGAGGGAGAAAGGGAGAAATGGGTGTGTGCTCAGGTGGGTGTGTGGCAGCCTGCAGAAATACCTTCAGTTGCAACCTCCTGGATTGCTCTCTCCATGGAGATTAAAATCACCTTGATTCTCAACTTTCTCACCATAGCAACCGAAGCAGATCACTGCCATTTCTTCCAATTTGCTGCTCACAGCTGCATTAGCGAGGTCACCCAGGGTCTGTATTTGTGAAGAAAGGAATTCATCTCATTTACTTTCAGTGGAGAGCAGGTGGCGGCTCAGGCAATTGCTGGCTCCGCACAAGTCCGGAAAGCCATTAGCTGCACTCATGCTCACATAAAGAGTTGCATGAAGAGTTCAGACCGTCTCATCAACCTAGAAAGGTTTCCATTCTCTGAATGTGCAGCTTGTTACAGATGATGGGAAGAATCTCCTCATCTTGAAAGCCATATTTCCATGTGGTACATGTGAGAGAGTTAATAATCCAGGACATTTTCAGTGACCCGCACTCCGCAAGGGGGTGAATCCAAGGGAGTGCAGATGAACCACTGAATCTCCAGCTGTTTGCACTAGTACAGATTCCACCACTACAGCTAAGCATAGATACTGTCAAAGTACCAGCATAGTAGCGAAAAAACACTATTGATCCATTCAAGATAAGATACGATACCTGCATTAATCCAGAGGTTATAGAAACAAGGAGAACATGGTGGGTCTTGACCCGAAACGTCACTCATTCTTCCTCTCCGGAGATGCTGCCTGTCCCGCTGAGGCACTCCAGCATTTTCTGTCCATCTATGGCGCAGATGCTGATTTACAAAATAAGACACAGTAGTCCAATGGGTCAGGTGGCATCTCAGGAGAACCTGGATATGCAACATTTTGGGTTGGGATATCGCCTATCCATGTTCTCCTGGGATAGACACAAAAAGCTGGAGTAACTCAGTAGATCAGGCAGCATACCTGGAGAAAAGGAAAAGGTGACATTTTAGGTCATGATCCTTCCTGAGACTGAGAGTCAGGGGAATGATATAGACAGATATATAGCGAGTTAAATGAAAGATATAGACAGTGATATAGAGAGTTATAGAACAAATGAATGAAAGATATGCAAATAGTAACAATGATCAAGGAAAGGTGGAGCCCACAATTGTCCATTATTGGCTGTGGGCTAGGTATTAGGAGTTCGACAGACAGTGAAACTCAACTGAATGACAGTGAAACTTGCACGTTGACTAGGATGGAGGAAGGACAGAGAGAGACAGAAGGACAGAGAGAGAGGGGATGCAAGGGTCTCCGGGCTGTTGCCTGACCAGTTGATCTGCTCCAGCACTCTGTACCTTCCTATTCCAGACGTTCCGTAGTCAACAACAAATGGAAAGTTGAGTATAGAAGTTGATAGGTCATGTTGCAGTTGACTGCAGAAGTCGAGAGGTCATGTTGAAGTTGTATAAGACATTGGTGTGAGAGTATTGTGTTCAGTTCTGGACACCAGGCCATAGGAAAGATGTAGTCAAGCTGGAAAGGGTACAGAGAAGATTTATGAGGATGTTGCTGGGACTAAGAGGGTCTGAGCTATATGGAGAGGTTGAGTAGGCTGGGATTCTATTCCTTGGAGCGCATTAGGATGAGGGGTGATCTTATGGAGATGTATAAAATCATGAAAGGAATAGATCGGGTAGATGCACAAAGTCTCTTACCAAGGTAGGCGAATCGAGGACCAGAGGACATAGGTTTAAGATGAAGGGGAAAAGATTTAATAGGAATCTGAGAGGTAACTTTTTCACACAAAGGGTGGTGGGTGTATGGAACAAATTACCAGAGGAGGTAGTTGAGGCAGGGACTATCGCAACATTTAAGGAACAGTTAGACAGTTACATGGATAGGACAGGTTTGGAGGGATATGGACCAAATGCAGGCAGGTGGGACTAGCGTAGCTGGGAATGTTGGCTGGGCAAATGGGGCCAAAGTGCCTGTTTCCACACTGTATCACTCTATGACTCAATAAAATTTTATTGTCATGCGCTGAATGCTAACCATTACTACGGGAAAAGCAACAGGAACAAAAACAAATGGGTCTTTCAAGGGTTATCCTTGTGCAGCATCTAAAGGGATGTGTCTTCAAAATCTTTGTCTCCAGTGCATATGAAGTGGCCCATTACCCGATCAACATATTACTTCAACGTTTTCCACAGCATCACTGTATGCCAACCAAATATGCAATCTGTAAAGAGTAGCTGATGAATGATTAATTATTTAAAGAGTGCAAACAGAGTTTTCTGTGAGGTTTTCCACTCATAGGTACACTTACTATTTGTACGACACAACTCGTTATATGCAGCTCCATTATGCAGGGATTTTCTCTGCAGTAGACACCTCCTGCCATCTATTTTTCCATTTGCTCGGATATGTGTCTCTTCTGATTCCACTCATTGACCCTACACCCTAAATCCCAGGACCTCCCAGATCCTCTCTCCTCAAATCTTGTTGCCCGGATTTGTATATCCCATTGAGTAAAAGCAGATGCTGCCACAATCTCCCCTGTAAGTTGTGCCTTTTCCACAGCAGCCACAATGTGTGAGGCTGCTGTCTGGCTGCTGGGCGCACTGAGTCTGTAGGGACTGATAGCCTACTCTGCTTGCTAGCCAGTTAAACGTCAGGCAATACACTATGCAAGTCCCATTTAGCACATATTAGAGTGCTCACAATGGTGTTTGGCTAAAGCTATAAAGTTTTACAGCGTGGAAAAAGGCCCCTCGGCCCAACCTGCCCACGCCAGCCCACACTGGCCAACATGTTCCATCTACACTAGCCCCACCTGCCTGCATTTGGCTCTAAACGTGTCCTATCCATGTACTTGTCTAAATGTTTCTTAAACGTTGCGATAGTACCTGCCTCTTCCAGTAGCCTGTTCTATACACTCACGACCCTTTGTGTGGAAAAGTTACCCCTCAGGGTAAATCCTTCCCTTTTCATCTTAAACCCATGTCCTCTGGTTCTTGGTTCCCCTACTCTGGACAAGAGACTCTGTGCGTCTACCCGATCTATTCCTCTCATGATTTTGTACAAAAACGTTGTGATATTTTGCAGGTCACTCAATTTGATGCTAGCGCTAAACGCAACCAATAACAATCTATTTTCTAGATGTTTATTAAGATTAATTCAAAAGATTAATGTATACAATTCCTAATTGGGCAAGAGGCATTGATCTATGCTTTTGACCTGATACTCTGTCTGTCTCACAGAGTTTAATATAACATGTTTCTCACATGTCATTTCTTTTGTAACTACTTTAGATATTTCAGTACTCCCTTTTCCTGGAGTATATATTTCACTAACCGTGATCTGAACTCTGCTCTTATTCTTGTTTTATTCTTTAAACTATCGTTTTTACTTTTGTTTCAGACGGTGCCTCTTGCACTTCTCTGATGGATGCTCAACCCCATTGCCAGTGGCTCCATGTCAATGATAAACTAATAGTGCGGACTCGAACTCTGCCTCCAAAACCGCACTGCAGATCAAAGTGTCCACTGTGATTGAGGGGAATAATTCACATTAGCCAAATAATAATTGCCTTTCATTCATTTTGCATCCGTGCCAAGTTGTAATGCTTTTCCCCAAAGAAGTTTCATTTAACTACTACCATTGCTGTTCCCTGGTTACTACAGATGGGCCATTGGTGGGGGTCACAAGCAAAGCCCAGTTAACAGCCAGCTTCCAGAAGCATTGTTGACAATAAGTTTAAAGCATTGCCGCAAATATCCGGTTCAACTGAGTTCAACCAACTCTTCCTGTGTCATGTGTAGAAGGTAGATACAAAATGCTGGAGTAACTCAGCCGGACAGGCAGCATCTCTGGATAGAAGGAATGGGTGATGTTTCAGGCCAAGACCCTTCTTCAGACCCCTCTTCAGGAGAGTCACACCCCGAGCGTCACCCATTCCTTTTATGCAGAGATGCTGCCTGTCCCGCTGATTTACTCCAGCATTTTGTGTCTATCTTCCTGTGTCATGTTTTACAATGTCTGCAACACTCCTTGTTTGAATTCCATCTTTTAGCTGACTGCCGACCCTCTCATATGCAGCATTTCTCCAGACTGTAATGGCAATAGAGATATGCTTTGACCTTGCAAAGTTACAGAGTTCAGCAGCAATCAGATAAAAAAAGCTTTCGAGCTCTAACAGATTGCAAACTGTTTATTTAGTTTCTGAATTCTTCAGATTGCTACACTCAGTAGCTGGGCTGTCTCATAAATAACTTGGTCCGTTCATTTATTACTCTTAGACACATCAACTGGCCCGAGGCAACTCTCTGGAATCGGGGAGGGACAGTTTTCCCCAAGAACCCATCGTACTACCTGGCTGTGTCACAAAGATTTCAAGTTGCCTGCTTCCTTTTTAATACACCTGCCAACGGTTTAACACCTCTGTGTTCTGAAGACGAAGGAAATTGCTTATTTTCTATTTGTAATGGCTATTTACTGGCACCTACTGGAATGCAGGCTTGTACCGACCAACATTATGAAAGCAAGATGTGTAGGAAAAAACAGCAGATGCTGGTTTAAATCGAAGATAGACACAAAATGCTGGTGTAACTCAGCAGGATAGGCAGCATCTTTGGAGAGAAGGAATTGGTGAAGTTTCGGGTCGAGACCCTTCTTCAGACCCTTCTGCCAGCATTTTGTGTCTATCTTATGAAAATAAGAGATTGTTTGACTAATCTACCTTACATTGATTTACATCACTGTCACTGTCTAACTTCTCACATGAAAAATAACTGCGTAATTATCGTACGAAGATTACCAGCCCAATGTCTGAACTTCTTCGATTCTGGCCCAGAGATGGAAATTGCAAAAAACAAAATTAAGTAAAACCCGGAGAAATCGATTCAGCTCAAACCACAATTACATAATACAAGTGTGGTTGACCAACAGTTGTTAAGTGACTATGTAGCATCAATTCAATATCCAGTGCCGCTGCTGATAGAGCTACTGCCCCACGGTACCAGAGTCTCGACTTTTAACCTGAACTTGAATGCTGTCTGTGTCGAATGTGACGAACAGCCAGTTTCTACATTGTGTCTTTTGATTAATAAATTAATATCCACTCCTATGCAAATTATGCTTCAATCCAATGTGGACACCGACTTTTATTTTGGAATTTTCCGTGTTTATCCTGATCGGCTGTTGGAACGTCTGAAAAAATCTCCATTAGAAGGTTTCTGCTGATTTTCAGCTGACAAGAGCAGTATTGTTGTAGTCTATCAGGCTGACCTCCACCAGGCGTCAGCTCTTGGACACCACCTCATACCCGCATGATCCTTGATCATGACCCCACAGATGCACACCAGAGCAACATCTCTCAAACCATCACAGATCTTATCTCCGCCTGTAATCTCACCTCCATAGCCTCCAACCTCATAGTTCCCCAACTCTGCACTGCTCATTTCCGTCTCCTACTCAAAATCCACAAACAGGATTGCCTCAGCAGATCCATTGTCTCTGTCTGCTCATGCCCCATTAAATTAATCTAAAATCTATCTCCCCCCTTGCCCAGTCCTTTCCGACCCACTTCCAAGACACCTCACATGCTCTTCATCACTGCAACAATTTCCAACTTCTAGGCTCCCATCACTTAATCTTTATCGTGGACCTAGTTCCTTTACACCTCTATTCACAATCAAGAAGGCCACAGGATCCTCCGATCCTATCACGAACAGAGACCCAATCAATTCCCCTGAACTAAAACTCTCCTCTTTCTGGTGTAACTTGTACTCACCCTTAACAACTTCTCCAACTTTCACAGATGTTGCCATCAGCAGTCATGTGACCCTCAGCTTGGTCTGTTTTTTTGTTGGTTACATTTAATGCTCCTTATTCCAAACATACCCTGGCACCATTCTCCAACTCTTTCTCCGCTACATTGTAGACTCCATGGGCTGCCTCGTGCATCCATGCAGAACTTGTTAATTTTATCAACTTTACATCTAAGTTCCACTTTGCACACAAATTCACTTGGACCATCTCTGACACCTCTCTCCCTGATCTGTCTGTATCCATTACTGGGGACAGACTATTGACTACAAACCCATTGACTCTTACAGATACCTTGACTACACCTCCTCCCACCATGCCACTTGCGAGAATGCTATCCCAATTTACCTTTCTCCACAGCTTCAGCTCCTAAGATGAACCTTTCCACTCCAAGACATCCGAGATGTCCTCTGTATTAAGTGAACATGGTTTCCACCCTGCTGTTGTGGATGAAGCCCTCACCCTCATCTTCTCTATATCCCATAGTTCTGCTCTTGTGTAATGTAGAATTCCCCTGGTCTTCATCTTTCACTCCACCAGCCTTTGCATCCCACCTCTCTTTTCCAGCACTCTCCCCCTGCTCCATCGGTCTGAAGGAGGGTCCCGGCCCAAATCGTCGTCTATCCATTCTCTCCACAGATGAAGCCTGACCTGTTGAGTTCCTCCAGCCCTTTGTGTTTTGTCCCAAGCCACATTCTCTGCTCTTTGATATTAATTTTTCCAGCAAGTATTTGATTATTTTAAGATGTTGTGGTCTTTACATAATCAATTTGACATTCCACCTCAAGATTATTTTTATAACCTCTCAATTTTTCTGGTTACAGTAACTGAGTAGCATTCCATTATTGCCTTACCAGTCAGTGGCAACAAACACTCTTATATAATCTTATAATCTTATAGATCCTGTTCAGGTTACTGTCAATCTTCTCTGTAAAAGTCGGCATTGACTCAAGACTCTCTTCAAAACATTTACCAACTTGCCCCTGACAGCCAAGTAATTTCATGATTACATTTTTTAATTGTCAGTAAATCTTACCATTGTTATTTATTATCATATATTATTCAAAATCATGTCTTCCTCAAAAAAACCTGCAGCAAATGTGTGAATCAGTTGTTCTCATGGCACACACTCCCCCCACCCCACCATAATGTTAATTCTACTCTGAAGGCTAACGGTAAATTAGGAATTTTGAATTAAAAAAAGATCTAAAATATATTCAGCTTTTCAACTGTGCTCTAATTGAAGTATTTGAAAAGTCCAACATACTTCAATTCTGTTCTGTGTCCTTGAGATTGAAAACTAAGGATTCCACTTGACTTTTATGACATTATTTACTTAAGCTGTCACCTTTAATAACCTGCGTGTCTACATTCCAAGGTCCCTTAGCTCCCTTATTTAATTTACGGTATTTTCCTTTATTATTCTATCAAAATATATTTCTCCACAATTTTCTACAGTAGAAATCTAAAGACATGAACCTCTGAGGAAGACTAATTGCCCACTTTGATTTATCCAACCATAAAGTCTCTACTGCCATCGACCATTTAAGTGTTTGATGCCATATTTGAACCTGATGTATGACTCAATGACTCTGTGAGATAGATATGCAAATCAAATGTTGGAAACACTTTGGCAGAATTTCGGCAAAATCTGTGGAAAAGACAAGCACGGACAAAGGTGCAGGGCAAAGATGTCAGAAACATAGAAACGTAGAAAATAGGTGCAGGAGTAGGCCATTCGGCCCTTCAAGCCAGCTGATCATCCAAAATCAGTACCCCAGTCCTGCTTTCTCACCATATCCCTTAATTCCATTAGCCCTAAGAGCTATATCTAACTCTCTCTGGAATACATCCAGCGAATTGTCCTCCACTGCCTTTTGTGGCAGAGAATTCCACTTGTCTTGTCAGAAATGGGACAAAGGGAGCAAACTGCGAGGATGGGACCAGGGTCATCATTAGTTGATGAAGATGAACCTTTCCACTCCAGGACAACCGAGATGTCCTCTATACTTAGTAAACATGGTTCAACCCTGCTGATATGGATGAATCCCTCACTCTCTTCTCCTCTGTGTGCCACAGTTCTGCAGTTACAACAAGCCTAGAATTCCTCTAGTCTTCACCTACAACACTACCAGCCTTTGCATCCCATTTCTCTTTTCCACCTCCTCCCTTCCCGCCCACTCTGTCGGTCTGGAGAAGGGTCCCGACCCAAAACATAGAAACATAGAAACATAACTAATAGGTGCAGGAGTAGGCATTTCGGCCCTTCGAGCCTGCACCGCCATTCAATATGATCATGGCTGATCATCCAACTTAGTATCCTGTACCTGCCTTCTCTCCATACCCCTTGATCCCTTTAGCCACAAGGGCCACATCTAACTGTCTCTTAAATATAGCCAATGAACTGGCCTCAACTACCTTCTGTGGCAGAGAATTCCACAGATTCACCACTCTCTGTGTGAAAAACGTTGTCAGTTCATCCTCTCCACAGATGATGCCTGACCCACTGAATTCCTCCAGCCCTTTGTGATATCTCTCTTGTCAGAGAGTGATACCTCTCTTGTCAGCTGAAAATCTGCAGAAACCTGCTCACAGAGACTCCTTCCGGAAGTTACAACAGCCGATCGGGACAAAGATCGAGGAATATCTCAGAAGAAAAGTCTGTGTCTATATTGCATTGAAGCATAATGTGCGTAAGAGGGGATATTGATTGATGAATTAACAGATACAATATAGAAACAGACCTTTCAATACATTGAATCCATACCATCCGTCGATCACCCGTTCACACTGGGCTCTCTATTATTCCATCATACACATTAGGGAAAATTTACAGAGGCCAATGGTTATTAGGTTAGTGAAAAAGGTGTACTAAGAAAGGAACATCTAAAGGCTGTGAAATGCAGATCCACTGGTAATATTCAGTTAGTAGAGAGGGGAAAAAAATTAATATTATGGATGGATATGCTACGGGAGAACTAATCATTTCAGGTTTTTTTTAAAAAGGAAAGTGAGTTACCTGAAATTGTTGAATTCACTATTGAGTCTGAAAAGCTGCCTCATACCCAGATGGAAGATAAAATGCTTTTCCTCAAAATTATGTTGGTTCTCATTAAGACAGTGTAAGAAGACACAGACAGATAAGTCAGAGTGGGAAGTATTCATGTTCATAAGTCATAGGAGCAGAATTAGTCCATTTGGCCCATCGAGTCTGCACCGCCATTCAATCATGGCTGATCACTCTTTCCTTCTCCACCCCTATATCCTGCCTTCTCCCCATAATCACTGACACCATTGCTAATCAAGAAGCTGTCAATCTCTGACTTAAAATTACACAATGACTGTGATAGAAAAATATCAACACAGCCAACAAGAAGCTCTGAGACATCACTTGTGGGCGTGACTTGTAGAATGAACATATATCCTGTGCCAAGTGGTGGTCCCAGTCTGAATTTGGCAGGCTGAGTTGGGCCTGTTTCTGTGCTACTGTATATGACCCTATGAATCTGTGACTCTAACTGCAATACCCATGTGACAATCTGGTAGTTTCTCTTTTGCTATCCCCCATTTTGTGGCACTTATAAACAGCATAAATTGGACGGATGTGCCTATCATGTCGAAAAGCATCTGGCCTAATCCAGCGTGAATACTTTCTCACCTCTATGATGTACTAGGAGTTAAACTGCAGCTTTCCAATGGAATGATTAGCCCCTTCAACCCTCTTTGACCAGATTTTCTCCTAAACTGGACTCACATTTTTATAATGTACGTGGTGACAGGGGCACCATTCAGTCTGCCCTGACATGGATCCCTATTGATGGAGCTCATTTTATCTGGAATTGCTTTTGAAGACTGAAACCGCTTAGTTAGTTTATTGATCTCCTTGTAACTGCTCAGGTTATGCCTGGATTATTTATGCTATTTAAGGCAGGACTAGAAATAAATTTAATTCCTGTATAATAAAAGGGAGGATAAGTGAATGGAAGAAACTTCCATGAAGCATTTAGTAAAGCATCAGAGAACTTTGGTTCCTTCATGGGACTTACAGATCAAGAAGTATTGTTAGCAAATAAGAAGGATGGTTGATGAGGCCAATGTGACTGATATAGTCTGCATAGAGTTTACAAAAGCTTTTAAAGATGTCAGTTAAGTGAAAGACCATGATCTTCAGGAAAGAAGCAATTTAGTTACAAAGTCGTCTAGATGGCAGGAAACAAAGCTAGCGGTGACAGGAAACCTACCTGGACTGGGATTCCATACGGCACGTCAATAGGCTCCAAGTTTTTTTTGTCAATGATTTAAATAAATGTATGATTGATTATAAGGAGGTTTGCAGATGGTACAGAATTATCTTTGAGATTGATGGCAATGATAAAAGTTAACTGCCGTAGAAATCTATCAGGCACTGGTTTGCTGGACAGAAGCCTGGGGAACAAAATTGAAGCTAGAAAAGTTATAAGGTAATGCATCTGGTAAGAAAGAATAGAGCACAAGAATACACAATAAATGGTAGGATACTAAGAAGCATAGAGAGACATTAGAGTGCATGTCTGTGGATACTGGTAGCAGATAATAAAAAAGATATGTATGATATCTTCCTTTGTTTAAAAAGGCATAAAATATAAGAGAAAGAGGCTCATGCTGGAAGTATATGAAATACAGGGTAGTTTCTCCATGGTGGGGGGAGAGTACATATTTCTGATCATTACATTTCACGAACGATATCACAGGGCTATAGAGGGCACAAACAAGATTTACGAGAACGCTGTGAAGGATAGAGTACTATAGTTTTGAAGAAAGATGAGCTCGGCTGGGTTATTTACATTGGAATAGAAGAGGTGGATAGGATATTTAATTGCGATATATAACTAAGAGTGATCAAGATAGACTCGATAGGAAGAATCCATTTTCTTAAACGTATGTCAATAACCAGGAGGCATAAATTGACAGTAATTGGTGGGATTGGAGGGGAGTTGAAGAAATATGGCTCGACATATAACATGCTGGGATTCTGAAACATGCTGCCTGACAGACTAAGAGGCAGAAACCCACATTGCATGTTAGTGTTGATGGATGAGTTCTTAACATGCTATGTTAAGGTGCACAGGATTCACGATGACATGGTCATATGGATTCAACACTGACGTACTCAAAGAAGACAGAGGGTTGTGATGGAAAGGTGATGGCTGGAGGTCTGTGACCAGTGGAGTTCCACAATAATCTGTGCAAGGACCTCTGTTGTTTCAAATTTGTTGCAAATTGGAGGAACAGCACATTATGTTTTGCTTAGGTAGCTTAAAACCCAATGTAATGAACGTTGTATTCTCTAAATTTAAGTAACTTCTACTAACACTCCTCTCCCCTCCCACTTTGCCCCCTAGCCATTTAACCAGGTCCACAGTTCACCACATTGTATCCCTTTTGAGACTTAACCTTCCCTGGCCAACCGAAGGTAGACACAAAATGCTGGAGTAACTCAGCGGAACATGCAGCATTTCTGGATAGAAGGAATGGGTGTTGTGACCCTTCTTCAGCCGAGACCCGTAATGTCATCTATTCCTTCCATCCAGAGATGCTGCCTGTCCTGCTAAGTTAAGGGCCTGTCCCACTGTACGAGGTAATTCAAGAGTTCTCCTGAGTTTTCCCCTGATTCGAACTAGGAGAATGTTCGTAGCGGGTCCGTAGGAGTTTGTGGATTTCTCGTAGCGGCTCGTACTTGAGAGGTACGGTAGGTACTCGGGAAATCCGGTAAACTGTGAAAAATGTTCACGAATAAAAAAATACTTGTGATGAAATAAATTGTTACTTTTTACTCGTACGAACCGCGACGAGACATCCACAAACTCCTACGGACCCGCTACGGACATTCTCTGAGTTCGAATCAGGAGAAAACTTGGGAGAACTCTTGAATTACCTTGTACAGTGGGACAGGCCCTTTACTCCAGCATTTTGCGTCTATGTTCGGTTTAAACCAGTAACTGTAGTTCCTTCCTACAACAACTTCCCTGGCCAACAATGGGTCGTCATGGCTCCCCCCCTTGCCTGACGTCATTTGTTGCCGGCCCTGATTGATCCTGGTCTTTTCTGACTGCCAGCTCTTCAAACACATTCGGCCGCACGCAAACTGCAGGAACAGCACCTCATATTCCACTTGGGTAGCTTACAACCTAACTGGATGAACATTGAATTGTCCAATTTAAGGTAATTAACCGACAAGCAACCCTTTCTACCACCCCCTCCCATTCTTCCCTGTGCCCCACCTTGATTCATATCTACTTCTCCCTTCCCCCTCCCCTTCCACCTATCTTCCTTCCTCTAGCCTCACAATTCACATTTGTATCCTCATCTTACACCCTTTGTATTTTCTGTGGCCTTTGTTCAACCATCTTGCTTTTTAAAAACCCTTCTCTGCTATCATCTACCTATCATTCGCCTGCCCCTCTTCCATCTTTCTCCACTCCCCCCCCCCACCCCCACCTCACCCCCAGCTCAATCAGTGTGAAGAAGGGTCCCGACTCAAAACATCACCATTGTATGTTCTCCAGAGATACTGCCTGACTCACTGAGTTGAGCACTGTGTCTATTTTGAGCAGAATACTGCTTGGATTAGGGGGTATTAGCTATAAAAGAGGTTGGACAAATTTGGATGTTTTGTTTCTAGAATGACAGAGGTTGAGCAGTGACCTGATAGAAGCATATACAATTATGAGAGGCAGAGATTGATAGGGTCACAATCTTTTTACCAAGGAGGACATGTTAAAGGCTGGCAGGCATACCTTTAGGGTGAGAGGGGCAAAGATTAAAGGAGATGTAAGGGGGGGAATTTTTTACATGAAGGTTAAGCTGGAATGGGTGGCCAAGGGTGGTGGTAGAGGCATATATAATGGTGGTGCTTAAGAGACCTTTAGATAGGCACATGGATATGTGGGGAATGAAGAGGCGTGGACCATGTGCCGGCAGGTGAGATTAGTTTATCTTGGCTTCATGTTCGGCGTAGACATTGTCGGCTGAAGGGTCTTGTCCCGTGCTGTACTTTTCTACTTTCTATGTTCTATGTGGCAATGGACCAGGAGCTGGGAAATGTAATTAAACTGTATGAAAGCATTTGTCCAGCATGAACTCAAAGGTTTGAATGGTCATTTTTTGTGGTATAAAAAATGAATGATTCAGATTCTATTGGAAGATGAGTTACCTGGTAAGTGAAGGCTGGAAACCCATTCACAATCAGAACAGAATTTTTTCATTACCAGTCAAAGTCTGTGCTGCTTTGACTGTGACGTCTTTGCCAATGCAGTCATGCAGGTATCCTTTGGGAATATTGCCCTCAATAGATAAGCATCAGTTAACTGTTGTACAATGAAGATGACTGCCACTTTCTTTAGGCATGTCTAACTATATTTACTACCCAGTGGTACTGCATAAAAAGACTGAGAGCTATGCTGTTCGAATGAAGGCAAAGTTTCCACTGACACAGGAGCATTCGAATCGCAGCCCATGTTTAATTTCATATTAGGGAAAGCCTTTCATTTCATTTCATTACGTACAGGTTTAGACTATAGACGTTAGACTTCAGAGATTAGAGATGCAGTGTGGAAACATGCCCTTTTGGCCACAGAGCCCATGTCGATCAGTGATCATCACATACACTAGCACGATCCCACCCACCAGCGACAATTTTACATTATTTTACCAAAGCCAATTAAACTCTAAACCTGTACGTCTTTGGAGTGTGGGAGGAAACTGGAGCACCCGCAGCTAACCCATGCAGTCACGGGGACAAACTCTGTACAGACGGCACCCTTAGTCAGGATCGAACTCTGATCTCTGGCGCTGTAAGGCAGCAAATTTACCTCAGGGGTACTTTGCTGAGTTCTTGTGATAATCCAGTCATCCTTTCACAGGGAGAATGTACAAACTATGTTCAGAGAGCACCCATATTCAGGATTGAACCCTGTTCCCCAGCGCTGTGAAGCAGCAACTCTATCGCAGCACCACGGTGCAGAGTTCTTGCGAAAATCCAGTCAACCTTTCCTGCACATAAATGTCTGCTGGCTCGATGCTCTCGTCAGGTGACAATCCACCTACTGGCCTTTGTGACTCAAATCCATGTATCAGCTGTTGTTTGTTGATCCCAGCTATCCCCTGATACTATGCCTTAAGATTCTGGTAGGGCTTCTGCAGACAGTAATGCAGCGGATATAATGAGGCCCATGAGTCATTATCAGAGTGACCGACCTCTTCCTGAAGAGCAGTCCCTTAGATGTGAAAAACAGAGGAGCTTGTTTAGCTGCTCACCCATTGACATTCATCCTTGAAGAAATAGCAGCAGAATGTAAAATTGTTGCATTGCTTTGGGAAATTACTTCATCTGGATATGACCCACGATAAATTTTCATTGAACTTCACTTACATCTGGCCAGATACCATGGCCTCTCTTGTCTGTTTGCCACAATATGTGGGAAGAAGATTGTGTTAATAGCTTGTGAGTCACAGAGCTATCTTGCCCTTATGAAGGCCTGTTCCCCATGCTAATGAGAGATGGCAAGTGCATTGTTTCATTGGAATGAACAATATGTGTTACCTGTTGCAGGTAACATATATTAGCAGACTGTTTGGAATAAAAAATAGTGCATTAATATTAAGAACCTGATGCTTGCTTAAGTAAATTTCTTTGGGACCTTAAAAAGACATCCTAGAGCTAATATAATTATATTGCTAATTCTTCAGGGTCCTGCATTGTATAGACGTTCGCAGTGTGTTGGATATATATTGGCAAAGCATCTAAGACTGCCTTTGATAGGGATTCCTAACTTAAGGCCAAACGGTTTACACTTAATTTCTTCAAAAACGAAACCTCCATTTTTTTTAGATAAATGTCTAAAGATGTCTTCAGCTGTTAAGAAATTTAGGTCACTTTCTCGATTTCTTAGAGAGTGATGGGTCCAATGTGGGCAAATGGGACTTGTTTAGATGGGGCATCTTGGTCGTCATGGAAGAGTCGGTCTGAAGGGCCAGTTTCCATGCCTCTAACATTCTCTATGGCTTACAGCTTTAATACTACTTTAGTTTAATTTAGAGATGCAGCGCAGAAACAGGCCCTCCGGCCCACCGAGTCCGCTCTGACTGGCGATCCCCGCACATTAACACTACCCTACACTGGGACAATTTAACATTTGTTTAATACCAAACCAATTAACCTACCAACATGTACATCTTTGGAATGTGAGAGGAAACCGAAAATCCTAGAGAAAACCCACACAGTTCACGGGGAGAATGTGCAAAGTCCACACAGACAAGCACCCGTAGTCAGGATCGAACCTGAGTCTCTGGCGCTGTAAGGCAGCAACTCTACCGCTGGGCCACCGCGCTGTCGTGTAATTCTATAATAATTTAATATAACCAAGGATGTCCTTAATGCTTCCTTAAAGAACTATAACTTCCCAATGCCTCCTGGGAGCCTCTGGCCTATGACCATTCAGAGAAAAGAAGGAACATTGAGGATGGTATCAAGAACATCAATCCCATGCTTCAGAAGCTCACAAATGCTCTCTGCAAGTGATGGATAAAGTGTACCACCTCAAACTACACTTTTCCTGCCCTGTCAGGCACCTAATGCTCCATCTTGGAAGAGTCTGCAGTTCCCACATTGACCAGATTGACCATCTGAGAACCAACAAAGCTAGAGTGAATGGACGCCATCTTTGATTTTGAACCCTTGTCTAGAAAAGTTGAACACATTCCAGAGTCTTTTGTACAAAGAACATATTCACATTACATACTTTACTGCTATGGTTTCATTCTTCATTGCTACAAACTAATATATCTCACCCTCCAAGTTGCAGTATTCTCCAATATACTTCACACGCCTCACTGTAATGGGTTAAATCACTTTAAATCACCTCTGAAAATCACAGAATGCTTATGACCAACATTTTGATTAATACACAATTAGGACTGCCCCTGAAAAATAAATCACAGAAAATGCTTGTTTTCCAATCCCCACATATGCACCAATGCCTGCCATTTGTCCATCCACTATATGAAATAGCATTAAAAAGGATTGCAATCCTAGGCACTTTGAATCGAGGGGCAATTTGTGTCAGCTGTTATTTCCACAGATGTTGCGGCAAGTGTCTGGCAGCTAAAATATGGGAAAAACCTCAGTTAAGAGGGTCATGAATCCCAAGGAGCCCTTGGTATCTTTTGAACAAAAACAAAATCAAAGATCTGTTAAGCTAACAAGAATGGTGCTCAGTCAAATCACTCCAATCTTTCCAAAAAGATGTCTGCTTAAAATTTGGCAGATTAATCAGAATAAAATCACCTAAAAATGAAATGATTCTATGTGTAGGAAAGAACTGCAGATGCTGGTTTAAATTCAAAGGTAGACACAAAATGCTGGAGTAACTCAGAAGGTCAGGCAGCATCTCTGGAGAGAAGGAATGGGTGACGTTTCTGATCGAGACCCTTCTTCAGACTCTACGTTTCGGGTCGAGACCGTTCTTCAGATTCTATACTTTTAGATAATTGGAAAAGATTTTTGGCCAAATCATAGTCATAGAGTTATACAGTGTAGAAACAGGCCCTTTGGCCCAACTTGCCCACACCAACCAACAAGTATCTACACAGTTCTCAAATAAGCAGAGTAAAAATGCTCCCTATCAGTATAATTTGCAGATTTTGGCAGAATGCCATGCGTTACGAGAATAAATCTATATTATAATTCATCATTGGTTTGCTAATCTCCATATAAGTGTGAGATAAGAATGTTGTGCTCAGAAAATAGAACTGGTACTATGAACAAAACCTTTCACTGTTCAATTATACACACTTGACTTATTGAGAGAAATATTAACCACAGAAATTGGACTCAACTGAAATTCTCAAGCATAGCCTAATATACATTGAAATGTCATCTTTCTGTATTATTAGAGTTGGGTTGGAATGGTCAATCTCTTGCTCCTAGGAGGTGGGTCAGCCATTGACTATTATAGTGATGCTGCTTAGCTTTAATTCTTCAGTTTTGAAAACCAAGAGAAAACCTTTCCAAAGACCTTTCCGAAGTCTGGGTTCCTTTTACAGTTGAAACTCTTTATTGGGCAATGAATTGTGCCATTCAGAATTTTTGAATGGCGATTTATCTTGCTTTAAGAATGCCACTTGCACCTTTCAATATGTGCAACTGCTGGCCATTTGTTTGTGTGATTCACTGTTCAGCGGAAGAACATGGAAAAGCAGTGAAAAACAAAAGGGATTTATAAATTATATAAATGGCAATTTTGTAAAAAGAAATGGTGGATAATTGTTTGTCAGGTTGGAGGCTGCTGACTAGTGGGGTGCCTCAGGGATTTGTGTTGGGTCCACTGTTGTTTATCATATACATCAATGACCTGGATGATGGTGTGGTAAATTGGATTAGTAAGTATGCAGATGATACTAAGATAGGTGGTGGTGTGGATAATGAAGTAAATTTTCAAAGTCTAAGAGAGATTTAGGCCATTTGGAAGAGTGGGCTGAAAGATGCCAGATGGAGTTTAATGCTGATAAGTGTGAGGTGCTACATCTTGGCAGGAGAAATCAAATTAGGACGTACATGGTAAATGGTAGCGAATTGAGGAATGCAGTTGAACAGAAGGATCTAGGAATAACTGTGCATAGTTCCCTGAAGGTGGAATATCATGTAGATAGGATGGTAAAGAAAGCTTTTGGTGTGCTGGCCTTTATAAATCAGAGCATTGAGTATAGAAGTTGGGATGTAATGTTAAAATTGTACAAGGCATTGGTGAGGCCAATTCTGGAGTATGGTGTACAATTTTGGTTGCCTAATTATAGGAAGGATGTCAACAAAATAGAGAGAGTACAGAGGAGATTTACTAGAATGTTGCCTAGGTTTCAGCACCTCAGTCACAGAGAAAGGTTGAACAAGATAGGTCTTTATTCTTTGGACGCAGAAGGTTAAGGGGAGACTTGATAGAGGTCTTTAAAATTATGAGAGGGACAGACGGAGTTGACATGGGTAAGCTTTTTCCATTGAGAGTAGGGAAGATTCAAACAAGAGGACATGAGAATTAAGGGACAAAAGTTTAGGGGTATCATGAGGGGGAACTTCTTTACTCAGAGAGTGGTAGCTGTGTGGAATGAGCTTCCAGCAGAAGTGGTGGAGGCAGGATCGATTTTATAATTAAAAAACAAATTGGATAGGTATATGGACGGGAAAGGAATGGAGGGTTATGGTCTGAGTGCAGCTAGATGGGACTAGATGAGAGTAAGTGTTCGGCACGGACTAGAAGGGCCTAGATGGCCTGTTTCCGTGCTGTAATTTTTATATGGTTATATAGTTATAAATAACTAGGCTAAAGGAAAGACACGATATTCTGGGGTAACTCAGTGAGTCAGGCAACATCCCTGGAGAACATGGAGAGGTTACGTTTTGGTTCGTGACCCTTCTTCAGACTTCAAACTAGGATAAAGTCTGCTTTAATCTGTAATGTTATATCTAAAAATCTTAATTTTCGTACACTTCATGCATCTCTTGAATGCGTTTTTCTTCAATGAACATATACCAGATTTTGCAACTATTTGCTAACTATCTAACTCACAAGAACCAAGAGCACATTGCCCAGTGATTGGGAGTAGGGTGAGATTTAAATATTTGTACTCACACTAGAGTCTTCAGCACACGTCCCCCCTGGTTCATCTTTGAATGTTTAGCATAACATTAAATAATATATTGATCAACATTTTTTACAAACATTCTGATCTGCATGCACTGATTATTTTACCACTCGGTCAAATTGTTGAGAGATACAGCATGGAAACAGGTCCTTTGGCCCGCCAAGTCTGAGTCGACATTCGGTCACCTGTACTCTGGTTCTACAATATCAAACTTTCACATCCTACACACTAGGGGCAATTTACAACAGTCAATTAACCTACACATCTGCACATCTTTGGGATGTAGGAGGAAATACTGTAAAAGTTGTATAAAATCATGAGAGGAACAGATCAGGTAGATGCACAGAGTTTTGTGCCTGGAGTAGGTGAATCAAGGACCAGAGGGCAGTGGTTTAAGGTGAAGGGGAAATGATTTAATAGGAATCTGAGGGGTAACCTTTCCACACAAAAGGTGGTGGGTGTATGGAACAATCTGTCAGAGAAGGTAGTTGAGACTGGGACTATACCAACATTTAAGAAACAGTTAGACAGGTGCATGGATAGGACAGGTTTGGAGGGATATGGACCCAACACGGGCAGGTGGGACTAGTGTAGCTAGGACACGTTGGCCAATGTGAGCAAGTTGGCCGAATGGCCTGTTTCCAAGAGAGAACCCACACGGTCACAGGGAGAATGTACAAACTCCGCTCAGACTGCACCCGAGGTCAATGACCTTTCCTGCCACGGGTCTCTGGCACCGTGAGGGAGCTGTTCTACCGCTGCTCTACGGTGCCACTTGCTGCACTGGAGTTAATCAGGTGATTTTACTGTGTAGGTGAAAGATGAGAGCTTCAATCAGCTCACTGAAGACCCAGTTCCAAACAGGAAACGGCGAGGTGTGATTTTAATGCGTCTATCTGTGTTCTAAATGTCACGGTGCTCTATTCTTCAGTACTTGTGATCAATGTTGTCTTTACTGTGAAGATAAAAAGCCGGAGTAACTCAGCGGGACAGGCAACATCTCTAGAGAAAAGGAATAGGTGACATTCCTTGTCGAGACCCTTCTTCAGACTGAGAGTCAGGGGAGAGTGAACTGAGACTTGTGAAAAGGTACATAGAACAAATTAATGAAAGATACGCAAAAAGATTGATCAAAGCCAGCGACGTCGGTGGAGCCCACAATTACTATTCTGCATTAAATATTGGATCATTATAGCACCAAGGAGAGATGGACTAAGCAAGTGTTCTAAGCATGTGTTCAATTATTTCATAACACTGAAACCAACTATTTCTGGCAATTCTCTGGAGATATCTCTTAAATTCAACCACAGATTTAGTAAATTGTAATGGAATTACTAATAGCAGGTGGATCTAATTAATGAGATTAGGTTGGGGGACAATGTCTTACTCACCAGATTCTTGTGGTCAAACTAAATGCTTGGATCTGCTGATAAACAAGTCATGTATGACCTTGCAGTCTGGCTCCGCTCCTTTCCTTCTCGGCTGAGCAACAGGATATCTACTAAAGTATCTGAGCTGGCGACGGTAAACCGAAGAGTGAATTATGACATCCTCCTTTCATTCTCCAAGCTGCTCCATGGCCACTAGTTGTCCCGCTGAGTTACTCCAGCATTTTGTGTCAGCATCTTCGGTTTAAACCAGCATCTGCGGTTCCTTCCTACACAGCTGGTTGTTTTAGTGTGTCTGAATGAAGAAAGGCCATTACAGCAACGCCTGCATGCCAACACCACCTGTGGCTTGTAAATGGGAAGAGATTGTAGAAGGAGGGTGACATGAAGAGGGGGAATAAATCTAAGCATGCCCTCGCCTTCAATGATGTCTTGAGTTGCAGCAGACTGGATTTCAATTGGTTTGAATCTGACTGTGCTGTTCCTTACTGCGAGACGGTGATAAGAGTGTTAGAGAGCCTTTGGCAATGTATCTGGGTGATGTGCCACTGAGAATAAAAAGGCAACGTGCAGAGACTATGAGATGTGCAATGGTGTGAGGCTTGGAATGGTGCAAATATGGAAGGGTGTGTCGGGCATTTCAATGGCTGCTTGGAGCCCATGAAGTGATAGAGAATAGTAAGATTGAACGAGAACTTACCAGTTCGAAGGTTGATCTTTATTTTATGAGGAGTCGAAGTGAGGGATTTCGTGAAGAGCCCGCCGGCGCGCATGCTCGACATACTTCAAAGTAGCGGCGTGGAATCACAGAAACCAACAATAGAAATGACTTCGCATAGTAAGAGTGAAGTGACTAAGATTACCAGATGAAGGTGACTGAGGGTTGGGCGAGGAGGGCACGAAATCCCTCACTTCGACTCCTCATAAAATAAAGATCAACCTTCGAACTGGTAAGTTCTCGTTCAATCTTACTATTTCATTTCGGAGTCACGTGAGTGACTTCGTGAAGACTTCAAAGCTTCTGTGATTACACGCCCTGGACCACGTCCATGCTGACACACCACTACCAGGGATAGATGGGAGGTACAAACTTGCTCAATAGTGCATACTGCAAAACAAGAGCATATTTATTAATAACAAATCAAAACCCCTCATGCGGGGACATCTCCATGTTCTGAACCTGCATTCAGCACGGCTTCTGCGAACTGTAGATGAGCAGCAACAGGCTTGTTATAAAAACGCTGGAACACAGCTTCATTAGCCCATCCTGCTGTGGCGAGAATTTGGTCCATGGGCACCTCCATGACCCTCGCCGCTGACGTCGATGCAGCCCTGGTGGAATGAGACTTGAACACATTAATGTCGATACCTGACTTACCCAAGACGACTCGAAGCCACCTGGATATCGTCTGGACTGTCAAAGACCATGTTGAGCATGTCAAAGACCACCGGATACCAAGGCTGTGTGGGCCAGTCGGGTATAATAAGGATGCCCTCGGCAGCATCTGCCTGAATCTTTCGCAATACCCGACTGATGAGGCAAAACGGGGGGAAGGCATAGAAAAACCAATTCCCCCAGTCCAGCGAGAATGCATCTAGCGCTATTGCCCCAGGATCTGGTTCCCATGAAACGTAGGTTGGTACCTGATGGTTCAACCGTGACGCAAAAAGGTCAATGTCCGGTTTACCAAATTTGGCTGTGACTTTAGAAAAAATCTCAGGATGCAACATCCATTCAATATTGTCATTAAATTTGCGTGACCTGGTGTCCGCCACAGTATTAAGCTCACCTGGCAAATAGGTAGCTGAAATCCAAATGTCTCTTTGAACACACCAGAGCCAAATTGAGTTAGCCAATTTGTCACACGAAACTGACCTGGTACCACCCATATGGTTTAAGTATGCCACTGCTGTGGTGTTGTCTATTTGGAGACGGACATGTGCTCCAACAAGCTTGGAACAATACGCACGAAGTCCGTGGAATGCTGCCAGCAACTCCAAATAGTTAATCCCTTGAGTCAACAACATCGTTGATTCAAGGGTGTCCCATCTGCCCCCACAACTAGAGCAATTATCCGTGGCTCCCCAGCCATTGGAGCTTGCATCAGTCTGCAAATATACCACCGGATTAGCCTCCCTGATAGGCATGAATGAGCTGCTAATGTGACACACCCACCATTGCAACTCATTTATCGCTTCGGGCGGCAGCTGCATGGACCGATCATAATGACCAGCGTTCTGTTTTAACGCAGCAATTTTAGCTCTTTGCAAATTCTGATAATGCAAAGGTCCATATCGCGCCGCCGGAAACAAAGCTACAAGCTTCCCAATTATTGTAGCTGAATGCCGAATCGATGGTATATTGGTGCGGATTAAATCTTGACACACCTGGGTAACCTCCTCAATCTTGTTAATTGGAATGGTAACCCTCATGCTCATAGAGTTCACCGTGAACCCTAGGTAATGAATCACCTGGGCAGGGCAGAACTTTGATTTCTCTGGATGGACAATAAACCCTAATTGTTGAAATATATTGACAGCAGCTGCAACACCCTGTTCAGCCAATTCCAGGGTGTGGCCCACAATTAAGATATCATCTAACTAGGCCATAACTATATGGTGTCGTTGTCTCAAATAAGCCATATATTGTTTATTGGTTTCACTAATTTAGTGAAAAATCTAGTGGCTGTGGTGAGCCCATTAGGCAAAGCCTTGTACTGCCAGAGTTGCCCCATCCAGATGAATTTCAAAAACCTTCTGTCGTATTTCTGGATGGATACTGAATAATATGCGTCTTTCAAATCGATGCATGCCATAAAGCAACCATGAGAAATCAATGATTTGGCTGTTTCAAACGTATCCATTTTAAAATGAGTATATGTTACAAAAGTATTCAAACGGGTTAGATCAATAATGACACGACAACCTCCATCCTTCTTAGGTCTGGTGAATATGTTCGAAACAAATTCAACTGGCTCATGCACCGCTCTCTCAATCACTCCCTTCTGCTCAAGACTTAAAAGTTCCTTGTAGCCTGCTGCCTGTTCTGCAGCAGATAATTTAAACGTTCGAGCGGGCATGTGCTGGGATGGAGGAATGTCGCCATTAATAAACTCAATTTTATGCCCCTGAATATTCTGCAACACATACTCGTCACCAGTAAAATTACCCCATGCACCCAAAAACAACCGAAGGCGACCACCAACATGTGAAGTTAAACAAAGAGAAAAGAGAGAACCAGACCCCCTCACCTCCGCGGTTACCAGCGGTCCTTGACACGCGTGGGTGGACGTGGAGGTGCTGGGTTGGCTTGAGGGCGCGGCGTCTTCGTTTTCCACCAGGGTCTCTGCCGACCCTGTCCTAAAAAAGACCCCTGGTGCTGGGTCTGCTGTTGCTGTCGTTGTGGAGCTTGAGGGTGGGTCCTCGTCGAGGTACTAGCAGACCCTCGTGATCGAATGTATGGAGACTTTGAGCCTGACGGTGCGGGGGCACTCTGAGAGCGCATGATCCCCACCGTTTTGGCTTGTTCATCAAGCTCTTTGACTCTCTTCGAGAGGTCCTCCCCAAAGAGCTGACGGGGCGGGGGCGGCGGCGGTGGTTTGCACAATCCTGCAAACTTCGGATTGAGCGCTGGGCGGATGCTGGTTTTGCGAAACCCGTTGATTTCGTGCTGGGTCGCGCACAGGAGGGCCAGAGCATCTTCCTGGTCCAAATTCAGTTCGTCCCCGTCCACCGACCGCGCAAAGGCGGTAATACCGGCCGTGAGGAGCTTCAGGATCCGCTGCAATTTTACCTCTTGTTGACGGATAGCCGCACTGATGTTGCCCCATATCGGCGTATTGACCACAGGCACATTGAGGGAGTTGCAATTGGATGGAGCCTTGTGACGGCTCATTGCCTGAATGAGGACTTCTTCCTGTAGTTGCTGGTTGTTAAGAAAGTCCACAGTGGCTGCCAGCTTTGCGTTTAAAGGAAGTCCAGATGAATGTGGGGCCGCAAATTTGGTCGCCACATCCAGAAGATCCTCCGCTGGCACCTCCAACGGAGATGGTATGGGATCCACCAAAACCTCCTCCTCCTGCTGCTCCAGGCTGATGGTAGAGGCTGGTGACGATGCCCTGTGCCTGTTGCTGCCCTGCTGTTGTTGACTTTGAAGCAGGAGCTCCAGCAGCCGCTCCATACGGTCAATACGCCCTTCACCCTGAACACTCAGGTGGTCGGAGTCCTCCGGCTCTGAAAAGAAAACCGGGCTCCTATCATCGGCCCGCACCTCATCGAGGCCCTGCCGGTGCCGGTAACAACCGCCGAGGCGAAACTGCGCGATTCCCGCGCGGGCGTGTTCAACCGCCTCCGTTTAGCGGGAGCTGAAGCCGCTGCCACTAAGGGCACTTGCGGCGTGGTGTCGGCACCAGCCGAAGCATGGCTGCCTGAAGCCCGCGCAGGCTTGCCGGCTGCCCACATCGTGGACCTTGCCGACGCATGGTCTCGCCCACCCATCCATGGGGGGCTCGGCGACCGTGACGAGACCCAACTCAACCGACCCGTCCCGGCGTCGAGAGTCGGGGTGTGCCGCCTGGACCTCACAGCCGCCCCGGGTCTCGCCCTGGAACCTGACCGCTCCTCCGTGTCAGGCAATGCCTTAGCCCTGGTAGGGTTAGGCTTCTGGGCTCCTGCCCTTCCCCTACTCAGAGGGCTGAGTGGAACAGGCCGTGCAGCCACACGCACCCTGCTCGAGGTCGCCAGCGAGCCCGCTGACGACCTGACTGCCATGGCAGGGTCCTCCTGCTCTGGCGGCACACCACACTCCTCCTCGTCGAACTCCTCCGAGCTGTGGTGTGCTGGCGGATCTGGACCTGTAACCACAGGGCTTACCCACATCTCCGCCTGAGTCCCGGCCTGCGTTGCAGGTACTGCCGATGGTAAAGGCCCCGGAACTGTTGACCGGCGAACTCGTCCTGACGTCCTCCGGCCCTTGGAACTCCCATCCATGTCCTTGCTGCAAGACATAACCAACAACAAGGACCACCAACTAAAGGTAGAATACTCACCTCCGTGGCCCCTTATGAAGGGCTGGCGAGGAGCGCGCTCCACCGCCAGCCGTCGCAGCAACGCGGTACGACGATATGTCGAGCATGCGCGCCGGCGGGCTCTTCACGAAGTCACTCACGTGCCTCCGAAATGAAATATCAAAGGCGTCTGATAGGATTATAGCAAAAATGGTGGACTGGAGATGGAATTTGATGATGTTTAGTATATCCCTTGCCACATGCGTGAGGTTTTTCCAGTTCTGAAGTACAGGATCCCTGGGATCGTCACTCATTTTAGTTTTATTTTAGGGATACACTGCAGAAACAGGCCCTTGGGCTCACCGAGTCCGCACCGACCAGTGATCCCCGCGCATTAACACTATCCTATACACGCTACGGACAATTTGCAATTATTCTAAGCAAATTCAAACCTGTACGGCTTTGGAATGTGGAAGGAAACCAAAGATCCCAGAGAAAATCCACACAGTCACGGGGAGAACGTACAAAATCCGTACAAACAGCGCCTGTAGTCGGGATTGAACCCGGGTTTCTGGTGCTGCAAGCGCTTTGAGGCAGCAACTCTACAACCGTGCCACCATGCCACCCTCAACTCATCTCATCGAATTTCCTACCTCCTCCCAGTGACACGAGGACCTTCCCTGGGCAGAAGACCTCTTTCATTCCCTCCCCTTTGTCTAGCTATCCATGTTCGTTGGAGTGCCCACTCTCATCTTTGATCAGCCTATGTCTTCTGGAAAGATCTAAAGATCTGTGGGAATCATTTCCATTACGTCTAAACTAACTGATTATACCAGCAAAATCACAGGTAACACTGGCCAATTGTTGAAGTTGCATCCAAGGTTCAGATGTGAATTTTCTATGCAATGTATACCTGGTCACACTGACACGATTGGTTGCCCATCGTAATTCCAATACCCAGTTTCCAGAGTTTTCTAATTAAACCTCCCTCTTTCTAGGTCCCTTTTAGTAAATGGTTGTGATTAGAATTTCTTCTTAAAATGTTTTTTATCATCAGATACCGTTTGAAACGTCTTGGTTCACACTTCTGAAATCCCCAGCTATTCCTTCATCTCTCCTAGGTATTCCTCCTTGATTTGTCTTCTTCAAGCCACCATCACTGCAATTCACTTCGATAAATAGAGAGATACAGCATGGAATCTATGGTGACTTGTTCACACTATTTCTATGTTATTCAACTTTCTCATTCACTCTCTACACACTATGGGTGATTTTACGGAGGCCAATTAACCTATAAATCTGCACATCTTTCAAATGTGGGAGGAAAACAAAGCATCAAGAGAAAATCCACGTGATTACAGAAGGAACGTGCAAACTCCACACATACAGCACCCAAAGTTTGGATCGAACCGTGTCTCTGGCTCTCTGAGAGCTGCACCACTCTGCCGAATGGTGATGATGACGGGGCTACCCACAGCATTCTCACGGACTATAAAACATAGTCTGTGTCCATCACTGATGTGGGGTGTTGTACATGAGTTATGGACTACAATTGTACTTCAGGGCTTGTGTGTATACCTGAGGAAAGAGTTCCATTTTACGTTTTAATTCCAATAATCTAGAGTCCCAGTGGGGAGGCTACGCTGGTGAGATGTATGGGTCAGAGACAGGGCTACACAATTGTACCTCCAACTCTCTGACCTGCATCTCCTGCAAATCCCGCTTCCCCTGTGAATGCAGGTTCATAGACTTAATGGTTCCATTCACGAGGAAGACTGATGTAATAGATGTGTACCATCTGAAGCAGCAAAGTAGCATTTTAACACTTATATGGTCAAAGATCTCAAAGTGAATTTAAAAGTGGGTTTCCGAATGTTCTGTCGTTTGGGCATATATCGTATACTTGTTACATGTTCAATCATAGGGAGGGAAAGTGTTGCCATGGGTACATAGGAGCCAAAAAACTATCTTCATGTGCAAGCAATTTAAAATGTGATGGTTTGTGTAATTTCACTTTCTTCAATTTATCTGCGCTGCTTTCTTATCTGAAAGGGCTATTGAGTGAAGACTTTTGTGTGATCATTACTTTTGTGCCAGGTTCCTCAGTAGAGCCTTGAGGTAAAAGATAATCTAGTTGCTGTTGAGATAATGGTCACCCAGACTGATAAGGCTGGAGGCTGCTTTACTTATTGCCTCATCTTTTATACTTACAGATGGCGGAGGCAACATATTACTTCCAGCCAACATACTCGGTCATAGCAAAGCCTTATTCAAGTAAACAATTTTTAGTTTAAGAGATGACGCTGAGGATACTATTTTCAGTACTTCATCATGTGTGGATGTCTTGGAACATAGCCTCAGAATAAAAGGAGGTACCTTTAGAAAGGAAATGAGGAACAAATTCTTTAATTAGAGGGTGGTGAATCTGTGGAATGTATTGCCACAGACGGCTGTGGAGGCCAAGTCGATGGATAATATTAAGACAGAGTTTGACACATGTTCGATTAGTAAGAGTGTCAGGGGTTATGGGGAAAAGGCAGGAAGATGGCGTTGAGAGGGAAACCATGATTGAATGGCGGAGTAGGCTTCATGGTTGAATGGCCTAATTCTGGTCTCTGAACTTATGTGTGCAAAGCATAATCTTTAGTCAATTAAGAAAAAGGATACTTGAAGATGAAAACCTCAGACCTGGCAGGAAAGGTCATTGGGCAGTAGTCATCTCTGTCCTGCATTCTACTGGGGACCACTAGGGGCACTGCATTGAAGGCGCATCTGCCCACAGCATGTCCGTTTTTTCCATTTTTTTTAAATTCTAGTTTGTCTAAACAGTTTTGTTTTGGGGATTCTTTCATTTTTCTATGTGGAGGAGGGTGCAGTGGTAAGGGGGAAACTACTTCCCAGTCGATTCCTGGCGAGGATGCGACTATTTCTCCGAGTCGCGTCCTCGCCCCCCCCCCCACCCCCCACCCTCGTGGCCTACCTACTGGATCGGAGCGGCCTTTCCTACCGGAGACCAGGAACTGGACCAGAGCTGGACCTGAGTCTCCACCCGGTGCGGCCAGGGGACGTTGGAAGCGGCGGACTCCGGTGGGAAGCGGCCGATTTCGGGGCGAGCGGGCCTAAGCGGCAGGCTGCCCGTAGCGGCAACTGTGGAGGGCTCCGGAGGCCCCGACCACGGGTGAACATCAGAGGAAGATGACTGACTTTGGTGCCTTCCCTCACAGTGGGAAACTTTTGATTCTGCTGCGTGGGGGTGTTTTATGTTGAACTCTATCATGTGTTGTGTTCTTTATTTTATTATATGGCTGTATGGTGATCACATTTCACTGTGCCAACTGGCACATGTGACAAATAAATGTATCTTGTATCTTGTACCGAGACTTGGATTAACAAAAAGTAATCTTAAGGCCCTGAAAAAAATGTCATTAATGATCTCTGTGTAAAATCTTCCATATTGCCAAGAAATAAGCAAGCCGTCATCACTGTGTTCTCAATTCTGCCTCAACTACTTCCTCAGGTCATCACAAATGTCCTCGTTCTTCAGAGAACGGGGTTTCTGCTCCCCCACTATAGATGAGGCTCACACCAGGGTCTCCTCCATACCCCGCAACACTGCGCTCTCTCCCCATTCCTCCACTCGCAACAAGGGCAGAGTCCCCCTGGTTCTCACCTTTCACCCCACCAGCCGGCACATACAACACATAGTCCTCCGCCAGTTTCACCACCTCCAACGTGACCCCTCCACTCGCCACATCTTCCCATCTCCCCCCCTGTCTGCCTTCTGCACAGACCACTCCCTGCGCAACTCCCTTGTCAATTCATCCTTTCCCTCCCGCTCCACCCTTAACCCAGGCACTTTCCCTTGCAACCGCAAGAGATGCTACACTTGTCCCTTCACCTCCTCCCTCCACATCTTTCAGGGACCCAAGCAATCCTTCCAGGTCTGATAGAGGTTCACCTGCACCTCCTCCAACCTCATCTACTGCATCCGCTGCTCCAGATGCCAGCTGATCTATATCAGTGAGACCAAGCGGAGGCTTGGCGATCGTTTCGCCGAACACCCCCGCTCGGTCCACAATAACCAACCCGACCTCCCGGTGGCTCAGCACTTCAACTCCCCCTCCCATTCCGTATCCAACCTCTCGGTCCTGGGCTTCCTCCATGGCCAGAGTGAGCAACACCGCAAGTTGGATGAACAGCACCTCATATTCCGCTTGGGGAATCTGCATTCTCTGGGCTTGAACATAGAATTTTCTCAGGGGTACACAAAAGGCTGGAGAAACTCAGCGGGTGCAGCAGCATCTAAGGAGCGAAGGAGATAGGCGATGTTTCGGATCGAGACCCTTCTTCAGACAATTCTGTTAACCCTTGCTGTCTCCTCCCCTTCCCACCTCTCCCTCAGCCCTCGGGCCCTGGCATTCCCTCTCTCTCTATCTTTCCCCCATCCAAGTCGCACTAGCTTCTCATTTTCACACTACAGACAGTTTACAATGGCCTGTTTCCTTTATCATCAATACTTTTTTGCATATCTTTCATTCATTGTTCTTTATCTCTCCACATCACTGGTCTATATCTCTCGTTTCCCTGATCCCTAATCAGTCTGAAGAAGGGTCTTGACCTGAAACGTTGCCTATTTCCTTTGCTCCTTAGATGCTGCTGCACCCGCTGAGTTTCTCCAGCCTTTTGTGTACCCTCGATTCTGCAGCATCTGTGGTCTCACTAGGGCTCTGTACAACTGCAGAAGGACCTCTTTGCTCCTATATTGGATTCCTCTTGTTATAAAGGCCAACATGCCATTTGCTTTCTTCACTGCCTGCTGTACCTGCATGCTTACGTTCATAGACTGATGTACAACGACCCCCAGATCCTGTTGTACTTCCACTTTTCCCAATTTGATGCCATTTAGATAGTAATCTACCTTTTACATTTTACCCTCTCACTTTAGACCCATGCCGTCTAGCTCTTGACTCCCCTACCCTGGGAAAAAACTCTGGGTAACCCTATCTATCCCACTCATGATTTTATTTATTATTAGATCCCATGAAGAAGTTATAGCTGTGGAGGATTCAACCTTGCATTTGAGTGAAATACTCTCATGAAGCTGTAACAGCAATCCAGCTTGTAAATTGTCAATAAGAACCAAATGAAACTTGGCATCTTCCTCCTTCTGCCACTCTCCAAATGTTTGTAGACACCCTTATTAATGTTGTTCAGATGGGACTTGATCTGAAGCCAGGCCCTTGGATATCAGGTTCCGAAGGATTTTGTCCCCTGTAAGAATACATACCTCGTCAGCATCATGAGAATCCTTTAAGATCCTCCAAGAACACACTATCTCGGCAAGACCACAAATACAATCAAGAACGAGTTGCATCCCGGCCACTCCCTCTTCCTCCCTCTCCCATCGGGTGAAAGGTATAGAAGTGCGAAAACGGACACCTCCAGATTCGGGGATCATTTCTTCCCAGCTATTATCAGGCAACTGAACCATCCTACCAACAACTAGAGAGCAGTCCTGAACTACTATCTACCTCACTGGAGACCCCAGGACTACCTTTGATTGGACTTTACTGGCTTTACTTTGCACGACACGTTATTCTCTTATCATGTATCTGTACACTGTGAATGGCTTGATTGTAATCACATATTGTCTTTCCGCTGACTAGTTAGCACGCAACAAAAGCTTTTCACTGTACCTCGGTACATGTTACAATCAATTCAACTCAAACTCACACTCAACTCACACTCAGGTCCAACAGTATCAACCTGTGATGGTATCCAGCCCTTCTTTGCCAGTTTGCAAATATTGTGTATTTTTCAATGCAACAGTTCCATTTTCTTATCATTGTTGCGAAACTTCTGTTAGGAATGCATGGGGACTGTTGTTGCTTGAATACCATCCATGATGCCAAAGACAGGCTTGTCATAAGACCAACCCAGCAGTGATTATAAAATGGATGTCCAGTATGGCAATGAGATTGTATGGTCTTGTAAAAATCAGTGATCATTCTGAACAAACAATTTTTATTTGTCATGTTTTAGATCATATTTTATTTGCCAGATTTGAAATTTAATTAAAGTTGAAAAATTCTGGGATATGCCAACCTTCGGCTGCACAACCTCAAAGAATCAATCACCCTTGAATGAGTTCCAGCAAAGTTTTAGTGTCAGTTGACTGAGTATTTTGAGATGCAAAATGTTCTTGGGATTGAATCAATACCCATCAATATCTGAAGAGTGAGGGCAGATTGATTTGAATATTTTGTTGAAAAGGTGGCCATGCACACAGATGTAAGAAAATGTTTCTTTAACCCAGTGCAGTCACCCTCTTAATAACCGTCTGGCTGTATTATGGAAAAGTAGGTTAAAAACAGTGCAGGGAAATAACAACTTTTTTTTGCAGGCTATATATAGAATGATAGATGGCCAGGCAAGCACATAGCACAAAAATTGTCGCGAAAATCAGAGCGAGCCCTGCTCTGATAATATGTACATATGGACTTAATTCCCCAGATTATATTTCTGCCTAATGCTATGCACCTGCTGCAGAAAATGTACCCATATTATTGCTTAACGAACAACACAAGAACATTGCAAATAGGAGCAGGCTATTTGGTCCTTTGAGCCAGTTTCATAATTCATCAAGATCAAGGCCAAGATCCAGGTCAAGATCATGGTTGATCTGTTCCATGGTTATTAAGATGAAGAGGCGGCACAGTGGCACTGCGGCAGAGTTGTTGCCTTACAGCGGCAGGGGCCTGGGCTTGATCCTGACTACGGGTGCTGTCTGTACGCTCTCCCTATGAATGCGTGGTTTTCTTCAGTTTCTTCCCACACTCTAAAGACCTTCATGTTTGTAGGCTAATTGGCTTTGGTAAAAATTGTAAATTGTCCCTAGTGTGTAGGATAGTGTTAGTGCACGGAGTGATCGCAGGTCGGCGTGGACTCGGTGGGCAGAAGGGCCTGTTTCCGCGCAGTATCTCTAAAATCTAAAGTAAAGTTCAAAGATCAAGGTCACAGCTGATCTTTTACCTCAATACTATTAACCCGCACTAACCTTATACCCATTGATTCACTTAATATCTAGTACAGTAGTTGTAATCCCCCACTGTGTCCTCAAAGAATACGTATTTCAGTGAAAATATTTGCAGAAACGTATACTTTTCAGATCTATTGATTCAGTTTATAAGACCACTTAAATACATGTTGTTCCATATAAAAATCATCTAATTCCGATGATTAGATTATAGTTCATTACACACAGATATCTGGTATTCTCTGAGGAAAATGAGGGTTTCATTTTTGTACATGCGGTGAGTTGGAGAAGTTCTTGTTAATGTCCAGTAGATTGATTAGCTGGATTAAAAAAATAGATACAACAAATACTTCTTCCTGACGTGACAGACCAAGCATGATATTGGGACTTAGAAAACATATTTTAAACTGTAAATCCCACCTGAACCCCTCAGCAAAATCCCAGCTAGTATGTCACACCATGATCTGTTATTTGATTAGATAAATATTCTAAGATGGATGACAGTAACATAAACCAGCTTTGCACAAATAAGATTACAGTCAGTATTTCTCATTCACTTCTTTTATTTGTGGCCCTCTTCCTCTTGGTTGTGCTCTTCCATTTCATTTCAGAGATTCATTTGAGTCCCTTATTTTCAACTCTGCCAAAACATGGGCGACTGAATCATTAAGCTATCTTAAATGTTGATAGATCGCCCATGAGCCTCTCTTTTATTTAGTCCATTCCTGTATCTGTTACACCATATTGGGACCATCTCACCTTTACAAATTTCAATCTGTAACAATCCCCCGCTAGCTGTTATCGTAAAAATAATAATTTAATTATATCATATCATTGAATAATAATTCAAAGCCATTAGATTCCAGCATGTACTTCAGTTTTATGACTTTGCCTCACGCAAAACCAAAAGGCAGGAGTGTCAGTGGATTAGTCAGAGCCTAGGAGAGTAAAAAAACACTGAAGCTATCTGCTATGACTTTAGTGAAGAAGGGCCCTTCTAGTCTCTTGAAGGAACTGCAGATGCTGGTTTAGAGGAAAAAAGACACAAAAGTGCAGGAGTAACTCAGCGGGTCAAGCAGCATCCCAGGAGAACATGGATAGGTGGCGCTTCAGTCAGTAGAAAGATCCTGACCCAAATCATCACCTATCCATGTTCTCCAGGGATGTTGCCTGATCCGTTGAGTTACTCCAGCATTTTGAATCTTTCCTTCCAGTCTCTTTTTAGCTTCCTGTTCTTTGTTTATACAATGTGTATTTTTGGCATATCCTATGTTGCTTCACATTTCCACTGCTTTGCTTCATGTTGGCTTGATATCCTTTTATTGACAATTGTAACATAATTATCTTGTATTTCCTAAATCTCACTGTGTACTGCTGTACCTTGAATTCTCCTTCATGTCTCCTTGCGAGCTGTGTGATATCCTTGGTGTGCTGACATTTTATTGTAGCAGCTGTGGAACACACACGTGATCTCAGCGTCTTGCCAGGCTCATTATTTTCAATAGTGTTGCAAGTCGAACTTACCTTCTGTGTCTTTCAACCTTTCAGGAAAAGTGGACCATGAGGCAGAATTCCAGATTGAATCTAACAATTGTAATTGAAATATCTTCATTATGTTCTCTTTCTCCGAAAATTTAGGAACACATATTCACCATAGTCTTGTGTAGGAAGATGCTGGATGCACAGAAGATAGACACAAAATGCTGGTGTAATTCAACGGGTCAGGCAACATCTTTGGAGAAAAGGAATAGGTGACGTTTTGAGTCAAGACACTTCATCAGGCTCAATGGCCTAAGTGCGTTTGAGAGCAGCTGATGGAGGGTCTCAACCTGAAATATCACCTATTCCTTTTCTCCAGAGATGCTACCTGATCCGCTCGATTACTCCAGCATTTTTTTGTCTATCTTCACCACAGTCTTGTTCATGCTATATCTCAAACTTCTTGACCACCTCCTACTTTGATCTAACCTTTCCCATGTCAGTGTCCACAGTGTTCAGTATTCTCTCTCTCCTGCTATCTGTTAGTTTTTTAAAACAATAATTTTGCCCTTCCTCCCTGATTTGCCCTGTTTCCTCTTCAAACTTTAGATTAATTCTTAATTATGGGCCCTTCACCACAGAAGTCTGTTATATTTGAAATTAAATATATTTTCTGCAGAGTTTGAAGTTGGTACACATTTATGCATTATTCTGCACAAATGGCAACCTAAAGGATTTTGTTGCATGTTAGACTATGCTGCTAATAATTTCTAAGTCAATTAACATCCACTGGGATGCTTGCAAGGCAGATGTTTGCTTGGATAGTCACAAAATGCTGGATTAAATCAGCGGATCAGCAGAATCCCTGGAGAACACGAATGGGCGACGTTTTGGCACGGAACCCTTCTGCAGAGTGATTGTTGGGGGGCGGGCCTGGGGAGCCATGCAGGCCCGATCCACCTGCCAAATAACCAAAGTTGAGACTGTCGGCAGTCCAATTTCCATCCAGGGATGAATAAAGTCTATCGTATTATATCGTATCGTCATGGTGAGATCACGGTAGAGGTGATGGAAATGTCGGAGGACGATGTTTTGGATGCGGAGGCTGGTGGGACGTTTGCATGGAGCTGGTTGAGATTTGTACTGTGCTTCTGAAATCTGGTTTTATTGAAGCCAATGCCTATAAATTTCAGATGTTGAGTACAATGCATACATACTGTAAAAGCATGTTCGCGCATTATTTTGTAAAATTGTACAATAATAAAGTTTAACGTGTACCTTTTGTAGAAGAAAATCTGAGCATTCTAACTGATTGGAATTTTGCAAATGCAGATCAGGACTGAGGGAATTGTGTGGCATAGAATGATACTTCGGTGTATGAGCACTTCCTTCCCTCAGTTACCAAAGTTACCTCAGTGGAAAGCTACACTTCTCTGCACTCCATCATGACCAACTCCGTCAAATAAGCTATAAATGTAGTTAGAGTGGATACCACTCCTTACAAAATCTGATAAACCTGTATCTGTTCACTAGACTATGGAGCAACGTATTGTTTTTTTTATCGATGATCACTGACTTGAAATCATGTAGTTAGTACATGATGATGTACAAATAAGCAAATGAGAAAGTAGAAATGAGGATGAATGATTGTCACCTTTACTGCTTGGGTGGTAACCTGGCTACCCACCTCCCACCCCCCACCCTCCTGATTCCATTACGGAATCCTGATTATTGGCACTTTCCATGACTGCAAACTCCATCACTTTGGCGTCCAAGTAATAAACATAAATGTAACCCCAAAATAACGTCAGTGTCTCTCTTCATGCTTTAAGAATCAGTTTCTGAATGAGATTTGGCTCTATGGGCGTGAACCTCACTCCAATACCTGGCATGTGAGACCACAGTTTTGATATTAACTTTGGCCTTGGTCTGGCTGAGTGGATAAGATATGATCGAGACACATATTTAGACTGTAAAGAGCCTGTCCCACCAGCATGCAGCTCTATGCGATTAGCGCGATCTAACGTGGTCGCTTGAGCCGTCCGGCGTCGCGGGGCCGGTCCCACTTCGATCGCCGGAGCCGTGCGGAATTGTGCGGAGTTCGTCCCGAGTTCGTCCCGACACCGCGCGGGGCTCCGAAAAACCGACTATGTCCAAAAATTCCGCGCGGCAACGGCTTGTCGGCTCGCAGTCGCCTCGACATTTACACACCGCACGGACATCGTGCCTCCGCGAACCTATTTGTAAGTGCCTCCGTGACCCTCTATGTGTGTGGCTCCGTGGCCCTGTGTGTGTGTGTGCCTCGGTGCCCCTCTCTGTGTGCCCCTCTCTGTCTTGGCGAACTTACCTTGGACTTCACTCCAAGTTCGCCTCACTTTGCGCCGCGTTGCGCCACTCACCCGACCTCCGCGCGGCCCCTGCTGCCGGTTTGGTTGCGCTTGCCGCATGCAGGCGCATGCTGGTGGGAACGGCCTTGTACAGGGGATCACCCGACCTCCGCGCGGCCCCCGCTGCCGGTTTGATCGCGTTCATCGCATAGAGTTGCATGCTGGTGGGACAGGCCCTTAATGCTTTTTATAGCTGAATAATAAGTTCCCAGTGAAGGTGTTACCATCGTGGGCAACCCATCTATTTCGCAAATGCAATTTTAGGTTTTGTTTATTTTAGAGATACAGCCTGGAAACAGGCCCTTCGGCCCAGTGAGTCGACCATTGATCACCCGTTCACACTAGCTCTATGTTATCTATGTTATCCCACTTTCTCATCTGCTCGCTCCGCACTAGGGACAACTTACAGAGGCCAATTAACCTACAAACCAGCATGTGAGAGGAATCCTACGTGGTCAAAGGGAGAACATGCAAACTCCACACAGACAGCATCTGAGGTCAGGATTGAACCCAAGTCGCTGGAGCTGTGAGTCAGCAGCTCTACCAGCTGCCCAAGGTGAGTCAGTCAGGTACATTTAAACAACATCACATGATTGTAAATACCGTCACGACCTCTGCAGTAATTTTGCTTTGGAATGGTGAAGAATATATCACAAGCAATTGCCTAAGTTTTCTCTGGGCATTCTGTTGGTAGAGATTTTTCAGCCATTGTGCAGATGGATTATTAAGTTTCATGCCAGATGAAGACAGATGATACAGAGTGTTAAAGAAGGAACTGCAGATGCTGGAAAATCGAGGGTTACACAAAAAGCTGGAGAAACTCAGCGGGTGCAGCAGCATCTAAGGAGCGAAGGAGATGGGCGACGTTTCGGGTCGAGACCCTTCTTCAGTCTGAAGAAGGGTCTCGACCCGAAACGTCGCCCATCTCCTTCGCTCCTTAGATGCTGCTGCAACCACAGATGATACAGAGATCATCTCTTCCAAGAGTATCGCCCCAGCACCTGGAGATAGTGAAAGAAGCATTTCAATGGCCTCGTAAGAACTGCAAAGATGACCACAGCACTTCATTTCTCTATCTTTTTCAATACCATTATCCATTCCTCTTTCAAATGTTGCTAATTTCCTCTATTGCATCTATCTGCAGCCAACAAAAGGTGTGTCTTGTCATTAGTCTCATTCCTATTACAAATGCACGTTTACCTCTTTCTTGCTATCAAGTCAAACAGGGCAGCACAGTGCGCAGCGGTAGAGTTGCTGCCTTACAGTGCCAGAGACCCGGGTTCAATCCTCACTACGGGTGCTGCCTGTATGGAGTTTGTGTGTTCCCCCTGTGACCTTGTAGGTTTTCTCTGGGTGCTCCAGTTTCCTCCCACATTCCAAAGACGTGCAGGTTTGTAGGTTAATTGGCTTCTGTAAATTGTCCCTTTTGTGTAGGATAGAACCAATGTACGGGTGATTGCTGGTTGGCGTGGACTCGGTGGGCAGAGGGCCCCGTTTCAACACTGTATATCTAAGACTACAGAAGCCACTTGCTAAAGTCACTTCTTACTTTGCAACTTTGCAGAATCATTAACATCTTTGAAGGCTCAGTCCTCACTTCATATTCCTGATAAACACTTTCCATTCAATGTGAGAAGATTCAGACAGATTATAAGACCCAAAATGTCATGAAGCACTCCAAATGCTGGCAGTCAAAGGCCCTTTGATTTGCTGAAGTGCTCTGTCAGGAATTGATCGAGAATTCATAGTAAAATGTTTCTGAATCTTGTCTCCTTATCACCATCCTCCTATTACATTTGTGGCTTCTTCGATGATGGCAAAGATTCTTCCTTCTCGAACATGACATACTGCAGATGGAAATTTCTGGATATAGAAGGAAGGCTTGATTTTATGTAATGCATTTCACAACGTCAGTAGATCCCAGTAAATTAATTTTGAATTTTAGTCACTGCCAAAACAAAGGAAATGCAATATCCAATTTACATTCAATCAGCTCCCATAAATTTGATACTTTATTGGTCAGTTAGAGATTTTCAAATTTTTGCAGTTCATTCTTTTATTTGGAGATCTAGACGATTGAGAAGGCCAGTGATTTTTCTTCTTGAGAAAATAGTTATGAGCTGTTTCAATCCTTCTGGTGAACGTGCATCCAGAGTGTGTTTGGATAGGAAGTTCCAAGGCTTAGACACAGTGATCATGAAGCATTTGCATCTGGGTATTGTGCCACTTGGAGGGCAATCTTCAGGCTTTGACCTTCTTAGCGACAGAGGTCATGGGTTTGGACAGTGTGGACGTGGTGGCATTAGTGCATTACTGAACAGCATTCAGTAGATGAATGCAGCCATTGGATGCTATTGTGGAGGAGATGAATGTGATATGGTGGTTGACAAAGTGCCAATCTAGTGGACTGCTTTTCCCTGGGTATTGTTGTGGTTGAATGTTGTTAGACCTGCCCCCATCCAGACAAGTGGGTATAGCATTACACTCCTGAAATGGGTCTTGTAGATCGTGGAACATTTTTGGGGCACCAGGTGGTGAATCGCACATTATTGGACACCCCCAGCTTGTTGCCATGGTATTTATGTGACTGCTTCTGTTGGATTTCTACCAAGGTTTTTTATGTGAGGTATTTAGAGAGAGTAATTCCAATCATGTCATGGATAAGTGAGTAGATTCTGTCTTGTTGGAAATGGCATTGCCGGACATTTTTTGTGCCTCGAATATTACTTAACACCCATGTCTGAATGCTGTCTCAGATTTGTAACATACAGATATGTACTACTTTATTTCTGAGAAGATGTAAAGGGAATTGAACTCTCGGAATTCAACAGGCAACATCATCACACCTGACCTCATGATGGAGGGAAGGTCATCGATGAGGCAGCCGACAATGCTTTGTGCTAGGATACCACCCTAAGGATTTCATGCAGCGATAATCTAATGCAGGGATGATTGACCTCCAACAGGTACGATCATCTGAGCGCTTTCCACTAAATGCCCATTGACTGTAGTTTGACTTCAGTCATTGGCCCATATTTGGACCTAGTCTGTGATGATATCTGTTGTAGTGATATCAGTTGAGAGCATCATCGGAGCAGAAAAAGGCCATTCGGCCTGTCAAATCCACTGTGCCATTCAATCGTGGCTGATCTATCTTTCCCTCCCAACACCATTCTCCTGCCTTCTCATGACAAGATGGTATTTTATTTGCTCAGTCTGCCTCCTCTCGGTCTTTTACATTGGCCTGAGAAAGTAAGCAGAGGGTTACGCAAAAAGCTGGAGAAACTCAGCGGGTGCAGCAGCATCTAAGGAGCGAGAAAGCAGAGTCTCATGTTGAAAGTCTTAGCCCACCCTTACCAATATGATTGCTTGTGGACTTCCAGTTATAAATGTTCCCATGCTTTCTGAGCCTCGAATTTGGACTTAATAGGCTGGTTAGTGCCTGGGAACTGTTGCTTCATTGCCACACCTACATGCTATCAACATGTTCAGGAGTTTTCTTGCTCCAAACAATTAAATACTCTCAACTTAGAAACTTTGTCATGATGTCATTGACTGAGAGATAATTAATTATTTTAAACTTCTTTTCTCTCTCAGTTATCTCTGCTCCTTGCCGGATGAGAGTGTTTGTTGACAGTGTTACTGGCATTTAGTACAGATCTGTGCTAATATTTAGCAGGGTGGTTTAGAGTTGCTTGGCAACTCGAATATGGTTATCTGGAGAATGTTTGAACAGCCGTATTGATGTTGGATAGCAGAAATGTTAAATACATGTCACAGTCTCACGTAGGGGTCATGTAACGTCTTGCAGATCTGTACTGATTATAATTTAGGCTTGCTTTTTTGTGAGCTAATGTCTGAAATTATTGTCTTATTCCCATACTTTATTTATAAAACCTCCTGCAAGGTTTATCCATGAGAATTCCTTCCCAATTTTACCCACTTCTCCAACAAATGCACGACTATCAATAAACATTTCATCAATCACGCAGTGACTCTTGATGACTATGGCATGTTATTGTATCCATGGTATATTGTACCCATTGTGCCACTGGGGTTATGCCCTTTATCTGAATGTAACAATACCTTCATGGGGACAACTTACAGCATTGACAAGACTGGGTCAGTCATTGACACGGTCGCATTGATCATAACTTGGAAGAGTTGGTCACAATCAGATTACACAGCAGCCTATCCACGTATACCTCCTCGAGCAATCAAAAGGCAGAATGATCACTGAGAAACGTACTTGGCTGTTAATATCTTTTGTGATAGATAATCTGCATATTAAACCATCTTTCATGGAATAACAGGTCAATAATTGAAAACATTGAACTATTTCACTCTATCCAAAAATACTATATGGGTTATTTTATTGGGATGTCTCTTAACTTTGTCACATATTTCTTGTCGATTAACATGTACTTAAAGAGTTTGCTGGAATACAATTGTCCAGGAGTAGTGACAACAGTGCACGACCGAAAACTATCTGCAATGAGAGTTTGACAAGGCAGCTGGTTTCTAACTTGGCTTCCACATGGAGGTTGCCACGTCTGAGGCAGAAGCTGAATTGGATGATCCACAAGAACCTAGCAGGGCTTTGTCATCACAAACAAGGGCCTTGGACTCAACCAGAAAGTCACATGCAGAGTGGTTCTCTGGGAGAAGACAGTGAAGAAAGCCAATGGTATGTTAGCTTTCATAGCAAAAGGATTTGAGTATAGGAGCAGGGAGGTTCTACTTCAGTTGTATAGGGTCTTGGTGAGGCCACACCTGGAGTATTGCGTACAGTTCTGGTCTCCAAATCTGAGGAAGGACATTATTGCCATAGAGGGAGTGCAGCGAAGGTTCACCAGACTGATTCCTGGGATGTCAGGACTGTCTTATGAACAAAGACTGCATAGACTCGGTTTATACTCTCTAGAATTTAGGAGATTGAGAGGGGATCTTATAGAAACTTACAAGATTCTTAACGGGTTGGACAGGCTAGATGCAGGAAGATTGTTCCCGATGTTGGGGACGTCCAGGACAAGGGGTCACAGCTTAAGGATAAGGGGGAAATCCTTTAGGACCGAGATGAGAAGGAATTTTTTCACACAGAGAGTGGTGGGTCTCTGGAATTCTCTGCCACAGAGGGTAGTTGAGGCCAGTTCATTGGATATATTTAAGAGGGAGTTAGATGTGGCCCTTGTGGCTAAGGGGATCAGAGGGTATGGAGAGAAGGCAGGTACGGGATACTGAGTTGGATGATCAGCCATGATCATATTGAATGGCGGTGCAGGCTCGAAGGGCCGAATGGCCTATTCCTGCACCTAGTTTCTATGTTTCTATGTAAGACTATTGACATACTCAACTGGTGTATTCAAAGTGGTGAAGGGACATTTAGAACCGCAAAGAGAAAGTGGAAAGAAAATCATGATATTTGTTTGGGAAATTGGGGATGAATAGTGTGCGGGAAGGAATGGAATAATAAAATCTTAAAAGTAAATATGTTCTCTGGTTCATTTGATAAATGGAGAAAATAAAACTGATAACATAGGCACACGGTTTCCAATGACTTTTTCTTTCTGAAGTTAAGAGATCCCATTCCCTATGGATATTGTGCATGTGTTAATCTTTATTCTGTCTCAGCTGCATAATAGTTACCAGCCTCAGATATTTGAATCTCCTGCCCTCACCCTTCACCTGAGGATGCCTATGAAGAGTGTTCAAGGCTTTTATGGAGCAACACTACTGGAACTGCAATTAGCACGAGGAAGCATCTTCAAGGGGAGATCAAGGGAGAATGTCCGGTCGCGGGTGATGGGAAGAGTAGTGGTGGGAAAAATGAATGTAATACATTTGTAATTTAACCCGCTGGCATACACTCGAAGACAAACACACACATATGCACAAAAAATTCCCACAACACACACACACACACACACACACACACACACACACACACACACACACACACACACACACACACACACACACACACACACACACACACACACACACACAGAAACACATTCATAATTAAGTTTATTAATTAACACTGTACCATAAAATAAATCACATTCTTAAAAAAAAAACTAATTGTCACATACTTCATGGTTATAGGAGGATGAAAGGATTTGCGAGGAAGATTATGATTCACAATTAGTTACACATTCTGCAATTGCAAAGTTAATTACTGTCAAGTCCTGAACCATCTGGACCCCAGATCTAATGAAGCATTACAAATATTGACCTTAAATATTGCTGCAATTGCTCTCTGAACCATGTCCTTATTAATTGGAAAAGAACGTATCCAAGACAAATTACCCAGGGTTCGTCGGGAGCTGGAACACAGGGGATGTGTCACTGATTGAAATTTTACACCAGTTACCAGAGGAGGTAGAACAATCAAACTACATTACATAATTGATTCTAATGATCAGTCTCGCACCACAGAAGAGGAGTCTGGCTAGGTTTCTGTTACATTACAATGAATACAACAAAAAAATAAAAGCATTAAAAATAGAAACTCCAAGCAGGATGTCCAATTCTGAATTTAAAGTTAACATTTGCTGGTCAACACTCAGATCATAAGATCATAAATGATAGGAGCAGAGTCAAGCCATTCAGCCCATTATCTACTTCGCCATTCAATCATGGCTGATCTATCTCTCCCTCCTAACCCTATTCTCCTGCCTTCTCCCCATAACCTCTGACATCCGTACTAATCAATCTCCTGCCCTCACTCAGCTATAAACTGTCTTTAGTTGCGTTTAGTCTTTTTTTCCACTAGTATTATTATTAATTTATTGATTTCTTATATTTATAAGTTCAGTCGACCACCAGGGGCACCGGGGAGATGGCCAGCCCTGCCGGCAGTCTGTTGGTTTTTTCACCTTTTTATTATTTTTAGGGTCTGTTAAAAATTTGTTTTTATGTTCTTCGGTTTGTTTTATGTGGGGGGGGGGGGGGGGGTGAGAATCGGGGGAAACCTTTTTTCAAGTTATTACCGTCCTGGAGATATGATCAATTTTCAGATCACATTCTCCGGGCTCTGCGGCCTGTCATCGCTGGAGCTGGGAGCCGCCTCGGACTGTCGTGACCTCGGACTTAACATCGGAATGGAACCCTTGCCTGGGATCGTTCCCACCGCGGCCTGTGGACTTACCATCAAGGGCTCGCAGTCTCAGGAGAGGCTGAGTCGGGTGCTCCAACGCTGCAGAAGGTTCAACCAGCCCCGAAGCGAGGTTCGATCACCCGGCGTGGGGGAGCTGACAACCCCCCAATGCAGGAGCTGAACACCTCGACATGGAGGGCCCGAACGCCGCCGGCTACGGGGGTCAAGACCGTCCCGTCAACGGAGGGCTCGAGGCCCCCTACCGAGGAAGAACAAAAGGAAGAGTTGAACTATACGTCGCCTTCCATCACAGTGAGGAATGTGTAGGAGTCACTGTGGTGGATATTCATCTTAAAATGTGTTTTTGAGTGTTGCTTTTAATTGTATGACTGACCTGGACAGTGAAATTCCTTGTGTGTTGCAAAACATGCTTGGCGATTAAAATCTGATTCTGATTCTGATTCTGATTCATAAGTTGTGGGTGCAGAATTAGGCTATTCAGCCCATCAAGTCTGCTCCACCGAAGATAGACATAAAAAGCTGGAGTAACTCAGCAGGACAGGCAGCATCTCTGGAGAGAAGAATGGGTGACACTTCGGGTTGAGATCCTTCTTCAGACTGTTTAGGAATAAGGGAAATGAGAGATAGATTCACGATTCAATTTAATTGTCACTTGTACCTATTAAGGTACAGTGAAATTTGAGTTACCATACAGCCATACTAAGTAAAAAGCAAAAATACACACAGAACATAAAATAAAGTTTAATATAAACATCCACCACAGTGGAATCAACATTCCTCACTGTGATGGAAGGCAATAAAGCTCAATCATCTTCCTCCTTTGTTCACCCGTGGTCAAGGCCTTTGAACGGGGCCGTTGCCAACGGTCTGCTGTTCAAGCCTTCTCTTCGAGATGATTGAAACTCCAGGACATGGAGCTCCCGAGTCGGCCGCTTCTTACCGGAGACCGCTGCTTCACGGTGTTAAAGTCCACAGGCCCCGCGGTCGGAGCTCCACAACAGGCGATCCTTGGCAAAAGATTCCAAGCTTCGTGATGGTAAGTCCGCGTCGCACCCGCGGCTTGAAGCTCCGGGCCAGTCTCCAGGAAAGGCCGCACCACTCCACATTTTGGCTGCAGGAGGGGAATGGAGATGCGACACGGAGAAAAATCACATCTCCGTCGAGGTAAGCGACTGGAAAAAGGTTTCCCTAGATTCCCCACCCCCCGCACCCCCAACATAAAATATACCAAGAGACATTAAAACAAACATTCAAGACATACTTAAAATAATAACAACAGAGAAGGGACAAGACAGACTGCCTACGAGGCGGCCATTATAGGCGCCACCCAGTGGTGATATAGACGGTGATGTGGAGAGATAAAGAACAATGAATGAAAGATATGCAAAAAAGTAACGATGATAAAGGAAACAGGCCATTGTAAGTTGTTTGTAGGGTGAAAATGGGAAGCTAGAGCGACTTGGGTAGGGAAGGGATAGAGAGGAAGTGCCGGGGCTGAAGTGAGAGAAATCAATATTCATACCACTGGGCTGTAAGCTGCCCAAGCGAAATATGAGACGCTGTTCCTCCAATTTGCGTTTAGCCTCACTGACAATGGAGGAGACTGGGGACAGAAAGGTCTGTGTAGGAATGGGAAGGAGAATTAAAGTGTCGAGCAACCGGGAGATCAGGTTGGTTCACACGGGCTGAGCGAAGGTGTACCGCGAAATGATCGCCTAGTGTGCGTTTGGTCTCGCCGATGTTTAAGAATTCACATCTTGCACAACGGATACGGTAGATGAGGTTGGAGGAGATGCAAGTGAATGTTTGCCTAACCTGAAAGGACTGTCGGGGTCCCTGGACAGAGTCGAGGGAGGAGGTATTGCGACAGGTGTTGCATCTTCTGTGGCTGCTGGGGAAGGTACCTGAGGAGCGGATGGTGAGTGGGAAGGGATGAGTTAACTAGGGAATTGTTGATGGAACAGTCTCTGTGGAAGGCGGAATGGGGTGGAGATGGGAAAATGTGGCTAGTGGTGGGATCCCATTGGAGGTGGCAGACATTTTGGAGGATTATGTGTTGTATGCGATGGCTGATGGGGTGGAAGGTAAGGACTAGGGGGATTCTGTCACTGTTGCGACTGGGGGGAGGGGGAGCAAAGGTGGAGCTGCGGGGTACCGAGTAGACATGAGAGAGGGCCTCATCCATGATGGGAGAGGGGAGAGTCTACTAAGCCATTCAATCATGACTGATCTATCCTTCCCTTTCAACCCAATTCTCCTGCCATCTTCCCCATAACCCCTGACACCTCATGAGTTTCGACACCAACTGATGGGATCCTACTCCGATAGTGAGGTAGGATGATAACGCACTTCTAGCACTATTGATGGCATTATAGCTGAGGCCCTCATCATAGTGAAGGCCCGCGTGGAATTCCAGCACATCTGCGATGGTGGCAGAGTCATAGGTGATATTAATTCTGGAACAAACGGCCTTACATGGGTAAGGTATTGCTTCCTTGTGGACTTTCTGCACGATGCCGTGATGATATCCATGGTCCTGTTCCAGCAAAGGTCTCTTCAGAACCTGAAAGCCAACAGGTTCAGATGACCATGGCACGGATGACTCTCCCCTGATATGGGATGTGTCAGGAGGTTCGGGCATTTAGGAACCTGTACCCATGGTTCCTTCATCATGTCGAGGACCACCGGGAACCATGGCTGTGTGGGCCAGTCGGGTATTATCAGTATCCCTGATGCAGAATCTAGCTGGATTTTCCGCAATATCTTACTGATGAGGCAGAAAGGGGGAAATGCATAGAAGAACAATTTCACCCAATGTAGCGAGAACGCATCCATCGCTGCTGCCCCAGGGTCTGGTTCCCAAGAGACATATGTTGGTATCTGATGGTTCAACCTGGACATAAAGAGGTCAATATCTGGTGTTCCATACTGAGCTATAATATTGGCAAATATTTGGGGGTTCAACATCCACTCGGGGTTGTCATTGAATACTCGTGACCTGGTGTCCGCCACTGTATTAAGCTTACCCGGAAGGTATGTAGCTGAGATACATATTTCTTTCAATGCGCCAGTACCAAATTATATTTGCCAATTCATCGCAAGATATCAACTTAATACCACCCGTATGGTTTAAATATGCCACCACTGTGGTATTGTCTAACTGTAGACGGACATGTATGATTCATATTCGTGCAGTAAGCCCGCAGTCCGTGAAATTCTCCCAGCATTTCCAAATAGTTTATACCTCGTGATTGGAGTAGTGTAGATTTGTGCAAATCCCATCTGCCACCACAACTAGAAGTGGTGTCGGTAGCTCCCCAGCTGTGGGCGCTTGCGTCAGTTTGCAACACGACTGAAAGGTTTGTAACTATGATGGTATTAAAACAATCTCGAATGCTGCTAATCCACCATCGTAGCTCATCTTTTGCTTTGGTTGGTAGCTGCATAGGTCTATCAAAATGCCCAGCATTGGTTTTTAGTGCTGAGATTTTTGCTCTTTGCAAATTTTGATAATGCAATGGTCCAAATCGTGCAGCTGGAAATATAGCTATATGTTTCCCAATTATCTTGGCAGCATGTCGAATAGTCGTTTTTTTGGCGCGAGCAAGGCTATTACATGCCTCTATTATATCTGTTGCTTTGTTCTCTGGGAAAGTGACAATCATATGATTAGTGTTAACCGTGAATCCCAGATAGTCCATAATGACAGAAGGTTTTAACTTAGATTTGTCTGGATGGATGACGAACCCCAGCTTTTGGAATAGTGACTTGGTGGCTGTTAAAGCTAATTTAGCCAACTCCAAAGTTTTCCCCACAATCAGTATGTCATCAAGATAGGCCATGACTATGTGGTTTTGCCTTCATAGAGACACCAATGCTGGTTTTAATATTTTAGTAAATAACCTGGGGGCTGTTGTTAGTCCATTAGGCAATGCTTTATACTGCTACAGCTGCCCCATCCAGACAAATTTTAAATATCTGCGGTGATCTTTACGTATAGGTACTGAATAGTATGCATCTTTTAGATCGATGCAGGCCATGACGTACCCTCTGGAAATCAGTTGCTTGGCAGTTTCAAATGTTTCCATCTTGAAATGGGTATATTGCACAAAAGTATTCAATTGAGTTAAATCAATTATGATATGACATCCACCATCTTTTTTAGTTTTGGTAAAGATGTTAGATACAAATTCAAGAGGTTCATGTACAGTTTTCTCTATTACCCCCTTGGTATATAACCTTAATAGCCTTAATAGTTCTGCATGTCCTTCCACTTTCTCTTTGTGAGAAAGTACAAATATCCGGCTAGGTACATGTTGAGCTGGGGGAAATTGTCTGTTTATAAATTCAATTTTGTAACCTTGAATACTGGGCAATATAAAGGGGTCAGAAGTTATGGAACTCCATGCATCCCCAAACAGACACAACCAACCTCCCACTTGTGAGGTTATGCATGCAGCATACCCAAGGGAACCAGACCCCCTTACCTCCATGGTTACCGGTGGGGCTTGGTCTTCTGTCCTTTGTTCTTGGGTTGGTGTGGTGTTGGGGTGTGGGGTTGACGCATTTTCCAGGCCGGTCGCTGTGGTCCTTGGACTAAAAAAGGCCTCTGATGATAAGGCGCGACCTTTGGGTTTGCACCCGTTACTCTATCGAGTTGAACCTGGGTCCTGTTGGATGTTGCATATGGATGGTGATGACGATACGCTGGAGGTCTGCCAGAGGAAGGTGGTTTTATCAAGCCAACCACTTTAGCTTCCTCGTCTAGGTCTTTCACCTGTTTGGGCAGGTCATCACCAAACAACTGTCTTGGTGGTGACGTAGCGTTGGCCTTAAACAAACCCGCAAATTTGGGGTTGAGTGTAGGATGGATAGAGCTTTTCCGGAAGCAATTGATCTCATATTGCGTATTACAGAGCAGGGCTAGTGCATCCTGCTGCTCTTCCGTCAAGTCCATACCGTCGACTGAGCTGGCAAACGCAGTGATCCCTGAGGTCAGTAGTTTTAGGATTTTTTGAATTTTTAATTCCTGTGCCCTTATCCCAGGGCTTATGTTCCCCCATATGGGTGTGTTCACGGTAGGGACGTTCAGCGACACACAATTTTCCGGGGCCATGTACTTGCTTGTGGTCTCCAAAATTACCTGTTCCTGTAATTGGTGTGTTGTCAGGTAGTTTACAGCTAGCCTCAGCTGAAGATGTTGCCCTTTCTGGGATGGATGTGCGAACTTAGATACCATCCCCAGAAGATCCTCTTCTTGCATCCCCTGCAACTGTGGGTCTTCAGTCAACTCCTCTTCGAAGTCAGCTAATCCCTGACTTCTTGCGCTCCCTACCGAGGAGGGAGAGATGTTGGACAGTCCTGGTAATGGGCCTGTCGTGGACCTGCGTGATCCTTGGGATGCATGCTCCTGCTGGAGTAGGTCCCTCTGGAGCAGCTGCTGCACCATCTGCTCCATACGAGCAATGCGACCGCTGTCGCTATCTGTGAATGGCAAGTCGTCTTCCCCAGATTCTGATGAATCTATGGGGCTCTTACCGCCAGTCCGCACCTCGTCGACGTGATGTCTATGGGACTGATAGGGTAGATAGTCGGTGCCAGCCGCTCCAGTGGGGCTACACGACTCCCGCGCGAATCTGCCACCTGTCCGCGGTCTTCCGGACTGTGGCGGTGGGGAGTCGGTGCCTGCTGCTCCAGCGGGGCTACACGACATCCGCGCGGGTTTGCCGCCAGTCCAAGGTCTTCCGGATTCATGCGGCGGAAAGTCGGTGCCTGCTGCTCCTACGGGGTTACTCGACTTGTGTGTTGTTTTGCCACTGGTCTACAATCTAGCGAACTCAAGTGGTGGAGAGTCGGTGCCAGCCGCTCCAATGGGGCTACACAACTTTTGTGCGGTTTTGCCACCGGTCTGCCCTCTAGCAAACTGATGCGGTGGAGAGTCGAGGTGGGCCGTTAAACTGGGCCCTGTCTTCTGCACTTTTTTGCCGCTGGTCCGCTTTCGTACAGTCTGAAGCGGTGGGGAGTCGGGGTCTTGGCTTCCCTGCTCCCTCGCAGTCCTACCGCCAGTATGCAGCTCCCTGGACTGCTGCGGTGGAGAGTCGGGTCCTGCCGACTGAGCGGGGCTCCCCCACTTTCACGCTGTTTTCCCGGCCCGAGGTACGGGTGCTGCTGGCTCTACGGTCAGCTCCAGGGATGTTGGCCGCCGACCTCGAGTCCCGCGGTCTTGAAAGGCATGCTTAGACGCAGCCCTCTTTTTACTTCTTCTCTCCATCATGAAGTTTCTGTTGGGATTTAATCAATACAGAAAACTAACCAACTCAAGGTTAGCAAAAACTTACCTGAAGGTCCTTTTAAGCTGCCAGCAGAGGAGCTGCGCCCCCCCCCACCCCCCCCCCCAGCTTGTCGACTGCAATGCGAGCGACGATATGTCGCGCATGCGTAAAATCTCTCAATCTCTGGCTTAAAAAATATCTATTGACATGGCCTCCACAGCCTTCTGTGGCATTGTATTATCTTATATATTATCTCTGTATTGTGTTTACATGCCTGTTATCAAAAGTTTCAAAGGTTTCAAAGGTTATGCAAGTAGAATTGTTCTATTGTTGGTACATATAACAAATAAACACTTTTGCTTTTACCTTTCTTGAACTGCGTTTTATTAGGTTCCTCTCCAACATGAAGCTCACAAACAAAGAGAAAACTAATCTTTTTGCCCCATGTACTCTGCTCGTACAATTGTGAGTCAAACGATAATGGAGGAATATGAACAAGAAAATTCTCAGCAGGTCTGGCAGCAATGGCGACAAGGGAAACAGAGTTAGGTTTCTGATTAATTTCTATTCTTCAGCTATCAATTCTGATGATATAGCATTGACCTGAAATGTTAACTATCTCTCTCTGTCTCCGCTCATACTTCCAGAACACTGAGTGTTCCAAGATTCTCAGTTTTTATTTTAGATTGCCACATTTTTTGTTTTTCAATTCAGAGCTGAATTTAAATTTAAAGAAGGAATGCCTTATAATTATCATTTGATCTAACTCTTTTCCCTAACCCTTTGTTGATCATGTTAAATGTAATCCTTCTAATTGCTAGATAGACACAAAAAGCTGGAGTAACTCAGCGGGACAGGCAGCATCTCTGGAAAGAAGGAATGGGTGACGTTTCAGGCCGAGACCCTTCTTCAGACTCCACTGACCAACGTAATAGTTCTTGTAAACTTTGTCTCACCAAACTCCTCTTAACTTTGGACAAGGATCCAAACAGTTGTAGTATTGTCTAATTTAACTCAATGTTCCATATTTGAATCTGCCCCCCCAGAGCAAGTGAAAAAATAAATTGTCTCAAACTGCCAAGGTGTTTCCTTATCTCTACCAGAGAGCATAACTGTCAGTGTAAGTATCCTACGGTGCCTCGGCAAGGCCAGCAGCATAATCGAGGATGAGTCGCACCCCGGCCATTCCCTCTTCTCCCCTCTCCCATCGCGCAAGAGATATAGAAGTGTGAAAATGCACGTCTCTAGATTCATTGTTTAAGAAAGAACTGCAGATGCTGGAAAAATCGAAGGGAGACAAAAATGCTGGAGAAACTCAGCGGGTGAGGCAGCATCTATGGAGCGAAGGAATAGGTGACGTTTTGGGTCAAGACCCTTCTTCAGACTCATGTGGGGGGGGGGAAGAAAGGTAGAGGCAGAGATAGTAGGCTGTGGGAGAGCTGAGAAGGGGAGTGGAAGGAAGGAGAAAGCAAGGAAAGCATGGCTCACTCTGGCCATGGAGGAGAACCAGGACAGAAAGGTCGGATTCGGAAATTCCCACCACAAATTGGAGGAGCAGCACCTCATATATTGCTTGGGCAGTTTACACCCCAGCGGTATGAACATTGACTTCTCCAATTTCAGGTAGTCCTTGCTTTCCCCTCCTTCCCCTCCCCTTCCCAGCTCTCCCACAGCCTACTGTCTCTACCATCCTACCAACAACAAGAGAGCAGTCCTGAGCTATTATTTACCTCATTGGAGACCCACGGACTGTCTTTAATCGAACTTTACTGGACATTAGCTTGCAGTAAACGTTATTTACATTATTCCCTTTATCATGTATCTGTACACTGTGGATGCCATGATTGTAATCATGTATTGCCTTTCCGCTGACTGGTTAGCATGAAACAGAATAGCTTTTCACTGTACCTTGGTATACGTGGCAATAAACTAAACCAAACTACTATAATTTTGACTGGTGAACAGGGAGCCACAAGTACCTTTCTCACAAGGAATAAACAACTGGAGGAGAACCAGGGCCAAGAAGGTATTGTTATGCAATCCCTCATTACATTCTATATACAGAGGAGCTTAAATGATCTTTGGGCCCCACTAGGGAACCATGAGACCACGCATGACATTAACTGCAATGAAAAACCTCTTACTCTACGGAGAAGAGAACCCAATTCTGCCGATGGGAGGCCTCGAGAACACATTATTTCCTACTGCTTCCCTTTGGCAAGATGTAAATTTAGGACTGATATGAGGAAAAACATTTTGAGCCAGAGAGTTGTGAATCTGTAAACTTCTCTGCCACAGAAGGCAGTGGAGGCCAATTCACTGGATGTTTTCAAGGGAGAATACAAGGGAGAATATGATGTATTCAAGAGAGAGTTAGATATAGCTCTTAGGGCTGATGGAATCAAGGGATATGGGGAGAAAACAGGAACGGGGTACTGATTTTGGATGATCAGCCATGATCATATTGAATGGCAGTGCTGGCACGAAGAGCCAAATGGCCTACTCTGCAATTATTTACTACGTTTCTATATTTCAAATTAAAAGGGAACCAGCTGATAAATCTCTTCCCACCTCTGATTCTCAATGAGTTGGTAAAGCTTTATTTTTCTTGCTATAAAGTGGTGGGGTCATTGAGCAAGGAGGAGTGTTTGGTGGGTTTCATTCTTCAGGAGTCAGGCCGTCTCTCAGCACTGCTGCCATGCGCCTAGCAAGAGATGATGGTGAGCATGTCTTGTGATTGTACAGTGGATGGCAGACCCAAAAGGAAGCTGCCAAGGCAAGGCTGCAAGGGCTACATCAAGAATTCACTGCTTGTGGCCTGAGGGAATTGAACAGATTTCCCATGTTCATTCTTCCTTGAAGTAGGGAAGGAAATTAAAATAAAATCACTCTTGAACAATTCATTAGCCATTTTATTGACAGATTTATGGGCAGCCAATTGGCCTCGGCTTTGAGAATCACTGAGCTTGTCTATATGGGAGCTCAAGCATAGAAATGGAAATAATCTGGTCAATTTACAAAATATTTTCGATTTTTTTAAATGTACAGGGATTGCTGTGGCTATTCATTTTCCACTGGCCCAGTGTTGGGATGGGTTCTGTACTCCACTGGAGGCCAATGCTGCACTTAGTCTGCACAAAAAAAATAATAAGATTAAACAAGAACTTACCAGTTTGAAGTTTGATCTTTATTTTATGAGGAGTTGCGATGAGGGATTTCGTGAAGACCCCGCCAGCACGCATGCGAGACATTCTTCAAAGCAGCGGTGTGGAATCACAGATCACAAGGCGAAAGATAGTAAGATTAAAACTTGACTATACCAGTTGAACTTATGATAGAGGGCTGGGTGCGGAGGGCACGAAATTCCTCATCGCAACTCCTCATAAAATAAAGATCAAACTTCAAACTGGTAAGTTCTTGTTTAATCTTACTATTTTACTTCGGAATCACGTGAGTGACTTCGTGAAGATTTCAAAAGCTCTGTGATTACACGCCCTGGACCACGTCCGTGCTGTCACACTGCTGCAATACTGATGGAGGAAGTTTGTTAATACATTCCAGACTGGACAGGCTGAAAAATAAATGAATGCCGCGCATGCGTGCTGGCGGGGTCTTCACGAAGTCACTCACGTGACTCCAAAGTAAAATAATGTATTTGCAAGTACATTTCCTCTCTGATGCCAACACAGGAGAGCTAATACTATTTTTTTAAGTCTGCATCCTTGACACTATTACCCTGCATACCCAGTTTAAAATTGATGTTATTAACTATGGGCTGATTGTAAGGATTGGACAAGGTTTCAAATCTTTCAGGACACACGTCTGATTTAGCTTGAGTTCATTCTTTGTGAGAGCAATGGCGTTAAACAATTTGCAGAAATCACTCTATGGAGAACTGGTTGTTTCAGAGTCTTTACTGCAGAGGACTAAAAGCTGGTGAAACCCATGTAATTCGGGTGCTTTTGACTGCTAGTGAATGTTCTACCTTTGGCACTATGTAATGGGCTGAGTGTAAAATGACCATATTGGGTATTTTGCTTTGGCAGCTTACAACCCAGCGATAGGAACATAGACTTCTCTAACTTCAAGTAACCCTTGCTCTCCCTCTCCCGATCCTTCCCCCTTCATCAGTTCTCCAACCAGTCTTACTGTCTCCGATTACATTTTACCTCTGTTTGCCTCGAACAGGGATAAAAAAGTAGCGACAAATGATCTATTCTACATTTTGCTTGATCTCCATATGTCACATTTTCACACCTTACACTTCCTTATCTATGTATCTCCCTCTCCCCTGACATCAGTATGAACAAGGGTCTCAACCCGAAATGTCACCCAGTCCTTCACTCCAGAGATACTGCCTGTCCCACTGAGTTACTCCAGCATTTTGTGTCTATCTTTGTAAATAGCTCATTCTAAGCTTCCCCCCAGTCTAGTTTCAGTCAATAAAATACTGAGTCAAGCACTTGCGCAACTAAATTTTATTTTGGAAAAGCACAACAGTTCCCCACTACTATACCTAACCACCACGGGTTTGTTCCTTGTATCTGCTTGGCCAAGCCCTTCTAGCCTCATGCAAGCAGAGACACTCCAAAAGGTCACACAGTCCCAAGTGTTGTTCCAGAAAATCAACACAGGACCTCGTGGGAGATACCTTTTATAGGTCCCCGAACATTGAGGGGCTGAACCACATGTCTCTATACAGTCCAATAACAGATATCGATTAACACAGTACATGATAGACATTTTCCTAACCCAATAATACAGTGACTAATACAATGTATTCAAAAGGAGCTTCTGGAAGGAAGCAAACATAGCAACATTTGCCCAGTTATTCAAGAAACACAGACAAGGCTCAACATTTAACCCAGTCAACATCTAGCCAAGTAAAGCTTTGCAACAATATCTACAATGTGTATGTCTGGTTTGCATTCACCCAAATCCATTTCATGCAATTTACACCTAATTGTCAGAATCTGTAGATGTTCCAGTCTTTCCCTGCAACTTTTATCTGGGCCACAGACAGGCTGGCACCATTCTGCAGCATGTCCCATTTCTGCTGAAGGCACATTTAAATTGACCAAATGGCCTAGCAGCACAGAAGCCTTTATTCAATTTTAGTGTCCTGGCATCTCCAATTTGGCCAGAATTAACATCTTCGGTTTAAACCAGCATCTGCCGTTCCTTCCTACACATATTGAGTATATCTTTCTATCAATAGTTTTGGTGTGATGGATCAAACAGCAAGCAAAAGCAAAGAGGCAGTGAAATCAGATTGTTAAAATTGCCAGAGCTGACGCATGCCTCTGGCCCTTGAGAAACTAAAATGGCTCTTTTCTGGCACTACAGGCACCAATTCATTTCCAGTTTTGTGCGTGAATTGCGAACACATAATTTCAGTGTAATTCATGCTGTTGAGCAAATTGGCCAACTCGGTAGCACCTGTACTACTCACATACAGCAGTGGCATGTGGAGCAGGCAGATGCTGATGCCAGTACTCATGCAATGCAGATTTAATGCAAGCATCACCTTGCTGAATTGCATCAGTTCGGTTATTGCCATGGTTTATTAACGCATATGGAGCCTGGTGCTTAATGGCAGGAAGAGCTCACCGCAACTGCCCCACAAACCGAAGGTCAACACGGTGGTGTAGCGGTAGATTTGCTGCCTTACAGTGCCCGAGACCCGGGTTCAATCCTGACTACGGGTGTTGTCTGCACGGAGTTTGTGCTTTCTCGCCGTGACCTTGTGGGTTTTCTCCGGGAGCTTCTGTTTCCTCTTACATTCCAAAGACCTACAGGTTTGTAGGTTAATTGGTAAAAATTGCTAAAAATTGTAAATTGTTCCTAGTGTGTGAGATTGGGCAAGTGTATGGGATTGCTGGTCTGTGGGCCAAAGGGCCTGTTTCTGCATTGTATCTCTAATCTAAACTAAACTAAAAAAAAACTTACAATATTTAAAGTGGTTCTTGGTGACCTACAGGTCCACCCACCTACACTTAGCCTTGGATAGACACAAAATGCAGGAGGAACTCAGCGGGACAGGCAGCCTCTCTGGAGAGAAGGAATGGGAGACGTTGTGGGTCGAGACCCTTCTTCAAACTGATAGTCATGGGCGAGGGAGAGATAAGGAAAGGTTAGGTGCGAAAACGAGAGGTCAAATGGGATGCAGTTGAGGGGACGGTGACACTCAGGTATACAAACAGTAAACTTTGATCATGAGGACAGCGAAACTCGTTGGAGAACTAGGATGGGGGAGGGATGGAAAGAGTGAAATCATGGATTACTTGAAATTGAAGAAGTCAATATTCATACAGATGGGTTGTACGCTGCACAAGCAAAATATGAGGTACTGGTCCCCCAATTTACATTAGCTTCATTCTGACAGTGGAGGAGGCCCCGGACAGAAAGGTCAGTATGGAAATGGGAGGGGGAGTTAGAGTGTTGAACAACCGAGAGATCTCATAGGCCTAGGCAGTCTGAGTGGAGGTGTTCCGCGAATCAATCGTCGACCCTGCACTTCCTCTCACCTATATATAGGAGCCCACACCTGGAACAGTGGATGTAGTAGATGAGTTTGGAGGAGGTGCACATGAACCTCTGCCTCAACCTCTTCTGCCTCACCTCTAGCTGACCCTAAAAGTTCTACAGTCTGGCCAGAGAACTGGAATGGAATCAAGGCACCCTCGAATCTGTGGGAATGGTACATAACAGAGCGTAGAACATAGAAAAGTACAGCACAGGCCCTTTAGTCCACTATGTCTGTACTGAACATGATGCCAGGACCATCTCTTATCTGCCTACACATACACCATATCCCTTCATTCCTTGCATATCCATTTGCCTATCCAAAAGTCCCTTAAATTACACTATCGTATCTGCCTCCAACACCATTCCTGGGAGCACATTCTAGGCCCTCCTCTGTATAAAAAAACTTGCCACTGCACATTTCCTTTAAACTTTGCTCCTTCACCTAAAAGCTATGTCCTCCAGTATTTGATATCTTCATCCCGGGAGAAAGGTTCCCACAGCCCACCCTATCTATGCCAATAAAAGGAGAAGATATGTTCTGATGAAGGGTCCCGGCCCGAAACATCCTTTGTCCATTCCCTCCACAGATGCTTCGTATCTCCAGCATGTGGTTCTTTTGCAGAAGGTAGGTAAAGGGCCTGTCCTACCAGCATCCGACTCCATGTGATGAGCGCGATCAAACTAGAAGCGGGGGCTGCGCGGAGGTCGGGTGATCCCCTGTACAGGGCCATTCCCACCGGCATGCGCCTGCATGTGGCAAGCGCGACCAAACCGGCAGCGAGGGCCACGCGGAGGTCGGGTGAGTGGCGCAACGCGCCGCAAAGTGAGGAGAACTTGGAGCGAAGTCTTAAAGGTAAGTTCGCCAGGACTTCGAGAGGGGCACACAGAGAGGGACACAGAGGCACAAACAGAGAGGGCCACGGAGCTACACACATAGAGGGTCACGGAGGCACCTACAGAGAGGGTCTCGAAGGCACGACGCCGAGACGGTGTGTAATGCGTTGAGGCGACTGCGAGCCGACAAGCCGTTGCCGCGCGGAATTTTTGAAGTTTTTCGGAGCCCCGCGCGATGTCGGGACGAGCTCTGCACAATTCCGCACGGCTCCGGCGATCGAAGTGGGACCTGCCCTGAGACGCCGGACGGCTCAAGCGACCACGTTAGGTCGCGCTCATCGCATAGAGTTGCATGCTGGTGGGACAGGCCCTTAACTCATCTCTTGAATGTGTTGCGTGTGTTTGATAACAGGAAGGATCAGGGGAGTGGACGTCTATGAACGTCACTGTTCAGTCTGGCTTTCTGTAAGCATCCAGCAACTTTGTAATGATTTCTAAAACCAGTTGCAAACAATGAAATCCTCCACCTTAAGAGGCACAGGCATGACTTTAACCAGCATTAGCTCTTGTCAGCAGGCATTATCCCATCCCTACACCCATAGTTTGTCTGTAAGGCAGTACTGTAAATAGCATGGTTATTGGTGAATAGCCATAGAAATTTCAATGAGCTGGGAGAATGAATTTTGCATGCATTCTGCAATATGTCAAATGGTCTTGGGATTACCTCATTTAAGTTCCAATACATATTTCACCGAGCTATCCATTTTACTCCCAGCGAGTAATGTTTAAAATTAACAAAATAATCCGTTACAATGTGGAAAATGCAGTGTCTTGAACATCGGACAAAGAGGCAGAAAATGGACTAAGTGCTCGCGCTGTAGAAGGTCAGGGCCGTTACATTTATAGTAAAAGACATAAAGAACATGAGCGAGACTGACGGTCTGCAAATTAACAACATAGAAAGCGCAGCAGCATGGAGATTTAAAAAAGCATGCATAGAGAGAAGCCAAATGGATAAGAACAGGGCAGATGAGGATAATGTAGACCCAATCAAGGACTAAATTACAAGGTTGCATAGCCGTTCAGGATTAACCCCGAAATACAACAGATGATCAGTTGAAGCACCAGGCATTTGCTCTGGAATTACCGACAACAGCAATATGCTTGCTGTAATATCATGTATCAATTAAAGCCCTACTTCAGACATCAGCATTAACAATAGCACTAGGATTCTGTTACCAATAGCTACAAAATTATTACAGCATTCCAAATCCTGTAATTGAATGGTAAAGCATTTAGCCCTTCTTCTTATAAGAAGGCGGAGCCTCCTTTTTTACATGCAGGGAGTGCATTATTTCTCACTGTTAGCCCAGCTGTAGCTAATAGGGTGTAACTAAAGCTAATATGTACAGCTGTAATGGGCACAAAGCATAATGAGGTGGCAGCGAGATAATGGCATCTACAGAAGAAGCCATGCATGGCAATCTTGGCAGCAGGAAGACCCAGAAGCTTCAGTACAATTAAGCATTATGGACTCATGGCACAGGGCCAAGTGTTTAGACAAAATATAAAAAAGATAAAAATTGTCAGAAAATAAAGCTTGTAGGCTCGTCAATGAAATGTCTCTTTTTATAACATTAACATTGTAATTGTGTAGGATTTTCTGTATAAGTATTGCATCCCTTAATATTTTATTACTTTTTTTATTTCCATGTTGGTGTGCATTCTATGTTGTTAATTTGCAGATTATCAGCCTCTCTTGCATTCTTCATATCTTTATTATAAAATAAAATTCTGAAATGAGTATTCCACATAAATGAAGATGTGCCTATTAAGGGACAACTGAGATAGTGAGCAGCTCATGAGCTCTTTACATTGTTCCATTTTAGCTCTGTAATTTCAGTATGTTTGTTGTAATGTGTGGGGGATAGAATCTCAGAGTGTAAAGAGTCAGAGGGAGGTGCAGAATATCAGAAAACGTACGAATGTTGTTGTGGGGAGCGATCAGGGACATATATCACTGACGCAAGTGCACTGTTCAGGATCATTGAGAAGCTTTGTCATTAGCCAACTAATTACAGATATTCATGCCATTAATGGCACATCTAGTTTGGCCATCGCAGAAGGAAACAGTGCCAGTCTAGAAACGGTTCTTGGAGGGCTCCAGCCAGTCCTTTTCCTCAAATATCTGCACTAAATTTACATGCGTGACTTTTCCCTCCTCTTTTAATGAGCAGACCATGATCTCTTCCCACTTATACCTCTTGACTTTCTTTTAGTACCATAGTTTGCATTCGATCCCGTGGGGACTATTCCAAAAACAACGAATGACTTTTTTGCAGGTCAGGAAAGTCTAGTCCTCACCCTCCTTCTCCAGGCCAAACTAAATCCCGAAATGACCAGGGACGGGTCCAGGTAGGTTCTCGGTGAAGTTCAGGACAGAGGTCCAACTGAAAGGCAATTTAATTTTGGGGGTCTTTTTCTATAATTTAAATATTACCTCTTTTTATCCTGAAAGCACGTGTTCTATACGGTGACCAAAGGTCTCTGGTACTTTATCGATGTGCTTATTCTTCTATCATGAGCCTAGACTGGCAGTGTAGACTGAAAGGGCACAGTGTAGCATACCCGATGCGGGGCAACACTTTGGATCCTGTGCATTTACACGTTGTACACATGTTTTCCCCTCTGAACCCCTGTTGCTCTGATCCAAATGCTGCTGAGAGCTGTCATCTCAGAGCAAATCATTATTGCGTTCGCAAATTTGTAAATCTGAGGAGGATTTTTACAAAATGGGATTGAAATTAGTTTAGTTCAGTTTATTGTCTCGTATACTGAGGTACGATGAAATGCTTTTTTGTTGCGTGCTATCCAGTCAGTGGAAAGACTATACATGATGATAATCAAGCCATTACAGTATACAGATACAGGATAAAGGGAATAATATTTAGTGCAAGATAAAGTCCAGTAAAGTCCAATTAAAGATAGTCCGAAGATCTCCTATTAGATAGATAGTAGCTCAGGACCGCTCTCTGGTTGGTAGTAGGATGCTCAAGTTGCCTGATTATAGGTGGGATGAAACAGTCCCTGAATATGGAGGTATACGCTTTCGCACTTCTGTAGTTCTTGCTTGATGGGAGAGGGGAGTAGAGGGGTTGACCAGGGTGAGACTCGTCCTTGATTATGCTGGTGACCTTGCCAAGGCAGCATGAATGGAGTCAATGGAAGGGAGGTTTGTTGGTGTAATGGTCTGGGCTATGTCCTCAATTCTCCGGGTGCACCAGGCAATGGCTACTACATTTTGCAGCTTCCTTCCTTCCTGGGCATTCCAGTTATTGAACCAGGCCTTCATATAGCAGAACTGAATAGAAAGGAAAGGATCCAATATTATGCAAGATACTGAATATAATTAAATATCTCTAATTTAAAAGTTGACATGATCACATGTGCAATGAGCCTACCTCTGTGGCTTTGAGCTACCTCAAATAGTTAAAGAGACCTTGGAAGTTATACCTTTTGCATTGGACCTTTACGGAATGATTTTCCATTTAAAAAGTCGCAAATGCAAAAGCATCCACGAATTCTTCTTTAAGCATTCTCGTCATTATTTACTCCCCAAAGGATTAAGACTGGTTATCAACCAGTTGGAAAACCAGCCCAAGAAGATTAGCCTGATCATTGAACTCTTGAATATCTCTTTGTGATGACTGGGAAGCCAAGACAAAGCTCCAATAGTTTGGGGAGATGAATTATTGCAGTGTATTACAATAAATGTCAGTTTTGAAAGAGTGCAGTTTAGAAGAGCATAGGGGGGTCTGCAGCCACAATGGGACCTGTTCAATATCCAAACAAATGTTTATAGACGTGAATGTAAAACAACGCGTCAGGCCAGACTCGCGTCTTGGAGCAGGATACTGATTCACGCGTGCTGCGTGTGGTCGGAGGTGTCACTTCTACACATTCAGTGTTTAAACTCTTAATAAATCTCATTAACTGTACAAAGAGAATTTAATCCTCTGCCGGTGATAAGAAGTGCAAACCCAGTCCTAAAGTGTATGAATCAGAAAGTCAGAAACACTACTTAGCAGAACCAAAATACCTAAAACAAAACACCCATTGCTGCTCCTAATGAAGCCCTGCTGTTGGGGATTTTGATACCTGCATTGCAGAGGCTCCACTGCCTTTCCATTACAGTTCCGCTACAGAACTCTTGGTTGAAAGATTGACCTAACTTTTATCTGTCAAATGCCAATGGAACATTCCACGTTTTGTTTTGTTATTATTTCATAATTAATAAATAGAAAGGGCAAAGAGTCAAGGCATTAAAAGTTCATAAAGTTGAGAATTCACAGAGTTGCAAATGGGATGCGATAGGTAGGACATTGTGCTACTCCAAATGGTAAGGTTTATTTCAAAAATGAGATACAACAGGCACAGCTAGTAGAACTGCTGCCTCACTGCTGCCAGAGATGTGGGTTCAATCCTGACCTCGGGCGCTGTTCATGTGGAGTTTGCACGTTCCCTCTGTAACCGCATGGGTTTCCTCCAGGTGTAGTCTGAAGAAGGGTCTCAACTCAAAACATCACCCATTCCTTCTCTTCAGAAATGCTGCCTGTCCCGCTGAGTTACTCCAGTTTTTTGTATGTATCCTTTCCTCCAGTTTCCTCCTACACGCCAATGAGGTGTGGGTTTGTAGTTAGTTGACCGCTGTAAAATTGCTCCTAGTGTACAGGGAGTGGACGGAAAAGTGGAATAACATAGAGAACTGGTGTAAACGAGTGATCGATGTTTGGCTGGGGTTCGGTGGGCCGAAGAGCCTGTTTGCAGGCTGTATCTTTCAAACAAGCAAAACTGTTAAGTCTGAACCATTTGTCGCACAAGGATAGCATGTGAAACAAATAGTGACAGATACTCGAGCATCTGTAAAGCCTGAACAATGTACTCCTTGGGCAGAGGCATAGACCGAATAGTTTAATGCTTACGCAGGGGATCATATAAGTATAAGTATTAGTATTCACTTTATTGTCATTTCACTGAGTACTTGCATACACAGAAGAAACAAAAAATTGTTTCTCATCAGTTTTGTCACCAGTGCAATTAATAAAAACAGAAATAAATACTTACAAGTTAAAAGTTATCATATCTAAAATAGAACTAAAATAGAACAAAAACAGACATTCAGACAGAACAATCGATCCCTAACAAAGGAACAATTTAAAGTGCTGTTCAGTGGCTTCACCTTGACAGGTGACTAGCTGTCAAGGTGTTGGGGGGGGGGGGGGGTGGGGGGGGGTTAGATGTGGGGATGTGTATGTGTGGGGAGGGGACACAGTCCGTTAACCATTTTTATTACTTGTGGGAAGAAGCTGTTTAGCATCCTGCTGGTTCTACAGCTGATGCTCCTGTACCTCTTCCCAGATGGCAGGAGGGAGACAATGTTGTGGGAGGGGTGGTAAGGGACCTTAATGATGGAGATGGCTCTGCGGATGCATATATGGACAAGAGAGTACATTGCAAAGGAAGGTGCATGGAACTGGTTCTGTATTATATGGGAAACAGCAGAGATTGAGCAAAGAATTACAAGTGAGAACTGGCACGACCTATCAGGGGATAAATATCAAGAGGGCAGATCATAGGCTTTCGTTCACAGGAACTAAAAATTGTTTCATAGGGCAGTAATAGGGTTTGTCATTATGGGAAAGAGCAGGGTTTCTTATAACACATTGTAATTTCAGGATTTAATACCACATTGGGTAATGTCAGGATTTAGTATTAAAGTAGACTATAATGAGTTTAATTTTCCATTAGGTAATGGCAACATTTAACATTACAGTGGGCAACAACAAAGCTTGTTATCATATTGCAAATCAGCATTTAATATCAATGGGAAGTAGCAGGGCTTGACTCACACTGGGCAGAGCCAGGCTTAATATTATGCTATTTCACCACAGTATTTAGCATCACACTGGGATTGTGGCTGGAGATGCAGTCATGGCTCAATATCAAGGTTAGCAATGCATTCAATGGCTTTGAGTTAAGCAGTAATGGATCCTGTACTGAAAGAGTTCAGTGTGTGGGCAATGGTCTGGCTACAGTCAATTTGGGCTCTTTGTTGTGGTCCATTTACGGAGCAGGTGGCCACATCTTCTTTGGGCTGTCCTTGAGTGGTTAGGAGTTGTCAATGTTTCCCATGGAAGATTAAAGCTTGGGATTTCATTACTTGGAGGGTTATGGGTTGTTTTTGTTCATAAGTTCATAAGTGATAGGAGCAGAATTAGGCCATTTGGCGCATCAAGTCCACTATGCCATTCAAACATGGCCAATCTATCTTTCCATCTCAACCCCATTCTCCTGCCTTCTCACCATAACTCCTGGCATCCATACAAATCAAGAATCTATCGATCTCTGCCATAAAAATATCCATTGACCTGGCCTCCACTGCCTTCAGTGCCAATGAATTCCATCACCCTCTGACTAAATACATTTCTCCCCATCTCCTTACTAACAGTATGTTTTTTTATTCTGAGGGTATGGCCTCTGGTCCTAGATTCTCCCACTAGTGGAAACATCCTCTCCACATCCACTGTATCGAGGCAAGTTGTTGATATTGCTATGAATGTTATTCAGTCTTATTCTCTTGCTTTTCTTTCATTTAATGACATTGTTGCCAATTACATGGCTCAATATCATATCATAAATAAGTCTAAAATTGTCTTTCACTTAATATTTGGTAATAACAGCACTCCATCATTATAACTGCAGGAAACATCAGAGCTTTATATCAGACAGGTTGATAACAACACTGGTTTTCTCGATTTCAAACGTCGCCTACTCCTTTTCTCCATAGATGCCGCCTCACCCGCTTAGGTTCTCCAGCATTTTTTGTCTACTGTCGATTTCTGCTGCGCAGGCCGCAACCCCCCCCCCCCCCCCCCCCGCAACCCCGTATTGAGGGGACGGATCCCAATGGGTCCCACTTGGTCTAGTATCCCTCTAAATCTTTCCTATCCATGTACCTATTTAAGTATCTTTTTAATGCTGTTATAATACCTGCCTCAACTACCTTCTCTGGCAGCATGCTCCACTTACCCACCACCCTCTGAGTGAAAAAAGTGTTACCTCAAGTTCCCATTAAATCTTGCCCCTCTCATTTTAAACCTACATCCTCTAGTCACTAATTCTCCTATGCTTGGTAAATAAAAACCACAATGCATTTACCCTATCTACTTCCCTCATGATTTAAACACCTTGATAAGATCACCCTGATCCTCTACCAGGAATAAAGTCCCAGCCTACACAAGCTTTCCCTATAGCTCTGGCCCTTGAGTCCCGACAAATGGGCTCGGTTCGAGGGCTTGACTGAAACCTGGACGGGGAATGGATGAAGAATTATATATAATAGATCACTGATATATCTCCAGTGTAGAACAGAATGTTTAAAACTCCACTCATATTATTGATTTTCTATTTTTATTATTATTTTAATTTCTTTTATTATTTCTTTCTATTAATTTCCCCCTTTATTAAAAATAATTAAAAAATATGTAGAAGTATAAACAAGAATGACTGTAAATTTCATAAATATTAAGAATGTATGTGATGAATAGTAAATTCTTTTGTTTCTCTTTTTCTCTTACATTTTAAATTATCTTAATATGTATCAATATGTATTTACTTCTAATAAAAATATTAACATAAATCTTGCCCCTCTCATTTTAAACCTACATCCTCTAGTCACTAATTCTCCTATGCTGGCTAAAAAAAAAACACAATGCATTTACCCTATCTACTTCTGTCATGATTTAAACACCTTGATAAGATCACCCTGGGCCTCCTGTGCTACCAGGAATAAAGTCCCAGCCTACACAAGCTTTCCCTATAGCTCTGGCCCTTGAGTCCCGACAACATCAGCTGCACTCTTTCCAGTTTAATGACATCCTTCCCACATCCAGAGGTTGCAAATGCGGAATCAGATTAGTAAGGAAGGTGACAAATAGATGCAGACTAGGGAAGGAAGTTGGACATGTAGAACCAATTGGGGGAGGGGTAGCAGAACCAGAAGGTGTAAACATAGTAACATGGAAAATAGGTGCAGGAGTAGGCCATTTAACCCTTCTAGGCAGCATTGCCATTCAATATGATCATCCAAAATCAGTACCCCATTACCCCAAATCAGTACCCCACCCCTGTTTCTCTCCATATCCCTTGATTGTGTTAGCCCAAAGAGCTATATCTAATGGGCCTGTCCCACGTAGGCAACTACAGGAGACTATGCGGTCGCCACATGGTCGCCACATGCTCGCGGGTGGTTGTTGGGGAGTCGCCTTCATGGCCGTGAGGAGTTCCCGCATTCTCGGAACTAGTCACAGCGTTATTTTGGTCACCGCTAATTTGTCAACGTTGAAAAAATAGCGGCGACCAGAATGAAGCCTCCATGTAGAGTAGGGAGAACTCTCGTGCCCTAGGTGCAGTGGTAGTAGGTCGCCAGGAGGTCGTAGGTTGTCGTAGGTTCTCGTAGGTTGTCACCGGTGCTGACCGCTGAATTTCATTGGGTCATTGAGAAAAAAAAAATAAACTAGTTTTCAGAACCAAGGATACCCGACCGGTAATGTTAATGTCCGCCGAGCTTCACAGCCGTGTATCTTGGGCTTCTTAAAAGTTGTCTCCACTTCTTCTCCCCACCCGGTCTCACCCTTCTCCCCCCTTCTCCCTCCTTCTCCCCTCTCTCCCCCCCCCCATCCCCCCCTCTTTTAAAGGATTTACGTGACCCTTCCCGCACACTGTGCTTTCACCGTCTTAATTTCAGCGCCAACCTCCCTGTTCATTGTGGTGTGTGTCTGTATCACATTGGCTTTGCACCGTGTGAATTTCACTCAGACAGCGCTGTCCCCCGCCTGCATAACTGGCTGGTGAACAAAGCGATGTGTGTATGTGTGTGCGTGTTCCACTCTGCCAGCCGCCGTTCCAGTCTTCGTTTTTTCAGCGACCTGCTACGACTTGACAGTTGCTGGCAGTCGTCTGAAAAATCACCTAAATGAGACAGGCCCATAACTCTCTCTTGAATACATCATTGAATACATGTAGTGAGTGGACAGATGGAACCAGGTGTGGGGGCACACCAGATGGAGAGAGAAGGAAGCTCAGGGGGTGTGGATTAGTTCTGGTTGGGAAAAGGTTCAGACCATTAGATTCATAACATTGTCTCATGATCAGGAATGGGTTCATGTGAGTTTTGTTCCATGCTAACACAGTGACACATAACCAACAGAGAGCGAAACAAAGATCCATACTGGGTCTTTCCTGATATATATCTGCAGACGATGGAAATCTGACATTGGAAAATAAAATGGTGGAAGTGCTCGTCTGGTTACTGCTTCAGGTTCAATGTCTTCTCAGGAACCCGCATCGCCAACTATTTCCTCTCTCCTAATATGCTGCCTGACCTGCTGTGCATTTCCAGCCTGATTGAGGCTATAATCACTGATTTTGCTGAGACACATGGCCATTAACTCCATACATGAAATGTATCCAGGGTGAACTTGAAAATTCACCTGAATGACGTTGTCAAAAAATGACTTACTTTAAAAGAATGAAGAACCAGGATAAAACCGGAGATCTTTACAAGTAAGCTTCCTGCTGTGCCATATAGTGAAGAATGTCAGCTGGGACAACAATGGTAGAACATTAACAAAGTCCTAAATTATTCACCCTGAGAAACAGCGCTCAGAAAACAGATGTAATTATACTGTAATTAAGATGGAACTAAGCTGCAGTTAAGTAGTAACTAAGCCTTTTAATCACAGTGGTGGGTGTGTGAATTATGTGACACCACAGCCACTTAGAGCGAGTTACAAGTCCAATATTTTTGCTTTTTTCAGTTCATACAGAGGGCTATAAAATGGAGCTGGGACAGAGTTGCAGACATTTGCCGGAGTTATCTGTGACATGGCAACCCTCGGGAAACTGGTCGGTGAAATTGCTGGTGTATTCTGTTCACCGCAGAAGAGATGCAGGATCTAACAGTTCAGCATTAATATTTCTCTTACAATCACTCAAGAAAATATTTTTTTGAAAAACATTATCAAGGATGTCTGCTGATTACAGTATATCTCAGTGGAAACGACTTCACCAGCAGACTAAACAATTAGAATTCATTTGGTGATATCTCACCCTATATGCTTTGATTTGTCTTCCGTTTTGACAATGACCAAGTTCAAACAAAATAACTTTTTATTTGCTATGTAAGTACTTGAATCAACTTGATGATGGTCAACAAGCCAGCAATCCCCTACATCCGCAATTTTGAAAATGCACAAACGCAGCTACACAAAAAAGCTCTTGGTTGCGCAGCTGTTTATTGTGCAACAAGTTGCCTGTAATTTTAATGTACGTGCAAAAATACCTGAAACATTAAACGAGACAGGTAGCCCAGTCTAAGTCAGCATTTAGAAACAAGGAACTGCAGAGGCTAGTGGTTTACAAGGAAGAACACAAAATGCCAGTATGACTTAGCGGGTCAGGCAACATCACTGGAGAACATGGCTAGGTGACCTTTCGGGTTGGGACCCTTCTTCTTCTGTTCTCCAGGGGTGTTGCCTGACCCGCTGAGTTACCCTGGCACTTTGTGTCATTCTAGGTCAGCATTTAATACCTACTTGATTCTACATTAGTCCCATAGATTGCAAAGACCAACCCATTGACACTTATATAATGTAATCATCAACCTCGCTAATGTTTTTGCCCCATTCTCTTCTGGAACCGGCATGTGTATGTTCTAATTGCGATTTCTGCAAGAAGATGAGTGGACGGATGTGTTGAGTGAATCCATGATCTATGTGCTCATTTGTACTGTTACGTAAAATGTGTACGTGGAATTGATGCTTAGTTACCCCACTGGCAATTAAAGATGCGCTCGCTGATTGCTTCTTTACATAGATGGTGATGAGTATATGGAACAAACTGCCAGAGGAAGTAGTTAAGGCAGATACAATAACAACTTTTAAAATAAATGTGGACAGGTACCTGGAAAGGAAAGCTGCAGAGGGATATGGACCAAACACTAGCATATAGGACCAATTTAGATAGGGTACCATGGTCAGCATGGATAGGTTGGGCCGAAGGGGCTGGTTCTGTGCTTTATGAGTATATGATACTACGAATTTATGAGATCCATTAATTCTTATCATAGCATTTGGGAAATTGAATTTAAATAATTAAATCAATGTAGGATGAAAAGGAAGTATTGGCAATAGTCGCAGGAAGGGACTGCAGGTGCTGGTTTAAATCAAAGATAGACACAAGATGCTGGAGTAACTCAGCGGGTGTGAAGAAGGGTCTCGACCCGACATGTCACCGATTCCTTTTCTCCAGAGTTGCTGCCTGTCCCGCTGAGTTACTCCAACATCTATTGGCAATAGTTAACTGTGAAGCAACTGGATTATTATAAAGGCCCAACCGATTCACTGAGTTACTCCAGTCTTGTTTCGCAAATCAGCATCTGCAGTTCCTTGCGTCTACCTCATACACCAAGTCTGTTAGGTTAGTTGACTTTACTTATGTACCATAGCTCCCACCTCTAACTACAAGAGAAGTCTGTCCAAGCTCCTGCTCCACCAAAGCTTTAGTGAAGCATACAGATGGTTCCCAAGCAATCATGCATGATCCTGACTCTCCTAGCTTCATGGTGGTTACCGCCACCCTACACTCTTCATTCCCTCATTATTATTGGAGTCTTAATTCCCACCAAGGATTTAGCTGTCCTCCACTATCAGTGGCAAATGGTATTTATCGGGCTGGACCAAGAGGGTTGCTAGACCATCTAAAACCAGTGATTCTCAGAACTACAACTGATCAAGGCTTTACCTGAAACCCATAGCAATCTCCCAATTTCCAAGGGCAATGATCCAATGAATCCAGCTGAAAATCCCTTTGTGTGGATTGTGTTTGCTATATGCCTGCACCGTAACACTCTATACTTGGGCTCACAACCCACTGGGCCATTAGGGGTCGGCAACAATAGTGCTGTGCTGAACATAATGCAAGAGAAGGACAAAACATTGAGCAACATTATTCACCATGGTTTGCATTTCAAAGATCAAAATCGTCCCCTTAAATAAAGCGAATGTTATTTAAAGATGACAAAGGGCAGATTTCCCCCAAATTCCTCTGGACAAAACCTCTGGGAAAAAAACAAACAAGATCCAGACATTCCACTGAATTCCCGTCTGGATTTTCACTCCAGGGAAACCACTGCTGGGAAAACCTTGGTCAACTGGGGAAGCGTTCTGTCTGGCCTTGCATTGAATTCTGTGCATGTTAGCATACTTGGCTTGTCATTCCCGTCTCGCCTCACCAGCTTTCTACACAATCACCAGATGTGGTGAAGTTTTAAGGGAATGCAGTAACGGAGCTGATTTCTCTTCTGTTTCCTTCTTGCAGAGCTGATGTGAGCTGAGGCATGCACTGAGTCACGGGAAGATTCAAGGACTTCAGGGAGTCTCAGGAGTCATGCTGCTCTCATTGCTGATCATGTTACTCATCACCGTGCAGTTTGGAAATCGCTTGCCCCTTACTTGGGCGATTTTCCTTTTGTAAGTGATATTTAACACCAGCAGTCCTCCCACAAAAAGGGATAGTTATCATCAGCACCATCAACATTAGCTTGCAGAAACATTGTCTCCGTTTCCATCACGGATCTGGATTCTACAAAGAGAGAGTGTATTTATCTAGACTTTCACACTGTCTGTAATGTTATAAATGGAGCTATCCGTACATTGCTGTCTCACATTCCCTCCCCCAATGTACAGTGATCTCTCAGTCCCTTCCTTGGAGAGATATCTGTGCACTGACTGTCCTCTCAGTCTCTCCATCCGCATGATGCCTTGTATCTCTTGGTTTATCTCTCAGGCCGATACATTTATGCTGGCAAAGGATTCTCACTTGTCTATTGTTTCTTGTGTTTAATGCTGGGAATGCTGGTATCAGGATGCTTGGATGTGTAGAAGGAACTGCAGGTGCTGGTTTATACCAAAGATAGACACAATATGCTGGAGTTACTCAGCGGGACAGACAGCATCTCTGGAGAAAAAGAATAAAGGTGAGGTTTCAGGTCGAGACCCTTCTTCAGACAGAATCTTGAGTCTGAAGAAGGGTCTCGACCCAAACCGTCACCTATTCCTTTTTTCCAGAGATGCTGTCTGACCCACTGAGTTACTTCAGCTTTTTGTGTCTTTGCCTGGAGCTGAAACTCTTCACAGAATCTCCGTCGCTGTGGCATTATGAAACCCAACCTTTGCTATCTGGCAATCCTACTTCTCATTTGTGAGAATTTTAATTCTCTTTCCTTTCAATTTGATGCAGGTTCTAGATCGAAAGGGAATCTTCTGATTTATTGCATGCCTTACTATCCCAAGGAGTGGAGGCATCCCAGGCATTGCCTGCACACTAAGTAGTTTAGTTTAGTTTAGAGATACTGTGTGGAAACAGGCCCTTCGGCCCACTGAGTCCATGTTGACCATCGTTTACCCGTACACTAGTTCTATCCTACACACTGGGGGCAATTTACAGAAGCCAATTAACCTACAATGTGCACGCCTTTGGAATGTGGGAGGAAACCAGAGCTCCCAGAGAACCCCCACGTAGTCACAGGGAGAACGTGCAAACTCCGTATCAACAGCACCCCTAGTCAGAATTGAACCCGGTTTTCCGGCCTGCACGGCAGCTGCTCTGTCACTGCGCCATTATAGCACCCAAGTAGGAAGGAGGCCATTCTTCTGTCCATCAATCAGTCCTGATGCCGACCCCAACGCTATTCCCAGGATAGTAAAATTTGAATATTTTGTGTGGACTTTGCATATTTTGTCATAATTGAGAAATCAATGAAAAATAATGAGTAACAATGTTTCTGCATTGATTATCTTTAGAGTATGGAATGCACATTGCTTTCATTGCCATTGTCAGAGGCTTTCTCCTTTAGTCATCAAATTGATATCTGTCCTAAAGATAGACACAAAGCACTGGAGTAACTCAGCGGGTCATGCAGCATCTCTGGAGAGATATAATGGGTGATGTTTTGGGTCATGATGCTTCTTCAGACTGGGGGAGGGGGTGGGGGATGGGGGGAATTGAAGAAACTGGAGGCGTGAAAAGACCAGGAGCAAACAGGGTCAGCCACAAATAACCACGGGCAGGGCGGTGCCTGGTAGGTCCACTATTGTCTGGGGAAGGTGTGATCTCAAGTGCAATGAAGTGGAGAACTTGTTGAACTGGTAAAACAACTCGGGCGGTGGAAGGGTGCAAAGAGGGAGGGAATCGGAGGGGAGTGTAAGATGAATTAGAGAATTCAATGTTCACACGTTGTGTTGTAAACTACCCAAGCAAAATATCTGACGTACCTTGGTTTTAAATAATCATGGTACAATTCAAAGAATGCCTTCTACTGATTTCTTGGCAACAATATTCTCCCAAGCAATCATTCCAACGGTTAGTTGTTGGGTAATTGCTGTATGAAAATTTCTGGATACATAACTGTGACTACATTATGTTTTTGAACACCATATGAATATGTCTTCTTTATCTTATGTTTCACATTCCCTTTTTTGGCTCAAGTAAAAAATATAATTTCTAAGCACTCACATCAGTGTGAAGAAAGGTCTCTACCTGAAACGTCACATATTCCTTTGCTCCATAGATCCTGCCTCACCCGCTGAATTTCTCCAGCATTTTTATCTGCCTTTGATTTTTCCAGCATCTGCAGTTCTTCCTCAAACACAAAAGACTTTGGATTCATTTCTGAAGTATGAACAACTATTTTAAGGCAAGAACCGTTAACGCTGCATGGAGTAAAACTCTTTAATCCTTGTTTATCAATCCCTTGTTCTGAATGGCAGCAATCACGCCCAATTTCTGTTGTGGATAAACTAACTAATAAACTCTTCACATTCAAAAGTCAAATGACTATTAGTTTCAATCTCCCTGAAGTGAATCAATTATAAGTGTCATGTCCTACATGATGTAATTGGATTAGGATTAGAAGCATTAATCAATGATGTTGTTTTCATTTACGTGTTTAATGAAGAGAGTGATTGAGGTCATTTTATTGAATGTTTATAAAAATGTCTCGCCCAGAATTAAACTTCAATTTTATTCAGTAACATTACTGAATCTTCCAAGACAGTTTATAGTTTTCCATTTTATCTGTGGGATTCTCTGAAACAGGTTATAAATTTTGGACAATGCCTGGAAGTTATCTTGTCAGGACTCATGGCAGAAGAATGTCAGAGCTGAACAGCCTGAGGTTGTGCCTTTTTTTTAGTTTAGATATACAGCGCAGAAACAGGCCCTTTGGCCCACCGAGTCCACACTGACCAGCGGTCCCCGCACATTAACACTACCCGACACACACAGCGTCTTTGGAGTGTGGGAGGAAACCGAAGATCTCGAAGAATACCCACGCAGGTCACAGGGAGAACGTACAAACTCTGTACAGACAGCACCCGTAATCAGGATCGAACCCGGGTCTCTGGCGCTGTAAGGCAGTAGCTCTACCGATGCGCCACAGTGCCCCCCTGTTCGGGAATAATTCAGTATAGTCCACTACTGTGAAATCAACATGTTTTGGGGGGAATTGGAGACTGAATTTAAATTCAGGTCATGAAATATTTATTTAAAAATGCTGGTAAATATGTCCAGGACCCTATCCTCTTCTGGTCTAGCCAAAATGGATAGTAGATAATTTTAAAACAAATCATGCTTTAATTCAATCTCTTTTCTCCCATTATTTTCTTTTCTTTTACCCTTCACGAGTAGATCTTCTAACCTTGGTCAGAAGATAATGAGTTCCAAGTCCCAATCCAGTGATCTGAATGTGAATATCCAGGCTGTTGTCTTCATCAGTGTCATACTGAGGAATCTTTGTGGCATTGGAGCTTGAGATATTAAACTGAGGACTGATTTCAAAGTAATGTGTCATGTAAATTCACAGATTTATTCCAGTTGTTCGAGAAAATATTTAGCTTGTAATTAACAAACATAATACTTAATATTAACAGATCAGCAGAGCGGAACAGCAGATAGTGCAGCTGCTGAACCGCTCCAGTGACCTGGTTTCAATTCCGACATCTGGTGCTCTATGCATGTAGTTTGCACTTGTGACTTGTGAGGGTGCGTTTCCCCTGTCTCGGTATGGACTCTTTCCACATCTCCAAGATGTACTAGTTGGTGGACTAATTGACTGCTGAAAATTGCCCCTAATGTAGGCAGGAGGCAAGTGGATCAGAGCCTGTAGCAATGTAAGGGAAAATAGCCTGTAGGAAAGTAAATGGGGAATAGAACTGTTGGGAATGGTAGATTGATGATTAGTGATTAATTTGGTTTATTGTCACATGTGCTGAAGTGCAGTGAAAAGCTTTAGTTGGGTGCTATCCAGTCAGCAGAAGGACAATACATGATTACAATCGATCCATTTACAGTGTATAGATACATGATAAGGGGATAATGTACAGTGCAAGGTAAAGCCAGCAAAGACCGATCAAGGAAAGTCCAAGGTTCACCAAAGAGTTCAGCATTGCTCTCTGGTTGTGGTGGGATGATTCAGTTGCCTGATAACAGCTGGGAAGAAACTGTCTCTGAATCTGGAGTGTGCGTTTTCACACTTTTTGAAGAATTAGAATGCCTTTATTGTCATTCAAACAAACAACAATGTTTTGAAAAAATCTTTGTTCCTTGCAGTTATAACAGCAAAAAAAACCACACAATTAACACAGTTCCACACAAACATCCATCACAGTGAATCTCCAAACACTTCCTCACTGTGATGGAAGGCAAAAGTCTTATCTCTTCCCTGTTCTTCTCCCGCTGTCAGGAAGTCAAATTGCTGCATCATAGAAACATAGAAAATCGGTGCAGGAGGAGGCCATTCAGCCCTTCGAGCCAGCACCGCCATTCATTGTGATCATGGCTGATCGTCCCCTATCAATAACCCGTGCCTGCCTTCTCCCCATATCCCTTGACTCCACTAGCCCCTAGAGCTCTATCTAACTCTCTCTAAAATCCATCCAGTGACTTGGCCTCCACTGCCCTCTGTGGCAGGGAATTCCATAAATTCACAACTCTCTGGGTGAAAAAGTTTTTTCTCACCTCCGTCTTAAATGACCTCCCCTTTATTCTAAGACTGCAGCCCCTGATAGAAACATAGAAGGCGATCGAGGCTCCTGATGTTAAAGCCCTCAGCGGGCGATAGTAAGTCAATTTTGAGTTGCATAGCAAAGGGTCTGAATACTTATGTAAATGTGATATTTCAGTATTTTTAATTAGTTTGTAAAAATGTCTAAACACCTGTTTTCACTTTTTTATTATGAGGTATTGTATGTAGATTGATGATAAAAAAAATAATTTAATCCATTTTAGAATAAGGCTGTAACGTAACAAAATGTGGAAAAAGTGAAGGGGTCTGAATACTTTCTGAATGCACTGTACATTACTGGCAATTTATAGTCGCCAATCCACATACCAGCACGTTCCTGGGATGTAACAGGAAACCAGATCATCCCAGGGAAACCTATGTCATCATCAGGGAGAACGTACAAGCTCCATTTAGATAGCACCTGAGGTCAGGATCGAACCCAGATCACTGGAGCTGAGAGACAGCACTAACGGCTGCGGCCCGATACACAGTGACGTGACTGACATTTGAGTTCTGTTAGCAGCATGTTTTCAAGGCTTCATAACAAAGCATTTTAAAATTGCCTTAATTACAAAATGCATTCTCCAGCCCATTCCAGACTACACACCCGTACAAAATGACACTACCGTGAAAGTAAAAGTCAAGGGTCAACAATGGGCAGGTGAGGTTTTTACTACGTTCTGGGGCTATGATAGTCTGTGTAAATGTGTCCAGTGTTTCAGATGTAACCAAGTAGATTCCCAGACTTGCCTTTAGGTTTTTGTGTGGGAGTGGAAAGGAAAGATTACTAACAGGATTTAAAATTAAATGTTTCTCATGCGACACATCATCGTCAGACCTGCAATGAGCCAGACCAGATTTATTTGAAGCTGGTATTTTGGAAGCCTGATTCTAGTTTTGGCACCAGCAACAAAACCTAACTGACCAGGAGCTCTACAAGACACAAGGGCCTCTCCTTCACCGTTTCTTCAGAAAGCTTAAAATAGATGGCAATTTGTTACTTTGGATGGCTGTAGATTGATGTTCTATCCTGTTAATGTTAAGCTCCATACACAAGCCTTTGTTTATTTCCTTGTTTATCAATTTCCCATGAAGCCCAGATTCACCCCAGACCTACAGTGATGTGGAATAAACATACAAGGGAAAATGTGTTAATAACTCAGACGTTATCTACGAGTAAGCAAGAAAAGGCTGACATAAGGCACTGCAGTGGCTAATTTACAAAAAAACAAAGAACAAAAAAAAAGTATCTCATGGATGTACGGAAACTTAATTATTTCTTCTATGTAAGTCACTTTGGTTTCAACGCGAATTGATTTAAACGTGCTATATAAATAAAATGTACTTACTTACTTACTCAGCTGGTCAGCTAGCATCTCTGGAGAGTATGCATAGGTGATGTTTGTGTCTGAACCTGACCTCAGACTTAGCAAGAAAAGGCTCATTGTCGGACAGCCAAGATTCTTCACTCATTCCCACCAACTTTGTCCACATGGCCACATTGGGAGAACGTGCAAACCCCACACAAGCAGCGGCCAAGGTTGGGATCCAATCCAGGTCTCTGGTTCTGTAAAACCTCAGCTCTACCCACTATATGCTATGTTTTTTTCATTTATGAACTTTACTCATTTGCTGATGAAGCAAACCTTTCCCCGTTCACTGTCACCCTGAACCCACAAAGAATGTTGATGTTAGTCATAGTGTTACTCTGCACATTTGTCTTTCACTCAAAATTCCAGCATCTGCACTTCCTTGTGTCTCCAGCTGAGATTTTCTGTATTCTTCCACCTAATTTTAGCCGAGTGTAGAATACCTGTGGCCAGGAACTCTTTCATAAGAACAAAGCAAAGCTGCTGACAATCGGTTATTGGTCATAGAGTAATAGAGACATACAGTTTGGAAACAGGTCCTCTGACCCCAATTGCCTACAATGACCAGTATGCCCCATATATACTAGTCCCACCTGCCTACATTTGCCCATATCCCTTTAATCTAGTCCTATCCATGTACTTGTCCAAATGTATTTTAAACGTTGTGATCGGACCTGCTCCAACTACCTCCTCTGGCAGCTTGTTTCATATACCTACCACCGTTTGTTGTCCCTCAGGTTCCTATTAAATCTTTCCACCTCATCTTAAACCTATGTCCTCTGGTTCTTGATTCCCCTACTCTGGATAAAAGACTGTGCTTTTACCCTATCTTTTCCTCTTGTGATCTTACACACCTCGATAAGATCACCCCTTATTCTCCTGTGTTCCAAGGAATAAAGTCCTAGTTTGCTCAACCTGGGTTGAGAGAGAAAGGTAGATCAGCCACGATTGAATGGTGGAGTAGACTTGATGGGCCGAATTGCCTAATTCTGCTCCTATCACTTATGAACTTATGAACTTATGAAATGCTGTCTGATCTGTTGATTGTTCCAATATGTTCTGGTTCATTACAGGAAATACTCCAGCCGGCTTCCTGACACATGCACTCACTTCCGAGTTTTGTTACCAGAAAGGATGTTGAGTACATTCATCCCAACGAGGACAGGTGAAGCCAGTTTAAGCAGCCATGATGCAATGTCAGCAGATGTCAACAATTCCATCATTATAATGTAGTTTAGTTTAGAGACCAGCGATCCCCGCACATTAACACTATCCTACGCACACTAGTGACAACTTTGCATTCATACCAAGCCAATTAACCTACAAAGCTGTACGTCTTTGGAGTGTGGGCGGTAACCAAAGATCTCGGAGAAAACCCATACAGGTCACGGGGAGAACGCACAAACTCCGTATAGACAAGCACCCGTAATCAAGATTGAACCCGGGTCTCTGACGCTGTGAGGCAGTAGCTCTACCACTATGCCACCGTGTCGTGCCGCACTGTAATGTTGGGTTCTCCTGATGGACAATGTGGTGGTGGAAAATAGTATATTATTTTGGCTAGAATAATTTGAATTTATTCACACTTCTGAATGCTCAAGTTGGGCATAAGCGTAGTTTCACTCAGGTTAAATCAAAACAGTCATCTACCACTAGGGGCGCCGCATTGAAGGCTGCCTCTGCCTACAGTCCGTTTGTTTTTCAATCTTTTTTTAATTTTTAGTCAGTCATCTACCACTAGGGGCGCCGCATTGAAGGCTGCCTCTGCCTACAGTCCGTTTGTTTTTCAATCTTTTTTTAATTTTTAGTCAGTTTTAAAGTTTGTTTTGGGGAATCTTTTGTTTTTCTATGTGGGGGAGGGGGGTACGTTAAGGGGGAAACTGTTTCCCAGTTGCTTCCTGGCAGGGACGCGTCTATTCTCCGAGTCGCGTCCTCGCCTCCCTCTTCGAGGCCTACCACCTGGATTGCTGCGGGTTTTCCTGCCGGGGACTGGGGACCGGACCAGTGGATTCACCGCGGAGCAGGCGATGCCTTACCTGGATTGCCATTTGGAGCTCCGGAGCATTGGGCCTGCTGCTCCAACATCGCTGAGCTGTGGTTTGGGAGAGCTTCCAGCGTGGGTGGTGCTGGACAACATCGTGGAGTCCTGGGGCCCTTGCCGAGGGCCGCAAGCGTTGCATCTCCACCCAGCGCGTCCTGCACATTTGGGAGCCACAGACTCCGGTAGGAGATGCCCGTCTCGGATGTCCAAGCCGCTGAGGAGGTCCTCCAATTCTGACGTCGAACTTCCATCACCCCGGTGAGCGGGCCTGAACATCGGGCCGCCCGGAGCGGCGACAGCGGGGGGTTCGGGAGCCCTGACCACGGGTGAACATTAGAGGAAGATGACTGACTTTGGTGCCTTCCCCCACAGTGGGAAACGTTTGACTCTGCTGTGTGGGGATGTTTTATGTTGAACTCTATCGTGTGTTGTGTTCTTTATTTTTATTGTATGGCTGTATGGTAACCACACATTTCACTGTGCCAAATAAATGTAACTTGTATCTTGTAATAGTTACCCTCTCCCCCCACCACCCATCCTTACCAGGAAAACAGACCAGGCCTCCATATTGAATGCACCTCATCCTTCCAATATTTTCACAGCATCTGGTAGATCATAATACCATTAGACATAGGAGCAGAATTAGACCACTCGGCCCATCAAGTGTACTCTGTAATTTCCTCTAGTTTATTCCTCTCGATCCCATTCTCCTGCCTTCTCCCCATATGCTTTGATGTCCTTACTAATCAAGATGCACATCCAATGGCATCACCAATTACCTATGTGATGTCGATTTACCCCCTGCCAGCAAGTACTGTGGCTTTTAGGTTTCATTTGCAATTGTGGTTGAACAGTCGCCGTGAGCTAGTTTGTGGCATTTGCGTCTATTGTGTCTGTTGGGAGATTTGATTTTGCAACTTTAAAGCTGGCTTCCTAAAGTCAGCCAAGTGAGCTTAACTTAAAACCCGAGTACAATTCTACGGTAGACATGCAGGTCCAAAGACGTGCAGGTTTGTAGGCTAATTGGCCTCTGTTAGTTATCCCCAGTGTGTAGGATAGAACTTGTGTATGGGTGATCGCTGGTTGGCGCAAACTCGGCGGGCCAAAGGGACTGTTTCCATGCTGTGTTTCTAAACAAAACTAACATTAACTAAAGTAATTTAGCAGCTCAGATGCCCATTCAACAGCCATCACAATGGTGACACTGTCCTGGTACTTGAGTGGACATCAGGACATTGACCGGCTGTCTAGGGTTGGTTGGTACCTGAGGGCAGGAGGCACAATTCCACTTGAACCTCCCCGACAAACAATGTAAGCTCAGGATTTGCAAGGCCATCGCCATTCAGTAATGTGAAATTCTGTGCGATGAACTACATCCATTCCCACATTCCTACAGCGCTCCCTCCTTGTATATCAAGGTCATCTTGACTCCCGTCTTCTTCATTCCAGGATTTCTCAGGCTGTTACAGCAGACTTTAACCAGGCCCTCATGACAGAATCAGAGAGATCACACAGGCACTGTATATTCAGGGCAATGATATCATCTACTTTGATTCAGCAAGGTGCTCTGACTTCTCAGTTGGCTTCTCATTGTCAGGCAACCGTTAGCTCCACTCAAATGCCCACAAGGGCTTGCATCAGTAAGCCACCATATCATCATCGTAAAGGATGTCCACCTCCTCAATGGCTGATCATAAAATATCTTTCTTGTCATTAATGCCCATTCTAGGAAGTGCACATTATTTCTCTTTCCTCAAATAGTTAGATCTGCCAGCTCTTTGGTACGGATCTAGACACAAAATGCTGGAGTAACTCAGCAGGTCAAGCAGCATCTCTGGAGAAAATGAGTAGGTGAACCGACTGAATTTCTGTTACATTTAATGAATACAATACTAACTCAGTACAATTGGTTTCAGTAGTGTGCAGCTTCACCCCTGCGGTATCTTGTAAGGATATGAAATATATTTGTTCATGGTTGAATGAGTCGGGTCCACCAAAGGATAGTTGATTATCAAAGCCATCTCCTGCCTGGCTTTTTCTGTTGTGGTCTCTATCGATCTCCTTGTCCAATTGCTTCATAGAACCTCCCTGCTGTCATTTACCACACTGATGAGAATGTCAGGTTTCTTTCAGAAATTGTAAAGACTGTCTCTCGAAGATAGACACAAAATGCTGAAGTAACTCAGCGGGACAGGCAGCATCTCTGGATAGAAGGAATGGGTGTCGTTTCGCGGCGAGACCTTGCGTCAGTATGAAGAAAGGGCTCGATCTGAAACATCAACCATTCCTTCTATCCAGAGATGCTGCCTGTCCCGCTGAGTTACTCCAGCATTTTGTGTCTATCTTTGGTGTAGACCAGCAGCTGCAGTTCCTTCCGACGCATAAAGACTCTCTCCCCTGCCTCTGTAGCCTATATTCTTTCATGGCAGGCAGAGTGTATGCTGCTGCTGTCTGATTCCTATCAGCACGTTACTTTAAAGGGCTGTCCTTTAAAGACAGAGAAAAAGTCTCAGCAAAGAGTCACCCTCTCTGATTGATGTACAACATGGTGTCTGAAGCAGAACAATTCCAGGCGATACTATCAAGAAACAGACAAGTGCTATTTTGGCTCCAGTTACAAAACGTCATTGATGTTTTTTTCATATTTTCTTTGAAGGTCCACTTGGTCCATGAACTTTGCCAGTTCTCAGAGTATTCTCATCAGTCCCATTCATCCCCTTGTTTCCCCACATCAACTTCCCATCCATTCCCCGACATCCCGCCCACACAGCAGCCGATCAACCTTCCACAGCTTTGTTGGGATGTGGGATGAGACTGGAGCACCTGGAGGCAACCCACGAAGTCCCAGGATGAAGACATAAATTCCACATTGACGGCACCTCAGAGGACAGGATTGAACCCGGCTTGCAGGAGTTGCATGGCTGCAAGTCTAACTGCTGCGCCACTGTGCCAGCCTGACATATGTTTCACCTTTCAAAGATTTGTTTAGTCAGTTCCATCTGAATGTTGGGGCTACATGCAAAATGTTTAGCACACCAAATTCGACATTTTACTTCGGAGTCACGCGAGTGACTACGTGAGACCCCGCCAGCACGCATGCACGACATATCGTCTACCGTATTGCGCATCGACAGGCTGTGGAAGCGCTGCTCCACCAGCGGTAAGTTTGAAACCTGAAGGTAAGTTTTTCAACTTAACTCCAGCTCTGTTTTTCTCCTTGCAGGAAGCTCTGTGCACAGAATTCCTGCTGGAGATATTGCGTTCCCCTACACCGCGGGGAAATCCCGGCTGCGAGAATCGCGGGGATGCCCGGCATGAGGGGGAACCCCACCACAGACTTTGTGGGGAATCCCGTCTCCAGGGACCGCGAGGGAATCCCGGCTGTGGTAAACTGCGGAATGGATTCCGCGGGAACCCGGGACAACAAGAGAATCAAGCCGCGAGGTGAAAACCCGACTCGGGGAAAGCCCGGCCGTGGGGACTGCGGGAAGATTCTGGCCGCGGGGTGAACCCGGCTGGAGGGAAAACCCGGCTGTGGGGACCGCGGGAACATGCTCCATGGGACGAACCCGGCTCGGGGAAAACCCGGCCGCAGGGGCCGCGGGAATATTCTGGCCGCGGGGTGATCCCGGCTGGGGGGAAAACCCGGCTGTGGGGACTGCGGGAAGATTCTGGCCGCGGGGTGAACCCGGTTGGAGGGAAAACCCAGCCGTGGGGACCGCGGGAAGACTATCACAGGATGAACCCGGCTCGGGGAAACCTGGCTGCGGGGACCGCGGGAGGACTACCACGGGATGAACCCGGCTCGGGGAAACCCGGCCGCAGGGAGGGGACCGTGTGAAGACACGGCTGCGGATCGCAGAAGTGCAGATAGCCGGCGGCATTTTTCAGATTCCAGTGGCCCAGAGAGGTTCAATGGAGTCTGAAAGGCCTGGGCAGGCCAGGAGGGTCCCCTCCACCATGGGTACGTCCTCGGGCGTTTACCCAGGTGGAGCATGGATAGCATCAGAGAGCGCTCATCCCACTAATGCTCCCTCCTGATATGGTCCATGTAAGGCATATCAGTAGAGATATACCGTCTATGGTAATCCCAGAGACCTGCAGTGTCCGGGCTGCGTATATACCACCGGCGGATGGGCCCGTAGACTTGGAACGTCTGGGCTCTAAGATTCACCGCCTGCGGAGGAATTTTCTGCCAGCGGATAACCTCGGAGACTCAGCAGGGTCCGGGCTGGAAGATCCACCGCCTACGTATCCCGCATGAAGCAGAAGACTTGGAAGTATGTCCAGGGAACATACTGGAGTACAAACGTGAGGTTCCAGAAATTCTGGCGTGGCATTAAGACCTTTGCGAAACATAGCCTGAAGGCCAGAGTTCCCTCGTGAAGGAACAGCCACCTCACGCCACATCACAGGTGCCGGCGGTGGAATACCATACACCTGCAAAATTGTCCCTTAAAGGACCAGCAATGAACAGCGCTTCATGGGGGTACAATGCACTTCAAAATGAACTGCTTCCAGAAGAACTCCATCGGACCTGCCTTAAATTTTCAAATCTGGAGGTTCAAGGGAGGCCAGCAATGTCTAGCCGCTGAATCCTCTCTTCAGGAACCTGCACAAACAGGTAACACCCGGATGAAGAATTAAAGCTGTCTGGCTTATCATGGTACCATGGCAACACACCCCATGCCTCTATCGGCAGCAAGCTTTTCATTGAAGCTGGTGACAGCTTCAAAACTGGGCGCTGGCTTTTCAGGCCAAGGCCAAACCGGTCCTCAGGGAATTGGGTCCACACACCCCAGCAATCCTACTCTCCTACTGGGACGGAATTAGAACCCGCGCCAGGGGCCTTTGGGCTTACCACAAGACCACCAATAACCATGAAGGTAGGTGGGTCTGGTTCTTTCCGAAAAATGAGGAATGTGGACCATTTACAAGTTGGTAAATTTACACTTGTTTATGCAAGACGAGTTGCCTTTCAAGACAGGCCGTAATTGCGGGCCGCTCACTGTCACTATGAAAGATACCGGTTTCAACTCGCATATGCAGTATAGACTTTTTTGAATAGAAAACTTAATTACCATCTAACAACAGGGGAACAGTTTCCACTGGGCTCACCTAAGATATTATATTATGGGCTATCTGGATGATGGTCTAAAACACTGTATTTTGCCAAATCAGCGGTATCAGCCACAAACCATTCTGCAGAAATTGGATTTCATTTCGGAGTGACGTGAGTGACTTCGTGAAGAGCCCGCCGGCGCGCATGCTCGACATATCGTCGTATCGCGTTGCTGCGACGGCTGGCGGTGGAGCCGCTCCTCGCCAGCCCTTCATTAGGGGCCACGGAGGTAAGTATCCTACCTTTAGTTGGTGGTCCTTGTTGTTGGTTATGTCTTGCAGCAAGGACATGGATGGGAGTTCCAAGGGCCAGAGGACGTCAGGACGAGTTCGCCGGTCAACAGTTCCGGGGCCTTTACCATCGGCAGTACCTGCAACGCAGGCCGGGACTCAGGCGGAGATGTGGGTCAGCCCTGTGATTACAGGTCCAGATCCGCCAGCACACCACAGCTCGAAGGAGTTCGACGAGGAGGAGTGTGGTGTGCCGCCAGAGCAGGGGGACCCTGCCATGGCAGTCAGGTCGTCAGCGGGCTCGCTGGCGACCTCGAGCTGGGTGCGTGCGGCTGCACGGCCCGTTCCACTCAGCCCTCCGAGTAGGGGAAGGGCAGGAGCCCAGAAGCCTAACCCTGCCAGGGCTAAGGCTTGCCTGACACGGAGGAGCGGTCAGGTTCCAGGGCGAGACCCGGGGCGGCTGTGAGGTCCAGCCGGCACACCCCGACTCTCGACGCCGGGACGGGTCGGTTGAGTCGGGTCTCGTCACGGTCGCCGAGCCCCCCATGGATGGGTGGGCGAGACCATGCGTCGGCAAAGTCCACGATGTGGGCAGCCGGCAAGCCTGCGCGGGCTTCAGGCAGCCATGCTTCGGCTGGTGCCGACACCACGCCGCAAGTGCCCTTAGTGGCAGTGGCTTCAGCTCCCGCTAAACGGAGGCGGTTGAACACGCCCGCGCGGGAATCGCGCAGTTTCGCCTCGGCAGCTGTTAGCGACAACTACCGGCACCGGCTGGGCCTCGATGAGGTGCGGGCCGATGATAGGAGCCCGGTTTTCTTTTCAGAGCCGGAGGACTCCGACCACCTGAGTGTTCAGGGTGAAGGGCGTATTGACCGTATGGAGCGGCTGCTGGAGCTCCTGCTTCAACGTCAACTACAGCAGGGCAGCAACAGGCACAGGGCGTCGTCACCAGCCTCTACCATCAGCCTGGAGCAGCAGGAGGAGGAGGTTTTGGTGGATTCCATACCACCTCCGTTGGAGGTGCCAGCGGAGGATCTTCTGGATGTGGCGACCAAATTTGCGGCCCCACATTCATCTGGACTTCCTTTAAACGCAAAGCTGGCAGCCACTGTGGACTTTCTTAACAACTAGCAACTACAGGAAGAAGTCCTCATTCAGGCAATGAGCCGTCACAAGGCTCCTTCCAATTGCAACTCCCTCAACGTGCCTGTGGTCAATACGCCGATATGGGGCAACATCAGTGCGGCTATCCGTCAACAAGAGGTGCTCAACCCGAAGTTTGCAGGATTGTGCAAACCCCCGCCGCCGCCCCGTCAACTCTTTGGGGAGGACCTCTCGAAGAGAGTCAAAGAGCTTGACGAGCAAGCCAAAACGGTGGGGATCATGCGCTCTCAGAGTGCCCCCACACCGTCAGGCTCAAAAGCTCCATACATTCGCTCACGAGGGTCTGCTAGTACCTCGACGAGGACCCACCCTCAAGCTCCACAACGACAGCAACATCAGACCCAGCACCAGGGGTCTTTTTTAGGACAGGGTCGGCAGAGACCCTGGTGGAAAACGAAGACGCCGCGCCCTCAAGCCAACCCAGCACCTCCACGTCCACCCACACGTGTCAAGGACCGCCGGTAACCACGGGGGTGAGGGGGTCTGGTTCTCTCTTTTCTCTTTGTTTAACTTCACATGTTGGTGGTCGCCTTCGGCTGTTTTTGGGTGCATGGGGTAATTTTACTGGTGACGAGTATGTGTTGCAGAATATTCAGGGGCATAAAATTGAGTTTATTAATGGCGACATTCCTCCATCCCAGCACATGCCCGGTCGAACATTTAAATTATCTGCTGCAGAACAGGCAGCAGGCTACAAGGAAATTTTAAGGCTTGAACAGAAGGGAGTGATTGAGAAAGCGGTGCATGAGCCAGTTGAATTTGTTTCGAATATATTCACCAGACCTAAGAAGGATGGAGGTTGTCGTGTCATTATTGATCTAACCCGTTTGAATACTTTTGTAACATATACTCATTTTAAAATGGATATGTTTGAAACAGCCAAATCATTGATTTCTCATGGTTGCTTTATGGCATGAATCGATTTGAAAGACGCATACTATTCAGTATCCATCCAGAAATACGACAGGAGGTTTTTGAAATTCATCTGGATGGGGCAACTCTGGCAGTACAAGGCTTTGCCTAATGGGCTCACCACAGCCCCGAGATTGTTCACTAAATTAGTGAAACCAATTATGGCTTATTTGAGACAGCGACATCATATAGTTATGGCCTATTTAGATGATATCTTAATTGTGGGCCACACCCTGGAATTGGCTGAACAGGGAGTTGCAGCTGCTGTCAATATATTTCAACAATTAGGGTTTATTGTCCATCCAGAGAAATCAAAGTTCTGCCCTGCCCAGGTGATTAATTACCTAGGGTTCACGATGAACTCTATGAGCATGAGGGTTACCATACCAATTAACAAGATTGAGGAGGTTACCCAGGTGTGTCAAGGTTTAATCCGCACCAATATACCATCGATTCGGCATACAGCTACAGTAATTGGTAAGCTTGTAGCTTTGTTTCCGGCAGCGCGATATGGACCTTTGCATTATCAGAGTTTGCAAAGAGCTAAAATTGCTGCGTTAAAACAGGACGCTGGTCATTATGATCGATCAATGCAGCTGCCGTCCGAAGCGATAAATGAGTTGCAATGGTGGGTGTGCCACATTAGCAGCTCATTCAAGCCTATCAGGGAGGCTAATCTGGTGGTATATTTGCAGACTGATGCAAGCTCCAATGGCTGGGGAGCTACGGATAATTGCTCTAGTTGTGGGGGCAGATGGGACACCCTTGAGTCAACGATGTTGTTGACTCAAGGGATTAACTATTTGGAGTTGCTGGCAGCATTCCACGGACTTCGTGCGTATTGTTCCAAGCTTGTTGGAGCACATGTCCGTCTCCAAATAGACAACACCACAGCAGTGGCATACTTAAACCATATGGGTGGTACCAGGTCAGTTTCGTGTGACAAATTGGCTAACTCAATTTGGCTCTGGTGTGTTCAAAGAGACATTTGGATTTCAGCTACCTATTTGCCAGGTGAGCTTAATACTGTGGCGGACACCAGGTCACGCAAATTTAATGACAATATTGAATGGATGTTGCATCCTGAGATTTTTGCTAAAGTCACAGCCAAATTTGGTAAACCGGACATTGACCTTTTTGCGTCACGGTTGAACCATCAGGTACCAACCTACGTTTCATGGGAACCAGATCCTGGGGCTATAGCGCTAGATGCATTCTCGCTGGACTGGGGGAATTGGTTTTTGCTATGCCTTCCCCCCGTTTTGCCTCATCAGTCGGGTATTGCGTAAGATTCAGGCAGATGCTGCCAAGGGCATCCTTATTATACCCGACTGGCCCACACAGCCTTGGTATCCGGTGGTCTTTGACATGCTCAACGAACCTTGGGTCCTTTTGAAGGGTTGCCCACAATTGGTTACTCACCCTGTCTCAGGGGAGCCACATCCCTGCCATGGCTATTTAAATTTGTTGGCTTGCAGGTTCTGAACAGGCCGTTAGTCCAATACGGCCTCTCAGCTCGGGCCATGGATACCATCGGGGCGTCGTGTCGAGAGTCAACAAGGCGAAGATACCGCTCGTATATTAAGAAGTGGGAAGCCTACTGCAGCCGCTCTCGCATCACGTACGATGACGTGACAATAACCGACGTCCTGGAATTCCTCGCGGGGTTGCACCATGATGAACACTTAAGTTACAGTGCCATCAACAGCGCCAGAAGTGCGCTCTCATTCTACCTCAATATTGAGGTAGGATCCAACAGGCTAGTGTCCAGACTCATGCGGGGTATATTCAATATGAATCCGCCTACACCACGCTATAATATCACCTGGGATGTCAGGGACGTATTAAACCTGCTCAGGACGTGCTCTCCCATGGAAGGGCTCCAACTGGACAAACTCACCATGAAGCTGGTGATGTTACTAGCGCTGACTTCAGCTCAGAGGGCACAGACACTACACAAACTTCGTGTCGACAGAATGACTTCTACCCCTACAGAAGTAGTCTTTTTCATTGACGAGCTACTAAAGCAGCATAGACCTGGGTGCACAGGGCTGCAGCTGAAGTTCCCGGCATACCCCGCAGATGCTAGGCTATGTTTAGCCTTACATATCCGCCACTATGTCAAGGTGACGGCACGCATCAGAGGAATGGAGAGATACCTGCTGGTCACTCATAAGAGACCTCATCATCGAGTGACAGTCCAGACGATATCCAGGTGGCTTCGAGTCGTCTTGGGTAAGTCAGGTATCGACACTAATGTGTTCAAGTCTCATTCCACCAGGGCTGCATCGACGTCAGCGGCGAGGATTATGGAGGTGCCTATGGACCAAATTCTCGCCACAGCAGGATGGACTAATGAAGCTGTGTTCCAGCGTTTTTATAACAAGCCTGTTGCTGCTCCTCTACAGTTCGCAGAAGCCGTGCTGAATGCAGGTCAAGAACGTGGAGATGTCCCCGCATGAGGGGTTTTTGATTTGTTATTCATAAATATGCTCTTGTTTTGCAGTATGAACTATTGAGCAAGTTTGTTCCTTCCATCCATCCCTGGTAGTGGTGTGTCAGCATAGACGTGGTCCAGGGCGGGTAATCACAGAAGCTTTGAAGTCTTCACGAAGTCACTCACGTGACTCCGAAATGAAATAGTAAGATTGAACGAGAACTTACCAGTTCGAAGGTTGATCTTTATTTTATGAGGAGTCGAAGTGAGGGATTTCGTGCCCTCCTCGCCGGCGGGCTCTTCACGAAATCCCTCACTTCGACCCCTCATAAAATAAAGATCAACCTTCGAACTGGTAAGTTCTCGTTCAATCTTACTATTCTCATCCATCCAGTAAATTTAAGTTGATACTAACTGTAATTATGAAATTGTCCGGGATTGGCAATATATTGGTCAGCTGTGCTATTGCGCCTTCTGCACCATCAGAGCTCTATGGCATGCAAAGGAGCAAGCTCACAGGCTATTCCCAGCTGAAACTATCAAAGTCACCATGGTGGACAAACAGTATTCAGCATTGCCCCACTAACCTTCATCAGTACTCGTCAGTTAATTGCTAACTGATGCTATGCTTAAAGAAGGATAATTACTATATACCATCTTTAGTATGGAGGTGGATGGGGTTTGCATGAGTTACCAATGATTCAGTTATATGGTATCAACTACCTATTCACATAAGGTGCATTCTGTGGATAAAGGTTTGTGCGAATATGCATATCTGCATGCTTAAGTCAACCTGATACACTCTGGTGCTATTATATGTAAATCACATGGGTGCAATCAAGTCAAAGTATCCGGTAATAGTTTACCTAACTTCATTGGCATTGGCGTATCAGCAGGAAAACGAGAATGGATGTGGAATCGCAAGGATTGAAGGACATTAAGGCTCGATGAATACACCTAAAGATCAAAATGTTGCATCCGGGCTCAAACAGCAGTTGCAAAATACATGGCGTATCAGTGGCGATGGATGCATTCTCGCTACACTGAGGAAGTATGTTCATTGTGTCCCTCCATTTTACCTTACCAGGTGGATCTTGCAAATTCAGCATTCCCGCTTCAGGCATTGTCGGAGTGCCTGACCGGCCAATGCAGCCATGATTCCCGCTGATGTTGGGAATGATGATAGAACCTTATATTGATTCCAGGCACTAAATGGCTGGTTAGCCGTGACCGGGGAACCATCCTCTGCATACTTAAATCTATACATTGACTTGCAGACTGGGAAGACTGCTTCCTGCGGCTTAGAATTGTCAAACCAACTATGGACGTGCTCACTGCAATTGCAGGGATAGCACCAAACAAACAGTGCTTCCCTCATGGGGATGGGGAATATTTTTTGTTAACACAAAAGTTGACACGATTGACTGATGTCATTAGTTCATTTCTATATGGGGTTGACAATCATTTCAAGAGTGCCATTACTGTGCCGCACGTGCCTTCTCAGCATATTGGCTGCGAGTAGCAGAATCCACTCTGTCGGGTCACCTTCTGTTATCGAGATTATGAAGGGTATCTTCAACTAGACACCCCCCTAGGCCAGGTACGCAGAGATATGGGATGTTAACATTGGAACATTCCTGCCCTTGGCTCACTAAACCAAGTGGTTATGCTCATGACGTTGAGTCAGCACAACGGGTCCAGTTTGCATAGCTGTGACTGCACAAGATGATATTCTGCAGGGAATTACATTTATGTTATCACTTAATCAGCAGAAATCACCAGGGACATTAGGTCTCATACTAGAATTGCATATCCCATGGACCTTCGGTTGTATGTGACCACACATCTACACCAGTATGTTAAGGTCAGTAGAGCCTTAGGGAATCTGAACTAGCAATGATTGTCAGTCACATGATGCCTCACTAGAGAATCACTACAGACCATCGGCCGCTGGTTAATATGGGTTCTGGGATTCAGGAGTGAACACTGACATACAAGTCTCACTCCACCCAGGCTGCAACTATTTCAGCAGCAGAGGATGGATGTTCACGGGACCACATCCTAGCGGCTGCAGGATGGTCTAACGAACGATTCCAAACATTAGAAATACCCTTGCCAGACCAGGGGTATTTGCCGACTCTTTTTAGGTCTGTGTTATAGTCCTCCCGGGTGGAGGAGGTACTATTATCACTATGTGTACATTAATAGCATCAACATGTCTATACCTATGTCATGTCTGAATGCATTGTTAAAATTAGCTCTTCACTGATGCAGTGTGTGATGCATGGACTCGTCCACGGCATGAAATCACAGAGCTTTGAAATCTTCACATAGTCACTCACATGACTCCGAAGTAAAATAGTAAGATTAAATGACAACTTACCAGTTTGAAGTTTGATCCTTATTTTATGAGGAGTTGTGATGAGGAATTACGTGCTCTCCGCTCTCAACCCTCTATATAAGGATCAACTGGTATTTTAGTTCTCTTATCTTACTATACATTCAGTCAACTTCTGTGTTCTGTGATTTCACACCGCTGCTTTGAAGAATGTCGCGCATGCATGCTGGCAGGGTCTTCACGTAATCCCTCATCGTAACTCCTCATAAAATAAGGATCAAACTTCAAACTGTTAAGTTCTCATTTAATCTTACTATTTATGATTAATTGTTTCCCAAATGTATTGTAGTGGATGTCCTTTTTGGCCAGCTCACACTATCCTCTCCCTTTCCTTTCCCGGTCTACAGACTCCGCACTATTTTTCTTAGTGTAGGGTCCACAGTCATCATATCCTCCTTAGACTGTCCTCATGGGGTCTGAGGTTTAGTTTAGTTTAATTACAGTGCGGAAACAGGCTCTTCGGCTCACCGACTCCACACCGAGCAGCAATCCCCACACATTAACACTATCCTAAACACACTAGGGACAATTTACACTCACACCAAGCCAATTAACCTACATACCTGTTCGTCTATGGAGTGTGGGAGGAAAACAAATATTTTAGAGAAACCCACGCAGGTCACGGGGAGACCGTGCAAACCCCATACACACAGCACCCGTAGTCGTGATCAAACCCAGGTCTCTGGTGCTGCAGGCGTTGTAAGGCATCAACTCTACCACTGCGCTGCCGTGCCGCCCTCTGTTCTGTTAATGAACAACATTCCATCTCTGCCTTGGTACATCTCTCTGTATTCAAATATCTGCATGAAATCTCTCATTTAGACCACGTATAGAGTAATAGTCATTGAGTCATGCAGCACGGAAAGAGCCCCTTCGGCCCTACTTGCCCAAGCCAACCAAGATGCCCCATCTACACTCGTCCCACCTGCCTACATTTGGCCCAAATCCTTCTAAACCTTTCCTATCCATGTACCTGTCCAAATGTTGTTTAAATGGTGTTATAGAACCTGCCTCAATTCCTTCCTCTGGCAGCTCATTCCATATACCCACCACCTTCTGTGTGAACAAATTGCCCCTCAGGTTCCTATGAAGTTTTTCCCTCTCTCACCTTCAATAATTTCCTTTATTTTTTTCCAATGACTACATGCTGTCTGTTGAGATGCCTTGATCCTTTGTTGTAGTTAAACTCACTCTACACTGTCCTGCAATCTCCTTTGCCCCCATTTGGACATATTAAATTTGACTCTCTCTATAAATCATTGATACAGATTGTGAATAGCTGTCCCCAGCACCGATCTCTGCTAGAACTGCCCAAACCTCAAAGTAATCACTTTAACCACCTGTATTCTGTCCATTGACAAACCATGTCAGAAAAGGTTTTATATTTGTGCTCTCGTGTGTTTTTAGTCATTACTTGTGCACACATAAAAATATAAATTCACCACATCATCTTGTATGCCCTTATCTATTCCATAAAATACAATCTCAAAATAATCCAGCAGATATGTCAAGCATGATTTTTATTTCATAAATTCACTTTGACTGTCCAATCCTATTAATATTTTCCAAGTGCCTGACTACCATTTCCTTAATAATAAAGTCCAGCACTTTACATCCTTCAGAGTCATAGAGTCATACAGCACGGAAACAGGGCCTTCGGCCCAACTGGTCTATGCCTACAATCTAAGCTAGTCCCATTTGTCCATGTTTGACCCATATCCCTCTAAACCTTTCCTACTCCATGGAACTTCCTAAATGTCTTTTAAAAGCCACCTGCCCTAAAAACTCCCTCATGCATCTCATTCCATAAACCCACCAATGTGAAAACGTTGCCAGTTAAATTCCTATTCAACCTTTCCTCTTTCACCTTTGATGCATTGCTGCCTTATCAACAACCCCACTTATTTCCCTCTCCCCCTCTTATTTGTAAATAGTACAATTATCTTTGTTTCCTGATCTGTGGGAACAATTCAAGAATCTATGAAATTTTGGGTGGTGATAACCTCTGTATCCATTATCCTGGAACCATCTCCTTTCATACCGTAGCCTGTAGACCACTGGGTCGTGGGGGTATGTTGGCTCTTAGTACTACAAAAGTCAACTTTTTTTTAATGAAACAGAAAACGACACCATTGAAGCAGGCACTTCACCCACATTGTCTGTGCTGAACATGATGCCAAGATAAGCTAATCTCATCTGGTGCACATGATCCATATCCCTCCATTCTTTACATATCTATGTGTCTATCTAAAAGCCTCATAAACGTAACTATTGTATCTGCATCCACCACCAACCCTGACAGCGCCTTCTGACAACCTCAATCCTCCGTGTAAAAAACTTGCCACGCACATCTCCTTTAACAATATAATACAATACAATACGGTTTTATTCGTCACATTGCACATAAAGTACAAGTAAAATGAATTTGCCGGCAGTGGTACAATGATAAAGAACACACAATACACAATAAAAAATTTAACACAAACATCCACCACAGCATTCATCACTGATGGGAGAGAGGAGAAGAGGGAGTGTGGTCAAGGTGCAACCCATCCTCGATTATGTAGCTGGCCTTGCTGAGGCAGCGTGTCAACTGTCCCCAAACCAACCTGTGCTGCATCGTGATAAAATGCTTTCTCCGGTGCATCTGTGGAAGTTGGTGAGAGTTGTAGGGAACATGCCGCACTTTCTAAATCTTCTAAGGCTTATGTATACTCAGGCTTAAATGTAGCAACTTGTCCAAAAATGTTAAATCCCCCAAATGTTTTACCTTCACTTAGAAGAGTTGAGAGAAAGACTGGTGTTGAAATGTCACGCCGTGCAGTTGGCGGTGTTGGGACATTTTGTTACAGCAGCTCAGAGGGAGCTTTACACAATCGTTGACCCACGATGGACCTGACTTGGATGTTCCTGATGTTGACACTGCACACATACACAATCTTCATGATTGACATCCTGAGCTTTTAGCAGCACAAAGCATTGACAAAGCAAAGCAAATTTTTTTTTTTAAGTTCATGAGAAGTGACTGTTCATCTTGTGTTGCAGTTTTATCCTGTTTACATTACTCACACTCCAAAGTTTATATACACACAGGCTCTGTCTGTTTATTCTGTGGCACGCCTTACTATAGTAACGTAAAAGTATTCGAAATGTGCAGAATCCCACACAATGGCGAAATAAAAGGCTACGACTGTTTTCATAACTCTGGCATTTCGTGCGGTTATGGAGAAGACAAATCATCATTATGCAGGAATTAACCAGACCAGCTTTCCTCTTTTGGTTTAGTTTAGTCTGGTTTAGAGATGCAGAGCGAAAACTTCGGCCCACCGTGTCCGCGCCGACAAGCGATCCTGTAGGAGCCATTTAGGCTTAAGCCAGTAAATTATTGCCATATCTAATATTTCTAGTTCTTATCCGTATGTATGCCTGTAGGTGGGATTTGACATGTGGAGGGGTGTGTCTACTTCGGGGGAGACTAGCGCAGACTCATAGATTGGAAGTTCGTTTTTACTTCGAGGGATGATGAGTAGGACAATTTTTTACCACGGCAACGACCGTACTGTCTGAAGAAGAAACAGTTAATAAGAGGGAAAAGTTATGAATTACTTCTTTGTTTTGTACTACTTCAATAAAGACTAATTAATCAAGAGACAATGACTGGAGGATTTGTGCTTTTACCCTCTGATATCTGTGAGTGCGGTGAGTACGTAAGCTGTGTCTCCACCACATCTCCACCAGGTCTAATGGCTATCGAAGTTGGACTTTGAGAAGGTATAGAAACTGCCATTATATATCACTAACACTATCCGACACACTAGGGACAATTTTTACAGTTATACCAACGCCAATTAACCTGCAATCCTGTTAAAGAAGGAACTGCAGATGCTGGAAAATCGAGGGTAGACAAAATGCTGGAGAAACTCAGCGGGTGCAGCAGCATCTATGGAGCGAAGGAGATAGGCATCGTTTTGGGCCGAAACCCTTCTTCAGACTGATGAGGGGTGGGGGGAGGCGGGGAGATGAAAGGAAAAAGGAGGAGGAGGAGCCCGAGGGCTGAGGGAGAGGTAGGAAGGGGAGGAGACAGCAAGGGTTAGCAGAATTGAGAAAATTCAATGTTCATGCCAAGAAGATGCAGACTCCCAAGCGGAATATGAGGTGCTGCTCCTCCAATTTGCGGTGTTGCTCACTCTGGCCGTGGAGGAGGCCCAGGACAGAGAGGTCAGATATGGAATGGGAGGGGGAGTTGAAGTGCTGAGCTACCGGGAGGTCGGGTTGGTTATTGCGGATCAAGCGGAGGTGTTCAGCGAAACGATTGCCAAGCCTCCGCTTGGTCTCACCGATATAGAGCAGCGGATGCAATCTAGAGCAGCGGATACAATCCGCCAGTTTCGCCACCTCCAACGTGACCCCACCACTCGCCACATCTTCCCATCTCCCCCCCGTCTGCCTTCCGCAAAGACCGTTCCCTCCGCAACTCCCTTGTCAATTCTTCCCTTCCCTCCCGCTCCACCCCTTCCCCGGGCACTTTCACTTGCAACCACAAGACATACTACACTTGTCCCTTTACATCCCCTCTCCACTCCTTTCAAGGACCCAAGCAGTCCTTCCAGGTCCGACAGAGGGTCACCTGCACCTCCTCCAACCTCATCTACTGCATCCGGTGCTCTAGATGCCAGCTGATTTATATCGGTGAGACCAAGCAGAGGCTTGGTGATCGTTTTGCTGAACACTTCTGCTCGGTCCGCAATAACCAACCCGACCTCCCGGTGGCTCAGCACTTCAACTCCCCCTCTCATTCCATACCCGACTTCTCTGTTCTGGGCCTCCTACACGGCCAGAGTGAGCAACACCGCAAATTGGAGGAACAGCACCTCATATTCTGCTCGGGGGTCTGCATCCTCTTGGCATGAACATTGAATTCTCTCAATTCTGCTAGAGAATTCTTACTGGCTCCTCCCCTTCCTACCTCTCCCTCAGCCCTCTGGCTCCTCCTCCTCCCTTTTCCTTTCTTCCACCCACTTCCCCCCACCGTCCATCAGTCTGAAGAAGGGATTCGGCCCGAAATGTTGCCTATCTCCTTCGCTCCATAGATGCTGCTGCACCCGCTGAGTTTCTCCAGCATTTTCTGTACCCTGCAATCCTGTATGTCTTTGGGGTGTGGGTGGAAACTGGAGCACCCAATGAAAACCCACGAGGTCACTGGGAGAATGTGGAAACTCCATACAGACAGCACCTGTAGTCAGGATCGAACCCGGGTCTCTGGCGCTGTAAGGCAGCAACTCCACCACTGCGCCATTGTGCTGCCCTCAAATTTATCCATTGTCGGGGGAGAAAGAACTATGGCGACTCGTGCATGATACATGCAGTATATGACTTTCGGACAGTACTGGAAGACTGCATACGAACCCTGTTCTGATGTTGAGATAAAATATATTTTTAGTTGTGTATAAGCCTAAAACCTGCTGCTTCAGCAAGAGTGTTCAAGAAAGTCTTTTGGCAGGTTCCTATTTTCCCAATGCCAACACTTTATATCCAATTGTCTGCCTAGAGTGACTCAAAGACCTACTTGAAAAGATTAAAAAAACAAAGCGAGGGCCAGGCATCATCTGTGGAGGGAATGGTCAGGACCCTTATTCGGAGTAGCAGGGAAATAGGTGGAAACGAGTGGAGGGGGTGGGACAAAATCTGGCAATTGTTTGGTGGATTCAGGTGAGGGGTGGGGAAGGTAATGGGCAGATGGCTGGAGAGAGATACAAAGGCTAGAGGTGAAAAGAAGAATAAAGCTTCTCAGATAAAGGAAGAAGCGGAAATGTGAAATGTAAAGCTGGGGGGGGGGGGGGGATAAGGGTGGAATGTGTCATGGGGGGAGAAAAAAGAAGGGGGGTAAAAGGGAAATATGGTGGTTGGGGAATGAACATGTGTAGGAGGAAAGAGGAACAGGGTTACTCAGGTGGTACGAGATGGTGGGAGAAATGTGTCACACTGGGGTGGCGAAGGGGTCAGGGGAAAGAGAGTAAGAAGTAGGGGGGATATTACTTAAAATTGGAGATTTCAATGTTGATGCTTTCGGTTGCAGGCGACTCAAGAGGAATATGAGGTGCATTTATCATGTAGCCCCACTCCAGCTCACTCCATCTCCCACTACTCCAGTCACCCTACTCCTTCCCCCTCCTCTGCACGCCTCCTCTCCCACCCCCGTTCCACATTTCCCTTTCATTTCCCCTCTTTACCCTCCCCTCCTGCCCCTTTCCACCCTCAATCTTCCCTTCAGCTTTACATTTCACTCCTTCTCTTCTCCTCTTCCTTCCTTATCTGTCATCCTTTTGTCTCCTTTCCTGCCCTAGCCTTTGTCACTTACTCCACCCATCCGCAAAACAAACCCTCCCCCTCAGAATTAAAGGACATTCTTTTTGGAAGGAGTTGAGGATACATTTATTTAGTCAGAGGGTGGTGAATCTGTGGAATTCTTTGCCACAGAAGGCCGCAGAGGCCAAGTCAGTGGATAATTTTAAGTCCGAGATAAATAGATTTTTGATTAGTACAGATGTCAGAGGTTATGGGGAAAAGGCAGGAGAATCGAGTTAGGATGGAGAGGTAGATCAGCCATGATAGAATGGTGGAGTAGACTTGCTGGGCTGAATGGCCTCCTATCCCTTATGACCTCACCTATACCCCTACCTGCCCCAGCTTTCCTTCCCAGATTCTCTCCCCTCACCACCCCCATCAAGTAGAAAGAAAGGCCCAAATCCACAACACAATCTGTACTTTCCCTCCAAAAATACTCCCCGATTCATTGACTTCCTCCAGGTCTTTGATGTTTGTTGAAGATTCCAGCATCTGCAGTTCCTTGTATCCCTATTCAATAGATTGTACCCTCAACCAGATAGATAATCCCCATAATGTATTCATCACAAGCAAGTCAGAGAAGTGCTATATTGTTTTGTGTTGTGTTCAAACATCCAGACTGAGAATATTGTGAATCCATGCCAAGCTGTGCTGATCCATGTCAAACTGTGGAGATGCTGCTTGGGAAGGTGCACAAGGAGGCTTTATCCCCAGGGGGGCACAGAGGCAACACTATTTACGGTTCTCTGCAGATCAGCGCACAGCAGTGAGTTAGCCTGAACTTCAGTTCCAAGCTGAGGCCATAGAGTAGAGTAGAGTGTACTGTCCAGCTTTGTACGGTATGTATTTATTCCATATCTACCCTCATATTTCTCCCAATCAATTGGAAGTACCTTATCTTGTGTGGTCCAACTGTGAAAGAATCAATACTTATGGAGCAGGATAATTGGTAAACAACAAACACAGGCAATAATTTATTTCTTTAGACTTTCTCTTAAAGATACAGTATAGAAACAGGCGTTTTGGCCCACTAAGTCCGCACCAACCTGCGGATACCCCATATTATCCTACACACTAGGGCCAATTTACAATTACCAAAAGCTTATTAGCCTACGAACCTCTAGGTCTTTGTAGTGTGGGAGGAAACCGGAACACCCAGAGAAAACCTATGCAGGTCACAGGGATAATGTACAAACTCTGTACAGACAGCACCAATAGTCAGGATCGAATCCAGGTCTCTGGCGCTGTAAGGCAGCAACTCTACCACTGCACCACTGTGCCACCCAGTGATTTCAGTTACTGTGGGCAGATAGATATTTTAAAGGGAATTGATAGAGTGTCACTTTACTGTTACTGATCTCTGCCTTAGTGACTTCCAAAGATCACACCTTTTTGAAAAAAGGAAATGCTATCTTATATAGGTCAAGACTGAAAACTCATTATGATGAGACTATGTCCCCACTGGGGAAAATATTCTAACATCTACCTTGAGAATTCCGCACAAAATCCTACTTGCTTCAGCAAGATCACCTATTATTCTTCAGTGAGCATAAGTCTAAGCTACATAATCCTTCCTCACTCAGCCCAGGAATCAATCTAGTGAGCATCCTCTGCATTTCTTGTGTATATGTACGCTCTGCTCCAGGGGTAAGCTCACCAAAGCCATATAAAATTGTGGATAACCTTCTCAAGTTGCTTTGCTATTGGAATAAAAGGCAAGCATTCCGGCTGGTTCTTGTAAACATACACTCAGATCTCTCTTAAATACCAGCATTCATTAGTCTCGTTCCATTAAAACAATAACCTATTTTTCTAATCTTCAAACTAAGTGCATAACCTCACATTTTCCAATGTTATGAACCATTTCTGATTGTTTAACCCATTCTTATTCCCTTTGCAGACTCGACACATCCTCCTCATAACTTACCTCTGCGCTTACCTTCGTATAAGCAGCAAACCTGAATGCAAGATCCCCTCATCGAAATTATAAACACATTCAGTAACTGGATGAGGCTCCAGCAATGGGTCTGTGGCACAACACAGACTGCCAAACTGGTCACCCTTTTCCCCATGCTTTGTTTTCTGTCAGTGGAGCAATTCTCTATTCATGTTAATATCATGGGCCCTCTTCTACCTGTATAACGTCTTACATGACACCTTTGTTTAAGAATGGATGTAGAGATAATCCAGGAAAGTATAAACCGATGAGCCTCGCATCAGTGGTAGTGAAGCTATTGGAGATGATTCTTCAGGATAGAATTTACTCGCAGTTAGAAGAGAATGAGCTAATTAGGGGAAGCCAGCATGGCTTAGTCCATGGGATGTCATGTCTTAAGAACTTGATTCATTTTGTGAGATGGAGGTGATTGATGAGGGTAGGTCAATGGATGCGTCTACATGAATTTTAATAAGGCATCTGCTGGAATTGTCATGGAAGCCTGATCCAGCAGATCAAGATGCATGGGATCCACAATGGCTTGGCATTTGGATTGAGAACAAGCTTACCCGATGAAGAGAGAGGGTTGTGGTAGATGGGTGTTATTCCAGCTGGAGATATGTGATCAGTGATTTCTGTAGGGATCTGTGCTGAGACCTCTATTGCTTGTGTTATATGTAAACACATTGAAGGCAAATGTAGAAAGATTGGTCTGTTAGTTTGCAGATGACACCAAAATTGGTGGAGTTGCAATCAGTGAGAAATTCTGTCAAATGATACAACATGATTTATATCAGTTACAGAATTGGGTGCAGAAAAGGCAGATGGAGCTTAATCCGAGCGTGTGTTAGGTGTTGGACTTTAGAAAGTCGAATGTAAAATGGTAGTATAGTCAATAGCAACACCCTTAACAACATTGATGTACTGAAGGATCCTGGGTTAAAGTCCATAGCTACCTGAAAGTGATAACACGTAGATAGAGTGGCAAAGAGGGCCGATGGTATGCATGCCTCCATTAGTTGAGGCATTGAGAGTCAGGCAGTCCTGTTTATAAAAATTTGGTTAAGCTGCATTTAGTGTAACGCATGCAGTTCTGGTCACCCCTTCACAGGAAAGATATGGTGCCTTTGGAGATGGTGCAGAAGAGGTTTACCAGAATGCTGGCTGGCTTGGAGGGTAATAGCTATAAGAAGTGGTTGGACAAAATTATTTGTTTTCTTTGGGGGGTTGGAGGTTGAGCACAGACCTGAGAGAACTATATACAATTATGAGGTGCTTGGGTAGAATAGCAAGTCAGTATCTTTTTCCCAGGATGGAAATGTCAAAGACTAGAGGGCATAGCTTTAATATCTTAGGGGCAGAGTTGAAAGATGTGCAGGGCAAGCTTTATACACAGAGAGTGGTGGGTGCCTGGAACATGTTACCAGATGTGGTGGTGGATGGAGATACAATAGTGGCACATCATTAGTGAAGCAAATGGACAAGCAGGCAATGGAGGGATATGAATCACCTACAGGCAGAGATCAGTTTAACTTGGCATCATGCTCAGCATGGACATTGTGGGCTGCAGGGACTTTTCCTGCGCTATATTGTTCTATGTTCAATCTTATCCAATGTCATTTGGAAACCTAAATGCATCACCCAGTTCCCTTTTAATCTATCTTGTTCATATATTCATATTTAGGCGTGATTTGTCTTAATCACTGCCAAATAACTTGTGAAAACGAAGAAAATAATAGCAGATCACAACAGCTTTAAAAATCTTGCATAGACAGTATTATGCAGTGTGCTGACATTTAATCCAGTTTTAAGGACCATGCAATCCAGTTTTAAAGAAATGTAATAGTAAATACTGGGCTTTATCAGAGGTGCACAGAGTCTGTTTTCTTCATACTAGGTCATTTGTGGGTCTGATGCTCTAGTGCACTAGACCCTTCTTCACTCCCAGCCCGAAACGTCACCAATCCATTTTCTGTAAAGATGTGACCTGACCCGCTGTATCAGCAGTTCCTTTTAATTACCACCTACCAACCTTCATGTCTTTGGGATACGGGCGAAAGGTGGAGCACCTGGAGGAAGCCCATGCGATCACAGGGAGAACTTGAAAATTCCACACAGATAGCACCTGAGATCAGGTCTCTAGCACTAAGAGGCAGTAGCTCTACCAATTGCACCACTGTGCTACCCCTAAAATATTTTTTGGGTGGGGGGGGGGGAATTTGAATCCTAGACCCCTTGCACCTCCAGGAAGTTAGATATAGTTCTTAGGGCTAACGGAATCAATGGATATGGGGAGAAAGTAGGAATGGGGTACTGATTCGGAATGATTAGCCACGATCATACTGAATGCCAGTGCTGGCTCAAAGGGCCGAATGGCCTACTTCTGCACCTATTTTCTATGTTTCTAAGTCCCCAAGCAAGAATCATACCCCATGACCAAATCACCGCCGCTACAGGTTTCAGCCAATATCTAGTCAATCTTTTTTTTTAAATGTTCTTTGCTCACATTTCTTTCCAACCTATTCTTCAGCGACTTGAATTCTGATTACGAGCTTGTGTATTGCTTGGTTGCAAACCTTCAGGCTGATTCATCGAAGAAGCATATGGCTTCCGTCCCTTTTCACACAGTTTCTGATGTAATACGAGGTTGTTGCTGCACGTAATGTGAACACAGGATTTAACAGAATAATGTAAACTATCTAATGCAGGTTGGGTTTGGCGATAGTTTAGAGCAAGTGTAACATTCATCCCTTATCAATTTTCCCACATGTTCAATTGGAAATAAAGTGCCGCTTGAACAAGACTAGATTGTTAAGTTGGCAGCACAAAGAAAATGGATCAACAGTAGTGACAAAAAGGTATGGGTGAGTGGGATCCATTGGGAAGACGTGTAGAAAAGCATGGTCTGTGTTGGGAAAGAAATGTTGCTAAGGAATAGGACATGGAAGAGTAAATGACGGGGATCAATTCTGATGTTGGGAGATGCCAAGGTTAGCGAGCGAGATGGAAAATCACCATACATGGAGATGTAAGAGGATGGTACAACACAAGGAAGATGCCACTGTGATTGGAGGAGTATGGGGTGATTGACTCATGCTGAGATGTTGAGGAAGATGATCAGGAATAATTATCCATGGGCATAGTCTCCAATTATATTTTTTATGACCACCATTGAGACTATTTCAAAATAGTGATTGTCTTGGAGAAAGACAAGACACGAGGAACTGCAGATGTGGCTTACAAAATAATATACAGAATGCTCGAGTAACTCAGCAGATCTGGCGGCATCTCAACATACCCTGGATAGGTGACATTTCAATTCGGAACCTTTCTTCTTGTGGTTTTCTTATTTGTGATTATAAAAAGAATGTAAGCAGAAGGAAAAACTAAATTGCATTTTGGGTTGAATTGCCAAAAACAGCGGTAAAATTTGGTTCTTGATATGAAGTTGTGGTCCGTCATTTTGCCTTGAAGAGGTTCACACACATTAAAGCCAATTTTGCAAATGTGAAGCCGTTACTGTTTAAGTAAACTTGACAGCCATTCTTCACCATCAATATTCTGATGGTGAAACAGCCTGAAAATGAACTGATTGTCTAATGCTTTTTGATATATTGTTGGCCTGCGATCATATACAGTGTTCTTGCCCCTCCGTATTGTGCAACTTTAAAGTGTGCCAAAACGGAAAGATGAAACCTCAGCTTACCATCTCACTTGGAGGGAAGAACGATTGACCAAGGAAAATGGACAATGGGCTGCCCGCAATGCTGGGAAGAATTGGCACTGTCAGCATGCGAGAGAAGTAACAGTAACAAAAAAAATGTCTATCTGATGAGAATTGAACAAGTCAGCAGAAAATTATAGAAAATTAATGCATGGCCAAGGACTGCTTGTTAACTTTAGCATTAGAGGTGAAAGGTCAAAACTGAGTGCACTCACATATGTTTTCAATTCAAAACACCTGTAAAAACATTATTTTCTGCTTTATGTAAATTTCTGTAGCAAAAGACTAAGATTGTCAGAAATATTCAGATCTAATGAATATTATTTCGGTTCCTGGGGTTGGCTGATTTTTTTGTTTAGTTTAGTTTAGTTTAGTTTAGAGATACATCGCGGAAACAGGCCCTTCGGCCCACAAAGTCTGCACCGACCAGCGATCGCTGCACATTAACACTATCCTACACACTAGGGACAATTTGCATTTATACCAAGCCAATTAACCTACAAACCTGTACATCTTTGGAGCGTGGGAGGAAACCAAAAATCTCGTCGAAAACCCATGCGATCACAGGGAGGATGTACAAACTCCGTACAGATAGCAGCCGTAGTCAGGATCAAACCTGGGACTCTGGCGTTGTAAGGCAGTAACCCTATCACCTCATCACTGTGCTCAATTGCTTTCTGAAACTGGAATTGTAAATGGTCTATAAGTATACATGTGTAGGAAGGAACTGCAGATGCTGGTTTAATCTGAAGATAGGCACAAAAAGCTGGAGTAACTCAGCGGGCCAGGCAGCATCTCTAGAGAGAAGGAATGGGTGATGTTTCAGGTCGAGACGCTTCTACAGTGTACTTGTCCTTCCCTGTACCTGTGTTACACAGCAAATGTTATGATTAGTTTACTTTAGTTTAGTTTACAGAATCGTACACTGAAACACTGAAATTGTACATCGAAACCAATCTCCAGACGATACTTTGATCAGTAGAGTAAAATGGGTTTTACTCCATGTCACGGTGGCACTGTGTTAGAGTTGCTGCCTTACAGCGCTTGCAGCGTCGGATAGCCAGGTTCGATCCCGACTATGCGCGCTGTCTGTACAGAGTTTGTATGTTTTCTCCGTGACCGCGTGGATTTTCTCCGAGATCTTCAGTTTCCTCCCACACCCCAAAAACGTACAGGTTTGTAGGTTAATTGGCTTGATATAAATGTTAATTGTCCCTAATGTGTGTAGGATAGTGTTAATCGTCGATGTGGACTCGGTGGGCCAAAGGGCCTGTTTCAGCACCGTGTCACTAAACTAAACTAACCTACAACTAATACACGTTAAACCAGTGAGTCTTGATGCAACTCTGGAAACTTTATTCCATCAACAACCTATGATTTACTCTGTAACTGCCTCTTGGTTTGCTAAGGGGGAAAAGTGCTTTATTTCCAATGATTCACGGGAAAGCAGAGGCCCAAAAGTGTTCTAACAGTTGTAAGCAAAGGTGTCATTTTAATGATGAAGGAGAACAGGATATGAATGTATCGAGGTGAGGGCAGTCTCTGGTATGGAATAAAGAGGAAAATCAGAAAGTTATGCTCAGGCTTCAGTTGCAGGAGAAAGCATCTGCATTCTTCAGTTGACTGTGTTCTGTAACGATTTACAGACTATGCTGACAAATAAATTCCTTATGAGACTCCGACCATGAACTTTGATTTCATCTTTCATCTTTGCAATGGAGCAAGACAATTGAACAAGACAATGGCGTCAACAGTATATGTTTACACACAAATACAAAGCGCGTTTGTACAGTAGCCTGGTCAGTAAAACAATGATACCATGTGGGTTACACAAAAAGCTGGAGAAACTCAGCGGGTGCAGCAGCATCTAAGGAGTGAAGGTAGCTGACCAACTTTAATCTTTGACCCCATCTCGTTTAAGATGAAGTACAGCAGAAGAAGGACAATGCAAGACTCAACCAGGATTCAATTGCCAGCTGATGTCAATGATTCTGGTGATGAGAGTGGATATTAATGTCAACCTTATCCTCTCTCCAATTAACCAGTGAGAAATTGATCAGAAGCTGCCCATCAATCGCTGTATTTTCAAAATTATCCATTGGAAATGATAATATGATCAATGAAACCAAGTGGATAGTAGCAAACTGATTCAACCTGCCTGCTTATGACTTCAAACAACACATTTTGCCTTGTGAAATTATTGAACTTGTGAGGGATAAGATGATTAAACCACCATCATTGTGAGGGGCCGAGTGGTTGTAGCCACCGACCTTGTGATTCGAACAAAGTGTTACTGTCCTTCAGAGCTGTTGATAACAATGTAGAATAACAAGATGAGGTAAGGAATGTAGCTGACAACACAGAAGCTAGTCTTTAGGTCAAAGGCAATTAAGTAGGTTAGGGCAACAGCGACTGAGCATGTTTAATGAAATAAATGAATATTAACTTTACGCCCCTCATGACAAAGAACCTAATTTAAATGCACATGCGATGTATGATGTGGGAGAAGAGGGAATGATTGATGACACACGGAGGGAAGGGTTGGAAGATTGTGAACCTTAGTACCCTGATTGGAAAGGGAGGCGTCCGATCAATAAACACTGTATACTGAATTGTATAAAAATAGACGTTTTTCCTTTGCTCGGTGTGTCTCAGCTTGGAGACGCACCCAATTCTGCAGACTTGCAATAAAGCATTTCTTTTTCCCATGATTTAGTCTCTGAGTAGTGATTGTGAGCACAAAACTACATCTCACAAACTGAATAGGTGGTGTGGTCATTTCATCTGATGGCATGGGTTGGCAATAGGTGTTTGGGGTGGTTTAAATACTTCCATTATTAAGCACTGATGATCATGAAATGATGCATGGTAGCTCCATAACTTAGCAATTTATTTTATAACTTCTTAAATTTATACGTAATAGGAGCATAAGTAGGCCATTCGGCCCATTGAGTCTACTCCACCATTTAATCATGGCTGATCTATCTTTCTCTCTCAATGCTAGTGAAAGGCTTGGATGGAGAGGATGTGGAGAGGGTGTTTCCACAAGTGGGGGAGTCTAGGACCAGAGGTCCACATGACTTGCAGCAGCTGCAGTTCCTCGCTTTAAGAAGTGCAGCATGGCTTTATGTAATGCAGGCCAGTCTTTTACGTAGTGGAAGCGTCTCAGTTTGAGCCTCTTACCAAGATGTGCACTCAGTAACTCTGGATGCTTACTTAAAATCAAGTAAACAGCGTGAAGTCATCATAAAGACTCAGCTTAATCCTAATCCTGCAGATCAATCCTACAGCACAAGCTTCATTCCTATTTCCAAGGCCTATTGAATATGGTCCTCAATGTGTTCTACTTTGTCCATACAATTATTACTAAAGCTAATAAAGCAATTGGCAGTGCAGCTGAGAGAGCTACTGCCTCACAGCAAGAGAGTCCCAAGTTCGATCCTGATCTCGGGTGCTATCTGTGCGGAGTGTTCACGTTCTCCGTGCAACTACGTGGGTTTCCTTCCGTTTCCTCCCACATAGCAGGTAACTGAACCATCCTATCAGGAACTGACTCATCAAAGAGAGAGCAGTCCTGACCTCCCATCTATCCCATAGGAGACCGTCACCTTCAAACTATATTTATTGGACTTTATCTTGCACTGAGTTATACCCTTTACCCTGTAACTGTACACAGTGGACAGTTTGATTGCAATCATGTATAGTCTTTTCGCTGACTGGCTAACATGCAACAAAAGCTTTTCACTTTAGCTCGGTACACATAACGATATTAGACTAAAATAAACAAAAACTAAACTGAACATGCAGGTTTGTCAGTTGATAGGCTACTGGTAATTGCCTCTCGTGTGTAGGGAGTGGATGTGAAAGTGAGATAACATGGAACTAGTGTGCATGGGCTGGTATGGACTCGATGGGCCGAAGTGCCTGTTTTCAAGTTGTATCTTTCAATCAAGGAATTCAATGATGCCATTTGAAGGAAAGCACCAGTTTGATCTATAATTGTGTCAGACCCAATAACACTGTTATTGTTGGGGTCTGGAATGCACAGCAGTAGACTGGTTCTACTTTGGTGCAAGGTAGTTGGAGTAACGACATTACAAGTCTCTGGAGCACTGGTTCAGTCAGTTTTACTCGCACTGACTGGTAGGGCTCGGCTGAACATGCAGGGAAAGTAAATTATGTTTTTTACGTGTGATTATCTTTGAATGACAGCTGTAATATCTGGAAAAACACATCCGCACATGTTCATTTGGTCAGCCTTACTGAGGTCTGAAGCCCCATGTGGTGTATACAATGCAAAAAAAAACTCTTGATAAGAGAAGCACCTGATAATGTCAAGTACATGGTTTGGATTTAAATGCACATTCTGTTTGATGGATATTTAAGAGACATGGAAAAGCACTCAAAGCTTCTTTTTTTTTACAGATTATCGCTCCACTAGCTCATCATCCTCTCCATATTGGAAGTGGTAAAGCCCCTGAATAAACAACGCATTCAGAGTACAACATGTCAATGTAACAGCAAACTGTGCCAGACATCAGTGGAAGAATGGATGTTATTCCCGCGCCGTTACTGAGTTCCGTCAGTATTTATTTGGTGAGAAGCTGTTGAAAAAAGAGCTGGAGAGCATGTGTGTGAAAGATATATATATATATATAGAGAGAGAGAGAGAGACGGTGTGAGAGAAGGGAGAGGAAAAAAAAATTGAAAGAAAGAGCAAGCAAAAATGGAAGAGAGAGGCACAGAGAGAAAACTATGGACAAACACATTGGTTTAAGAGATCAAAACAGAATGCCATCTCATTGGGATAAATTCTGGATGGAGATAGTTTGGGTTCAATCAGGAATGGAATAAATATACTTACAGATAGAAACGCAAGCTTTACTTTAATTCAAGCAGTAAATTTACACACAGCAATCTGTTCCCAAAAAGATAACGATTAGATAATCTGGTAATGTTATTTGATGGACAAATATTGGCCAGGATATGATGGATATCCTTTCCAGGTTTGCTTGGATGCTGCCAGGACTCAAGGGCCTGAGCCATAGGGAGAGTTTGGGCAGGCTAGGACTTTATTCTTCAGAGCACAGGAGGATGACAAGGTAATCTTTTCGAGGTGTATAAACTCATGAGGGGAATAGATAAGGTGAATACTCTCTTTGCCAACGGTAGGGGGATCAAGAATTAGAGGACATACCGTAGCTTTAGGTGAGAGGGGTAAATTATTAGGAACCTGATGGACAACGTTTTGCACTCAAAGTGTGGTGGATATATGGTACAAGCAGCCACAGGAGGTAGTAGAGACAGGTGCTATAACAACATTGAATAAGTACATGGATAGGAAAGGTTTAGAATGATGTGGGCCAAACACAGGCAAATGGGACTAGTTTAGATGGGCCATCTTGATTGGCATAGACGAGTTGGGCTGAAGGGCCTGTTACTGAGCTGTGTGATTTTATGACTATAACTTCTCAGGTCTACTTCAAAGTAGTCCCAAGGGATCTTTTATTTCCCCTTGAAAAAAAATAACTGTAGCGGCACCATACGTGGTGAATAAAGAATAGACATCAGGTTGGTGCAAGTGGTTCTTTATTCTGTTGTCACACATATAGTGGGTGCGCTAACTATATGTAGGGTTGTTGTAGCTGAGCGAGGTTGTTCCCTCGGGCTCAGCTACCGGTAAACTCCTGGTGGATCTCGTGGTGAGAGAGCTTATGTACCAGGACACTCCCTCTGCCCATGACGTCGTGTGCCCGCCCTCTCCTGACGAGGGTTCGAGCTTAAGTGGCTGACGCCACAGGACCCCCCCCAGAACAGGAGGAAGGAATAGCTTGGTCAAGGGAAGCTCCTGCATGTAGGTCTGGGACACCCCGGACGTGGGTCGGGACGGAGGGCTCCACGGGCGCAGTTGACGCTCTGCGTGGGCGATCCCGATGTACCGAGGGGTGCGAGGAGACCGATGCAGAAGCCGCTGGACAGAAGAGGTCTGGGACACCCCGGGCGTGGGTCGGGACGGAGGGCTCCACGGGCGCAGTTGACGCTCTGCGTGGGCGATCCCGATGTACCGAGGGGTGCGAGGAGACGGATGTAGAAGCCGCCGGACAGAAGAGGTCTGTGACACCCCGGGCGTGGGTCGGGACGGTGCTCTACACGGGCGCAGTTGACGCTCTGCGTGTGAGATCCCGATGTACCGAGGGGTGCGACGAGACTGAAGAGACACGGTTGCATCTCCTTGACCAGCTAAGGGAGAGTGTCCTGTGACACACGGCCCCCAAAAACGATGGGGGGTAAACCAAATACAATATACAAACCAATTGCAGTACACACAAACATGAACAGTGAAAAAAAAAACAATTAGTGTCCAGTGTCTAAATTTCAAATTGTCCATTGTTCATCGTGCAGCCACAACATCCAGCTGGAGGGTGGCGCTGTGGACAGTGGTGAGGCTGCAGTGACGGCATCCGGCCGGAAGGTGGCGCTGTGGATGACGATGAGGTTGCAGCGACAGCAGCCGAACTGACGGTGGCGCTGTTGCTGGCAGTGAAGCTGCAGGGACGGCATCCGGCCAGAAGGTGGCGCTGTAGACGGCGGCCAGGTAAGTTCGTAGTGCACTTCCGGCCGGCGGCGGCCATGTTTGTAGTCGGTAGCCGCCCATTTCAAGATGGCGCGGCGGCCATTTTGCCGGCCGGGTGAAGAGGAATCACCTGGTGACTGGAGGACGGCGAGGAGCTGAAGGGCGGCTTCGGCGGCCGCCTCAGGTAAGCCCACTTTTACAGGTGCAGCGGTCGGCGGGGCCAGGCGTGGTGCAGGGCCTGGAGACATGGTGAGGCCTGGAGCCGGGTCCGGTGCTGGGCCTGGAGACGCGGTGAGGCCGGGAGCCGGGTCCGGTGCAGGGCCTGGGGACGCGGTGAGGCCTGGAGCCGGGTCCAGTGCAGGGGCTGGAGCCGCGGTGAGGCCTGGAGCGGTGCTGGGGCCTGTAGACGTGGGGAGGCCTGGCGCGGTGCTGGGCCTGGAGACCCAGTGAGGCCTGGAGCGGTGCTGGGGCCTGGAGACCCAGTGAGGCCTGGAGCAGTGTCCCCGGTCAGTTGCATTCCGGTGCAAGGCCCGGAGCCGGGGTCCGTTGTCGGGAGCGGGAGAGTGGCAGGTACTCACTCTGCTCCCAGGGCCGTCGGGCGTGTGTCGGGGCTGCCGTGGGCAGGAGGCTGCAATGCTCGCAGCTCCTGCAGCAGCTGGTGGGTAGGCGGCGTCATACCTCACTGCAGGGCGTGGTTGACGGCAGCGTAGTTCTGCAGGGCTGGGCAGCCGGCTGCAGACATCAGGTCTCCCGAGGCTGCGTCTTCAGGTGAGCCCAAATTTAAATTTGGACACATCGGGGGTCACCAATGTAGCGGCACCATACGTGGCGAATAAAGAATAGACATCAGGTTGGTGCAAGTGGTTCTTTATTCTGTTGTCACACATATAGTGGGTGCGCTAACTATATGTAGGGTTGTTGTAGCTGAGCGAGGTTGTTCCCTCGGGCTCAGCTACCGGTAAACTCCTGGTGGATCTCGTGGTGAGAGAGCTTATGTACCAGGACACTCCCTCTGCCCATGACGTCGTGTGCCCGCCCTCTCCTGACGAGGGTTCGAGCTTAAGTGGCTGACGCCACAGAACCTTGGTTAATCATTTTGTACAAAAGACGACACCTCCAGCAGTATAGGGATTCTTCACCGCACACTGGAGTATTGGCTGAGTCTCTTGGAATTCATTACCAAAAGAGCAGAATTTAGTCATAATTCTTTGATGCAGAAATTAGAATGTTATCGATTAAGCCACAGGGGATGAGCTGGAGGAGCAGTGAAGAATGAGCATTGAGCTCTCTGGAGAAGGTAGGAAAAAGACAGGCCAACAACAAAGAGAGTGGGGATAGAGGCGAGCAGGGAAAGAAGTTGCAGAAGAAATATGGAGTGGAAAAGTGATGAGAGAATTTTGAGTCATGATAGAATGGCAGAGTAGACATGATGGGCTGAATGGCCTATTTCTGCTCCTATAACTAATTCTGCTCCTATAACTTACGAACTTATGAATTCAGAGACCATTTATTATGACATTTTGGTTCTTTATTATCTCACAAAGAAAAATGTACAAAAGAGGATTGTACAAAATATCACCGAAAATGATGACATATTCTAAAATTTCAAATTGCGTTCTGCACTTCTGTAACAAACTCTGAAAAGAAGGAGTGAATAATATCTCATTAATGTTTTTTGTGTAGGATACTCTTACGCAAGCTCAGCGATCCATTATCTGAACTGAGTAATCCAATAAAATGTATAAAAGCTTCAGGACTGCAGGTATCATATAATGTATTTAGAAACATAGAAACATAGAAACATAGAAAATAGGTGCAGGAGTAGGCCATTCGGCCCTTCGAGCCTGCACCGCCATTCAATGTGATCATGGCTGATCATCCAACTCAGTATCCCGTACCTGCCTTCTCTCCATACCCCCTGATCCCTTTAGCCACAAGTGCCACATCTAACGCCCTCTTAAATATAGCCAATGAACTGGCCTCAACTACCTTCTGTGGCAGAGAATTCCAGAGACTCACCACTCTCTGTGTAAAGAATGTTTTCCTCATTTCGGTCCTAAAGGAATTCCCCCTTATCCTTAGACTGTGACCCCTTGTTCTGGACTCCCCCAACATCGGGAACAATCTTCCAGCATCTAGCTTGTCCAACCCCTTAAGAATTTTGTAGGTTTCTATAAGATCCCCCCTCAATCTTCTAAATTCCATCGAGTACAAACCGAGTCTATCCAATCTTTCCTCATATGAAAGTCCTGACATCCCAGGAATCAGTCTGGTGAATCTTCTCTGTACCCCCTCTATGGCAAGGATGTCTTTCCTCAGATTTGGAGACCAAAACTGTACGCAGTACTCCAGGTGTGGCCTCACCAAAACCCTGTACAACTGCAGTAGAACCTCCCTGCTCCTATACTCAAATCCTTTCGCTATGAATGCTAACATACCATTTGCTTTCTTCACTGCTATGAATACTAACCAATGTATAAGTGAAAGAATAAACATCCTGTTAGTTAGTAAGTGCTACCTGTCAATGAAATAGGGTCATCATTCATTTACAGCAACACAGGTCTTTTTATAGTTACTGTTGGAGAGTTTAGATGCTTTATTCCTTTTGTAAAACAATTCATTGAAAAAGTTTGCTGTGTTTTGCATGGAAATTCTCGAAATCTCATTCCAGGCTTACAGAGTCAGTTGTTGCAAATCATTTTGTAAAGTTCCTTCTGCGCACTAACAGATTTTAAATTCCCTTTTCCTTCAAATGGCTCACTAAGAAAACAGAGACATCATACTTCCGAGTCCAAATTGTGAGCACATAGTGATGCTTTCATTTATTCACTGCCTTTAATGTAGTAAATCATCCCAGATGTTTTGCTGGGGTGTAATCAAACAAAATTTAGCACTGAGTCATACCGCAAGGTATTAAGGCTGTTTGCCGAATGCATGGTCAAAGAGATTGGGTTGAGGGAATGGCTTAATAGAGGGGAGAGGGTTGAGCAGCCTTTGAAGAATGGACCTTGGAAGTTAAAGGAAAGCCCATCAATGGCAGAGAAGTAACAAATTCCAGAATTAGAAAAATGCAATGATCTCAAAAGGTTGTAGAGATAAGGAGGAAGATAATAGTGGTTAGAAAACATGGATGTGGATTTTTAAAAGGAGAGCTCATCTTACCCAGGAGCTGGAGTGAATGGGTAAACAAGATGATGTGAATCATGATTTAAGTAGCAGGTTTGAATGAGCTCAAGTGGAAGGTGGCAGGTTGGCCAGAGGAACATTGGAATGATTGATGACATCGGAAACAATGACATTGATGAAGGTTTCAGTAGCAGACGAACTAAGGATGAGGCAGAGATTGAAGCTAAAACTCATGACAGCGGAGGAGGAATTAGGTCAGCATCTCATCTCAATGTCAAATAAGAGCCTGGAGCTCTGAATGGTTTAGTTCACCCGGAGACTGTGGTTTAGGAAAAGGGTGGATTTTTGTTTGTGGCCAGCATTTAAGCAAAGAAAAAGGCTTCTGTTTTTCCCAGCACTTAACTGGAGGAAATCTCTGCACAACCAATGCTCAAAGTCCTACCAGGGTCCGAGGAACGATAAGTAATGGTCATATCCTGCATCTGTTATTTTAATGTTGGGATAGTCCATGCCTCAACTACCTCCTCATAGGCAGCTTGTTCCATACATTGAGTGAGGATCTCGAATAGCAATGATTTACAGTAATGGGAAGTAATTGTGAGAAAATGTGATGTCCCAGATCAGCATCTATTAACCAAGGAGAGACCAACACAGAGAATTTACAATTTAAATCTGTTGAGTCATTAACATTTAGAAGGGGGGGGGGGGGGAAGAATTATGGGAATAATATCAATACATTTGTATAAATTAACAGATGGAAATCACGGTGAAGGCAAGCCAAAACTCTTGATCTGCAATCTCTGCAGCTTTGTAGTGAGAACTCAAATGTGTAATATTACATCTAGTAAAACACAAATCAAATCTTGTGTGCAGGAAGGAATTGCAGATGCTGGTTTAAACCGAAGATAGACACAAAGTGGTGGAGTAACTCAACGGGACAGGCAGCATCTCTGGAGAGAAGGAATGGGTGACGTTTCGGACAGAGACCCTCCTTCAGACTGAGGAAAGGTCTCGACCCGAAATGACACCCATTCCTTCTTTCCAGAGATGCTGCCTGTCCCGCTGAGTTACTTCAGCACTTTGTGTCTGCATTTCAAACCTCACTGTGGTAATCTCATGAGCCAAATAGTTAGGACCCGACATTATATTGAGTACATTGGCATATTTGCACTCAGTGGAGCTAACCAACTCATTTTGAGGTTGGATCCCAAGATCTTCCCAATGGGCATGAAATGTGGAATATTTTCTGAGCTGGTGGGGTGGTCTTGGATAGTTAATCACATGGTTAGAGCCCAACGGGGGGGCAAAGGGTACTTAGAAAGGAATCTGAGTTTAAATCGCATATTCTGGTTCACTGAAACATATGGTGGAGGTAAAAGAAAGCAGCTCTTGGCAAAAAATAAACTGAGAATGTTCAGAAATCTATTTGTTCCTGCTGATAGCAATACTATGTCACATGCTGTTCAGCATTTCGGAACAATACAAGTGCATGTATTGGCACTGTTTAATAGTAATTGTATCCTGTTACTTTTGGCAAGATTGAGTTCACAAACATCTGTGCTGAAGAATGGCAGGGAGCTTGAAACAAATTAAAAAAATAAACTTTTGCAGTCCAGCTAATGTGTGGGATAAAGGGAGCAAAAAGAAAGATATTAAAATTTAATGTCCTGACTTCAATGACTGTGTTGGAGATACTGTATAAGATTTTGTGAAATAGGCCCTTCAGCCCATCATAAAGTTCATAAGTGAAAGGAGAAGAATCAGGCCATTCGGCCCATCAGGTCTACTCCGCCATTCACTCGTGGCTGATCTATCTCTCCCTCCTAACCCCATTCTCCTGCCTTCTCCCCATAACCACTGACATCTGTACTAGTCAAGAATCTATCTATCTCTGCCTTAATTTATCCACTGACTTGGCCTCCATAACCTTCAGTGGCAAAGAATTCCACAGATTCACCATCCTCTGACTAAAGAAATTCCACCTCATCTCCTTCCTAAAATAACGTCCTGAAGTATCTGTTCTTGGGTATCAATTATTGTGTGCCTCTAATAATGTGTATAGTATCAAAGTTGGCTGGGCGTTTTTGTGACGCACAAAGCTGACCATAGGTTGAATCCAGCTCATATTATTGCTAACGCCTTAGTGTGAACATAGAAAGAGCCTTTGATCCTGATGATTATTGCATTCTAAAGTGGAAAGCAAGTTAAACAGGGAAGTAATATAGAGTGAACAATTGCCAGTGGTTAAGTGAGACACAGCTCCAATGGTCTTTGTGGTGCCTCTCAAGTGGAAGGTGGTTTCAGTGGCAATAGCTCATTCCATCACCACGTCATCCTTGCCATTAGCTTTCAATCCTAAATTGCTGCAGCGTTGTGAAATAATAGAGTAAATCCAGCAAATGTGTAGGAAGCCTGATAGACAAAAGTACTGGAGAAACTCAGCGGGTGCGGCAGCATCTATGGAGCGAAGGAAATAGGCAATGTTTCGGCCGAAACCTTTATAACCATATAACCATATAACGATTACAGCACGGAAACAGGCCTTCTCGGCCCTTCCAGTCCGTGCCGACCATTTATTTTCCCCTAGTCCCATCTACCTGCACTCAGACCATACCCCTCCATTCCCTTCCCGTCCATATACCTATCCACTTTACTTTTAAATGTTAAAATCGATCCTGCCTCCACCACTTCTGCAGGAAGATCATTCCACACAGCCACCACTCTATGAGTAAAGAAGTTCCCCCTCATGTTACCCCTAAACTTCTGTCCCTTAATTCTCATGTCATGCCCTCTTGTTTGAATCTTTCCTACCCTCAATGGGAAAAGCTTATCCAGGTCAACTCTCTCTATCCCTTTCATCATTTTAAAGACCTCAATCAAGTCCCCACTTAACCTTCTGCGCTCCAAAGAATAAAGACCTAACTTGTTCAACCTTTCTCTGTAACTTAGTTGCTGGAACCCAGGCAACATTCTAGTAAATCTCCTCTGTACTCTTTCTTCAGGAAGCCTGACCCATTCCACATTTTCCTTGACCTTCGTCCCCTTTGATCTCTCGTTTTCACACCTTACCCTTCCATATCTCTATGTCTCCCTCTCCCCTGACTTTCAGTCTGAAGAAGGGTCTCGACCCAAAAGATCACCCACTCATTCTCTCCAGTCCCGCTGAATTCCTCCAGCATTTTGTGTCTAAATGTGTAGGAAGGAACACTGCAGATGCTAGTTTACATTGAAGATCAACACAAAATGTTGGAGTAACTCAGCAGGTCAGGCAGCAACTCTGGGGAAAAGGAAGAGGTGATGTTTTGGGTCTGAAGAAGTGTTTCGACCTGAAACGTCTCCTATTCCTTTTGTTCAGAGGTGCTGCCTGGCCCGCTGAGTTACTCTGGCATTTTGTGTCTCAATCCAGCAAATTGTTGATGGCCTTTGGTTGTCGAACAGTCTGACGGGCAAGCATTACATTTTAATAGGCCATAATGAATCTACTGGTGGATCAGAACAAGTGGTTCAATGAACAGTAGACCACCTGAACTGATTCCACCTACTCTGCAAGTTGCTATCCACTTAACAAATAATAAAATAGAGTACAACAGAAACATGCTGTTGTGGCATTTTGTGGTAAACTGCCTTGGTGCTATCAGGTCTGCTTTTGTTTGTGTCTATATCAGCTCGGATTTTCAATCAGGAACAAAAATGAATGGCATTTACCATTCATTGCATTCTACCAAACTATAGTGAGTAGAAATCCATGTCAGGAGAGATCTAGCCTTACGTGAACAGGTCAAACAATAGGCGATTTCCTCAAACCCAATCGAGGCAGAAACTTACAATATAATGTAAAATCACGTGCAGAAAGTGAAATAAAGAGAAGGAAAGAAAATAGAATTGAGGAGAAATAAGAGAGGTAGAAATGTAAAATTAAAAATAAGTTTTGAACAATCATTAATAAGAATTAAACTCTGAAGGAAAGAATCCAGACAAATACAAGGATAAATTGTTAGTGCCGGAAAGGTTGTTGGCAATATCACATTGTGATGCTCATCAATCTTGTACTTTGTACATTTAAATGCGCTATCTATCAGTGCATTGCCAGTGTCATGATGCTTGTGGGGAGGTTATTAGCTGAGATGAACATCAAGAAGGGTTGCAGCCCAAATCATCGTCTGTCCATTTCCTTCCACAGATGCTGCCTGACCCATTGCTTTCTCCCACAATTTGTTGTCTTTTTTTGCTCGATTCTAACATCTACATCCAACATCTTTTGGTTCTACTGAGCACCAGTTTCCTGCTTTCCACTTATTACTGTGTATGTGCGATGCTGGAAGTGGTTACGTGTTGTTCTCTGTAATACTGGACAGCTCTGATGTCTCCACAATTATTTTAAAATAAATCTAGGGTCTGAAAAAGGTTCCCAGCCTGAAACAGCACATATCCATGTTCTCCAAAGATGCTGCCTGACCCACTGAGTTATTGGAGCATAGATAAGCACAAAGTGCTGGAGTAACTCGGCGGGTCAGGCAGCATCTCTGGAGAAAAGGGATGGGTGATATTTCAGGTTGGGACCCTTCTTCACACTGAAAGTAGGGGATGGGTGGTGAAGAACTGGAGGTGAGAAAAGACCAGGACCAATCAAGGCTGGCCACAAATGACTTTGTGTTTAAGAAGGAACTGCAGATGCTGGAAAATCGAAGGTAGACAAAAATGCTGGAGAAACTCAGCGGGTGCAGCAGCATCTGTGGAGCGAAGGAAATAACATTTCGGGCCGAAACCCTTCTTCAGACTGATGTAGAGTGGGGCGAGGAGAAGAAAGGAGAAAGGAAGAGGAGGGCTGAGGGAGAGCTGAGAAGGGGAGGAGACAGCAAGGGCTAGCGGAAATTGGAGAAGTCAATGTTTATGCCGCTAGGGTGCAAACTGCCCAAGCTGACCTTTCTGTCCTGGGCCTTCTCCATGGCCAGAGTGAGCACCACCGGAAATTGGAGGAGCAGCACCTCATATTCCGCTTGGGCAATTTGCACCCTAGCGGTATAAACATTTACTTCTCCAATTTCCATTAGCCCTTGCTGTTTCCTCCCCTTCTCTGCTCTCCCTCAGCCCTCGGGCTCCTCCTCTTCCTTTCTCCTTTCTTCTCGCCCCCCCCCCCCCCCCCCCTCTCCAACCCCCGCCCTACATCAGTCTGAAGAAGGGTCTTGGCCCGAAACGTTATTTCCTTCGCTCCATAAATGCTGCTGCACCGGCTGAGTTTCTCCAGCACTTTTGTCTACATGGCCACAAATGACCTCAGGCAGGGTGGTGCCTGGTGGCTAGGACTTTTAGGACTTGGCTAGAGAACTTTTGGTCTTTTTTGCAAACCTGCATCCGCAGTTCCTTGTGTCTCTATCTAGTTTGCATTGTTCATTTTTACTTGTACTGGGTTATCTTTCCAGTAGAGGGAGCCAGGATGTGAACATAATGCTATCATTCATTACCATTGCAAGATAGATTTGCACCAGTGCACCAACCCTATTGTCTTCACATTACAGCTTCTAAGTGTTTCTCACACCAGTGCGCTAGGTTCAGGCATCTTTTTCTGGTGATCTAACTGTTAATCATCCTGTCTGCAAATAAAATACTCCCTGGCAAGTTTTCCAACGTATCCTCAATGTATACTGTCTGTTTAAATAAGTGAATTATTTACAATTTTATTCATGTTCAATTGCTCTCACACTCTCACTCACACACTCTCACTCACACGCTCTCACTTACGCGCTCTCACTCACACGCTCTCACTCACATGCTCTCACTCACACACACTCGCACACTCTCAATCACATACTCACTCACACACACTCTCTCGCTCACACACTCTCGTACACACACACACACACACACTCACTCTCACTCACACACACTCCCAATCACACATACTCACTCACTCACACTCACTCACACGCTCTCACTCACACACACTCTCACTCACACACTCTCACTCACACACACTCACTCACACACACTCCCAATCACACACTCTCACACACACACTCTCATTCACACACTCTCACGCACACTCACACACAGTCCCACTCACACACTCCCAATCACACATTCTCACTCACACGCACACTCACACGTTCTCACTCACACGTTCTCACTCACATACTCACACACACACACTCTCGCTCGCACACTCTCGCACACACTCACACACACTCTCACATACACAACACACACACTCCCAATCACACATACTCTTGCTCACACACTCTCATACATACTCACACACACTGCCACTCACACACTCCCAATCATACACACTCTCACACAAACACACTCACAATCGTGTGGGGAAAGTAATTTTTTTGTCATTAGTGCTGGGCATTTGAGGAGTTACTCATTTCTATCTGTTTAAATACTGTAAATGCAAAGGAACCAAATGTGTGGCACGAACAAATCAATGACGAAGAATCTCATTGCTGTCAATTGAATCAATCTGCCTCTTGGTTTCCCCTGCTGAGAAGGATGTATGGTGACGTAAGTATGAAATACAGGACACTAACAGAGTTGAAAAGTGCAGAAAATGAAATCAGGGAAATGAAGAGAATAGGTCAACGATACAACTACCTGGAGAATATTGAAAGAGACTGGGAAAGCTTTGAACCATGTGAAAAGCTTTTAGTTTATGTGAAAGAATGATGTGACAAGAACTGTGCTATGAATCCAGACTTTCTCATAGTGAGGGTGTTGAAAGAAGGAATTTGGAAGTCAGCTGAAATAAAATAGTAAATTCATAGTGGCTTTGCATTATCCTATGAATTCTTTTCTGAAAAAAGAATGAGAGATGTGACCTTGCAATGAGAAGTAAAGATGGTGCTGGAAGTGATTTGGAAATAGCTGGTTGAATCGACCAAAACAACTATATAAACCCTCCCAAGTGTAGGTCAAAGTCTCAATCCAGTCAATACAAGAAAGGCTGTCTGATGTAGGTTTTATTGGTTTTGAGTCAAACTCCTGGTTTGATGACCTCTGTAAAGGGAAATACCTGACTGGATTTTGTAATAGTGGGGTTGTGTTATTTATTACTGAGTCATATATTGGTGAGGTAGGCTCTTTGGCCCATCTTATCCTTGCTAATTCTTGCTGGAACAATCTTATATTAATCTCATTGCTCGCCATGGAGTTTAAATAAACATCAATTTTTCTTTATACGATGCCCCATCCATTTTGTAAGTACAATCTTCGATGCAGCAGGAATCTGCCATGGAAAGACAATTTTCCTAACCTCTCATAAGTTCATAAGTCATAAGAGCAGAAGTAGGCCATTTGGCCCATCAAGTCTACTCTGTCATTCAACCATGGTTGATCCATGTTTCCCTCTCAATCCCATTCTTCTGCCTTCTCCCCATAACCCTTGACACCCGTACTAATCAAAGGTCAATGTCTCAATCTCCAACATGTTTCTGCACCTGGCCATGTTAGTTGATAACCCTTAGACAGTGAGCTTGCAACCAGAAGAAGAAAGCAAGCATTTGATTGTCTGATACCCTATTTTATGGGTCGCTGAAACGCAAAGTTTGTAATGGTATATCTTTTCTTGGAAGTGTGTGAAGAATGAGGAAAACATTCCATTAAGGCAATGCTCAGGCCTCTCAAATGTAATTTTGGAATGATTATAATATGTAAACACAGATTATGTCACGTCTTTGCATGATATAAGGGAGCTTTGGGTGGAGATATAAGAGAGGCTGATAATAACACGAAGATGATTGCATATTGTTCATAACTGATGTCAATCGCATTAGCTGACCATTGGGTGGTAATGTCCAAAGCTGAGGAAAGTATCCATCTCCATGACAAGCAGAGCCACTCAGTTCTGAGGTTTGATGAATACGAATATAATCTTTAAATAGGAGGTGTCAGGCCTTGGCAGAAATACTAATACAATCCACCAACAAATCCTTCAACTCCTAATTTGTTCTTTCATCCTAATTAAGGAGTATTATTCAAAATCTTCAATGTGAAATCAAAATGAACCTTCTTTAACCTATAAATATAATATTCCTTTGCAGAACTGTGGCCTGTTGCTTGGCAACAAAATATCATGTTCCCTGGTGGCTGAGATTAAAATGGAATAGATAAGTGTGACAGCCCAGAGACTTGGTATTGTCTGAAAGCCACGTTGAAGCATAATGCTGTACATTCATTCCTGGTCTCTGTGTTGTTTCTACTCACGGTATAGCAAGGGTTGGCAAAGCAGTCTGTGCTCCAACATCTCCCTGTGTTCATCTATATGTTTTTTCCACTCAGTGTATGCTCTCATTCCTTGGTTTTGCTTCCAAATATATTTACTCATGATCAAGTTTGAAATTTTGTTTTTCTCTCTCTCTCTCTCTGCAAGGATTTCTTGATATCTTTTTTTTAAATCCTCCTCGCAGCTCAAAAACACTTCACGTTTACCTCATCGCAAATTTTGAAACTGCGTTCTCTGCATACAAATTCGAGACATTCATTTTCACTAAGAACAAACGTGGATCCCTTGCTGGGTCTGGGTTACACCACTTCCAACAGTTCACCAATCCTAGCAACAACCATTCACCTGGATATATTGGGGAGATTTTTTTTTTTTTTTTTTGCCATCTGCTGCCTACTGATCTGCTCACGGTTTCTGGATCTGGGATAGCTCTTCCTGGAGAAGCACAACACTTCTGAGACACTCCGGGAAAAAAAAAAAACTTGCTACAACAGACTGCCTGTAGTGCACAGTTTTGTTTTATCTTTCCTGTAAAATATGAAGAGTGCATGCCGATTTCCCTTGATGACAGTATACCAGTAATTGCATTACATCTGAAATGGGACGTATGAATGTATTAGGGCTCTTTGCAACATATGGCCATCATAATTTCTATTCCAGTGATATTCGTGTACTATCTGAATGCCACATTATTGTGGACATTGTTTACTAGGAGTGCCAAGAAGAAATAGGGATATTGAAATGTACAGAAGAACAGCCAGACCTAGACATGCAGTTAAACAAAATCTGTGACGATAGAAGAGCAGGTAGATAAGATTAAATGGTGCATGTTTTCTATATTAGGTACTGCATACAATGCATGAATGGGAGGTTAAATATATGTATAAAATATTGGTCAGACCACAGCTAGAATACTGAATTCAGCTCTGGTCACCACATTGCTGGAATGATATGACAACACAAGAGAGAGTGCGGCGGAGATTTATGTTGATGTTGTCAGGGATAGAGAAGTTTAATTACGGGGAAAGATTGGCTGAGCTTGGGTTGTTTTCTTTAGAACAGAGGAAGTTGAGAGGAGATTTAATCGAGGTGTTTTGAGAGGCCTAGACAGGGTGAATAGGAAAGACCGATTTCTCTTTCCAAGGGGGTCAACATCCAGGGGATATAGTTTTAAGGTAATTGGTAGAAGGATTAGAGAACTGGGAGAAAAGTTTTCACTTTAAGAGTGGTGGGAGGTCTGGAACCCACTGCCTGAAAGATAGCAAACATCGAAAATTCAGATAAAAAGCATTGTACGAGCATTTGAACAGCTACAACCGACAAGCCTACAGACATAGAGCCGGGAAGAAAGATGAATTCAAACGGATTATTTGTGGCCAGCATGGACATGAAGGACCGAAGGACCGAAGGACCGAAGGACCGAAGGACCGAAGGGCCTCAGATGCTGCAGTACGGAAAAATGTTATCAAATTCCTGGTATCCAGGAAGCCATGAGTTGAAAAACTGAGTAAAGATGTTAAGAATTAGTTGGAGCACTAGCCTTCTTTAAGTTTCCTCACATCTGACAATGTGAGTTGCTGGTACATGTCTATCCAGATGAAGAATGCCTTGGAAAGCATCCAAAGGACTGACTGGACCACCTGAATTAATAGCTTGGACTCATAAGTGGGATAGACAGGGGGTAAAAAATAAATAAGAGTGCATAAAGTCATATAAGCAAAAAACTGCAGATACTGGAAATTTAAAATTAAGAAAAAACAGAACCAGCTGTTTGCACAGCGGGTGAGATGACATTTGTAGAAGGTTCTGATGAAGCCCCACAACAGAAATATTAACCTGTCTCTCTGAAAATACTGGCTTATCTGCTCTGTGCCAGCGCAAAGTCTTTAAGGTCTTTGTACAATTCAGATATTTCTAAGAATAGAAACATAGAAACATAGTAAATAGGTGCAGGAGGAGGCTATTCGGCCCTTCGAGCCAGCACCGCCATTCATTGTGATCATGGCTGATCATCCCCAATCAATAACCCGTGCTTGCCTTCTCCCCGTATCCCTTGATTCCACTAGCCCCTAGAGCTCTACTAGAAACATAGAATAAAAACATAGAATATCCCAAGGTTTCCAGAAATGATAAAAGATTTGCAAATGGAGAAAAAACTTCTGCAATAGTTTTACAAGAAATTACTATGGATGTTAACTCCACCGATAAATCCTCTAACGGCAGCCAGAAGCTTGAGGCCTGAGCGACTATGTGTAGCTTCCACATCCACCCACAATTAAATCTTGGGCTTAATGAAAGCATTTGTGCAAAAGGGCCATGCTTGTGCACAATGTCTGAAATCCTACCTCTCAGAGGATTAGCGGGAAGTAATTTTCAACTTCACTGGGGTGGAAAACTGATGGTTGCTGTGTGAACGCCCATTAAAATGACAGTCATGAAAAGTTGAGGGGAATCAATTACAAAGTTATTGATTACAACAAACCAAAACAAATAAAAACACACTCTCATTGTCACTTTTGTTCATGTGAGGGAACTGCAAATATCTCAGTGCAACCTTCAACCAAAAAAGTGATCTGGTTGGACGAAAAGGAGCTTTAGGAGACACACAAATATTATAACCAGTCCGATGCCATTGAATCAAGAGAGGGGGAACAAGGAGAATGCAAAGATTCCTCCAACCTTGGGGTGGTTAGACAAGATTTTTCCAGCAATGATATCCATGACAATATTTGCATCGAGAAAATGGTCAGGCATGGTCAGGCGATATGGTAGCGCGGTGGTAGAATTGCTGCCTTACCACGCTCACAATGCCAGAGGCCCGGGTTCGATCCTAGCTATAGGTGCTGTCTGTACGAAGTTTGTACGTTCTCCCCTGACCTGCGTGGGTTTTCTCAGAGGACTTTGGTTTCCTACCACACTCTGAAGACGTACAGGTTTGTAGGTTAATTGGCCTGGTAGAAATGTTTTAAAAATGTCCTTAGTCCATGTGTAGGATAGTGTTAATGTGCGGGGATCACTGGACGAATGGCTGGCTTCCGCACTGTAAAACTAAACAAAACTGAATCTAGTTGTACTAGAAAATAGTAAGATTAAAGGAGAACTTACCAGTTCAAAGTTTGATCCTTATTTTATGAGGAGTTACGATGAGGAATTTCGTGAAGACCCCGCCAGCACGCATGCACGACATTCTTCAAAGCAGCGGTGTGAAATCACAGAGAATAGAGTTGACTGAAGATAGTAAGATAAGAGAACTAACAAACCAGTTGACCTTATAATCGAGGGTTGGGAGTGGAGGGCACGAAATCCCTCATCGTAACTCCTCATAAAATAAGGAACAAACTTCGAACTGGTAAGTTCTCGTTTAATCTTACTATTTTATTTCGGAGTCATGGGAGTGACTTCGTGAAGATTTCAAGGCTCTGTGATTTCATGCCCTGGAAAACTAGTCCATGCTCATACACTGCCATAATAACCAATGGAGGAAGTATGTTAACGTATTTCAGACTTGTACAGTGCTGAAAAACAAATAATGTATTATTTAACAATAATAATAATAACCCCTAAATTCGGGGAAATTATAATACGGAACTTAAAATAGTGTCTGTAGATATGCCAGGCATGGCCACAGGTTTGTTATAACCGCTGGAAGTTGTTTCATTAGACCAACCCCCCCGTTACAAAGGGGTGGCCCATGGGACTTCCATCATCCTCGCTGCACGATGTAGGTGCAGTCTTGGTGAAATGAGATTTAAAATATCAGTGTCCACCCCTGCTGCACCTCCCTGAGTCATCTTGATATGGTCTGCACGGTACTCTGTGATGAGGATGTTTGAACTTATCAATAGAGCCATGTCCATTCCCCTGAGACTATTGGTGACCTCCAGTTAATGTAGGAGGTGGTTCACTATGAATAGGCGTCTATCTACGGGATAAGCCAGGAACCCCAATTTGAGGCCAGATGACCCAGGCCTGTTTTGTTAGGTAACTCCTAAATGTGAAAGGTTACTTTATTTTGGGATGTTACATGGTGTCCAGTCTACTTTGTGCAGAGGCTGGACCTGCTGCACCGTTACAAGTGTCATCAGCATCACTATTTTACACGTGTTAGTGAGAGGGATGTGGCTGGTGTCCAATCTCTGATTAGGTCAGGACAATGCCAATATCCCAGGTCCGGGTATATTGAGGGGTGTTAAAATCCCCTCATGAGTTTTGACACCAGAGGGTGAGATCCTCCTCCATGGTGTTCTAGCTCCTGTCCCAGGTATGAGGATCGGGCACTTTGCGCAATTGATGGCATTATAACTCAAGTCTTCATCGAAGTGTAGACTTACCAGGAACTCTAGCACAACCGCGATGGTGGCTGTGTTGTAAGTTGTATCTGTCCTGGTATAAAATACCTCCCTTTTTTTTGATATGGGTGAGGTACTGTTTCCAGGTGGACTCTCTGCATGATGCCGCGATAATATTCATGGTTCGGTCCGACAGCCCAATTCCAGGAGAGGTCTTTCCCAAGTTTCGCACCCAATGGGTTCATTCGTTCATGGCATGGATGACTTTCTCTTGTCATAGGTGTACCAGCAACTCGGGTGTTTGTAGATCAAAATCCATTGCTCTTACCTTGTCGAGTCCCACAGGGTACCATGGCTGAGTAGGCCAATCAGGTACTCCCAAACACCTGATGCGGAGTCTTGTTGAATTTTCCGCAAGACCCGACTAATGAGGCAGAAAAGGGGGGAAAAATGCATAGAAAAAACAATCTCCCCGGTGTAGCGAGATGTGTCCATCACTACTGCCTCAGGGTCTGATTCTCATGCAACATACGTTGGTATCTGGTGATTAAGTCTTAATGCAAAACAATCAATATCTGGCGTTCCATACTGAGCTATAATGTCAGTAAATGGCTGGTGGTCTTACATCCATTCGGTGTTATCATTGAATTTGCGTGACCTGGAGTTGATATCCAAATGCTTCTTTCTATGCACCAGTGCCAGATTGTATTGATCAATTCATCACAAGATATCGACTTAATTCCACCCATGTGATTAATGTATGTCACCACAGTGGTATTATCAATTTGTAGGCGAACATGCAGCTGATGCATGTCTGAAAGGTAAACCCAAAGTCCGTGAATGCTCCCAACACCTTATGATGATTGATACCCTGAAGTAAGGTTAACTCATGTGTATTCCATCTACCACTACAACTGGAGGTGGTATTGGTTGCTCCCCAGCCGTGGGTGCTGCCGTCAGTTTGAAACACTGTAGTTTTGGCCCTTTGGAGATTTTGGTAATGTAAGGGTCCAAATTGTGACTGGGAAAAAGGCAGCCACGAGCTTTCCAATTACCCTGGCTATTTGCTGAATAAGTGGTTTACTGACGCAAACAAGGCTGTTATATGCCTCTATCAAGTCTGTTGCTTTGCCCTTTGGCAAGGTGACAAACATATGAACAGAGTCAATCGTGAATCTCAAATCCATAGTCACCGGAAGACATTTAACTTGGATTTGGCTGGATGGATAATAAACCCAGATTTTTGAAATAAGAGCTTGGTGGCTGAGACAGCCAATTTAGCCAATTCCAAGGTTATCTCCACAATAAGATGTCATCCAGGTATGCCATGATAATATGTTTTTTGTTTCCGAAGAAACGCCAAGCTGGGTTTCAATATTTTTGGAAACAGTCTGGGCTGATGTTAATCCATTAGGCAGCGCTTTATACTGCCAGAGCTCCCATCCAGGTAACTTTCAAATATCTGCGGTGATCTTTGTCGATTGATTCCGAGTAGTATGCATCTTTTAGATCGATGCAGCCATGAAGCACCCTTTGGAAACTAGTTGTTTTAGCAGTAACACATTTTTTTCCTTCCATTTTTAAGTGGGTGTACTGCACAAAAGTATTCAGTTGTGTCAAATCAAATGATGTGGCATCCTCCATCTTTTTTGTTTTAGGTGAAGATGTTTGATACAAACTCAAGAGACTTATGTTTTGGTTTCTTCTATTGCTCCTTTTGTATATAGATTTAACAGTTCCGCATGACCTTCCACTTTCAAACATTTGGCTAGCTGCATGTTGAACCGGAAAGGAGGAGTTTGTCAACAAATTCAATTTTGTATCGCTGAATACTGTGCAGTATGAAAGATCAGAAGTTATTCCCTGTACGTGTAACCTTCCCCCAACCCGTGAAGAAGCTACACACGTTATGTTCAGAAGGCAACCAAACCCACTTACCTCTATGGTTACCGGTGGTGCTGTGTTGGTTTTCTCCTTCCTTGGTTCCTGGGAGGTGGAGGCGTTGTGGTGTGGGGTTGGCGCATCTTCCAGGAAGGCCGCTCTAGGACATGGCCTGAAAAAGACCTTTGTGTAGGTAGTACGGCCTTCGAGCTTTCACCAGCTTTTCTTCCAGTGTGATAACGCAGCCTGCTGGTGGATGTGTAGGAGTGCTGCCGCTAAATATGTGAGGACCTGGTAGCACCCGGCACCTTAATCATGCCGATGGCTATTGTCTCTTTGTTGAGGTCTTTTACCTGTTTGGGCAGGTTGTCCCTGAAGCAGAGTAGGCGGCTGTGCACTGCTGGTTCTACACAACCCCGCAAACTTGGGGTTAGTGTAGGCCGGATGGCATTCTTCCTGAAGTAGTTTATCTCAATTGACCATACAGGAGAGTGCCAGAGCTTCCTGTTGCTCCTCTGACACATCTTCCGTCTACTGACCTGGTAAATCTGGTAATACCCGAGGCCAGTAGTTTGAGGATTGGCCGCTGGCACATTGAGTAGGTATGTTACAAAACTTACCTTTAGCGGTGCTGCAGTTCTGCCGCTCTCCGTGTGCGCGACTTTGGCGCCTTTCAGAGGGGGGCGGGCATAAAGTGCCGTTTTTCGACAGACTGGGATAATCGATAAATGTCGGGCGACTTTGTTGCGGAAGAAAAATCGCTCCGACATTTCATCAATGAAGGTATTTTTAAATTACTCTAGATTATTTATTAACTAGAGTAATTTAAAAATCACCTTCAAAAGCCATGACCGCAGACAACGGGAAGGATTTTCCGTAGGGGAGAAGAAAAGGTAAATAGTTTATTTTTATATTAAAAGTTGGTTTTTCGGGAGGCTTTAATAATATTTTTATGTTGCGAAATGGGGTCCCAAAAAATCTATGAACAAACAGTATTTTTCCCCCCGACTTCACCGCTAATCGCAACGTTCCAATCCACCGCATTCCAGTAAAACCCACTCGCTAGTTGATTTAAATGGTCATTAATTTACAGGAATCAAACACTAAATTCCTTCCATTTGGCCCAGAAGTTCATGAAAATGAGATTTAAAAATTATGTTATAGTGTGGATTATTGTGTGAATGTTATTTGGACACTTAGGCAATTTAAAAAAAGTTTATCTTTTCTTAAGAAATGGATAGATGTTTAGATCTACTCATTGAATTTTGTAATTAGCTACAATTAGATAACTAACTAATTATATGCTTTAATTTCAGGTAATCCAAGTAAGATTGTTTAATATTTGTTTCAGAATGCTTCAATCTATAATAACTGAAAATTTCATTGAGCTCTTAATTTTTAAGAAAGTTATGGGCTTTTAACTTTTCCAGATCACAGCTTTTGAGTTAAGTCATTTGAAAGGCAATGGGGAGCAAGATGCTAATTTCCGAGTATGGAAATGGCCATAACTTTCTTAATACTGAAGATATGAAAGTAAATTAGGTGTCAAATTAAACTTCTTTTTATGCTTTATCTGATGGGATAAATTGCAGACTTGATTTTTTAAATCTCAAAATGTTGTAACATTGCTACATTGAGGGAAATACAGATTCCTGGAGCTAGATAAGTTGTTGAGTAATTTAAACTGGCTGCCTGTTGACAATGGTAGCCCCTTTTATGAGGGCTTCGCAACTTGGATGCCATCCCGAGTAGCTCCTCTTCTTTCACCCCTAGCATGTTGTGTTCTTCTGCCAACACCCCTTCTTCAGAGTCAGCCCAGACCTGATTCCTTATGCCCCCGTGCGAAGAGGGTGAGCATTTGGCAGCCCTGTAAAGGGTTCTGCCGTGGGTCTGCTAGGAGACCCACGGTGACCAGACTCCTGCTGGAGTGTGTCACGTTGGAGCTAGTGCTCCCCATCTGCTCCATGTGGGATTATAGACTGTCGTCGCTACCCGCGAACGCCGAGTCTGTGAGCCCGGACCCTGCCGGGTCAACGGGCTTGCCCGACTTCCGGGTCGTTGTGCCGCCAGTCCGACGTTCATGGTGTTCGGGCTGCGGCGCTGAGTTGGAGCTCCTGCTCTGCCTTCGCTACCTCCGAACGGCAGTCTCTGAGCCCAGACCCTGCCGGGTCAACGGGCTTGCCCCACTTCCGGGTAGCGTTGCCGCCATTCCGCGGTGTTCCTGCGGGCTGCGGTGTTGAGTTGGGGCTGCCGCTGTGCCGTCACTACCTGCGAACGGCGAGTCTCCGAGCCCGGACCCTGCCGGGTCAATGGGCTTGCCCGATTTCCAGGTTTGTAGTGAAGTTCTGCCGCCGCTGACTGCCCACGTTCCCACGGTCCGCAGTCAGTCTTTCGAGGTGGACCCTTGGTGGGGTACTCTGTCCCACAGAGTCCCTGAAAGAAAATCCCAACCTCAGTTTAGTCGTTCCTTACCTGCAGGTCCTTTCCGGTGGAGGAGCGACCCTCCTCCCTGCCTGTCGCTTCACATGCAGTCGACAATATATGTCGCGCATGCGTGCTGGCAGGGTCTTCACGAAGTCACTCACGTGACTCCGAAGTAAAATTGAGTATTGGTAACCCTCTCATCAACTTTCAGGATTTGTACCATTTCTAAATCTTATGGACCCCATGTACACTCATGGTTAACAGAATTCCATGTCTGTGCATGCAGCCCTTCAATTGCAAGCAAACATGTGATGAATTTCTGGAAAAATATTTTTTTGGCAACTGTTTAATCCGCTGGAGGGTCCTTCAAAGTCTGGTCCAAACCTCATCCAAGATCTACATACATTACCGGCAGGCATCACTGCACGGTGATCAGAGATAGGAAGCCAGCATGAAGAGAAAAGAGACCCAAAACTTTGCCGATCCGTGTCCTCCAGAGATCCTGCCTGATCCACAGAATTACTTCAGTACTTTGTGACTATCTTTGAAGAGAATTATCAGTTTTCTAATCAATGTAATGAGTTTTCACACTGTTGCTATATCATGTTTCAACAATGAGAACTTTTAAAAAATGAAACTAATAATTTTCACTGCATGTTCTATTTGAAAAAGGCTGAAAATGCTTAAAAAGTACAAAGCTGTAAGTGATGTAAAATAAATATTGTCTGTCCAAGGATCCCTCACCATCACGACTGTGGCATACACTTGGTAGATCAATCGGTCTTTTCCTCACTGTCATCTTTATATTTTTATATGTACATATGGCATGCTAAGTCAGGTAATAAATGGTGACCATAACCCCCCAAAAAAACCAAAGTGTGTGATGTTATGATATTGGATAGTTCTGAATACCTAACCATTTGGGATCAGCCCCATCCAAGACAACAAGAACTTGCAGAGAACTTGTGGACATAGTCCAGCCCATCACACAAACTACCCTCCGTTCTATTGACTCCATCTACACTTCACACTGCCTCGGCAAGGCCGCCAGCATTATGATGGAGTTGTCTCAGCCTGGACACTCCCTTTTCCCCTCTCTCCCATCAGGCAAGAGTTACAGTAGCTTGAAAACGCATACCTCCAGAATCAGGGATAATTTCTTCCCAGCCGTTGTCGGGTCAGTCCTCTGATCTGCTGGAATGCAGTCCTGACCTCACATCTACCTCCCTGGATACTTCTGAACTATCATTAGTAGGACTTTATCAGACCTTATCTTGCACTAAAGGTGGTGCCCTTTATCCTTCATCTGTGCACTGAGGATTGTATTTATGTATAATCTTTTGTTTGACTGAATAGCATGCAAACAAAAGCTTTTCACTGTACTTCGATACACATGACAATAGTAAACTAAGCTAAACAAAAACAATTGAATGATAAGCATTATTTAATAATGGTATATAATATCTTAATAGCTATGTGACAGTTTACAGCCATTTCTTTTATCATCCTCGCCTAAGATCGGTAAAGAATGAGTACTTGGGTGGCACGGTGGCGTAGCGGTAGAGCTACTGCCTTACAGCACCAGAGACACGGGTTTGATCCTGACTATGGGTGCTGCCTGTATACAATTTGTATACAATCTCCCCGTGACCTGCGTGGGTTTTCTCCAAGATCTTCGGTTTCCTCCCACACTCCAACGTCCTACAGGTTTGTAGGTTAATTGGCTTGGTATTAATGTAAAATTGTCCCTCGTGTGTGTAGGGTAGTGTTATTGTGTGGGGATTGCTGGTCAGTGCAGATTTGGTGAGCCGAAGGGCCGTTTACGTGCAGTGTCTCTAACTTAAACTAAACTAAACAACTATTGGAAAAGGTGTGGATTGTAGTAAACAGGAAAGACTCAGATTTGCCTCTGACCCTTCCTGTAGTCTGCCAAAGTTTGCATGAGAAGAATAGCCACTTGAGTATGTTGCTGGAGAGCTGCCCATTGTTCAATGAACTATACTCCAATAAGAGGCAGGAGAAGGATGAAAACTGGAAACAAAATAACCACAGAGAGATCTCACCAGCAGTATTTCTACCAAAACATAAAATGTATGTAAAAGAGGAAAATGCCTTACTGATTATTCTACCCAATATTTTATCAGCATTTTGAAATTGAGCACAGCTTGCGGTGCCAAATTAAGTGATCATTTCCAGAGAAAATAATGGAAAATTCTGAATATTTATGAATTACAATCTCTCCAGATCCACATGTAATGATATGAGCCCTTCCTACACATGTGATGTGTTTAGAGCTGATAAGAGGCAAATCTATCTCGCCCACACAAATGAAATTCACTCAAGTGTTAGATTGAAGTACGGAGAAAAAGTAAACTTTAAATTTCACTCAGTATCCTACTTCTCTTAGTCGCCTAACTTAAAACATTATCTCCACCTCACAGAAGCATGAAAGGAAGTCAATGAGGTGACACATGCATTGCCTCAATGGGTAAATGTTATTGCTTGGTCAGTGAGGATTGACTCCAAGTCCTAACTTAAAACTATTTCTCCACTGACTTAGCTAATCACTGCCATATCACCAGTACGACAACATTACTAGATTTATGAAGTAAACAAACTTTTCAAGGTTTATTCCATATTCCACATTATTTATTCCATATTTTCCGTTTATCACCTATTTGGGGCGGCAGAGTGGCACAGCGGTAGAATTGTTGCCTTACAGCACCGAAGACCGTTTGATCCTGACTACGGGTGCTGGCTGTACGGAGTTTGTAGGTTCTCCCTGTTACCACATGGATTTCCTCCTGGTGCTCTGGTTTCCTCCCACACTCCAAAGACGTACAGGTTTATAGGTTAATTAGCTTCAGTAAAATTGTAAGTTGTCCCTAGTGTGTGTAGGATAGTGTTGATATACAGGGTGATCGCTGGTCGGCACAAATTCGGTGGGCTGAAGGGCTTATTTCCGAGTTGAATCTCTAAAGTCTAAAGTCTAAGGTCTACTCCAACTAATGTACCTCGATCCCGGATTTGGACTCAAATATCAGATTCCACAGTGCTGCTCATTCATGGAGTGAAACATACTGGAAAATATATAGGACTGGATGAATCTCTCATTGCAGCAATCCAATCCAATCAGTCTGAAGAATGGCCTCGACCCAAAATGTCGCCCATTCCTTCTCTCCAGAGATGCTGCCTCGCCTGTTGAGTTACTCCAGCATTTTGTATGTAAATCCAATCATATTGCTCCAAGCAAAATGTATTAAACATCTGATGGAAAATTCTGAAAAGAGCAACTGTTGTCCCACCCTTATAAAATTGTGTTTCCCATTTCATCTCATACCGGGACCATTTTTGGTCACTTCTAGATTGGCAAGAGACGATGAGAAGTTAGTATTCAGGTTGTTTTGGATGCAAGAAATCCTGGAATCCTGAATCTTGAAGAAGGGTCCAGACCCACACCTCATCTGTCCATTTCCCTCCAAAATGCTGCCAGATCTCCAGCAGTATTCAGACTTTGTTAGTCGTTCTCCCTTTACTTCTACTTCATATTAGTATGAATAAAGGAGTAGCATGCATGTATATACAGTATCTCTCTTCTAATACTCCTTCCATCTGTAAGGTCGGCCTGGTCATGTGATGTTGCTGGTGTCCTCCACCACTGCTCCGCCACTCCGTGCTGCCGCAGGCCGCGTCCGATCCCTGTGCTCGGCCACTTGGAGCGGTGGGAGGTAAGGCTCCAACCTCTTACCAGCACCATTGCTTTCTTGCGTCCGCTGCTGCCGCCATCTTATGATAACCCTTGCACATTATGAGGCTGTAACCCCGACATATTGCACGACTGAGATATGTCAGTGGTGCATACTGCAAGCTTCATAGGATAACACAGCGGGCAACAGCCTATGTCACCTGTTCAGTTTCCTGAAGAGTTTGGACCCTGACTCTTCTGACTCAATGACAAGTTTGACAGAGATTGATCCGAGACCAACAAATCTTGTTGTACTCACCACTGACATATCTTAGCTGTGCAACATGTCAGGGACATAGCAACATAATATGGAGAGTTACTACAGATCTTCTCAACCCCATCCCAATATTTATCTATCTGGTACGATTCAGAATGGTGATTTACTCTCTCGCTGGCTCTCATTTCTTTCATTCAGTGTCATTGAAAGATGACACTGAGCAAAAAAACAGTCCCTTCGTCCCACCGAGTCCACATTGAATATCAATAATCCATCAATTTACCACAGATTCTACCACCTACCTATCCAGTCAGAGTAATTTGCTGGCCAATTCGCCGACTAACCTGTAATTTATTTAGGATGTGGGAGGAAACCGGAGCAGTCAACATAAACCCGTGCATCAAAAGGAGAACATATAGACACCACACAGACAGCAGCCTAAGTGAAGGTTGAACCTGGGTCTCCAGCAATGCAGGGCAGCGGTTCTACTAGCTGCACCATGATTCAACTTCTTTTTTGCATTCTCCTGCATTTGAACTCATGTGTTTGACAGACCTGGGAATTTAAACTAAATGCTATTCTCTGTTTCAATCAATGGATTAGCTTATAGTCAGTCATGTAAATATTTTGATCGAGGGTTAAGAGTGCCAACAGTATTGTTGGAAGAATCCGATGCAGTCATCTCAGCTGCGAGCAGTTCAGTACTCACACAAAAACCTCACATTTTCCGTTGATTTTATCCCCCTGGGATAGGTGAAGATATAACAGAATGACCACAGGACAGTTAATTTTCAAAGGGTTTGGTTTTTCCTTTAAAAGCACGAAAAAAATTGTAATTATGGTAAAATGTGAGAAAACACATAAAAGGAAAAAGGGCAATTAGGAAAATGTCTGGGGAAAAGGGTGAAGTGATCATTCTGTTGAATGGCTTCGTTTTGCCTGTAAGAGGATTCATCTACACTAATATAGGTAGGAAGCACCTGAGAAACCCACAGCCCATATTGCACAATGCCACACTGTGTATGAACTCCAAGTGTTCCGTGGGTCTCTAGTGTGAAAGTGGGTGAGTATATTAATATCTAGTGAACGTAGTGTAAAGACCTAGTCTGCTACTTAACAACATTTCTCCTTTCATTCCCTTGCTGATACTTTCAGATTCATTAGCGACTTCCATCAGTATAGGAAGTTGGACTATTACCCTTTTTAATTAAACAAAATTAGCCCGCAGACACCAGTTATAATTTTTTATAAGTGGAATTTTAAATCACCAAAGTACTTGATGCTTTGCCTTGTGGGCATTGATCATGCATTTTACACAGTCTCCTAATCTAATAAGGGGAAAAAAAGAGTCTGAAGCTGCCTCCACTGTAGTTATTGCAATATTTGGTGGATTTTGACAGGATCTAATGTTTTTTTCTGATAGTCTGGATAGTCTTTTACACGAGTACTCATCTTTGCATCCTTGTGCGTTGTATGCAAAACAAAAACTTTCACTGTACCAAGTACATGCGACATTAAAGTATCAATCAAAGTGCAGATCTTGAACTCAGCATCCCATTTCAACCTACAAAACATTGTTTACTTTAGTTTATTACTTGCGAGCGGAGCACCAAGGCAAATTTATTGTATGTGTACATACTTGGCCAATAAACGTATTAATTAATTAATTCATTCATTCATTATTGTCACCTGTACCGAGGTGCAGTGAAGAGCTGTTTTGTTGCACGCTATCCAGTCAGCGAAAAGGTGACACATGATCACAATCAAGCTGTCCACCATGTACAGATACAGGATGATGGGAATAATGTTTGGTGCATTGATTCAGGATGTATTGGGATGTGGACATATTTAGCAATGCCATCATTTATTGTCCATTCCCATGTGCACCCAGAGCTGAGGAGATAGTTCAGAACCAACCATATTTTGGATCTGGAATTTATTGTGTACAGGTTAGACCAGGTAAGGATAGCAGATTTCCCTCTTTGAATTTCATTAGTGAAATAGATGGATTTTAAACCACACCAGTAGTTTCAATATTACTGAGGTGACCTCTGTCACATTTTGGTATATTGTTTTTCGTTTAATATCTTGAATTTAAATCTCCAACTCCACCGTGTGATTCAAACTTGGGGTATTTGATCAAGGCTGCATAATCTCTGAAGTACTCGAGTAGCCAAATCATTATGTGACGTTGGCCCTGGTTGACTTTAATATTTTAAGCAAATTCCTTGACTTTGATGTGAATGCAGGACTCTAAATGTAATAATTTATGGACTGAAAGAACCTGGCGTCAACAGGTAGTTCAGCAGAATGGGGACCATAGTAAATCTAGTGGGAATTCAACTGAAAATAGTCTGAACCAGGAGGTGCAATTACACCAAAGATCAATAAAGCTGGAAGATGCTACCTGAAATACACAAGAACCGCAAGGAATAGAAGAACTCCAGACATGTCAGGAATTCAGAAAAAACAATGTAACATTATTGTCACATGAATGCCCCATCACCATAAACCTTGATAACCCTGAGGTCACTAAAATCCATCAATCTCAATTTTCAATACATTTTTTGATTGTACGTCCAAGGCTCTCGGGGATCGAGAATTCCAAATATTTACAGAAATAATAAGAAGGGGAATTCTTCACTTAATCCTGATTAGCTAACCTATCAGTCTGAAAAATACTTGACCATTGGCTGTAAACTCTATATCTGGTGGAAACAGCTATTCACCATCCATTTTGTCAGACCCAACAGGAACTGTGAACATTTCACGAGACCAGCTCTTATTCTTCTAATCGGGAGGGGGGGGGGGGGGGGGGGGGAAGGAGTTGGGGGGAGAGGTTGGAAGTTGAGGTCCCAAACATGCTGGAGAATGGTGCTTGTCGTTGGTTTAGTTTAAAATCTATCGTGAGACAATTAGATAACTTGGAGGAAATTTACAAGTGCTGCTCTCCAGAGTCTTGCCTCCTTTAATTTTCACTGAGGCAGAACTCATCAGGCCACATATGTGCTAAAGTGTCATGTAAACATGCACTGCACACCTCAGCTCTCTGCATGGAAATAATCTGTTGTCATTCTTTAAAGGGTCAGTAAATATCTCATTATATTTCCTATTCCAATTCCATTCTTTCGCTTGGTATGTATAAACATTACACTACATGACCGAAAAGTAGAACGAGTGAGAGCGGATGACCGATGGTCGCTGTGTACTCGGTGTGCTGAAGTACCTGTTTCCATGCAGCATCTCTAACATTACCAAATACAACGCTAATGAAAGTATGATAGCCTCTGAAAATCTCGGAAGTATTTTGCACAGTTCTTGTTCTGCGTATATATTTTATTCTGAATACAGTTTATTTTGATTTAAGAAATGTCCAAAAAAAACTTTTTCAGTCACTATTTCTTTGCATCCTCACAGCTTATTTCCCCACTAAGTTCTGAATATCAGCAAATCTGACATATTGCTATGTCCTTTCATTTAAGTGTTTGAAATGCATTATAATTAATGAAGACCCAAGCACCGTGATAGTGGACTTATGATAGTCCGTTAATTCCCCCCGTACCATTGTTTGTGATTATTCTTACCCTTTGACTAGAGTTTAGAGATGTAGCGTGGTAACAGGCATCTTGGCCCACCGAGTCCGCCCCGACCAATGAACCCCCTCCCCATACACTAGCACTATCCTGCACAGTAGGGACAATTTGCAATTTTACTGAAGCTAATTAACCTTCCAACCTGTATGTCTTTGGAGTGTGGGAGGAAACTGGAGCACCCGGAAAAAACCCACGTGGTCACAGGAAGAATGTACAAAATCCATACAGACAGCACCCGTGGTCAGGATGGAACACGGGCCTCTGGCGCTCTAAGGCAGCAAATCTACCACTGCACCACCAGGCCACCCTTTGGCTTCAGCTTATTAATGAGACCTAATTTATATCATCACCAAAACCATGAATCCTAAACTTGCAAAAGAACCTCTCTCGATTGCCTTCTGAAAATCCAATACTGCATTCCGCTTCTACTTTTGTTTCATCTGCACACATTGTAATAGTTTTATCAATAGAATTTCTCTTCCATAAGATTGTTGGTTCAATCTCATTACGTTCTGATTTTCTAAATTTATTGCTGCCATATCTTTAATAAGAAATGTTATTATTCCCATACCAATGATGTCAAGCTTTATTTATTAATAAGTCTGAACTCCATACAATTGATTTTACATGATTCTACAGGACATAGTCTTACAGTTTCAGGTGGTAACTTTTATTGATGGTTATTTTACCTTTACCCAATCTTCCTTCAATTCAGGCACGTTATTTTCCACAAACCTAGCACGTATCACTATGCTAGCAAAGAATGTTTCCGGCCTCAGTGTAGTAATTGTTCCCTTTGGGTGTCGATGGACTTAGTCTTCCTGTTCCCCTATGGGTGCCTCTGAGATATCCTGTGCTGCATCGAACAATTTCAAGCAGAATCATTCATTCCACTCGGTGGAGCCTAGGGCATAAGGATAGGCACTCCAGCAGGAATGGATTTAGACTTCGAGCACCAAGAAAATCCAAAATACAAGATAGCAGGAACGAATATTTCCGGCTGCAGGATAGCGGTTTAATACATGATTCCTCCATAGCCAACTGCACAAAGCCTTCCTCAACAGCGAGAAAGCGCAGCTGTGAGTTTGCTCATGAATGATCCAACAGATGCTCTGGGGGATTTTAGCCCCCCCTGTCCATAGGTTTGCTCCACCGGGGTTTTCTATTCTGCTAAAGTGCTTACTTCTTCAATGACTTCATTAGTTCATTGAGGTCTGCGGGGGGGGGGGGGGGGGGTTGACAACAGGAATATGATGAGTAGTCACAATGAACGGAGTAGCATGTATGCTTGTACAGTTCTACACTTCCACCTCAGAAGCGATATATCATATATACTATCAAGGGAATGTACTTAAAACTACAAACACCAAAGCAAGTGAACACAGCACATGATTTAAACTGTGTTTTATTTGGTTTGAAATGAATTAGATTTCTGTAGCAGAAATTCAATAAATGGGGATGCACGCTAGACAAAATGAAATTAATAATTAGCATTATCTTTGGAAGTTAATGCACTACGGTCTCATATTTATAATTGCATGCTCTAACATGTTTCATTTACATGGACTTGTTAGACTTCTCCAGAGTTGCAGCTCACATGCTTCAGTCACCACTTTGGACATTGACTTGCCATTGTCTTCTCCAATGTCCACCTGGTTCTTTTCCACTTAATACATTGTAGCTCCCCTTTAGAATCGTAGAAATAAAAGCAGATCATTTGGCACATTGTGACTGAGCTGCCGAGAAAGAGCAACCCCACCTGACCTCACCTTCTGGCACTCAGTGCCTTGCCCTGATGGTCACACCTCTATAAATACTCAGCCATCGACTGTTGAAATGTGATTGTGGTTTCTGCCTCACCCAGCTGTTTAGGCAATTCCAAACCTGCATCGCCCCCCTCTTTGGAAACAATCTTTCCTCACCTCCTCTCTATTCACCAATTACTTAAAATCCATGATAGACACAAAGCGTTGGGGTAACTCAACGGGTCAGGCAGTATCTCTGGAGAAAAGGGACAGGTGATGTTTCAGATCGGGATCATTCTTCAGACTAAAAGTAGGGGGTAGAAGAGGGGGGGGGGGGGGGGTTGAAGAGGTGGAGAAGAGAAAAGACCAGGACCAATCTATCTACATATCGCCCTATTCAAATCTATCGGCAATCTGCTGGACCTTCCTATTTATCTAAGTTCGTCATAATTTTGCGCATCCTAGTTAGTTTCTCCTTAACTTTCTGCGTTCCAGTGGCAACACCAACAACCACTGCAACCTCACTAAGGGCAGAAGATCCAAGATGGCGTCTATGCCTGGTGACTCTTTGTATGCTGGTCACAGAAGTGGATCTGCAATCATGCGTTACAATCTCTTAAATCTCTACTCCAACAGCAACATTGCTTACTTTCACGTTATTCCTTTTGTCATGTATCCGTACACTGTGGATAGGTTAATTGTAATCATGTATTGTCTTTCCGCTGACTGGTTAGCATGCAACTAAAGCTTTTCACTGTGTCTCGGTACACGTGACAATAAACTAAACTAAACTAAACTCTTGAAGCTAAAACATTTCACTATAGGCAACATCTTTTTCACTTGCATTGCACATTGCCAGTGTAATCATAGCTTTCTTATAATACGGTGGCCACAACTATATGCAGTAATTGTAGATTAACTAGCGTTGTATATAAATCAGGCACAGTCTCCCCACCCTTATATTCTGTGCCAGGGTGTGACATTCCATGTGGTTGTTTGACAATCCTATTGGCCTAACCTGCTGGCTTTAAGATTTGTACAAATGTATTCCAAGTATTCTCTGTTTATTTGTTGCACAGTATCTTCATGTTTGGACTCCCTGGATGCATTTTCACGTATTATTCTGCATTAATATCCACCTGTCACCTTCTTACCCGAGTGACCGGACCACCTACATTTTGTTTCTTATGCTCATAATGACAAAAAGGGCCAGTCATTTGGCCCATGCTTGTTCCTACAGGAGAAATTCTATTATAAGTTCATATGTCCCTGTCCTGGAGCGGAAACAGGTCATTCAACCCATTGAGTCTACTCTGCCATGGCTGATCTATCTTTCCCTCTCAACCCAATTCTCCTGCCTTCTCCCCATAACCCTGGACACCCTTGCTAATCAAGAATCTCCGCCTCAAAAATACCCAATGACTTGGCCTCCACAGCCATCTGTGGCACTAATATTCTACCATGGTATTATATTATTTTAATCCCAATCCTCTCTCCTTATTTCCCTGTACCCTATATTTCCCAAACACATGCTTGAATGGATTCCTTCCTCCAGCCTGCAGTTAACCTGTTCATTCTTTATCATAAACCTTTTGTTATCATCCATAAATCTGTTTATCATACTCCTACATTTAGGGGACTGAGCCCTTTCAGTCAATAAATACCAAACAACCAATAATCTTTGCACCACAGCACTCACTGAGCGAGTTTTGCCAGTCTTCCTTGGATCCCATCAGCTTTTTTCTTGTTACCTGTCATGTGGGATCTATCAAAAGTCTTAGTGAAATACATGTAGACTGCATCAAACTCGCTTCATTCACCCTACTCTGTCTATTCTCAAAAGGTTTAAGCGTGTTTGTCAGAGTAAACTTCCCATTAATCCATATTGATTGTTTCTGATTAATCTTTGACTTCCCGAATAAAGGTTTACACTGTCTCTTAGCAGGGATTCCAAAACATGTTCATCACCAATAAATTTGCCCAGCACCTGTAATTACTTGTTTTATCCCATCCTTCATCTATAAACAGTAGTATAATATTAACGGTTCCCTAATCCTCTGCCACCACTCCTGTAGCTAGGGAAGACTAAAATAAATTGTAGTCAGGTCTTCTACAATTTCCACTCTTGCTTCATTTAATTGCCTGGGACATATTTCATTCAATGCTGATTATTTGCCCACATTCATAAACAATAAATCCCTTTGTATTCGGTGTTTAAGAAGGAACTGCAGATGCTGGAAAAATCAAAGGTAATCCATTTGTACTTAATATTTTACAATCTGTATCTCATCTAATATTTCTCATGTATTAAGTGCAGCACTGGCATCATTCCCTCTTCTGCAAAGACATACGTGAAATATTTAAGAAGCGTTTTATCCATTTTCTTTGGCTCCATACACAAGTTGTCTCTTGATTTTGCAGTGTGCAATGTGTCACTGTTTAGTTCTTTAGGTAGGAGAGTTGGTTGCCCAAGATCACAGCAGTTTTACTTCATCTTGATCTGGGCAGAAGTCAGAACAACAGAAGGGTGTCAGGTTTATGGGGAGAAGGCAGGAGAATGGGGTTAGGATGGAGAGATAGTTCAGACATGATTGAATGGCGGAGTAGACTTGATGGGCCGAATGGCCTATTTCCATTCCTATCACTTATGAACTTTGGAAATAAGACAGGACAGAGCATTCTGTTTTTGTAGCCTTTGTTTCCTCCAAGAGCCTCAAATATTTCTGGCAGCTATCTGCAATGGACCATTTCTTTACAGATGAGAGACACACCAGCAGAATTAGGCAACAAGGAACGAGTTCGCTGAGAAGAAAACTCCATAGATTTTTGAGCCTTGATGTTTTCCAGCTGCTTCCTCTCCAAATGAAGCCATGCATGTGTTACCATCTAAGTTCCAAGCTACAATGACTTGCCAGATGGCAAGCATGAGGCAACATGTAATCATGCCACAAACCTCGGGCTTCTCATGCTCTCTGTGACACTGTGCCAGCATTGCATCCAAGCAATATTTGGGTTTTACTCTTCCCAAACAAAGAAGTGTAATTTTTCCTGCGATGAAAATAATCAAACACAAGGGGGAATAGCTTTAAGTTTAGTTTAGTTTAGTTTAGTTTAGTTTAGTTTAGTTTAGTCTAGAGATACAGTGCAGAAACATACCCTTTGGCCCACCGAGTCCGTGTGACCAGTGATCCCCACACACTAACAGTATCCTACACTCTAGGGACAATTTACAATTTTACCGAAGCCAATTAACCTGCCAACCTGTTAGCCCTGAGGAAACGGGAGATCTCGGAGAACGGGGAGAATGGCAAACTTCGTACAGCCATCACCCATAGTCAGGTTTGAACCTGGGTCACTGGCGCTGTGAGGCAACAGCTCTACCATAACACCAACGTGCCACCTGAGGTTTATCGGAGATGCATGTGGGCAAGATTTTACACAGAGTGTGCTGAGTGCCTGGAACGCAATGCTGCCGGTGGTCGTTGATGCAAATGCATTAATGGAATTTAAAAGACTTTTGGATCGGCATATGGATATGCAGGGAATGGAGGGATATGGGTTATGTGTAGGTAGATAAGTGATGGTCTTGGCATCATGTGCAGGAAGCAACTGCAGATGCTGGCTTAAACCGAAGATAGACACAAAAAGCTAGAGTAGCTCAGTGGGCAGGCAGCATCTCTGGAGCGAAGGAGTGGGTGATGTTTCGGGTCGAGACCCTTCTTCATTATGTTCGGCACAGACATTGTGGGCCAAATGGCCTGTTTTTGTGCAGTACTGTTTAATGTTCGATGTTCTCATAGAGAGTCATAGAGTCATTCCGCATAGAAATAGGCCCTTCGACCCAACTTGCTCATGCCAACCAACATGTCCCATCTAGACTAGTACCACCTGCCTCTGTTTGGCCCATATCATTCTAAGACTATCCTACCCATGTATCTATCCAAATGCTCTTTAAAAAATAATGATAGTTCCTGTGTCAATTAACTCCTCCGGCAGCTCTTTTTGTGTAACCTTTTGTGTAAAAAGGTTGCCCCTTAGGTTCCTATTAAATCTTACCCCCCCCCCCCCCACCCCGACCTTAAAATGACGTTCTCTGACTCTTGATTCTCCAACTTTGGGTAAATGACTGTGCATTTACCATATATATTCCTCTCATGATTTTATACACCTCCATAAAGATCACCCCTCATCCTCCTGCACTCCAAGAAATAAAGTCCTAGCCTGCTCAACCTCTCCCTACAGGTCAGGCCCTCAAGTCCTGGCAACATCCTCATAAAGGCATATTCCATATACAGTAGGCATTTAATAAATGGAACGGAAACATTCCATAGTAAGATAGGAAGAAATACTCACATTCATACGATTTTTGAAATCGTAATGAAGTCAACAATACGATGGCATAGCAGTGGAGTTGCTGCCTTAAAGCGCCAGAGACCCGGGTTCGATCCTGACTACAGGTACCGTCTGTACGGAATTTGTACATTCTCCCCATGGCCTGCGTGGGTTTTGTCCAGGAGCACCAGTTTCCTCCCGCACTCCAAAGACGTTAATTGGCTTGGTAAGATTGCAAATTGTCCCTAGTGTGTGTAAGATAGTGTTAGTGTGCGGGGATCGCAGGTCGGCACGGACTCTGTGGGCCGAAGGGCCTGTTTCCCCACTAAGCTAAACACGAGTGGCAGCGGCATTAGCAGTAGCAGCAGCGTTGCAGTATGACACTAACTAACCCATGAACGTTCCACCTTCCTCTGGCATTTTGCCCTGATTTCCACCTAAGCACTTTGATTGTCTTAGAAGTTAGGCTTGAGCTCCATGCAGGATTTAGTCACACTTGTCATAATATCAATGATCTCAGATTCCAACCGTATCCTAGTCAAAGCCATGCAGGACTGATGGATTCCAAAGTCATTGCTCTAATTGCTGAGTAACTCTGGTCCTGGGCTCAAAGTACAGTCTCTACAAAATCACCTGTCACTTTTACAAAGCAGTGATTCATCAAACTTTATTCATTGCCAGAAATGGTGTCAGAAATAGAGATCTCACCCCTTTTGTGTCTCACTCTCCATCCCAAATGTTGAAAAGCTGAAGACAAAGTCACTTGGCTGATCTGTTGACAGACAGGATCAGAGCTATGGGGCCTCTACAGCCTCCTAAAGTACTCCTAACACATAGAGGATTGCCTGCAGTGGAGTCTGGTGAAGGGCTAGAAGCATGTCTGTACGTTGGCTGTGGTCTACCGTAGTTCCTGTACCACAAATAAAATAATCGATTCATGTTACTTATTTCTTCTTCTGATCTTGGGGAGGAGAGACATTCATGTTAAACATGAACATTAATATTTAGCGCTGAGTTCCATACACAATGCCTCCAGATGCTTATGCTTTTTAACATTTTCGGGTATATTCTTGATCTGTCAATTCTCTTCATGTTTATGTAAATTGTAACTCGGGTTACAAAAACGGTGTATAAAACATCTCTGCATTGGACGTCAGTCTGCGCTCTGGTGCTTACTGAAGCAGATAACAAGGCAAGCTCCGAAATTGCCGCTGCGTTGAGGATTCATTGTCAAATATAAATTGCATAGCCGTCATTGTTGTTATGAGCATCGCGGAAACTGAGCAAAGCACATGAGATTTAGACGTCATATCTAAATTGTAATCTAAAAGACAGATTATGGAATCTGAAATGAAGAGGGGAATGATGGAATGATGGACGCTCAAATACTAAATCTGTTTCTCTCTCCACAAAGGCTGCCTGACCAGCTGAGTACTTCCAACACGTTTTGTCATTATTGTCATAGAGTCATAGAGTGATACAGTGTTGAAACATGCCCTTCGGCCCAACTTTCCCACACTGGCCAACATGTCCCATCTACATTAGTCCCACCTGCCTGCGCTTGGTCCATATCCCTTCAAACCTTGTACTCGTCCAACTGTTTCTTAAACATTGGGATAGTCCCAGCCTCAACTACCTCCTCTGCCAGTTTGTTCCATTCAGCCAGTGGCGGACTGGCCAGTGTGTCAGCTTGCCCGATGGCAAGTGGGCCCCTGATGAAGTGGGCCCCCTATATCAAGTGGGCCCCTGATTATGTGGCTGGCCCCCTTTGTCTCCTGGCAACCAATATTTTTAGACCCAGTCGGCCACAGCACACAGCCACCGCCCTTTGTGTGAAAAAATTACCCCTCAGATTCCTATTAAATCTATTCCCCTTCACCTTGAACCTATGTCCTCTGGTCCTCAATTCCCCTACTCTGGGCAAGAGATTCTGTGCATCCATTGTGTGTTTAAGCTTATTGAATAAAATCTGTTTAAACGGGGAAATAGTCTGTAAGAGTTTTGAGGGATATCTCGCTGGAGTTTCATATTTGATATGATGACATCAGGTCATTCGGCAACCCGTCTAGGCATCCATTATCTGTGGCTCTTCCCATTTGTGAATATATTCAGGTGAACAGACCGTCCCTCATTACTGAAAGATGAACATCATATCCTCATCAGCGTATTCCATTTTTTTCAAGGAAGCGTGCAGATTTATTAGATTCCATTCATATTATAAAAGACTCATATTTCATAAATCAAGGTTTGATTTAATATCATATACTTTCAAAATGTTTCCAGCTGTTAGCTACATGCACGTCAGGGGGGAATTTATCAAGGGACGTGGGTGAACTAAGTGAATGGCCAAATCCAAGGCAGATGGAGCTCAATGTAGGGATGCATTAGATCATGTGCTCGAGATCTGAGAAAGACAAATAGGACATTTTTAATGCTGAAAGGCTTGTATTTGTAATGGAGAACGAGATTTGGGTGTCTGTGTAGATTACTAAAAGCTAATTGCAAGCAGAAGTAGTCAAAATAACCCTTTGAAAGTTGGGCAAGGTGTTTGGTAGGAACTGCTACTTCAGTTTACAGCATTTTGTTTTGGAACTGAACCTCGGGACAATGTAAAACATCGATTCAGTAGCATTGCACTGGGTTTTAAAAATGAAATCATAGAAAGAAATTGCATAAACTTAATTTCATAAACTAAACATAAACTATTTCTTTGAGTTTAGTTGAAGCATAATCTTGCTGAATTCTTTGAAATTGCAAAATAATATGATAGGAATCTTTTTCATCAAGAGAGAAAATCATGAAAGAGAAGCTATAATTTTCAAATTAAATCAATGTACTGCATTGTACTGCATTAAGCTATCTCCAGTACCTGTTCTGTTTTTAAAATAATAGGTTGTAGAGCAGACAACAAAATTATGATCACACATTCATTTTGTAAGTTACTTGTTTCACGGTCCATTTGCTAAGGCAGCTTAATTTGTTCCAATCTCTAGCATGCAGGCCAATAGAGTACCATCTTCTAAAGAAAACCATCTCTCCAATTCCTAGTCATTTGGTGTATAGAGCACTACCTCAATTGGGTTTTCTCTAGCATCCAAAGGTATGCCTATCAGCAGCTCATTCTCGCTCTGTATCCAACAGTGTCCCGTTCAAGCTATTCCATACATCCTCTTTTTCTTATGAAGATCCAAAAGCAAGTCAATGGTCTTGCTAAACAATATTTAGAGTTGATGTGCAGACTGCTCTCTGAAACCATATTGCATTTTGTTGATTCTGGTAGCTTTTCCTTTCTTTAAATAAGTACTCCTTGCATCACATTCTGTGGGTTCTTAGTTTGTTGTGTTGTATGTCAACTTTGAGTTATTTACAAGTCTGCAATGCCTTCACCCTCCATCTGGGATACACTGAGTCAGAAATGCTTGATAGTTCTAATCGTTACCACGTCGGCTCTATTTCTACGTCACGAGTCAAGAGTGTTTAATTGCCCTATATACCAACAACAGAACATTGATATTCTAACTTGCATCCACTTCATATGCCTGTAAATGTAATTCATACAGATAAATATATAAATAAATAAGAACAATATAATTAATAATTGTAATATTAGAGAAAAAAGGGAAGTTTGTAGGCTATCTCTTAAACACGGCTACTCGGTTAGGCAGGAAATCAGGAAACATTTCCTCACCACATTATATACAATGGAAATCTAGAACTCTTTCCCCTTGAAGGTTATACATGCTGGATCAACCAACATTTGAACAACTTTTATTGTTCAAAGAATCGTAGCGTTTTTCTGGTCGCCGCTAGATTTTGAAAATGTTCAAAACTTTCCGGCGACAGTCGGTAACCGTGGGCTTGTCATAGCTTGTCTTCTCCTGACGTAGGTGCTGTCATAGGTTGTCGTAGGATGTTGCCAGGATGGCGTAGGCTGTCGCCAGGATGGCGTAGCTTGTCGCTAGGTGACGTAGGTTGTTGCCGGTGCTGACTTCGGGGAATTCCATTGTTGTAGTCGCCAGCATTCACCTAAGTGGACAGGCCCATTAATCCAATTGCCAGTTTTTCGGTGACCTGCTGGGACAGGCCATTAAGGAACCTAATCGTTGAGTTACTCCAGTATTTTGTGTCTATCTTCGGTATAAACCAGCATCTACAGTTCCTTCCTACACACTTGATTGTAATATAACAGGTCGAGCTTTTAATAGTCTTTCCATATTTGTATGTCTCCAAAAAATGCCATAATTCAGGTAGAGGTTTAATTGAAGCACTTGTCTGCCAACATTCCTGATCCTTATCACACAATCTGGAATGGTGGTGCCCTTTAAAAATTAGCCGTTGACTATTTCACCTGCTCTAAGTCATATAGCCTCTGCTTCTTGTAATTGACCATACAGAGTTTCTGTAGAACAATCATACTTTGAATTCCACCCTTATTCCATGAATTTTTTAAATGAATCAGCCAGCCAGGAGGAATTTGGTCAGTTTGCGTAGTACAATGGATACCTGTTGCAAATTATGGACAAATTTAATTGAGGGGTTGGAATGGTTTACGCACAAGTAATGGAAACCCTGAAGTGGGTCACAGACTGGAATCTAATCAAGGGAGTTGTATAGTTAACATATGGAATACAAGACATCAAGACATAAGAAATGAGCAGGAATCTAATCCACAAGTTTGAATAGTTTACATATGCTCTCTCCTGACTGGGAATCTCTCCTCTTGAGCACGCATATATGTAACTCACGCAGCCCAGGTTTTCTATCCATTAATTTTAATGCATGGAAACAATGTGCTGAATGCATGCAATTTCCTGATCTGCACTTGCAGCAGGCAAAACCGTATGTTCGTAGTGTACAAGCAGAAAATTTATTCCCAGCAAAAAATGAGTAACGGAAAATTATAGTGTGGACGAAGCACTTCCTTATGCATAGCCTGTCACGGTATCAATTCTGCCTCCAATAAATATAAGCAGCAGAAATAAAAAGTTAGCACAGTTTGTCAGCACTACCAATCTTATTGGTCTCTCCCCTAAGCTGGAGTATTAGTATTTCAGAAGGACATGGGATCATTTGATTATTCCACTGATTTTCCTCTTGTTTCATGGCTTGTCCAAATTAACTCCAGCATGTACCTCTTTCACGGTTTTAGTGCAATCTATCGGTTTGCTGAACTTTGCTTGGATAACACAAGACACCAAGGAAAGGACCGAGCAATATACCAGCACATAACAGACTCAGATTCCAAATGCAAAGTGACAGTACAGTGCACATGGTGCAAATGTTTAATTTAGTTTAATTTAGTTTAGAGATACAGAGCGGAAAGTAGCCCTTTGGCCCACTGACTCTGCACCAACCAGCGATCTCCGCACATTAACACAAGCCTACACACACTAGAGACAATTTACACTTATGCCAAGTATACAAACACAAGGCAATTAACCTACTAACCTGTATGTCTTTGGAGTGTGGGAGGAAACCGAAATTTGCAGAGAAAACCCAAGCGGTCATGGGGAGAACGTACAAACTCAGTACAGACAGCACTCATGGTCAGGATCGAACCCGGATCTCCAGCGCTGCAAGCGCTGTAAGGCAGCAACTTTACCGCTGCTCTACCGTGCCACCCCAGGTATGGAAGATATATGAATGGAAGATTTATTTTTGTTTCATGTTTTCATATTTCTCTACGATGTCAATCACAATTTTTCTGGCCTGCTGCGACGTGGGCAACACTTATTTCCCCGTATTCCATGTTCTTACACATACTGCCCACCTGCACTGGGGTAATTTATGGTAGCTGAGTAACCTGACAAACGGCACATCTTTGGGATGTGAGAGGAAACCAGAACACACGAGGGAAACCCACAGAGTCACAGAACATGCAACCTACAAACAGACAGCACCGGAGGTCAGAACTGAAGAACAAACCTATGTACCAGTGCGGCATGGTGGCGCAGCGGCAGAGTTGCTGCCTTAAAGCGCTTGCAGGTTCGATCCAGGCTTGATCCGGACAGCGGGTGCTGCCTGTACGGGGTTTGTACATTCTCCCCGTGACCGCATGGGTTTTCTCTGAGATCTTCGGTTTCCTCCCACACTCTGAAGACTTACAGGCTAATACAGTAGGTTAATTGGCTTGGGTTTGTATACTTGGTAGAAGTGTAAATTGTCCCTAGTGTGTGAAGGCTTGTGTCAATGTGCAGGGATCGCTGGTCGGCGCGGACTCAGTGGGCCGAAGGGCTACTTTCCGCTCTGTATCTCTGAACTAAATTAAACATTTGCATCATGTGCACTGTATTGTCACTTTGCATTTGGAATCTGAGTCTGTTATGTGCTGGTATATTGCTCGGTCCTTTTCATGGTGTCCATGCTGTATCTCTAATCTAAACTAAACTAAACTAAACGTATGATTAGTGAAGGGACATAAATTTAATTTAGATTTTAGACTTTAAGGATACAGTGCGGAAATTGGCCCTTAGGCCCACCGAGTCTGCACCGAACAACGACCACCCTGTATACTATAACTATCCATCACACTTGGATAAATTTACAATTTTACTGAAGCCAAAGTAACCTACAAACCAATAGGTCTTTGGAGTGTGGGAGGATACTGGAGCACCTGGTGAAAACCCGCACAGTCACAGGGAAAATGTACAAACTCCATAAATAAAGAAAAGCACCCGCAGTCAGGATCAAACTCAGGGCTCTGGCGCTGTAAGGTAGCAACTCTACCGCTGCGTCACTGTGCCATCCCTGCAACTATTCTATGCAAAGCAACTGCAAAGAATCTGCAACTGTTCAATGTAGAGCAGCAAATATTGAAGGCTAGTAACAGGCTCAGATCACAGGTCACAGAACCAGATAGCTTAGTATGGCCTCTATCCGGTTATGGGCCGATGACCAAAATACTTAAAAAAACGTCCAATGCCTGCACATTTCAGCTCAGCAATAATAACCAAGTATGGAATATACAGAAAATGAAACAGGAAAAAAAAGGATTGAGAACTGGTTTCGGTCATAATTTTCTTTTCAACACATCCTCTTCACGCCATGAGCAGTTATTACAAGATTCTGCTCTTTTTATAGTTGATCTTCATTAAATTTAATGCCTGGGAAAACATTGATCGGAGCTGCAAAGATTGCTGAAGTGTGTGTCAGGAACACAGATAAATGCAATCCGTGTCTTTCTATTTAGAATCGCAACTACCCAAGGATGAATCATGGAGTATAATCTAATCATGGTTCCAGGGCAGCACTACCAATATCATGATAATTCCCCCAGCTTTATTAATGTCTATTTAAAACATTTTTTGAAATCATCTTCAATGGGGATTGTACAAAATATTGCGTACGTAATCCCGTAATAAAATTATTAAGGTTGGGGACCTAAAAATGTGTGAGTAAAACAGCACAGGAGATTATTTAATCAAGGGACAACTGGAGTTGTATTCTCAGGATTTTAGGATTGCAACGTGATATAAATATTCCGATGTATTAAAGGGAATTGAGAGGATAGACAATTGGAGAAACTAGGACTAGAAGGCAGAGTCTAAAAAATTAAACCTTGGTCTTTCAGCAGAGAGATTAGGCCAGAAACCTGCATGCCTATTTGAAAATCTCTTCCATAAATGGCAATTGATGCTGGACAATCGTTAGTTTCACATTTTACCGTTGAGAATACTTTATATTTTGTTAATCAAGAGAGTTAAAATCTAAAGTCTCAAATCAGCCATAATCTTATTGAATGGGATAAAATGGACTACGTCTATTCTCATATCCTATTTGTTTACAACAATTAAGGTTAATGGTTCAATAGTTCAATGGTTTACTTATTATCACGTGTACAGAGATACACTGAAATGCTTGTTCGGTGGGCTATCTAATGAAATCATCCAGTGCGTGAGTATAATAGATTCACTTCTGGAACAGTACACAGAGAGTCACCACATTCCGGCACCATCTTGCAGCTTCCAAGTCTCTGAAAAGTCCAATCGTGGTCTAAGGAGATGTGCAATTTCTTATATTTCTCTCTTTAAGTCCCGGAGTCCTGGCAGCACTGGATTGATGAAGTCAGGGTCGGCATGACGCCGTCGTATCCTTCCACCATGGCTCTGTACAGCTGCCATGTACCCTGTGCTCTGTTCACTCACAACCCAGTTGCTATGGGGCTGCCTGCAGCCGTCTCCACCAACATGAGGACCCGCAACAGTCTGTGTCTTCTACCAGCCGCCCCTCCGCTTCTGTACGCCGACATTGTCATGTGCTGTTTCAGCCCATTGAGTCTTTACCAGTTCAAGACCAATGACTTCCTCCATCGTATTTCGTTAAGCTACTCTTTCAAATGCTCATCAACTAACTTTGATCGTCCTAACACCCACCAATGCTTGGAATGATTTAGAGGTCAATTAACCTACTAACCAGAATTTTTTGAATATGAGATGAATCTGGACCATCATGGGGGAAACCTTTGCATTCAAGCAGCACAGTGAAGCAGTGGTGGAGTTGATGCCTTACAGCGCCAGAAACCCTGATTCGCCCCTGGCTACAGGTGCTCGTCCGGTCATCTGTGTGTCCCAGGGGCTGCTCTTGCAGCTGACCTTTAAGATGCTGGCGGCACTAGCCCAGTTCAGTGTCCTAGCGGCCCTTGCTCCTCATGCCCATTATCTCCAGCAGCTCCCTCCTGGTACTGTGGTCAGCAGGACCTTCGGGTTCTCGTAGCGGGTTCCCGGTTCCACAGCTGCTGTACCTAGGGAAGGCCTCTGTCAAGCTGCACCTCTTGAAGATCCCCACATCTTCGAGGGGGGACCACCCCAAGGGGAGGAGGGTGGGGGGGAGAACCAAGGAGGAACCAGCTTAGGGGAACTGCCATGGGGAAGGGGGAGGGGTGGGGAGGGAGGGGGAGAGAGCAAGGGTGGACCTGGCACGGGATACTTTGTAACTTTGCCAGTGGCCTTTATGTAGCGACTATTTGAATACCTTCAGTCTGAGGAAGTCTCAACCCGAAACGTCATCCATTGCTTCTCTCCAGAGATGCTGCCTGTCCCACAGAGTTACTTCAGGAAACCTTGAAGCAAAGAAGGAAAGAATTTCACTGTGACTTGTTACATGTGGAAATAAACGATTCAATTCAATTCAATTCAACAATTTCAACATCTTATATTTTTGATTTTTTAAGAGGAAATATTGGTCCATTTTATGACTTTGTTGAGTTCACTATCATTTAAAACAGAACTGGTCTGATGGGAAGCTACTGTGGAAATACGTAAGTATAATTTTGCCATGCAGCACTATTTATGTTTAATTCATAATTCTTTATCAATTTTTCTCCACATTAAAGAAGAAGCATTAGCCACATTAAGATGATTTGAAATGTTAACTGCTCATAATGAAGTAGGTTCATCAAATACAGAGTCAACAACATAAGTCATTGTGAGAAGAAGCTTTCATGTGACGACAGAGAATCAATTACGGGTTTCTTACTCAGCTAAAGAATCTTGGTTAAGTCTTAAAGAATCTTGGTTAAATTTGCTGCTAGCAACTGGGCCACAATAGCTAACCTCCAGCAGTCTGACATTGTGAGGGAGGTGATGGGGAGAAGTTGTAAGACTTTCAGCATAAGTTCATAAGTTTTAAGAGCATAATTAGGCCACTTTGCCCCATCAAGTCTACTCCAACATTCAATCATGGATGATCTATCTTTTCCTCTCAACCCCATTCTCCTGCCTTCACCCCATAACCCCTGTCATCCTTACTAATCAACAATCTGTCAATCGCCTCCTTTCAAAAAACCATTGAATTGGCCTCTGCAGCTTTCTGTGGCAATGAATTCCCCAGATTCACCACACTCTGACTAAAGAATCTTCTGTTTATATGTTAACTCTTCCTAAAACATGGGGACCAGGGATCCAGGGATGGGAACGTCTGAGGCAGATATGGCTAAACATTTGTATTCCCTTCGCAAAATGAATGTTCCAACCTATCTGACCCCCCTTAAGCAAGTCAATCTATTTTTGATCATCATAAGATAATTTTAATTACACTAAATTCATATATGATGAAAGGCTTCTTGCCTCAGAAAATTTGAGACTAGGTCATACAACGTTCATCTGATCAAACAAATGGATGTGCACTGACAAATAGTACTTTTTGGCTGCTTATTGTCTATTGTCTATTGTCTATTGTCTATTACCTTATGGTTTGGTCACATGTGATCCTAATTCCTAAGTTTCCGAGTTAAGTTAAGTTTCTGAATTCATTGGAAAGAAGATATGAAATAGAAAGACCAATCTTCCTATCTCATTGGAAATAGGAAGGCTGTGCTTCCTATTTCATTTCCATTAGGTGGATGTGAGTAAAAGACCTCATTTGTTTCCCCATACACAGGATAACTTTTACCATGCAATTTCTTGTTTAAAGACTGGGAGAGTATTATTAGCAATAGCTCAGTTGACAGAATGACATAATGGTGCAGCCTTTACCTTTATTGGGTGCTCTCCACTTCAGACGCTGTGCAACAAATGTTCGTCTAGGTTCATGCATTTTTGAACCATTTAGCTTTCAACATCTAGAAAGGGAGGTTGTGTTTCTATTTCGGGAGTTAATAAATCGATTTGGGGTATTTTCACAGATGCCGCGATGGCATCACAATCCAAGTCAAACGAAACAGGATTCAAACTCTGCTCCTGGCAGTTCTGTCAATTGGTAACTGGAACTTGAGCTCTGAATTCTGATTTGACTCTTGCATTAAAAATTTAACAGGGAGAATCTATTAGTTCCATGTACTGAGGCAAGTCGGATAAATTCTACTCATGTAGAATTCTTTCTTGACACGCTGCATTGAGAGCTAGATCCTTGTCTCTGCACGCTCTTGCACTATTATGAATTAGATAAAATGTTTAAAAATCCACGTATAACTCTTGCCATTTACAGCAATTCAATTTAAAACTCTTTATAAATGGACCTTCTTCCTCACAGTTAGTTATAGGCTAGAATATAATTGATGGGTTTCATTTTTTATATATAGCATAATGGATACTTGTGAGTGAGTTAAAATCTGTTTGATGGGCTTGATGATTTCCATATACTGTAGGAGCAAATTATCTTTGTGAAGAGCAGGGTCAATGTGCTGAGTTGAAGATTTATTTTCAAGACACCAGAGATTTAGTTGTTACTCGACCAAGTAGGACCTGTTGGGTCCCGTCCCCTCAACGCGTGGTTGGGGGGGGGGGGGGGTGGGTGCGGCCTGTGGCATCACACACACTAACTACCCCACACATACACTAACCACCCCCCTTGATATTATATTAATATTATTCATTTACTCCTTTTACCCCAAAGCCACCCTATCCACTGACGCATAGCCCCCAACTCGCAGGCATGTCTAGAGAGGGAGGGAGGGTAGAGAGTGAGGGCAGAGAGAGAGGGGCAGAGACAGAGACAGAGAGGGGCAGAGACAGAGAGAGAAAGGGAGGGGGAGGAGAGAGGGGGAGAGGGGGAGAGAGGGTGAAGGGAGAGGGAGGAGGGGCGGGGAGGGAGATGAGGAGAGAGAGGGGGAGCGGGAGAGACCTGAGCCGAGGTGCGAGCGGGCAAGTGAGTTTCGACCAAAGGAGTGCCGGGGGTGCCGAAGCAGTCTTCAGCTAAGGTCTAAAGTCTGCGAATGGGGGCGGCAGCTCGGGTGGTGTGGGAGGGCATCAGCTCGCGGGGAGAGGGCAGCAACTCGCAGTGGATGCGGCAGCGTGCATTGACCAATGCTCTTGGGAGTTCTCGGGTACAGGGCCCGAGCCGAGGCACGAGTGGGCGAACGCCTTCAGTTGACAGGTCGGCTTTTGAACAACGGGGGGAGGAGGGAGGGGTGGGAGGTGACGTCAGTCACAGCACAAGCAGACGGCAGGAAGATCCATTGTCACGTCATCAGAGAAAAAACACAGTTGTTTTAAATTGAAAGTTGGATTGAATTTGTAAACATTTTTATTAATTACTCAAGAAATAAAGCACAAAATGTTCAGGTAAACAGATTTTTGACTGCAGGGGGTAAATCTCTACCAGAATATGTAAAAATGTTACCGTTAGCGCTTCGGTTCTTTTAGTACATGTGATCACACACACAAACAGACACACAGACACACAGACACACACACACGCACGCACGCACGCACACGCACACACACCCACATCCAAGATCAGTGTTTTATAGTTATGAGGATGGAGCACTGCACCCCTTTCTGGAAGCAAGAGGCTTGGCAATCACCTTGAATAAGATAAGGCCAACATAACGATCAATTTTAATCCTGTCCATCTGGGTAAACGGTTACTTTAAAAAAAAAATAGCATACACAATCATCTACTTCAATTCAGGTGTCTTCCTGCAGGTTTAATCTCAAAGGATATACTCCAAAATAGTTAAATATGCAGTCCAGGCTGCAGTGGCATCACTGAAGTCCTCATGTCTGGGACCTATACTATGGAGCGACTTCAGAACATGTCAAATAGGCAAGTTTGTTAAGAGGACCTTAAATGGTTGTGTCAACATGGATAAATTGGGCTGAAGGGCCTATTTCCATGCAGTAGGACTCTATGGCTTACCTGTGCTTACCTGGATCAGGGCTATCCAGCGCATCCAGCACGTGGACTGGACTTCGGGCTTTTTATTTTTTATTTTGTGAATGGCGACAAAATATGGCGAAATGTGCAAAGATTTCGCAGTGCAGTTTTTATATGACAATAACGAACCATTGAACCATGACCTCCCATCACGTAAGGAAACTCAGGCCTACCATGCCTTTCTTTTACTTTCTCACCATGATACTTGTCAGAATGCAAGACATTCTTTTATTGCACTCCTTACCCCTGTCCCCAACCCTCAAAAGCAACCACCTGCACCCCTCCATTCATCTCCAACGATGGCTGAGTTCACATTTTCCATGGGAGTTAGCAAGAGACAAAGCTTCTTTACTTAAGGGTTTTTAGAGCTACAATCCAGTGAACAGACTGACCAGAGATTTGGCAGGTCCCTCAGCCCTGTCTGCATGACCCCAAGCAAGGTATTAAAATTAGAGCTAAAGAATGCACCAGGGGTGCCGGGGCGATGGCTGCCCTGCCGGCAGGCAGTTCGTTTTTTCATTCTTTTTGTTATTTTTTAGCGCGTTAAAAGTTTGTTTTAATGTTCTTCGGTTTGTTTTATGTGGGGGGAGGGGGAGGGGATTGGGGAAAACTTTTTTTCAGGTTCTTACCTTGCCGGAGATGTGATTAATTTTCAGATGACATTCTCTGGGCTCTACAGCCTTCGATCGATGGAGCTGGAGGCCTCCTTGGACTGACTTTAAGCCCTATCGTGGGGCAATGACAACATCGGAGCTGATCCCTTACCTGGGATCGCTCCCACCATGACCACCGCGGACCTACCATCAAAAGCTCGCAGTCTGCAGGAGAGGCTGGTCGGGAAGCTCCAACGCCGCAGAAGGTACGACCAGCCCCGACGCAAGGTCCGATGCCCGGCGCGGTGGAGCTGACATTCCCCCCCCGGATGCGGTAGCTGATCGCCTCGATGCAGAGGGCCCGAATGCCACTGGCTACGGGAGTCAAGATCGTCCCGTCAACAGGGGCTCTAGGTCCATGACCGAGGAAGAACTAAGGGAAGGGACTTGAACTTTATTTTGCCTTCCATCACAGTGAGGAATGTGTAGGAGTCACAGTGGTGGATGTTCATGTTAAAATATGTTTTTGAATGATCTGTTGCTTTTAATTGTATGGCTGACCTGGCAAATGAAATTCCTCGAATGTTGCAAAACATACTTGGCGAATAAAGTGTGATTCTGATTCTGATTCTGAAAATGCAGGTAACATCATATTTATCAAAATCAACACATTATAGCAATAATTCAGAAATTCTCTTGCTGCACTAAATTAAAATGATCAGATCACCTTTACTGCCCAGGCTCCACTGACCTGAAAAAGTACAACTGTGCATGTTTGACCAATTCCCCAAACTATGCCTAATTGCATCAATGTAATCGAGATTTTCAAATGAAGGTTCTTGAGCTAATCCCACATTTGATTCTTGCAACCTTACAACCTCTCACCAATCCTGTAGGTCAAGCAGGCACAGGACTAGGAAATATTATACAATGTAGAACATAAGAACAAGCCCTTCAGTCCACAATATTTGTGCTGAATATGATGCCGACCAACTCTTATTTGTCTGTATATAATCCATATCCCTCCATTTCCTGCATATCCATATACCTATAAAAAGTCTCTTAAAGGCCACTATGCATCTGCCTCACCACACCTAATAGCACATTCCAGGCACCCACCACCCTCTGTAGAAGACTTGCCCCACACATCTCCTTTACATTTTTGCCTTTCTCACCTTAAACCTATGCTCTCTACTTTTAAATATTTCTCTCCTGGGAAAAAAGATTTGCTATTTCCACCCTGGGGGATGGTATTTGATATTTCCATCCTGGATTGTGTGCTGAAACCCTAATAAAATGACAAAATACAAACTGGACAAAATACCAACAGGTCCAGGTCTCGTGTGATCAAACTGCAAGGGAAGCTGTACAACAGTATAATTTGTCTGTGCACATCCGTTGTAATGATCAGATGAATGTCATTAAACCTTGTGCCATGACCTTCCTAAAGATGTAGATGACAACAAATTATTGACTAAAACAGTCTTTGACAGAATGCTTCCTTCTTTGTTAATTAAATTCTAATCTGAAACACAGAGGCAGTCTGAGTTTTTAATTTCCTCCAAATTAAAGGGTGGGAAGACTGAAACCATTGTCTTTGGTCTTTCCACCGGGATCATTCCCATACTGTTCACCATCCCCCTTCCCTGACCATCATCTCAGATGGAACCAGATTGCTTGCAACTTTTGTGTTCAGTTTGACTTGTAACTGAGTTTCAGAACACATGCCCAGAGCTTCAATAGGTTCATTGTCCACAAGAAGCAACCCAGTCAAAGATATTGTGATCAAAGTCAGGCTCCGATGCAGAGAAAGTTCAAGCTTGCCTATAAAAAATATTTTTCTTGGATGGTATGGATAGCTGGGGAACGGCATTAAGTTGCAATGATGGGTACACAACCCAGACCATTTGCCTGCTTTGAGAGACCTATAGCTGTAGAGCTATACAACATGGAAATAGGCCCTTCAGCCCATCATAAGTTCATAGTGAAAGGAGCAGAATTAGGCCATTCGACCCATCAAGTCTACTCCACCATTCAATCATGGCTGATCTATCTCTCCTCCTAACCCCATTCTCCTGCCTTCTCCCCATAACCCCTGACTCCCGTATTAATCAAGAATCTATCTAGCTCTGCCTTAAAAATATTAATTGACTTGGCCTCCACAGCCTTCTGTGGCAATGTAGTAGGCCCCCCTCGGTCATGACTGACCATGGGTGATGCATCCTGGTTGGATGCTAGCCTGGGCGATGTCATATGGAAGACAGGCTGTTGCCCATGCAGCACGTCCCCCATCTCCACATCGCTGATCAATCCAAAGGAACAGCAGGGCCGTTACAGTTTGGCACCAGCGCCATCGCAGGAGCTGCCGGAGTGAGGTTGCAGACAACGACAAACTGCCTTAGGGGCTCCGACTCCAGATTTTCTTGAGGTTTACTCCTGGAGCCTTGACTGGATATGGCCACAAGGCAGTGGAGGTTTTAAATCAGAGTTTTCCCTATCCTAGATGGACTGCCTTCAACAGGCTGACGAGCCCCATCTGCCCGAGACTCGTGGGTGCGAGAACGTCTACCTTCCCATGCAGGTCTATTGCACCTGCCCACTGCCCATATGAATTCCATAGATTCACCACTATCTTGTTCATGCCAACCAAGGTTACATTCTGGGTTAGTTCTTTTTGCCCACTTTGGCCCAAGTCACAGATACATTTTGTGGCATTTTTCAAGAAAGAGAAATAAGTTTTCTCTGTTATGTGGGACATTGGAATTGTCAGCTGAAGGCTCTACTGTGACCTCATGATAGGGAGACCAATATTGATAATATATTGGAACAAAGCAGTTTCCTGGTCCTAGGATTAATGATAACTGAGAATGATAACCATCAGCACAGTGAGCTTGGTGTTGTCCAAAACCACGCCTGCATCCGCTTCATCGTGATATTTTAAGCATGCGTGGTGGCAAACTTTGTCAGACACTGCTTCAATGTCCAGGGCAACTACTTTCCATGATCCCTTACGTTTAAGACTTATATCTACATTCCCAAGCTGTGCTGTGTTGATGGAACGTTAACAAACATCTGTAAGCGGAATGTCAATGAGTAGGTGTCACGCTGCTACTGTTGATATTTCTATCAGTTTGCAATGATGGGTAGATGGCTGAAAGAGAAGTTTGCCTCGACCAATTCATCAAGGTGGAAGCATTTGAATATTGGTCTTGAGATTGATTCGTTCTTGGGCTGGAAACAAAAAGACAGTCTTTTACTCAAAGCATTCCTGGTTACAAGCAACTAGCAGAGATGGTTACGGTTAATAAAAGTCAATTTAGGTTAAAGACTAATCTATGACAAACAAGCTTTTCCAAAAACTATTGATAAGGGCATTTAGGAAATTGTCCAAAACCAGTCTAAGCACCCACAACCCACTCTAGCTGGACATTTGTAATTACAGAAATTGGTGTGAATTTTGTACAATTACAAATATGAAACTAAATGATGATGAACTTTGCCAACTGGCTTCTCTTTATACGTGTTCCATATATGTGCCCCATATACTTGTTCAAGTAGTTAATGGAGATACTCTAGCATTATTTAGAAGGTTGATCTTGTATTTGTGGCCACTTTTGTCCATTATATAACAGTTAATATTTGATAGTAATTTTTAGATGTTTTTTCAAATTTCCCAATGTCAAAAATCATACAAATATCGGGGAAGGTTTTACTTTAGCACTACTTCTCTTGGATAGCTATGAATCTTCTGATAAATTCATAGTGGAAGTTCAATGAACCACAGTTCTTTGAGGATTATTGTGAGTAATTTAGCTCCTGGGCATTTGTATACATAAACGTGACTGTAATACAGGTATAGTTTAGTTTAGTTTGGAGATACAGCGTGAAAACAGGCCCATTGGCCCACCGAGTCCACGCCAACCAGTGATCACCCTGTACATTAGCACTGCCCTACTCGCTTGCAAAAATTTACAGAAACGAATTAACCTACAAACCTGCACATCTTTGGAATGTTGGAGAAAACCGGAGTACCTGCAGAAACCCAACACAATTACAGGGAGAACATACAAACTCCGTACAGACAGCACCCGTAGTCAGGATCGAACCCAGGTCTCTGCCGCTGTAAGGCAGCAACTCTACTTTGATTGCTGCCTCTGATTTGCTGCCTCTGAAGCTCTTTGGTTTATCTTGAGACTGTAAAAGGTGTTGTATACATGCAAGGGGACTCTTGCTCCCTGTTCCTGTTCTACCTCTATTTATGCAGGGAAACCTGTCTGCTGAACCTTAGCTGGGTGAATCCTGGCAAAGAAACAAGCCCCATTCTTTTGAATGGCTGCAAAGGAGAAGGATAGATAGATAGGTAGAACAGTGCACTACAGCACAGGAACAACCCCTTCGGCCTACAATATCTGCGCCGAACATGATCCCCGAACAACTCTTATCTGCCTGCACGTGATCCATATCCCTCCATTCCCTGCATTTCCACACGCCTATCCACAAGTCCCTTAAATGCCATTATCTTCTCTGCTTCAACCACCACCCCCAGCAGTGCATTCCAGGCACTTAGCACCCCATGTATACAAAAATCTTGCCCTGCACATCTATTTTAAACTTTGCCCCTCTCACCTTTAAAGATAGGTATGTATGCCAAATTACAAATCCTCTGACTGTGTATGCCAAATTACGATTTTTTTTTAATCATCGCAATGTTTTTAATTCCAAAAATCTTTTTTTAAGTGTTTGTAAGGGATTTAATTTTAAACAATAATAGTTTAACTCATTTCAATTGAATTTTACTTTGTGAAGAAGCCCCACCAGGCGCATGTGCGTCATTACGTCCGACACATTGCGCACCGACGGGCTGGAGAGCGCAGCTCCACCAGCGTTAAAGGGCCTGTCCCACCAGCATGCAACTCTATGCGATGAGCGCGAGCTAACGTGGTCGCTTGAGCCGTCCGACATCGCACGGGGCTCCGAAAAACTGACCCGCGCAGCAACGGCTTGTCGGCTCGCAGTCGCCTCGACGCATTACACACCGCCTCGACGTCGTGCCTCCGTGACCCTCTCTGTAGGTGCCTCCATGACCCTCTCTGTAGGTGCCTCCGTCACCCTCTCTGTTTGTGCCTCTGTGCCCCTCTCTGTGTGCCCCTCTCTGTCCTGGCGAACTTACCTTTAAGACTTCGCTCCAAGTTCGCCTCACTTTGCGCCGCATTGCGCCACTCACCCGACCTCCGCACGGCCCTCACTGCTAGTTTGATCGAGCTCACCAAATGGAGTCGGATGCTGGTAGGACAGGCCCTTAAGTAGTAAATTTCAATTTCAAAAAAGTTAATTTAAAACTTTCCCTGCGAGTATTTAAACTCTGTAAGTCTGGCTCGGGAGCCAGTCATGGTAAGAAAATTGTCCGTAGCAGAAGCGGAACGCGCGGGCCCGCGGTTGCCGCTCGCAGATCGAGTCGGGAGATAACGGCTGCAGTAATGCCGGCTTTGATACCGGCTGCTGTTTTACGGGCAGCTTAACTGCCTCCATCAGCTCCAGTGCTTCAGGGCACTGAGGCCATTCCACCAGGGAGGAAGGCCAAGAGAAAATCTCTCAGGCCCGTTTTATCTGACGGGTCTGATGATGAGGAAGACTCCTCTCCTGATAATAAAAAGGTATGGGGACGACTCGACCAGATGGAGAAGATGCTCCAAACTCTAATGAGCCATGAGATTTTTCAATCAGGGTCGAATGCCCCTAGGATTCCCCAGGCAGCCTCACATAGAGGCCCATACAGTGAAGATTACACTGCTTTTCAATACCAGTGGGAATCACCCTCTCCAGCACCTCGTTTAGGGCTGGAAGAGACCTCCCTGGAGCAAGATTCGGGAGAGCCGGGGCAGGTGGAATCTGACCCTGAAGCTGGTGTCACTGCTTTTCAGCACACCAGAGCAGATGAGCCATGCTCTAGGTGTCCCGGATGTAGCAAGGAACTTTGCTATTCCGGAAGGTACTTGTGAGCCATGGAAGAAAACCTGGCGGCCAACATCAATTACATGGCCTCTCGCCAGTTACAAGATACAATAATGGAATACGATAACAGCCACCAGATACAAAACACCTGTAAATTGTGCATCACTCAAAGTGCCCACTGGACACTGTGTTAGGGTCTCGAATAGAGTTTATGTCAGGAATTCATCCACCTGCACAAAATATGACTAGTCGGGTATTGGGTTTTTCTGGACCAGAAACTCAGCTGGTAAATGAAGAAATTGCGGTTTTGTCCCAAAAAGGGGTAATTGAGAGAACGACATACCATCCTCAACAATTTGTGTCCAATATATTCCCCAGACAGAAAAAAGATGGGGGGGTGTAGAGTCATTCTGGATCTAACCCAGTTCAATTCCTATGTCCAGTAGTATTAAAATGGACACCTTCAATACTGCTAAACAGCTGTTATCAGAAGGTTGTTATATGGCAACCATAGATCTGAAATATGTATATTATTCAGTACCAATTCATCATCAGTACTGGAGATACTTGAAATTTAGTTGGATGGGACAACTGTGGCAATTTAAAGCATTACCCAATGGGTTAACCTCAGCTCCTAGGTTGTTCACAAAATTGTTGAAACCAGTGCTGGTGCTACTTCGTGCCCAGAATCCCATTGTAATGGCTTATGTAGATGATATTTTAATTATAAGCAACACTGAGGAGACAGCTGAGGAGTCGGTTTCAGCAACCGAATACTTGTTTGAAAGGTTAGGGTTTGTGGTCCATCCAACAAAATCCAAGTTAGAGCCACCCCAAAAAATTGATTATTTAGGGTTTGTCATTGATTCAGTTGATATGTCAGTGACTTGGCCTATAGCCAAGGCTGTGGAAATCAGGGAGGTCTGTACTAGTCTCGCTGAAAAACAACACCCCTCCATCCTGGAAGTAGCCAGTGTTATTGGCAAATTGGTGGCGGCTTTCCCTGCAGTGGAGTTTGGACCCCTGCACTACCAAAGTCTGCAATGAGCCAGAGAACAACATGCAGGCCATTTTGATAGACCTATGCAGTTGCCCGCCAGAGTCATTGCTGAATTACAATGATGGATTATCAATATTGTACAAACTACCCAAAACATTTTTGCTTCAGCAACCTTCAGTGGTTTTACAAACAGATGTGAATGCTCTGGGATGGGGAGCCACAGACAACAAGTCTAGCTGTGGTGGTAGATGGAGTGTGCAAGAGGATTTAATCCTGCACAGGCATGGTATAAATAACTTAGAATTGCTGGGTGAATTCTATGGATTAAAAGTTTATTGTTCAGCAATGAATAATTTACATGTTCAGCTCCAGATTGACAATACCACAGCTGTTGCATATATCAATCACATGTGAGGAATAAGGTCAGTATCATGTGATAATCTGGCGAACCTCATGTGGGACCGGTGTATATCCAGAAACATCTGGGTCTCAGCTATCTACCTACCACGTAGAGATAATGTGGTGGCAGACAACAGGTCACGAAAATGTAATGACAACATAGAATGGATGTTAAATCCTGATGTTTTTTAAAATGATTGTCAGCCGCTATGGTTTGCCAGATATTGATCTGTTTGCATCCAGGCTAAATCACCAGTTGCCTAAATACGTTTTGTGGGAACCAGATCCAGAAGCAGTAGCGGTGGATGCATTCTCGCTACATTGGGGACGTACATTCTTTTATGCTTTTCCCCCATTCTGCCTCATTAGGCAATGCATCAAAAAAATAGAGCAGGACTCCGTCTCAGGCGTTTTGATGGTTCTGGACTGGCCTACACAGCCATGGTTCCTATTGGTGCTCAGAAATATGACTCAGCCATTCATGACAGTCCCCAACTGCAGTAATTTGTTGGTGCATCCAGTAACAGGAGAGAGGCATCCGTTACATGATCGTATTAATTTGTTAATCTTCAGGTTCTGACCGGACCGTTCCAAGGCCTTGGACTGTCGAGTAGGACCATGGATGTGATAACTGCAGCTTGGATAGCACTAAATAAAAACAATATATGTCTCATATTAAGAAATGGGAGATGTTGTTTACAGTCACATATATCTTATCATACTGCAAGCATACCGGATGTTTTGGAGTTCCTTGCTACATTGCATTTTGATGAACACTTGAGGTATAGTGCCAATAATAGTGCTCGGAGTGCTTTGTCCTCCTATTCAGGGCAGTTTTCAGAACAACAATCTATCGGGTCTCATCCGTTAGTGTCCCGATTCATGATAGGAATCTTTAACAAGAAACCCTCCTAAGCCTAGATATACAATTACATCATTGTCTTTTCAGAAGTTAACACTTAAAGTGGTTATGCTCATGGTGCTAGTATCAGCGCAACAAGTACAAACATTGCAAGAATTATGACTAGATAGCATGTATTCTTCTGCAGATAACATTATGTTGTATGTGTATGATTTAATCAAACAAAGCAGGCCAGGAATTGCCGGAACCAAAGTAAGCTTTAAAGCATACCCCGTTGACCAAACGTTATGTGTAGTTAAGCACCTGAGTCAATATATCGAGGTAACTACAAGTCTCAGAGGCTCTGAAACAGCAATGCGCATCTGACGCAAAACAACTCATAAAAAGGTGTCAGTACAAACGATTTCTAGATGGTTAAAACAGGTTTTGGATTGTGCTGGAGTAGACCAGGGCGGCATCAACATCCGCAGCAAAGGCGCAGGAAATGCCTCTAGACCAAATCCTCGGGGCTGCAGGATGGTCTAAGGACGAAACCTTTTCAAAATGTTATGATAAACCTGTCCTGACAGTGCAAGGTTTTGGGCATGCTGTTTTGGGTTCAGTTTGATTTCTTTGTCTTTATAAATTTCATTTGTAATTTCCCCCTGGGACAGAGGGGTTATTACTGTTTTGTTTGTTATTATTATTAAAACAATTATTGGATAATTTGAAGCAATGTTCAATACATTATTTATTAACTACTGTGTCAACTGATGCAGTGTGTCGTATGGAATAGATCTACGGCATGAAAATCACAGAGCTTTGAAATCTTCACGTAGTCACTCACGTGACTCCGAAGTAAAATAGTAAGATTAAACAAGAACTTACCAGTTTGAAGTTTGATCTTTATTTTATGAGGAGTCACGATGAGGGAGTACGTGCCCTCCGCTCCAGACCCTCATAATCGCAAAGATCATCTGGTAGTTCTAGTCTTCTGAGTCTTACTATATCACTTCGACTATAGTTTCTGTGTTTTCACGCCGCTGTTGTGAAGTATGACGCGCATGCACGTGGCAGGGCTTCTTCTCATAATCCTTCATCGTAATTCCTCCTAAAATAAAGATCAAACTTCAAACTGGTAAGTTCTCGTTTAATCTTACTATTAAACATTTCCAATTGTCAGAGGCATTCAGAAGCATTTAAAGCACGAGGCACCATTGACATCTGGCAACATATTTTATTCTGCATTTGGTTTATAGAAAATGGATAATAGACAATAGACAATAGACAACATCAGCAGTTCCTCCCCACACAAAAAGATATGGGTGGATGGTTATGGCAGCTGACAAAGTATTTGGCTACTTCATTCACCGTGCTTATTCTGCTCCTTGCTTATGAAGCCATAAAGTCACGCAAGACTTCATTGCCTGGAGGATCCTGTCATGTTATGTTGGGGCATCTGCAGAAAATAAAACTGTGGATGATATGTACGTCAGCAGTGTACAAGCAGGTAGTTCACAGCCAGCAGCAAGTTCTGTCCCATTCATTTTACTGAGTTTGGTCCCTTACTTAAAATTATTTTCAATGTTTGTCCAGCATCTTATCACCTCCCTCCACTGTAATCATTAAAAGTCTTTATTCTCATTTATAATATTACCATTATTACTTTCCAAAGGCAAATATTACTTCTGACCACCTTCATTTGCCTAATAAAATTACAAAGGATATTTTGTGCTGACTTTAGCATTCCTTGCAAATTTGTTTGCCTAGTCCCTTTCTATAAGTCTTATTGTTGTGCTGTCACTTCTTGCTGTTTGTATTTAGAACATAGATCATGGAACAGTTCTGAGCAGGATCGAGCCCTTTGGCCCACATTGTCTGTATAAACCATGATGTCAATTTAAACAAATCTCATTTGCCTGCACATTGTCAATATCCCCAATCTCTTGCTTGTTCATGCACCTATCTAAATGCCTCTTAAATGTTGTATATTTTATCTGCTTCGTCCCCTACCCCTGGCATCACATTCCAGGCATTTATCGCACTCGGTAACAAAAGCTGATTGACACTTGTGCTAATCAAGAATTTATCTACCTCTGCCTTGAAAATGTCCACTGACTTGGCCTCCACCTTTGCGTCAAAGAATTCCACCGATTCACCACCCTCTGATGAAAGAAATTTCTCCTCATCTCCTTCCTAAAATAACATCCTTTAATTCTGGGGCTATGTGACCTCTAGTCCTGGACTACCCCACGAGTGGAAACGTCCTCTCCACATCCACTCTATCCAATTCTATCCAGTTCCTTTGATTTAGCGATGAATGACAGAAGACTTTCAGCGACGGAACTAATGACTTTCTCAGCACAAGAATGGAGCGAGAGTAAGACTAATTATCATAGAGAGCTGTGGTAACCATTTTAAGAGGAGCTTCACATAAAATGTTGTCCTTCTATATGAGATAAATCTCCTATCTTATAACACCTCACCCTCTCGCCTTAAAGCTGTGCCCTAGAAATTTGACATTTCCATACTGGGAAATAGGAATATATACCCTGTCTATGCCCCTCATAGTTTTATATACTTCGATAAGGTCATGCTTCATTTTCTGAGACTTCAAGCTATTTGGATATCTGCTAGCTGTTTGCATTTTTGCTTTTTTATATATATTGTTATCTCCCATGTCTAATATTTTTCATAACATTTTGCTTTGAAATAGAGTTTTTTCCCTTTCAAGGTACAACCTGTCTCTGTATCAAGCCAGCTTGTTTGAACACCCCGTAATGATGTGCAGTCGACTTATCTATTCACAAAACTGTCGACTTAAAACATAAATAGGTTTTGTTCGTGTCATTGAGTCTATCTAAAAGTAGAATCTTAATATTTGTCTCATATTTCTCCCTTTCAAATGTAATATTAAACTCGTAAGCAGCATCACAAATCCGCACCTGTTTTAAAATCTGAAATAAAAAATGAAAATGCAGGAAGGTCAGACAGCATACTGTCAGATTAATGTTTTAGTTCAATGACCTATTGTTGGAAAGGTCATTGACCTTTCACATTTCACCTTTCAAGGTCAATCAGATAAAAGGTAATTGCCTTGAAACATGTGCAGGGTCTGAAGAAGGGTTTCCCTCTCTTCTCTCTCTCTCTCTCTACATCCCTCTCTGTCCCTCCACCATCCTAGTTGTCGCACTCATTTCACTGTCGTTCTGTTGAGTTTCACGGTCTATATTACTCATTATCACCGAGCTCACAGCCAACTATGAACCATAATGGGCTCCACCTTTTTCTTTATCATCATTACGTTTTGCATGTCTTTCGTTCATTTGTTCTATATCTCTCTATATCACCTCTCATTTCACATAAATCTCCCATAAATCTCATAGATCTCTCATTTCTCTTTCCCCTGACTCTCAGTCTGAAGAAGGGTCTTGACCCAAAACGTCACATATTCCTTTTCTCCAGAGATGCTGGCTGACGCACTGAGTTACTCCAGCTTTATGTTTCTGTCTACAACATTGAACTTAGTCCTTTTGATTGTTCTTCGTTAAATATTCACATGCATTTAGGCTATTAACTAAATCTGGTTCATTACTCATATTGAATCCAAAATACAAACTAACATCTTCTTGGTTCTAGAACAGGGGTGGGGAACCTTTTCATGTTGGATTACCGCATTAAGTTAGCTGTAATGTAATAAGGCCGCATCCAAGAAACTTCAATTAGATATACTTCAAAATGTACATTCTTTTGTAAAAATATAACTACTATGTACTAACTGCCATGTGCACCGCTAACAGTTGATAATACTGAAGACAGGACGGCCAGCAGACTCCAACATTTTCCCTCTCGTCAACCAGCCTCAGGCGGTGGTGGCGCCAGTCAGGCAGGGAGGTTCACATACATTCTAGAGTCGCATTAGAACTAAATCATGAGCATAACAGGTGTTAAAATAGCCCTCATGACTTACTAAAGTTTTAATTGTGGCTGTCAGTCGCGGAGGATTATTTAATTGAATCTTTTTTTGCTTTTTGCTATTTTAAATACGTTTATTTTAAGACTAAAATAAAAATAATAAAAGACGAACAAAAACATATTAATAAAAATAAAAGGATTTGAATATATTTTTATTAGAGGCCATACATATAACAAATAATATAGCATTTTTTTCCAAATATAGTTGATACATCTTTCCAAAATTATATAAATGTTAACAAAATATATATATTGGCCTCACTTTTTTTTATAGAGTGAAAAAAGTATAAAGAAAGAATAGTGAATAATTATAAGAGTATGATTATAGTTAATTAATATAAAGAAGAGAGAGAAGGAAAAAAAAAATAATAAAAAATAAAATAAAATAAAATAAACAAAAACAAAAAACAAAAAAATAAAAAATAAAAATAAAAATATTTGTGGAAAAGAAAACGGTATACAACTTGTCAATGAGTGGAACAATTTCTAATTATAATATATGGAGACAAGTATATAAATCTGATCTTAAACATTTTTGTTTGATCTTTCCACCGGGTACTCATTGAGTTTCAATGCTGAGCCCAGCTACCCCTTCATATAATCAGTGAATGGAGACCATATTTGTTCAAAAATCTCAGGTTTATCCATTAGGATAAATCTAATTCTCTCCAATTGTAATGTCTCCAACATTTCCACTGTCAAATAAAAGGATTTGTTCTACAAAATTTGGATTCATTCAAAAGGCCGCACTTAATTGCCTAGAAGGCCGCATGCGGCCTTAAGGCCGCAGGTTCCCCACCCCTGTTCTAGGATATATGTTGCAGGAAATCATCCACAGAGAGAGTCGTACAACATGGGAAGAGGCCCTTTGGCCCAACTTGCCCATGTCAACCAAGATGCCTTATCTACACTAGTCCGACCTGTCTGCGTTTGGCCCATATCTCTCTAAATCGTTCCTATCCATGTACTTATCCAAATGTCTTTTAAATGTTGTTATAATACTTGCCTCAACTATCTCCTCTGGCAGTTTGTTCCATATATCCACTGCCCTATATGTGAAAAAGTTGGCCATCCAGTTCCTATTTTCCTCTCACCTTAAACCTCTTGTTCCTGATTCCCCTACTCTGGGTACAGGACTCTGCATCTACCCTATCTATTCCCCTCATGATATATACACCTCTACAAAATCACTCTCATCCTCCTGTGCTCCAAGGAATAAAGTCTTAGCCCGTCTAATCCTTCTCTATAACTCAGGCTCTCAAGTCCTGGCAAGATCGTCATAAATCTTTTCTGCACTCTTTCCAGTTTAACAACATGTGGTGACCAAAACTGACCATACTCCAAATGCAGCTTCATCATCCAGAACAGACTCAAACAATTATCATCTCAAAATTATTTACAGTTAAAATTCTCCATTAAGGCAGTCCAGACTTATATAAGAAGGATGTGTAGGAAGGAACTGCAGATGCCGGTTTTAACTGAACATAGACAAAAAATGGAATAACTCAGTGGGTCAGGCATCATCTCTGGAGAGAAGGAATGGGTGACGTTTCAGATTGAAACCCTTCTTCGGACCTACGAGAAGGAACTGCAAATGCTTGTTTATGTTGAAGATTGACCCAAAATGCTGGAGTAACACAGTGGGTCAGGCAGCATCCCTGGAGCAAAGGATGATGTTTTGGGTCGGAACCCTTCTAACTGAACCCGTTTAGTTACTCCAGCAATTTGTGTCTATCTCCAGTTTTATATATTCCCTGTACATATGCATCATTTTGCAACATATACACAGGGAAGGCAGCCCGTACACAAACTCCCACTGCCATCAAACCCTTTACTATTCCTCATTTATTCCCATTACCTGTTTCAAGGATCAATGGGTCATTCAGGATACTAACTATTTATGCCTCGCAATTCTGAGGCTGAATTCAAGATTGATTTAGTTGTGAAGCATGGAACTTGAGGGACTCTCTCGTCACTCAGTTTACTTGTATCACTTGGACATTGTCATCTTCTGCCATAAATCAATCCAAAGGAAGGTATTCTGCACTAAATAACATTGGGCATCTCAGAATATTTGGGCCCCAAGATTCAGCCATAAACCTGACTAACCAAGTCTAATTTGTACTCCATGTGGAGCATATTACTAACTCAATTACACTTGTTGTTTTAGTTTAATGGGGCTGCAGTTATGGCTGGATAATTCAGTAATTATAATATAATTTACAGTAATACCTTCCCAATTATTACACATTGTTTTGTAGTAATGTGATCTAATTACGATGATAAGTGATATATCACTCCCCGCTGGTTTGAATGGTGAACCGACCATTTAACTCCACTAAACAGACAGAAAGGTTAAAGGTGTGATAACAAGGAACCGCGGATCCTGGTTTATACCAAAGATTGACACAAAGTACTGGAGTAACTCAGCGGGTCAGGCAGAATCCCTGGAGGACATGGATATTGACGGGTCAGTTTCGGGTCAGAACCTTCCTTCAGACCTATCGTGGGGGGGGTGGTGAGAAAGCTGCAATAGAGGAGGGGTAGGAAAGAGCAAGGTTGTGAATAGATGAACACAGATGAGAGGTTTATTGTTAGGCAGATTGTTGGACAAAGGACAAGGGTGGTCACGGTGGCGCAGCACCAGAGTTGCTGCCTTACAGCGAATGCAGCGCCGGAGACCCAGGTTTGATTCTGACCACGGGTGCTGTCTGTACAGAGTTTGTACGTTCTCCCTGTGATCAGCATGGGTTTTCTCCGAGATCTTTGGTTTCCTCCCACACTCCAAAGACGTACAGGTTTGTAGGTTAATTGGCTTGGTAAATGTAAACATTGTCCCTAGTGGGTGTAGAATAGTGTTAATGTGCGGGGATCGCTGGTCGGCATGGACTCGGTGGGCTGAAGGGCCTGTTTCCATGCTGTATCTCCAAACTAAACCAAAGATGAGAAGAGAGGTGTGTGCCCAAGAGGATAAAGTGTTGAGAATTGTTACTCAGGCATTGTGCATCCACTGTAAATGGTACAAGTAGAGGGGGAGTGTGAAGGGGAGGGGGAGGAGGAGGGAGATGCAGGGGGAGGGAGAGTGGGGGGTGGGGGGGATCACCCGTAAGGCCAGCCAGGTTTCTGGGGAGGGAGGAAGGGAGAGGGGGTGAGGAGAGGGGAGAGGTAAAAAATGTCAAAGGTTTGATCTTCATTTTACAAGGTTACAACTGGACGATTGTGGGGATGAAAGAATTGACTTTGTCGTTAATGAACAGGAGGGGGATAAGATTGTTGCAGTGTTTCCTGTAATGTTGAGGCTGGAACTGGCACCCACGTGGATATCAGCCAACAGAGATTCGGACGGGCACAATTGCTTCTGAACTGAGCCTGCTGCCAGCACTCACTATTCAGGGAGGTACACTGAAACAACAGAGGAACGATTAAACGTTCCCCGGACCCTGGCACATTAAAAGCTAGTTAATTTAACTATGGAGAAATAAGAATAAGTGGACAAAACTAAATGATAACTCACACCGGTGCTTTTTTATAGACAAAAGAGTACTGTACACATAATTAATAAACATGTGTTTTAAGTGGCCGTATTTGACACTGATATGAGCCTCTCTCTTCCTATATTCTAGATTCCATAATCTTCAGCTCATCCATGGATCAACTCCCCCTATTCATAACCATTTTCTCAGTATCTCTATTTGCAAGTGCATTGGTTTCAGATCCATCAGTAGTTTAGATAGATAGTTCACATCCTTACATAGCTGCAAACTTCTCTGCCGCTTAATTTCCTCTAGCCCAATAACTATCCAAAGTCTTTCTCCAAAGTCTTTCTGTATGTCCCAACTTTCATTGGCCCGTTATCATACTATTCACCTCTTTACTACCCTCTCTTCCTTCTAAGACACTTTTAAAAACCTCTAACGTAGCTATTATTCATTTATATCGGTCAATGTGAAACTTTGGGTCTGAATATACTCTAATCATCGTCACACAGCATAAAAACAGGCTCTTTTGGCCCAACTTGCCTATGCCGACCAAGATGCCCCATCTACACTTGTCCCACCTGACCACATTTGGCAAATACCCCTCTAAACCTTGTACGTATGCATGTACCTGTCTAACTGCCATTTATAGTGCCTGGTTATGCTCTTGTATGGAACCTCGAGACATATTATTACATAAGTGTAAATTGCCATTGTTTACTGCTGCTGAAATCTTTCTGTCAAGTTGTCATTGTTTACTGCTGTCAAAATCATTCTGTCAAGCTTCGGAATAAATTAGAATTTTATATAATCAAACGAGGAAGACTAACCACTCAGTCAGGCAGGCAGGCAGGGGGTAAATGAAAAGCTTGTCATATAATCAAAAAGCTAAGGTTCACTCCTCCCCACTAGATTTGACATAATTGACAGACAACATCGTTCCCTTGCCCCAAGGATGAAGAACATCTCTTTCTCTGGTTCTCTAATTCCCCACAGTGTGCCATTTCCCTCCCTCCAATTGAGTACTGGGATTTTAATCAGAGTTAATAGAGATAAGACAGGATTCCTCTCTGAGAGACAATTATCTCCACAGAAACCTCTCATGCATCTTTAATGATATATTAATGTTTACAGAGAATTCGGTGGAAAAAAAAATGTCCCTGTTCCATAATGGTAATTTGATCTCTGGAAAAACATTGGCTATGGATAGGTGCTTCATTCCTGCAACATTAGGTATAATTATACATTAATTGTCCAATAAAATCGAGCATGTCTGAATGATAATATTTAAATCAGTCCACCAGAGCCCAATTTTAGGTGGAATTGTCACTGTGCAGGCAGCCAGGAAAGGACAGGAGGTGAGGAATATTTCATGCCGGCTATTGACACTGGTGCTAACCTGGGTTGTTTTATTCTTCAGAGGCTCAGAAGTCACAGAGTTTTGCTGACCTTTGAAAATGAACAAGAACCAGTGGTGCTATGCACTGAGAGAAAAGTTGACCTCTTGATTCATCTTCCCTTTATCTCTTCTAACTGGCTGCATCTTCTAAACAGTCCTTCCATCAGCCGGGGTACCATCCGATTCGCCTCTACCACAATGCAGATATTGGACTTTGTCCATGGAACTGTTGCGCTACAATGCTGAGAACTATTTTCTGCACCCTGTATCTTCCCCTTTGCCCTATCGATTGTACTTGAGTTTGACTTGATTGAATTTAAGTATAGTCGTATCTGATCTGATTCGGCAGCATGCAAAACAAAGCTTTCCAATGTACCTTGGTACACATGACAATAATAAACCTAAATGAGCTACACTGAGAATCTCCTTAACCCCGTTATCCCAGCCCCCAGCACTTTTATCTCCAATGCTGCCCAAGGAACCCACATATGTCTTTGTTACCAAGACCATCCGTTTTGCAGCCTCAGAAGCTTGCCGCCTTCACACCTTTTGTTGTGTGAAGGCGGCAAGGTGGCACAATGGTGGAGCAGCTTGCTTACAGTGCCAGAGACCCAGATTTGATCCTGACCACGGTTGCTGTCTGGACAGAGTTTGTACCTTCTCCCTGTGACCACTTTGATTTTCTTAAGGTTCTCCGGTTTTCTCTCACACTCGATGGACGTACAGGTTTGTAAGTTGTAAAATTGTCCCCACTGTGTGTAGGTTAGTGTACGGGGTGATCACTGGTCAGCGCAGACTCAGTGGGCTGAAGGGATTGTTACTACACTGGATCTCTAAAGTCTAAATCTCCCATCCCCTTTGTCTGCTACACCGAAGATTAAATATTTACCTGTTTTACAGATGATTGCTCCCTTTGCTTCATTTAGTCTTGTTCACACAACACACCTAGATTCACTTGGCCTAGATTACCTCTGAATCCAATTAGATCATTGATGTCAGATACATATCTTCATGTCAAAGATCTTCAAGATTTAATCTTTGTTTTCTCCACTGCAATAACTGCCGCCATCCAAAAATCTAAGATGTTTCAACTCTGACCCTTGTAGCTTAAGCTTAGATATTCCTCCTTAAGCCTTTCTCCAAAAACTACCCAATTTATCAAATATTTAATCTCATTCCTCAACACCTCTGGCTTAAAGCCAGTTTTCTGACTATGTGTCTATGCAACGCCTTGGGAATCTCCTACATTAAAGGCACGTCCCTGGAAATTAAACATCGTTTTTTTATGCATTGAACAATATGTTTTAAAGAGCAAACGCAATCGTAAAATTTGAGTGGCTTCAGCGACTGCCATTCACTATGGTTGCAATTTTGGCCCCGTGCCCACATACAGATGGATCAGGCCATAGAGCAGTGGAGCACATTTGCTATTGTTGCTGCAAAATATGCTGAAGAAAAGGCAAGCCTCATCTAGAAAAGCACAGGTTAAGCATAAGCATGTTTATTTGAATGTACTGTGAGCTGAAGGGCCCAGACTTGCTTATGGTCTCTTTGAAGTCCACCTGAGGAATCCTCACCCATGGAATGAATGTGGTCAAGGTGGTTCAAAGGACAAGGACAAGGACAAAGGACATTTATTGTCACATACACCAATTGGCGCAGTGACATTTGAGTTGCCATTGCAGCACACCAATAAAATAAACACAACAATATAGAGATTAACATTAAACATAAAAAACATCCCCCGACAGCTGGATCAGCGTTTCCCACTGTGAGGGAAGGCAGCAAAGTTCAGTCCACTTCCTCGATGGTCACCGTGGTCGGGGCCTATTTGAGGCCTCCACAGTCGCCGCTACGGCGGCCAGATGTTTCAAGCCCCTCTCGCCAGAAGGATGGAACTCCAGCGTCGGAAGAACACTCTCTGCGGCTTGGAGTTTTGAAACGGCCACTTGCTACCGGAGGCCGCGGCTCCCGAAGTCCACAGGCCGTGCTGGTTGGAGTTCCAACACTGGAGACCTCGGCGAAAGATCCCAGGCTCCGCGGTGTTTAAGGCCAGCGCCGCCTGCAGCTGGGCGCTCCGCAAACCACAGCTCCACGATGTTGAAGTCGGCAGTCCCAGCACTCCGGAGCTCCAACATGGCGACCCGGGTAAGGCATCGCCCCGCTCCGCGATGGTACCTCAGAGCTGCGCCGCTACTGAAGCTGCAGCTAGAAGCTCTGGCCGGTCTCCGGCAGGAAAGGCCACGCTAATCAAGATGGTAGGCCGCGAGGAGGGGGCGAAGATGCTGCTAGGAGGAAGGACGCATCCTCGCCCAGGTAGGGACTGGAGAAAACGGTTTCCCCCTCCCCCCCCCTCCATCCTCCACATAAAAAGACTAAAAGGCCTCCAGAACAAAACCTTTTAACAAAACAATTTTTTTTTTAAAGTGTGAAGAACGAACAGCTGCAGGCGAGGCTGTCACACTATGGCGTCTGTGGTTCAAGCACAGTTGCTTCCCACATACATCCATCTCGATTATCAGGACCCCTGATTCTGTGGGTTATACCTCTTCTGTCCCTCCCGTGGTTCAAACATTCTACCTTGAGTCTGCTCTTTGATTAGTTTAGCTTCGTGATACAGCATGGAAACAGGACCTTCGGCTCACTGAGTCCACACCGACCAGCAATGCCTGCACACTAACATAATACACACTTACAATTTTACCGAAGCCAATTAACCTACAAACCTGCTCGTCTTTGGAGTGTGGGAGAAAACCGGAGCTCATAGGTCACGGGGAGAATATCCAAACTCCATACAGACAGTTCCCGTAGTCAGGATCGAACCCGGGTCTCCGGCGCCATAAAGCAGCAACTCTACTGCAGCGCCACGTTGCTGCCCTAAATGTAGTGGTTCCTTTTCATAATCGCCATTTTTAAATCTTCTGTTATGTTGATTATGTTTAAGTTTATGTTTCTAATACTACTCTTGAGATTGCGCATGGTCATCGTGTGTTAATGTAATGGCTTCACTCATGCATTAAGGCACAGTATAAATAGATGTAGAGAGAGTATTTATACTATGCCTTAATGGACTGGTATTTGCAAGGCAGAACATTTAAGTATACACGAATTAAGTCTTCAAGCTTCTGCTTCCAGTTACAAATCAAGAATTCCACTCTCCTCCCCAATTGGATTGCAATATATACGTGCCTGCACATAAATACACCACGTTGACTTTAAAAGGATGAGGGGGCACTTTATTGAAAGTTACTGAATAGTGAAGGCCTGGATATAGATGTGGAGAGGATGTTTCCACTAGTGGGAGAATCTAGGACCAGAGGCCATAGCCTCAGAATAAAAGGACATTGCTTAGGAAAGAGATGAAGAGGAACTTTAGTCAGAGGATGGTGAATCAGTGGAATTCATTGTCAAGCCAATGGATATTTTTAAGGCGGAGATTGACAGATTCTTGACTAGTAAGGGTGTCAGGGGTTATGGGGAGAAAACAGGAGAATGGGGAATGATAGATCAGCCATGATTGAATGGCGAAGTAGACTTGATGTGCCGAATGGCCTCATTCTGCTCTTAGAACTTATGAATTTATGAACCAAGCTGACAGTCTAGACATTCACCTGGGAATTAGTCCAATGTGCAGGGTTACTTTTTTTCCCCCCGTTTTCACAAGCAACACAATTTCTCGACCTCCATCTGAAGATAAAACAAAATGGAAAAAAAAACAGAAATCCTAAAAGATAAATCTGAAATTAGAAAAAAATCCAATGGGTCCAGCAGCACATGTGGAAAGAAAACTAAAGCCATTGTTTCAGGTAGAAGATCTTTGCCAGACCTGAAACATTAATTCTGTTTCAGATGCTGGTTAATCTGCTGGATGTTTACCTCATTTTCGGTTTGTATTTACCATGTATTTTACATATCCTATTTATTATACTCTCTGGAATCTTCTGATGACTGAAACCCATCTTCTGGTCCCTTAAATCTGTTCACAACAAGTATTAACCATTGAACTTCCATTGTTAGATGTACAGAGCTCTACTCTGCCATGTTTACCATTTCCTCCTCAACAAAAATATTTTCAATCCTATTTTTGCAAAATATTTCCCCACCTCAAGCTATTTTTTTCTCTCTTGTAAATCCTTGCAAGTGTTTTCAACTTTGAAATCCGTGCCTATATTTCCTGGGGAGAATGCTGGACATGTACAACAAGTCAGACGGTCTCTACAAAGAAGGGAAATCAGAGTTAGCATTTCAAGTCAACAGCCCTTTTATCAAAGCCAGAACATGCTGAAGTGGGGGATGACTGATAGGATGGGATATCTGAAACAAGATAGAAAGGTGGGACAGAAGTCAGAGTGGGAATAGAACAGAGAATGAAATGGCCAGATGAGTGATATTTCAAAATCAACTTTGCAGTCAGAGTGGAAGTGTTTGGCACAATCTGGATTTGATTTCCTCAGCATAGAGGAAGCAACATCATGAGCAGTGTCTACTGAGCTCTGAGTGTGAATGAATCACTGTCACATCTGGAAAGAGTATTTGGGTTCTGGATCGCAGAACAAGAGAGTAAGGAAGTAAAAGAGCAGCTTCCTCATGTCTGGGAATTGCGTTGAGAAAGAGGCGTCAATGGGAATGATGAAGGAGTGATGAAGAATATTGCAGTGGCAACACAGAGTCTATTTGTACATAGATAAATCAGGTGGTGATTATCACATGCGCGAGCTGTTCACAATCTATATCAATGATTTGGATGAGTGGACCATGTGCAATATAACCCAAATCTGCTCATAAAACAAAGCTGGGTGACAGTGAGTGTTAAGAGGCAGATGCAGAGATGATGCAGCAGGACGTAGAAGGATAAATTAAATGTGTGAGGGCATGGCAGCTAGAATATAATGTGAGACAATGTGAAATCAATCATTTGGGTAAAAAAGAAATGAGTGTGGCACAGTGATGCAGTGGCAGAGTTGCTGCCGTACGGTGTCGGAGACCCAGGTTAAATCCGGACTGGGGTTACTGTCTGTGTGGTGTTTGTACATTCTCCCCGTGACTGAGTGGGTTTTCTCTGGGTGCTCCTGATTCCTCTCACATCCCAAAGGTTTGTAAATTACAGTTCTGTAAATTGCCCCGAGTGTGCAGGATGCCACACTGGGATAACGTAGAACTAGTTTACAGGTGATCGCTGTTGGTCACCACGGTTTTAGTGGACCAAAAGAACTGTTTCCATGCTGTACCGCTAATCTATACCTACTTAAAAAGAATATTTTTGAAATGGTATAAGATTTTAAAATATTGACTGTTCCGAAAAACCTTGTACTCAAATTATTTAAAGTTAACATGCAGGTAGAGCAAGCAACGAGGAAAGCAAACCATATTTTGTCCTTTATTGTAAGAGGATTTAAGAACAAAAGTAAAGACAAGTTATTGAAGTATTGTAAAGTCCTAGCGGGATTACACCTGCAGTATTGTATACAGGTATGGACTACTAATCTAGGAAATAATACTCATCTGATATAGGGAATGAAATGAAAGTGTATATACTGATCCCGGCAATTATGAGGAAAGATTAAGAAGATTGTGCCAATATTTTCTAAAGTTTAAAAGATTGAGAGGTTTGAAGCACAAATGCTGCTGATATTTCCACTAGCTGGGGGATGGTGGGGGGGTGGGGGTGGGAGGGGGGGTAGAGTCACAGTCTCAAGATATGCTTTTCAAGTTTGGTATTCAAGACGAGATGGAAGGAATTTCTTTAAATTAGAATTCTCCTCCCAAGAATACCATGAAGGCTTAGTTGCTGAGTAGACGCAGAACTGAGATAAACAAGATTAACAGAATGAAGTCAATGCAAAGCATGGTGCTGCAGGAAAAATTCAGCCATAATCTGACTGACTGACATGCAGAAGCCATGATGGGCCTAATGGCCTGTTTCTAATTCTAATGCTCTTGCGTTATTATATGTAATATCAGTGCTATATACAGAGAATTCCTTGAACTGAATAAAATAGAAATCTACATTTGCAGCTCCTATGTCTTGTAACTATTATTAAGTTGAATGTAATAATCAAACCCGCCGACAAGGGAGGTGCCGTGGTAGTCTGGCATGCTGACCTCTACCGGGCTGAGGCCAGGTGACAACTCTCAGACACCTCCTCCAACTTATCCTTGGACTATGATCCCACAGATGAGCGCCAGGCCTTAATCGCACACAACATTTCTGATTTCATCACTTCTGGCTTCCACAGCCTCCAACCTTATCATTTCCCAGCCCCACATAGCCTAGTTTTACCTTCTCCCCAAAATCCACAAACACAACTGCCCCGGCAGACACATTGCTTCTGCCTGCTCCAGTCCCACGGAAATGATTTCCACCTACCTCAATTCCATCCTATCCCCCCCGGTCCAATCTTTCCTGACCTATGTCCAAGATTCCTCATATGCCCTTCATCTCTTTAATGATTTCCTCTTTCCGAGCCCCCACTCCCTCATCTTTACTATGGATGTTCAGTCACTCTACACCTCCATCCCACATCAGGAAGGCCTTAAAGCCCTCTATTTCTTCCTTGACCCAGAACCATCCGATGTCCCTCTACTAACACTCTTCCAACTAGCGGAGTTGGTTCTCACGCTCAACAACTTCTCTTTTGACTCCTCCCACTTCCTCCAAATCCAAGGCATAGCTATGGTCACCCCCATGTGTCCCAGCTATGCCTGCCTCTTTGTAGGGTATATTGAACAATCCCAGTTCCAGGAGTACACTGGCCCTATCCCCGAACTCTATCTCCGTTACACTGATGACTGCATCGGTGCTACCTCCTGCACTCATGCAGAACTCGTGGACTTCAACCACCTCCACCAATTTTCATCCTGCACTCAAATTTACTTGGACCATCTCCGGCACCTCCCTCCCCTTTCTTGATCTCACAATCTCCATCACAAGAAATAGACTAATGACTGACATCTATTACAAACCCACTGACTCCACAACTATCTTGACTATACATCTTCCCACCATACCTTCTACAAAGACACTATTCCCTACTCCCAATTCCTCCATCTATACCTCATCTGCGCCCAAGATGAGGTATTCCATTCTAGAACATCCGATATGTCCTCATTCTTTAGGGAATGGGGATTCCCCTCTCCCATCATGGATGAGGCCCTCACATGTGTTTCCTCGGTACCCTGAAGCTCTGCCCTTACTCCCCCTCCCCCTGGTCTCAACGGAGACAGAGTCCTTACCTTCCACCCCATCAGCCGTTGCATACAACACATAATCCTCCGAAATTTTTGACACCTCCAATAGGATCCCACCACAATCCACATTTTCCCAACACCACCCCTTCCCACCTCCCACAGAGACCGTTCCCTCCGCATCTCCCTGGTTAACTCACCCCTTCCTACCCAAACCACCCCCTCCCCAGGTATCTTCCACTGCAACCACAGAAGATGCAACACCTGCCGACCCAAAACGTTGCCCATTCCTTCTCTCCATAGATGCTGCCTCACCCAATCCAGCATTTAGTGTCTACCTTCGATTTTTACCAGCATCTGCAGTTCTTTCTTACACATGCAACACCTGTCACTATACCCCTTTCTCGACTCAGTCCAGGAACCCCGACAGTCCATTCGGGTGAGGTAGAGGTTCACTTGCACCTCCTCCAACCTCATCTACGGTATCCGTTGTTCAAGGTGTGGACTCTTATACATCGGCGAGACCAAACGCAGACTGGGAGATCTTTTAGCAGAACACCTTCGCTCAGACCGCGTGAACCAACCTGATCTCCCGGTTACTGGACACTTTAATTCTCCTTCCCATTCCTACACAGCCCTTTCTGCCCTAAGTCTCCTCCATTGTCAGAGTGAGGTTAAATGCAAATTGGAGGAACAGCATCTCATATTTCACTTGGGCAGCTTACAGCCCAGTGGTATGAATTTTGATTTCTCTCACTTCAGGTAGCCCCGGCATTCCCTCTCTCTCTTTCCCTCCCCACCCAAGTCGCACTTGCTTCACATTTTCACCCAACAAACATCTAACAATGGCCTGTTTTCTTTATGATTGTTACTTTTTTGCGTATCTTTCATTCATTGTTCTTTATCTCTCCACATCACCGTCTATATCACTTATTTCCCTTCTATACCTGACAAAAGCGGAAGTGGATCGAAAAGCTGACCCAAATAAATCAGGAGAAACAACCTCATAGTTCTAAGAGCAGTGTAATCACCTCAGTGTCTGCATGAGATCTTTGGGACTGCCAGGAAAAATGCCAAAAAATGAACCCTGGAGGTCCACTCTCTTAACAAGTGCTCAGAAAGGTCGGAAGAAAGGGAGTCTGGAGTACTCCAGGCATTTCTTCTTGCTTCCTAAACTGCACCCTCTGTTAAAAACTTTGAAGAGGGTGCAGAGAGATTTATTGCATTGATTAGTGGGTGTTAGATATCCGGAGGGAATAGACAAAACTTGGAAGGTTTTCTCTGGAGCGCAGAGGTTGAGGGGAAGACCTGATCAAAGTATACAGAATTCTGAGAGGCATAGGAAAGGTAGATAGTCAGAAGCATTTTCCCAAGATGGAAATGTCAAAGACGAGGGGGAAAGAGGGAAAACATCAGTGGGGGGTAAATGTTTAAAGAAGATGTGCAGGGCAACTTTTTTTTTACACAGTTGAGTGCGTGTTTGGAATGTGCTGCCAGGTGTGGTGACAGAGGCTGGCATGATAGTGATGTTGAAGAGGATTTTAGATGGGCACTTAGACATACAGGAAATGGAGGGGTCTGGCTTAGTTGCAGGAAGAGGAGATTGCCTTGGCATCATGTTCAGCACAGACATTGTGGGCCGAAGGGCCTGTTCCTGTGCTGTACTCTGTGTGCTATGTTCTAAGAGTAGAGTAGTGAACTTCAAAGTGAAATGATGGCAGGGAAGCCGGTCTAGCTTTGCGATCAGCGGAACAAGATGAGAGTAAAAATGTAAATATACAGAAGGCTTCACCATTACAAAACCATCTTGATATTCAAACACAAGATAGCTGCATAGTCTGCCTGGCGACGTATAGAAAAACTTGGGAGTGGTTCACATCCTTCGTAGTGTGGACAGAGATGTTTGACAAGGCCAATAATATCCGTAAGCTGGAACACAGTGCTGAAATAGTGCAGACATGGAATTCTGCAGTAAGGGAATATAAGACAGCAATATTACTTACTGAAATTGGCTCTGAGATGCATCGTATACTCATTAACTTAATAGCTCCACTGAAAGCTCCAGATATCTTGTTTGCAGAGGTAATTCTGAGGTCAGGACAATACTTCAACCTACATCCATTACATGTAGCAGAGAGCTATAAATTGGGCAAACACAAACAAAAGCTGGGAGTGATTACATTGTCACATTAGAGACCGATCAAGTGTTGTAATTACGGTGGGGTTTTCTGGATCACACGTTGGGAAACGTGATCATGTGTGGTCTAAGAGGTGAAGGTAGAATCTGCTGGGTAGGAAAAGCCTAAGGTCTGATTTGGAGACTGGGAGAGGGCAACCTAAGCCAGCTGTGAATTTAGATTATGCCAGACACAACCTATTGAGGGCCAGCAGTCCCTTTCAAAGCTTTGGTTAAGGAACAAGGACAGTACCATTTCACTGCAAGGGGCACAAGCCATTGTTAAAGTGCATTCACTCATCCTTCGTAACATTATATTTTAAGGAGTTTCTTCTAATGTCAGCAGAAAACATACTTGGCAAGAGATGGTAAAATTAAATAAACGGCAGCAGGCAGGACTGGTGTATCAAATGCAATGTTACCAGCGAAAGAATGAGATTCTCAATCAGAAATCACAAAATGGAATCCACATACTAATGCTGCTGCTTGCAGAGGGTTGATGTTATATGCCATCCATACAACTTGTTCTGGATTTTGAGGTTACACATCCATTTCATTAGAGGTACAAGGCATTAGAGGTACATTTCAACATGGGCATTTACCCTCAATAAAGGTAACTGAACCATCCTCTCACCAGCTAGAGCGCAGTACTGACCAATCTACCTCATTAGAGGACTTTGAACGATCTTTAATCGGACTTTATCTTGCAGTAAATGTTATCGACTTTATTCTGCATCTGTACACTGTCGATGGTCTGATTGTAATTATGTATAGAAAGGAGCTGCACATGCTGGGTTACATCGAAGAATTACAGGATTAAACCTGGAATGGTGGTTTTGTTGTATCTGAAGAAATTAAATAGTGGTCCTAAACTCCTTTGATGTTACAGGAATGGGAGGTAATTTATAACATTCTCACTTGGGTTGACTGGTCAGATTTTAGTCTGGTTTCTTCTGGCAACGATGTCAATGACCAAGGGACCGTCGCAAAGTTTGGTTGGCTATTCAATTGCTTCACCTAAAGAGTAATGAACCCTTGCCATTCTCTACCCAAGAGGACCATCGCTTTACTCCATATACAGCGATTTACTATGGCTGCCAATGCCCCGAGCTGTCTGTCCCCACAGTCGGGTGGGGGTGAATCACCTGGTGTGGGGGTCGGGGGTGAATCGCACTGTGTGTGGGTCAGGGTCTGGGGATCGGGGGGGGGGGGGTTGAATCACCCTGGTGTGGGGGTTGGGGTCCGATGGCTCTGGGTGGGCGGAGGATCAGCCTGTCCCACACCTCTGCTCCACCCCCGCGCTGCGGACACACAGCCCGTCACAGTGCGGCCGCATGGGGGAGACGAGGGGGAGGGTGGCCATGGCTGTGGGAGAGTGGGGGCTGTCCCGAGGGATGCGCTCCTTCGACCGCTTACAACTTGGTGCTCAGGTTCAGAGTGCCCAGTCTCCTATGTCTTGTGTGGGAAATTGACCCCCACCCTCCCGTCTCCATCGGCCAGTTATGTGATGGACGCGGGAGTCTGGACCAATAGCTGACAATTACCGCCCCCCCCCCCCCCCCGGAGACGTCATGTCCGTTATTTGACTTTGCGGCAGAGCGGCTATTCAGTTAGTTGCCGTTTCGGCAGAGCGGCCTTTCAGAACGGCTTTTAGGCGTCCTGCCCTTTCGGTTAGTTGGCGTTTCGTCTTCGTACGCTTTCGGTTATTTGGCATTTTGTCTTTGTTTCCGTTCGGTTATTTGGCTTCCACTTCTTTGCTTCAGCTTCTCGTCCATCGACGTCACGTCCGGGTACCCACCCAACCTGTCGAACTCATCCAGCATTAGCCTCAAAGTTCACACTGCCACCCAGCTTTGTGTCATCTGCAAATTTGCTAATGGTACTTTTAATCCCTTCATCTAAATCAATATCCTATAATTGGACAAACTGTGCAGGGGGGAAAATGACACCGGTCAGCTGTTGTCTACAGTTACCTTGAAAATCTATCTTTTAATAATTACCACATTTAAAGATTTGGAAGCGATTTTTGAATTGTACAACATGGTTGGTATAAGCCACACTCACACTGAATGAGACCAACTACGGGCAAGGGAACACAGTCCAAAAATTAAAATCAGGACAGAATTAGCCCATGTGGGCGGTTTAGAATTACGACTGAAACTATCAAACGGGAAAATGTATCAAAATAAAGCCTATCCGACTTACAGGTTAGCTCTAATGGTCAGCTGGTCACAATAACTCTCAGTCACATTCTCTCCAGGAAGACCTGCCCTCTTTAATAAAACCTGTTTTATTGCCCTTTGTGGGCTTTGAAAAATCGAACCATCATTTAGTGCCATAAGGCTGATTATCCTGTTGTCCCTCCTGACTATTGTCTATTTATGATGATCTTGGGCTTTGGGGCAGTTCAGTGTTGGCTTCACAGAGGTACTTTGCCATGATACTGAAAGACCAGGAGGCAGTAATCCATGTGAAATCCATGTGAAAAATGTAAACATCAAAAGACAGTACCCAATCCTGCTCTGCCAAACAGTACCTCTTTTTAACTGGAATTAATACAAGGTAAATATATCAGTTACGTAGTTTTGTGCCTATTCTGAGCTTGCTGCTGGGTTTGTTTTTTGTTTCCCCTTGTGTATCACATGCCTATTTTCATTCGCATTTGGTTTTATAGTTTAGAAGAGGTTTTTCAGTCACAAGGTGAACACGTCATTTCTGCACAGTGAAAGATATGGTGAGAAGTGCCGGCTTTTAGATTTCCTACATTAAGATCAGCATTAACTTGCCTCTATGTTACATCATCAACCATTTGTTGTTTGAATATCATACAGAGTATATGCAAAGTAAATGTACACGTATGATAGATTAAATTTAGTTGACAGGATGTTTTTAAACCTCCTCCTAGATTATCATAAAGCACCAATTACTGTATTCCAAAAATACACTTTAGCTCAGTGACTCCCACAAGAGATAATGAATGGAAGCAATAAAACTTGCCAATTTTTTTTTTAACAAAAATAAACTTTATTCAGAATAAAAATATATATGAAAGAAAAACTGTGCAAAAAGTTTTCAGACATTCTCAGTGTTTATACATTAATTAATGTCACTCTCAGTAGTGTTCACACCAATTATTAAGCAAAACACACACCCCACCCAAATGCCCTTCCTGGGATGATATCCCTTCCTGTTTGAGTTTGAGGGGAGTCTCCTTTGGACCCTGCCCTGCATGGACCCTAGACTGTGGTCCTCCCCCACAGAGCCTTGGCGTTGGCTGCACCGAGCTTCAGCGAGTCCCTCAGCACGTACTCCTGCAGTCTGGAACTACACCAGTCGGCAACATTCCTACAAAGGCATCTCACTCTACTGAGAGACGAACAGGTATTGGGCAGACCAAAGTTGGTCTTTCACTGAGCTAATGATCTTCCTGCAGCACTTGATGTCCATATCCAAGCATGTCCTTGGAAACAACCTATACAGTAAATCAGAGAGCCCTCTGTTATGGAGCTATTCGGGATGAACTGTGACAAGGACCATTGCATCATTCCCCAGACCCTCTTCACAAATCCACACTCTGCGAAGAGGTAGGCAACTCTGCTCTCCGTGGCAGCTATTGCTAGAGCTTCGATAACAAGGTTTTGATGGTACAGGAAGAATCTGTCCGTGAATCCCTCTCACCACCAGTCAAGCAAGGTCTTAGTGGCCCTTGGTGAGTTCTGTCGATGGGGTATTTCGCCAGACAAGGAAGACGGGGAACCAAGTCACAGTGTCCATCGAGTCCTTGGCCTGCAGTGCCTGTAGGATGTTTTGTGCTGACCATTGCCCGATGGACCTGCGGTCAAAAGTGTTGGTCTGGAAGTACCTTTCCACAAAGGACCCAGTTACGGAAATGTCCAGCAGACTGGCATATTATGTAGCATCAGTGCCAGGCCCATCCTTTGCAAAACTGGGGACAGGTAGAACCTCAGCAGGTTCCTGGTGCCCATGTGCCTTGGCTCTACGCGCAGCCTGATGCAGGCACACAAGAAAGGTGGGCATCAGGATGAGGGCAACGTTGGGCATGCTTTGCCCACATTGTGACCCATCAGACCACAAATTGCTATCCTGCTGTTACTAATCATGGTTAACTGACTTTTGGGTGTATCTTAATTTTATTTATGAACATAAAAAGAAGAAATTTAATGGATTAAACACAATTAAAGAAGATTCTCCGTTCCACCTTGACACAGCACTAACTGGACCCTGAAGAAGGGTCTCGACCCGAAACGTCTCCTTCGCTCCTTAGATGCTGCTGCACCCGCTGAGTTTCTCCAGCCTTTTGTGTACCCACTAACTGTTATCACCTCACTTGCTTTGCACCATTTTTCTTCTTGTCATTTAATCACTGCAAACCTCCAACCTTTAACAATTTATGTTGCCCCATTTCTCGCCTCATTGTTTAAAGTAATTATTCGCCAATTTCTCATATTTCTCTGAAAGACCCGAACAAATGCTCCCTCTCTGGAAGTTCTGACGATTTACAACATTTTCTGCTTTTATTTCTGATTTCCAGTAATCTTAGAATGTTCTTTTTCCTCCTCCACTGTCTCACCTTGCTGACTAAGCAGTAGTTTAACCCAGTTGCACAAAGAGTAACACTTATTCTTATGAATGAACATTTGCACAGAGGTTAATTCCTACACTGCTAGGTACAAATATTTGTGTGTAATTACCTTGTTAATGCTTGAGTCTATGTGTCTGCCATGCTTTTGTAAATGAGATTTTACCAGTAGACTTGTATATATGCCAATAAACGTAACTTGACTAATGCTGTAAGAGTTAATAAGGCATTCTGCAATTTTGGCATATTCTGTCAAAATCATGTCATCTGGTGTTATTTTCAACAAAAGCCAGATTACATATGCTGATGTACATTTTGCTGATTAAATGATCTGCTGAGAAAATTCCTAGTATATTAATTTTCATGGACCACATTTCCCACATCTTAGATAAAATAGAACAGCATTGGAAACAATGAAATCATTAAACTCTGCTCCAAACTTTTTCAATAGCTAGTTTAATGAAACCAGTCAGCAAATAGTTGAAGATTTTAGATGTGAAATGAATCTTCAGCAGTTGTGCGAAAGTAGTGATAATCAATTGGCAAGTTCACCCTGTTTTCAATGTATTGGTGATGAATTAAGCACTGATGGAACCAGATAAAGACCAAAAACTAATACTAACCAGTGGCAAGACAGCAACCTTTATGGTGCCAAGAAAATAAGCTTTCCCTCAATGTCAGCAAGACAAAGGAGACTGCGATCCACTTCAGGAAGTGAAGCTGTACACATAGATCAGTATACGTTGACGGCGCTGAAGTAAAGATGGTAGAAAGCTTCATGCTACCAGGAGTAAATATCACCTGCAACTTGTCCTGCACCAACCATATCACACCCATGGCCAAGAAAGCACACCAACACCTCAAGGAGGGTCTCGACCCGAAACGTCACCTATCTCCTTCGCTCCTTAGATGCTGCTGCACCCGCTGAGTTTCTCCAGCTTTTTGTGTAAACCTCAAATTACTTAGAAGGCTGAGGAGGTTTGGCATCACTCCCACAACTCTCAGCAACATCTACAGATGTGTCATTGAAAGCATTTTATCGAGATGCATCACTCCATGGTTTGGGAGCAGCTTCATCCAAGACCGCAAAGAACTGCAGAGAATTGTGGACACAGCCCACACCATCACGCAAACCAACCTCACTTCCATTAACCCCATCTACACTTTACGCTGCCTTGGCAAGGCCACCGACATCACTCTGTACACTCCCTCTTCTCTCCCATCAGGCAAGAGGTACAGAGGTGTGAAAACAAGTACCTCCAGATTCAAGGACAGTTTCTTCCCAACTGTTATCAGGCAACTATCTAGAGAGCAGCCCTAACCTACCATCTATCTCACTGGAGATCCTCGGACTATTTTTTATTGGAATTTACTGGACATTATCTTACACTAAGCGTAATTCCCTTTATCTTGCATCTGTACACTATGAACAGCTTAATTGTAATCATGTATAGTCTTTCCACCAAATGGATAGCATGCTTTTCACTGTACCTCAGTTCATGTGACAATGAGCTAAACTGAATTTAGTTTATTGTCAGGTGTACAGTAAAAAGCTTATTTGGAGTGTGCTATCCAGTCAGCAGAAAGACTATGTATGGTTTTATTCAAGCTGTCCACAGTGTACAGATACAGGATATAGGGGAATAATGTTTAGTACAAAATAAAGTCCCGTAAAGTTAAGTTACGTTAAAACATTCTTCATGCTTTCTCAATTCCCATTAATCTCAGAATGTCCTAGGTCACATGAATGGATTTTACATGGGCTAACTGCACCTAAGATAGCAATGACACGGCAACCTGACGGAAGAAGGAAAAGAGGCCGACCAAAACTCACATGGAGGGGAACATTCCAGAAGGATTTGGTAGCCCGGGACGCAAGCCTATCAAGCCTGTCGCACATAACCAAACAGAATGGCGGAAGCTTGCTGCCCACTGCACTGGACAGTGTGGGAGGAACTAAGTCTAAGTAAGTAAACTGTACAGACAGTGTACACACAACCAGAATATCAGGCAAGCATTTGGCCATTCAACTCCATAGTTCATGGATTTACTCAGGGAATTGAAAGTTGCTGACAGAGGGCCAACTGGTCAATCAAGGAGTGCAGCACTAGGATTGAGATCGAGTAAGATTAATCTCTTTGCCGTACTCTTTATTTCCACTTTCTGTACCAGCGGCAAGGACTTGCTAGAAAATGTATCCTTTGAGAGAAACAAGAGAGTAAAAACATGTAATCATATTACAGGGACATGTCACAGAGATATGCTAATTCATCTGTGACAAATGCCATGTGGCTTCTTCAACCCTTTATTATCCACACCCCGTGGTCAGGCTGAAATGTGGAGTGCAGCACACAGCTATGGTGCTTTAAGAGGTCAGTGCACAAACTCTGCACTACTATATATTTAACCCAATTATGTATATTTGCATTAAATGCATTTAATACATAATGAATAATATATTTAGGGCAGCACAGTGAAGCAGCGGTAGAGTTGCTGAGACCCGGGCTCGATCCTGACTATGGGTGCTGTCTGTACGGAGTTTGTACATTCTCCCCATACGGCGTGGCTGCTCTAGTTTCCTCCCACACAAAAGACTTAATTTTGAGGTTAATTGGCTTAGTAAAATTATAAATTGTCCCTAGTATGTGTAGGAGAGCGTTAGCGTTTGGTGATCGCTAGTCAGCACGGAGTCAGTGAGCTGAAGGGCCTGTATCCGTGCTGCATCTCTAAACTAAACTCAAGGTTTTCCCTCCTTATTTATAAGTTTGCAACGGTGAGCACATCTATTCCATCCACTGTCGTACATCACGGCTTTCAAATACGTGTTCATGCAGTCCTGATACCTGATCGTTTTAAATTGCAATGCCAGCCAGAACCATTAAAAAAAAGCATAATTGTCCCTTTCATCTGCCTCCTAATTCGGGCTGATTAGAAGGCTGCGGCAGTCGAGTCAGGTTTGAGTAATTGCCTAAGTTAAAAAATCACAGGACAATTGTTGTAATTAATCATGTGAGGTGAGGCTTTTCTGATATCTGCTTCCTGTGTAACTTTAGAATTCCACGCTCATTAGAGGCAGAGTTTTTAACTCTGATGGGAAAAAAAGAAATGAGATAGACTTCAGGAGGAGTGGATAGGGAAATTAAAACCAGCAGAGAGCATTCGGGCTGAGGTGGAGGGGCGAGGAACAGTATCAATTAGCATCCACAATCTTTTCCTGATATCATTTCACTTCTACTCCTTGCCTTGCTTTCGAACTAATGAGAGCCACATCCTGTCATCCATACAATAATCCTTAGGTTGACAACATTCTGGCCTTTGATCAAAGAGACTTGATTTTGAATTTGTTAGATGGCATTTTCCAAACGTTAAACCTAACGCAGCCAATTTTGGAACACAAATCTATTTTTTCCTCTTGCTACTAGACCTCCTGTTGTAGATGCATTAGCTACAGCTGTAGCTCGGTTGTTAGCAACCGCCTTGTAATTTAGGACATTACGTCTGTCTCCCGTTCTTCAACTTACAAGCACTCTGGAGGTTTCAGCACAAGGATTAAGCCAACAATCAGTGCATTATGGACGACAGGCTGCATTCGCTTTCAGGTGATGCATTTAACGGAGGCGGTGTATAATCTCACAGATGGACGTGAGGATTGAAAGAAGAACAGGGATCTATCCCTGGGCTCTGGCCATAATTTATCCCCCACACAACAATACTAAACAATTCTTTATTTGTCACATGTGCCGAGGTACAGTGAAATTCACTTTTGTATGCAGTTCAGTACAAGTATCACTATACATAAGCACTTAGATACATATCAGATGAGCATCTCACATATAGTACAAGTGTATGGTAGTAGTACACTGAGACAGTATACAGAGTCAACAGTTTGGCACCATATACAAGTCCCAGTTGCTTTAAGTGTTGCGATCTTGATCTGACCATGAAGGTCTGTTCTCCTGGCGAGACGACGTTGCAGGGTTGACCTGGCCAAACGTAGCCCTGGTGTCCTCCGCTGCTGTTCCACCGCTGCAGGTCATGTCTGGTTCACATGTTCGGCCTCATGGAGCGGCGCCCGGTCCAGCCGAGCCCCAGGCTGTTGCAGGGCCTCCAGCGGCCCACGGCTCCGTCGAGGCCATGCACTCCCTCCCACAGCAGGTGAATTTGTCATTAGTACATTGCACTGTGTGGGATCATAGTTACAAATTATCCGAGGCATTTCTTTCAGACAATGGCCATCACCCTACAAATTGACTGTAAAACCTTTAGGATATTTGCAAAAGTGGATCATGTGGTGAAACACCCTGGACATGTAAATCATTTGTATTTTCACTAGCTTTCGTTTGAAAGGAGAAATGCCAAAGGCCGAAGCAACCAAATTATCGTAACTGTGTCACAGCTCTGGGCTTGCTAAAAATAAGCATACTTAGCTTGTTCACAACCTTTCACCTATCTATTTCTCAATCTACTATTGTACGTGTCAACGCTTCATATACAAAATCTTCATATACAGCACCCACCACCTTCTTATCTTAGGAATTCAAACCACAGACCATGTTTTTTATAAAGTTGGCAGGTCTTAGCAATTTATGACTTCAATCCCTGGCCACATAATTCAATTTTTTTTAAAATATTTCCTTCTTTCAGATTATCCCCGCTTTGAAACTTGATGGTTTGGATGATTAAAATTGTTTCATTCCCATCATGGTTGTCTCATTGGTAAATCTATCCTGTGCTGAAACACAAAGATCTGATACCTCCAGACAAAAGAGAACATGCTTATCTACTCTTGTGGTTCAGTGGCATTGCTACATTAGGGGTGAAAGTTCAGCAGATTATCCAGAGTTGATTCCGAAGCCTCCTCTTCTCCAGCTGTACTGATGAAATATAAGAAAAAAATATTGATTGTGCTTCATACATCACATAACTGATGTTCTGTTCAACAATTTACAACGCACCTCCTTTCATACCTCCCCTTTCTTCCTCTTTTTTCCAACTTTACCAACATAACTATTTAATTCCCAAGATACATTTATTGTCTCCAGTAAAAGAATGTCCTTTAGCAAGATTGAAATATATATCTCAAGAGCAGAGAGGCTGGAAAAATTAAGGTTACTCCCTGGGCAATTAAGTCTTGTTAAATATTGCAATCTGCACTGGGAGCCTTTTATCCCGCTGGGTTTTGAGGCACTGTATACCTTAATTTTTCAGTCATTTCCTATCAGGTGGCTCTCGGAATCTTAGCTCCTTTATGAATTCATGGTTGCTCATGGAAAGGCAGCTACTAAACCCTTCAAAATACACTCCAATTATATTCAATTCCAATCAGAGGGCAGCGCAGTGGCACAGCAGTAGGATTGCTGCCTTACAGCACCAGAGACCTGGGTGCATTCCTGACCACGGGTGGTGTCTGTACGGAGTTTGTACGTTCTTCCTGTGACCCCGTGGTTTTTTTTCCGGATGCTCCGGTTTCCTCCCACACTCCAAAGACGTACAGATTTGTAGGTTAATTGGCTTTGGTAAAAATTGCACCTAGTGTGTAGGATAGCGTTAGTGTGCGGGGATAGCTGATCGGAACGAACTTGGTAAGGCTGAAGGACCTGTTTCCACACTGCATCTCTAAATTAAACTAAATCGATCAAATGTTTTCTGTTAATTCCTATGTCACAAATCCTTTTCTGCATTGCTCCATGGCACAGATTTCCAAAGGCCTATTTTTAAATGTACAAAATCACAAATATAAATGTTTATGAAAGAGGTCATTTAAAATTCCAGTGTTTTTTTTCTTACGGGTGTCAAACTTTCTTTCTCTTGCTGTATAGCTGAACGAATGATCAAATATGATTATTTATACTGAGTATGTTTGCCTACAGTTTATAATGACAGATCTAAGTATAAAGTGAGCCTAAATCTGTCCGATTGCATTTAATTAGAAATGGCATTTGCCCAGGTTTATGCCACTATTCCATCATTTCTAATGGACCATTCAACTTATAGTCCAATAGATATTTCCACAAGACCAGGATTCCGCACCCCGCATGTACTTTAATATCTGCACATTTGATGTTTCCTGTGAAGGGTGTTCCATTTCAGTCGAAAGTGATCTCTACAGACCTTTATTATTTGGAATATTTTCCATGGACGTGTCTGCATAATCGCGTGTGCATAATGAGGGAAATGAATCATCACCAACAATGCATTTGCCCACGAGTCGCACATCATTGTTAATGAGCCTTACCTCTGATATACCTTCACGTGAAATAATGCATAAATTGGTGCATAACTAGGATGGAGCAGAGAATACAAGTCTGCGGCTGCCTGAGTTTAAATGAGAATTGGTCACAATAGTTCCCATGTTTTTCAATGTTATTTCACTGCAGTCAATGTATGTCAAAGCAATTGATTGTCTGTGGCACATTGTGACATCTCTGAGTAAATTGGTCAGTTCCTATATAAATCCAGCTATGTTATGTCTTCTTGTAGTGAACGGTGTAATGTGTATTTAATATTTGCATTGTCTTGAACAGCATTTCTTTATGGACACTGTCAAAGAGGTAAACTAGGGACCACATGTTCTTCATGGAAATGAAAGAGTATTGAGATGTGAGGATTATTTTCAAGAGCATTTTAATTGAATGAAGGACTCTAAGAGAGAAGATTTTGGAGTAATGACTTGGTCTCACCACTTAAGTAGAAATGAGATTGCACACTGGAAGTGGTACACTATTCTAAATAAATATGCAGTTGATATTCTTTGAATACAATTCCATATAAGTACAATAGTGCCTTAATGCCATACTTCAGTATAACTTCAACAAGATGTCATAGAGCGTCATAGTCTTACAACATGGAAACAGGCCCATCGGCCGAACTTGCCCACACCGGCCAACATGCCCCATCTACATTATTCCCACCTGCCTGCATTTGGCCCACATCCCTCTTAACCTGTCCTATCCATGTACCTGTCTAAATATTTCTCAAACTTTGTGATAGTACCTGCCTCAACTACCTCCTCTGGCAGCTCCATACACCCACCGCCTTTTGTGTGAAAAAGTTACCCCTCAGGTGTGGGCGGCACGGTGGCACAGCGGTAGAGTTGCAGCCTTACACTGCTTGCAGCGCTGGAGACCTGGGTTCGATGCCGACTACAGGTGCTGTCTGTACGGAGTCTGTACGTTCTTCCCGTGAGCGCGTGGGTTTTCTCCGAGATCTTTAGTTTCCTCCCACTCTCCAAAGATGTACAGGTTAGTAGGTTAATTGGCTCGGTATACGTGTAAATTGTTCCCCAGTGTGTGTAGGATAGTGTTAATGTGTGGGGATCACCGGTCGATGCGGACTCGGTGGACTGAAGTGCCTGTTTCCGTGCTGTATCTCTAAACTAAATGAAACCTTTGTGTCAACTTAAAGGGGCCAGCTTTGTTTAAAGTTTTTAATGCTTTGACACTACACGATCATACTAAACAGAGAATTGAAATCAACAGTACTAGCCCACTAAGGTGCAATGTGGAAAGATGCAGGTATCTCACCTTGGCTGAGTTGGTGGTTTGTTTCTTGTTTCATGCTGGAAATGAAGGGAAAAAAAAACTTTCATGATGCCATATGTAGGAGCCATTTATCCTTAAGTTAGTTACTCTTACTATATTATAGTATTTTGTCTAGATATTTCTAGCTGTATCATTTTGAATGCTTGGGAGTGGGATTTTGATATGTAGATGGACGTGGATATATGTAGATGGGCGTGACTTACATTGAACTAAGCGATGTGACAGGGAGACGAGAGCTGGCACGCGAAGAGAAGACACAGTTTTTACCAGTTCTGATAATAACAACGGAAAGCTACAATTTGTCTAAGACACTTCTTTGTATTTACAACAACTTCAATTAAAATAAATGAAACTGGAAATAACGACTGGAAGATTTGTTTTTGTAATTGTACTGCGTAAGTTTGATCCGTTCCTCCCTGGAAGCGTAGTAATGACTTTGGAAACGTTTGAAATTGCAATGACGCCATAGAAATTATAATGTGTAAAGCAGATACTGCCTCTTCATCATTCACACGTTAACGTTGATGGAACAGGCAAACTTTGCACTTATTGCTGATCCTTAATTGTCATCAAGAAGGTGGTGATGAGAGGACATTAGTGCAAGCATAAAGGATTACCTACTGCAAATTTTCACCCAACACGATTTGTTGTGATGGGTCATGACTCATCTTAAATGATTAATGGCCTCAAAAATGTACTGGAAAGCTAACAACAGCTGCAGAGCCTAAGCCATGGAAACCTCAAGAAGCCCAAATCACTGATTTCTACAGAATAAACTAGTTAAATGGGACGATAACTGATCTTGTTATTCCGTGACCATGGAATTAATAAAATGAATGATGGGGTTGCAGCTTCAGATCACAGTCTTTGGTGAAGTGTATAGGATGGAAATGCAGATGCTGATTTACACCGAAAATAGACACAAAATGCTAGAGGAATGGGAATGGGTCTGAAGAAGGGTCTCGACCTGAAACGTTACCCATTCCTTCTATCCAGAGATGCTGCCTGTTCCACTGAGTTACTCCAGCCTCTTGTGTCTATCTGCTGGGAAGTGTATATGTACATAAGAAGAAGACATAGAATGATGGGGTAATGTCAGGCATCATTTCGGGAGAACATGATAGGTGATGTTTCGGCTTAGGACCGTCCTGACCTGAAACGTTGCCTATCCATGTTTTCCTGAGATGCCGCCTGACCCACTGAGCTACTCCAGCACTCTGTGTCTTATTTTGTAAACCAGCATCTGCAGCTCCTTGTTTCTATGTATGCAAGAATGTTGGTTCCTTCTGGCCAAACCATATTCTTGATGTAGACTATGATAAAATACCTTGCTATTTCACACTGTTCAGGCTGATTAACCACACCGTTAGTTGTCCGAAAGTGCCAAATGAATGCCTGTGTCTATGGAATTCTATCTTGTTGTGTCAGCATTCTCAGACTTGGTCTGTAATCATTTCCTCAAGCACGAACATTGCAACTTTGTAAATTCTCGCCTAACACGAGTTGAGTGGGAAACCATTTGTGGAAATTATTTCAAACAACTGAAAATAGATTAGATTAGACTGAACCAGTCAGCCACTTGAAAATATGCCTAAAAGGCCAACAAATGCCAGATGTGTACTATCAAACCTCAGATCAGCTGGGGCATTGCATCGTTTCAGTTGATTTGTTTGTGATATAAGGGAAAACAAGAAGAGAAAGTTATTTTTTTCAACTTCTTTGTGGGATGTAACATCTCAGCAGATAAACAAACCCATGCCTACATAGGCATCTTATATTTGATAAAGGCATCTTATACTTGATCTCATAGAGGTGTACAAAATCATGAGAGAAATAGATTGGGTCAAGCACAGATTGGGTAAATGGGAGTCTTTTGCCCAGCGTAGGGGAATCGAGAACCAGAGGACATAGGTTTATGATGAGGGGGGGGAAGTTTAATAGGAACCTGAGGGGTAACCTTTTCACACAAAGGATGGTGGGTGTATGGAACAAGCTGCAGGAGGAGGTAGCTGAGGCAGGTACTTTTGCGACATTTAAGAAACATTTAAACAGATACATGGATAGGGTAGGTTTAAAGGGATATGGGCCAAAAGCAGGCAGGCGGGACAAATGCAGATAGGGCAAGTTGGTCGGCGTGGGCAAGTTGGTCTGATGGGCCTGTTTCCATGCTCTATGATTCTATGACTCTATGACATGCAGCATAGAGTTCCGGTGGCACCATGTTATCTTAACAGACGCTGCACATAGCTCCACTCCCTAAAATTCGCGATTTTTTGTGTTACAACTGGGTCTACAGGTCGGGACCGATTTAAGAAACTTACCGGAGCCTCTGGACATCGCGCTGATGACGTCATCAGTAAGTGCCGTGAATGTAACGGAGGCTTAAAGCACTTTAAATGAAAATTTCTTCCCCTGGTAAGAGCACTCAGAGAACAGTTACAAAACACTCCTGGGGAAGCCAGATGAAGCCTGAAGAACTTATTTTTGAAGTGGCTTCTGAAGAAAAGGTGCTTTTCGAAATGACTACAAGATCTAAAGCAGATTTGGCCAAGGACAAAGAATTTGAAGAATTAAAGGTAAGTGAACTGAAAAATGTAAAGGTGGATGGAAAAAAGATGGAACAGATGATGGGAGTGATGACGGAAAAGATAGAAAAGCTGACGCTAAATATGACTGCTTGTAAACAGAACATTATTGAGTCTGTGAAGGATTCAATTGGCACTATTAATAAACGAATTGAGATGAACTATCGGAGAGAATTGATAAGGGTGAAGAAGACACCACGAAGAGGTTCGGCGCTTGCTGGACACTGTCTCAACCTGTATGTCATCAATGTACGAGAGGGAGGAAGAGATGGCAAGAATGGTGGAGGAGATGAAGAAGGTGAGGTCAGAACAAGACCTTGTTACACGACGGATGGCGACTCAGCCAGCTAAAGCTTCAGACAAATGCCTGGATCTGGAGGCTCGTTCGAGACACCAAAATCTAAGATTAGTGGGTGTACCAGAGGGAGCTGAGAGAGATAACATTTGCGAGTTCGCTGCGGGCCTAATTAAAGAAGCTCTTAAGCTCCCTAACCTACCAAAAAAGTAGCACACTGAGTTCCTAGATTCAAACACAAATCTCAGGATGGCTCAAAATGTACACAACAGATTATTGTGAAATTCCGGGACATTGCTGACGTGGAAGAGGTTATGAGGAATATCAAATATAGTGTGCCTCTGATGTATGGTGTAACTACTTTTAAAATCTTCAGGGACTATCCTTATGAAATTATGCAAAAGTGAAATCAGTTCTCCAAGGCAAAGCAGGCTCTCCAAGGACATAAGGAGGTCAGATATGGTGTTTACTATCCAGCCAGAATGCGCATCTCCTACAAGGAACAGCATAAATCGTTCACAAATCCCGAGGAGGCGTACAAATATGCTCTAACCATTGTGGAACAGAAGGACTAGCTGGAAAGGTTGGACATTATAGACACTCGCTCTCTTTACTATTGCGCCCAGAATGGTGGCGTGCTGCCAAAAGAAGGAACTTTGTCTAGACGTCTTATCGGTGGAATGCTAACTCAAGGTCATACTGTGTTCCAAGAGAAGTTGGAAAAAAATAACCACCAAAAAGAAGAGCTTTTGTATATGATGAACAACCTAAATGGTATAGAATAGTAAGATTAAACGAGAACTTACCAGTTTGAAGTTTGATCTTTATTTTATGAGGAGTTACGATGAGGGATTACGTGAAGACCCCGCCAGCACGCATGCGCGACATTTCTTCAAAGCAGTGGTGTGAAATCACAGAAATACAGTCACAATGACTAATATAGTAAGATAAACAAGAGAACTTCCATACCAGGTGATCTTTATAATAGAGGGTTGGGAGCGGAGGGCACGTAATCCCTCATCGTAACTCCTCATAAAATAAAGATCAAACTTCAAACTGGTAAGTTCTCATTTAATCTTACTATTTTACTTCGGAGTCACGTGAGTGACTACGTGAAGATTTCAAAGCTCTGTGATTTCATGCCCTGGAAGCTCCATGCTCACACACCGCTAAAGTTGGGATAAGAGGATGAACGTAATTCAGACAAGACACTGGCTGAAAAACAAAATCAGGTATTTATTCATACCAAACAAAAATAGTGTCCCCTAAGGGTAACTATCTGGCAGCACTTAAAATCCTCCCTGCATAAGTGTCAGGGGAGGTCACGGGTTTATAGTAAAAGCGGTGGAAGGTCTTTTCGTTACTCCAACCCGCTGTAGCCAGGATGTGATCCAATGGTACCTCCATCCTTCTAGCCGCCGAGGTGGATGCTGCCCTGGTGGAGTGAGATTTAAATTTGTTAGTATCCACCCCCGCTGCATCCAGTACCACCCTTAACCATCTGGAAATGGTTTGCACCGTGACTCTGTGATGGGGCTTCTTGTGACTAACAAGCAAAGCTGTTTCCGAGCCCCTAAGATTTTTAGTGACTGTAATGTATCGTAATATTATAGAGACGATACAAAGACGAGGATCTGCTGGGTAAGCCAGAAACTCCAAAGTATGTCCAGACACTCCGGGTCGATCTTGTTTCAGCAGTCCCTGCACATAGAAAGTGATTTTGTCACTGGTGATTGCCATATCATCCAGGTTAAGTTTGTGCAGGGACTGGACCCGTTGTGCCGTGATAAGTGCCATAATCATGACCATCTTGTAGGTGAGTTTCGCCAAAGGGAGTCCCGTGTTAGGTGTCCATCCTCGCAGCATAGTCAAGACTGTGCTGATATCCCAAATATGGCTATATCTAGCCCTGGGGGGATTAGAATTGAATATTCCCCTCATAAATTTGGATACTGGAGGATGTGACCCAATTCCCAATTGGTCACTCCCCTTGCCCAAGTAGGACGATAGGGCACTCCTGGCACAGTTAATGGCACTGTAACTCAAACCCTCATCGAAATGAAGGGTAGCCAAAAATTCCAGCACTTCCGTTATGGTGGCGGTTTCATATGTCGTGTTGGCTGTGACGCAGTATCCTTCCCATTTCCTGATGTAGGTCAGGTACTGCTTTCTTGTGGACTCTCTGCAGGCTGCTGTGATGGTATCAATGGTCCTGTTGGAGAGCCCGAATCCGTGAAGTGGCCGTTTTAAAATCTGCAAATTAACAAGTCCATGCGGTCATGACATGGATGACATTCTCCTGTAACAGGATGAACGAGCAGGCTTGGTCTTTTGTTCACCCTGATACAGGGTTCTGTGGCCATCTTCTGTACCATAGGGAACCATGGTTGGGTAGGCCAGTCGGGCACCACCAAAATACCCGATGCTGAGTCTTGCTTTATTTTCTGCAAGACCCGACTGATGAGGCAGAAAGGAGGAAATGCGTAGCAAAATAGATCCCCCCAACGTAGCGAGAAGGCATCCATCGCTACTGCCCCCGGGTCTGGCTCCCAAGCAACATATGTTGGTAGTTGGTGATTTAGCCTGGACGCGAAAAGGTCGATATCTGGTGTTCCATAACGTTCTATAATATCTGAAAACACATTCCGATCCAACATCCATTCTATGTTGTCGTTGAATTTACGTGATCTGGTGTCTGCCACTGTATTTAGCTTACCTGGAAGGTAAGTAGCTGAAATCCAAATTTCTCTTTGCAGACACCAGTGCCAGATATTGTTAGCCAATTCATCACACGATATCGACTTTATACCGCCCATATGGTTAATATATGCTACCACCGTGGTGTTGTCAATTTGTATTCTAATATGAACTTTGTGCATATTAGTGCAGTATGCTTTAAGGCCGTGAAATGCTGCCAGCATTTCTGAATAGTTAATCCCCAAGTTTTTGAATAGGGTTAACTCTGGTGCACTCCATCTACCTCCACAACTAGAGGTAGTGTTAGTAGCTCCCCACCCTTTGGCACTGGCATCCGTTTGTAAGATGATCGAGGGATTGATGATATTGATAGGTTTAGAACAATTTTGGGCATTACCCATCCACCAATATAATTCGGCTTTTGCCTTTCCTGAAATTTTCATAGGCCTGTCGAAATGGCCAGCATGATTTTTGAGCGCTGTAATTTTGGCTCTTTGTAAGTTTTGGTAATGTAAGGGCCCAAATTGTGCTGCAGGAAATGCAGCTACTATCTTCCCAATCACTCTGGCCACCTGCCGAATGGATGGGACCTTAATGCCAATGAGGCTCCTGCAAGCCTCTATCAGGTCTTCCACCTTGCTTGGTGGCAACGTGACAGACATTTGCACTGAGTCAATAATGAACCCCAGATATCTCATGGTGGTAGAAGGTTCCAATATTGATTTGTCTGGATGTATCGTAAACCCCAGCTTCTGAAAAAGATGTTTCGTGGCTGTAACTGCCAAAGTAGCCATTTCCAAATTCTCCCCCACTATGAGGATGTCATCAAGATAGGCCATAACAGTATGTTTCTGTTTCCTTAAATAGGCCAAAGCTGGTTTTAATATCTTGGTAAACAATCTGGGTGCTGACGACAACCCATTAGGCAAAGCTTTGTATTGCCATAATTGTCCCATCCAGACAAATTTTAAGTATTTCCTATGATCCTTGTGTATGGGTACTGAATAATATGCATCCTTGAGGTCAATGCATGCCATGTAGTACCCATTGGCTATTAACTGTATCGCAGTATTAAAGGTGTCCATTTTAAAATGAATATACTGGACAGAAGTATTCAGATCGGTCAAATCTATAATGATGCGGCACCCGCCGTCTTTTTTATTTTTGGTGAATATATTAGACACGAACTCCTGAGGTTCTTTGATGGCTTTCTCAACTACCCCTTTTTCTATTAATCTCTGTAGTTCAGCATGCCCTGCTGCCCTTTCTTTTAGGGAAAGGACAAATTTCCGGCTAGGTGCATGCTGTACCGGGGTAGGGAGTTCATGAACAAATTCAATTTTATAGCCCTGGATACTTCTGAGTATATAAGGATCAGAGGTAAAAGTGAGCCAATTCTCGAAGAACATGTGCAACCTGCCCCCTACACAAAGTGAATTTAGACCAGATGTGTTCCTGGGGACCGCAGACCCACCAACCTCCATGGTTACTGCCGGTGTGGAGGTTTCTGTCCTTGCTTCCTTGGTTGGTTGTGGGTGTTGTGAGAGTGGCGCATCTTCCAAGAAGGCCGGCCTGGGCCTTGGCCTAAAAAAGACCGCTGTGCAGGAATGCCGGCCTTCGAGCTTTCACCACCGGCAGACCTGTTATGGTAACTCTGCCCGGTGGATGTGTAGGGGTGCTGTCTGTGTGGGTGTTGCGGCTTAGTGTAGCCAGGTTTTATAAGGCCCAAAGCCTTGGCCTCCTCGTCAAGGTCTTTAACCTGCTTTGGGAGATCTTCCCCGAACAGCAGGCTAGGAGGCTGAGTCTTCCCAGGCTTACACAACCCCGCAAACTTGGGGTTAAGCGCCGGCTTTATGATGTTCTTTCTAAAACTGTTAATCTCAAATTGAGTATTACAGAGTAGAGCCAAAGCATCCTGTAATTCTTCCGGCATATCCACACCCACTGCAGTTCTTGCTACTGCCATAATCCCTGCGGTTAGGAGCTTCAGAATCCTCTGAAGTTTAATCTCCTGGCCTCTACTAGAGGGGCTCATGTTTCCCCAAATAGGGTTATTTACTGCAGGTACATTCAATGAGTTGCAGTTCTCAGGTGCCATATATTTGTCTGCTGTAGCATTAATGGCCTGTTCCTGCAACTGGTTTGTTGCCATATAGTTGATGCTGGCAGCCAGCTTAGGGTGGATAGGTAAGCCCTTTTTGTTAGGCATAGCATGCTTGCTTACCATATCCATGTAGTCTTCACACACCCCTGACACCTTCGGCAGTTCAACCAGCTCCCCTTCTTCTGGGTCAGCCCAGTTCTGACCCTCCACGCTCCCCTGTATAGAGGGGGAGACATTGGGCAGTCCTCGATAGGAACTTGCCGTGGGCCTGCTAGGAGTCCCACTGTGACCCTGCCCCTGCATTAGCAGGTCATGTTGGAGCATTTGCTCCATCATCCGCTCCATGCGGTTTAGACGACCTCCGTCGCCATCTGCGAACGGGGTGTCCTCGGGACCGGACTCCGCTGAGTCGGCCCCGGCCGACTTCCGGGTGGTTTTCCCGCCCGACCGTGGCGTACCAACGGTCCCAAAGGGCGAAAAGTCGGGAGCTGCAGGTAAAACCTGTAACTCTGGAGAGGCGGCTCTCTGCTGGCTGCTCTCCTTGGCAGCTGCTTTGGCCGCTGTTCTCTTCGATTTCCTTTCCATTTTAATTCGCTAGTCGTCGACTCACTACCTCCGGTGAGACTTACCTGGCGTAAGCTATTTAACTTGCGCTGGAGGAGCCCCGCTCCTCCCGACCGTCGCTTCCGCATGCGTACGACGATATGTCGCGCATGCGTGCTGGCGGGGTCTTCACGTAGTCACTCACGTGACTCCGAAGTAAAATTAATATTCTTAACAATATTAACATGGAATATTAACATAGAAATAGTAATGAATGCTAATCAGAAATGCTGAAATGGGGATTTTCAAATTAACATTTTAATTTAACCTAATAATTCTCAAGTAGATTTATAACCGGGGCGTGAGGGGTAGAGGCGGGCTCCTGGCTCAGTTCCAGGAGCCAGAAATAGGTTAACCCCTTCAACCAACAGTTGATGATTTCTGAGGTTAAAATATATGCTTAACACTTAGTAAATAAATATGATAGTTATATCCGGAAATATCGAGGGAATGGATACATATACTGTAAATGGGTACTATACATCTGATTTTGAAACGGGTTCCTTTCCAGTATGTTATGGTTAATCGAGGGAGCGCAGCTATTTGTTCGTTTTATATCGACAACGGAAGTCAATAAAATGCTTTTCCCCACCTACAGGTGGGTCCCGTTTAAGTGCCAACAAGCTCGGACACTGTATTCTCACTTGTATTAGTTTTTTTTAATCATTTTCACATTTAATCACATGTGTTTTTTTTAATTTAAGGACAATCGCAAAGGGAATCTACTAACTGAACTTTGTAGGGTAAATGATCCCCCTATATCTAAAGACCTGAGGTACGAATGCACTGCAAGACACACAGGTATTAAATCTATTCAAAATGCAAGACGATAACCAAAATAAACTGGGAGAAATCTCATTTTGTAGTTGGAACGTTAGGGGTGTTAATGAACGAATTAAAAGGGGTAAGATTCTAGCTCAGCTGAAAGCGTGCAACACAGATATTGCTTTCTTACAAGAGACCCATCTTAAACTTCAAGACCAAACTAGATTGAAGGCGAACTGGATAGGACAAACATTTCACTCGTCATACTCGTCGGAATCTAGAGGAACGTTTATTATTATTCGCAAAGGCATTCCATTTAAATCGAAAACTACCTTAACAGATAAGGACAGGAGATATTTGATAGTTACCGGGAAGATCCGTGCTGCCCCAATTACCTTGGTAAACATATCTGCGCCCAACTTTGACAACCTGCCCTTTTTCAATAAAATCTTGAATATAATTGCAGATGATTACAATTACAGAAGTTCACTGTGAGGAAAAGGCACTCAGTCTTGACATAGTGGATGTCCGGAGGACCCTAAAAGGAGTGAATGCACGAAAGGTGGCAGGCCCTGATAACATACCAGGGCGGGTGCTCAGGGCATGTGCTGATCAGCTGGCACATGTCCTTACGGACATATTTAACACCTCGCCTAACCAGGCTGTTGTACAATCATGTTTCAAGACTGCCACCATCATACCAGTGCCAAAAAAATCCAACATACAATGTCTCAACAACTACCGCCCTGTAGCACTCACCCCCATAATGATGAAGTCCTTCGAGAGGCTGGTCAGGGACCATATTACCTCCAGACTCCCCTCCACACTTGACCCATACCAGTTTGCTTACAGGCCAAACCGCTCCACAGAGGATGCTATATCCTCCGTACTCCATCTGAGCCTGGGACATCTAGAGGAGAAGAACACTTATGTGCGAATGCTGTTCGTGGATTTTAGTTCAGCATTCAACACAATTATCCCTCAGCACCTGATAAGCAAACTGGTTCCATTGGGCCTCAGCAGCCCCATGTGTAACTGGCAACTGGACTTCCTCACTGACAGACCCCAGTCAGTGAGGGTTGGAAATAACACCTCTAACATCATCTCTCTGAGCACCGGCTCACCTCAGGGCTGTGGCCTGAGTCCACTGCTGTTTACCCTGATGGCCCACGACTGTTGCGCCAGGTTTAGTACAAACCACATCATGAAGTACGCAGGTGACACAACAGTGGTGGGCCTCATCAGGGACGACAATGAGCTGGCTTACAGGGAGGAGGTGAAACAACTGTTGGACTGGTGCAATACGAACAACCTGATCCTGAATGTCGAAAAAACAAAGGAGGTCATCGTCGACTTCAGGAAAAACCAGCACAGTCCCACACCACTTAACATCAATGACAGTAATGTGGAGGTGGTCAGTAGCACTAAGTTCCTGGGGGTGCAGATCACTAACAGTCTGACCTGGTCAAATAACATCTCATCAACAGTTAAGAGAGCGCAGCAGTGGTTGCACTTTCTGCGCCGGATGAGAAGAGCTCACCTCCCCCATCCCATCCTCACCACTTTCTACAGGGGCACCATAGAGAGTATTTTGACCAGTTGTATCTCTGTCTGGTTTTTGGGACTGTAAAGCCTCCGACTGGAAGTCCATGCAGAGATTGGTGAGGACAGCGGAAAAAATCATCGGGATATTGCGACCAAAGGTTGTTGCGTGTCTAAGGCCAGCAGTATTATAAAAGACCCCACACATCTCCATCACAGACTGTTCACTCTGCTGCCCTCGGGCAAAAGATATCGTAGCATAAGGAGCGGAACATCAAGGTTCTGCAACAGCTTCTTCCCACGAGCCATCAGACTCCTGAATGCCATGTAATGGCCTGCCACCATTGTCGATTTATCCTTTTAATCCATTTTATCCATGTTTATCCTTCTGTTAATTATCGTGTTGCACAGGGAGCCAAATGCAACGGAATTTCGTTTGTTTGACTTGACTTTTTGACTTGACTTGAATATAGCTACCAAAATGTCATAATCGGCGGAGACTTTAACTGTGTTTTAGACACTTCCTTAGATAAATCTAATCAAAAACAGAGAGGTATTACGAAATCCAAAACTAGCGAACCTCTAAACACATGTATAAAAAACACAAACATAACAGATGTCTGGAGGATTGCAAATCCGACTGGCAGGGATTACTCGTTCTATTCAATGGTAACAAGGCATATTCATGAATAGATTATTTCCTGGTTCCTGGTGGATCCAAAACTAATACCCCACACTTCTAAAGCAAAATACCACTCAAATACGATCTCAGATCACTCCCCAATAACTTTTTTTCTAAAATTGGAAGGAATGACTAACAAACCGTTTTGGAGGTACAATCCTCAAATTTTAAAAGACCCGCAAGGGAGTATATTTTTAAACGAGCAAATGGACCTTTTTTTCGAAAAATAAACGATACGCCAGACATATCACCTACACTATTATGGGAATCTTTTAAAGCATATATTCGAGGCATGATAATTTCATACCAAGCTTTGAAAAATAAGAAAAATAAGAATGAACAAAGACAGTTAGAACAAATTAGACAACTGGACATAGAAACCGCTAAAGACCCCACTATGGATAAACATAATAGAATAATAATACTGAAATTTAAATTAAATAAATTATTATCAGAGAAAGTCATAAGATTATTACAAATTACAACACAGGAACACTTTGAATTTGGGGATAAGCCCCATAAACTTCTGGCATGTCAGTTAAAAAAACGAGAAAAGGATCACACAATTTTAAAGATTAAATCAGACAAAGGGGAAATATAGTGATATTAATAAAAGATTTGCACAATTTTACGGGAATCTGTATACATCTAAAACGATAATGGACACCAACAAAGTTACAGAGTTCTTGGATAATTGTAACCTTCCTAAATTAGAGTTGCAGGAACAAGAGGAATTGGGAGCACAAATCTCAAATAAGGAAATAGAAGAAACAATAATCTCATTAAAAAATGGAAAAACACCAGGTCCCGATGGATTTCATAATGAATTCTATAAAAAATTTTATCACATATTTACTCCTCGCCTACAGAAAATGTATACTTATGCCTTCAAAGAACAAATACTACCTGAAACACTAGCAGAATCCACAATCACACTAATACTTAAGAAAGATAAAGATGTGGAAGAACCTGGATCATATAGAGCTATTGCGTTGTTAAACACAGATCAAAAAATATTAGTGAAAATACTAGCTAGAAGACTAAGTAAATATGCTAGTAAATTAATACATCCGGATGAAACAGGGTTTATCTCTAAGAGACAATCATTTAATAATTTGAGACGTCTGCTCAATATAATGCATTCACAGCAAACGGAAGATCAAAGACTATCAATCATCTCGTTGGATGCAGAGAAAGCATTCGATCAGATCAAATGGGAATATATGGTCAGGGTATTGCAAGAAATTTAACTGAAAGAGAATTTTATTCTATGGATTAAATTACTATATAATAAGCCAATGGGCAGAATATTAACTAACAATAATTTATCTACGAAATTTCAATTGTCAAGGGGTAACAGACAAGGATGTTCATTAACACCGTTGTTATTTGCTCTCATAATTGAACCCCTAGCGGAAAGAATTAGAACTCATCTAAATATCCATGGATATTCAAACAAAATATTCCAACGATAAAATATCATTATACGCTGACGATGTACTATTGTACATCAAAAAACCTCATATTACTATACCAAATATATTAAAATTAATAGAGGACTTCAGATCATTCTCAGGATATAGAATAAATTGGAATAAAAGCGAAATCATGTCAATAAAACCGAAAGACACAAGTTTTACAGTTTCCTTTCAAAATAGCTACGGAAAATTTTAAATATTTGGGCATCAAAATTACTAGAAGATATCAAGACATGTTTGACAAAAATTATAACCCTCTACTTAAGAAACTATAATTTTGGATTAAATTTTGGAAAACGCAACCGATGTCCTTAATAGGCCGAATAAAAGCCATAAAATTGATTTTTCAACCACAAGTTTTATACCTGTTCCAATCTATTCCAATATACTTACCCAAAAAGTTTTTTTAAAAACTGGACTCAGATTTCACAAATTTTATTTGGGATTATAAATCCCACAGAATACAAAGAGCTCATCTGAATAAACCCAAAGCAGTAGGGGGATTAGCACTCCCCAACTTTATGTATTACTACTGGTCTGGAAATATTAGAAACATGATCCAATTGCTGGATCCAATTGCTCCCCAGCAACCGGATTGGACGATTATGGAGAAAGAGGATTGCTCTGCATACAATACTGGAGCAATCCTTCTCTCACCAACATCGATGAATAATACAAATTACAACAATAATCCAATTATACACAGTACAATTAGAATTTGGAAACAAATAAAACACAATTTAAAATTAAGAAATTTATCTCTCTTATCTCCTATCAGTAAAAACCCACCATTTAAACCTTCAACTATAGATAAAGCATTTATACAATGGGAAAGAGCTTGAATTAAAATCTTCGAAGATGTGTATGAATTGGGAAAACAATTATCATTTAAACAAGTACAACTAAAATACAATTTGAGAAACAATCAGTATTTTAAATATTTCTAACTCTGTGACTATCTGAAAAAATACGCACAAGACTATTACAAGATGTCTCCAGACTTACTGGAAAAAGTAATGAATACAAAGGCAGAATCAGCAAACCTAATATCATATATATATATATTATATTATTCTAAATGCAGAAATACCAACAGAAGGTATCAGGAGAGTGGGAAAAATAATTAAGTATAAAAATTCCCAAAGAAAGATGGGAAGAATATTTATTAAATGTGCATAAATGTTCAATTCATGGAAGACACCCCTTAATACAATTTAAGATCTTACACAGATTATACTATACAAAAACTAAAATAAGTAAACTTTTTCCCAACGTCTCACCCATATGTGATAAATGTCAATGTCAAGAAGCATATATAGCACACTCATTTGTCTTTTGCACAAACATTCAAACATTTTGGACTGATATTTTTGAAATTTTTACAAAAGTATTTAAAATAAAACTGACTCCAAAAGCAGACTGGATTATCTTCTGGACATCGGAAGACAGCCCTGAATTAAATGTGTTTCAAAAGACTTTATTTGAATATGGCTTAATAACTGGAAAACAGCTAATCTTAAAACTCTGGAAAAAAACTCCTATACCAACAGTTAATATGTGGATTTCAACTTTGTTCGAAACACTACACTTGGAAGGTATGAGACTCCGACTAGCAGGAAAATCAGACAGTTTCTATAAGACATGGTCTGCATTTATAAATCTACTACAAGGATAAGGTGCAAGAATACCTCAAAAAAGTACCGGTGCGGGTCTTGGTAAAGGGGGAAGAAAAACTGATCAGTTGGTAGACTCCTTTTGCGAGATGTTTATAACAAAGTAACTGGCTTTTCTTCTTTCCTTCTCTTTCTTTCCCTTCTTTTTTTCCTCTCCAGGGTCTATCTCTTAATCTCCGGTCTCTAACTCTTCGAGGGTTTCCTTTCCCTCTGTCACGCTTTTTCACTTTCACATCTCTTTTTCACTTCTACTTTGTTTGCTGTTACTTCTCTCTCTTTTCTCTCCTTTCTAAAGCCTTAAAAAAATCAAGGGCTACAATGACTGTAATACTATATAAGGGATGTACACTGATTTAATTTTTTTTTTAAAACATGCAGCATGACTTAGCCAACATTTAGTGGCAAATAACATTTAAGCCATTTTATAAAACATTTTACAAAAGTTCCACACAATTGCCATTTTCAAAAGGAGAGAATTCAACCATCTACCTTTGACATTCAATGGAAGTATCATTGCCAAATCCACGACGAGCAACTTTCCTGAGTCTCTGCTTAAGTGAGAATGCACTCAGAGCTGAAACGACCTTGTATCTGATAGCAGCACAATTCCTCTTTACTTCAGCAAGAATATTGCATCCTAAGTGATAACATTGCCTCAATTGTGATCATGTAGCATATACCAAATAGATGTTTTTCTCTGTGGCAGTGTCTTTCAGTCCCAAAATGTGAGGTTTGTATTCTCAGCATTTGATTTATTGCAAAGTCCATCGCAGAGTTTACAGATTTAAAACCATCAGACACAAGAAGATCAAACAAGGCAAATTTGGTCCATTCAATGGTTTCACATAAGCTGTCCCTCTGTTAATAGTAAAGATGTAATATAACAAACCATAAGGAAAATTACAGTTAATTTAATATAGAATACAGGAATATATTTTTCTTAACCAAACAAAATGATTTTATATATTTATAAATTTATAGCTGATGCTACTTGAGTTGAATTTGCAATGCAAATTCTGAACATCCATCTCTGGATTAATGCTGACTAATCTAAACAGTAGTTTTAGGTGTACCCTTCTTGAACAAATGTGACATTCACTTCAGCAACTTTTTCAATGCCACAGTCTTTATTATGTTCCTAGAATCTTTTTTCACTGAGATCAAGGATGTGTTGAATTTTGCTAACACTCTCATTAAAAGTAGGTGATAATTCCTGGAATTGATTCCCTCCAATCATTCCTTGAAATTCCATGTTGTCAACGAATACACTCTTGAACTTCTACAGGTGTACAGTAGGGAGAACATTGACTGGTTGCATCATGGCCTGGTATATATATATAATATACTAGACCAAATGGGACCCGTTGGGTTCTGTCCCCTCAATGCATGGTTGCAGAGGGGGGGGGGGGGGGGGTGCGGCCTGTGGCATCGCATACACACACTGACCTCCCCCCACAAACACACACTAACCCTCCCCCCTTGATATTATGTTAATATTAGTAATTCGTTCCTTTTACCTCTTCCCCGCCCTATCCACTCACGTAAAGCCCCCAACTGCGCAGGCGCGGCTAGAGATGGAGATGGAGATGGAGATGCTAGCGAGGGAGTGGAGGCAGAGAGGGAGGAGGTGCCGAGAGGGGGGGGCAGAGAGGGAGGGGAGGCAGAGAGGGGGGGGGGATAAAGAGCGGGGATGGGGTAGAGAGGAAGGGAGGGGGAGGGGGGTAGAGGGGAAGGGGGTAGAGAGGAAGGGGGTAGAGAGGGAGGGGTGTAGAGAGGGAGGGGAGCGGAAGGGGGAGAGAGGGAAGGGGTAGAGAGGAATGGGGAGGGGGTAGAGAGGGATGGGGAGGTGGAGAAGGAGAGGGAGGTGAGTAGAGAGGGAGAGAGAGACGAGCAGAGAGGGAGTGAGGTAAAGACCCCACCCTATCTCCCTCATCCTCCTTCCCTCACTCCCATTCCCTGCCGCAGCACCTACCCAGGTCGTAGAGCAGTGTCAGGGCCTGGAACTCGGCCTGGTTCTCGTACTCAGCCTGGCCCTGGCTCTAGATAGCAGCCGTCAGCTTGGCCACCACATGGTCTCCAGTCCAGGCCCTGACTTAATCTACGGGCAATTCCATGACCCTGGCTCGTCCTTTATTCCACCTGCGACTTCTTTTTCGGCACCGGTAATGGCCCCATCCCAAGCCCTGGGCTAGGCCCTCACTCCAGCTCCAGGCTCTGCTCCAGCCCAGGCCCAGTCGCCAAGCTCGGCCCGCGGCAGCAGCCTCCCCATCAGGCACCGGGCAGCAGCCGTGCGTCGACCCGAGGATCCCAAGTGAGCGCCAACCCGAGGACCCCGAGTGAGGCGGCGAGCGGACGTGGACCCGAGAACCCGAGCTAGGCTGCGGGCAGGCATGGACTCGAGGACCCCGAGCGAGGCGGCTGTCGGGCGTCGACCCGAGGACCCCGAGCAAGGCTGCGGGCAGGCGTGGACTCAAAGACCCCAAGCGAGGCCGCAAGCGGGCATGTGTGAAACGGGCGCCGGCCTGAGCCATTGTTACGTCAGAATGAAGCATCAAGGAGTGCATCAAGCAATGGGAAAGAAGCAGGTCGACCATTGTATAGGAGGTGAAACGTTTGAGGAAGGTTCTGGAAATGCGTCCCTCCCCCTGACATCATCAGTGGAAGCTGGTCATTTTAAAAGGGAGTTTTATTAATTTTTTAAACTTTAATCAGCAATAAGTGGTGAAATAAAGCATAAAATCTTAAGTGAAGCTGTTCACTAAGCATGGGACAAATGTGTCAGAATATGTAAAACTCTTTTTGTTACCGCATAGCGTTTTTGTGAAAATATAAAGCCACAAACATATCCACACATACAAGATGAGAGTTTTTAAGTTATATAGATAGATATATATATATATATATAACTGGACCATATGAATGCACCCGTTCCCTACCTGTAGCCCCCACAGGAGGCATGGTCCTCCAATTCAAGCCGTTTCCAAATGTAAGATTCTAGCACTCCCCTGCCTCCCTCAGCAGTAGGCTTTATAAAACATTCCAATTTCACTTGCTCTGTGTGTTGCAACAGCAATTCGCCCTCCCCTTCTGTGAGGTGAAAAGTTCCAGAGTTGCAACATTGTATCGATGTGTGTTGGAAGCTGGCAGGAATAATTTAAAAAGCCCTGTCCCACTGTACGAGTTAATTCAAGATATCTCCCGAGTTAAAAAAAAATCTGACTGGTGGTAAGCACGTAGCATGTACATAGCGGGTACGTCGGAGCTCGGAGACATCTCTTAGCGGCTCGTAACGCTAACGGCAGGTACTCGGGAAACGCGGTAAGCTTGGGAAGGCTCGTGAAGATTTTTAAACATGTTGAGAAATGTCCACGAGAGCCCCAAGTACCTAAGAGCGGCCATTACCGTATATCTTTGAGTTCGAATCAGGGCAAACTCGGGAGAACTCTTGAATGAACTCGTACAGTGGGACAGAGCTTTTACAGTAAAAGTCTTATGAATGTTAGCATTTTTAAAGCTTTAATCGCGTATAATGTGAAATATAAGATGGAATCTTCAGTGAAGCTGGTCACTGATAGCCGAGCCATTGTGACATCATCAGTTGAAGCTGGCCTTTTTAAATTCAAAGTCTATTGATTTTTTCAAACTTTAATCAGTAATAAGTCGAGAAATACAGCATAAAATGTTCAGTGAAGGTGATCTCTGCCTAGAGGGGAAAAATGTGAGTCCGAATATGTAAAGATCTTGTGAAAGTTGGCATGTGTAAAGCTTTAACCATGAATAACGTGAAATATAGGATGAAATCTTCAGTGAAGCTGATCGCTGCTAGCCGAGCCATTGTGATGTCATCAGTTGAAGCTGGTCATTTTAAATTCAAAGTCTTTTGATTTTAATCAGTAATAAGTCAAGAATGTCAAGAAATAAAACATAAAATGTTCAGTTAGGGTGATCTCTGCCTAGAGGGGATAAAGGTCAATCAGAATATGTCAAAAAGGAATTGTTACCGCACAGCGTTTTTGAGAAGATGTAAAGATAACCACATATACACACACACATATATGCACAAACAAGATCAGAGTTTTAATTTACTAGACCAAGTGCAGACCCGTTGGGTCTGTTCCCTGAATGCATGTTTGCGGGAGGGGGAGGGGTGCGGCGTCACACTCACAATAAGCACCCCCCAAACACACAGGCGGAGGGAGGGGGCGGAGAGATTGGGGAGGGAGAGGAGAGGGGGAAGGGGAGAGAGAGGGGGATGGGGAGGGAGAGGAGAGTGGGGAGTGGGAGGAGAGCGGAGAGGGTGGGAAGGGGGGAGAGGGGTAGGGGTGGGAGAGGGGGGGAGGGGATGTTAGAGGGGTGGGACAGAGGTGGAGAGAGGGGATGAGGGGAAGGGAAGAGAGGGGTAGGGGGAAGGGAGGGGAGAGAGAGAGGGGGGAGGGAGAGAGGTGGAGGAGGGGAGGGGAGGGGGAGGGAGAGAGGTGGGGGAGGGGGAGGGAGAGGGGAAGAGCGGGGAGCGAGAAAGAGAGGGGCAGCAGGGAGTTGTGCAAGTGAGAGGTGAACGGGGTGGGGGAGGGAGGAGTGGGGAGTGAGAGGAGAGAGGGAGATGGAGAGGGGGAGAGAGGGGGGAAGAGGAGGAGGAGAGGGGGCGGGGAGAGAGTGAGAGACGGTTAGGGGAGGGGGTGAGAGAGAGGTGGGAGAGGGGGGAGAGAGGGGGAGAAGGGGATGAGGGAGAGGGGGAAGGGGAGGAAGGGGAAGAGTGTGGAGGGAGGGGAAGAGTGTGGAGGGAGGGGGAGAGGGGTGGGGATAGAGAGGGGAAAGAGTGGGGAGGTAGTGGAAGGGGGAGGGATAGGAACTGTCCATCTATTCCCCATTCCCTATCATCCCCAATCCTCTTTCTCTATTCCCACACACATGATCACTCACTTCAGCACAGGCTGCGGGGGGGGCGGGGCTGGGGCTGGTGCAAAGACATATGTAAATGAGATCCATTCCGATTGGACATCTGTGAGGGATGGCATTGTGACATCACACAATGGAAGACGCTGCGACATCAGGCGGGGAGGGGGGGCTGGGGCTGATCAAAGGCATATATAAATGAATCCATTCCGATTGGACATCTGTGAGCATTGGGCATTGTGACATCACACGATGGAACGTTCGCCAACAATCAATGGGTGAGAGCTGTTTGATTTCTTTAACATTATGAAATTTTGGGGGGGGAAGAATTTATTAAAAAATGTGTACATAAAAATGTCTAAATGTAATGAGGAGTGCATTAGTGAATGTAAAAGTGTAATGTCTAGCAAAATGGAAAAAAAACTGGGAGTTTGAGCGTGTGGTTTTGGCGAACCATGAAATCAAAGGGCAAAAATAGTAAGATTAAAATAGAACTTACCAGTTTGAAGTTTGATCTTTATTTTATGAGGAGTTATGATGAGGGATTACGTGAAGAAACCCCGCCAGGCGCATGCGCGTCATACTTCAAAGCAGCGGTGTGAAAACACAGAAACTATAGCCGGTGATATAGTAAGACTCAGAAGACTAGAACTACCAGATGATCTTTGTGATTATGAGGGCTGGGGAACGAGGGCACGTAATCCCTCATCATAACTCCTCATAAAATAAAGATCAAACTTCAATCTGGTAAGTTCTCATTTAATCTTACTATTTTACTTCGGAGTCACGTGAGTGACTACATGAAGATTTCAAAGCTCTGTGATTTCATGCCATTGATCCATTCCATACGACACACTGATTCAGTTGACACAGTAGTGGATAAATAATATATTGAACATTGCTTCGAATTATCCAATAATCTTTTTTTAAATAACAAAACAGTAATAACCCGTCTATCCCAGTGGAAATTACAACTGAAATTTATAAAGACAAAGCAAATCAAATCAAATGGACCCAAAACAGCATGCCCAAACCCTGGCACTATCAGAACAGGTTTATCATAAATTTTAGAAAAGTTGATTCTTTAGACCAACCTGCGGGCTCGCTGCGGATGTTGATGCCGCCCTGGTTGAGTGAGATTTAAACACACGAGTGTCTACGCCAGTGGAATCCAATAACCTGTTTTACCATCTAGAAATAGTTTATACTGACACCTTTTTATGAGTGATGAGCATTACTGTCTCAGAGCCTCTGAGACTCTTAGTTACCTCGATATATTGACTCAGGTGCTTAACTACACATAACGTTTTGTCAACAGCGTGTGCTTTAAAACTTACTTTGGTTCCAGCTATTCCTGGCCTGCTTTGTTTGATTAAATCATACACATAAAATGTAATGTTATCTGCAGAAGTATACATGCTATCTAGTCGTAACTTTTGCAATGTTTGCACTCGTTGCGCTGATACAAGCGCCATGAACTTAACCACTTTAAGTGTTAACGTCTGAAAAGACAATGACGTAATTGGAGCCCATTGCCGAAGCAGTGTGAGAACTATACTTACATACCAGATTTCTGATTATCTAGGTTTAGGAGGATTTTTGTTAAAGATTCCTCTCATGAATCAAGACACTGTCAGAACTGAACGAGGAGGAGGACACAAATGCAGGCTCAGACACAGGGCAGATCCGTATTCAGAGTTTAATCAGTCCAAGTCGGTACACAGGTAAGCAAGCACAGAAGCAACAGTCTAATCTAGGAGCAGGCAAAAATAGTGGTCGAAAAACAGGCAATGGTCAAGTTCACAAAGTCACAATATTTCTAGAGCTGGAACGAGGTGATACCAAGTAGCATACACAACGAACTGGCAATGAAAACTAAAACAGCAAGGGCTTAAATACAGATTTAACAAGGGATAATGAGACAGGTGAAGCACATCAGGGTGGGGCCAACAATCACATGATGGTAAACGACCTGACAGGAAATGGGACCTGAAACAAGAGGAGATGTGAGACACCAAAATAAAACAAGAATGCAAACTCAAATACTAAACCCAAATAAGAAACAGAAACTAGATCAAACACGAGGCCTGACAGACACTAATGGATGAGACCCGATAGGTTGTTGTTCTGAAACTGCCCTAAATAGGAGGACAAAGCACTCCGAACACTATTAATGGCACTATAACTCAAGTGTTCATCAAAAATGCAATGTAGCAAGGAACTCCAATACATCCGGTATGCTTGCAGTATGATACAGTATCTGACTGTAAACAACATCTCCCATTTCTTAATATGAGACACATATTGGTTTTTTTTTAGTGCTATCTCTCCAAGCTGCAGTTATCACATCCATGGTCCTATTCGACAGTCCAAGGCCTTCGAACGGTCTGGACACAACCTGCAGATTAACAAATTAATATGATCATGTAACGGATGACTTTCTCCTGTTACTGGATGCACCAACAAATTACTGCAGTTGGGGACAGTCATGAATGGCTGAGTCATCATTCTGAGCACCAATGGGAACCATGGCTGTGTAGGCCATTCTGGAACCACCAAAACGCCTGATGCTATCCAAATAGAGTCCTGCTCTATTTTGGTGAGACATTGCCTAATCAGGCAGAATGGGGAAAAAGCATAAAAGAATGTATGTCCCCAATGTAGCGAGAATGCATCCACCGCTACTGTTCCTGGATCTGGTTCCCATGAAACATATTTAGGCAACTGGTGATTTAGCCTGGATGCAAACAGATCAATATCTGGCAAACCATAGGGGCTGACAATCATTTTAAAAAACATCAGGATTTAACATCCATTCTATGTTGTCATTAAATTTTCGTGACCTGTTGTCTGCCATCACATTATCTCTACCTGGTAGGTAGATAGCTGAGACCCAGATGTTTCTGGAAAAACACCAGTGCCACATGAGGTTAGCCAGGTTATCACATGATACTGACCTTATTCCTCCCATGTGATTGATATATGCCACGACCGTAGTATTATCAATCTGGAGTTGAACATGTAAATTATTCATTGTTGGACAATAAGCTTTTAATCCATAGAATGCACCCAGCAATTCTAAGTAATTTATACCATGCCTGTGCAGGATTAAATCCTCTTGCACACTCCATCTACCACCACAGCTAGACTTGCTGTCTGTAGCTCCCCATCCGAGAGCACTCACATCTGTCTGTAAAACCACTGAAGGTTGCTGAACCAAAATGTTTTTGGTAGTTTGTACAATATTGATAATCCACCATTGTAATTCAGCTATGGCTCTGGTTGGTAACTGCATAGGTCTATCAAAATGACCTGCATGTTCTTTAAGTGCTTGTTCTCTGGCTCATTGCAGACTTTGGTAGTGCAGGGGTCTAAACTCCACTGCAGGGAAAGCCACCACCAATTTGCCAATAACACTGGCTACTTCCAGGATGGAGGGGTGTTGTTTATCAGCAAAACTAATACAGACCTCCCTGATTTCCACAGCCTTGGCTATAGGCAAAGTCACTGGCATATCAACTGAATCAATGACAAACCTTAAATAATCAATTTATTGGGATGGCTCTAACTTGGATTTTGTTGGATGGACCAGAAACCCTAACCTTTCAAACAGATGTTTGGTTGCTGACCAAACACAACCCGTCATGCACGTCGAACATGTTCATCCAGTAGTTTATGAACTGATGTTTGTTGTTTCAATTATTATTCCTCAAATTGGTCCGAGCAAAACTCTGCAGCATTCTGAATGTTCTGTGCAGTGGCATTCCTGTTATCTATTGAGGAACGTGGTATTTGTTCTATAGCTTGGAAGAGATGCTGGAAGTTGATCTTTCATGGTTATGCTCAATTGGCATACCGGACCTGTTTCTGCAGTGTTTCCTTTGCCATGTGAACTGACTGTTCATGTGAAGCTGGGTGGATGGAAAAAGCAAAATGGTGCTTTTGCCCATAACTCTTCATGAATTATTCAAATTGAAGTGATCTAAACTATGGGTGGTTATCTGATATGACTTCTTCCACTTAGATATTAAATCCTCTATCATGCTTGCTGTGATAGTGCGTGAATTTATATTCTTCACATTCACCCAGAGAATGGCTGGTGATTAATACTGAAACATTATTCACAGAAATCTATTTGGACCCATTGGAAGTTTGTATCATAGCATTAATGGTGAAATTGCCTCTTGCATTTATTCAGATGCCTGTCAAAATTAATCCATCCACTTAATGTGTGTCCAGACAGTAGTTTTTTGCACAACGGGAACAATTTCCATTGTTGTGATGGAAAATTATCTCTACCACTTGCAGGGCATATTTTTTTGTTGTGGATACAAGGAACTGCAGATGCTGGTTTACAAAGTGCTGGGGTAACTCAGTGGGTCAGCTGGCATCTCTGGAAAACATGGATAGGTGAAGTTCTTTGGCTCTCGACCCAAAATGTCACCTACCCTTGTTCACCACAGATGTGGTCTACTAACTGAATTACTCCAGCACGTTGTGTCTTTTTTTGTTGTTGTAGCTTCTTAAATAGTGAATCACACCAAGCCATTTGTTGTGTTTGGCTTAAAAGCTATAAATTCAATGTCATAAGTTCCGTTGGAACAAATGACTCAGCCAGCTCTGAATCCTCAATGTCACCATCGTAGCAACAGTGGACTTCAGTTCCAGGACTTGTGATCTGAAAATACTATGACTGTCAAGCAATCAGTCAACTAACCACAGTCTTTGCCAACATCTTCAATCTCTCACTGTAACATCTACAACCCCCTTCTGTTTCAAGGAACCTCCATCATTCCAGTCCTCAAGAAAAATAAAGTGACTTGTCTCAATAACTACTGCCCAGTAGCTCTAACATCAACCACCATAAAGAAGTGATTTGAAAGAGTGGCAATGTGCCAAATCTGCATCAGTCTTCCAGGACATTTAGACTGCTATTTGCATACAGGAAAAATAGGTATACATAGGATATGTGCAGGAAGGAATTGCAGATGCTGGTTTAAACCGAAGATAGACACAAAAAGCTAGAGTAACTCAGTGGGCCAGGCAGCATCTCTGGAGAGAAGGAATGGGTGACGTTTTGAGTAGAGATCCTTTTTCAGACTGAAACGTCACCCATTCCTTATCTCCAGAGATGCTGCTTGTCCTACTGAGTTATTGCAGCTTTATGAGTCCATCTTCTACACATAGGTTATGATCTCTCTTGCACTACATTCATCCCTGGATCACTTTGACAAGAATAATACCATCCATTGACGACAGCTATTTAGGCTGGGAGTCCCACAGGTTACCAGTATCTTTGGTTACCAGTGAGATGAGCTCTGAGAACAATTACTTCTGTGCAGTCCCTGACATCTTCAACATAATTATAGTAAAAGAAAAAAAACACTCACCACTGAGACTTTTTCACATACCCAATGGTTTTGCTGATCCTTTCTCCATCACCGAAATGTGTCTTTCTTTAACATTTGATGAATTGGAGTTAACACTATGAGAAGGTTGGGCAGAATCTTATGTGGTATGGAATCAACAGAGTTCAGTGGTGTTTTGTTTTTTTTCGGCTCTGAATATGGCAGCAATTTTCTTCTCAGCTAGTTACAGCCCACTTTCAAGTGCTGGCAGAACTAAATTTATCACATCCTCCTGGATAATAGCACATTTACATGTTATAACCTTCACATTACGATGATGAACTCTTCTCAGCACTCCACGCGTCCAATGATTTCCATTCTCTTTAGACGTAACAGTTAAAAGTGTCCTCATCTTGAATAATGCTGAATCTCTTCCAGTATCTCATTTTTGTTGTTGATTATTTTATCACACACACTGATTTTAGTCAAACCAATTGTGTGTCAATTGTCAAAGAGCCTTGGCTTTCTTTGCTTATGCTAATCTGGTCATCAGCATGAATAAGGTCTGATTTGATGTATAACTCTTGATATATGGGTAAAATGTATCGATCATCATCCATTTACAATCTCCATGGGGCTGGGTGATTTTCTTGCCACTACTATGTAACAGCATGATAGCTCATCCCTGATGCACTCTGATAGTCTAATTTGTTTTTGTCTTTCTTCTACCTGAGATTTTAGAACAAACAGCACTGGCTTAGATTTACAGTCGATCAGTTTAGCATTTGGTTTAATAAATATGTGGGGTTTGTGTCTTTCAATTTGATGCAGTTAAGCTGGGGAGAGTGCAGAGAAGATTTATGATGGGCCGGGCATCAGTAAGTAAGTAAGTAAGTAAGTAAGTAAGTTTATTGGCCAAGTATTCACATACAAGGAATTTGCATTCGTGCTCCGCCCACAAGTAACAACATGACATACAGTGACAGTTACGAATGACTCAGAAAACACTGAACATTAATAATAATAAAACATTAATGATAAAACACCATTGATCAAGCATGTGAACCAACAAAATACCAGATGAAAGGGAGGCTACAGATTTTTGGCTGTTGAGTAGAGCAACTACTCGTGGATAAAAATTGTTTTTATGTCTGGCTGTGGCAGCTTTGACAATCCGGAATCGCCTTCCAGAGGGAAGTGATTCAAAGAGTTTGTGGCCAGGGTGAGAGGGGTCAGAGATGATCTTGCCCGCTCGCTTCCTAGCCCTTGCAGTGTACAGTTCATCAATGGAGGGAAGGTTGCAGCCAATAACCTTCTCTGCTGATCGGACAATTCACTGCAAGAGGGCCAGAGCTATCAGGAAAGGTTGGGCAGGCTAGGACTTTATATGTTTGGAGTGCAAGGGGCAGAGCGGTGATATTATTGAGGTGCATAAAATAATTAAGGGAATAGATATGGTGCATGTGCAGAGTATTTTTCCATGGGTAGGGGAATCAAGAACCAGAGAGTAGAGGTTAAAGGTGAGAAGGGAAAGATTTAACAGGAATCTACGGGGCAAATTTTTCACACAGTGGGTATACAGAAATAGCTGCCAGAGAAAGTAGTTGAGGCAGGCACAATAACAACATTTAAATTTGGACAGGTGCATGGAAAGGAAAAGGGATATGGGATAAACCGGGCAAATGGGAATAGCTAGAATAGGGCGTCTTGGTTGGTATGGATAAGTTAGACAAAGGGGTTGTTTCCATGCCGTACAGTTCTATGAATCCAATTCCAATATATGTATTCTGTGTTGTATTTTCATTTTGTTTCATTTTGTTTCTGATTAAACATGATTATGATAATGGAAAGCTAAATCTATCCCAATTTATTCTCAACTTTTTCAGCCAATCTCTTCCAGAAGAATCAACTATTATCTATTGCCTTGCTCCTTGCTTATTTTGTAAATTAACCAATTTTAATTGTCCTAATGGCTCATTCCGGGCTCGTCAACTTCAAGATGTTCCTTCTTAATGGCATCTTTCTGAACTTCTATTCACATGTATCCCTTTCTAAGATGAAAAAGCTTTGGTTCATCTCTACCTCTTCCATGTCTGAAGAAACATCTCGACCCGAAACGTCACTCACTCCTTCTCTCCTGAGATGCTGCCTGAGATACAGGTACTCCAGCATTTTGTGTCTATCTTCCTTGACAAAGCTGCTCTGAACAACAGATAGCGATCCACATTCAGAGATCAGGTGAATGGTCAGGAACGGCTTGGTGGCGCGGCAGTAGAGTTGTTGCCTTACAGCACCAGAGACCCGGGAACGATCCTAACTATGGGTGCTGTCCGTATATAGTTTGTACGTTCTCCCCGTGACCATGTATCTTTAGGAGCTCTGGTTTCTGCCCACATTCCAAAGACCTACAGGTTTGAAGGTTAATTGGCTTTGGTAAGAATTATAAATTGTCCCTAGTGTGTGGGATAATGTCATTGTACGGGGTGATCGCTGGTCGGCACCAACAGTGGGATGAAAGGCATGTTTCTGCGCTGCATCTCCAAACTAAACTAAACTAATGGTTTCGGCCCGAAACGTCGCCTCCTTTGCTCCTTAGATGCTGCTGCACCCGCTGAGTTTCTCCAGCCTTTTGTGTACCCTAAACTAATTATATTGTTGTTCTAAAAAACTCAATGGGCCATTGCAACTTCAGTGTGTTCTTAGATCTCTTTAAGTATCACTATGAGATGGGTATATCACTATGAGATAGTGTTTATGTGTGGATTAACTGAGAAAAAAAATGACTCCGAGACCAAACACACCAGATCCATCATTTGAAGAGGCATATAAAATAGTTAAACCTGTGGAAATGGCCTCTAAAAATGCATGTATGTTTCTTAAAAGTTATATTCCTCATCCAACTCAACGTTCAATAAATCTCTCTTCTGTGGTAATTGTTCCCCTTTCCCAGGGACTATGCAGCACTTTGGCTTGCTGTACTCTGTCTGACATCGAATGCAGAGGTCGCGTCCATTGCTTTCCACAATTAGAGCAGTCTGCTGTTCTGAACTGATGCATTTGTGCCGAATGATTCCCAATGCAATTGTGTCCGGGTTTCCTGCCAGACCAGCTCACGTAACCTGGATTTGAAGTCCGAGCTCAATCGTTGCTGCTGCTGCTAGACTGTTTGACATTGAGGAACGGTGCCAGACAAATTCCTTTGCATTTTCAATTTCATTCCACAAGTGTAATTAGTATATCTATTCAAATGTTAGATTTGGCATATTTAGCAAGTTGGAGTTGATATACACTTCCGTTAATGTAGACGCAAAACTCACCACACAGTGTGGGATCCAGGAAAACACTGAAATTGCAATGCCACGCAGATTTTTTTGAACAATTACATAATCACTAATCATTTTGTCTGATCTCTGATTGCAGATCACCTCCTTGCATTCAATTATGGCCTTATTCAAAGCAATTACATCCCATTATTTTAGGATAATTTCTGTCTATTTGATGCATAAATTAAAAGTTCCCCTGCTAACTTCCAAAATTTCCAGATTAACTATTTGGAGACCAGAACATCAATTGTACTGACTTTCAATTCAACTGTTACAAGACTTGCCTTTTTTCTTGCAAAATATTTTTCATGTATACCTTTTATCCTCACTTCTTGTAATTAACCATGAACTATTCAGACCTATTCTACCAATACAATCATATAAACACACAAAGTTCCCAGTAATTTAGAAATACAGCATGGAAACAGGCCCTTCAGCCCAAGGAGTCAATGCCGACCAGCAATCACACATGCACTCGTTCTATTCCACGCACTAGGGACAATTTGCAGAAGCCAATTACCTTACAAACTTGCACGTATTTGGAATGTACGAGGAAACCAGTGCACCCAGAGAAAACCTACAAGGTCACAGGTACAAACTCTGCACAGACTGCACCCGTAGTCTGTGCCACTGGAAGGCAGCGACTACACTGTTACGCCACTGTGCTGCCCTTTGTTCCTTTCGATATTTAGAATTTTTCACCATCCCGTCGTGCTGTCTGTGTAAATTATGCACACTCAGTCAGTTCTTAACCTTGAGCAGTCCTTTGCAGAGTACAGCAACTGAAGCACTTGAGATCTGGAAAACAAACAGAGCAGTTAGTTTATTCAAAGTTTCCACGAGCTCCCCTCTCACTGTAAAGCACAAACAACATAATACATCATAAATGACATCACAGACATCTACGTTTACTACACAGTGGTATTATAGTCCCTCCCTTTACCTCTTGCAGCTGATCTTCAGAGTCCTTTTCAACAAAGGGAGCAGAGCTATCTGTACATTCCTATGATGTCTTAGTGAGCAATTGGTTCACTAAACACAGTGACTCCTTTTTATTTATATACCACACTCCTTGAGGATTTGTTGCTTTGTTTAGTTCTTGCAGTCGTCAGGCAAGTGAGCTCCAAATCACACTATGCGAGCATGAAATTATTCAAAGTAAGGAACATGGAATATTAACAAGTACAGAAGCTCATTTTCACCAGGATCACTTATTCATTATTAGGAATTAGGCTGGCAAACTGAAATATTTCTTGCACTTTGCATGCCTAAAACTAAACACCGTGCTCAGTATGTCATCTGTTCAATTCCTGCATGTTATTTTCTGGTGGGTTTTTTTCCCCCACGTTGGTTTTAGTAGTCTTCAGCTTGAAAAAGCAACCTTTATTTGGTTGATTCAGGTGGGAGCCCACTATCAGTTCAAGCTCAGCTCCTGTTTGTCCAGCCGTAGCTACTGCGAGATGAGGTGGAGAATTTTATTGTAGTCGGGGGATGGGATAGTGTTGGTGCAGGAAGAGTAATTAATCAAACGGTAAGCGATTATTGCTGTCATAAAACTGACTGCTTATATTCTGAAATTGGTCCATGTCGGATAATTATTTGACCAGAACATTTGTAACTGGCTTCTTTCACCTTAGAAAAAACACAATGCAATAAAAAAGGGATTTGAAAATGAAAGATTATTGCTTCCCCTGCTGCGCTGATTTGTGCACAGCTGCGCAAATGAAGTTGTTTGACTGCAGACTTCACACTTTGATTTATCTACACAGCGATGATGAATTAGATTTTTCACAGTGCGTTAGACACAGTGGGGAGTTCCTGTAGAGCCTTATGCTGGCTTTATTTGATATGATGATTAATGTATGTATTATATTCGTATCGGTTATAAACAAAAATGAGACATTCAAAAATATTTCTTTAATATGAAACAAGAGGTTTCGTAGTTCAGAGCCGCCAGGACCTGATGCTGATTGGTATCTCTGTGGCTAAGCCTAAAGAAAATACTCTAATATATCTTTGTCAGATGAAATTAGATCCGAATAGCTCTTTGCAACAAGTTTGTGATTACAGAACACAGTCTTGCCCATTAATAACAGATGGAAATGTATCTCCCTGCTACCCTGTCCAATTGATGGGATGTTTCAACTCTTAGTCTGGCTGTGAGTAGCAGCGGGCTACCACTGCTCTGTTTCTCCCCACACTCTTGATATTGGCTGGGTACAAATTGACGGGACTGGATGCTGACAAAGGATACACTTACAGATTCATTCTTACTGGTGCAGAAGTGCTAAAGGCCCTATCCTCACCCAAACTAATATCCATTAAAGCACCATAGACCAGAGAGGCACACACATTAGCTTCCAGTCCAATAAATTGTTTCCTATTCTTGGTCAGCATCCAGTCCCGTCAATTTATACCCAGCCAATATCAAGAGTGTGGGGAGAACGAGAGCAGTGGTGACCTGCTGCTACTCAACGCCAGGCCTACGAGTTGGAACATCCCATCAATTGTTCCACAACAAACATTATGTGCTTAAAAGTTAGTTTTAGTGTCTGTTTTCAGTTTGAAAACAAATACCTCCAGATTCAGGAACAGTTTCTTCCCAGCTGTCATCAGGCAACTGAACGGTCCTTAATGGAGACCTCTGAACTTACGTCATTGGGCTTTATCAGACCTTAATGTTATATACAGAACCTAAGGATATGGGGAAAAAGCAGGAGCGGGGTACTGATTGCGGATGATCAGCCATGATCATATTGAATGGTGGTGCTGGCTCGAAGGGCTAAATGGCCTATTCCAGCAACTATTTTTAATGATTCTATGCTTTTATATTGAATGTTATTAAAATGTACCTTTTACCCTTTATCTATGAACGGCTTGATTGTATTCATGAACAGTCTTTGTTTTTACTGGATAGCAAACAAACTAGAGCCTTTCACTGTGTCTTGATACACGTGGAAAGATTAAAGGCATTGCCTCATGCGTGCTGGCCAACATGACTGATGAACCATCCTCAACCAAGGCGGCACAGTGGTGCAGCGGTAGAGTTGCTGCCTTACATGGCCGGAGACTACAGGTGCTTTCTAGACGGAGTTTGTACATTCTCCCCGTGACCACGTAGGTTTTCTCTGAAAAGCTCCGGTTTCCTTCCACACCCCAAAGACGTACAGGTTTGTAGGTTAAATAGCTTGGTATAAATGTAAATTGTCCCAAGTGTGTGTAGGATAGTGTTAAGGGCCTGTCCCAACAGCATGCGACTCCATGCGGTGAGCGCGACCTAACGTGGTCGCTTGAGCCGTCCGGCCTCACGGGGCCGGTACCACTTCGATCGCCGGAGCCGTATGGAGTTGTGCGGAGCTGGTCCCGACATCACGCGGGGTTCCGAAAAACTGACCGTGTTCAAAAATTGAGCGCAGCAACGGCCTGTCGGCCCACAGCCACCTCGACACATTACCCATTGCCTCAATGTTGTGCCTCCGTGTCCCTCTCTGTGTGCCTCCGTGGACCTCTCGGTGTGCCTCCGTGACCCTCTCTGTGTGTGCATCCGTGCCCTCTCTATGTGAGCCTCCGTGGCCCTCTCTATGTAGGTATGTTACAAAGCTTACCTTTAGCGGCGCTGCAGTTCTGCCGCTCCCTGTGTGCGTGACTTTGGCGCCTTTCAGAGGGGGCGGGCTTAAAGTGCCGTTTTTCTTCAGACTGGGCAAATCGATCCATGTCGGGCGATTTCGTTGTGGAAGAAAAATCGCTCCGACATTTCATTAATGAAGGTATTTTTAAATTACGCTAGATTATTTATTATCTAGAGTAATTTAAAAATCACCTTCAAAAGCCGTGAGCGCCGACAATGGGAAGGATTTTGCGTAGGGGAGAAGAAAAGGTACACAGTTTATTTTTATATTAAAAGTTGGCTTTTATGGAGGCTTTAATAATATTTTTGTGTTGCGAAATGGGGTCCAAAAAAAATGTATGAACCGGCTGTATTTTTTATACCAACTTCACAGCAAACCACAACATTCCAATCCACCGCATTCCACTAAAACCCACTCGCTAGTTGATTTAAATGGCCATTAATTTACAGGCATTAAACACTAAATTCATTCCATTTGGCCCAGAAATTCATGAAAATGAGATTTAAAAATTATGTTATATTGTGGATTATTGTTTGAATGTTATTTGGACACTTAGGCAATTTAAAAAAAGTTTATCTTTTCTTAAGAAATGGATAGATGTTTAGATCTACTCATTGAATTTTGTAATTAGCTACAATTAGATAACTAACTAATGATATGCTTTAATTTCAGGTCATCCAAGTAAGATTGTTTCATATTTGTTTCAGAATGCTTCTAATCTATAATAACTGAAAATTTCATTGAGTTCTCTTAATTTTTAAGAAAGTTATGGGCTTTTAACGGTTCTAGATCACGGCTTTTGAGTTAAGTCAATTGAAAGGCAATGGGGAACAAGATGCTAATTTCCGAGTATGAAAATGGTCATAACTTTCTTAATACTGAAGATATGAAAGTGAATTAGGTGTCAAATTAAACTTCTTTTTATGCTTTATTTCATGGGATAAATTGCAGACTTGATTTTTAAAATCTCAAAATATTGTAACATTGCTACTCTATGTGCCTCCGTGTCCCTCTCTATGTGTGCCTCCGTGACCCTCTCTATGTGTGCCTCCATGACCGTCTCTATGTGTGCCTCCGTGACCCTCTCTCTGTGTGCCTCCGTGTCTCTCTCTCTGTGTTCCTCTCTGTCCTTGCGAACTTCACTTCAAAGTCGCGCCACGTCGCGCCACTCACCCGACCTCCGCGCGGCCCCCGCTGCCGGTTTGGTCGCGCTCGCCACATGCAGGCGCATGCTGATGAGACCGGCTCTGTATGTGGATCACTCGACCTCCGCGCAGCCCCCGCTTCCAGTTTGGTCGCGCTCACCGCATGCTGGTGGGACAGGCCCTTTAGATTGGACAGGCTGGTCGGTGCAGACTCAGTGGGCCAAAGGGCCTGTTTCTGCACTGTATTTTGTAAACTAAAACGCATTTGGGGAGACAAATAAACAACACTTCAGCTCAGCCTCTTTCACCATTGGCCATGAGAGACAATTTAGAAAGCTGAACTCTAAACATTATCATCAAACTCAGCGACCTGTTTGTTCTTACGCAACTGGAATCTGGATTTCTACATCGGCAGACCTCAATCAGTACAAATGGACAACAACAATTCCTCCCGACTGAAGACTTTAACTCCCCTTCCCATCTCTCGGTCCTAGATCTCCTCCACTGTCAGAGTGAGGCCACACAAAAAAGGGAACAGCACCTCATATTTCACTTGGGCAACTTACAACACAGCCGCATGAATATTGATTTATCTAACTTCAAATAACCCTTGCATCCCCTCTCTAATTGTCTTTCCCCCACCCTAGTCATCGTACTTAGTTTCATTGTTTGTATTACTCGTTATCACCTTCTCCACAACCAACAATGGACCATTGTGGGCTCCACCTTTTCTTGATCATCGTTGCTGGCTTTGATTAATTCTTTTGCATGCCTTTCATTCATTTGTTCCCTGTACCTTTTCAAATCTCTCTTTTCCCTCTCCCCGACTCTCAGTCTGAAGATAGTCTCGACCCGGAATATCACGCATTCCTTTCCTTCAGAGATGCTGCCTGACCCGCTGTATTACTCCAGCTTTTTGTGTCTATCCCTCCAGCTGACCACTAAATGTATGGACTCAGTCCCCTGCTCTACTTTATCTATGCTCCTGACTGTGTAGCCAGACACTGCTCCAATGCCTTTGTTAAATTTGGCAATGATATCACCATTGAGAGAGATCAGTATGGAAACGGGAAGGGGAGTTAAAGTGTTCACCAATGAATAACAGGTAACAAAATATCAACAGAGTTAGATAATGTGGTGTCAGAACAGCAATCTTGCTCTCAATGCTAGCAAGACCAAAGCATTGATAATTGGTTTCAGGAAGGGAAAACTGAGCGTCCATGAACCTCTTCATCAGCTGGATGAGTGTGGAATGAGTTTTTGTGTGGCACATCTCTGGTGATCTCGCTTGGACCCAGCACCTTGATGCAATCACCAAGAAAGCACACCAACACCTCCGCTTCCTCAGATGTTTGAGCAGATGAGGGGCATCATCAATTAGTCTATTGAACTTCTACAGATGTGGGGCGGAAAGCACACTGACTGGTTGCCTCTCAGCCTTGTTTAGTATCTCAAGCAGCCAAGAATGAAGAGGGCTGCAGACAGTGATGGACATTGCCTAGTCCATCACAATTGTTGACCTCTTCACCATTGAAGGAATCTATAGGAAGTACCGTCTCAAAGACCTACACCGCCCTGGCCATGCTCTAACATTGCTGCTACTATCGGAAAGAAAGCGCAGGATCCATTATCTCTGGTTCATTGACAGTTTCTGCCGATCAACCACCAGTCTCTTGGACCACACTATAACCATGAACTACAATGGAATTTTGTAAAAAAGCTGCACAATGTACTTTGGTTTATACTGTTTTGGTCGGGATACCTGTTAATGTACCATGAGAAAGCTGCTATAAGTAACAATGTCATTCTTCAGTTCCTGGTGCATTCGACAATTAAACGTTCTTGACTTGAGTCTTCTTGTAGAGGGCATGGCTTGCCGATGGAAATCACGCATTTACTTTGTTGTTTAGTGTAGTTTTAGTTTAGAGATACAATTGGGAAACAGGCCCTTTGGCCCACCGTTTCCACAACGACCAGCGATCCCCGCACATTAACACTATCCGAAGATATCGGAGAAAACCCACGCGGTCACAGGGAGAATGTACAAACTCCGTACAGATAGCACCCGTAGTTGGGATCGAACCCGGGTCTTTGGCACTGTAAGCGCTGTAAGGCAGCGTGCTGCCCACCATTGTTGTGTTTGGATTGTCCTTCGAGTTAGAGTTTTTTAAGAATGGGACAAATTGTAAGAACTCCATCGACCTCGGAAATTCTCCCATGCTATCAGCATTCCCAGAGTCAAAGCATTCTTGTTCTAAGCTCCATCTTTCTGCTATCTTTTACACCATTGATTAAATAAATCATTTAAACGTTCTGCATGGATTTAAACATCAGCTTTGAGTCTAACAGGAATTTCAGGCAGGAAATAAAAGTAATAAAATTGTACCATTTACCTTTGTCAAAATGCAGACCAAAGAGAGGAGTGCATGAAGTTGCCTTCAAATGAAATAAACCCGTATGGGCTGCAGTCCAAACATTTAATCAAACAATTATATGTGGGCAATATTCCAACCAACAAGGCTCAGCATTCCCAAATCACCAGTGACAAAAAACATTTCCAATCTGATACAGGTCTGTAGTGTTAACCTCAAAATAGATGCAGATTTTCAGAAATATTAAATATTTGACATTAGCATAGCTGGAAGCAGGACATTTGTTTGATTTCATCATTGTCAGTAGGGCATTTTATCTAATTTTGTTAGACACAATATTGGTCACATGAAGAGTAAAAAACCTTGGGTGTTCCAGCCAGCATTTCTTAGAAAACACAGCATTGGAGAAAACCAGACTAAAGCGATCACCACTGAGACTTTTAGGTTTTAGTTTAGAGATACAGAGCAGAAACGGGCTCGTTGGCTCATCGAGTCCACACCAACCTCATACACTGGCACTATCCTACACACTAGGGACAATTTGCAATGTTACCTAATCCAATTAAGCGACAAACCTATGCGTCTTAGGAGCGTAGAAGGAAACTGGAGCACCTAGAGGAAATCCACGCAGTCATAGGGAGGACGTATAAACTCCATACAAGCAGCACTTGTAGTCAAGATCAAACCCGGGTCTCTGGCGCTGTAAGGCAGCAACACTACCACTGCATCTTTGTGCTTCCCACTGTGGATTGAACCATTGCAGGTTAAACACAGAACAAAGTCTTTTTTTTTTAAATATATATATTTTTATTAGAGGCCATACGTATTACAAATAATATGATAATTTTTTCAGATATACATATTACATCTTTCCAAAATTATATATATATTACCAAGCCATGTAGATAGGCCTCAATTTTTTTTAATAGTGTGAAGAAGAAAAAAAAGAGTAAAGAAAGAATAGAGATTAATTTAAAGAGTGTGATTATAATTTTGATTAGAAGAGAAAAAGAGAGAGGAAAAAAAAGAAAAAAAAACATAACTAATAAACAATTATTATACTTAAAGATAAAAAAAACAGTATACATCTTAACAATGAATGGAACAATTTCTAATTATAATATATGGAGACAAGTATATAAATCTCAGATTAAACATTTTCGTTTGATCTTACCACCGGGTACTTGTTGAGTTTCAATGCTGAGCCCCGCTACCCCTTCATATAATCAGTGAATGGAGACCATATTTGTTCGAAAAGCTCGTGTTTATCCATTAGGATAAACCTAATTCTCTCCAATTGCAACGTCTCCAACATTTCCACTGTCCACATTTTATGTCTGATGAAGCATCTCGACCCGAAACTTTCTTTTCTCCAGAGATGCTGCCTGACCCGGTGAGCTACTCCAGCTTTTTGTGTCTATAAACACAGCACTAGTTTGGATCTTTGACATGAGTAGCTATTTAAAGCTGAAGGGTATGTGTAGGCTTTTAAAAAGTCACATATAGGGTATTAGTTGCATCCACAAAAATATTCACTTACATCCGGCACACCATTGTATAAGGTGAGCAGGGTGGCGCTGCAGTAGAGTTGCTGCCTTACAGCGCCAGAAACCCGAGTTTGATCCTGACTACAGGTGTTGTCTGCATGGAGTTTGTACATTCTCCCCATGATCCACGTGGGTTTTATCTGGGAGCTCCGGTTTCCTCCCTTACTCCAAAGACGTACAGGTTTGTAGGCTAATTAGCTAGGTAAAATTGAAAATTGTCCCCAGTGTGTGTAAGTTAGTGTTAGCATGCAGGGATTGCTGGTCAGCCTGGACCCGGTGGGCCGAAGGGCCTGTTTCCACACTGTATCACTAAAGTAAACAAAAAACACCTCAATTGCCCGCCACCATTTTGCCAACTTCAATTCCCTAGCCCCGCCACCTCGTCTTCACTATGAATGCCCAGTATTTATATGCCTCAATTCCCCATCAGGAAGGTCTTAAACCCTCCGCTTCTTGGGTTAAGTGTAGAGCCAAGATATTTCTGTACTATGTTAAAATATTCACAGATCAGGTACAATTTAGATGCAGATTAATTATCACTTACTACTTTGCACCAAGCACTTGCACTTTGGTATGGAATTTGTCAGATGTTTCATAAAACTAAATCTATTGTTGCATTAAATACTCCATGGTCAGCTGTATTATAGATTAGATGAAGAAAAAAAAATCCTCTCCTGCTTTATTGAGTAATCTAGCCAAATACTGTACAGTCTAAATGCACAGTAAAGCGTAATCAATATTGTAGCAATGTCACAAAATGTTGAGATTTTAAAAATCAAGTCTGCAATGTATCCCATCAGATAAAGCATAAAAGAAGTTTATTTTGACACCTAATTCACTTTCATATCTTCAGTATTAAAAAAGTTATGGCAATTTTCATACTCAGAAATTAGCATCTTATTCCCTATTGCTTTTCCATTGACTTAACACAAACGTTGTGATCGAGGACAGTCAAAAGCCCATAACTTTCTTACAAATTAAGAGAATTGAAAAAAGATTTCAGTTATTATAGATTGAAGCATTCTGAAACTAATATGAAATAATCTTACTTGGATGACCTGAAATTAAAGCATGTAATTAGTTAGTTACCCAATTGTAGCTAATTACAAAATTCAATTACTAGATCTAAACATCTATCAATTTTTAAAGAAAATATTAACATTTTTTTAAAAGCCTAAGTGGCCAAATAACATTCACACAAGAATTCACAATATAATATGATTATTAAATCTCATTGTTACGAATTTATAGGCCAAATTGAAGGAATTTAGTGTTTAATGCCCGTAAATTAATGGCCATTTAAATCAGCTTGCAGAGTGGGTTTTTCTGGAACACGATGGATTGGAACGTTGCGGTTCCGGTGAATTTAAACCCAATATCGGCAGGAAAAACACTGCCAGTTCATATGGGGAATAAATGACCGTTTCGCAACATTAAATATTGATTAAGGTCATCTAAACAAGCACGTTTATATGAAAAAATAAACAGCTTTCACTTACCTGTCCCCTACGTAAAATCCGTCCCCATTGTCGCCGTTCACGGCATTAGGAGCTAATTTTTATCTTACCGTAGTGCTGAAATAGTCGGGCGATTAAAAAAAAAAAATTCACTTACCGACAGTAGGAACGAATCTTTAGCAAAAGCTCGCACTCCGAGAAAATATAATTCCGGATGGCAAGGGAAAACCGCGTTTTAACCCCCCCCCCCCCCTTAAAGGCGCCAAAGTCGCGCACACGGCCAGTGACAGAACTGCAGCACCGTTGAAGGTAAGTTTTGTAACATACCTAAATATTGTTCTTTCAAATTTCAGCAGTTTCAGCACAGATTAAATACCGAGCAAACTCCATCCATTTGTCTTTTCCGCACCATCTTTAAAAGAGTAGTCAGACTCCTTAGAATAATGATATTTGGGAGAGGTGTAAAGATTTGACATGGACATATATGAAGCAGGTAACTCTTATTACCCTGTGTTGTGGTGTGTGCTGCCATTGGCCGCTATCTAACTAAAAAATAAAAATAATCCAAGGTGTAAGAAATTAATCTGTTAGGATTCTGATGTAGATCTGCCAGTTTCTAAATGCGCTTGTGATGCCTCGTGTCTTTCTAAAGGGTTCAGGATGACTAGGGTCAGGTGTAATGATATGGGTTTGGCATTATTAAGTCACTTTGATTTCACAAACAGCAAGAAAACACAGAACTATTGTAGAAACTAGGAAATGTAGATGCTGGTTTACAAAAAAAGACAAAGTACTGGAGTAACAGCGGGACAGGCAGTATCTCTGGAGTCTTCAGGGCTCATGTCTAAAGAAGGGTCCTAACCTGAAATGTCGTCTATCCATGTTCCCCGGAGTTGCTGACTGAGCTACTCCAGTACTCTTAAGTATTTTATAGGCAGAATTATTGACATTAATAACAACAGAATTCTCTCCTCAAGAACAAGTAGGAACACAGTTTAAAAAATCCCATATTGTCTCAGTTAACATCATAGGTTACCCTTTGGAATGTTATCTGATTTGGATTCAAATTAGCATGTTTTCCCTTTATAGTCCATGCTTCCTGCCCAGGTTGTACAGACTAACACGACCTAACCAGGGTTAAAGCTGTGAGCTGATTCCTCTTGAAAGGAATCTAGGGCAGTTTGAATATTTATGAATGGAACAATAGTTTCATGGGTTTCTCAAGGTTTGGGAAAATTTAACAATATGAGGGGGGGGGGGGGGGGGGGGTGGGTGTCAAATTAATTGGAAAGCACATTTTGAAGAACAGTCAAATGACAGAATAGTTTTGCATTGAATCTGATGTGTCGTCTCCAATCAGAAAACTTTGTAGTGTCATGGAGGGCTTTGAATTTTCTGTCAGTCCAGGAACAAAGCTCCTGATGTTGCTCCAAACAGAATTTCAAAGACCTCAGTCATATAAACGCACAAGAAGGTGCTGCCACAGTGCTCTTAATGTGCCGGTGCTCTCATCACTATCCATATTTCCAGAGAGGGGGAGAGAAACTGTAGCATGGGCTTTTAGTATTTGTCAACCATGGTTTAACTTCAAAACCATTGGAAATCTTTACATGTTGTTGTCAAATCATCCCAGATCAAGTCTTCTGTTTTATCAATATTTGATTACAGACTTCAAAGGATTATCAAGCCATTTCATACAGAAAACTTGCTGTTAAATCCCAAACTCCAGATGGAGCTTTAAAAAACATGTCTTTCACATTGATTTTTTTGTTGCTCCGTGTGCTTGAGGTATAATAGGATGGACAGCTTTACAGCTTCGTACAGAGTGATATCCTGCAAGTTTCATGATTTTAAAAAACTGCGCGGAATTCACCATTTATATTTTTCTTTAAAACAGAAAATCCGACTAAGACATCACACACAAACACTTGGGAGGAGATGGAACAACCCAACAACCACTCGCTCAATGTCGACAAAGCCAAGGAACTAATCGACGATAGACACAAAAAGCTGGAGTAACTCAGTGGAACAGGCAGTATCTCTGGAGAGAAGGAGTGGGTGACGTTTCGGGTCGAGACCCTTCTTCAGACTACTCAAGGGAAATGGAAATGAGAGATATAATCATCATAATCATCATAATCATAATTTATTAGCCAAGTATGTTTTGCAACATATGAGGAATTTGATTTGCCATACAGACATACCATTATAAAGCAACATATAGATGGTGATGTGGAGAGATAAAGAACAATGAATGAAAAATATGCAAAAAAGTAATGATGATAAAGGAAATAAGCCATTGTTAGCTGTTTGTTGGGTGATAATGAGAAGCTAGTGCGACTTGGGTGGGGAATGGATGGAGAGAGAGGGAATGCCAGGGTTACATGAAGTTAGAGAAATCAATATGTCTGAATAAGGGTCACAACTCGAAATATCACCCATTCCTTCTCTCCAGAGATGCTGCCTATCTCACTGAGTTACTCCAGCATTTTGTGTCTATCCTCAGTCTTCATACCATTGGGCTGTAAGCTGTCCAAGTGAAATATGATATGTTGTTCCTCCAATTTGCATCTAGCCTCACTCTGACAATGGAGGAGGCCTAGGACAGAAAGGTCAGTTTGGGAATGGGAAGGGGAATTAAAGTGTTTTAGCAACTGGGAGATCAGGTAGGCCCGGGCAGACTGAGCAAAGGCATGCAGTGAAACGATTGCCCAATCTACTTCCGCAAGGAACTTATCATTAAGTCAAAAAAGGGGATGTCAGGAGACCATGTGCCAGCTTTCACTGGTAGGTCAGTGGTGGAGTGAATTAGCAACTTCAAATTCCTGGAAGTTAACATCTCTTTTGACTTGTCCTGGGCCAAGCATATAGATGTGATCATGACAATGCCTTCCTTTTCTTATAAGTTTAAATAGATTCGGCATGCCACTGAATGCTCCAACAAACCTATACAGATGCAATGTAGAAGGTATAAGCATGTTTTCCCTTTATATACCATGCTTCCTGCCCATGTTGCATTATGGACTGGTATGGGAATTCCAATGCACAGGAACGCAAAAGGCTGCAAGTAGTGGACTCAGCCTGGAACTATCAACTCCTTCCTAAAAGAATGTCCTTTAATTCTGAGGCTATGTCGTCTGGTCCTAGACTCCCCCATTAGTGGAAACATCCTCTCCACATCCATTCAATTCAAGCCTTTCACTATTCTGTATGTTTCAATGAGGTCCGTGTCATCCTTCTAAACTCCAGCGAGTACAGGCCCAGTGCCTCATACGCTTTGACTGCAGTTCGATGTTGCACTGCCAGAGGTTTCAGATGAGACATTAAACTAAATCCCTGCTGGGACAGATTATCTGTTCATTATCATACTGGTGTTTGTGGGATCTTTCCATGCACAAAAATACTTCAAAAGGTGGCAGAGTGGCGCAGCTGATAGACCTGCCGTCTCACAGAGCCAGAGACCCCCGTTCGATCCTGATCTCAGGTGCTGCCTGTGTGGAGATTGCACATTCTCCCTGTGACCGGGTGGGTTTCCTTTGGGTGCTCTGGTTTCCTCCATACAGACCAAATACATGCATGTTTGTTGGGTGATTGGCCTCTGTAACATTGCCTCCAGTGTGTTGAAGTGGGGTAACATAGAACAAGCGTGAACGAGTGATCGATGTGGACTAGGTGCGACAAAGGGCTTGTTTCCATGCTGTGCCTCTCAATCATTACTGTAGCTTTACACCAGAAATAAAGAACATTAAGTATTTTGGAAGTGGTTTCGTGCCGTAGAGGTATATTGCATAGATATAAACGCATCAGTCCATTAAGTTCGTTATTTACCATGACAACAATGTGGAATCAAAAGGGTCACTAAGTTGCTTTATGACAGGCATTTGCTACTAATACTTTTAAATTGGAGTCATGAGGCCTAAATTAATGAATACTTTAAACTAATTCGATTTCCATTTGCAATTCGAATAGCCTGCCACCAAAATATGTTCAGTTTAAGCTCAGAAAAACTGAAAGCTTTGTCAGGTGCTAAAGAGGTAGCAAATAAAGTCTTCCCCTTGGAATATTGATAGATTTGTCTCGAACCAAGACCCAGTCGTAAGCTTGGAAGTATGAGAGCACGATGCTACACTTTCTCTGATCAACTCTTCAACAAACAGGAACATTATTGATACATTGAGAGTGGAATTGATTCAGATTCTCAATAAACCTGAGAACCACAAATTAATCTCTCCATTTAGGCACCCTATTGCAGTCTAAGCACGATGACTTCAGACTTCACAGATACAACGCGGAAAGGGGCCAGAGGAGAGTTACCGGGATGATGCCTGTATTAGGGGGTGTTAGCAACAGGGAGAGGTTGGACAGATTTGGATTGTTTTCTCTGGAATGTGGAGATTGAGGGGAAACCCGATACATGTATATAACATTGTCAAAGGTGTGGCCGCTACAAAGGCATAGATAGGGTAGACAGGCAGAACCGTTTTTCCAAGATGGAAATATCAAATACTAGAGGGCATAGCATTAAGGTGAGAGGGGAAAAGTTTAAAGGAGATGTAATAGGAACATTTTTCAGGATGGCGAATGGATGTAGTGGTTGTGGAGGCCGGCATGAAGGTGGCATTTAGGAGACATCTGGATCGGCACATGAATGTGTAAGTTGTGGAGTGATATGGATTATATCACAAGACTGATTCCTGGGATGTCAGGACTTTCATATGAGGAAAGATTGGATAGACTCGGCTTGTACTCGCTGGAATTTAGAAGATTGAAGGGGGATCTTATAGAAACTTACAAAATTCTTAAGGGGTTGGACAAGCTAGATGCTGGAAGATTGTTCCCGATGTTGGGGGAGTCCAGAACAAGGGGTCACAGTCTAAGGATAAGGGGGAATTCCTTTAGGACCGAAATGAGGAAAACATTCTTTACACAGAGAGTGGTGAGTCTCTGGAATTCTCTGCCACAGAAGGTAGTTGAGGCCAGTTCATTGGCTATATTTAAGAGGGCGTTAGATGTGGCACTTGTGGCTAAAGGGATCAGGGGGTATGGAGAGAAGGCAGGTACGGGATACTGAGTTGGATGATCAGCCATGATCATATTGAATGGCGGTGCAGGCTCGAAGGGCCGAATGGCCTACTCCTGCACCTATTTTCAATGTCTATGTCTATGTCTATGTGCCAGCAGATAAGGCTTGGTGGTTGGCATCATATTCGGCACGGGCATTGTGGGCTGAAGGGACTGTTCTTGTGCTGTTTTGTTCTATGGGCTCCATGTTGTATTATTTTGAGGAAGAAAATGCAGAAATAATGGATGCACTTGCCTTCGAAACTCCATCAATTTTGGAATGGTTGCCACAGATTGCCAGATTGCAAACATAACCTTAACGTTTCAGAAGGAGGGCGAAAGAAAATAGGGAACTATGAGCTGACATAGGTAGCAGCGAAAATAATTGGAATGTGATGACATTTAAACCAAAGATAGACACAAAAAGCTGGAGTAACTCAGCGGGTCATCACTGGAGAAAAGGAGTAGGTGACGTTTCGGGTCGTGACCATTGATATTTACAGAAGAGATAACAGTGCATTTAGAATATGGCAATGTGATTCGATAGAATCAACAAAGTGTTTTGAAATTGTGATTTTTTTTAAAAAGTGGAGTAGCACAATAGAATAGGACAAACTAAAAGACATTCCAAAGATCTCCAATAAGATCTTTAATGAAGGTGGCACAGTGGTGCAGCAGTAGAATTGCTGCCTTACGGCACCAGAGACCCAGGTTCAATCCAGACTATAGGCACTGTTAGTATAGCGTTTGTACGTTCTCCCTGCGAGAAACCTGTTGGTTTTCTTTGGGTGGTCCAGTTTTCTCCCACATTCCAAATAATATGGTTAATTGGCTTCTGTAAATTGTCCCCTGTGTATAGGATAGAACTAGAGTACGGGTGATTACTGGTTGACACGGACTCGGTGGGCCGAAGGGCCTGTTCCCACGCTATATCTCTAAACTAACTAAACTAAACTAAACTATACTAAATTAAATGTTATACCAGAGATTATAAAACAAAATGAAAGCATATGGTTTAGGTTATTATCTTGGTAGGAATTGAGGATTAGTTCATGAATAGGGAACAAAATAGTCAACTTCCTGGTGTGAAGTCATGAAAAATGCCACAGTTCAGCATATGGAACTAGGCTGCAATGGTCACAAACAATATTAATAATTTAAATGAGGTAATCAAGTATAATATATCCAAATTTACTGAAGATACAAAAATAGCGTAGGGGAGGCTTTTGTTGAGATCGAATGAGAAAGATCGTGGAAAATTGAATAAAATGTGGAAAATGTGAGATCACCTTCTTTGATGGGAAAAATAGAAAGGCAGAATATGTATTACATGTTGAGACTGAATGATTTGGAAGGACTGGGTATCCTTGTACACAAACCACTTAAATTACCATTCGGGTATAGCAGCGAACTGGGAAGACAAATTGCATTTTGATCTTATTCCAACAGTTTGTGTAAAGCACTAATGACATCTTGCACCAATTATATAGAGCCTTGGTGAAATTTCATTTGGAATAAAGTGTACAGGTCTGGACTCCCAACCTCAGGGAATGTCCACTTGTAATAGAGGGGGCATAGCAAAGGATTACAGGATTAAACCTGGAATGGCGGTTTTGTTGTATCTGAAGAAATAGTAAGATTAAACAAGAACTTACCAGTTCGAGGTTTGATCCTTATTTTATGAGGAGTTACGATGAGGGATTTCGTGAAGACCCCGCCAGCACGCATGCGCGACATTCTTCAAAGCAGCGGTGTGAAATCACAGATAGTAGAGTTGACTGAAGATAGTAAGATAAGAGAACTAACATACCAGTTGACCTTATAATAGAGGGTTGGGAGCGGAGGGCACACAATCCCTCATTGTAACTCCTCATAAAATAAGGATCAAACCTCAAACTGGTAAGTTCTCATTTAATCTTACTATTTTACTTCGGAGTCACGTGAGTGACTTCGTGAAGATTTCAAAGCTCTGTGATTTCATGCCCTGGAAACGAGTCCATGCTCACACACTGCCATAATGACTAATGGAGGAAGTATGTTAACGTATTTCAGACTTGAAACAGAGCTGAAAAACAATAATGTATTTATTAACAACAAATAATAAACCCCTAACTTTGGGGAAATTAAGAAACAGAACTTAAAATAGTATCTGCAAAAGTTGCAGGTGTGGTCACAAGTTTGTTATAAAACCGTTGAAAAGTTGGCTCATTGGACCAACCCGCCATGTGGTCCATGGGAACTTCCATCATCCTCGCCGCTGATGTAGACGCAACCCTGGTAGAATGCGATGGTAGAAAACATCAGTGTCTACCCCTGCTGCACCTAACACCACCCTGAGCCACCTTGAAATGGTCTGTACAGTTACCCTGTGGTGAGGGCATTTCAAACTGATTAAAAGGCCCATTTCCGTACCCCAGAGATTTTTAGTGACCTCTAAGTAATGTCGAAGGTGGATAGTTATACAAAGGCGTCTGTCTAATGGATAGGCCAGGAACTCCAATTTTAGGCCAGATGACCCTGGTCTGTTATGTTTAAGTAACTCATTTACATAAAAGGTCACCTTGCTTGGAGTTGATAGCATGGTATCCAATTTTAATTTATGCAGGGTCTGGACCCGCTGTGCAGTAACAAGTGCCATCAGCATCACTATCTTATAGGTGAGCTTGGTCAATGAGAGTGTTGTGACTGGTGCCCAACCCCTGAGTAGGGACAAGACCAGTCCAATATCCCAGGTTTGAGAATATCGAGGCCTGGGAGGATTAGAATTAAAAATACCCCTCATAAGTTTAGACACCAGGGGATGGGATCCCACTCCAAGGTGTTCTAACTCAAGCCCGAGGTAGGATGATAAAGCACTCCTAGCACAATTGATGGCACTATAACTGAGGCTCTCATCGTAGTGAAGGCTAGCCAGGAGTTCCAGTACGTCCATAATGGTGGCAGAGTTGTACGTGGTACTAGTCCTGGAACAGAATACCTCCCATTTTTTTAAATGGGCGAGGTATTGTCTCCTGGTGGACTCTGCACGACGCCGTGATGATGTTCATGGTCCTGTCCGTCAGCCCGAACTCCAGGAGCGGTCTATTCAGAACCTGCAAGCCAACAGGTTCATGTATTCATGGCACGGATGATTTTCCCCTGTCACGGGATGTAGCAGGAGATTCGGGCATTTGGGAATCGGGAGACATGGTTCTTTTACCATGTCGAAGACCACAGGGAACCATGGCTGCGTAGGCCAGTCGGGTACTATTACAATCCCTGATGCGGAGTCTAATTGAATTTTCCGCAATACCCGACTGATGAGGCAGAAAGGGGAAATACATAGAAAAACAAATCCCCCCAATGTAGCGAGAAAGTGTCCATCGCTACTGCCCCAGGGTCTGGTTCCCATGCGGCATATGTTGGTATCTGATGGTTAAGTCTAGATGCAAAAAGGTCGATATCTGGTGTTCCATACCGAGCTATAATGTCGATAAATACCTGGTGGTTCAACATCCATTCGGTGTTGTCATTGAATATGCATGACCTGGTGTCCGCCACTGTGTTGAGCTTACCCGGAAGGTAGGTAGCTGATATCCAAATGTTTCTTTCTATGCACCAGTGCCAGATTAAATTTGCCAATTCATCACAAGATATCGACTTGATACCACCCATATGATTAATATATGCCACCACTGTGGTGTTATTTATTTGTAGGTGAACATGCAGATGGTGCATATCTATACAGTAGGTCGATTGTCCATGAAACGCTCCCAACATTTCTAAATAGTTAATACCCTGTGTCCGGAGTAAGGTAGATTCATCTGTATTCCATCTACCACCACAACTGGAGGTGGTGTCGGTAGCTCCCCAGCCGTGAATGCTGGCGTCAGTTTGTAACACAACCGAAGGGTTTGTAATTGTGATGGGATTAAAGCAATGTCGAATATTGCTAATCCACCATCGCAATTCAATTTTTGCTTTGGCCGGTAGCTGCTTAGGCCTGTCAAAATGACCAGCGTGGGATTTGAGTGCTGAAATTTTGGCTCTTTGTAAATTTTGGTAATGTAATGGTCCATATTGTGTGGCTGGAAATGTAGCCACAAGTTTCCCGATTACCCCGGCAGCGTGCCAAATGGTTGGTTTACTGGCGCAAACAAGGCTATTGCATGCCTCTATTAAGTCTGTCGCCTTGCTTTTTGGCAAGGTGGCAGTCATATGAACAGAGTCGATCGTGAACCCCAGATAATCCATTATTACAGAAGGCATTAACTTGGATTTGTCTGGATGGATGATAAATCCCAGTTTTTGAAATAGAAGCTTGGTGGCTGTCACAGCCAATTTAGCCAGTTCCAAGGTTTTCCCTACAATTAGGATATCATCAAGATACGCCATGACAATATAGAAACATAGAACATAGAAATTAGGTGCAGGAGTAGGCCATTCGGCCCTTCGAGCCTGCACCGCCATTCAATATGATCATGGCTGATCATCCAACTCAGTATCCCGTACCTGCCTTCTCTCCATACCCTCTTATCCCCTTAGCCACAAGGGCCACATCTAACTCCCTCTTAAATATAGCCAATGAACTGGTCTCAACTACCCTCTGTGGCAGAGAGTTCCAGAGACCCACCACTCTCTGTGTGAAAAAATTCCTTCTCATCTCAGTCCTAAAGGATTTCCCCCTTATCCTTAAGCTGTGACCCCTTGTCCTGGACCTCCCCAACATCAGGAACAATCTTCCTGCATCTAGCCTGTCCAACCCCTTAAGAATTTTGTAAGTTTCTTTTGTTTTTGTTTCCGTAGAGACGCCAATGCTGGTTTCAATGTTTTGGTAAATAGTCTGAGGGCTGTTGGTAGTCCATTAGGCAGCGCTTTATACTGCCATAGCTGCCCCATCCAGATAAATTTCAAATATCTGCGGTGATCTTCATGTTTGGGTACTGAATAGTATGCATCTTTTAGATTGATACAAGCCATGAAGTACCCTTTGGAAACTAGTTGTTTAGCAGTTACAAATGTTTCCATTTTGAAGTGGGTATATTGCACGAAAGTATTCAGTTGTGTCAAGTCAATGATAATGCGACATCCACCATCTTTTTTGGTTTTGGTGAAGATGCTTGATACAAACTCAAGAGGTTCATGTTTAGTTTTCTCGATTACTCCCTGAGAATGTAATCTAAGTAGTTCCGCATGACCTTCCACTTTCTCTTTTTGTGAAAGCACAAATTTCCGGCTAGGTACATGTTGAACTGGTAGGAGGAGTTTGTCAATTAATTCAATTTTGTATCCCTGAATACTGTGCAATATAAAGAGATCAGAAGTTATAGAACTCCATGCATCCCGAAACAAGTGTAATCTACCCCCTATTTGTGAAGTTACACATGCAATATTCCCAAGGCAACCTGACCCACCTACCTCCATGGTTACCGGTGGCGTTGGGTCGACTTCTTCCGCCCTTGGCTCTTGAGAGGTGGAGGCACTGTGGTGTGGGGTTGGCGCATCTTCCACGAAGGCTGCTCTGGGACATGGCCTAAAAAAGACCTTTGTGTGGATGGCCTTTGGTGTTTCACCCGCTGTACTGTCGGTATGGTAGGTATGGTATGGCCTGTTGGTGGTTGCATAGGGGCGCTGCCGCCGGCTTACTGTTGACCAGATGGTAGTCGGTGCCTTGATCATGCCCACCGCTTTTCTTCTTCATCCAGGTCTTTAACCTGCTTCGGCAGGTTGTCCCCGAACAGCAGAGTAGGCGGTGGTGTGCTGCTAGTTTTGCACAACCCTGTGAATTTAGGGTTGAGCGTAGGATAGATCGCGCTTTTTCTGAAGCAGTTAATTTCGAACTGGACATTACAAAGTAATGCTAAAGCGTCCTGTTGCTCATCTGTCATATCGGTGCCATCCACAGACCTGGCAAATGCAGTGATTCCTGCAGCTAGCAGTTTCAATATCTTCTGCATCTTGATTTCTTGAGCCCTGATGCTGGGACTAATGTTCCCCCAGATGGGGTTGTTGACTGCCGGTACATTGAGAGACACACAGTTCTCTGGAGCAAGATATTTGGCCGTGGTATCATTGATAACTTGCTCCTGCAGCTGGTGCGTTGTTAGATAATTAATGCTCGCCGCCAGCTGCGGTTGTAACGGCTGTCCCTTCCGGGATGGTATTGCAAATTTTGATACCATACCCAGGAGCTCGTCTTCCTGCACCCCTAGCAAGTTGGGTTCTTCAGCCAACCCCTCGTCAGAGTCAGCCCAGCCCTGGCTCCCCTGCGAAGAGGGTGAGACATTGGGCAGCCCTGAAAAGGGTACTGCCATGGGTCTAGAAGAGACCCACGGTGACCAGACTCCTGCTGGAGTAGGTCACATTGGAGCAACTGTTCCACCATCCGCTCCATGCGGGATAATCGACCGCCGTCGCTGTCCGCGAACGGCAGGTCGTCAGGCCCGGACTCAGCTGAGACAACGGGGCTGCCCAACTTCCGGGTGGGCTTACCGCCAGTCCGCGGTGTTCCTCCGGACTATAGCGGTAGGTAGTCGGGGGCTGCCGTATGCTTAATGGCCAGCTCAGGCGTGTTGGCCCCTGTTTACTGCCCGCGGTCCCGCGGTCCTCCGCAGTCTGTCGGGAAGCGGCCCGTTTCTTCCCTCGAGTTTTTTCCATACTCAAGGTAGTGGGTACTCTGGAATACAAATATGAAAACAGAGTGCCCTAACCACTCTAGGTTAGCGGTACTTACCTGAGCATTCCTTTTTTAAACTTGCTCCTCCTAGTCTGTCGCTGTGCAATGCGTCTGACGATAGGTCGCGCATGCGTGCTGGCAGGGTCTTCACGAAGTCATTCACGTGACTCCGAAGTAAAATTAAATAGTGGTCCTAAACTCCTTTGATGTTACAGGAATGGGAGGTAATTTTATTGTCATATAAAATTCTAACTTGGGTTGACTGGTCAGATTTTAGACTGGTTTCCCCTGGTACAGATGTCCATAAGCAAGGGTCACGGTCTCAAAGTTTGGATGGCTATTCAATTGCTTCACCTAAAGAGTAATGAACTCTTGCCATTCTCTACCCAAGAGGACCATCGTTTTACTTCAAATTGAAGTTGATAGATTGTTAGCAGTTAAGGTATTCAAGTGATACAATGTGTAGGAAGGAAATACAGATGCTGGTTGAAACCGTAGATAGACACAAAAAGCTGACGTAATTCAGCGACCCCTGCAGCATATCTAGAGAGAAGGAATGGGTGACATTTCGGGTCGAGACCATTCTTCAGACTGGTTTGTTATAAGGAAAACGTGAGATATAGGTGATGAGGTAGAGAGATAAAGAACAATGAATGAAAGATATGAAAAACGTAATAATGATAAAGAAAACAGGCCATTGTTAGTTGTTTGTAGGTGAAAACAAGAAGCTAGTTTGACGGGTGGGGGAGGGACAGAGAGAGGGAGAATGTTGGGGCCATCTGAAGTTAGAGAAATCAATATTCATACCACTGGGCTCTTAGCTGCCCAAGCGAAATATGAGATGCTGTTCCTCCAATTTGTGTTTAGCCTCACTCTGACAATGGAGGAGACCTAGGTCAGAAAGGTCTGTGTGGGAATGGGAAGGAGAATTAAAGTGTTTAGCAACTGGGAGATCTGGTAGATCCATTGTATAAAGTGATACAATGTTGGTGCTGGGAAGTGGCACTTACAGATCAGCCATGACTAAATGGCAGTGCAAGTACAAATGAACAACTCCAAGTCAAGTCAAGTCAAGTCAAGTTTATTCGTCACATACACATACAGGATGTGCAGTGAAATGAAAAGTGGCAGTGCCTGCGGACTTTGTGCAAAAAACAAACAAACAAACAACCAACAAACTCCAAACAGAATCACATGCTCTTTTTCATATTAAATATTGTGGGCGGTATTGTGGTACAGTAAGTTAGTAGAGTTAGTCCCTGGTGAGATAGGAGTTTACAGTCCGAATGGCCTCTGGGAAGAGACTCCTTCTCATCCTCTCCGTTCTCACAGCATGGCAACGGAGGCGTTTGCCTGACCGTAAGAGCTGGAACAGTCTGTTGCAGGGGTGGAAGGGGTCTCCTATTATCTTATTGGCTCTGGAGTTGCACCTCCTGATGTATAGTTCCTGCAGAGGGGCGAGAGAAGTTCCCATAGTGCGTTCAGCCGAACGCACTACTCTCTGCAGAGCCTTCTTGTCCTGGGCAGAGCAATTCCCAAACCAGATTGTAATGTTTCCGGACAAGATGCTTTCCACAGCCGCAGAGTAGAAGCACTGGAGGATCCTCGAAGACACTCTGAATTTCCTCCATTGCCTGAGGTGGTAAAGGCGCTGCCTTGCCTTACTCACGAGTGCTGCAGCGTGCGATGTCCATGTCATATCCTCAGAGATGTGGACTCCCAGGTATTTAAAACAGTTCACCCTATCCGCAGTATCCCCATTTATTTCCAGTGGCGTGTACGTCCTCGGATGATGTGCCCTCCTAAAGTCCACGATCAGCTCCTTCGTTTTTTTGATGTTCAAGAGGAGGCTGTTGTCCTGACACCAGAGTGCCAGATCAGCTACCTCCTCCCGGTAGGCCTTCTCATCGTTGTCTGATATCAGGCCCACCACCACGGTGTCATCAGCAAACTTGATTATCGAGTTGGAGCTGAACCTGGCCACACAGTCATGTGTGTACAGAAAGTACAATAGGGGGCTGAGGACGCAACCCTGGGGGGATCCTGTGCTCAGGGTGAGGGACTTTGATGTATTCCCTCCCATCTTGATTACCTGGGGCCTGGCGGTGAGAAAGTCCAGGACCCAGGCACACAGGGGGGTGTTGAGCTCTAAATCCAGTAGCTTCGTGGCCAGTCTGGTGGGGACTATTGTGTTGAAGGCTGAACTGAAGTCTATGACCAGCATCCTCACGTAGCCCCCCTTCTGGCTGTCAAGATGGGAGAGAGCGGTGTGCAAAACTGGGAGACAGCATCGTCCGTGGATCTGTTCGGACGGTATGGTCTCCTGGTCAACCCCTGTTCATTCATACTGAAGAAAGGTCCCGGTCCAAAACGTCACCCATCCCTTTTCTCCAGAGTTGCTGCCTGATCTGCTGAGTTACTCCATCACTTTGTGTCTAACTCCAGCAACTGTTGCTATTGTTCTATTTACTGGGTTGCTGGTTGTATCTAAAGGAAGCACACCTGCTTCTCCCACCCCCCATGTCATACTATCTGGCATTTAAAACATAGTCAGCCCTCACCTTCTTCCAGATTCCCTCAAGCCTAAACAACCTAACTGTCTGCAGTTTGAAATAGATCCAGTGTTTAATAGAAGGTTGGCCACCTCAATATAATGGTTTAATGACTAACGCATTTGGCATGAAGAGATTGGCCACTTAGATCTATTAAAACTGGATGAGGCAGGTTTCTGTTCCAGAATGTTGCAATTTGTTCCTGTCTCAACACCTGCCTTTACGGAAATAAGATTCAGCCCTATATGGCCATAGTTTCCAAAACCATGGCAAGAGCAGCAGAGTGGATAATTACGTAGATAAAATGCAGAACATTTTATCGTAGGCTGGGACTTTCTGTAATTAATTAATTCTCACCTCCACCTTCATCTTAAGTTTCAACTCTGATCTTTTTTGGGTAAAGTATTCTTATTGTAAAATGTGCACAACAGTTCATTCACCGGATAATTTAGCTAATGTCAGAAGTAAGTAGAAATTAAATAACCTGTTGCAATATTAATGCACCAATGGCTCTGGGTATGGGAGCCATTATGTGGAGTAGTTGGGACTCATTATCACCAAATAGCTCTCGAGATTTCAAGTGGAATAAATTCAATAGCTTTCTAAAATGGACAGGGATTGTAATTTATGATTAACCCACCCTCGATGTGCGGAATGCAGGCAATATATCAAGTCTTTGGTGTCTGGTGTTTTTCATGGATTCAGTATCCAGCTTTGCTCTTTATGAGCATGGAAATGGCAGTGAGCATGGATATCACTGGAGATCAACTCCAGATTTCAATCCCTGAAGAACAGGAGGCAAGAAATAAAGTCGCCTTTGCTACACGTCCACCAATCCTCACAACTACCTTGACACCATTCCCTCATATCTGTCAAAACTTTATTCTATTTTCCCATTCTCTCCATGAAATCTTAACTGAAGGTGTTACCTATGCACCAGTACTTTTGGTGAGTGTTTCTTTTACTACATTCGAACATATGCTGTCCAACACATCCAGTCATTAATGATGGTGGATAATTAATCAATTAACAGGAGGCGCCAAGAATATCCTTATCAACAAAGGCAGAACAAAAAAACAAGTTGAAGCATTCACCACTGTCTTCAGACAGAAGTTCCAAACTGATGATTCACATCTGTTTCCTCTCGAGAACCACATTTCACAGAAGCCGGGCTTCAGTCTATTCAATTCACTTTCTATCAAAAGAACCACAGAGTGCACGAGATATAGCAGCAACATGGGGTCTGGACATGTCCCTTGCTGTAATACATGGAATCCAGAACTAGTCAAGCCTTCAGCCGAGCTGCTCCAGTACAGGTATAACACCAGTATCTACCCAACAATGTGGAAAACGGTGTAGGAAGGAACTGCAAAATGCTGGAGTAACTCAGCTGGACAGGCAACATCTCTGGAGAGAAGGAGCGGGTGATGTTTCGGGTCCAGACCCTTCTTCAAATGGCTCAGGTATGTACGACAGTTCATAAAGAGCTGACATGGGGGACTTTATCAAATGCCTCATTAAAATATATACTATAAAATGTATATAAAATGTATACAACATCCACTGCCCTACCAATCAATTGTACTCAATTGTACTTCATTATAACGTGTACCAAAGTACAGTGAAATTCTGTTTTCCACCTTCATTGTCTCCTCAAAAAACAATCAAGTTAGTAAGACACGACCTGCTGTGTACAAAACCATGCTGACTGTACCTCATTAACCCAGTTTTTCCTCATCTCAGTCCTAACTGGCCCACCACCTTATTCTTAAACTTTGACTGCTGGTTCTTAACTCCCCCAACATCGGGAAAATGTTTTCCTGCATCTAGCCTGTCCAATCCCTTAAGAATTTCATATATTTCTATAAGATATCCTCTCATCCTTCTAAATTCCAGTGAAAAACAAGCCCAGTCGACCCATTCTTTCATCATATGTCAGTCCCGCCATCCCGGGAATTAACCCTGTGTACCTACGCTGCATTCCCTCAATAGCAATAATGTCCTTCCTCAAATTAGGAGACGAAAACTGCACACAATACTCCAGGTGCGGTCTCAATGGGGCCCTGTGCAACTGCAGTAGGACCTCCTTGCTCCTAAACTCAAATCCTCTCACAATGAAGGCCAACATGCCAGTAGCTTTCTTCACTGCCTGACATAAAGCTCACTGGCTTATAATTCCCTAGATTCCCTCCACTTCCCTTCTTAAGCAACGTTAGCCACCCCCCAGTCCTCCCAGAGCACCCCTGTGGACAAAGAACCCACTGGAACGGTGCCCCATCAAGCGTTCTCAGTATTCAGTCCCCCCAGCACCAGCATTGTGTGTCCATCTTCCATCACTCACCTGCAGTACTCTGGCCAGCCCTTGCAAAGTCCTGATTGCTATTACTAAGAATGGCCAGGGCAATGGGTGCATGGGGCATTGGCATCCACACATTGTCCACCAAATCTCAGACTTTCTTGATCGGCAAATATATTACCCGCCCTTCAATGTCACTAGCTTTAAATCGTGCACCTCACTGCCCAATAGCATTGTGGGAATAATTTGATCAGACAGACTCCAGTGGTTCAAGAAGGCTCATTGCCACTTTCTTTAGGAAGGACTATACATGCTGGCCTTGTCGTAAAACACAGATCCTCAAAATGAAAAAACAAGATGAAAATCGTACTTTATAATCAACATGTTATCAGCTTTGTCTTTTCAATTTCATACACTTTTACTCTCACCTCTTCTCCTCATTTCCAGAGAAACAATCTGTCTTCCATTGTGCCCTTTTACCCGACGTCTTACATGATCATGTATCTTCCTCAATCATCCCAGACACCTCTAGCATCATCCACCACAAAACAAATTCTACGTCTGAAGAAGGGCCACCCCTCCTCTCCATCACAGAAACTTCACCTCTCCAATTTCTCCAGAGATTTTGCCTGATCTGCTGAGTTACTCCAACATTTAATTTCTATCTTTGGTATAAACCAGCACCTGCAGTTCCTTTTTATTACCTTCCATGACCTTAGTCATAGTCATAGTCATAGAGTCATACAGTGTGGAAACAGGCCCTTCAGCTGAACTTGCCCACACCGGCCAACATGCCCCATCTACACTAGTCCCATCTACTTGAATTCAGCCCATATCTCTCTTAACCTGTTCCTATCTAAATGTCTCGTAAATGTTGTGAAAGTACCTGCCTCACCTACCTCCTCCGGCAGCTTGTTCCATACATCCACCGCTGTTAGCGTGAAAAAGTTACCCCTCAGGTTCCTATTAATTATTGTCCCCCTCACTTTAAACCTATGTCCTCTGGTTCTCGATTCTCCTATGCTGTGCAAGAGACTGTGGGCGTCTAACGGATCTATTCCTCTCATATTCGCTCCCATTCTCACAATGAAATCCTCCCAACACTGCCTTGGCTCCCCACTTGCTGCTGTCTAACATGAGAGAGAAAGGCCAACTCTCTATGGATTGTGAAGGTCAGGGACTCACTATCCCATCCCCACCCTACTTCCACCCATACTTTACAGTAAAATGTAAATGTTTAAATGTTATTAAATATGTCCAATTCCACCTGGAAGATACAAAGTACATTAAAGTTCATGGTTATTGTCACATTGAGGGCCAGTGGGAATAATGCCCTTATTCTACTCTGAGGTTACAGTTGTGACTGTTTCAGGGTTTCGATATCAATCGGCAGGTCCGTATGGGGTGCACACATGTTATCCCTCACACCCGGCATCTTGAACCCCACTGGGACTCGGACAGCGTACACGACCCATTAACGTTTCCAAGGCAAATATAGTCACCTGCTTAGAGCTCTCCTCTCCTCCAGCAGTTTCTCTGATCTGTTCATTCTCCTAGTTCGGCTCAACTTCAAGTGGAAAGTTATGAAAGAACCTCCGGGATCAAATGATTTATGGCAAAGCATTGTGTCAGCAGAAAGACCTTCAGCGCTTGGTGTTACATTCCCTGAAGACTTTTGAAACTTGCAACAACTAGTCGAAGCACAGAACAGTTGAGGAAGAAATCAGCCAATTCCCAGCATTTAACTTGTAAGTAATTTTGATTCCACCAAATTTCACAATTCATATGAAATTAAGTGAGGGAGGAATTGGAGCGTTGAGTGTTGTAATGGCTTCATATTAACATGGTTGACATTATTGCCTCCCTATTCTGTGGGTGATATATCCTGCAAATATGTACACACAGAGCTAATGTTAATTTGTAGATCTATGGCCAGATATAGAAATGAACAAACATTGTGCTAATAACCTCAATGGTTCAATAGTGCTTTAATTGTCACATATGTAACTACACAGTAGAATTCGTTTTGCACTAGTTACACATGTGGGCGCCGCCATTTTAGGCGCCATTATTCAATGTTCAAAATCCGGTCAGCCTGCATGCTCGATGCAATGGAGCAGTTCCCGCGAACCAACGTCCCTCTCCTCTCCTCTCCTCTCCTCTCCTCTCCTCTCCTCTCCTCTCCTCACCCGGCCATCTTTGTGTCCCGGGGGCATCTCCTGCAGCCGACCTTAAAGGCGCTGGAGACATTACCCCGGTTCACCCTCCTACCATCCCCTGCTCTTCATGTCCGACATCTCCAGCTCCCTCCCGGTTACGGTGTCTGGCAAGCCTTCGGGCGAGTCCCACCAACCTACCAGCCTTCGGGCGAGGTCCAGACAGATATATGGCCGGGTTCTCAGTCCCCCCCTGGCCTAAAGAATTCTGCAGAACTCACTGGACCAGAGGATGCAAAGAGGAATGTGCATGAGCATGAGAAGAAATCATGTACATGTGTTTCCAAAGTCACGTTGTAGACAGCTTTGAATGCAAATGTCACATAATAAAACAGGCATTTTCACTTTGCCTGATTCAGGAAATGCTGGAAACAGCCATCAGGTCAGGCAGCATCTTTGGGGAGAAAAACACAAGGTTCGATGACATGAAAGGTAGACACCATATTTCTTTATCATCGGAAAGTGCCTGACATTGTGAAGGATTCTGACATATTTTTGTTTTTGCTTCAGATTTTTAGCACCGTAAGTATTTGTCTCCATCAATGATTCATGCTTTGTATCTTGTTTGTCAAGAAATAGGCTTTGTGCAGAAACTGGGAGAAAGTGAAGATGGCATTTGTTAAATTTATATCCCAACCTAAGGTCACACATCAGGTTCACAAACCATTAGACTGTCCAAGATTGGATTCCATGCTGTCTGTCAGATGATAAAACTGCAGCTTATTCATTGCAATTTCTGTCATCGCACTCATTGTGGGTCATAATTTGCTACAGGGATAACACTAATGGTATGTGCCAATAATCGGACTTGCATTTGCTCATTTCATCTGAACAACATTTTGAACTATAAATCGCTGGAAGTATGGGCTAAAATAAAAATCACAGCACAGGGAACCAGGCATCGAGGACCCTGGATGAACTAACTAATCAGTAGCTTCACTGTGGAAATGAATAGGACTGATAATTAAGTGTGATCTGGAGTGGGTGAATTTATTTTTAAATTAGGTCTAGAAAGAGAAAGAGAGAGGAAGAGAAAGATTGCATTACAGGAAGGAGAGATAAAATAGACAGAAGAAATAAAACTAAACAGTAAACAGTAAATATATTCCATAAAATATCCTGTAACTAAAAACTGAACAAATAAAATTCCATATATATATAATTGTTAATTGTGGGCACCCACAAGCTTCATTGGGCAGTAATTAATAATTAGAATCTTGTTAAAATATCTCTGACGGCTAAAGCAGTCTTAATTAGATATACATATACGGTACATGGTTTGATAACAGTCTCTTTGCATCACTTCAAACCAGCTCTAACTGAGTGGTGAGTTTAATACATATCTCCAATGCAAATTTAATAATTTCACATCAGTCAATGCATTGCAGTGTTGATCCAAGCAGTGAAAGACCTTTTATTTTACAAAGCTTAACACTGGAACAGCGTGACTCAGACAGCAACATTTGGATTTTCAGGTTTAATTGTGCATCTGCTCTTGCCTGAAGTTGGGAAATTGTTTTTGTGCATAAATTGATACTCACGGTAGTTCGTGAGGTTTGGAGGGTAGCTAATGTAAACCCACTTTTTAAAAAGGAGGGGAGAGAAAACGGAGAATTACAGACCAGTTAGTCTAACATCGGTAGTGGGGAAACTGCTAGAGTCAGTTATTAAAGATGGGATAGCAGCACATTTGGAAAATGGTGAAATCATTGGACAAAGTCAGCACGGATTTATGAAAGGTAAATCATGTCTGATGAATCTTATAGAATTTTTCAAGGATGTAACAAGTAGAGTGGATGAGGGAGAACCAGTGGATGTGTTATATCTGGACTTTCAGAAGGCTTTCGACAAAGTCCCACATAAGAGATTAGTATACAAACTTAAAGCACAAGGTATTGGCGGTTCATTATGTGGATAGAGAACTGGCTGGCAGACAGGAAGCAAAGAGTAGGAGTAAACATGTCCTTTTCAGAATGGCAGGCAGTGACTAGTGGGGTACCGCAAGGCTCAGTGCTGGGACCCCAGCTATTTACAATATATATTAATGATTTGGACGAGGGAATTGAATGCACCATTTCCAAGTTTGCGGATGACACAAAGCTGGGGAGCAGTGTATGCTGTGAGGAGGATGCAAGGAGGCTGCAAGGTGACTTGGATAGGCTGGGTGAGTGGGCAAATGTATGGCAGATGCAGTATAATGTGGATAAATGTGAGGTTATCCACTTTGGTGGCAAAAACAGGAAAGTAGACTATTATCTAAATGGTGGTCGATTAGGAAAAGGGGAGATGTAACAAGACCTGGGTGTCATGGTACACCAGTCATTGAAAGTAGGCTTGCAGGTGCAGCAGGCAGTGAAGAAAGCGAATGGTATGTTAGCATTCATAGCAAAAGGATTTGAGTATAGGAGCAGGGAGGTTCTACTGCAGTAGTACAGGGTCTTGGTGAGACCACACCTGGTGTATTGCGTACAGTTTTGGTCTATAAATCTGAGGAAAGACATTCTTGCCATAGAGGGAGTACAGAGAAGATTCACCAGACTATTCCTGGGATGTCAGGACTTTAATATGACGAAAGACTGGATAGACTCGGCTTGTACTCGCTAGAATTTAGAAGATTGAGGGTGGATCTAATAGAAACTTACAAAATTCTTAAGGTTGAACAGGCTAGATGCAGGAAGATTGTCCCCGATGTTGGGGATGTCCAGAACAAGGGGTGACAGTTTAAGGATAAGGGGGAAATCTTTTAGGACCGAGATGAGAAAAACATTTTTCACACAGTGGTGAATCTGTGGAATTCTCTTCCACAGAAAGTAATTGAGGCCAGTTCATTGGCTATATTTAAGAGGGAGTTAGATGTGGCCCTTGTGGCAAAAGGGATCAGGGGGTATGGAGAGAAGGCAGGTACGGGATACTGAGTTGGATGATCAGCCATGTTCATATTGAATGGCGGTGCAGGCTCGAAGGGCCGAATGGCCTACTCCTGCACCTATTTTCTATGTTTTTATGTTTCTATGTAAACCTCCTAGGGACCCTCTTCAGAGCCAGCACATCCTTCCTCCGATATGGTGTCCAAAATTGCTCGCAATACTCCAAATGTGGCCTGACTTGGCACTTTATAGAGCCTCAGCTTTGCACTCCTGTTTTTTGCACTCTAGTCCTCTTGAAATAAATACTAGCTGTAGAACTGTAGAAACTGCCCTGCTGCAGGCAGGAGATGAACTGGAGAACCAACTTCCAAGCATCTCCCACCAATTCCAGGATTTCCCACAATAAGTGACAATGCATATTGAATACGTTCATCTATAATTAATGTGGCATTTATGATGAGAAAGCCTCACCTGACAGATGGTGTGTTCCTGACATCCAGTGTTGCCTAGGCAGCTAGTGAGGAACATTAAAATTTAAAGGGGTGTCTTGAAAATATTGTTATGGTAGAGATTGTGTTAGACAAGGAGGGATTTCCCTTCTCATTCCAACATGGATGACTGGCAGTGATACCAAAATCAAAAGGCCCACGGCATGGATGGAACTGTGCTGGAGATCTGTGCTCATCAGGGCACTGTAACACAAAGTCTGACAGCTACCAATTCTGCAGGATTTCTGACAGATTGTAAAACCAGCCCAGAGCAGTTTGTTCCGTTTCTATTATTTTGGGCCTGGAGCAGCAGCAAGCCAACGCTACTACTGGTGTGCAACAGTATAGTCCTAACTGATATCTGCAATCATCCTCATAGCTAGCGAGCCTGGGAAATATTGTTACCTGAACCAGAGCTATTAACTGGTTCCACATGGAACTGCAGATGTTGGAATCTTGAGCAAAACACAAAGTGCTGGAGGACCTGAGCAGGTTCGGCAACATCAATGGAGGAAGTGAACTGAACGGTCCCGACCTGAAACCTTCTGTGCATTCCCTGAATTTCCTGAAATGGACAGACAATGTTTCGGGTCAGGACCATTCTTCAGTCCATTCCCTCCTTATATACTGTCTGACCTAATGAGTTCCTCCAGCCAACCCAGACGAATATCTGCGTGCTAGCCACAGAAGCAGATCTACAATCATGCATTACAATCGCTCCGCACTCTTAAATCTCTATTCCTATGCAATATTGTCTTTCTGCTGACTGGATAGCACGCAACAGAAGCTTTTCGCTGTACCTTGGTACATGTGACAATAAACATTAAACCAAACTATTCTTTGTGTTTTGGTATTAAGTGAATGCAATTGCTACTGTTGGATACAAGTGCAGGAACATGCTAGCCACTAACTTAATTGCTTATTTTCCTCAAATGTACTCACACTTTCATGTTCTTTTGATTTAGTTGAAAAGGAGATAGGAGGGTTGGATGTGAATATTGCGGCATGATATGTCACCTAATACAATTAGCTGTTCTTGAATCAGGCCAATGCAGAAACAAAACCAACATACGGTAGAGGTGGAAATTTTGACCAGCGATAGCAATATAAAGAAGTCAAAACCATGTTGTCAGGGTTTGTCAATTGAGTCTCTAGTGACTCCGAGTTTGTTGATCTCTCCCCTTGATCATTTGCAGGAAGACGTGGTAATGCCAAAAAAATGACTCAAATGTACATCAATCTCCTCAGCCTACTTTGTTTTATGTTGCGTCATTTGAATCTTGAAATATTACACTTGGCCATGTCCAAACCAATCCCTCTCATTAATCTTGCTTTAGTTTGACAGACATTATAAGCACCTAGGTCTCCTGAGCTCCTCTAAAAGTTTAATTTGGGAAGCATTCCTTCTTTTTATGTGCGATGGGCATTATAACAAAATGGTGTGGGATTTCAATTATATGAATGTTCATCAATGTTCATGTTTTCTTTAAATGTGCATTGTTAGAATTTTTGGGAAACCTAAAAGCTTTCTAAAAGCTGTCCCATTTAGAATATCTTTTTAAGGAAAAAGAGCAATATCTATATGAAAGCTGGTATTTTTTATAAATTGATGTAGTTGGGCAGCCCTTTTCCACAACTGGTAGAGCTGTTGCCCCACAGCGCCGGAGACCCGGGTTCGACACTGACCATGGGCTTTGGTGTTTGCATGTTCTCCTTGTGACCGCATGGGTTTTCTCCAGGTGCACCAGCTTCCTCCCACATCCTAAATATGTGTGAGCTTGTGCGTTGATTGGCATCTATAAAATTGCCACTAATGCGTAGGGAATAATGCCCCCCCCCCCCCCCGACCAGCTCTGCACCGTCCTCACCTCTGGGAGTGCGCTCTTTAATTGCTGCCTGTAGGCAGGAAGAAGCATCACCGCGGTATGGTCGGATTTACCGAAGTGAGGGCGAGGGATAGAGCGGTAGGCATTCTTGATGGTGGTGTAGCAGTGGTCGAGGGTCTTTGGATCTCTGGTGCAGCAGGACACATGTTGGTGGAAATTGGGGAGTGATTTCTTTAGGTTTGCCTTATTGAAGTCCCCAGCAATGGTGGTAAATGCCTCGGGGTAAGACGTCTGGTGTTTGTTGACCACGGCGTGCAGCTCCTCTAGTGCCAGACGGACGTCTGCCTGGGGTGGGATGTAGACCGCGGTCAGGATGATGGAGGTGAATTCCCTCGGAAGGTAGAAGGGATGGCACTTCACCGCCAGATGTTCGAGGTGTGGAGAGCAGGAGTTGGACAGGACTGCCACATCTGAGCACCACGCAGAGTTGACCATGAGGCAGACGCCCCCTCCTCTCCCTTTCCCCGATGCCAGTGTATGGTCCATGCGGTGGATGGAGAACACTTCAGGCTGGACCACTGAGTCTGGGGAGCTGGGGGTGAGCCATGTCTCTGTGAAACAGAACACAGAGCATTCCCTCAGCTCCCTTTGATAGGGCAGCCTTGCCCTTAAGTCCTCCACTTTATTTTCAAGGGACTGTACATTGGCCAGTAGGATAGTAGGGAGAGGGGGCCGAAGTCCCCTGCGCTTCAGTCTAACCTGAAGGTTGGACTATTAGGTTGGAGAATCGGGACTTTAGCCGAGCTTGTGGAAGGACCGTTCAGAAGCCTGATAATAGAGGGGAAGGAGCTGTTCCTGAGTCTGGTGGCGCAGGCTTTCATGCTTCTGTGCCTTCTGCCCGACAGGAGTGGGGAGAAGCAGGAATGACCGACTTGTCATTCCCTCTAGCTGATTAGTCCATCTGCTAGTTCAATAATTTACCCACTGCATTAATGTACCCTGTACTACGCTACTGCGACAGTCCGATGAAGGGCCTCGACACAAAACGCACTTATTCCTTTTCTCCAGAGATGCTGCCTGACCCTGCTGAGTTACTCCAGCACTTTGCGTCTAAATACTGCGACAGATATGTTTTAAAAGATTTGTGGATAGCTCCAGGCCTCTCTAATAACGCCATGGACAAAATGTGTGCAATGACTCCAGCAGGACTAAGTGAACCCAACCTTGAAAATAACAGCCCAAAGCAGCTTGGCAAGAAACATGCCGCACACCCACCCCGGTTATTCCTTTCATTCACTGTTTAAGAGGGAACTGCAGATGCTGGAAAATCCAGCATTTTTATCTACCTTCTTTCATTTACTGAGTCTGTTCTGCAACTGGTGCAGCTGATCAAAAACAATCTACTCTTATTCCAAAGTATGTGATTTGCAAAACTTAAAAAAAATAATCAGAATTATCTAATGTCTGAAGGCTATGGTGCAAAAAACACTGTCTCTGAAATTATGTAGTCAGACTTTGTATCAAGATGAGAATCTGGGAAATATAGGTCAATGAAAAAGAAGCCATGTACAACACAATACTAAGACTGAATAAAATGAGGACAAGATAAGTTGGGTAGCTGTAACCTTGTGTGGTTAGTCTTTGATTTAAAACATAGGAGATTCTTGGAAAAGAACAAAACGGTAAGGCTAAAGACTACATATTTTTATGTTTTGCATATGTATTAAATGGAATGAAACATATCGTACGATTTCACCTCAGAGAGAAAATGGTACATTTGGAGCATGGAATAACTAAAAGCTAATGGGAGACGAAAGGAACAGTGGCCATCGTAGAGATGATAAAATAAAATCATGACTTCTATTTTTAAACTGTCTAGCTGAGGCAATTTTTACAATGGCTAAATTAAACATATTAGACCTAAGGACAGATGAAAGACAAATTTAAAATTTAATAACACAAATAAAAGTGAAATAGGATATTGAAAATAATAAAGGAAAGGAGCAATGTAGAATAGCTAAAGAGATAAGATGAGGTAAGATTGGAAATGAACCAGAGGAAAACATAAATAGGAAAGAAATATCTACAAATAAAAAAGTAGGACTGATTGGAAAAAATAAATAGACCAAGGAATAGCAGAATCATCAGACTGTTCTTTGCATCAGTTTTAACGGAAGACTGGTTGTGGGAGTGAAATGGTACAAGAGGAGGAAGCAGAGTAATTAGATAGGATAGCTACAGACAAGAATTAGTACTGAAAAATTAATGGCAGTCAATGCAGAAAAAGGCCTAAGGCACACATTCTATCGTCTCATGGGATATCAGAGAGGAAGCAGCGGAGCCTCTGAACACAATCTCTCAACGTCCTTGGATGTGAAAGTTACACTGGAGGCCTGGAGGAAAGCCAAAGTGACACCTTTGTCAAAAAGAAAGAAAACAATAAACCAGGTAACCAAACAGATTCTGTCAGCCTAACAACAGTAAGTGGTAAGTTTCCAGAGGGGAAAATACAGGATAAAATTAACACTAAATTAAGACCAATTAAAGATACCAACACAAATTTGTCAACATCACGCTATGTCTGTTCCTAGAGGAACGGACGAGTTTATTGATAAATTAATTGCAATAGATGTTACGAAAGTGGATTTTCATAAAGAATTTGTTAAAGTGCATCATGTCTAATTTCCTGATAAAAGTAAGCCACAAATAATCAAATTAAATCCAGTTTGCACAGAAAGTTATAAATGCCTTGGTTCGTGTAGTAATAGGTAATTTTGTATTGGAGAAAGTGAAGAATGGTATCCCTCATGTTAATGTTGACCTGCTCTTAATATTTATGTATAAAGACATGGAGCTGAGAATCTGAAAGCAAAATTTCAAAATCTTAAGGTGCCAGTTTAATAAATAGTATGGTTCATAGTAAAAAGAACGAGAAAACAAATGGATTAATTATATTGCAAAAGATCCATAAACTGAATCAAGCACTGGAATTGCAAAGGTGTGTTCCAAGGTCATATTCTTGCTTCAGCCACTCTGTTGGTTATATATCTGAGTCTCTTCTTCCTGGAAGAAACAGAAGAGGGAAATCTAAACTTACTCCCGGCTTCAATTAGCAACCACAGATGAAACTTTGATCTATGAAAGTGATTTAAAAAAATAGGTACATGACTTCATCATGCCGATGCTACACGTACATCTGTATCCAAATGATGGTGGAAGCTGAGAGAGCAGTTCCTAAACCTCTAACCACCTTCATTTTCAGTGAAGCTGCCACTTATTTCGAGAGGACTAGAATATAAGAACAGGGTTGTAGTACTGAGGGTTTATAGGCACTGGTCAGAGTATTGCAAGCAGTTTTGGGCCCGATATCTGTGGAAGGATGTGCTGCCCTTGGGGAGGGTACAGAGGAGTTTTCCAGGAATTATCCCAGGAATGATTAGGTTAACATATGATATTAGCATTTGTTGGCACTGGGCCTATACTCGCTGGAGTTTAGAAGGATGAAGGGGGGACCTCATTGAAAGTTACCAAATAGTGAAAGGCTTGAATAGAGTGGGTGTGGAGAGGATATTTCCACTAGTGGGAAAGTCTAGGACTAGAGGCCATTCTCAGAATAAAAAAATATACCTGTAGAAAGGAGATGAGGACAAATTTTTTAGTCAGATGGTATTTTTAAGGCAGAGATTTACAGATTCTTGATTAGTAAGGGTGTCAGGGGTTATGGGGAGAAGGTATGAGAGTGAGGTTGAGTGGGAAAGATTGATCAGCCATGATTGAATGGTGGAGTAGACTTGATGAACCGAATGGCTTAATTCTGCTCCTATAACCTATGAAGAAACTGCTGGAGTAACTCAGCAGGTCAGGCAGAATCCCTGGAGAAGGGGTCTGAAGAAGGCTCTCAAACCCAAAACGTCATCTATCCATGTTGTCCAAGAATGCTGCCTGAGCTGCTGAGTTACTCCAGCACTTTGTGTCGTTCCTCACTCTTAGTGTGTCTGTTCTGCGTCATGAAGTCTTTGCATGACCCCTGTCCTTGTAATCCCTGTCCTTGTGGAAAAGTTGATCTATATATATATTTTTTTAAATAATTGCTTTTATTAGAAGTAAATACATAATAAAAAGCATTTTGTTTGTTGTAGCCATACATTATTAATATTATTTATATTAAATAAATATTCAATTAATGGGGACCATATTCTAGTAAATAGTTCTTCTTTGTCCATTAAGACAAATCTTAATCTTTCCAAATGTAGGGTCTCCGACATTTCCATAGTCCACATTTTAATTGTGGGGGTTATAGGGCCTTTCCAAAATTTTAATATTCATTTTTTCCCAATTATTAAACTATAATCGAAAAAAGGTTCTTTGGTTCGTTGTAAATAATTGATTTTGTTCTAGTATAAATATTATTAATTTTGAATCAGGGACCAATTTGGTATTGACGACTTCCGAAATGATCTTAAAAATTTCCATCCAAAAATTATTAATTTTTATACAGCTTACAAATGTGTGCGTTAAATTAGCCTCTAAGCGTTGACATTGATCACAAATAGGGGATACGCATGGGAAGATTCTATTTAATTTGGTTTTTGAATAGTGCAATCTATGTAATACTTTAAATTGTATTAAAGAATGTCTATCATTTAACGAACAGTGATGTATATGTTGTAAACTTTCATCCCATATTTCTGGCCTTATTATTTGACCTAGTTCGCTTTCCCATGATTGCCTATATATTTCCGTCATGGGTGCATCATTATCTAATAGAATATTATAAGTATAAGATATCAATTTTTCTGTGTTCGGGTGTTTATTTAAACATTCATCAATAATTTCTGTCTTTCTATTTCTATAGTCCTGTGTATTTGACTTAGCATAGTCTCTAATTTGTAGATATCTAAAGTAGTCTTTTGAATGAAGCCCATAAATTTGTTGTAGTTCCTGAAATGAGAGAAATGAACTATTCCTATAGAGATCACCCAACTTTGTAATTCCATGATTTTTCCATTGTAAAAAACCTGTATCCATCATTGAGGGTTTAAATGTAGCATTGTTTACAATGGGAAGAGATAGTGGTAAACAATCCAATTTTAGTGTCTTCTTTAATTGTTTCCAAATGCGTATTCCACTGTCTATTATAGGGTTTTCTTTATAGGTTTTTTTGCTTAATTTAGTAATAGCAAATAGAATCGACCCAATTTCAAAAGGTAAAGGGCCTGTCCCACCAGCATGCAACTCTATGCGATTAGCGCGACCTAACGTGGTCGCTTGAGCCGTCCGGCGTCGCGGGGCCGGTCCCACTTCGATCGCCGGAGCTGTGCGGAATTGTGCGGAGTTCATCCCGAGTTCGTCCCGACACCGCGCGGGGCTCCGAAAAACCGACTATGTCCAAAAATCCCGCGCGGCAACGGTTTGTCGGCTCGCAGTCGCCTCGACATTTACACACCGCCCGGACATCGTGCCTCCGTGAACCTATTTGTAAGTGCCTCCGTGACCCTCTATGTGTGTGGCTCCGTGGCCCTGTATGTGTGTGTGTCTCGGTGCCGATCTCTGTGTGCCCCTCTAAGTCCTGGCGAACTTACCTTGGACTTGCTCCAAGTTCGCTTCACTTTGCGCCGCGTTGCGCCACTCACCCAACCTCCGCGCGGCCCCTGCTGCCGGTTTAGTTGCGTTTGCCGCATGCAGGCGCATGCTGGTTGGAACGGGCCTGTACAGGGGATCACCCGACCTCCGCGCGGCCCCCGTTGCCGGTTTGATCGCGTTCATTGCATATAGTTGCATGCTGGTGGGACAGGCCCTTAAGCAGTCTTCCTTTCCATTTTTAACCAATCTGGTTGTTTGTCCAGTTCTTCCAACCAAAAATTCATATTTTTAATATTAACTGCCCAAAAATAAAACATAAAATTCGGTAGTGCTAAACCTCCATTTATTTTTGATTCACATAAATGTTTTTTATTTATTCTGTGGTTCTTATAATCCCAGATAAAATTGGTGACTATAGAGTTGATTTGATTCAAGGCACTGATTCAAGGCACAGTCAACCTAGCATTGACTGTTAGAAAGAGTAAAGGTGGGAATTAGGGCCAAATTAAAGGAAGAGGAAAATAAAATTGGAGATGCAGCAAATTGAGAAACCAGCAGTAATCTCTATTTTGTCAAGTGCCGAGCATGTGTATATACTCTTCCCTCCCTTCTATCTCTGCCAAAATACTAGGAGGAAAACTCTTGGCAGATAGCAAAGCTAGATTTTGTCCTTGCACACAAAATGATTAATTGTTCAATGAAAATGTAGAGATTTGTCTGTTTAAAAACAAATTATTGAGATATCTTAAAGTAACTTAAGAGTGAAGAATGTTTTCAATTATAACCATCAGGTTTTTTTTTCCTTTGGAGTCTTCATTCTCTGTTCAATTGCTAACACAGGGTAAATACAATTGGGAAAAAGTATTGCAATGTTTTTCTCAATTCTAGTTTTATTTGTGGAGTCTCTCATGGCCTCAAGAATGTTAAGATTTATTGATAGGCTGCCTACAACAAACAGTATGTTCTCTATTCCAATTCTCCAGCAGTAGAATAGTGTGCGGGGGAAAAAACCTATCTGGAATGATTCCTCCATTTACAGTGCAGTGCAAAGCCCTCCAGACCTGTATGTTTCAGGTACTACATTAGTCTCTAGTGAATTATCTGATCTTAGGTAAGGAGGCACTAGAAGTACAATTCACTTTAGTGCCCGAGGCTGCAATCATAGCAAATCTCTTCATCATTGTCCAGTTGCTTTTGCAGGAAGGTTGGTGTGCACATATCATGCAGGCAATCAACAAAAACTGGCTTCACTTTGAAATTTCGCAATGATTGACTAGACCCTAATTTCGATTCTGATTCCTTTAAAATGTTTACATGGTAAAAAAATAAATAGCCATGTTCAGGATTAAAAGTGCAATTACCTCACAATTAAATTTCTTAATCATGAGATTAGTCAGAATTGTATTTTATCCCCTTGACAGCCCTGCCTCAAGAAACAAGCAGACATGTGAAGATATGAATTAAGAGTACCAATAGGCCTTTCAGCCCGTCGAGCCTTTCATAAAACCGTAGATGTTCTGGCTGTAATCTCAGCTACATTTTCCTGCCTATTCCCAATTACTTGTCGTCCCTTGTTTATCAAGGATCTATCCCACCTCAGCTACAAACCATTCTGAGTTCTTACTTTCATCTTACCATGAGGAAGAGAGCTACAGAGAAAAAAATGACCTCATCTCTTTCTGAAATGGATGACACTTATTTTTAAACAGTGATGCCTACTTCTAAACTCACCTACAATAGGAAACATCTTCTTCATTCCCACCCTGTGGAGACTCCCCATGATCTCATGTTTCAACCAACTTGGCTCTCACTGTTCTAAACTCTAGTGGGTCCAAGGCTAATTTCTCCAACTGTTCCTCATAAGGCAACCCATCCATTCAATACATTTGCATATGTTCTTACATGTGAGATAATACCGTATATAGTGCTCCAGATGGGATCTCACCAATGCCTTGTGTAACTAAAGCCTAAAATTGAAACACTGGGATGAAGTGCTGAAGGAACTCTGTGGGGTAAGCAGCATCTGTGGAGGGACGGACGGGTGACGTTTTCGAGGCAGGATCCTTCTTCAGATTCTGAAGAGACCCAAAACATCGCCTGTGTATTCCCTCCCTAGATGCTGCCTGACGTGCTCATTTCCTCCTGAACTTTGTGTTTTGCTCTCAACTTTTGTGTAAAAACCCCTTCACTAAAACGATGATTTTCTGTTAACTATCATTACTGCATCTCTATACAAATATTTTGTAAATCATGTAGGTATGTTACATAACATACCTTGAGCAGCGCTGCAGTTCTGCCGCTCCCCGTGTGCGTTACTTTGGCGCCTTTCAGAGGGGGCGTGTTTAAAGTGCCGTTTTTCTACAGACAGGGCAAATCAATCCATCTCAGGGGATTTCGTTGCTGAAGAAAAATCGCTCCGACATTTGTTTTATGAAGGTATTTTTAAACTACACTAGATTATTTATTAGCTAGAGTAGCAAAGTTACAAAATCAAGTCTGCAATTTATCCCATCAGATAAAGCATAAAAGAAGTTTAATTTGACACCTAAAGCCGTGAGCGCCAACAACGGGAAGGATTTTACGTAGGGGAGAAAATAAAGTACAGAGTTTATTTTTACATAAAAACGTGCTTCTTAGGAAGCATTTAATCACATTTTCATGTTGCGAAATGGGGATTAAAGTTGATTTAAATGGCCATTAATTTACAGGAATTAAACACTAAACTCCTTCCATTTGGCCTATAAATTCGTGAAATTGAGATTGAAAAATCATGTTATATTGTGAATTGTTAAAGAAGGAACTGCAGATGCTGGAGAATCGAGAGTTACACAAAAAGCTGGAGAAACTCAGCGGGTGCAGCAGCATCTAAGGAGGGAAGGAGATAGGCGACGTTTCGGGTCGAGACCCTTCTTCAGACTGGAGATTGTGAATATTGTGAATTATTGTGTGAATGTTATTTGGACACTTAGGCAATTTAAAAATGTTTATCTTTTCTTAAGAAATGGATTGATGTTTAGATCTGGTAATTGAATTTTGTAATTAGCTACAATTAGGTAACTAACTAATTATATGCTTTAATTTCAGGTCATCCAAGTAAGATTGTTTCATATTTGTTTCAGAATGCTTCAATCTATAATAACTGAAAATTTCATTGAGTTCTCTTAATTTTTAAGAAAGTTATGGGCTTTTGAATGTCCTAGATCACAGCTTTTGAGTTAAGAATGGAAAGGCAATGGGGAACAAGATGCTAATTTCCGAGTATGAAAATGGCCATAACTTTTTTAATACTGAAGATATGAAAGTAAATTAGGTGTCAAATTAAACTTCTTTTAATGCTTTATCTGATGGGATAAATTGCAGACTTGATTTTTAAAATCTCAAAATTTTGTTACATTGCTAAATCATGCACCAGGAAACCCAGATCTCCCTACAATCTCTCACCATTTGGAAAATATGCTTCTTTTTAACATTTCATACCAAATTGTACAATGTTATATTCTCCTACGTTATACTCCATTTGCCAGAACCATTTATTCACTAAAATGGTCTATATTCCCTTGAGGTCTCCTTGTGGCCTCATCATAACTTACCTACCCATTGGTGCCATTAGAACATTTAGCAATCATTCATCCAAGTTGGATTGTTTTCCCTGGAGTGTTGGAGGCTGAGGGGAAATCTGATAGAAGTATATAAAATGATAAGAAGCGTATATGGTGTATAAAGTCAGAAACGTCTTCTCAGAGTGAACAATTATGGGTCAAAGGGTCTATTCCTGTGCTATACTGCACAATGTTCAATGTTCTCAGTCATTTATATAAATTGTAAAAAATGGAAACCAACCTGTCTGGCATAGGCTGTTCTTCATTCCCTAAATGCACTAGGGTCTGATTTGTCAGGTTTCTATCGAGCTTGATACTTTATTCCAGCTGAGAACTCTGCAAAGAGAAGATTCTTTCTTCTCCCTGCTTTTTTCTTCCTGATCTCGCCGGGCAGCTGTTAGAGAAGCTTGAAACCAGACTCAGAAGCAGTCTCTTCCCCTCTCTTATCAGGCTTCTGAACGGTCCTTCTATAAGCCAGGATGCTGTCTGATTCACCTCTACCCCACTGCGGACATTGGACTTTGTCTATGGAACTGATTCGCTGCAATGCTGAGAACTATATTCTGCACTCTGCCCCTTTCCCTTTGCGCTATCTATTTTACATGAGTTTGACTTGCTTGTACTTATGTATAGTATTATCTGATCTGATTGGATAGCAGTCAAAATAACGCTTTTCACTGTATATGTAATAATAATAAACATAAACCAAAAGGTACTCTGATTGTTGAGGTGTTGAGGATCAAGAACAGCCAAGTTTGCTTGCCATAGTGGCTTCAAAATTCACTGTCACTGTATGTCATGTTGTTACCTGTGGGCGGAGCACCAAGGCAAATTCCTTGTATGTGAATACTTGGCCAATAAACTTAATTACTTACTTACTTACTTCAGACAGTGGCTGCAATGGTCTATAAACGTTGATATTCAGGTTGTTTGTACAGGGCAGCAGTGGCACAACGGTAGACTTGCTGCCTTATGGAGCCAGAGACCCCAGATTCAACTCTGAGTATGGGTGCCGACTGCATGTAGTTTGTGTGTAGTCCCGGAGACCGCATGGGTTTCAATAGACAATAGACAGCAGACAATAGACAATAGGTGCAGGAGTAGGCCATTCGGCCCTTCGAGCCAGCACCACCATTCAATGTGATCATGGCTGATCATCCCCAATCAGTACCCCATTCCTGCCTTTTCCCCATATCCGCTATTTTTAAGAGCCCTATCTAGCTCTCTCTTGAAAGCATCCAGAGAACCCGCCTCCACCGCCCTCTGTGGCAGAGAATTCCATGGACTCACCACTCTCTGTGAGAAAAAGTGTTTCCTCGTCTCTGTTCTAAATGGCTTACTCCTCATTCTTAAACTGTGGCCCCTGGTTCTGGATTCCCCCAACATCGGGAACATGTTTCCTACCTCTAGCGTGTCCAAACCCTTAACAATCTTATATGTTTCAATTAGATCCCCTCTCATCCTTCTAAACTCCAGAGTGTACAAGCCCAGCTGCTCTCAGCATATGACAGTCCCGCCATCCCAGGAATTAACCTTGTAAACCTATGCTGCACTCCCTCAATAGCAAGAATGTCCTTCCTCAAATTAGGGGACCAAAACTGCACACAATACTCCAGGTGTGGTCTCACTAGGGCTCTGTACAACTGCAGAAGGACCTCTTTGCTCCTATATTCGATTCCTCTTGTTATAAAGGCCAACATGCCATTCGCTTTCTTCACTGCCTGCTGTACCTGCATGCTTACTTCTCTCTGGGTGCTCCGGTTTCCTCCCACATCCTAAAGACATACAGGTTTGTAGGTTAATCAGCTGTAAAAAAAATTGTCTCACGTGTGTAGGATAGAATCAGTGCACAGGAATCACTGGTAGGAGTGGATCCATAGTGGATCTCTAAAGTCTAAACGTCTAAAGTCTAAAATGTATTGATGAGCCACTACTTCCCTCTAAAAACTATGATAAAATATGTAATTGCTGCACTGCAGGAAATGCTAAAGTTACTGACTGAGACAGGCATTAAGTTAACACTTGAAAGGCAATCCTCTTTCAAGCTGAAGTTACTCTTCTGAGAATTAGACATTTGGATAAAGAATGCAACCTTGATCAGCATAGAGTGCAATCCAGAGACTCTTCCTATCTGCTTCCATAATGTCTTTGCAATCATTTCTCAGGGCTGAAGGGTCATCTGCAATCCACAGTGTTCTAAGTTCACCAGACCATTGTATAACCCACTGAATCACTATTTAGTGATAACCAAACAGAAACACACAATAAAGCAGTCAAAAGTTAAAAGAAATGCCTTGCCTGGTCTCACCAGAAGCAGATAAATCATTCTACCCCAAAGACACTGCTTCTTATCAAGGTTTCATGTCAAAAGACTTTGAAACAACAGTTTATTATTGTATTTGCTTGATAGATTCTGCTAGGGTTCTGATGTATACAATAATCGTGAGAGATATTTATTATCTGTTTTATGTGGAATCCGACATTTTATCTTTAATATTATTCACAGTTGTTAATGTTTCATTCACTTGAATCTGTTAATGTAATAGGGAATCACTTATATCTGCAACATTGACCTGCTGAACATCATTGCTAATGGACATCATTACTAATGGACACAAAGTGCTGGAGTAACTCAGCAGGTCAGGCAGAAAATCTGGGGAACATGGATAGGTGAAATTTAGGAGCAGAATTAAGGCATTTGGCCCATCATGTCTACCCTGCCAGTCACTCATGGCTGATCTAATGGCATCTTGACCCGAAACGTCACCTAACCGTGTTTTCCAGAGCTGCTGCCTGACCTGCTGAGTTACTCCGGCACATTGTGTCCTTTTGTACCAGCATTTACAATCCCTGGTTTCTACTTTATTCATTACTATTGGAGTGTGATCATAACATCATCTCAAAGAAAAACACCTTGGCAGAATTTTTACTTAATCAGGGGAAACCTACAGCTGACAACTCTCTGTTGTAGTTTGACCCATTCCATGCTACAGAAACTGCTGCCAGATGATGAAGTTGTGTATTTAAGGAGATCTCCCTTTTATCAAAACAGGACCTACATTTGATTTACAGTTTGTGTTCCTCAGAATATTTAGACAGTGATCCTGTACCCTCACTCAACTGAAATATATCAGCCATGGCTGCTTTGCTAACAGCTGTGAAGGAACCTCCCCACACATCTCAACATCTGTTCAGGTTCAATGGTTCAATGGTTCAATGGTGCTTTATCTGTCACAAGTGCAACTCCACAGTTAAATTCCTTTTGCATATATACACATGGGTGTGCCGCCATGTTTTGGCACCCATTCCACAATGCAAAGTCCGCTCGGTCTACTGGAGCAGTTCCTGATCCTGGTAAGCCCCAGGCTCCAGCAGGGCCTTTTTCCATCACCTTCCACCAGATTGGCCCACAAACCGGCATCGCTCTCCATTTATGTGCCCCAGGGATGCCTCTTGCAGCTGACCTTGAAGTAATTGGAGACATTATCCCGGATAACCCTCCTACCGACCCTTGCTTCTCGCGTCCGACATCTCCAGTGGCTCCCTCCTGATTCCGCAGTCTGCCGAGTTTTCGGGTCCTCGGAACAGACCCCGATCTGCGACCGTCTAAGTCTTCAGGTCCTCGGTCGGGTTCCCAGTTCCAAGGCCCGCGGTACCTCGGGAAGGCCTCTGCCACGCAGCTCCTCAGGTAAAAGTTAGCAGGAAATCCTGAAATCCAGGAATCATAGAAACATAGAAAATAGGTGCAGGAGTAGGCCATTCAGTCCTTCGAGCTAGCACCGCCATTCAATATGATCATGGCTGATCATCCAGAATCAGTACCCCGCTCCTGCTTTCTCCCCATACCCCTTGATTCCATTAGCCCTAAGAGCTAAATCTAACTCTCTCTTGAATACATCCAGTAAATTGGCCTCCACTGTCTTCTGTGGCAGAGAATTCCACAGACTCACAACTCTCTGGCTGAAAAATATTTTCCTCATCTCAGTCCTAAATGGCCTACCCCTTATTCATAAACTGTGACCCCTGGTCCTGGACTCCCCTAACATCTGGAACATGTTTCCTGCATCTAGCCTTTCCAATTGCTTAAGAATCTTATATGTTCCTGCAAGATCCCCTCTCATCCTTCTAAATTCCAGTGAATATAAGCCCAGTCAATCAATTCTTTCATCATATGTCAGTCCTGCCATCCCGGAAATTAACTGCACCCCCTTCTCTGCACCCCCTCAATAGCAGGAATGTCCTTCCTCAAATTAGGAGACCAAAACTGCACACAATACTCCAGGTGCGGTCTCACCAAGGCCCTGTGAAACTGCTGTAGAACCTCCTTGCTCCTATACTCAAATCCTCTCGCTATGAAAGCCAACATGCCATTAGCTTTCTTCACTGCCTACTGTACCTGCATGCTTACTTTCACTGACTGATGTACAAGGGCACCTAAGTCTCATTGCACCTCCCCTTCTCCTAATCTGACACCATTCAGAGAATAATTTGCCTTCTCGTTCTTGCCACCAAAGTGGATAACCTCACATTTATCTACATTATACTGCATCTGCCATGCATCTGCCCACTCACTCAACCTATCCAAGTCACCCTGCAGCCTCATAGCGTCCTCCTCGCAGCTCACACTGCCACCCAGCTTTGTGTCATCTGCAAACTTGGAGATGTTACATTTAATTACATCATCTAAATCATTAATATCATTATTGATTTCTTTGGTGTGGTAAAATCCAATTACCTCAGGTAATGTTCATGTTGTCAATTCTATGCTATCCCATCCAACATATCATGGAAATAACTTTAGAATGTTTCACAGGAAATCCTGAATGCACATCATTATTGATTTTTTTGGTGTGGTCAAATCCAATCATGCCTATGGGTTCTCTACCTAAATGCTTACATTGGACTCACTGGTTAAAGGGCAACTAAAGACAGATTAACAAAGGACAAAGTATTGAAGCAACTCAGCAGGCCAGTCAACATCTCTGGAGAACATGGATAGTTTATGTTCATAAGTTATAGGAGCAGAATTAGGCCAGTTGGCCGATCAAGTCTCCTTAGCCATTCAATCATGGCTGATCTACCTTCCCCTCTCAACACCATTCTCCTGCATTCTCCCCACAACCCCTGACACCCATACTAACCAAGGATAGGTGACATTTTGGATTAGGGCCCTTCTTCAGACTAATTGTAGTAGGGGGAGAAAGCTGGAAGAGAGCTGGGGGCACTCTCACCTCAACTAAAACAGCATCATCGAGGTTAGATTTGGTGTTCCAGCAGTATATATTTGAATCTCACATGTGGTAATGGCACAATTCTGAGAAACTAGTTTCTCAACTTAATAAAGATAAGTAGGCGATAGGAAAATATTGCTACTTATGAATCCAGAGAATATTTGATCAGTCAATATGTATCCTGTGTGTATGCCAACTATCTATTCTGTACATTTCTCAACACCTTTCATTCTGACCTACATGAGGCCATTATCCAAATGAGGACCTGTACCAAAAGGTGATACTCTAACATACAATATTAGCTTTGTTTGACAAGTATGCAACAATTATTCTTTGACCATGCCATTTTCAAATTCACTTCAGTTCCTGACAGACATGGATCCCCAGAAATTGATTCTGTTGCACACCTGTGCAGGTTGATTATGGATTACTAAGCAAAGTAGCTATTGAAAGGATTTTGATTTCCTAATCATTTGGGGGACGTGTTGATAGATGACTTGAAGATAGTCAATCATGTGACCCTGATTATTGGCCAGATTTCCGGAGGTTTGAAGGTGTTAACATGCCATTAACTCCTGCACTTCCCTGGACATTATGTGTTGATTTGCTCTTGGGAAATTGGGAGCTTTTAATCAATGTGGATTGGGATCAAGGCTAGGTGTCATTTTGGATTAGGGCCCTCCTTCAGACTGATTGTAGTCGGGCTGGGGGGGGGGGGGGGGGGGGAAATAGGGTGGGAGAAATTTCACTATTTCAGAACAGAAATTTTAACATTGTAGAAAACGCTGGGAATTCTGCAAAAAAAAAGCGTATTTTCAAGATTGTTTAAAAGGCGAAAAGGGGGATTTAAAAATGATCAGGGTCACATGATTGACTATCTTCAAGTCATCTATCAACACATCCCCCAAATTATTAGGAAATCAAAATCCTTTCAATAGCTACTTTGCTTACAGCTGTGAAGAAACCTTCTCACACATCTGAATATCTGGTAAGGGACTGCCTATGCTTTCCCATCCAACATATCATGAAATTAACATTCAGAATGATTGGCAGGACATCCTGAGTGCACACCATTATTAATTTATTTGGTGTTTTCTGCAGCCCAAAAGCTCGAGAAATCAAAAACGCTTAGATTAAAAGTTAACATGAAGACGAGCTTTAACATTCTGAAAATGAGAGTGATAACACCATCACAGTGTTAGATTACAGATAAAAGGATGATGTAGTGCACCCATTTGGTACGAACCTTTTCCAATAATAGAGAAGACAAGTTTAGTTCTATAACTCTTATGATGCAGAGTGAAAAAACATAATAATAAATACATGTGACATTATATAAATCAGTTTAAGCATGATGCAGTGCATAATTTACTGAATCTATATGTAATAATTGCATGTTTAACACTTGACCTGTGGAAATTATGACGAACAAATTTAAACAGTGTTTTGATTTTCTACTGATGGACTATGCACCAAGCTATGATTGTACAAGATTGGTTCATCATTGATTATGAGGATGCAGAGTACATTTGCACATTATTATGAAGTGTGTTTATTAAGAAATAGGTTCCATTCCATTATAGGTTGAGTCGTTTGGTGATTAAAATTCAACATAATGGCTACTTTTGACCTGTGCGTTAAGAGGCCAAACTAATTACACCACAGGGCAGTTTTCCCAAGGCATTGTTTACGTTACTCTCGCACCATGCACCACTGAACACCACTGAAAAGACAAATAGAAAGACATGTACTTTTGTGGCTTCCTTTATGTAGAATTCAGAATACACTGTACACTTTACAGCCAATGAATTAATTTTGAAAAGTAGTAATTGCTAAATATAATAACTATATTTGTCCCTAAAACCACAAAATAACAATGACCAGATAAACGGTTATAGGATTTTTTTTATAGAGGGATCATCTACTGTTATTATTCTAAATATTGCAACACATTTCTTCAAGATCTTTTTTGTATATATGAGAGCAGAAATTACCTCATTTTCATTTCTCATCAGATTGAATGTGGGACATGGAATGAGCTGCCAGAGGAGGTACTATAATGACATTTAAAAGACATCTGGACTGGTAGTTAGATAGGAAAGGTTTAAAGGGGTGATGGTTAAATGCAGCCAGGTGCGAATAGGACATATTGGTTGGCAGGGGCAAGTTGGGCCGAAGGTCCTGTTTCCGTTCTGTAGACTCTATTACTCTAATGTAACTCTCCCTTAGTACTGCACACGAGAGATTCTAGTGCTCACAATGCTGAGTCTCCTTCTTCGAAGATGAGTGTGCTAACTGAGCTTCAGTTTATAATGTGACAAAACATCTTCCTTAAGTTTGCCTTTGTCACAGGACAAGTGAGTACACAGTACATGTGAGTAATGGAGTACGGTTGTCTGCATTCATAAGGTTTTACTACAGGAAGGGTACATTGACTTTTAGTGTCTGTGCGGTTGTTAATCACAAGGCACTGAAATCACAGGAACAGTCTGTGACTGAGCCTGGTGTACAGAGCAATTCAACAATGGAGTGGTGGCTCAGGTCAGGTATCAAGTGATGTAGTCAACAGCCAAATATGAAACATTTTTCATTTGTGCAATGTTGTTTTCACTGTTAGGCTGATATCTTATTACCCAATCCTTTGCCACTTCTGTGTTTGTCTCCCGAGTTACTTAAAAATACAATTGCTTAAGGATTAATTTTATTAAGGATGAAGGTCATTTTGTGTCAATGCAGACTTTCCACCGGGCACTTCTGGATATGCATCACCCTTGCCTCAAGTGATATGACTTTCACATCTGTTGTCCTTCAAGTTATGTCATTCCTGAGGCAATGCTGCTTTTAGAGCATTCTGCGGAAGATAAGACTAATGACGTAACACAGCATTGAACTGGGCCCTTTCCGGCAATGCCAAAAGCAAGGTTTGGGCATTTGCAACCATCTTCAATTAAAACTGTCCATCTAAGTTATTTCTTGAGATCCTCATGATTATAACAAACTATCTTCAGTCAATTCATTTCACTGCACATAATATCAAGAAATAAGGGCTGGGCACATTGGATCCAACTACAAGGCCAGATAACATCCCATCAACAAACAAAGTGCCGGAGGAACTCAGCGGGTCAAACAGCATCTGTAGAAGGAATAGATAGACGACGTTACAGGTCGGGACTTTATCTGAAACATCATCTGTCCAGTCCCTCCACAGATGCGGCCTAAAGGCCCTGTCTCACGGTGCGAGTTGACCCACGAGGTACCCCGTGTGAAAGACTCATGGTAGTGTACGAGATTTCAAGTTTATGATCAAGTGTTTAACCGAGTTCCCACGGGTATGTCATTGCTGCGATGTTCCAACTTACTCTCCCCAGTTAACAAGTTCCTCTCCCGTTACTCTTGAGCCAACCGTGAATGAAGGTAAGTGTGTGAGGGTGTGAGAAGTCCATGCCGGGTGCCGGGTGCCGGCCGGCCGCAGCCGCTGTTCAGATTGTTGGGAGACGGAGCTCAGGGTTCGCCTCTTGAGCTGCTTTGGTGCCCAGGCGTAAGTTGAGGTGGAAGGTGGTTGGGGGTGCGGGGTGGGGGGGGGGGGGCTCGTCTTCTGAAGAAGGATCTCGACCCGCTGAATTACTCCAGCAGTGTTAAAGAAGGAACTGCAGATGCAGCAAAATCAAGCGTACACAAAATTCTGGAGAAACTCAGCGGGTGCAGCAGCATCTATAGAGCGAAGGGATGGGTGACAGAAGGGTCTCGACCTGCTGAAATTCTCCAGCATTTGGATCTAAACATCACCCATCCCTTCCCTCCAGAGATGCGGCCTGTCCCGCTGAGTTACTCCAGCTTGTTTGTGTCTATCATTGAATGGGTGACGTTTCGGGTCGAGACCCTTCTTCGGACTGAAAATAAAACTTGCCTCGCGTGAAGCGGCTTGTAAATTAAAACATAAAAACAAGAAATGCTAGAATCATTTATGTGCTCCTATTCATTTACCTGGCCTGTTGCTGTCCTCCCTCATCCACCGTGCGCGCTGGACAACTCACTGGGTGCAAAACTCCGCTGCATTCCGGGCGGAGGGCGATGATCACCGGACTGACCAGCAAGTAGAGGCGGCGGGTCGGCCAAGCCCGGCTCCCTGCCACCAGGATAGACACCAACTACTGGAGTAAACTCAGCGGGATCTCTGGAGAAGTCTGAAGTAGGGTCTCGACACGAAATCTCACCCATCCCATCTCTCCAGAGATGCTGCCAGTCCCTCGGAGTTACTCCAGCATTGTGTGTGTCTATGGGTTACACAAAAAGCTGGCGAAACTCAGCGGGTGCAGCAGCATCTAAGGAGCGAAGGAGATAGGCGATGTTTCGGGTCGAGACCCTTCTTGTGTGTGTCTATCTTCGGTGCAAACCAGCATCTGCAGTTCCTTCACAATCCCACACTCTCGGCCCCGGGGGGTGGATGGAGCATCACACGTGGACACAACCCACTCACTGCCCAGACTTGCCCCTCCGGCAGGTCTTTAACCGCGTCCTAAAGCCGTTCATGTTAAAGAAGGAACTGCAGATGCTGGAGAATCGAGGGTTACACAAAAAGCTGGAGAAACTCAGCGGGTGCAGCAGCATGAAGAAGGTCAGCAGGTCTGAAGAAGGGTCTCGACCCCAAATGTCGCCTATCTCCTGCGCTCCTTAGATGCTGCTGCACCCGCTGAGTTTCTCCAGCTTTTTGTGTAATCCTACAGCCGTTCATTGAGACGAATACGAAGCCACAGGGCAGGTGCCTCAGTAATAAAGGACAAGTTGCAGATCATCGCAGAAAGGCCGAAGATAGACATAAAATGCTGGAGTGGGACAGGCCGCATCTCTGGAGAGAAGGAATGGGTGGCGTTTCGGGTAAGTCTGAAGAAGGGTCTCGACTCCATTCCTTCTCTCCAGAGATGCTGCCTGGTCCACTGAGTTACTCCAGCATTTTGTGTCTATCTTTGGGTCAGTCTTTACTGGAGCGAACGAACAGATTATGAAACATTCCCACGGTAGACTTACGAGTCACTAAGGTAAATGCACAGGCCACTACGTTACTACAACGAGTTTAAATGTTTCCATTTTTAACTTGAAGAGTTAATTTGACTCGTGGAAAAAATCAAACATGTTTGATTTTTTCCACGAGTTAACAAGTTTCCCGAGTGCCTGCCGTTAGCGCCACGAGTCGATAAGTTGCTCGTGCGAGTTCCGACGTTCCCGCTACGTGATCACCACGATTGAAAATTCGGGGTCACTCGTGGGCCAACTCGCACCGTGAGACAGGGGTTTAACCCACTGACTTCCTCCAGCATTTTGATTTTTGATCAAGATTGCAGCATCCGTAGACTCCAGTGACTAATATGCTATCGATGTGCTCCAGGATGCACCTTTGTCCAAACCTTTCCAATGCAGTTACAACACTAGTATATTCCCATCACAGTGGAAGATTACCCAGACATATACATCTTAAAAGTAGAACTGATCCAAACTATTCAGCGATCATCCTTCCAGCCTTTTCTTTGTCATTAATAAAGTGATGTTCAGGATTATCCTGGTGCCATAAGTCTACATGTACTCACTACTAACCTTCTCAGCAATGCTCAGTCTGGACTCACCAGGATCAAGCAGCTCTAGAAATCATTTAAATTTTGATCTAAATGTAAATTAGAGATCGGATTTCCAAATCTGACTGCCCATGAGGTTAAGGAATCTTTTATTTTCACATAAAAGGTGGTGGATGTACGGAACGAGTGGCAGGAGGTAGGTAGTCAAGGCAGGTACTTAACCCAATGTTTAAGAAACATTTAGACAGGCACATGGATGGGACAGGTTTAGAGAGACATAGGCCAAACGCAGGACGCTGGAACGAGTACAGATGGGATATGTTGGCCAGTGTGGGCAAGTTGGGCCGAGGGGCCTGTTTCCACAGTGTAGGACTATGATTATTTAACAAAATGAGCTATGTAGAACACCAAATAAAATTGAAGTCAGTGAGAATATATTAATAGACTCCCCATGGTTGAAGTAAATTGTTGAACAAGGAACTTCAGATGCTGGTTTACAAAGAAAGATACAAAGTGCTGGAGTCATTCAGTGGGTTAGATAGCTTCTTTGGAGAACGTTAATAGCTGGCGTTTCCGGTTGGGGCCCTTCTTCAGACTGATTGTAGAAGGGGTTTGGGTTAATAACGGTGCTAGGATTGTTGTCGAGTGAGTGGAGGGCTGTGCGTTTAGAGGGGTGAGATTGAAGTAGGCACGGGAAATAGAGAAATAAATTTAAGCCGGTTTGCTGGAAGCATGTCAGCTCAGCTCCAGGAGAACACTGTGGAAATTCCCCTCCACAGAATTCTGGGCCCAGTGTTCTAAACTGCATCCTTCCCATCATTATAAGTTCAGGAGTAGGGAATAAGGTCAGAAGGGCTGCACAGTGACACAGTGGTAGAGCTGCTGCCTTACAGCACTAGAGACCCGGGTTCTATCCTGACTACGGCTGCTGTCTGTACAGAGTTTGTACGTTCTCCTTATGATCCCATGGGTCTTCTCCGGGTGCGCTGGTTTCCTCCCATATTCCAAAGATCTGCAGGTTTGTAGGTTAATTGGCTTCTGTAAATTGTCCTTAGTGTGTAGGATAGAGCGTGAACAGATGATCATTGGCTGGAGCGGACTCGATGGGCCGAAGGACCAGTTTCCACACTAAACTAAACTAAATTTACTGACAATAATTCAGTATTTATCTGAATTATCCCTCAGACGATGGAACTGCCCTTATCTTTTAAGTCAGCAATGGCTGCCTCGCCAACAGTCTGTCTGTTCCTTTCTTCTTTGTTGTTTGTTTGTATGTGTTAAATGCATGTTTTTAGTGTTCTTTTGCTTGTTTTATGTGGTTGGGGAAAACTTTTTCTAATCTCTTACCTCGACAGAGATGCGATTTTTTTCCGTATTGTATCTTTGGCCTAACTGCAGCCTCACATCGAGGAGTTGCCGGGAAACCGGTTTCGAGAGCTCCACCGCGGGTGCCTGCAGACTTTAACATCACGGAGCCCGCGATCCCTTTGCCAGGGTGACAAAGGTTAGAGGTGCAAAGGAGACAAAATTGTGTCTGATAAGGGAAGAAGAAGTGGAGTGAAAATGTAAAGCCAGAGAGAGGGATGTGAATCGGGAAGGGGGAAAAGGGAAAAGGGGGAATAATGGGAAATGCCCTACTCAGAGATGGGAGGGGTGAAAAACAAACGTATGGAGGAGGAGAGAGGAACTTGGAGATGGGAGGGGTAGGAGATGGTGGGAGAAGTATGTGTCTGCTTTAGGTTGGAGGGCAATGAGGGGCAAGAGATGGTGTAGAAAAGGAGTGAGACAAAGATAAACTCCAGATAACTGTAAGTCCAAGCACATGCACTTGACGTTCAATGGTAATACTGTAGCATGGATAATATTGCAATCTACTAACATTGTAGTTGTTCCCTATTTATCTTCTCAGGAATATAGTGGACCTAACACACACACATACAGCGCTCCAGGAGAATGGATGCTCAGTGAGGCATTCTAACGATTCTCCAAAGGCTTTCCATTGTCGACAGCTGGGAATGATGGAATGCTTCCATCGCACCCACAGCCCGCATGTACACCACTTCAATTTTCATGAACTTCAATGTAACCCAGGTCAAATAAAAAATCATACTTGATTGATACATTATCTTCCATTTTCCGTTCACTCCCTCTACCACTGGCTCAGTGGGATTGCAGTGGAGACCACACACAAGGTGTACAGCAGCAACTTATCAAAGCTCCGGTGACAATGTTTTACAGACACACGACATCTATCATCTAGAACAAGGACAGCGTGCACACGGGTACATGTGAATTGTACCATTTATAATTGATTTAGTAAGTATGACATTACCTCAGGGGCTGTATGGTAATCATTATGTAAATTAGTATCAAGTAGCATTTAAAACATGAACAGGATTGGTTCCACAGCTGTATTGCCAGAAGATAATGAGGGGGGGGGGGGAGAGGGAGAGAGAGGGGGAGAGGGGGAGAGAGGGAGAGAGGGAGAGAGGGAGAGAGGGAGAGAGGGAGAGAGGGAGAGAGGGAGAGAGGGGGAGAGGGGGAGAGGGAGAGAGAGAGGGAGGGGGAGAGAGGGGGAGAGAGGGGGAGAGAGGGGGAGAGAGGGAGAGAGAGGGAGAGAGAGGGAGAGACAAGCTGCATCTTCTGCTAGGATTAACTGGAGTAAGTGTTCTGGACTTTTAGTGGGTCAGTGGCAAGTAGACTCCCTGCCGGAGGAGATGGCATTGTATGCGTGGAGTACCACGCACCTCCTCTATCTGGGGGTGTACCTGAGTCCCACTGAGGATGTTTGGCCGGCAAACTGGCAAGAGTTGGAGACGAAGGTGGTTGCTCGGCTGGGGCGCTGGTCAGGCCTGCTTGGAGTTCTCTCCTTTCGGGGGAGGGTGCTGGTCATAAACCAGCTGGTGGCCTCTATGTTATGGTACCGGCTGGCTACTCTTGTCCCGCCCTCTATATTTGTAACTGCTATACAGAAGAAGCTGGTGGATTTCTTTTGGGGAAATAGGAAGCATTGGATTTCCGCGGCGGTCCTGAGTCTTCCGTTAGAGGAGGGCGGCCAGTCCTTGGTGTGCGTGCGCACCCAGGTGGCGGCTCTCCGTCTCAGGACTCTGCGGAGTTACATGTATGTAGAGAACCCTCCCAGATGGCACGCTCTGGCCACGTATTTTTTTCGTCAGGGTCGTTGCCTAAGGGGGGTCTCGCGGCTCCCGGTGGCGGGTGTCAGTCGACCCGCTCTAAGGGGCTTGCCTGTTTTCTATAGGGATGTGTTAAGAGTGAGGAATTTGGTGGTGTTCAGCCAGAGTGTTGTTCCACGAGGAGAGGGGGATGTTGTGGTTGCGGGTGTGGCTGGTCCTCATCCTGTCATGGTGGTTGTCGAGGAAAGGCGCGAGCCTAGAGTGGTTCAGATAGAGCTTACCCCTGCTCCGTCAGATCTGCTCATCGGGCCTAGGCTTCGGGATATTTCTCGGCCTCCGGCTCCGCATAATCTGAGCTGCCTTTCTGAGATGACCAGCATGCCATTTTGTGATGCAAGGAGACGCGCACTGTACAGGATGCTCCTGCACATTCTGAACCACCGTGCCTTCGTCTCCCGTCCTGACTCACCATGGAGGACGGTGTTACCATCCGAAGGCGGCGGGGGGCCCCAGTGGGGGTCCTTCTATAAGGGAGTTGTACCCCTTTATATTGGGGACCTGGGGTGGAGAGTGCTGCATGGAGCGGTGGTTTGCAATAAACTTTTGAGTCGGTTCACGGGCTCGTCTGCCGCATGTATTTTCTGCGGAGAGGAGGAGACCGTATTCCATGTGTATGTGGAGTGTGTGAGGTTACTGCCCCTGTACCAATATCTGAAGGGGTTGTTCCTCAAGTTCTGGCTGCATTTTAGCCCCACAATCCTGGTGTTTGGACACAAGGCGGGGAGTGGGGAGAGCCGAGTGTGGGGGGGGGACTTACCTGTCGGTTTGCTCCTTGGCCTGGCCAAGATGGCCATTCGTGGGTCCAGGCAGCGGGCGGTCGACGGTCTGGCGAGAGTCGGCTGCCTGCCCCCTCTTTCGGGCCTACGTCCGTGCACGTGTGTCCCTGGAGAGGGAACACGCGGTGTTCACGGGGACTCTGGAGGCCTTCCGTCAGCGCTGGTCGCCGCGTGGGGTTGAGGCGATTATAAATGAATGTACTGCTGTACTACAATGATCTGTTCATTATAGTGTGATTTTTGATTGTGTTTTGATGTGTTGTATTTTATGATTTGTGTTGAATAAAGTTTTTGAAATGAAAAAAAAAAAAAAAAAAAAGGGAGAGAGAGGGAGAGAGAGGGAGAGACAAGCTGCATCTTCTGCTAGGATTAACTGGAGTAAGTGTTCTGGACTTTTAGTGGGTCAGTGGCAAGTAGACTCCCTGCCGGAGGAGATGGCATTGTATACGTGGAGCACCACGTACCTCCTCTATCTGGGGGTGTACCTGAGCCCCACTGAAGATGCTTGGCCGACAAACTGGCAGGAGTTGGAGACGAAGGTGGTTGCCCGGTTGGGGCGCTGGTCAGGCCTGCTTGGAGTTCTTTCCTTTCGGGGGAGGGTGCTGGTTATAAACCAGCTGGTGGCCTCCATGTTATGGTACCGGCTGGCTACTCAGTCCCGCCCTCTATATTTGTAACTGCTTTACAGAAGAAGCTGGTAGATTTATTTTGGGGAAAAAGGAAGCACTGGATTTCCGCGGCGGTCCTGAGTCTCCCGTTAGAGGAGGGCGGCCAGTCCTTGGTATGCGTGCGTACCCAGGTGGTGGCTCTTTGACTCAGGACTCTGCGGAGATACATGTATGTAGAGAACCCTCCCAGATGGCACGCTCTGGCCACGTATTTTTTCCGTCAGGGTCGTTGCATAAGGGGGGTCTCGCGGCTCCCGGTGGCGGGCATCAGTCGACTCGCTCTAAGGGGCTTGCCTGTCTTCTACCGGAATGTGCTAAGAGTGAAGAATTTGGCTGTTTTCAGCCAGAATGTTGCTCCACGAGGGGAGGGGGATATTGTGGCTGCGGGTGTGGCCGGTCCTCATCCTGTCATGGTGGGTGTCGAGGAGAGGCGCGAGCCTAGAGTGGTTCAGATAGAGCTTACCCCCGCTCCGTCAGATCTGCTCATCGGGCCTAGGCTCCAGGATATTTCTCGGCCTCCGGCTCCACATAATCTGAGCCGCCTTTCTGAGATGACCAGCATGCCATTTCGTAATGCAAAGAGACGCGCACTGTATAGGATGCTCCTGCATATTCTGAACCTCCTTGCCTTTGTCTCCCGTCCCGACACACCATGGCGGACGGTGTTACCACCCGAAGGCGGGGGAGGTCCCCACTGGGGGTCCTTCTATAAGGGAGTCGTTCCCCTTTACATTGGGGACCTGGGGTGGAGAGTGTTGCATGGTGCGGTGGTATGTAATAAACTTTTGAGCCGGTTCACGGGCTCGTCCGCCGCATGTATTTTCTGCGGAGAGGAGGAGACCGTGTTCTATGTGTATATGGAGTGTGAGAGGTTACTGCCCCTGCACCAATATCTGAAGGGGTTGTTCCTCAAGTTCTGGCTGCATTTTAGTCCCACAATCCTGGTGTTCGGACACAAGACAGGGAGTGGGGAGAGCCGAGTGTGGGGGGGGGGGGACGACTTACCTGTCAGTTTGCTCCTCGGCCTGGCTAAGATGGCCATTCGCGAGTCCAGGCAGCGGGCGGTCGATGGTCAGGCTAGAGTCGGATGCCTGCCCCTGTTTCGGGCCTATGTCCGTGCACGTGTGTCCCTGGAGAGGGAACACGCGGTGTCCACGGGGACTCTGGAGGCCTTCCGTCAACGCTGGTCACCCCATGGGGTTGAGAGTATTGTAAACAATGAATGTACTGTTGTACTACAATGATTTTTTTTGGATACAGTGTAATTTTGATTATGTTTTGATGTGTTGTATCATATGATTGTGTCAAATAAAGTTTTTGGAAAGAAAAGAAAAAAAAAGAGAGAGAGAGAGAGAGAGAGAGAGAGGGTAGGGAGAGCGAGAGAGGGGAGGGAGAACGAGAGGGAGGGAGAACGAGAGGGAGGGAGAGAGAGGCGGAGAGAGGGATGGAGAGGGATGGAGAGGGAGAGAGGGGGGGAGGGAGAGAGGGGGGGAGGGAGAGAGAGGGGGGGAGGGAGAGAGGGGGGGGAGGGAGAGGGGGAGGAAGATGGAGTGGGAGAGGGAGAGGGAGAGGGAGAGAATGCTTCCACATGCTCTCACCATAGAAGGAAAACAGGTGGAGTTTCCTCTGAGCTGCATGAAACATTTGAGATTCAAAGAATAAAACCAATTGAATTCTTGAACTGAAATGGCTTTTTTAACTTCAAGGACAAGCAAAAATCATTTCAGCTGTGTATCCATATTTATTTAAAGGTTTTATTGTTTCTTATTTCTTAATAAAGCATTGAAATTTATTCATTACTACATAGTTCAGAATATGATATAAAGCCTTTTCCAACATATGTGTTAAGATAGGGCAGGATACAAAAGATGTGAACCTCTTGTGTTCATGGCAACCCTAGATAAGAGCAAGCTTGGCAGCTTTTGAGGCAAGGAAATAGAAAATAAAAATAATTAAAGCACGAGGTGTTGATTGAATTTATTGAAAGATACAGCATGGAAACAGCCCCTTTGGTCCGATGAGTTCACGGCGACCCTCGATAACCCGTTTACACTGGTTCCATGTTATCCTACTTCTGCATCTACTCCTTACACACTCAGGATATTTACAGAGGGTCAATTAACCTACACATCTTTAGAATGCAGGAGGAAAGCGGAGCCCCCTGGAGGAAACCTGCTCGGTCAAAGGGAGAACGTGCAAACTTCACGCAGACACCTGAGGTCAGGCTCGAACCTGGCACTCTGGCGCTGTGAGGCAGCAGTTCTACCCGCTGCACCGCTGTGCTGCTCTTTTCCTTCAGAGATACTTTGAGAAAATTACCTTGTTTGGAGTATTTCCTCTCAGCACTGCATGCCATGCCAGTTTTTATCATCCATTATAAGTAAGGTGCTTATAAGACAAGTTGAGGCCTCTTGCCTTTTAGCCCCAAAATAATCTGTCCAAACTCCCAACTCATACTCCATAAATCAACTGGTTTCCACATTTCAAATCCACATTCAATACTCTTGAAATGCTCTGTGAACGTCTGCCTTACCACCCTTCCAGACACTGAAATTTCATTCCCCACAATTCCCCAGGTGATATTATTGATATTTCTAATAAATTTAAACCTCGACCCTCCCCTGTTCAGGGAAATAGATCCTTCTTGTTTTTTCTCAGCCCTTCATAATTTTGTGCATGTGTGTCGGAAGGAACTACAGATGCTGGTTTACACCAAAGATAGGCACAAAATGCTGGAGTAGCTCAGCGGGGCAGGCAGCATCTCTGGATGGAAGGAATGGGTGACGTTTCGGGTCGAAAGAAGGGTCTCAACCCGAAACAGGACCCATTCCTTCTATCCAGAGATGCTGCCTGGCCCGCTGAGTTACTCCAGCTTTTTGTGCACCACAGTTCAACATCCATTCAGTTTCCTCTGTTCCAACGTGAGGAACCACAGAAATCCCTGACTTTGTAGAGAATTGACATGATTTTAAAGGACCAACAAGTTTGTAGTTCTACCCATGAAAAAATAAAAATGAAATATTTATCTGTATGTTTTGTTTCCCTTAAAGATAAATAGTGAGAAATCTGTCTTTGGCTGAAGGCACTAAGCACAATCGAGGTTAAGGTCACAGGTTGTACTAACCTCTGCACATTAAGTTCCATGGAGGGCAACAGAGGTGAACACAAGCAGTGCCCGAAACTCTCACATACTTTTTGCCTTCCAAACAAAGATACATTTCTTCCCCATTGTGTACTTGGTGAATGTAAGTAAAGGACGACAATGCATGGCATACTCCTGTGTCAGAGTTCAAACACCATGTTATACTGGCAGAGTGCCAAAGGCTATTCACTGCCTGTATTCACCAAATAGAGCTGTTTTTTGAATGTGACCCAATTAACGTTGTCCCCACTGAAAGAATCAGTGGAATGCTTATTCTTAACACATTCATACATCCATCTACTTTACAGCTCAGGACAAGTTTCTTTTAAATAAACGTTAACATGGTTGGTCCAGCAACACTTCTTTTTCCTTTCCCTTCCTGTGGCAGTACTTACTTTTACATTTGTGTGTGCTTCATGTCTGAGGTCAGATAATTGCCTCAGCCAAGTAAATGAAGCTGCAATTTGCCCACATAATTCACATTCCAGTGTTCAGCTAGAAGCTAGAGTCCCTTTGGTGATATGTCACCAGTAGCGATCATGGGGATTGGGAACCCAGGGTCATTTGCTCCCCTTCTCGCTCTGGGGCAGTAAGGGCCATTAAAGCACTCAACTCTAGTTAGCTCACTGACCCTGGACATACCATGAAATCAAGAAGCACTTCTGTTTATGTAATGTTTTGGGCCATAGATTTAAGGTGCGAGGGGAAAAGTTTAAAGGAGATGTGCAGGGGCAAGTTTTTTTTTACACAGAGGGTGCTGGGTGCCTGGAATATGCTGCCAGGGGTAGTGGGGGAGGCAAATATAATAGTGACGTTTAAGAGGCTTTTGGGTGGGTACATGGGTATGTAGGGAATGGACGGGTTATGGAGGCAGATGGGAATCTAGGCATCATGTTCAGTACAGAACTTGTGGACCGAAGGGCCTGTTCCTGCGCCATACTCTTCTATGTTCTATGTAACGTCTTTAATTATCACTTTCTAGACATCCCAATGCTTAGAACCAATTATGCACTTCTGAAGTGTAATGGCCACTATAACGTATGAACAAAAGCAGACAATTTGCCTGCAGCAGTACTTTGTAATGACACTGTGGGTAGATACTTTGCTATTGTGATATTGGTCAGGGGATTACCCTGGACAGAAAAATCACAGTATTTCCCTTTCACTTCTTTCAGTCACGTCTGCAATCTTTCACAATAAGCTGAGGTGGTGTTCAAATGATACCATTTCAGACATTCAGGAGTGCAATGCAAAGGTATCACCCTTGATATTTTGACATTACGATCACTTCTCTGTGGTGGGACTTGAATAAGTGAGTGACTGCCTGGGAAGTGGGGCCTACACACCGGTCAGGTATCACTGGGGAAAATCACAGTTAGACACAAAATGCTGAGGTAACTTAGCGGACAGGCAGCATCTCTGGAGAGAAGGAATGGTTGACATTTAGGGTCGAGACCCTACTTCAGACAAAGATAATAATCGGCCTCCACTCCATTCTGAGGCAGAGAATTCCACAAATTCACAACTCTCTGGGTGAAAAAGTGAAAAAGGACTTATTTGCTCCTATACTGAAATCCTCCAATTATGAAGGCCAACATGCCATTAGCTTTCTTCACTGCTTGCTGTGTCTGCATGCTAACTTTCAGTGACTGATGTACAAGGACACCCAGGTTTTGTTGCACTTCCCCTTTTCCTGAACTGACACCATTCAGATAATAATCTGCCTTCCTGTTCTTGCCATCAAAGTGGATAACCTCACATTTATCCATATTATACTGCATCTGCCATGCATTTTCCCACTCACCCAACCTGTCCAAGTCACCCTGCATCCTCATAGCATCCTCTTCACAGTTCACACTGCCACCCAGCTTTGTGTCATCGGCAAATCTGTATCTGCAGTCCCTTCATACACATCACGGGGGGGGGGGGGGAATGTCCTGCTCGATAAGCTACAGCAGTCAAGCAGGTTGGGAAGTCAGTCACCAAGTTGGTAAGTTAGGACATCTCGAACATTCAGAGAGCCCAGCTCAAAACGGCTATCTTTCCTTAAAGCTAATGTTACATGTAGGGGCCATTTATGTTTAGGCTAGCTACTGTTGGCATATTATATTATTTTGTCGAGGTATATCTTGCATTATTATTCCAAGCACAGGGGAGCGGTCGTTAGGTGCACAGAGGGGCATATACAAATGGGCATAGTGGACAGGGAGTGGTTCAGACCAGGCACAGGGGTTGAGAGTACACAGCTCTCACCAGAGATCTACAACTTGTATGCAGAATGAAGAAAGCCTGGTACGTTCATCTCTTCGTTTGTACAACTACTTCAATAAAGAACCAATTAAACTGGAAATAATGACTGGTACATCTGTTCTTTTTGGTCTGTGTAAGATTACTCCTACTTACCTGTGTAGTAATGGCAACAGAAAAGAAGACACTGGAAAAGTTAGAAATTGCCATTACATTACCTTTAAAAATGTTGGGATTATCCGGTGGGATTATTCCTTCAAGGTAGGGCGGCATGATGGCGCAGTGGTAGAGTTGCTGCCTTATGCCCCTGTCCCACTTAGGAAACCTGAATGGAAACCTCTGGAGACTTTGCGCCCCACGCAAGGTTTCCGTGCGGTTCCCGGAGGTTCCCAGAGGTTTTTATCAGTCTCCCTAATGGTCGAAAGTGGTTTCCACTTCTTCTATGTTCCGGCGATTATTTCAAAAAATTCAAAACTAGGTTGCCGTTTTAAAAATCGGAAATTTTTTAGTCGAAGCCGGTTGCGATGCTAGTTGAAGGTGGTTGCTGGAGGTTGCAGGTAGTGGAAGGTAAGACCTCCCTGGTGGAATAAAACTGGTGAAAAAATGGTCTTACCTTCCACTACCTGCAACCTCCGGCAACCACCTTCAACTAGCATCGCAACCGGCTTCGACTAAAAAATTACCGATTTTTAAAACGGCAACCTATTTTTAGCCACGGCTGGTTTTGAATTTTTTTAAATAATCGGCGGAACATAGAAGAAGCGGAAACCACTTTCGACCATTAGGGAGACTGACAAAAACCTCCGGGAACCTCCGGGAACCGCACAGGTGGGGCGCAAAGTCTCCAGAGGTTTCCGTTCAGGTTTCCTAAGTGGGACAGGGGCATTACAGCACCAGAGTCCTGGATTCGATCCTGACTACGGGTGCTGTTTGTACGGAGTTTGTACGTTCTCCCTGCGACCTGCGTGGGGTTTTCTCCAGGTGATCTGGTTTCCTTCCACACTCCAAAGATGTGCAGGTTTGTAGGCTGATTGGCTTATTAAAATTGTAAAATGTCCCTAGTGTTTGTAGGATAATGTTAGTGTGTGGGGATTGCTGGTTGGCGAGGACTCGGTGTGCTGAAGGGTGAGATTCACAGGGGCAAATATTCCTAGAACTACGGTAACAAGACCAAATGTTTTCTGCTCAATAGCAGGGCAGATAGACAGGTAACAGCAACGATTCTCAATTCAGATTCCTTTTGTGGAAGTTGGAGACATGGTGAACAACAGAGTGAGACAATTTGTTATTATAGCAACCATGGAGAAATGGGGAATGTAAGATAATAGCTCATCTGTGATTGCCAGGTGCTACATTCAGAGATGGCAGCCAGCCCAGAAATACCTGCAACCACACATACTTTGAAAAGCCTCTACTCCCTGGAAGGCAGAAAAACTTGGCTCTGCTCCCAATTTCACACATTCTGTTTTCACTTCAAGTGTTTGAATTCTGATGGAGAAAAGACTGAGCAGAGAGTGATTGATTGAATTGATTGAAAGATACAGCATGGAAACAGGCCTTTCAGCCCACCGAGTCCATGCTGGCCATCGATCCACCGTTCACAATAGTCCAATGTTATCCCACTTTCGCATACACTCCTCACACACTCGAGGCAATTTACAGAGGCCAATTAACCTACAAACCCGCACATCTTTGCAATGTGGCAGCAAAACGGAGTAGAGGAAACCCACCTGGTCACCTACCTACGCAGGCAGCACCCGAAGTCAGGATCGAACCGGGGTTTTCAGTGCTGTGAGACAGAAGCTCTACCAGCTGCGCTACTGTGCCACCCAAGATGACAATAGTATTTAAGGTGTTTTCCTGTTATTTCCAGGAACGTCCAATGGATTATAAAACAAATATGTGAATTAATGAATGATTCCGTCAATGAAACTGCGTTTGTATGAGTGTATTTATTTTGTATATGTGAACTTCTGTGTTTGTGTGTGTGAGAGAGTGTGCATGAGAGTGAGTATGTGTGTGTGTGTCTTTTTGTCTGTGTTTCTCTGTGTGTCTGCGTGTTGTGTGTCTGCCGTTTAGAGATGCATCGCTGAAACAGGCCCTTCAGCTGACAGAGTGATCCCCGCCACTAACACTATCCTACACACGTGGGACAATTTGCTTTTTTTCCCCCAAAGCCAATTAGCCCACAAACCTGCACATCTTTGGAGTGTGAGAAGAGATTGGAGCACCGGAGAAAACCCAACGCAGTTCATGGGGAGAACCACAAACTCTGTACAGACAGCACCCGTAATCACTGTGAGGCAGCAACTCTACTGCTGCGCAGCTGTGCCACCTACACCAGGCACAAATATATATATATATATATATTTTATTTTATATATATAATCTTATTTTTTAATTTTTAATTTTATATAAATTAACACAAAAATGAAAAAAGACGTTAATGAGAAACTCTCAAATAATACACAAAAGAAAATACAAAAATTTACAGAATCATAAAATAAATAGAAATAATTTAAAAAATATATATATATACTTTGTAAATCATATATAATGCAACCACACCATCAGTCACACACCCCACCCATCCCACCCTGGTTAATTAAGAGTGAAGAATGCACGTACACATAACAAAATTTAACAAATATATTTTTGATATAATTCTGAACTGAAATTTCTGCAATCTGTTTCTTGAATGTACACCACATTGCTCTGTTTGAGAAAGTCCCAAAATGAGAGACCAAGTTTAGCAATGTTACAAAATTTTGAGATTTTAAAAATCAAGTCTGCAATTTATCCCATCAGATAAAGCATAAAAAGAAGTTTTATTTGACACCTAATTTACTTTCATATCTTCAGTATTAAGAAAGTTATGGCCATTTTCATACTCGGAAATGAGCATCTTGCTTCCCATTGCCTTTCAATTGACTTAACTCAAAAGCTGTGATCTGGAAAAGTTAAATGTCCATAACATTCTTAAAAATTAAGAGAACTCAATGAAATTTTCAGTTATTATAGATTGAAGCATTCTGAAACAAATATTAAACAATCTTACTTGGATGACCTGAAATTAAAGCATATAATTAGCTAGTTATCTAATTGTAGCTAATTACAAAATTCAATGAGTAGATCTAAACATCTATCAATTTCTTAAGAAAAGATAAACTTTTTTAAAATTGCCTAAGTGTCCAAATAACATTCACACAATAATCCACAATATAACATAATTTTTAAATTTCATTTTCATGAATTTCTGGGCCAAATGGAAGGATTTTAGTGTTTTATGCCTGTAAATTAATGACCATTTAAATCAACTAGCGAGTGGGTTTTAGTGGAATGCGGTGGATTGGAATGTTGCGGTTAGCAGTGAAGTCGGGGGGAAAAATACTGGGGGTTCATACATTTTTTGGGGAACCCATTTTGCAACATAAAAATATTATTAATGCCTCCCGAAAAACCAACTTTTAATATAAAAATAAACTATTTACCTTTTTTTCTTCCCTACGCAAAATGCTTCCGGTTTTCTGCGGTCACGGCTTTTGAAGGTGATTTTTAAATTACTCTAGTTAATAAATAATTTAGAGTAATTTAAAAATACCACCATTGATGAAATGTCGGAGCGATTTTTCTTCAGCAACCAAATCGCCCGACATTCATCGATTTGTCCTGCCTGTGGAAAAACGGCACTTTAAGCCCGCCCCCCACTGCAAGGCGCGAAAGTCGCGCACACGGGGAGCGGCAGAAGTGCAGCGCCGGTAAAGGTAAGTTTTGTAACATAGCTACCAAGTTGGTGCAAAATGAAAAAAAGCTGAAAAAACCCAGTATACTCCAATCCTCAATATCTAGACCAAAAACCCAAATGCTGGAGGAACTCAGCAGTTTAGGCTGCTTCTGTGGAGGGAATGGACAACTAACATTTTGGTCTGGACCCTCTTTCAGACTAACTCAAGAAAATGCAGGTGGAATATTCAGCTAAACTATAAACTGCCGGAGTAACTCAGCTGGTCAGGCAGTATCTGTGGAAGGAATGGACAGACACTGTTTCAGCTCATCTGTCCATTCAAAATATTGGCATTTCATTTTAATGTAGGAATACATTTTGTGCAACAGCAGTCATTGATGTGAATTTATTTTCATTTGGTGTGAGGGTACCAAGTGACCTAACACTGTTTCTCTGGTGTTCAAAGCCCCAAGATGTCAAGAGTAATGTAAAATACAAGGTTGTTTCTGGCTAATTTTCAAGTGCATTGATTGTAATTATGACAGACAATGTTCAGTTACAGGAAAGTCAACTTTAAAAACACTGATGGTTCAAACCGCGTCTGAAAGTCCTGACTGATGTTTGGACTCCATCACCAATCTTATTCTCCCCAAACTATAGATATTGTTCTCTGTATTTATCTAAAAATAAACTGAATCTGTACAATCTACATTTCTAAATAAAAGCTGCAGAGGCTTAAAATCTGAAATAAAGACATAAACTGCCAGAAACATTCAACAGGCCACTGGCACTACCAGTGGAAAGAGAAACAGAGTTTTGTTTGAACTCAAAGCCACTTCATCTGCATTGGGAAACAAATTAATTTTGTTGCAGAGTGGATGGGGGACAGATGGGCAGGAATGCCTCAGACAGGGTGAGGCAGGGTTATCCTAATGCCCACTGTTTAAGGAGCCTATTCTCTAGTTAACAGAGAAGCCAAATCCAGATTGGATGATCACTTTGCAGAACACCTGCAAATAACACCTGCGACCTCATTGAAACTTACCAAATAGTGAGAGGCCTGGATAGAGTGGATGTGGAGAGGATGTTTCCATAAGTGGGAGAGCCCAGCATCTGAGGGCATAACCTCAGAATAAAAGGACATACTTATAGAAAGGAGATGATGAGGAATGTCTTTAGTCAGCGGGTGGTGAATCATTACCACAGGTGGCTGTGGTGGTCGTCAATGGATTATTTTTAAGGTGAAGCTTGACAGATAGTTGATTGGTAAGGCTGCCATGGGTTATGGGGAGAAGGCAAGAGAATGGGGGTTGAGAGGGAAAGATATATCAGCCATGATTGAATGGCGAAGTAGACTCGATGGACCAAATGACGTACTCCTACTCCTATGACTTATGAACGTATGAACCTCTGTTCAGTCCAAAGGGTGACCCTGTAGCTTCCAGTAGCCTGAATCCTTAATTCCCCATCCACTCCCACACTGTTCCAACAAACCAAGATTGAGGAACAACAAACCAACTTACATCTTTAAAATAATATTATATTCAACAATTCAACTGACTAGGTTTCCACAGTGCCTTTGATCTGCAATTTGCAACTTTAACATCTCCCTTAGTTTTCTATCCCTCTCTTAAGGGCCTGTCCCACTTAGGAGACCTAAACCAGCAACCTCTGGTGACCTTGCCCGCCACCAAAAAAAAAATCAAGGTTGAGGTGACCTGCAATCTCCTACCACCTCCCACGCATATGTTGAAAACCTTCCTTGACTATGAAGAAAGCCGGCTTCAACTAGACCTGCGACTAAAAAAATGATTGATTTTTAAAGCAGCAACCTATTTTTAGTCGAGGCCGGTTTTAATCATGATGAAAAAATAGCAGCAACCTAGATGAAGCCTCGACCACGCGGAAACCACTTTCGACCATTAGGGAGAGTGACCAAAACCTCCTGTGACCTCATGGGAACCTTGGGTGGCGGGCAAGGTCACCAGAGGTTGCTGTTAAGTCTCCTAAGTGGGACAGGCCCTTAAAACTCCCTCTCTCTCACATAGAGTAATTTACTCCGAATAATCAAGCTTTAGAAAAATAATTAAGTTAACTATATGGCTCATTAATAGTAATGAATATATTGCAGAGATAGAAAGGCATTTTTGTTTTGAAATAATCTCTTCATCTATTCACTCAGATTACATTAGGACCTTTGTTTAATGTTTTGCATGGAGCTGGGAAGAAATATAAAAATATATATTTCAAAAGCTTCCACAGAGTGTAAAAGGACAGTAGAAAATTGCATGCTAGACAGCGGCAGAAGCATGAGAAATGTAGTCGCAAGAGACTGCAGAGTTGGAGGCTTGAGAGAAAAAAATACTGCTGGAAGAACTCAGCAGATCAGGTCAGGAACAGACACAAAAAGCTGGCGAAACTCCGCGGGACAGGCAGCATCTCTGGAGAGAAGGAATGGGTGACGTTTTGGGTCGCGACCCTTCTTTAGATCTGGGAAATGGACAGATGACATTTTGAGGCAGGACCCTTCTTCAATGGAGTAAAGGGGAGATGGCCGATGGAAAGAGATGAGGAGAAAGGGGTGACAGAGCAGGTAAGTGATAGGTGGATTTAGGTAATGAGGGATTGACAAATGAGTCACCTAGGGGAGAGAAGGGTGGAGGTAGTAGCCAAGACTGGAGGTGAAAAGTGGAGAAGACTGGGGGCTGCAAATGGTGGAATTCCACATCACCATTTACTGTGGCAGCTTGTTTTATTAGCTTAGCACCCCAGGTCAGGATTCAACCCCAGTTGCTGGAGCAGTGAGGCATCAGCAGTAACTGCTGCACCACCATGCCAGCCACTTGTATCTGGTAGGAGAGATACATGTGTAGACGCTCCTTTATTTTTAATACAGCACAACCTGGTTTCAATACCAGTAATATGTGCAGAAGTAAATTATATTGCAAGTTGTTTCATGTCAAACAAGTAGACAGGTTAACAAAATCTGTTTCTAACAATGTTTGACAGATGATAAATGTTGTGATTTAAGGTTTCAAACAGAAGTTGGCAACTTTGCCTGCTCGATGTCACATCTGCATGGAGTGGAAAGTTTGCTGACTCCATTGCATGGAATAAATAACAGATTGGGGCGAGGTGATTCATTAAACATTTGTTGCTGATTACTCTCTCTCGCTCAACCATTGGGCACGCAAGGCCTGGATAGAGTGGATGTGGAAAGGATGTTTCCACTAGTGGGAGAGTCCAAGACCAAAGGTCACAGCCTCAGAGTACAAGGACATACCTGTAGAAAGGAGATGAGGAGGAATTTCTTTAGTCAGAGAGTGGTGAATATGTCGAATTCATTGCCACAAAAGGCTGTGGAGGCCAAAGCAAGGGATACTTTTAAGGCAGAGATAGATAGACTCTTGATTAGTACTGGTGTCAGGGGTTAAGAGGTTATGGGGAGAGGGCAGGAGAAGGGGTTGAGAGGAAAAGATAGATCAGCCATAACTGAATGGCAGAGTATAATTAATGGGCTGAATGGCCTAATTCTGCTCCTATAACTAATGAACGTATGTAACAGCTAAACATAAGTCCACTCACCCTGAGTCTGGGATTGGGTCAGTAAATATGAAAGCTGGCATTCCATCGGGGAAAATTGGCAGCAAGCTATAGTTGCCAGTACAGGTGTTGTCATGTTGGATCAAGTCCAATAGTTGGGGAAACTGGACACTGTTGGGCGAAATGTCAATTAGGATGAGCAATTGGTTCCATAGACTTTTGAAGCATTAGATCATCCAAACTCCAACTATGAATAAACATAATGTAATCAAAAGGCAAGAGGGACTAGTGTAGATGGGACATGATTGTCGGTGTAGGCAAGTTGGGCCGAAGGGCCTGTTTCCACATTGTGTGACTCCGTGACTCTCTATGTTAGTTTATACCAAAGATAGGCATAAAATGCTGAAGTAACTCAGTGGATCAGGCAGCATCTCCAGAGATAATGATCAAACTGAAATGTCACCTATCCATCTTCTCCAGAGATGCAGCCTGACCCAGAGTTACTCCAGCATTTTATGTCTATCTAAATGAATAAACATACTTGTGCAGCAATCAGATGCCTATCTATTGATTCACCTGAGCATTATATAGGACATTAACACCTGAACCACTGCCAATAACAATAATGGCAAACTCATATTCAAAGCAAATATTTCTTAAAAGCTAAAGCTTGAGTGAATTGCACAGTTCATTATTGATCTTGGCATTGCTATCATAATGGAGCAAACAAAAACTCATCCTTGGGCGCAAGCACTAGATGTTCAATGTCGCTATGAGAATGCATATAATCTGCTGCCAAAACTCAGTTCCATAGAAGCCAACAGATATGAATCACAGTTCATCACACATGTATCCCCTGCATCATCTGTTTAGTCCATGCTCCCTACAAATAACATATAACCATATAACAATTACAGCACGGAAACAGGCCATCTCGGCCCTTCAAGTCCGTGCCGAACAACTTTTTTCCCTTAGTCCCACCTGTATATATAATACCATAAAGCAATAGAAAACTATAAGCAGGTAGAAATAACCATTCATAAAGAAGATTAGCTTTAAATAAATTTATAACATTTGACCAGTCCTTAAATATAGGTTAACAAACATCTTTTGAATTTTGTGTACTGGTAACCTGAGACTTTGTCAGAATATTCATTAATCTTAGCCTAGATGGCTGTTTACAGTCACCAACCTTTTGTAAATTTTCTCTGTTGTGTACATAGGCTATCGTGCCAGTTTCAAAGACATAGCAAATACTCTATATCATTTACCATTTCGATAACAGTCACTCAGAATCTAAGCAGAATCTCAAATTACACTTGGCAGCTTGGTTGCCATTTCTTATTTGTAACTATCCAATACTAATCTGTTTGTATAGATGAGCTGATGTTCCATATACTCAATAGCTGGAATGACCACTCAACTGACAGAGAAGGTGCTCAAAGCAAGACAAATTGGAATTCTAGCTTTAGCATATTTAGCATTTGAACGTTTCTTTTAAATGCTGAATGGATTTTCATGTATCGTGGACCTGGATGATCCATGCAGTTAGTCCAGACATATCTAATCTCATGGCCTGGCATGTCTACCATTGTACCATTACATTAAACCAAATGCTTTTATGCTGGGTTAAGAAGGCCATATGAGAGCAACAATGAGGTGCCCTCCTGGTGAACCTGCAACACAAGACTATATCTGCACTGAACAGCAGAACCAGCATGAATTCATAGATCTTAAGTGATCTTTCAACCCACAGGTCCTATCGAGCTCCTTGCTTCCTAGCTTTAGTAACTCTTGCACATGCTAATGCAGATCAAACTCCTGCTTTAATGACACTTCAGTCTAAGCAGACACACAGTGCAATACTGAGGAGGTTTTAGCACATAGAACATAGAATCGTACAGCACATGAACAGGTCTTACAGCCCACAATGTCTGTGCCAAGACCAATTCTTATCTTCTTACATACAGTATAATCTATATCTCTCCATTCCCTACACATGCCCTCTGCGTAAGTCTTCTAAATGCCACTATTGTATCCGCCTCCACCACCACCTCTGGCAGTGCATTCCAGATACTTGCCCTGCATTCAAAATACTTGCCCAGTACATCTTCTCTACACATCTCGGCTAAATATTTGATATTTCCAAGCTGGAAAAAAGTTTCTGACTGTCTCGGCCCTGAAACGTTACCTATTCCTTCTCTCCAAAGTGCCGCCTGACCCGCTGAGTTACTGCAGCATTTTGTGTCAATCTTCATTCTAAATCAAACCATACCCGAGTACAACAGAGAGTGCAAGAGAGGAAGTACATGGAGTACAGAATATAATGTTACAGCTCCAGAAAAAGTGCAGATTTAAAAAAATAGAATTAGAATGGGAAATTGGGAGATGACACCCTCAGTTTATGAGGGCCATTCAAGAGTCTGATAACAGGTGTTGCAATGAATGTACATTCGTCCAGCATTCATTATGATAATGAAAGTTCTCTATTTAAATAGAGGTTTCTTATGACAGAATGAAATGGTAGGTTATTTTTGTGCAGCCTGCATGTGTATGTAATAGTGCTGGTGTATGGTTGCAATCTCAGAGTTGAATGTCACTCTGAATGCAATGAATTCTCAATTGTACTCTCACTGGACTGAGTTATCAGCACTAGGTTAGCAAGATAAAGTCTGCCTCTATAATGCACGTCGCATAGAAATAATGCGCCATACATCTAATGCACTGGGCTGTTGAATTCATCGGCTTCTCAGTCACCTGCACTGATCATTCTCCTCTTAGAGACTGTCAAATTTGGAAATAAAATCAGTAAATTTTTTTTATCTGATTCATAGAGTTGAGCTCTGATTTGATGTAGCAAGCACTGGGAAGAATGTAAATGAGCTGCAAAGTGATACTGACAAATTAAATGAATGGATAGCCAGTTGGTACATGGAAAATAATGGGCGAAAATGTCACCTTAATTACTTTGGTAAGAAGAATGGAAATAATGGTGAAAAGCAATTAAAAGATTATTCAGAAGAATTTGCCTTCCCTTGAACATGAAGGATAGGAAGTTAATTTGAAGCAATTATGAAGACAAATGGTTTGTTGTTTTTTTTTTCCACTGAAATAGAATTGGAACGACAGAGTCAGGAAGTATTGCTGAGACTGGACCAAATTTTGGTGACAGCATCTGCAGAATTATGTGCAGTTTTAGTTTCTCTTCCTGAATTATTCCGCGCAGGTTGAGTATGATTTGCTTTCATTCCAGTTCGGGAGAGGGGTGTTCCGAGGTGGTTGTCAAGGCCAACGTGGGGTCTGCGGACTCATCCGCCGATAGGCCGGTGGGGTACTTGCAAGGAGCTCAAATATGAAGTGATAACACCAAACGAACAGCAGCTACAAGGTCTTCACAGTGACTACACTGCCCTGAGTTACACTGTAATTAGGCTCCCTGCAAAGAAATTCATAACTTTACTGCCCAAAAACACCAGAGTTGGTTTAATGAAGAGGATCGAGAAAACCAGGGATGGCACAGTGGTGCAGCGGTAGAATTGCTGCTTTACGGTGACAAAGACTCAGGTTCAAGCCTGATTACAGGTACTGTCTATACAGAGATTGTACGTTCTCCCTGTGATTGCGTGGGCTTTCTCCGGGTGCTACATTTTTCTCCCATATTCCAAAGACTTACAGGTTTGTAGGTTAATTGGCTTCGGTAAAAATTGTAAATTTTCCTTAGTGGTAGGTTTGTGCTAGTGTACAGGGATCACCAGTCTCGCGGACTCAGTGGGCCGAAAAGGCCTGTTTCCGCACTGTATCTCTAAACTAAACCAAACTAAACTAAACTAATGAACTGCTAATACTGGCTGATCCTGGGATAGAAACCCCACCACACCTCTACGGAAAAGAAACACTTCTGCCAGAGCATGAACACTACAGCCCAACAGAAAGCACATGATCTAAAGAGCAGATGATAGGTGAAAGGAGCACAGCAACTCATTGATTACTATAACATATACAGAATCCTCAATGTTATCAAGACTGTCTGCAGTTCAAACAGATATTTTATATCAAAGTCACATGAGTGACTACGTGAAGAGCCCGCCAGCCCACACGCGCGTCAATACGTCGACTCATGGCGCGAGATTCGGAGCAGTTTCAAACTGTTCCGGCAGGTAAGGGGATTTTTGTTTCAGGAACGGGCCGCTGCTCCGGAAATAGGGGCAGCGGGCCCGGAGAAGCTGGCACAGCCTGTGCAGCTGCCGCCGTGAAGGCTCCGTAAGGAGCTGGCGGCTGAAATTTGGCTGCTGACGGCTCGGCCGATGCAGCGACCACTGTGGAGGCTCCGTAAAGAGCTGGCGGCTGAAAATTCAGCAGCTGACGGCGCGGCAGGGACAACTACTGCCGTGGAAGCTCCGTAAGGAGCTGGCGGTTTGAAATTTGCGGCTGACGGCACGGCCGGTGCAGCAACCATCGTGGAGGCTCCGTAGAAGCTGCTGGCTGAAATTAAGTGGCTGGTAGCTTGGCCAGGACAGCTACTGCCATGGAGGCTCTGTAAAAGAGCTAGCAGCTGGAAGTTCATCGGTTGACGGCTCGGCCGGGACAACCGCCGTGGAGGCTCCGAAAAAGGAGCAGGCAGCCTCATTCAATAGGCTGACGGCTTGGCCGATACAGCTATCGCCATTAAGGCTCCGAGAGGGTGGAGGCGGCGAGATTGAATATGCTGACGGCACGGCCGGTGGCTACCGCCATTGAGGCTCCGAGAAGGAGCAGTTTTGGGGCTCCAAGGGAGCAGGTGACTGGTTGAGGCTCAAAAAGGGAGCCAGCCAGATACCTGAAGGAAGTAACACCTGGTGCAGGGTTGCATTATATTCCTCCCCTCTAGACTCCATTGAGGCTCCAAGCCCGGACTCGGAGTCATTAGCAGGCACGATCTGCCCAGTGCATATATAATAGAATTGTGCTCCTGGCAACAAAAAACTTACAGGATGCACCAGTCAGATGCCTGTGGAAGCAACACCTGGTTCAGGGTTGCGTTATTTAATCTCCCGCTCAGTAGAGGGGAGTACTGGAGATTATTACATAAGTAACTCCGACCATGGGGATGTCATCAAGGAATTTGAATCCCCTGAAGTTATGGGGGATATGCTGCAGTTTAATTATATTAAGGAGTTCTGGCTCTTGTCACATAATTTGTCATCCCTTCGGGAATAGGAGATCCACTGGAGGAGATCTGGCTAAGAGCATCAGTGATTTAACTTCTCATCAGCTAAGGAGGTATGTGTTGGACACGGCTGGGAAATATGCCAGTCCAGATCAACTGTCAGACTTTGGATGTTCCAAAAGTCAATCTCACCATTTGGGATATCTCAGTGGTGATACGTGGGCAAGAATAAAAATTTCAGCGTATTCAAATATTATTAACTGATGTCATTTCAGTCTTTGCAAGGGCAATAGATGGGTTCAGCTCTCGATAGTGCAGAAGATGTTTTAGCACTTCTATGTAATACACAGTTGGAGCTAAATTGCCTTCGCAAAATTCTACAAGGCCTGAGGTAATTCCCCAAAAAGCTGCTCATTTATGCAGGGCCAGTAACATGGAGCCTGCAATGTATCTCTTCGGAGAGGACTGATGTTAGCAAGATTAAGACTTGCAGGGAGAATTTTAGGTGGCTGCGGGGGTGGTAGAACCATCCTATGCGGGTAGGGCTCCAGTATCTTGGCATATCACCTCTATATATAAACTAACGGTTGGAATCGCTGCTCTGAGGCTGGTTGGAACACCAGGCCTACTCAATTCAGACCTAACCAGAGGGCTTTGTTAGGCCCAGGGCCATCGCGCTCACCTTGATGAAGAGAATGTGTTGTGCTCTCTGGCGACTGAGATAGGTCGTTCCAGGCCGAGGACTGCAGCAGCAACTCCTGGTTCAGGGTTGCATTATGATATTTTCCACTCTGAGGGTGACTCTGACTTTGATGAGTTGGCAGGGAACTCGTATTCCCACACCAAGTGGATGCTACGCGTCAGTTCTAGTCGTATAAGGATCTGATGTATGTTCTGATTCCGTCAGACACTGGAGGTTTGTAGGTTAATGCCATCAGTTGAGGCAAAATCAAAGTCGAAAGGCTTTAACCCCAGAATGTTTTGCGATTTCTCGGGGAAGGATTCACCTTGTACAAGGTCAGTAGAGGGTCTTCTGTGTTATGCGCAGTCTAAACTCAATTGTGTTAGGATGGTGTAGGCCTGAGGCCTATCCAATTTATGCTAACATTTCTCAAGAGTAAGAGGATACCGCTCCACAGAGGCTGGTTGGAGCACCAGGCCTACTCTTCTATCAAAGCCGGAGGGCTTTTATCTGCAGGTTCAGCGCTCACCATGGTTGCTGTGCTTTCTTCATTCTCAGTACTGTCCCCAGCGGGTCATGGTTTATGTGTAAAGGGACAGAACAAAGTCTAGGATCAGCTGACTGTTAGCCTTCTGTCAGAGGCCAAGGATCTTCTTGGCGGATGTTATAGCAAGTGTTTTCTCAGAAACTGCCTTGATCTCATCTTCAGTCATCGTCTGTCTTCTCATGGACAGTAAAGCAACATTGAGCTGGAGGTGGTTTGATATGCAAATGTTATTACATTAGTCACATGAGACCTGCTGTCGAAATTTAAGTCGGGGTTTCGACAAACATGTGGGGACAGATAACCTCTGGAATTTTCCAGTTTACAAATCACAACCGATTATAAGGTTCATTTTCTGGTTGATTATTCCTCCATGGCAAGAGAAGCCAAAAATTTCAGTTCTTTTGTTCAATAGAGGAAACTATGGTTATCCAAGTGGAAACAGAGTCATCTCACAAAGAATGAGTAGTCTGCCCAAGAACAAGAGGGGTATATTTCCAATATTTTCTCAAGGTTGAAGAAAAGTGGAGCAAGCCAAATCAGGTTAGGATTTGGCTAGTCTGATCATGTGTTTGGTTAACCAATTTAAGGTGGATAATTGTCTTTCAGCAAATTAGCTGATTCAGAGGATTTCGGGTCTCAATCGATCTTGAAGATGCATACTTTTCCATATCTATACACGAGAGGCACAGATATATCTGGTGTTTTTGATGACAAGCCAGTGGTGGAAATTTTAGGCTCTGCATAGGGGTTGACTTCAGGACTAAGCTATTTACAAAGATTCTGAAGCTAATGCTGCCCTACTCAGATCCAAAGGGCATTGTGTCATGGAGTTTATGGACAACATGCTTTTGTAGCTGATAAGACTCAGGGGTTTTATCAGTAGATGCCTCTTACGATATTAAAGATGAGGCGACATGAATTTTATAGTGCCAATTTTGCCTACTCATTCAGGGTGTCCATTGTAAAAATTGGCTGAAAGAAGCTCCTACTCACTCGAAGTCATGAGTGATGGCTAGTTCAGCCTATTTCTCGTGCAGCTAGCTCTGCACGGTTGTATGAAAAGTTTGTGAAGAAGTCATATGTGAGCTACTTGTAACCAGAAGTAGCAGAGGTTTGTGGTTCTTTCAGTTTGGGCTTAGAGAAGCGATTATGTTATAGCACAATTGACACTGCTCGTGCTGCTTTGTCGTTCTCTCTAGTACTATGAGTGGGACAATAAATGATTGGTTTAAACACCCACTGTTAACTAACGTTATGCAAGGTGTCTTTTATATGAACACTCTAAAGCCTAGACACATGGTAGTGTGGAATGTGTATCAGTAAAAATTATTATGCAGATATTCATCTGTATTCCTAATAGGAGCAGTATCTTTTAAGTTAATTATGCTATTAGCAACTGATTTCAGCAAAGAACGCAGTATTTACTCAATCTCCAGCTCAGTCTCTGGGTCATAACTGACATGAGGGTAGCTTGTTATGGGAATTATCTCATAAAGCACGATTGGGTACAATTTGGAGTTGACAGCATACCCACCAGATCGGAGATTGGCGGTGTTATTATGTATACAGGTACACTGAGCTTGCTAGTACCCATGAGATGAAGGATAGTTTCTTCATTGTTATTTAATAGTTTTCTCAAGAGATTGCTGGTGCAGACTATGAATTAAAATAATTAGTCTGGGTGTGAATTAAAATAATTTCAAGTCTCACTCTTCCAAGGGGGCTGGCTCATTAGCAGCCAATAGAATGGATATTCCCATTTGGCCATCTTCTTGCAACAGCAGTAGGCGTATGTAGTGCACTTTCAGAAGTTATAAAATTTGGTTGAATATGTCTGGATGATTGCATATAGAATTCTGGACAGTGTTGCATGAGTTATTGTCTAACTCAAAGCCAATTGGGAATGTGGTCCGATTAAGGGCAAGGGACATGTATGTAAGTTAGCATCATGTTGTTAATAGCCCATGTCTTTTCCACCATTTATGGTTTATCTGTTCAAGTGTTTCACACGCAGATTGGTTTACTGCATTAAACCACAGAGCTTCGAAGGCTTCACGTAATCACTCACGTGACCGATATAAAATAGAAAAATTAAACGCAAAATTATCGTTTGAAGTTTGATCTTTATTTTATGAGAAGTTGAAGTGAGGGACTACGTGGCCTCCACTCCCAACCCTGATTCTCATAAAGATCATTTGGTGAGTCAAGGGTTATTAATCTTTCTATAGTTTAAGTTCGTGCAAGTGGTTTGTGGTTTCATACAGTTGCTCTGAAGATTGATGCGCATGTGGGCTGGTGGGCTCTTCACGTATTCCCTCACAAAATAAAGATCAAACTTCAAACGGTAAGTTCTCGTTTAATCTTTCTAATGGCCTCTATCCCCGTAACATTTAGTTTAGTTTAGTTTAGTTTAGAGATACAGCACAGGAACAGTCCCTTCATCCCACCGTGCCCACGTTGAACAGCGATCCCCTGCACACTAACATTATCCTACACACACGAGGGACAATTTACAGTTTTAACAAGCCAATTAACCTACAAACCTGTACGTCTTAGGAGTGTGGGAGGAAACCGGAGCACCCGGAGACAACCCACACACATCACGGGGAGAAGGTACCAACTCCATACAGAAAGCAACCATAGTCAGGATCAAACCCGGTCTTAGGTGCTGTAAGGCAGCAACTCTGCCGCTGTGCCACCCAACTGTACAGCCGATCACTGTTACTCAGACGTTATGCCTCCATCATACACAGTGTCCTTCTACAAAGGTTCAATGGTTCAGTGATGTTATTATTGTCACATGTACAAAGTGCAAACGCACAGTAAAATTATTTTCTTACAAATAATGGAGTAGGGTATGGCCAAGCCAAAGCACAACCCTGATTAGCAAGTGTACAGAAATAGTCCGCTGATCCAGCATGCAAGAGACACCATGTTTTGGCGCCATTCTCAAAGTCCAGTCCATGCGGTGCCCATTTCAGCCAAGTTCCAGGCTGTTGCAGGCCTCCAGCCGTTACCTTGCTTGGATCATCTAGTTCAACCTAATGATCACCTCTCTCAATGGAGTCCCCAAACTCCATCCCCTCTCCACCTGTTCACCACTCTGACCTCAAATCTGATCCTCCCAGATAACTCAAACTCTCTCTCTAGCCTCTAGAGCCTCTACCTAACTTCAGGCCCCAGTCTTCATCTTGTCATCCAGCTGTAGGCCCTCCATTGTCCTGAGTTCCTGAAAGGTTTCAAGGGATAGGAGGCATACACAGGCAAATGTTATTAGCTCATGGTCAGCATGGATAATTTGGGCTGAATGGCCTGTTTCCATGCTGTATAACTAGGACTATAAACCAGACATGTCACTACAGCTTATTGTATCAAGCCATATGAAAGAAATAAACTCCTCGGATAGCAAGCAGAGAACGAGGCCATTAATCCTCAAATTGCTTTTCACTCACCTGGTACTCAATGCCAGGTCTGTTGATAGTTCAAGGGTTATAAATCTCCCATGAGGAACAACTGCAAAAATCATTATTGTGAGTAATGGGGGTGGGGGAAGCAGAGTTCTGTTTCATGGAAGATACTGGGCTGATTTCTGTGTGTTAATCAAACAGTTACTCACTTAATTGAAGGAAGCATTAAAAACAGAAGATCTGAAATCTGCATAACTTAAAAGGATGCAGGATGTACACATTCACGATTATACCATTTGTAGCATATAAAAAGCATTGAATGATTTTAGATTAAGCATCAGGATTGACATTTAAATACAATATAAAATTTCATTGAAAGATACTAAATCAATGTCTCATATTATTCGTGATGACAAGAGATGATAATTTCACTTCACTGTGATGTTCCCTCTGTAAAGAGCTTAGATTTACTTTGTGTTGTGTGATAAATGTTAACTTTAAGCCTTGTTTTCATGTCATCTAAAAGGTAAATTCCAGCTGCCTACACTGTTAAGCTGGAGCAGCAGTTACAGACTCAAGTTTGTTTGCTTACTTAATAATGATATATGCTTCATATAATTTAGAAAAGTGTAGAGCAGTACATCAAAAGTTGAGTTTGTTGAAAAAACAAACCCATATGTGGTCAGCATTGTGTTTGACCTCGTGTACTTCAAGCTTTTTTATCATACTACAAATAATTAGTTCAATTTCAATGCACGTAGGTTTTCTGTGAAACAATCCAAATAAATTACATAATTCGGGGAATATTGACGTTGACGGCAACTGATATATGCTGAAAGATATCTGCCCATTAAAACTAAATGGATAAATTATCTTTTCCTGGTACTTTTCCTGAAACAATCGAAATAAGGTATGTATAATTAAAATTGCCTCTAATGTTCTCATTTTCTTACTTGGGGGCCTGTGATGGAGAGTTGTTATTGCTGCTTGATAGATTTGCAGGGCAATGTCCATTTTCATGAAAAACGCTCATGACGAATCCAAATAAATCAATGTGTTAGAACAAATTTAAATTAAAAATGAAAATCTTTTGTAAAGAACAAAGTTGCTTTCAGTGGGAATGATGTTGACTCTGAGAAATAGTGTAACCTGGTCAATATTTAAGCTGCAGACCAATATATCCTGCCTTTGATTTTTAATGACTACAAGTAACTTGTAGCACTTTAATGCGGAGCTTTCCAAAATTCTTACCTCGGCAGTTTTCCATTCAAATGAATTTGATTATTTGGGTTCGTTCCTGATATATAGAGCTCAGAGTCCGAGGAATGAAGGAAATAATAAGCTAAATATTCATCTAAAAGAGAATCAGCCACAACAGCTGGAGACACAAGAAACTGCAGATATTGGAATTTTGAGCAAAGCACAAAGTGTTGGAGGAACTCAGCAAGTCAGGCCATATCTCTGTTCTGGGCTTCCTCCACTGTCAGAGTGAGGCCACATGCAAATTGGAGGACAGTGCCTCATATTTCACTTGGGAAGCTCATAACCCAGTAGTATGAACAATGATTTCTCTAATTTCAAGTAACCCCTGTATTCCCTCTCTCCTCCCACCCGCACCCTAGCCATCCTATTAATTCCACTGGGGGTTACACAAAAATTTTTTAATTCTGTTAACCCTGGCTGCCTCCTCCCCTTCCCACCTCTCCCTCAGCCCTCGGGCCCTGGCATTCCTTTCTATTTCTTCCCCCACCCAAGTCGCACTAGCTTCTCATTTTCACACGACAAACAGCTTACAATGGCCTGTTTCCTTTATCATCGATACTTTTTTGCATATCTTTCATTCATTATTCTTTATCTCTCCACATCACCGTCTATATCTCTCGTTTCCCTGATCCCTGACCAGTCTGAAGAAGGGTCTCGACCCGAAACGTTGCCTATCTCCTTCCCTCCTTAGATGCTGCTGCACCCCCTAAGTTTCTCCAGCTTTTTGTGTAACCCTCGATTCTCCAGCATCTGCAGTTCCTTATTTAACACTACTAATTCCACTGTTCACTTCCTTGTATTCCTTTGTTATCACCTCTTACCACACCCCTCCTTATAGTAACAAAACAAAAGCTGTACACAATAGTCCAGGAGCCATCTCACAGTCCTATATAATAATAGTTAGAAGTCCTATGTCATTGCATGGATAAATCTAGTACTATGGACCAGTCAGTTTAAACTTGGTGCTTGGAAACAGTAGAAACATAGAATTGTGGGTGCTGGCTTACACAAAGGGACACAAAGTGTCCTGGAGTTACTCAGTGGGTTGGGCAGCATCTCTGGAGATCATGGCTAGGTGCCGTTTCAAGTCAGAACCTTCTTCAGAAGCAAGGTCTGAAGAAGGGTCCCGATCCAAAATGTCACCTATCCATGTTCTCCAGAGATACTTCCTGACCCACTGAGTAACTTTATGTCCTTTCTAGAAACAGAAATCAGGGACAGAATTTGTGATCACTTGGACAAGTGTAGATTGCCTAGAAAACCCGATAGCTTTGTTACTGGCAAAATCTGTCCAACTTGTTGATGAAAAAGGAATAAGGCAAATGCAGTTGATGTAGTACATCTGGAATTCCAAAGGACATTTGATAAGGTGACAAGTAATAGGCTTGTCATCAAGATTGAATGCCTTGAAATAAAAGCGACTCAGCAGCATGGATGGAATCAGAAGATAGACACAAAATGCTGGAGTAACTCAATGGGACAGACAACATCTCTGGAGAGAAGGAATGGTGATGTTTCAGGTGAAGAAGGGTCTTAACCTGAAATGTCACCCATTCCTTCTATCCTAAGACGCTGCCTGATCCACTGCGTTACTGCAGCATTTGGTGTCTAATTTCGGTGTAAACCAGCATCTGCAAGTATTTATGTCAAGTTCTGGGTGCTGTACTTTAGGAAGGAAAGAATGATTCCAGAGAGAATGGAAAAGAGGTTACTTAAATGATTCACAACATGAGTATCTTTACCGTGGAGATGCTGAGGTTGTTCTATCTGGAAATGTGGAGTTTGCATGGAGATCTGCTAGAAGTATCAAGTATCTCTGAGCTAAACTAAACTAAAAGTATACAAAATCATGAAGGGTCTACAATGAGTAGATGGGAAGAATCAGTTCCCATTGACAGAGGGGTCAAAGACTAGTGGACATGCGCATGGCAATAAAAGGTCCCTGTGAGTAGTTAGGTTTGGAATGAATTGCTAGAGTTAGAGGTCAGCGCAGATTAACCTGAAGCACACAATAGGAAGTTCGCTAAGCATCTGAAAGGAAATAATTTACATGGTTATGATGAGGGGGTGGATGATCAGACTAGTTGAATTGCGCTAATGTGGAGCAGCACAGAATTGACAGACCAAGTGGCCTCCTTTCATCATGCCACCTTTCGGACATTCTGTGAACTGCAGGTTGGACATCATGGCAAAAATATATTGTGTAACAGTGAAACTCAGCTGGAGCGAAGGCTGATTCTATCAGAGCCTCATTATGGGTGCACTGGGCCCATTTCAGTGCACGGATACAAATACTTTAATACAGAAACAGAAGGAATCCATCAGTTCCAACATGATTAGGCCCACGCGGCTATGATTTCATTCTGTGGATTCCCTCAGTGTCTGCTACCTCATCAAAGTAATTTCTTTTCACCTGGAAAAGTTGTGCGCTCTGTGATTCAGTGTCGGCTCCTAAAACTATAGACCCCAACATGCGATCCTAGTAAAACTGCTGCCAGTAATACTGATGTCGCTGCACGTGTATAACACTGAGCTATGCAATATGGATTCCCCATCCCTCTCCCATTACCTGACCACCAACTGTTTTACATCGGCTACTGATACAGGAATAACAGCGGGGCGGGTGGCACACTTGATTAAATTGCACCACATTTTATCCTGGTTCTCAAAGGGCTGCGGTTTAAACAAGAATTGGGCACTGGCGGAAAATGAATTACTTATATGCAATGATTTACTGACAATGGATAGGGTGTCACAGTGGCACAACTGCTAGAGCTGCTGCCTCACAGTGCCAGAGACACAGGTTCAATCCTGACCTCGGGTGTTGTCTGTGTGGAGTTTGCATGTTCTCCCTGTGACCACGTGAGTATTCTCCTGGGTCTCCAGTTTCCTACCATAAACCAAAGATGTACAGGGTTGTTGGTCAATTGACCTCAATAAATTGTCAATAGTGAGTGGATGCAAAAGTGGGGTAATGTGGAACTAGTTTGAGTTGGTTTATCAATGATCGGTGGACCCAATGGGATGAAGAGTCTGTTTCTATGCTTTACCTTTCAATTAAACAGTGCATCTTCTGTCATATTGTTGGAGAATATGCTTTGCAAAGTGCATCAGGGGTAAAGTGAACCTATTAATAGTATAGATACCATGAGAATGTAAGGATGCATCACAGCTTGGTTTAGGATCAGCTCCATCCAAGACCACAAGAAATTGCAGCAAATTGTGGACGCAGCCCAGACCATCACACAAACTAAACTTCTTTCTATTGACTCTATTTATATCTCACGCTGCCTCGGCAAGGCCAGCAGCATAATCAAGGACGAGTCGCACCCTGGCCACTCCCTCTTTTCCCCACTTCCATCAGGCAGAAGATATAGAAGTGTGAAATATGCACCCCTCCAGATTCAGGCACAGTTTCTTTCCAGCTCTTATCAGACAACTGAATCATCCCAGCCACAACCAGAGTGTTGTGCTGAACTACTATCTACCTCATTGGTGACCCTCAGACTATCCTTGATCAGACTTTGCTGGCTTTACCTTGCAATAAACTTCATTGCCTCATCATGTATTGTACGCTGTAAGTGATTTGATTGCAATCGTGTATTGTCATTATGCTGACTGGGTTGCACGCAAGAAAAGCTTTTCACTGTACCTCGGTACACATGGCAATAAACTAAACTGAACTGAACTAAGAATGTTAGAAATAACAGAAACCGATCCCTCAGGCCAGCTCTACCACTCAATAAGATTGGTCTGATCCACCTTCCCAGCTATTTCAACGCCTTTCCCATGAGTCCAATATTGCAACACTATATGTATCTTCAATTACTAATTGTCCAAATCCCACTTGAGAATTAGAGAATTCTCAACATTCCTAGTCATTAAAAATGAGGAATTACTTCCTCACCCTCTCTCTTAATCCAGTCTGATATTCCGACCCTAGTTCTGGATATCCATCCAGGGGAACACCATTCCCCAGCAGCGGATATCAGATGCACTCCGTGACAGAAGGTCCAGGATTCTGGAGTAAGGTATAAGAGTGCCTCAGCAAGGCCAGCAGCATAATCAAGGACAAGTCTCACTCTTCTCTCCTATTAGGTAAGCTGCATAGAAATGTGAAACGCACATGTCCAGATTCAGGCTGACAAAAATGCTGGAGAAACTCAGCGGATGAGAGTATCTATGGAGCGAAGGAAATAGGCGAAGTTTCGGGTCGAGACTCTTCTTCCGATGTGAGGGTGGGAGGGGCGAGAAGAAGAAAGGAAGAGGCGGAGACAGTGGGCTGAGGGAGAGCTGGGAAGGGGAGGAGAAGGCAGGGACTACCTGAAATTGGAGAAATCAATGTTCATACCGCTGGGGTGTAAACTGCCCAAGCAAAATATGAGGTGCTGCTCCTTCAATTTATGGTGGGCCTCACTCCAAATTCAGGGACAGTTTCTTCACAGCTGTCATCTGGCAACTGATCCATCCTATCAACAAGAAGAGAGCAGTCCTGAGCTATTATCTTCCTCATTGAAGGTCCACAGACTATCTTTAATCAGACTTTGCTGGACTTTATCTTGCACTAAACATTATCCCCTTCATCATGGATCTGTACACTGTGGATGGCTCAATGTAATCATGTATTATCTTTCCACTGACTGGTTAGCACGCAACAAAAGCTTTTCACTGTACCTCGGTACACGTGACCAATAAACAAAACTAAACTGAATTAAGCTAATCGTGTTTATTCGTGATAGAGACTTGACTGCTGACACATAAATCCCACGTCAATATTTAATGAAGGTCATGACTAAAAATATGTCGATCTACCCTTCACAATCACTCCTCTTCAGGCAATACTCTTATCCCGAGAAATAAGCTAATGAATCTCTGTGCCATCGCTTCCAAGGCAAGTATATCCAATCTCCACTGGCAAAAGAATATTACACGCAGTTCTCCGGATGCAGTCTTACTAAAGTTTGGTGCAATTTCACCGAGGTCGCCTAACCTTGTAGTTCAACACCCAATCACCAGTCAACCATTTGCATTCTTAAAAGGGCACAAAATGCCAGAGTAACTCAGCGAGTCAGGCAGCATCTCTGGACTACATGGATAGATGACATCTCGTGTTGGGACCCTTCCTCAGATTGTTTGTAGGCAGGGTGGTTGGAATGAGTAGAGGCAGGACAAAGCCCAGAAGGCAATCGATGAAGACAGGCGGGGGGGGGGGGGGGGGGGGGGGGGGGGCAGATAGTTGAACCAAAGGCCAGAGATTAGAGCAGAAGGTGTGAGACAGACAGGTTGAAGAGTTGCAAATTGTGAAGCCAGATGACAGAATGTTCTAATATCCGGCCTTTGGTCCAACCATCAAAAGCCTTCCTCACCTACAGTATGTCCACCTATTACCTGCTACGATTTGTCTAACCTCTCCTCTCTTCTAGTTTTCTTCCCACCCCCCCAACTGCACCCCACAATCAATCGGAAGGAAGGCCCCAACCCGGAACTTCACCTATCCATCCATGTACTCCAGGAATGCTGCTTGACCGTTGAGAAACTCCAGCACTTTATGCCCTTTTGTGTAAACCAGCATCTGCAATTCGTTGTTTCCTCATTTGCTTTCTTAATTGCTTCAAATTAACTTTCCATCCTGCAGATTCCAGGAAACATCAATTATTTTGATTAACATTTAATAGCTTCTCATCATTTTTTCAGTTTTACCATTCTTCTTAATAAAGTAATTAAACACACATTCTCATTATTTTTCATCTACCACATGGTTGCACATTAATTTAATCTGTCAGTATCACTTTGCAGCTCGTTTACATTTTCCCCAGTGCTTACTTAATAAAATCAGAGATCAACGGAATGAACCAGGTAAAAACTGTTCCGTTTTTAGGGTGAACCATTTAGTCCCAATTCTGGTGATCTTTAAAAAGAGAGTGATCAGTGTGGCTAATGGACTACACTGAAGTTGAGGAGGATGAAAGCTTCAAGTTCCTAGAAGTAATATTACCAGCAACTTGTCCTGGACCATCCATATCGAAGCAATCACAATGAAAGCACACTAATGGGCCTGTCCTACTTAGGCGGATTTTTTAGGCAACTACAGAAGACTAGTTTGCCACCACAAGTTCGCCGGTGGTTGCTGCGAGTAGTCTCGTCAGTCGCACAAAAAGTCGTACCATCTTTCTGGCCGCCGCTAAATTTTCAACATGTTGAAAAATTTTCGGCAGCAGTGGGTTTGGCGCCAATGAGATTAGTTTGACCTCATGACGTAGGTGCTGTCATAGGTTGTCACCAAGATGACGTAGGTTGTCGCCGGTATTTCGGCGACCTGCTACGACTATGACAGTCGCCGGCAATTGCCTAAAAAATCGCCCATAACACCTCTACGTCCTAAACAACTCTCACCAACTTCTATGGATGCACCATGGAAAGCATTTTATCACATAGCATCACAACATGGTTTGGGAACAGCTCCATCCAAGACTGCGAGAAATTGCAGAGAACTGTGGACACTGCCCAGACCATCAGACAAACCAATCTCCATTCCATTGACTCTATCTATACCTCACGCTGCCTCGGCAAGGCCACCAACATAATTAAGGATGAGTCTCACTCCAGTTACTCCCACTTCTCACCTCTCCCAACGGCAAGAGGTACAGAAGTGTGAAAAAGTGTGCACACCTCCAGATTCAGGGACAGTTTCTTCTCAGCTGTTATTAGGCAACTGAACCTGAGCTACTATCTTCCTCAATGGAGACCCTCAGACTGTCATTGATTGGACTTTACTGGGCTTTATATTGCTCTAAACATTTAGAGTCAGGTCGGGAGGAGTTCCCCCCACCATGGGTACCATGTGATCGCGTGCTACCTGCTCCATGGTCAGATAGTCGGCGACTAAACCGCCTCCCCCACCTGGTTTGCCAGATGTGGAGGGGGCTGTGGACCCCCAGCAGGACCAAAAATAAAACATGTCAAAGGGCGGCTGAGCTCCTAGCGAGCCAATGACCATCCACACTAAAGTTGCGATCACTGTTGTACACAGCATTGTAAGGCACCCTGCCTGTTGATGTTTTCAATGATGATGATAAACATAATTACTTTATCCTGTATCTGTACACTGTGGATAGCTCATTTGTAATCATATATACTCATTCTACAGACTGGATAGCACACAACAAATAGCTTTTCACGGTACCTCAGTACACGTGACTATAAACGAAACTAAATTAAACTAAACACATGGATTCACCAGCCTTGTGTATCAAGTGCATGATGCATTCCAGCAGCAGATACAGTGAGGCTCATAGTCATACTGCTGTCTTTATTTGAACTTTGTGTTCATAGGTCAGTAATGTGAAAGCCTTGAGAATGCATAGTATTCACACGGACATTTGTGATAATGCTGCCGTATTAATAGAAACAAAGATATCTTCCTCACTTTACAACTGAACTCCTGGATAGAAAGAGCACCATTATCCCATAAGCGCCAATTACAACTCTTGTAGCGTGTCAGCAAGTGGTTGACTGTTGATTGGGAGTTGAACTACAAAGTTAAGAAATCTCCATCAGTTAAGACAGCTAATGAGGAATAACCATGAGCTCAGACAGTAGAGGTAATTCTATGGTTTTTCATTACCATGCAGGGATCTATCGCAGTCGCTGCCTCAAAAAGGTTGGCTGTATCATCAAGGACCCACACCATCCTGGCCACTCACTCATCTCCCCATTACCTTCAGGTAGAATGTACAGGAACCTGAAGACTGCAACGACCAGGTTCAGGAATAGCTACTTCCCCACAGCCATCAGGCTATTAATCTTGGCTCTGAGAAAACGCTGAACATTAATAGCCCATTATCTGTTTATTTGCACTTTATCAGTTTATTTATTCATGTGTGTATATATTTAAATAATGGTATATGGACACACTGATCTGTTCTGTAGGAACAGATGACAATAAACTCAAGATTCAAGAGATTCAAGAATCTCTTGAATCTTGAATCTTGAATCTTGGAAACTTGTAAGTCCATCTGAGAGGACGGAAGGACTTTTTTTATTTCCTGTTCCAAACACCAATATTGACAGGCGTCGCCTTTACCAGACACATCGATCCCAGGAAAAACAAGATCTGCTGGATATGATTTTAAGACCAAAATGACGAAATCAATGTCAAATTTTAAAACACAGCGCAGCATAAGCTAAACCATTTCCAATTTCTGAAGAAGTACACAAAAGGGGGATGTATCCTGAGAGTGGAGCTCAATGAGTATACAGCTCCAATCTGTCACGCAGATGAAGATGCTGACACTCAATTTAATTTTTCAGTAAGTTTATGGACATAATTTTACTAATGTAGTTCCAATTAAAGTTAAGCACATCCAACTGAGTCATCAGTTAATTATGAAACAGATGAATGTACAAATAACACCTTTCATGTTCTCAGCAGAATTATGAAACTTGTCACAAACAGCATATCTGAAACAAACAACCATTGCATAATTGGGAAACGGAAAATTCAGGGCCAAGAATCAAACCTTTGTTTTTATTGATAAAGGGCATGTCCCACTGTACGGGTAGGTAGGGGCTCGTACGAGTAAAAAGTAACAATTTTTTTCATCTCGAGTATTTTTTTACTTGTGGACATTTTTAACAGTGTTGAAAAAACGTCACGAGTTTACCGGCAACATTAAGGCAGCATTATTTCTAAATTCACATGTTGAAAGATTTTGCTTCATTGTATCCCTTCTCTCTTCCTTCTCAGTCCTGTTCCTGTGAACTGCAGGAACATAGGTGACATCGGAACCATATTTCATAAAGCAAAAATGAGCCTCAACATTAATAAAGTTTTGTTTAGTTTAATTTAGAGATCCAGTGTGTAGACAGGCACTTCGGCCTACCAAGTCCATGCCGACCAGCAATCCCCGCACATTAACACTATTCTACACACACTAGAGACAATTTACAATTTTACAGAAGCCAAGTAACCTGTTTGTCTTTTTGTAGTGTGAGAGGAAACTGGAGCACCCGGAGAAAACCCATGTAGGTCACGGAGAGAACGTGCAAACTCCGTACAGATAGCACCTGTCTGTGAGAGTAGGAAAGGGATGTTACAGGAAGCAGCATAAGAAGATTTGCTAAGGTAGCTGTGGGAGTCAGTGGATTTATAGAGGATATTGATAGTGATCATTCAATTTTCCGTTGACCTGGTGAGATGGGAAGTTAACAATTCTTATGCGATCTGATCTTATCCATTATCATCTGTAGTCATTCGTACTTTGAAATAATGCTGGCAAGAAGTCTCGCTGATATTGTCTGATATGTTCTGCAGTGCATGATCATGAGAGGTGTCAGCTGGTGTACTGGGGTCCAAACTGACAGCAGTGACAGATATCAATGCAGCACATTAGGTCTTGTCACAACCCATCAAGGTTGTATATTCTGAATGAGAGTTGGTTAAGGGTCCCACCAGCACGCAACTATATGCGATGAACGCGATCAAACCGGCAGCGGGGGCCGCGCGGAGGTCGGGTGATCCCCTGTACAGGGCCGGTCCCACCAGCATGCGCCTGCATGCGGCAAGCGCAACTAAACCGGCAGCAGGGGCCTCGTGGAGGTTGGGTGAGTGGCGCAACGTGGCGCAAAGCGAGGCGAACTTGAAGCAAGTCGAAGGTAAGTTCGCCAGGACTTAGAGGGGCACACAGAGAGGGGCACCGAGACACACACACATACAGGGCCACGGAGCCACACACATAGAGGGTCACGGAGGCACTTACCAATAGTTTAACGGAGGCACGATGTCCGGGCGGTGTGTAAATGTCGCGGCGACTGCGAGCCGACAAGCCGTTGCCGCGCGGGATTTTTGGACATTGTCGGTTTTTCGGAGCCCCGCGCGGCGTCGGGACGAACTCGGGACGAACTCCGCACAATTCCGCACGGCACCGGCGATCGAAGTGGGACCGGCCCCGCGACGCCGGACGGCTCAAGCGACCACGTTAGGTCGCGCTAATCGCATCGAGTTGCATGCTGGTGGGACAGGCCCTTTACACTCAGGTGACCAGTGTCAATCCCCCATCATTTTACTGGCATGCATCAGATACCAAAAAAATAGACACAGTGCTGGAGTAACTCAATTGGTCAGGCACCATCCCTGGAAAACATGTCAGAACTTGATACTTTGTGTCTTTTTTTCGTAAATCACCATCTACAGTTTCTTGCTTCTTCAACCACCACTAAAATATCAAAACGATCCACAATATGGACCCAAATTCTGAACCTGCAGCTTTGATCATTTGAAGTTCTTATTGATGCATTGTCTTACTATAATGGCATGCAGAAATGCATGCCAACCTGTTAACAAAAAGCCTGCAATAGACAGCATGGCGGCGCAGTGGTAGAGTTGCTGCCTCGCAGCGCCAAAGACCCGTGTTTGATTTTGACTCTGGGTGCCGTCAGAACGGAGTTTGTACGTTCTCCCTGTGATTGCGTGGATTTTCTCCAGGTGCTCCAGTTTCCTCCCACATTCCAAAGACATGCAGGTGTGTAGGTTAATTGGCTTCTATAAGATGTCCCTGTAAGGTGTGGGATAAAATTAGAGTATGGGTGATCGTTGGTCAGCGTCGACTCGGTGCATCTCTAAGCTAAACACTAAGTGAAACACTACGCTAAACAATAAACTACCTGAATTATCTTAAAACCAATGGATCATATCAAAGTATTCCAGACCTGCCCCCATCATAATGAATGAAGATCTAAAAAGAAATCTATCCTCAGCGGTGGGACCCAACTTGGCTATCTGCTGAAATTCCCACCTTCACAGAAGTTAGTCTTCAGCCAAGTCAATTCACTTTGCACAAAATCATATTAGTGCTGAGAGCACTGGATACAGCAAAGGCCACAGAACAAGCCAAGATCCCATCAACAGCACTGAAGATCTGCACTCCAGAAGTAGCCTTGTCTGTACTACAATTATTCAGTAGAGTGAAAACACTAGAGATCAAAAAAACATGTGGAAAATTGTCCAGGTTTAGATTAGTCTTCATGTAGTTTAACGATACAACCCATTGTCCCACCAAGTCCACACCGACCAACAATTAGCTGCACACTACCTCTATCCTGCACACCAGGGACAATTTATAAATCAATTAAGCTGTGAGTCTTGGGAATGTTGGAGGAAACCAGAGAACCCAAAGATAACCCACACAGTCACAGGGGGACCATACAAACTCCACACAGACAGCACCCATAGTTAGGATATTACCATGCGCTGTAAGGTGGCATCTCTACAGCTGTGCCACCGTGCCATCCTCACAAAATATATTTACAAAAGTAGGACAATTTCAATTTGGCTAATTACTGCTCAATCAGTCCACTCTCAATCATCAGGAAAGCATTAGAATGTCTTAACAACTGAACTGCACTTGATTACCAATGCCAACTTGAATTCTGCCAAGACCACTCTAGCCTCATCACAGCCATAACAAATGAGCGCTTTTATTTAATCATATTCCTTACAAAATATTCACTTGCAACTATAAACTGAAGGAAAGCTGTGCAACTGAAACAAGCTGTCCTGTCATTTGATAAAGAATCCCCAACTTCTTTTTGTGTCGGAAGTAACTGCAGATACTGGTTTATATCGACGATTGACACAAAATGCTGGAGTAACTCAGCGGGTCAGGCAGCATCTCTTAAGAAAAGTAGTAGGTGACGTTTCAGGTCGTAACCTGTCTTCTGACTGTAGGAAGAACGGTTCCAACCCAAAACTTCACCGATTCCTTTTCTTTAGAGATGCTGCCTGGCCCGCTCAGTTAGTCCAGCATTTTGCATCTATCTTCCACACTTTGTATACTTTTCTGGTTAGTTACACCAGTTTTAATATTTTTTATAGTAATTAGATCAATTAATTACTGGAATGTGCAAGATGTCTTTCTACTTAATGTTTTGGGATAACTCAAATACATTTTCCAGGAAATTCTCCTCCAGCCAATTGAACTAAATTGAATTTCAGAAACAGCGCATGAAGTGTTGGTAAGATTGAATTAGCTGTATTAATTGGGGAATATATCCAGGCAACTCGCTATCAACTGAATATTTCTCCAGTCCACAATTTTCTTCCCATTGGATTAAAAAGAACTTTATATTTCCCTCTACTTTCCAGGCAGTCTGGGATAATTCTCTCCATATTTTTCTGAAATATAGTATGATTCCTTCTCCATATTCCGTTCCTCCTGACACCCATGCTATTCGACTCTCTTAGGCTACTTAGGTACAATTTCCATTTCCATCTTCTGAATTGTTGAAAAAAAATCCCAGTTATATTTGGAGTAAATTAACAGTTCAGACACGTAAGGCAATTATAATCTTAAGCAATTGATATGCCCAATAGTTGAGAACACATTACTTGCTAGGGGCATGTGCATGCACCATGTTTGTTTACAATATGTCATTTTTCCCCATATCCATTCTGTGTTTGAACTCAAGGAAATTATCTTTCCACACAGGGTGGATAAATCAGCAGAAATCTATTGACTCCGCAATTGGCAGCCCACTGCTTGCTGCCTACACACGACAATCCAGCCCTCATCTGTCTGTGTTTTCTGATGCATTATAATATTTGCACAAAGTGATATTTTACATTATAGAGGGATCAGTGCCGTTCCAGGTGAACTAAAAGAAACAGACCAGGAGCAATGTCCCTGCTGCTACTGATTACCGACCTACTTAGTCAAGAATGCAGTTGTTCCCAGACTCCTGTCAGTATCTCTTGCAACTGGCCACTGGGAAATGCTAGAGGCCATAGAGGATTGAATTCCCCTTGCAACTACTTCCTCTTCCTGCTATTGCCAAACTGGAATCAATCTCACCTCACATTTGACTTAAATCGTGAAATGAGTCGAATGGGATTCAAACCTGCATCTTTCCCTCTTCCATTTCATGGAGTTGTAGTGTGCGATTAGTACTGACACTGCCTCTCAAGGCCCTCAGCTCACCATTTTAACCGCCTCAAGAACTATTTGTGAACAAAAAATCAATGTCTTTAAAACAATTACATTGATTATGAGGACGTTGCATAACTGTGAACTCTTATGCAACATACTGTAATATTTTATAGGATGAAGGCAACAGATATTAAAGTCCATTTAGTTTGCACGCTTTTAATTCTTAACAAAGTTCTCTTTGTTGTCAGCGGAAAGGATCAAGGTTGGAGCAGTTCCAATGGAAACAAATATTGATGCACAAAGCTCAATACGTGCGGCACAGTGGCGCAGCAGTAGAGTTCCTGCCTTACAGCACCAAAGGCCCAGGTTCAATCCTGACTACGGGTGCTGTCTGTATGGAGTTTTTGTGTTTTCCTTGTAACCACGTGGGTTTTCTACTGGTGCTCCGGTTTCCTCCCACATTCCAGGTATGTAGGTTTATTGGCTTCTGTAAATTGTCCCTAGTGTGTAGGATAGAACTAGTGTAATGGGGATCACTGGACAGTATCTCTCTAAACTTGAACTAAACTTAACAAAAACAAAATTTAAACTTAAACTAAAACTTAGACCAAGTTGGAAGCTGAAGGGTCGGAGAGATCTGGATTCTCTCTGCAAGTTCAGCATTGGCGGCCAGTAGCCAGATGTCTTTTATTGCAACTCCATGGGACCTTTCCAAAGGATCTAACGTTTCAGTCTGCATTGTTTCCAAAGGATTTTCTCTGAGATGCAAGGAGCTGCTCTCAATTTGCATTACAGAGTCATCCAGGAAGAAAGCAGATTTAACTCATCCTTTGTTAATAAAATTTACAATTTACCAGGGAAGAAATACAATTTTTGAAAGTGCCTTTTCACAGTAGGGAATCCCTCAAATAACTTCAATCACCCCTTTATATGCCTTTGTTCTAAACATCCTTCACCTGGAAAGTCATGTGATGTGCCTTTTATTTCAACCACTGTAAAACTTAATGGTAAGGAGCCCAGAAAAGCACAATAGCAATGTTTTCCTTGAAAAATACTTGCTTCATCTTCTCAGTTCATTGTGGCCTATATCATCCGAGCACTATTCAGGCTGAAGCAGACCTTCACAAACCCCATGAAGTCCACTCGGGTAATCTCCTTTATGTAGTGCATTTACTTGGACTCTATCTTGTAATCCATCACCACCACCCCTACCTCCAATCTCTCCCTATTACATCCCTATACCCATTCAACAATGGCAGCAAAACCATGTCCAAACCCGCTCACTAATCTACCCCCCCCCCCCCCCCCCGCTTTTCAAGCTGCCAACCTGACCCAACACCCATAGAGTCATATAGTAGAATCATGGGCTCAAACAGCACAAAGGCTGATCCAATGGCACCACTTGTCCATGCCAACCAACAAGCCCCATCTTATCTAGTCTCATTTGTCCTTGTTTGGCCCATATTCCCCTTAACCTCCCTACCCACGTACACATCCAGATGTCTTTTACATGTTTAGTTCAGTTTAGTTTAGTTTAGTTTAGTTTAGTTTAGTTTAGAGATACAGAGCAGAAACAGGCCCTTTGGCCCACTGTGTCTGCACTGACCAGTGATCCCCATACATTAACACTACCCTACACATTAGGGAAAATTTTACAATTCTTTACCGAAAACAAATATGTCTTTGGAGGGATTCTCACAAGAAACTGGAGCGCCCGTTGAAAATCCACACAGTCACGGGCAGAACGTACAAACTCCGTCCAGAGAGCACCCTTCGTCAGGATCGAACCCGGGTCTCTTGTGCTGTAAGGCAGCAACTCTACCGCTGCGCCACTGTGCTGCCATGTTGTTATTGTACCTGCACCAACCTCCTCTGGCAGTTCATTCCATGCATCCTGCACCCTCTGTGTCAAAGGTTGTCCCTCATGTTCACATTAAATCATTCCCCTCTCACCTTACACCTATGGTCTCTAGTTTCTTGATCCCCTGCAATGGGAAATTGACTGTGTGTACTCAGCCTTTCTGTGCCCCTCGTGGTTTTGTGCACCTCTCCAAGATCACCCCTCAGTCACCCATGCTCCAAGAAATAAAGTCTTAACCTGACGAACCTCTCCCTCTAATTCAAGGACTGATCCCTAACCCTATCCACCCATCCCAAGGTCCGAGCTGCTCTTCCCTATGATCCTCCTATACCCTACTCCAGACAAACCTGGTTTTATCATGGAAGGAATAGTCTGCTGCTCTTTCACTAATGAACAACACCTTGAAATTCCTAGTGGCAGGCTGTCAGTCGGAGGTTATTGGCTGTTGTGAAATAATGCTTGAGGCAAGTCCAGACACTTCTTTTCTTCATAGTCCATCAATATTTGGATGGTGTTTGGGCCATTCGTTGGAAAGTGAACCAAAATGTCACACACGTGACCAGATGTCATCACATAATGTAATACATTTTTTTAAATGTTTGTAAGAGATTAATCTTATTCATTGCTATTTTCCTACCTACAGAACTATAATGCATGTCTGCTAAATATATGAACATTCTAGCTTTTTAAAATTCACAGAGCTTGTAAGATAGAAATTTGAGTTATGAAAAAAATACTTACGTAAGTTCACACACGTGACCAGTCATCTTTGACCTCTGACCCGAAACAAACATTGTCAGCATAACCTAAACATTTCACTTGATAAACTTCGCAAAAAATATGAATCAAATATGAGTACAAAACAATATACCTGTAATTCTTGCAGAATTAGGCGAGATGTATTCCCCAATTTTTCATATTTTTGGTCACACACGTGACTAAGAATGGGCCATTCACAAAACTAAGCATTTTCAACATAATGTTCAACTATTGTAAACAATCTCAATGTTGCAGTGCATAATGTTTAGTTTAGTTGAGAGATACAGCGCGGAATCAGGCCCTTCAGCCCACCAAATCCGTGACGACCAGCAATCCCCGCACACTAACACTATCCTACACACATAAGGGGCAATTTACAATTTTACCAAGTCAATTAGCCAATAAGCCTGCACAGCTTTGGAGTGTGGGAGCTAACCCGAGCTCCCAGAGAAAACCTAGGAGAACGTACAGACAGCACCTGTAGTCAGGATTGGACCCTGGTCACTGGGAGAACGTACAGACAGCACCTGTAGTCAGGATCGGACCCTGGTCTCTGGTGCTGTGAGGCAGCAACTCTACCGTTGAGAAAACCATGAAACAGCAGAAGATTACTATATACTTTGTCTGCAATGTCCCCTTGAGTGATTCTGAAATAACCGAGGAAGATCTCCTGGTTGTCCAGCTGTACTGTACCAATTTTGGATCCATGATTAAGTGCAGAAAGTACTCTGACTTTTCCTTTGATCCAAAAGTGCTTGTAGGTGTTGCAGTGAGATGGCTGATGAATTCAGACCACATGTTCTGAACCCAATGCAAGTCTTTCCGAGCTTGTTACTAACCAAAATGAATAACAAATGCTACAAGGGCAATGGAGTTATGTAAAATAAATAGACATGTAGGGGGTATTTTCCAAATATGTGCAAGCACGAGGAAACCTTGTGTTAGCAATTTTCCGATGTGCCAATGCATAAAATGAAAATTTAGTCTACAATTCATGGTTATTGAGCCTGAGAGTGTGAGACGACTGGATAAACATCAGTAAAATTACAGCCAGTTAGAAAATGGGCTGCCGGTGTTGTGCTTCTTGCAATAGAAAGGTTGAAAAAAATAGGCACCTTTCCAGGTATATTTATTGAGCTATTAAAGAAAATGGAAATGGCTTCAATAAGATCCTATTGAAAAATCAACTGCGCATAAAGTTATTCACCCTACTCAAAGAGTTTTTCGGGGCAACCAGCCAAAATAATGAAGCACAATTTGAGTTTTGCACTGATACTGGCCTGAAGCAAGAATGGGATTTAACACATATCTACTTTGGCACCGTCCCTATTCCTCAATCAAGCCACTCGTTGAAACGACAATGCATTGTAGCTTGTTTAAAATCAAGTGATTTCAGTGCAAAGACATACCATCCAGTTCAAAATTTGTCATCTGTTTTTCAGACTGCGGTGTGCCTCAGGAATCAATGCTGGATCCATTGCTGTTTGGATGAGAATGTAGAAGGCATGATTAGTAAGTTTGTACGTGACACTTAAGGGCCTGTCCCACTGTACAAGCTAATTCAAGAGCTCTCCCGAGTTTAAAAAAAAATCAAACTCATGGTAAGCACGTAGAATATACGGAGCGGGTACGTTGGAGCTCGGGACGTCTCTTAGCGGCTCGTAATGCTAATGGCAGTAATGCTAATAGGTACTCGGGAAATGCGATAAGCTCTGGAAGACTCGGGAAGATTTTTCAACGTGTTGAAAAATGTCCTCAAGAACCCGAGTACCTACGAGTGGCTATTACCGTAATTCCCCTGAGTTCGAATCAGGGGAAACTCTGGAGAACTCTTAAATTAGCTCGTACAGTGGAACAGCCCCATAAGGTGGCTGATGAAAGATGGTTATCAAAGATTACAGTAGGATCTTGATCAGTGGGAAAGTGGGCTGAGGAATGGTTAATGAGTTTAATGCAGATAAGTGCGAGGTGTAGCATTTTGGAAAGTCAAACCAGGGCAGGACCTTCACAGTAAACAACCAGACTTTGGGGAGTGTTGTAGATCTAAGGGATCTAAGAGTACGGGTACATAGTTCTTCGAAAGTGGTGTCACAGATAAATAGGGTGGTCAGGAAGGCTTTTGGTTTTTGTGCCTTCATCAGTCAGGGCGTGGAGTATAGAGGTTGGGATGTAATGTTACAGTTGCACAAGATATTGCTGAGACCGCATTTGGAGTATTGTGTTCAGTTTTGGTCACTTTGCCAAAGGAAGGATGCTGTTTAGCTGGAAAGAGTGCAAAGAAGATTTACAAGGATGGTGCCAGGATTTGAGGGGCTGAGCTATAGAGAGAGGTTGGGCAGGCTAGGACTTTATTCCTTGGAGTATAGGAATATAAGGTGTGATATGATAGAGTTGTATCAGATCCTGATGGGAATAGATAGGATAAATGCACAAAGTCTTTTACCCAGAGTTCAACAATCAAAAACCAGGGGACATAGGTTTAAGGTGACTCAGAAAAGATTTAATAGGAACCTGAGGGACAACCTTTACACCCAGAGGGTGCTGAATATATGGAATAAGTTGCCAGAGGAGGTAGGTGAGGCAGGTACTATAGCAACATTCAAATGACATTTGGATAGGTACACAGATAAGAAAGGTTTCGAGGATTATGGGCCAAAAGTCCTTGGGCCCCAACTTGTGTTAAGTGTAGATGGGGAATTTTGCATTGCCGTGGGCAAGGTGGGCCTTAGGGCCTGTTTCTGTGCTGTATGATTCTATATCGTTATCTGCTCTTCACACACGTTGCTGCAGTCGTCTCTAGGTCACCCAATAAATTGCCATTCACAGTGGGAAAGTTCCTCTCATGGACCTAACTCGATTGACAATCGGACTTAAGAAAATGCTTGTCCGGTCAAAGGTCACCCATGCCAGTAATGAAACTCTGGATCACTTCTGCAATCTTGATACCATTTTTACTAGCTTAGTTAAGTTAACCTTACTAGCTTATTTAATCTTGTTGGTCAGTTCTTTGTAATATGTCTCTGACGCCTTTGACAAATGTGCTATTCATTTCTGGGTATCCCTGATAAAATGTTCATAAATTCATGTGGTAGGAGTAAAATAAGGCCATTCGGCCCATCAAGTCTACTATGTCATTCAATCATGGCTGAATGCCTGTCATGTCTGAGAGTGGAGGATGAGCAATATCCACCCTCAATGTCCCTAAAATGTTCCTCAAAGTTATTTTAAATTTTCGATTTTAGAGTTACAGCATGGAAACTGGCCCTTGGGTCTACCAAGTTCACACTGAACAGCGATCACCCTGCACACTAGTTCTATCCTACACCAGGGAAAATTTACAGAAGACAATTAACCTACAAACCTGTACATCTTTGCAGCGTGGGAGGAAGCCGGAGCACCTGGAGAAAGCCCACGCGGCCATAGGGAGAGCGTACAGACTCCATACAGACAGCTCCCGTAATCAGGATCGAACGCAGGTCTCTGGTGGTGTAAGGCAGTAACTGAACCGCTGCACCACTGAGCCACCCACTCGAGTTGCCAAAAATGCAATAATTTGCAGAAGTCCTTGTTATCGTTACTGGTATTCATTTTGATGTAACTAAGGCACTCATCAAGACATTTCAAAGGACAGTTTTGAGGGCGTGCGTCTAGAATTACATGTAGGCCAGACTGAGCAAAGGGAGGGAGATTTCTTTCCCTGAGGGGCATTAGTGAGCCAGATGGGGTTGTGCAACAAGCTGTTGCTTTACGGTCAGCATTACTGATGCTCGCTTTTTAATTCCAGATTTATTTCATTAGTTAACTGAATTTAAATTCCGCAGCTGTCATGGTGGGAGTTGAACTCATGTCTGCACATTATTTGCCCAGGCCTTTAGATTACTAATGTAGTGACATAACCACTAACCATAACCCTGAGTCAGCCACAGCACTGATGTGCACATCTGTTTCTTTGTAAAGATGGCAATTCCAGTAGGATCTGTAATTCGCCATCCTTGCAATCTCCTCCAAATGAGAGCCCACTGCAAGTTGCTGGAATGATTGAGGTACAATTTTCACAAGAGTCCTCTTGATCGCCCACATTTATCCAGCCTCTCTGCTGAAGTTATTGCAAGGGATTGGAAAAATCCTCCTTGAAATCCCTCATCGCCATGACAAAACGCTTTAAAATTTTATTGTTACTTTCCTTATAATTTAAGGAGGTGCTGACACAGATGAGATATATTCCATGGTGCCTATCCAGATTGCACACAATAACTTCAGTAAAATAACGTGCAGAATTGCCCCCAAAATAGCCTAAATGAAGCAAACAAGACCTTCTGGATTTCCACAAGGAATTTTGGGAACATTGAATAATGAGAGAATCATTACCCCTCCATCTCAACCAAAGATCGTTATATTATAGAATATTATTAAGTGGGGATCAACACTACCTACTCAAATTGCCATTCCTCGGAACCGAGTGATCACCGGTGGCTATTCCACTACAGAGGGATCACAAGTTGCCTTAGGGTTGTTCTAAACCTATGTTCACACATGTGGCCTGAAATGTTGGGGTGATGTTGATCATCCAAAGCATGGCATTAAGATGGATGGCATGATACAAAGAAACACTTTCAGTTAAAAAAGACACAATGCACAATGGAGTAACCCAGCAGATCAGGAACATCTCTGGAGGACAACATTAGGCAATGTTTCGGGTCGGGACTGAAAAAGTCTGAAGAAGGGTCCTGACCCGAGTCATCACTTACCCACGTCCTCCTGAGAAGCTGCCTAACCTGTTGAGTATGCCAACACTTAGAAACATAGAAAATAAGTGGAGGAGGAGGGCTTTCGGCCCTTCGAGCCAGCACCGCCATTCATTGTGATCATGGCTGATCGTGCCCTATCAATAACCCGTGCCTGCCTTCTCCCCATATCCCTTGACTCCACTAGCCCCTAGAGCTCTATCTAACTCTCTCTTAAATCCATCCAGTGGGGTTTGTGGGTTTTTTTGTAAACTAGTATGTGCAATTCCTTGTGTCTCCAATTTCCATTAAAGTAATTAATCCCTCGGGTACCCCAACTGATATCCCTTTCAATACTGACTGGAAAATATAGTATTATAGAGTTGTTATAAACAGATGGACGCCATTTGGCCCATCATGTTTGTGCTCGTTGTTTGGTAGACGCAAAAGGTAAATTCCCTTCCCCTGCTTTTTCCCCAAATCCCTGCAGATTATATCCATTCAAGTGCTATCCCGAACGAAATCCTTGATCAATTCTGTTTCAACCACTCCTACAGCAAGTATGTTCCAGATCAAAACAACTTTCTATGTAAATAGGTTTACCTTCACACTCGCTCATATTCTTCAACTAACATTTATAATTTGTGTTCCTTGGCCCTTAATAGGAACAGTTTCCTGTTATTCATTCTCTGTAAACCAGTGGTGAGGCAGTTTTACGCCTCCGTTAAAACTGCTCTCCACTTGCGTTGCTCCAAAGAAAATTCATCAACTGTAGTTGAAATCTCTAAAACCTGGAACCATTCAATTACATTTTTTCGGCACCCTGTCTCGGGCCTTCACATCCTCCCAGAAGAAAGGAGATTAGGAATGAATGCAATATTTCAGTTTTGGCCTAAGCAGTGTTATATACAGTTTCAATATCAATTCCCGTCCTTTTGTGCTCCATACTTGTACATATGAATCCCTCAGTTCCATGTAGCTTACGATACATCACGCCCTGCCACTTACTAGGATTTATGTACATAGGTCCCCATGTCCTTCTGTTCCTCCTCACCCTTTAGACGTGCCATTTTATCTTAACGATCTCTTCTTTCTTGCCGAAATTTATCAAATTAAGCAATTAAACTTGGAAATTCCCTTACTTTCACACACACACACACACACACACACACACACACACACACACACACACACACACACACACATACACACACACACACACACACACACACACACACACACACACACACACACACACACACACACACACACACACACACACACACACAGATTGAGGACCTGCAGAGCATATTATTAAGTAGAAAGAGGGATAGCATATACATCATAGAGTGAAGAACAAAACCAATACCCTCCCTCTGTGGAAAAAATTGTTGAATCCATCTCCACATCATTTAAGGTGAGGGGGGGGAGGATTTCGCAGGAACCCGAGAGGTAACTTTTTCACACAAATGGTGGTGGGTTTGTGTTCATGATCACATTGAATGGCGGTGTTAGCTCGGAGGGCCGAATGGCCTATTCCTGCACCTATTGTCTATTGAATGAGCTGCCCGAAGAAGTAATTGAGGCAGGTAATATCGCAACATTTAAGAAGCATTTACGCAAGCAAATAGATAGCATAGGTTTAGAGGGATATGGGCCAAACTCAGGCAGGTAGGACTAATGCAGATTGTGTATGTTGGTCAGCATGGGCAAGCTGGGCTGAAGGGTCTGTTTCCAAGTTGTATGACTCTATCCGACATGCAAAGTTTATATTAAGTTGGTATCAAGTTTTAAGTTGGAAATTGTCATTACCAATCTTAAGAGCTTTAATTATTGTTCCATAAAGTGTACAAATTAATTTATATATTTTATTTATGCTCATATTTTATTTATTAAAATTCACTTCAAGCATAGTTAGGGTTGTGCGGAGATGAAAGAGGCAGCATGGTACTTATCCAACAACTGAAACCAGCTGCTGGGGAGTGAGTCCATTCAATGCAAGTGGAGTGGCAGGGGGTGGGGGGGGTGGGGGGGGGGGGGGGAGGAGGGCAGTGAGGAGATTTATGTTCTTTAATCTTTGAAATTCTGCTTGCTTGTTCCAAGAATAGAGTGCAGCATAAAGGCTGTGTGCTAGGAAAAGCCTTGTCACGGAGAAATTATAGGGGGAAAAAAATCCCAATGCTTGCAAATCGAAAGGAAAGCAAGATGTTGAAAATAATGCTACACTGCTGAAGGGTCGTTTCGTGCTTGCTTTCATTTCTCTTCCATAATAAAGGGGATGATCAGATGGAATTCTGTCTCATTTGTGTGCAGCAGATGAAAGCAGATGATTGAATTAAGATCTGTCGAACTTTCTTTCCATGCCGAAGATACATAGACACAAAATTCTGGAGTGGCTCAGTGGGTCAGGCAGCATCTCTGGCAAAAAGGAATAGGTGGCATTTCAGGTTGGAACCCTTCCTCAGACTAAAAGATATGGAAGAGAAGGGTTAGAGAAGATAGAGATTCCATGCATTGAGCACTCTAATCCATTTTCCAGAAGGTTCTGGGTGAGCATTGGAAGCTCTTGTCTTAATTATGTGGTAGTTTCATTAATATAGTGTCATAGAGTCATACGAAAAAGGCCCATCAGATCAACAGGCCCACACTGACCAACATGTCCCATCTACACTAGTCCCACTTACCTGCATTTGGCCCGTATCCCTCTACACCTGTCCAGGTACCTGTCTATTTGCTTCTTAAACATTGCAATAGTCTTTGCCTCAACTATCTCCTCCGGCAGCTCGTTCCATACACCCACCACCTTTTGTGTGGAAAAGGTACCCCTCAGACTCCTATAAAATCTTTCCCCTGTCACCTTAAACCTATGCCCTCAAGTTCTCGAATCCCCTATTCTGGACAAGAGACTCTGTGCGTCTACCCGATCTATTATGACAACACGGGTTAAATTGCATCAATTTGATTGCTGGAATTTTGCATTTCTTCTGCTCAACAGTACAGGAATCCCTGCCATTGCCCATTGACCTTGGCAATTGTGTGAATGTTGCCTTTTGAGCAGGGTGAGCTGTAGAAGGTGATACTAGAAAAATGGGCAACGCAGAGTGTTGCTACTGGAAGTGATTCATGAACGATGCAAGAGAATTATTGAAAGGACTTTGATGCAACAACCTGCACTAACTCCTGCAAGCCTAAAATCACGGTGAAGATGAGTCCGCTACTCAATGTCTAACCCTTCACCTCCCGGTCAAGAACACTTGGTCACGAAGAATTATCACATGTTTATTGGAAGGTGTGGCACTTAGACATTCATGCTGCAGGGTTCTGCAGTAATTAATTATCTGAACTATTTGCTTGAGTTCTGAACTATTGACTCAGAGACAAGAGACTAAATTGTCACCATAGCAGCTAGCAAATTTCAATTCAGTTTTGGGATTTAAATATAAAAATTAAAAGCCAATGTCAGTAATGGTGATTCCATCAGATTGTGATTAAACACATCAAGATCAGCAAAGACATACCAGCAAGGAAATCTGAAATAAAATAAAGAAAATGGGGGAAATACACAGAGGTCAGGCAGCATCTGTGGGGAGGGGGAGAGAGAGAGAGAGAGAGAGAGAGAGAGAGAGAAAACAAACGTTTCAGATTGAAGTTTCTCTTCCCACAGATGATGTCTAATATTTTCTGCATTTTCTGTTTTTATTTCAGGTTTCCATCTCCGTAGACTTTATACTTTAGAGATGCAGTGCGGAAACAGGCCCTTCGGCCCACTGAGTCGACACTGACCGGCGATCACCCCATACGCTAACACTATCCTACACACAATTTAACCAATTTTATCGAAGCTAATTAACCTACAAACCTGTACGTCTTTGCAATGTGGGAGGAAACCCACGTGGTCACAGGGAGAATGTACAAACTCCGTACAGACAGCACCGCGGTCAGGATCGAACCCGGGTCCCTGGAGCTGTAAGGCAGCAACTCTAGCGATGTGCCACTGTGCCGCTCCCTTTTTGTATTTCATCTACAACGGATATCTGCCATCCTTACTCAGTCTGGCCCTCAACAAGTCATTCAATTTGAAGGGAAATTAGGGATGAGAAATAAAGTTATGATTTCCTAACGGCATCAGTGTTCACATCTGCTGCATGAATCAAAAAATTATAAGGAGCAATGATGCAGAAGGATTTATTATTAAATCCAATCAGAGCACTAAATTCCAGGTCCCAGATCAGTAATATGACCAATGTGAAGTCCATTATAGTCAAAAGTAACTGTTACATTGTTCACTGGGATATCTGCACCTGATATCTGGAGAGAACATTGCAATGTGTTTAGACTCAAAGATTTTTGAACTGCAGGATGCTCTAAGAGGCTATTTTCTTATGTTCCTAAGTCTGTAATCAGAAAGTTTATACGAATCACAGACTCTGTACACATACTCTGTAAGGGCGGCACAGTGGTGCAGCGGTAGAGTTGCTGCCTTACAGTGCCAAAGACCCGGGTTTGATCCTGACTACATATGCTGTCTGTACAGAGTTTGTACGTTCTCCACGTGACCTTTGTGGGATATCTCCGGGAGCTCCGGTTTCCTCCCACATTCCAAAAACATACAGGTTTGTAGGTTAATTGTCATCAGTAAAATTGTAAAATGGCCGTAGTGTGTGTAGGTTAGTGCTAGTGCATGGGGATCGCAGGTCGTCGCGGACTTGGTGTGCCAAAGGGCTTGTTTCCGCGCTGTATCACAAAACTAAACTAAACTAAACTAAACACCATCAATATGGGACTAACCTATAACATAGAACACAGCAGCTGCCGTGAAGGGATTAAATGGAGATATTAAAAAGAGGCCCCAATTTGCTACGCAGGGTGTCTAGTTAATCGGCAACGTCAGCTTTGGAGCAGCAGGAAGGAACTGAATGGCAGAAATACATAAAGAGTTGGTGGAAGTACCCTCAAGGGTGTCAACAGCTGCAAGTTGTATCAACAAATTAATTAATGGGATGTGATGACAATTGAGGAAGTTAATGCAAGGACAGAACGACCGGAAGAGAGGATGAACAGCCTTAGGGAACATTGATTTGTTGGAAAAGAATCACACGTTAAGCAATTATGAGAGCAGTTTGAGAACGACCAAGTAGATAGGTCTTGGTGGACGATTGTATTACTGCACGTAATCCAGATCATTCTCCAATACCACCAGGGAATAGCTCACTCATAACACTTAATTGAATCTTTGTGCCAAAACACAACAGATTTTGACCCGAGTGGTTTTCTGCTTGATTGACTATATGGCGTATTCTTCACAGAATTAATAGCATAGGAGACTTTTCAGCCTCCTTGTCCATGCCAGTAAAAAGAGAGGTATCAAACCTTATCCCAGTTTTGTAGCACCAGATCTGTAGCCATGCAAGGTACTGCCCTACAAGCACACAAACCTCTATGAAAGGTGTTTATTGCAACCCGTATCTTGCTTCAAATTTGTAATCTACATAGAGAAATGCTTTCCAAATCACCCTTAAGAAGCTCACTGAAAATTGTTTTTTAGAAATCGATAGAAGACTGTCCAGAAATCAACGAATTCAGTCCAGTGCTCCATTAAATGCCCTGAGCTCCTTCCCCATTGCCATTCCTTTACACTAATCTCATAGCTTATACTTTAAAGTAATGCGACATTGGAATTTCTCCCAAACATCCCAAAGATTTTATTCTCAGTGCACAGAATGTTATCAGATCCTTAGTATGAAACTCAATGAGGTGCTTGCTTTGCAGTGGTGGCCTGGGTCATCCACGCATCACGTGCTCAAATGCTCAAAGATTGCCAATCCTGCACAGCAATGTTCAAGACAGTCAGTGGTCATTTTGACAACAGTGAGACCAATCAATGCCATATGCATCATCCACCCAAGTAACTGATGTAACTTAGGTCAAGGGTCAAGTGTCAAAAAAATCCAGCCCCTAAGCGGGCCACGTTGGTGCAAGGGCGGCATGCTGGCGAAGCGGCAAAGTCATTGCATTACAGTGCCAGAGATGGGTCAGGCAGCATCTCTGGAGGAAAAGGAGAGGATAAGTTTTGGGACCAGATCCTTCTTCAGGCTGTGAAGGAAGAAGGGTCAAGAAGGGTCCCAACCCAAAGTTCTTTTTTTCTACAGTTAATCTGCATTGCTATGCACTTCACAATTCATGTGCTATTGTATTTAAAGAATGGTTAGCTAATAATTTTTAAACACAAGATTATTGATCTGAAGAAGGGTCTTGACCCGAAACATCACCTATTATTTTCCTCCGGAGATGCTGCCTGATCCATTGAGTAACTCCAGCTTTTTGTGTCTTTATTCATTGATAAAAGTATGTTGTCGCGGAATTGATATATCATTTCACAAGTTTCTAAACATGGTGTAGAGCAGTATTGTGAAACCACTAGATACAAATCATATAATAACCACAACTGTCCTAAAGCTGAATTTTTCAGCTCAACCATGCTGTTACAGAGAACCAGTCCTTGACGTGAACATATAAAAAATGGGGGAGAACATTTTTTTTTTAAGCAACTATGCAACTTCATAGGAACCCAAAATTGATACACTGCAGATTTTGGAATTCAGAAAGAAAAAATGTAAAACGCTGCAAATACTCAAAGTGTTAGGCAGAGTTAACATTTCAGGCGAATTACTTGCCTTTAGATCAACCTGGTAATTCATCTCTCCCCAGATGCTGCCTGACCTGCTGAACATGCCCTGCATTTGCTTTGGTTATCTAATATGATATCATATGTTGTCTGTCCACCTCTGAGCTGAAGCTCTTTCTCCGTAAAGATTAAAAACAGATTAGCAAACTATTGTTAATTCAAGAGAAACTGAGATCAAATCCCTTGCAAAGGCATTTGCTGTTGTTTTTGGCGAGCATTGCACCAGTTTGGCAGTGGGTTGGGAACCAGGAGGGGGAGAAATAAACCTGGAGGTGAAAATTAGAATAAAATTAAGCAAAATAAATAGGCAGTATGTACAAAGGCACATAACAAAGAGAACCAGAGTATGAAAAAAGAATTAGATGGCCAAATCTAAAGGCACAATATCTTTATGGACCTGTAATGAAGTGGATGGATTAATGGCACAGTGGGTTGTAAATGATCTAGCTGCCACATTAGACCATGGTTGCGGAGTGTTGAGAAGGAAACTGAGTATTCCAGGGAAATTCAGGAAGAGCAAGCAGATATGAAAGGATGAGAAGTAGCATAATTAGTCGGGGATAATATTAGTACAGCAATCGGGAAGGATTTAGGGGCGGCACAGTGGTGCAGCGGTAGAGTTGCTGCCTACAGCCCCAGAGAAACCGGGTTCGATCCTGACCACGGGTGCTGCCAGTACGGAGTTTGTATGTTCTCCCTGTGACCACATGTGCTTCCTCTGGGTGCTCCAGTTTCCTACCACACTCCAAAGACGTCCAGGTTTGTAGGTTAATTAGCTTTGGTAAAATTATAAAACATCCCTAGTGTGTGTAGGATAGTGCTAGTATACGGGATGATCGCTGGTCGGCGTGGACTCGGTGGGACAAATAACATTTTTCCGCGCTGTACCTCTCTACTCATTAGACTCAAGTCAAGTCTTGGCTCAGCACCTTTACAGAAAGGAATGGAATAGATCTGGCAGAACTAAGGAACAGCAGGGGAACTAAAACATCAATGGGAATAGTTCATAGGCCTCCACATAGTAGTGAAGTAGGACATGGTGCAAATTAAGTTAGTGGTCTACATAATCTGGGTAATACAATAATCATGGTGGAAGTTAATCTACATGCAGACTTGGCAAATCAAGTAGTACTTATGATGTAGAAAATAATTTTCTGAAATCAAAACACAGTGAATTGCTAAATTAGTATTTTGAGGGATTGAACTAGAGAACAGGCCATTTTAGATCTTGCCTTGTACACCTAGACCAAGGTCAGTTAAAAATCTTGTGGTAAGCTTGCCTCAAGAGGCCGTATATGATTTTCCATTAACTTCAAAAATAGGCATAGGACATTTTGAAAACAGGACTTGCAATCTAAACAAACAAAAATACCAAGGCACGAGAGACTGTAGATGCTGGAATCTTGAGGAAAAACCAACTGCTGGAAGAAGTCAACATGCCAAGCAGTATCCAAGCAGTAGAAGCAGAGTAACAGTTGATGATTTGTGTTAAGACCCTGCATCTGGACTCAGAATATTATGAAGGTCTGAGTGAGGGATGTTTGGCAGGTAAATGTCTTAAAATGTATAACAGTGGCTAGCCCATGGCTAGCATTAACTTGATTTGTAACAGATATTGATTTCTCTAAAGTACAAAGACCCAAAAGGAAAAATAAAGACCCATTCTTGAATTTCAGGTGAAATTAAAGATTGTTGCTAAATCTAAGGAAAACGTTTTCCAGAAAAAAAATAAGGTGGAAGGTTGAGGAATGGCTGTTTTGGAATTCAACAAAGAATGACCAAGAAATTGATAAAGACAGGGAAAATCGAATGTGAAAGTAAACTGGCAAGAAATATAAAAACAGATGGTAAGAGCTTCGATAGATATGTAAAAAGTAAATAATAGGAAGGAGTGTGTGCTTCCCCTGCAGACAGAGCAGTGATAATTTGAAATGGGGAATAAGGAAATATTAAAGAGCTTAAATAAATACTTTGCATCTGCCTTCATCAACAAGACAAAAATAGCCTGCCGGAAACACTGTAAAACCAAGGGTTGGGTGAAATTGTAGAAGCAAAATAAATTAATTCAAACAAAGAAATCCATAGGTCCCTAAAAAATGGCAACCTAAGTAGATAGGATGGTAAAGAAGGCATTTGGTGTGCTTGCCTTCATCGATCGTGGCATTAAAAACAGGAGTCGACAAGTCATATTGCGGCTTTATAGGACTTCGGTTAGGTCAAAATTACAGTATTGAGTGCAGTTCTGGTCACCCCATTACAGGAAGGATGTAGAGGCTTTGGAGAGGATGCAAAAGAGGTTTGCAGGAGTGCTGCCTGGATTAGAGTATATTCGCTATAAGGAGAGGTTAAACAAATGGATTGTTTTCTCTGGAGCATTGGAGGCTAAGGGGAGATCTGATAAAAGATTATGGTAGGTAGATATGTAAGATAGAGAGGGATCAAATTTAAAGGAGATGTTCGGGACATGTTTTTTACACAAAGGGGGGTTGCCAGAAACATACTGCCAGGGGTAGCAGTGCAAGCAGACCCAAGAGAGGCATTTAAGAGGTTTTTAGATAGGCTCTTGGATCCTCAGGGAATGGTTAATGTATAGACAGAGGAGATTAGTTTAACCTGGCATCATGTTCAGCCTGTGTATTGTGGGCTGAAGGGCCTGTTCCTGCACTGTACTGTTCTATATAATAGTAGAGAAGGTAAGAAACTTAAAGGCTAATAATCCAATAGGCAGTGTGGCCAACATCCCAATATCTTTTTTTTAAAAAGATGGCTTTATATGTTCTGGCTGCCATCTATCCAACATACAGAGTTTCCGGAATGATTCTTGCAGAATTGAAGGGTGATCAATAAGACCTCCCCTTTTTAAGAAAGGACAGAGGGAAAAACATCACAGAAGTACCGACGGCTTGGCCAAATGTCAGTGGTTTAGTATATTTCTGTTCATTATTTATCAATATTTGGCTGAGGGAATCTAAAGCAACATTTCCAGTTTTGAGGATAGTGCTAAACCTGGTGACAATGTGAGGAGTGATGAGGATACAAAATGGCCTCAAGAGGATATAGACAAGCTGAGTGAGTAGAAAAGAACATGGCAGATGGAGAATGATGCGAAAAAATGTAAGTGGAGATAAACGTAGAAATACTTAGCATATTTTCAAATAGTGGGAGCTTTGATGCTGATGTTTAAAGGGACTTTGATGTTCTTATATACATCTACCAGTTTTATGGCAGCCTTCATTGCTGGAGAATCTAAGTACGAGAGCAAAGATGACATATTGCAATCATACATGGCCTTGTGGAGATCAAACCCAGAGTATTGTGTACAGTTATGATCTCCTTCTTTGAGTAAAAATATGCTTGCTATATCAAGTCTGAAGAAGGGTCTCCACCCAAAATGTCTTTTGGAGTAAGAGGGAACTTTACAAAAGGGATGGATTACACCTTAACAGGTGGGGGACCAGCATTCTGGCAGGCAGGTTTGCCACTGCTACACGGGTGGTTTTAAACTAAATAAGGGGGGGAGGGGTGTCAAATGGTATAGTCAAGGACGGAGTAAAATGGATAGTTAATGACCCCAGAATTAACGGGCAAGAAAGCTCACAAAGGGATAGGAGAATATGGCCAAGTGTAATAGGGATCGATGTGAAAGGTGAGATGCTTAAGGAATTAAAAGTATTGTATATGTATGCGTGAAGTAAGAAGTATAAAAAGTAAAGTAGATGAGCTTGAGGCTCAGTTAGAGGTTTGTAGATATGACATTGTGGGGATTACTGAGACGTGGCTGCAGGAGGATCAGGCCTGGGAACTTAATATTCAGGGTTATACATCCTATAGAAAGGACAGGCAGGTGGGCAGAGGAGGGGGGGTAGTTCTGCTTGTGAGGGATGGAATTCAGTCCCTTGTGAAAGAAGACATAGGGACTGACGAGGTAGAATCACTGTGGATTGAGTTGAGGAATTGTAAAGGCAAGAAGACACTAATTGTTGTTATCTACAAACCCCCAAATAGTAGCCCGGATGTAGGGTGTAAGTTGCAGCAGGAGTTAAAACTGGCATGTAAGAAAGGTAATGCCACTGTGGTGATGGGGGATTTCAATATGCAGGTAGACTGTGAAAATCAGGTTGGTTCAGGACCCCAAGAAAGAGAGTTTGTAGAGTGCGTCTGAGATGGATTCTTAGAGCAGCTTGTAATGGAGCCGACCAGAGAAAAGGCAATTCTGGATTTAGTGTTGTCTATTGAACCAGATTTGATAAGAGAACGCGAGGTAAAGGAACTGCTTGCAGGTCGTGATCATATGATTAGTTTTAATAGTAAGATTAAATGAGAACTTACCAGTTTGAAGTTTGATCTTTATTTTATGAGGAGTTACGATGAACGATTACGTGAAGAAGGCCATCAGCCCGCATGCGCGTCAATCTTCAAAGCAGCGGTGTGAAATCACAGATATCAATAGTTGAACTGAACATAGTTAGTTCTGGTTAATTAAATCATAAACATAAAATATTATGTTATTAGCAGATGTAACCATCCTGTCCAGTCGCAATTTAAGCAGTGACTGGACCCATTGCACTGAGACCTGTGCCATGAGGATAACTACCTTATGAGAGCTGGCTAAAGATAAGGATGTAGCTGGAGCCCCCTGGTGAAGTAGTGTTAACATAACGTCAATGTCCCATATTTCCGTGTAACTGGGCCTGGGAGAACTTGTGTTAAAGATATCCTTTATAATTCTGGCTATCAGAGGGTGAGACCCGACAGTGTGGGTCCCACTTGCTGCAGCAAATATGATGAGAAGGCACGTTGGCACAGTTAATGGCACTATAATTTAATTATTGTCAAAGACCCATTTGAAAATTAACTCCAAGACACCAGTTATCCATGCTGTATTATATGTAACATGTGTATTTAAACAAAAATGCTTCCCATCTCCTGAAGAGGAAATGTACTGCCTTTTTTGGTGCTATCCCTGCACTCTGCAGTGAGCACTTACATGGATCGGTCTGACAACCCGAGCCGCAGGAAAAGTCGCCTCAGAGTCTGCAAGTCAATGAATTGATTTATCATGCAGAGGCTGGTCTCCCGAGTCACAGGCTGAAACAGCAAAATTTATGTTTAGAATAACCATATAAGATTCTACTATTATTCCCAACATTAGCGGGAACCATTGCTGCATATGCCAGTCAGGCAGTTCGAAAAGCCTGAAGCGGGATCTTGCTGGATTTATTGCAAGACCCAACTGATGAGACAGAATGGAGGAAGACATGAAAGAACATTCCTCTCCAGTGTGGCGATAATGTATCTCTCGCCACTGTATGCCACATATTTTGCAACTGGTGAATGAGCCTGGATGTAAGCATATCGATATTCGGTGTTCCATTGAGCCATAATGACATTAAATACTTTGTGATCCAACATCCATTCTGTGTTGTCATTGATTTCACGTGATGATACAATAGCGCAAATGAGGTTAGGTAAATATCACAGGATATTTTAACTTGATTGCACCCATGTGACTAACATATGCCACCACCATAGTGTATCAACTTGGAGTTGAGCATGCAGATTATGCATATTTGCGCAATAATCCTTAGCCTATAGAATGCACCTAGTGTTTATTAGTTGATACCAATAACTGAAAAATTGGTAACTCAAGCAAAACGCATCCGCCTCCGTAACTGGAGATTGCATGCGTAATTTCTCATCTTTGAGCACGAGGATCAGTTTGTAATTACTGACCAAAATTACTGGAGCAATGCTGAATACTGCCACCATTGTCATTTTGGTAGCTTCAGCTGGTAATAGCATAGGTCTGTTAATAATGACCTATATGGTACTTGAGAGGTTAATTCTTTGCATGTTGTAAGTTCTGATAATGCAAAGGCCCAAATTGCACAGCTGAAACATAGCTACTATATTGCCAATTACACTTGATGAATAGAAGGCTGCTTCATAACAACAAGGTTGTTACAGGCTTCTGTTAATTCCAATTTCTTGCCCCAGGGCGGAGTCACTGTTAAGTTTATAGTTAAAGGTAAATCCCAATAATCAATAGTTCTGATTGGTATCAATTTAAATTTAACTGGATGGATGAGGAACCCCATTTTCTCAATATAGTTTGCGGCTGCAACAGTTAATTTTAGTAAAATACAGCGTTAAAAACATCATCCAGATAGGCTATAACAAATGTTCTTGATCTCTGAGCAGCCCAAGCACCAGTTTTAGTAATTTGGTAAATAACCTGGGAGCTGAAGTTAGCCCATTTTGCAACGCTTTAACCAGAGATATTTTAAATTTATCTGGATGGGGCAATGATAACAATTGCCCCATCCAGATAAATTTAAAATATCTCCGGTGATCCCTGAGAATGGGAACTGAATAGCATGCATCTTTGAGATCGATGCTTGCCATAAAGATCTTATGGAAATCAATTGTTAGACAGTAACAAAGTTTCCTATTCTGAAAGTCTATACTTCACATATGAGTTAAATCTGGATGAAGTGACTGCCACGAAAGACAACTCTGGCCCCAATCCCAAGCCTGCTTGGAACCTTTGTATGTTGTGCAGTATAAATTAATCACATGTTATCATCAGTTTTTTACAACTGATCTGAATCTCATGTTATCATTGTCACTTGTACAAAAAAAACAAGTGTGAATATTACCAACTTGTAAATGGCCCACAACCCCATGTTTCGGAAGAACCAGACGCACCTACCTCCATGGCTACTGGTGGTCTTATTGTAAGCCCAAAGGCCCCTGATGAGGGTTCTTTTTCCGTCCTTGATTGGAGAGTAGAACTGGTAGGGTGCGTGGATTCCATATTTTCCCTGAGACCGGCTTGGGCCTTGGTCGGAAAAACCTCATCATACTGAGCCTGCCTCGAAAGACAACTCTGGCCATAATTCTGAGCCTTCCTCGAAAGACAACTCTGGCCATATTTCCGTGCCCAGCTTTCAAGCTGTTACCGGCTTCAGTGAACCACTTACCCCCGATGGAGGCGTTGGGTGTGTCGTCGTCTACCGATGAAGCTTTGTTCGGCGTCGGTACCTTGATTAGTCTGACAGCTTTTTGCTTCCTCATCCAGGTCTTACCTGTTGGATAAGTCTTAACTGAAGAGAGGATTCGGCGGCTGGTTTCATTTCCTGGATTTCATGCCCCTCCAATGTCACCCTGATATCGCTGATCACTGTTGGCACGTAGCGTGAGGGGAAATGTGGCCCCTTCCTGGTATTCTGCCAACGGCTGGAGACCAACTCTTCCGGCAGCAACACCTTTGTTTGCGAGTATCTCTTGAAGCCACATGCATGTGCTCCAGTATGTTCCACGGACATACTTTCAATTTTGAAGTCAGTTACACACTGACCACTCGCACTCGCCCCCCCCCCCCCCCACAGAGAGGGAGATTCGTCGGCAGCCCTGAAAACAGCCCTGAGGATACCTGCGCTGACATGGCCCCTCCTACGGACCTATATCAGGATTTGTGCTCTGAGTCAGACAGGAACTGACCCCAAATGCTCCCCTCCTCAGAGATGGAGACATTGTGCTGCTGCTGCGGGCCCCCGAGGACGCCCTCCTTTGGAGTATCATTGTGGAGCAACCTCTCCATCAGGTGCTCCATGTGGGTTTAGACGTCCGCAGACACTACCCATTGAAGGAGGGGAACCCTCCTGGCCTTATTCCCCTAGTCCACAGGCCTGACTGACTTACTTTTGGTTTTACCCCCTTTCTGGGGACCCACAGTGGTCTGGAAGCGGCTGACCGCTATATGTTGGAGGGGTCCCTCCTAGCCTGACTTCCACAGGCCTACCCGACTTGCTGTTGGTTTGACCCCCTTTCTGGGGAACCACAGCCGGTCTGGAAGCCACTGACTGTGCTGTCAGTGACTTGGGTGGCGAACCCGACGGCTGCCAGCTACTCACACTGCCGCGGTCTCTGTAGCTGGTTCCCCCTGGTCCTGGTGTCCGTGGTCCAATTCCAGGATTCCCCGCAGTCCATAACTGGTTTCGCGGCCCGTCCGGACTTCGCCCATGAATTAGTCCAGCAGGAAAATCTCTGCAACAGAGATTCCTGCAGAAAAAGAAAAAACAAAACCTGGGAATGAGTTGAAAACTTACCTTCAGATTTAAACTTACCGCTGGAAGGAGCAACGCACCCGCCAGTCAGCCGTTGCGCAATGTGTCGACGTAATGACGCGCATGCAGGTTGACGGCCTTCTTCACGTAGTCATTCACGTGACTCCAAAGTAAAATCTGCAATTTGAGAAGGAGAAGGTTAAATCGGAAGTGTCAGTGATGCCATTGAACAAAGGAGACTATGAAGGCATGAGAGAGGAGCTGGGCAAAGTAGACTGGAAAGGGATCCTAGCTGGAATGACGGTGGAACAGCAATGGCAGGAATTTCTGGGCATAATCCGGAAGACGCAGGATCATTTCATTCCAAAAAGGAAGAAAGATTCTAAGGGGAGTAGGAGGCAACCGTGGCTGACAAGAGAAGTTAGGAATAGAATAAAACTAAAAGAAAAGGTGTATAACACAGCAAAGAGTAGCCGGAAGCCAGAGGATTGGAAAACTTTCATAGGACAACAGAAGGAAACAAAAGAGACAATACGGGCTGAAAAGATGAAGTACGAGGGGAAGTTGGCCAGGAATATAAAGAAGGACAGTAAAAGCTTCTTTAGATATGTTAAGGGAAAAAGAGTAGCAAAGTCAAATGTGGGTCCCTTGAAGGCAGACACAGGTGAAATTATTATGGGTAACAAGGAAATGGCAGAAGAGTTGAACAGGTACTTTGGATCTGTCTTCACTAAGGAAGACACAAACAATCTCCCAGATGTACTGGAGGACAGAGGATCTAAGGGGATAGAGGAACTGCAAGAAATTTTCATTAGGTGAGAAATAGTATTGAGTAGGCTAATGGGACTGAAGAATGATAAATCTTCTGGGCCGGATGGTCTGCATCCCAGAGTCCTCAGGGAGGTGGCTCTAGAAATAGTGGACGCATTGGTGATCATTTTCCAATGTTCAGTAGATTCAGGATCAGTTCCTGTGGATTGGAGGATAGCTAATGTTATCCCACTTTTCAAGAAAGGAGCGAGCGAGAAAAAACGGGGAATTACAGACCAGTTAGCCTGACTTTGGTGGTGGGAAAGATGCTGGAGTCAATTATTAAAGAGGTAATAATGGGGCATTCGGATAGCAGTAAAGGGATTAGTCCAAGTTAACATGGATTTGTGAAAGGGAAATCATGCTTGACTAATCTTCTGGAATTTGTTGAGGATGTGACAAGTAAAATGGATGAAGGGGAGCCAGTGGATGTAGTGTATTTATACTTTCAGAAAGCCTTTGATAAGGTCCCGCAAGGGAGACTGGTGACTAAAATTAGAGCAACTGGTATTGGGGGTAGGGTGTTGACATGGATAGAAAATTGGTTGGCAGACAGGAAGCAAAGAGTAGGAGTGAAAGGAAATGGCAGGCTGTGGCGAGTGGAGTGCCGCAAGGCTCGGTGTTGGGGCTGCAACTGTTTACCATATATATTAATGATTTGGAAGAGGGAATTAGGAGCAACACTAGCAAGTTTGTGGATGACACAAAACTGGGTGGCATTGTGAACTGTGAAGAGGATGTTAGGAGGTTGCAGGGAGACCTGGACAGGTTGAGTGAGTGGGCAGATGCATGGCTGATGCAGTATAATATAGATAAATGTGAGGTTATCCACTTTGGCGGCAAAAACAAGGAAGCAGATTATTATCTCAATGGGGTTAGGTTAGGTAAGGGGGTGGTACAGCGAGACCTGAGTGTCCTTGTACACCAGTCACTGAAAGTTGATTTTCAGTATGGGAGTAAAGAGGTTGTTCTGCAGTTGTATAGGGCCCTGGTAAGACCACATCTGGAGTATTGTGTACAGTTTTGGTCTCCTAATTTGAGGAAGGACATCCTTGTGATTGAGGCAGTGCAGCGTAGGTTCACGAGATTGATCCCTGTGATGGCGGGACTGTCATATGAGGAAATTGAAAAGACTAGGCTTGTATTCACTGGAGTTTAAAAGGATGAGGGGGAATCTTATAGAAACATAAAATTATAAAAGAACTGGACAAGCTAGATGCAGGAAAAATGGTCCCAATGTTGGGCGAGTCCAGAACCAGGAGCCGCAGTCTTAGAATAAAGAGGAGGCCATTTAAGACTGAGGTGAGAAAAAACGTTTTCACCCAGAGAGTTGTGAATTTGTGGAATTCCCTGCCACAGAGGGCAGTGGAGGCCAAATCACAGCATGGATTTAAGAGAGAGTTAGATAGAGCTCTTGGGGCTAGTGGAATCAAGGGATATAGGGAGAATGCAGGCTCGGGTTATTGATTGGGGACGATCAGTCATGATCACAATGAATGGCGGTGCTGGCTCAAATGGCCTCCTTCTGCACCTATTTTCTATGTTTCTATGTTTCGATGTCACCCATTCCTTCTCTCCAGAGATGCTGCCTATCCCACTGAGTTACTCCGACTGAGTTGTGTGTCTATCTTCCTGCCAGCTATATCAATTTGTGCAGCAAAAGTTTCCTAACCTGAGATAGCAGGCCAGTCATATAAAGTAAGTTAGGCCGTTATTCTTTAGACTTTTGAAGAATGGCAGTTTAACTCATTGGAACATACAAAGTTCATGTTGGGAGATACAGCAGATGCAGGTTTAAACCGAAGATAGACAAAATTCTGGAGTAATTCAGCGGGATAGGTAGCATCTCTGGACAGCAGGAATCATTCCTTCTATCCAGAGATGCTGCCTGTTCCATTGAGTTACTCCAGCATTTTGTGTCTACCAAAGTACCTGTTGGGATGTGTTAGGGTAGATATGCATAACCCCTCCCCAGTTTAATTAAGCTGGAATGGGGATGTTACGATTTTAAAATAAGGGAAATTATTTTGGACTGACATTTCTTCACTCAGAATAAAATAATAATTTATAAAATAATAATAAAAATAGTAATTCCAAAACCAATATAAATCAGAATTTATTTCAACCTCATTTTTTCATCTCTGCATTGCATGGAATATTTTCTATATTATCAATGTAATGTAAGAGCACACTAATGTTGTTATAAATGATGTTATTTTACTACAATTTATTCGGACTATAGAATGGGTTAAACATCCTCCTCATGTCTTACTACTTTTACATTTTACAAGTTCTCTTCAAAACATAACTGTGGTATATCATCTCAGGTATTAAGCTACATTAAGTTTCAAAATACAATGGACCCCCCGAGAACAATGGTCTGTGGGTTATTTGCACAGGAAGCTCTTTGAAGAGACTAATTAGAGCCTAATCTTCCATCACTTCCTCACTTTCAAGATGATTTTCCTCTGCAGGGAATGCTGAATGGCTGTACCACAGCCGAAGCCAAGGCCCAGCCTCTTTATTGCTGGGCTCATTGATATTTTGTGTTTAGTTTAGTCTCAAGATACAGTGCGGACACAGACCCTTTGGCCCAGTGAGTCTGCGCCAACCAGCGATCCCCGTACACTAGCACTATCCAACACACTAGGGACAATTTACAATCTTTACCGAAGACAATTCACCTACAAACCTGTACGTCTTTGGAGTGTGAGAGGAAACAGGAGCATCCAGAGAAAACCCACACGGTCGCAGGGAGAACGTACAATCTCCATACAGACAGCACCTGTAGTCAGGATCGAACCCGGGTCTCTGGCGCCGTAAGGCAGCAACTCAACCGTTGTGTCACCGTGTCACCCTTGTTTGTTATACTTATGTTCTGGAAAGGATGAATTTTAGAAACAAGGAATTGTGGATGCTGGTTAATACACACAAGGTCACAAAATGCCGGAGTAACAGCAGGCCAGGCAGCATCTCTGGAGAACAAGGATAGATGACGTTTTGAGTTGAGATCCTTCTTCAGACTAATTGTGGGGAGGGAGTGGGAAGGGAGAATAAAGCTAAAAGAGGGGAGAAACAAAGTGTGGCACGTAATAATGTGGAGAGAGGCGAGGGGGGGTTTGATAGGCAGATAGTTGGTGCAAAGCCCAGAGATTACAGCAGAAGATGTGAGAAGAGATTTACAAATTGCAAAGCTAGAAAAAGGAAAGTAGCTGGGAGGGTGGGGGGATGGTTGAATGGGAAAAAATTGGTGGGAGTTCAGGTGGGTCATAGGGGTGGAGCAAGGGAGGCGGTGGGTGTAGAAAGGGTGGTATGCCGGAGAAAAGGTAGTGGGGGATGGTGATTAAGGAATAGATGGGGGGGAATGGATATTATCCCAATTTTAACTTGTGGCAGAAGCAGTAATTCTCAAGACTTCCTATGACCAGTTAGAGGTATATGTTTTTTGTCTGTCAGAACAATCATTCATAGATCTGCATCTGAATTGCAATAAAGTCATTGTGACATACTCTTAAGACCATGATTAATCATTTTTTTACTCTGAGACAAATAAAGATATCTCAGGACAGAATTTTCATTTTTGATAATCTGAAAGAATTTATGTAAGTCTTTACTTCATATAGATATGCAATAGTAATTATAGGTATCCCTGCCTTCTGCTTCATTGAATCCCTGAGTAAAGCCAGTGTGGCTAAAATATAAGACAAGTATTTCCTATGATGGAGGAGTGGAAAAAATATAGACAAACACATTCCTGGAGTGGGTTTACACTCTGGCTGGTGATCACCTTCAGACTAGTAATCACATGGGTGCGGAAGTGAGTATTATCTATCTGTCCAATCTGTTAGTCATAGACGTGAAGATAAAAGGAAAGATAAATACTGTGTTTATTAGCTGATGTGCATTCAGGTGGGCAGATGGATGTGTGGGCTCTGCTCCCCGCACATCCATCTCTTAAATATTCCCCATTGTTGAAGCTGCTTTCAAAATTGATTTCCATTCGATGCCAAACATTTATTTTCCTTTCAAAATTATTAATTTTCCAGAAAGCCCATCTGTTTAAGAATTAAAAGATGCTCTCATATATGGAGAGAAACAACCAACACCTTTCGTTTTGGCTCTGCAGAAAACAAGAGATCGGAGATCGCGGGGAAAACCCACTGGGAGAACATCCATACTCCATTCAGACAGCACCCATGGTCAGGATCGAACCTGGCTCTCTGGTGCTGTAAGGCAGCAACTCTATCCCTGCGCCACCATGCTGCCCGAGTTCCGAACGTGTTTTTAGGATTTCTCTCTCATCATCGGTTCTTAACACGTTTTTCTCCACCACTGGATTTTTAATTATTCTCTATTTAACTGATATATCTTCTGGAACTTATTTCAATTCTTCTTGGCATCTGAGGATCCGTTTGAACTACGGATTCATTCCTTTGTCTCCTTTGTCATTCCTTAAATATCAACCTTGTGGGGTTCCTCTTTACTCTTAACTTCTGTTTCCACCCACAACCTATTTGTAGATTTTAAAAATGTATTGGTACTCCCGATATGCATAAAGGCACTCAATCCAGCACAAGATATTTCAGTGAATACTTTTAAAGGCTGCACAGCTTTTAGTTAAAAGGTCACCAGAAGAACCAGCACTTAGACCTGGCATGAAATAGATTGTTTCACTGGGCACCAGAAATCCCAATTCCCTCTGTATCTTCTGAAACCTAGACTTAACAGTGATACCTCTGGGCACTGCGGAGGTACAGCAAAAAATGTCTCTGCAAACTGCTCCATTTTCATGTGAAGAATGTGAACCAATGCTAGGATCCTCTTCCAGGCCAACATCTCCAGCAATGAAGAACCTAATCATACTGAGTCTGTTCCATTGTGCAATCCACTTTTTCTACAGGCCCTTTGCTAGACCTTCAAAATGGACACCCTATTGCAAGGTCTATCATGGAAACAGATCATTAGGCAGTCAAAGGAAAAATACTATTGATGTGTTCAAATTCTCCTTGAAAAAATTGCCATTTCCTCTCTGACTCACTTCCTCATGGGGACTGACCACCCCACCATCGAAGGGTTCCTCAATATCAAAGGATTGTTTAGGAGAAAAAGATTTAGCAAAATGCCTTTGTAGCCATGGATCGATCAAGATTGGTCACTAAAAAGAGGAAAAGATCCACATTTGTGTGGATACACAAATCATAAGTCCATGAACAGAAACTAAAATAATCAACATTCCTTTTAAAGCAGAAATTTTAAACGAGAACAGTAAGGTGAAGAGTATCTCAATGAAGATATTTTGCTCTGGGGTGGTATTGACTGCAATCTGGGTTAGAATTCTAGCAGGCGGGCTCTCCCTGCTATGACTGACTCATTTCCTGAGGCAGGATCTTTGGGAATGTGCACAGACCCTGACTGTAACCGTCACATCAGCGTTACTCTGCCACAAGGGGTTGTGACTCCGGGACCTGAATGCAGAGAAGCTCAGGATGCATCACATCATTTTTTTGGAACAGCTCCATCCAAAACCGCAAGAAATTGCTGAAAATTGTGGATGCAGCCCAGCCCATCACACAGACCAAACTTCCTTCCATTGACTCAATTTATACTTCATGCTGCCACGTCAAGGCCACCAGCATAATCAAGGGCCAGTCTCACTCTGGTCACTCCCTCTCCCCCCCCCCCCCCCCCCCCCCCCACTTCATCTAGCACTCTACGTTATTCCCATTACCCTGTATCTGTACTGTGGACGTTTCGATTGTAATATAGTATTTCTGCTGAATGGATATCATGCATCAAAAAAACGTTTCACTGTTCATCAATGCATGTGACATTGAACTAAACTTAACTATACTCTACTAAACTAAACTAAACTAAATAAGCTAATCTAAACTCTAGCTGGAGAAGGAAAGGACTCAGCCCCTGAAGAAATGGGTGCATGAGGTATGAGGGAAATGGGAGGAACATTCTCCTTTTAGTTTGAGATTTTCCACCACTTTCACAGAAAATCGCTGCCACCCTTCCCAAGAGAAGAACATAACATAAGAATATAAAAGTTAGAAGCAGGAGTATGTCAGAGAGAGTCCCTATCTGTGCTAATTAATGCTCGGTCCAAACCCTTGGTCTTGGTTCACAAGGAACTCAGACTGTTTGTCTGTGTTGTGTGATCCCATGTGATCTGAGGCTGTGATCTGAGCCAGTGATCTGGAAATCAATCGTTTGAAGATCAAATCCAGGAATATTGGACATACCAAGCTGGATGCCAAATTTTAATTTATTCATAACCTTCTGAATTATTTAACTACCATTGAAGAGGAAATCACTGGGGCATTAATTGGTAAGACAACAGATGTCACGAGAAGCAAGAATTCACATCCACAGCTTGACCTAAGATAGTCCAAAGCTGCATTACTAATGAGTGAGTGTAATCGCAGTTAATGTTGGAAACATGAGGCCCAGCATCACACAGAGAGATACCAGTCATGGCTCTCACAGCTTTACTAACAATAATATCCAATACCTTTACAAAATATAGTGTTGAGGCCTGCTTCAGTGGTTGTTAAAGGGCCCACTTCTATCTGGCCTGACGCTATGGAGTCTGAAGAATTAATCTTCAATTCTCCATTGTGGGAAATCACCCAACCCCCTTCTCACCACCAATTGACTATCCACAATCACCAATAATTCACCCAGAACTTTTTCTCCTGATTAGCTTCTTAGCATTTCTAAACATTAGCCTAAGCACATCCCCAGCCTCCCAAGTCAACTGATTGCATCCTCTCCTCGACCTTCCAACACCACGACAATTCTGCTAACTCACATTTCAGTCATCACTTCAACTCTGCACATTGCAAGACGTAATGGGAATTGGACCAATTCTACTGTATCCATTGCTTACAGCCCTCACTACATTGTAGAAAATGGAATAGCTCCAATTTCCATTTCCAAGTTCTTCTCCACCACTCTTCATGTTTCAGCCCGAGTCAGAACATGATCCTACATTCTCAAAGTACATCATTGCAACGAGACATTTCCAAAAAGTACACGCATCATATCACTTCATCTTCAGTCATCAATATTTTTAATTGTAAGCAGTGTTGCAGGCCATTTACTCTCTCTGCATGTGCAAGTCTATGTATGTGTTATCTCTGCATATCATTCTGATGGCGTGTGTGCATTCTACATGCCGATGTTTGTGTCCCTGCATGTGGCCACGTATGCATTTGCATGTCCGTTTGTACATCTAAATAAAAATGCCTGCATGTGTGTCTGTCTGCATGTTAAGCTGCACCAGAGACATGGGTTCAATCCTGATCTTGAGTGCTGACTTTATGAAGTTTGTACGTTCTCCCCGTGACAGCATGTGTTTCCTCTGGCTGGTCCAGAATCGCAAAGGTGTCCAGGTTGTCAGGTTAATTGACTATTGTAAATCCTACCTACTGTCCATAACTAGTGTTTAGTTATGTGTTAGAATCCGGAGAGAGTTGATGCAAACTTGGTGAGAATAAAAAACGGGATTAATGTAGAATTAGTATAAATAGGTGGTGGATGGTCATCACAGCCTGCTTCTATGGCTCTATGTATGATTGTTTACCTGAATCAATCATCCAACCACAACCAGCGAGCTGTACTGAAATACTATCTACCTCTTTGGCGACCCTTGGACTATCCTTGATCAGACTTTGCTGGTTTTACCTTGCACTAAACGTTATTCCCTTATCATGTATTGATACGCTGTTAATGGCTCGATTGTAATCATGTATTATCTTTCTGCTAACCGGATAGCACACTACAACAGCTTTTCACTGTAGCTCGGTACACGTGACAATAAACTAAACTGACATAAACTGATGTCACTTTATGTCAGCCGTGGGGCTGACATATGGGGCTCGTCAGCCTGGGAAGGCAGTCCATCTAGGAGAAGGGAAAACTCTGATTTAAAACCTTCACTGCCTTATGGCCATATCCAGTCATGGAAAAGGCTCCAGGAGTAAACCTCAAGAAAATCCGGAGTCGGAGCCCCTAAGGCAGTTTGTCGTTGTCTACAACCTCGCTCTGGCAGCTCCTGCGACGGCGCTGGTGCCAAACTGTAACGGCCCTGCTGTTCCTTTGGATCGATCAGCGACGTGGAGATGGGGGACGTGCTGCATGGGCAACACCCTGTTCTCCATATGACATCGCCCAGGCTTGCATCCAACCAGGATGCATCACCCATGGTCATTCATGACCAAGAGGGGCCCTACCCTACATGTGTCAAGTTCTAATACATGTGTGTGTGTGTGAGTGTGTGAGAGTGTGCATGTGTGTGTGAGTGTGCATGTGTGTCTGTGAGTGTGTCAGTGTGCATGTGTGTGTGTGAGTGTGCATTTGTGTGTGTGAGTGTGTGAGAGTGTGCATGTGTGTGCACATGTGTGCATGTGTGTGTGAATGTGTGAGTGTGCATGTGTGTCTGTGAGTGTGTGTGTGTGCATGTGTGTGTGTGAGTGTGCATGTGTGTGTGTGTGTACACTTGTGATCTTCTGCCCACCCAGTCCTTTGTTTCGTTTTCAAGCTGCTTGTTTGCCTTTCCTTTCAGCTCTGCTGTAAATTATCCCAGATCTGTTAACCTGTCCACTCTCATCATCGATATTGATGGACTGCACGGCAATTTCTCTTTCAGTTTGGAATTTAAGGCCCAATATGAAGATGGTCATGTCCATCAAGCAACTGTCTCACCATGAACAGATCACTAATGGTGACCTCTGGATGAGGTGGCGAGATACATTCACTAAATACTGACACACCATACACTGTGCATTGTCACTAAGTGGATAAAACTGAGATAAAATCACAATTCATAACACACTGTACAACGCTGGGAGAATAAAGTATTTGAAACACAGTTCTAAAACACGCAGAGACATTGGGCAGAAATCTGCCACGAAAAAATATGTGCAGTGAGTACAAGAATAAAAAATATATAAAATTGCAAACTCTGAAAAATTATCCAAAAATGCAACAATCTAAATGCAATAAAGAACTCATTAACAAATCAGGTAAGTGGACCTCTACAAACCCTGATTGCAGAAATTTGAAAAGTAGCATTACATGATTAAAACCTGATTTTCATGAAGGATGCTAACGATATATTTCTGGTTGAGATGCACCGTCAGAAATGCGTCAATGCACTTCCTGCAGTAAATTGTGTTTGTGGTGGTGACACCTTTCATGCATTGGATGTGCATTTATAGACATTCTGAAATGCACCTGTTCTTTGGCAGCGAATCAGTCATTCATGACACAATTTGCTGTGCATCTGTTCCATATAAAGGGACACACACACACTCTCATTACAACCTCTGTACTCTATTCCACGTCACTTCTCAGATTAAACCCATTCCGGATTCCAACACAAACTTCCACCGATCCCCATTGCCATTTGAGCATGAGGACACTGCTTCCACGCTACTCATACTAATTTTGCTGGAAGAATTCCACAGGCTTCAAGAAACCACAAGTATGCCTATAGAAGCAGATATGGTAGTACTCATTGTAGAAGAATAACTCCCAGGCCCTCGTCTTCCATCCTGACACACCCTGGCGGTCCGTGTTGCCACCTGCTGGCGGGAGCGGTCCCCAGTGGAGGTCTCCCTATGAGGAAGTCGTCCCCCTCTACATCGGGGACTGGGGGTGGAGAGTGTTGCACTGTTCGACCTGGAGGGGCTGCTCCTCGAGTGTTGGCTACATTTTAGCCCCACACTCCTGATATTTGGGCAGAGGGGGGAGGGTCGGGTGGGAGGGGGGGGTTGGTCTGCTCCTGGGCCTGGCCAAGATAGCCATTCGCGGCTCCAGGCAGCGGGTTGTCGACGGCCGCACCAGGGTTGACTGGAGAGGGAACACGCGGTGTCCACGAGGACTTTGGAACGCTGGTCGCTGTGGAAGGTCAAGTGTATGGTTGATAAAGTTGGTGATATATTAATCTGATGACCGTTTGTCTGTAAACTGTCAATATAGGCTGCCTTTGATCGTGTTAATACACTGTATGTTTATTTTTATTTTCTGATGAAAAGTATTTGTATAATTTTTTTTTAATTACAAAGCGTCTACAGAGGCCCACATGCCCGTTCCAACGTCTATGGGCTGACTTTGCTTGCACTAAGGACTTTGGTTTTTTGCATTAATATTACTTTATTTAACTTTTGAATATTATATTTATCTGTGTACATTGCCTATTAAGCTGCTGCAAGTAGAAATTTAATTATTCCGTTGTCGGTACATATAACAATTAAACACTCGGCTCTTGATGTCAAGGGAAATGTCTACAGAGGTCCTGTTTAAGAAGATCATCACCATAGAAATGTGCAGGTTCCTGGAGCCTCAGGGCTTGGATTACACACAGCTTTGGCAGACCAGGATGTAGTCACTATTGATCTCAGCTTCAGGATCATCACCTGTGCCATACCTCACCTCAATAAGTGCTGCATTAGGGGGCTCACTGATGAGATATACACTGAGAGATATAACTTATACTTCTCCTTCAGTGCAGAGGATGAGGCAGCATTGGGCTAGAAGGTTGTCAGTTTCCCCAAAGTTCAGGTGTCAGAATGAACTTTGCACAGAACCTGGAGCTTGTCATATATCACAAGAGCTTCAACTCACTCGCTGTTCACACTGTACAATGGGCAGAGAGCTGTGGATAAGGGTAACTCTCCATCACTAGTTCTCATTCACACACAGTCACTAAGCTGTGCAATTGAGTGCCACTCTAATGAAAGTCATGCCATCACAGGGCACTTGGTGGACACAACTCTTGGCTTCCTGAACATGAGGTTTTATAGCCTGTCCTTTTCTGCCGTGCATCCTCCAATATTAACCAGATAGGCTCATCTACTTCTCAATCATCTGTTGTGTAATGCACAACATAACACCTGGCTGAGCTATTGAGAAGATTATCCACATTGCACAGAGTCCACACTGCACTGTACCCCGGTCACTCTCTCTTCTCCCCTCCCCTCAGGCAAGAGGGGCAGAAGTTTTAAAACACATACCTCCAAATTCAGGCACAGTTCCATCCCAGCTGCTATCAAGCAACTGAACTGTCCTTTCACTAACTAGAGTAGTCCTGGCCTCCCATCTACACCATTGGAGATCTTCAAACTATCTTTAATTAGTCTTTACTGTACATTACCTTGCATTAAATGTTATACCCTTTTATGCTGTATCTGTACACTGTGGATACTGTGATTATAATCATATATATTGTAATTTTTATCAGCTATCTTCACTGTCTGCAATACCACCTATTTTAATTTACTAAATTTACTAATCATGCTTTGTACATTCTCATCCGGTTTTATTTTCATAAAAATGTTTACTTTTTTTTAATTGCCTGTTTCCGTGCTGTAATTGTTATATGGTTATATTGCAGGCAGGTGGGACTAAGGGAAAAAAGTTGTTCGGCACGGACTTGAAGGGCCGAGATGGCCTGTTCCCGTGCTGTAATTGTTATATGGTTATAATTGATTGGAGAAACCTGCTTAGTTAACTTTCCTTTCCAGAGTACAAGATAGAAAGAGGAACTAAATGCCCATTCCACCTTTTTCCCCACAGGATCTCAGTTGAAAGATGGCTTGATGTGAGCTTGAATGTTTGCTCATGTTCTGTGCCTCTCCCCAAAACTAAACATTTGGATCAGCTCTTCAACTGACATAGAAGAGAAATCCTCAGCTATTAAGGAGAAGCAAGAAATGCACAGACACAAAAGAGAAAGACCTATTCAGGCTTGATTCCCAACCCAGTTCCAGGGAATAGGCCACAGCTATAAACCGGTATCAATAAGGATCTCGGGCACAAAGTCTATTCGTGAATATTGAGATTGATTGGTCCAAAGCCCTCAAATCTTTGGAATAGTGAGCGCTGACTTACCCGCTGATGATGATAGCACTTTGCAACAATTATTCCATTGTTTAGTTTAGTTTAGTTTATAGGCCCTTCAGCCCACCGAGTCTATGCCGACCAGCGATTCCCACACATTTGCACCACCCCTACACACACTAGGGACAATTATTTTACATTTATACCAAACAAAAGATTGTAAGATCCGTACAGACAAGCACCCTGTGGTCAGAATCGAACCCGGGTCTCCGGAGCTGTAAGGCAACAACTCTACCGCTGCGCCATCGTGCCACCCTCGTTGCTTTCCATCCCATTTTCCGTTTTTTGACCAATGAGTGAATGTTATCTTGCCCAATATTGTGATGTGTGGCTGAAATCATAAACAGTTTGGGGTGGAAGACAGATGGTACATGGAAAGGAACATTGGGATGGAACATATTGTTAGCAGTAAGCTGCCTGTACTCTCACCTGGCTGATGTGAAATTTAAAAAATGTGATAATTGCTTGCTTCCCGGACGTGGGTTTGTCGGTACTTGCTGGTAAATGTCATACAGTTTTCAACAGTGAAGTCTTGCATGATGGAATGGCATCTTAGGATGCAGGAGGCGTGTGGGCGGATTTGTGGTTCCCCCACAGCAAACAGCTGATAACACCCATTCACAGCTGGTAAATCCATACACATAGAGCCATGAATACCTTGGATTAACACACTGTGTCAGCTGTGACATTAAAAAAATACAAACTATTAAAAACGTAATACTTTTTTGAAAATCTAAAAATTGCAGCATATGAATGATTAAAAGCACAGAACTAAATTCTATATGCTAATTCAAACACTAAATTCAACTTACTTCAATTGATTTTAACATGTAGGTGAATTGGTATTGTTTTAGTAATTTTATAAATTCATAAGTTATAGGAGCATATCTAAGCCATTCAGCCCATCAGGTCTACCCCGCCATTCAATTATTCCACAGATTCACCACCCTTTTGATTTATTAGTGTCACGTACTGTGATACAATTAAAAAACGTATTTGCATGCTGTCGAGGCAGATCATTCCATAGATGAGTACATCAGGTAAGGCAAAAGAGAAAATAAATAGATGTGCAGATTATGACGTTACAGCTACAGAGAAAGTGCAGTTAAAAAGTGCAAGGGTCAGAACAAGGTAGGTTGGAAGATGGGAATTCATCCTTAGTACGATAGAACCTGTCAAGTGTTTAATAACAGCAGGAAAGAATCTGATCTTGAATTTGGTAGTACGTGCTTTTAAGTTTTTGGGCCTTCTGCGTGATGAGAGAGGGGAGAAGAGAGAATGACCGGGGTGTGAGTGGACCTTGGGTAAGTTGATTGCGCTCCTTAATGAAATGTGAGGTATAAATGGAGTTGATTAGATGGTGAGGGGGGGGGGGGGGGGGGGGGGGGTGTTCCATGATGGACTGAGCTGTGTTCCCAACTCTTTGCAATTTCATGCTGTCGGGCAGAGGAGTTGCCATACCAAGCTGTGATGCATCCAGCCAGATAAGATGCTTTCTATGGTGGCAGCTGTAGACATAGATGAGAGTCATTGGAAGCATTGCCATTTTCCTAACCTTTTCCGGAATGGAGGCATTGATGTCCTTTCTTGGACGCAGACCACACCACTTCCCGATGTCCATAACTAGCTCCTTCGTTTTGTCATCCTTCCTTGCTGGTTGTGGTCTCTGGGTCAGGGGATCAAGGGTTCAGTTACGGAGCAGGGTGCTGATTCCTAGGTTTAGTTTGGAGATGAGTTTGGATGGAATTATGGTGTTGAAGATGGAGCTTTAGTCAATAAGTAGCACGCTGTTTTGAGACAGATCACAGTCTGTTTTGCATGCTATTGAGACAGATCATATCATTAGGTGAGTACATCAGATAGTGTAAAAATGAAAATAAGTAGTGCAGAATGTTGTGTTACAGTCTCTGTATACCCCAGGGCAGAAGGGCAAGGAGTTGTACAGTTTTGATAGCAGTTTAACAATGTCCGCAAATGCTCCTGCCAGCTGATCCATGCATGTTCTGAAGTTGCAGCCAAGGATCCCATCTGGGCCAATTGCTTTGATGGGTTCACTCTCAGGGAGGCCGTTCTGACGTCTGCAACGGTGACCATGATACAGATGTCCCCTTGGCTGTTGCAGTGGGTGACATAATTTCATTGATCACAACAAGCAAAAAGCACCTTACACCCCCAGTAGTATGAATTTTTGACCTTTAACTTCAAGTAACCCTTGCTTTCATCCCACCCCCATCTCCATTCTTCCCCCCGTCTCAGTTGTCAGACCAGTCTGACTGTCCCCCTGATTACATTCTATCTCTGTTTGCTTCGTTGTCACCTTCTCCCAGCTAACAATGATATATTCTATATTTTCCTTTGGTCTTCATCTCTTGTGATCTCTTACATTTCCTTATCCCTTTGACTCCCTCTCCCTCTCCCCTGATTCAGTCCGAAGAAGAGTCTCGACTTAAAACGTCACCCATTCCTTCTATTCAGAGATGCTACCTGTCCGGCTGAGTTACTCCAGCATTTTGTGTCTACCATAAGCATAGAAATAATTGTGTAGGAAGGAATACTGAAGATAGTCACAAAATGTTGGAGTAACTCAGCAGATCAGGCAGCATCTCTGGAGAAAAGAAGTAGGTGATTTTTTTGGGTTGAAACCCTTAAAGTCATAGTCATAGAATGATACAGTGTGGAAACAGGCCCTTCGGCCAACATGTCCCAGCTACACTAGTCCCGCCTCTCCGTGTTTGGTCCATATCCCTCTAAATCTGTCCTATCCATGTACCTGTCTAACGTTGGGATAGTCCCAACCTCAACTACCACCTCTGGCAGTTTGTTCCGTTATAGCATGCATGCTTTGCCACAATCAGCATGTGTCTGTGTGGTTAGCCTAGGGCTCTAGCTTTGCCTTGGAGTGTATCTTGGTGTCCAAGATAGCTTTGCATGGGGGCATCAAGAGAATCGTACTTCTTCCCCCCCCCCACCCCCCCCCCCCCCCTATCTCTATGAAATTAATGAACTTGTTGTTCCTGTGCCCAAATCTAACAAAGGTTTAACAGGCATATTTCCAGCGTATCGACTGGAAACAGCAGCACTCACATGTTCCGCTGCTGAGCTCTGTAGGGAGTCAGAGTTCAGTCAGAAAACCGCTGCCTAAGACTAAGAGCTGCCAGCAAGCTTGGAACTTGTGCGTGGGGCAGGAATCGTGAGCTCGGTGCCAGGTACCAGGAGGTGCACAGACGGTTCATTGCAGAACTCCCGACATTTCACAGAAAGTTGTGGCCCAAGGGTGGAACATGGCAGGGGAGAGAAAAATAAAGAGAAACTTCTAAAAATGCAAGCATAACAAACCAAAGTGAAAAAAGCAAGCTGCAAATACAAAGCAAGAGAGAAGGCCCAGAGAGCCAACAAGTATGTGCGAGAGGAACAAAACGTTGGCAGCAGGAAGAGGGGAAAATAACTATTTGGAGACATGTGCAGCAGAGGAGTTCCAACATAAATTATGTTTCAAACATTTTAAATCCTTTAGATCTGCTTTCCAATTTTTTGTTAAATTTATGCCAGCCATGGAAATGACTTGTAATGTGGGTGCGAAATTAATTCAGTTTTTTTTAAATTCCAATAATTTGTGTACACGCATTTAGGTTTGAATCAAGATTCTTGATTAGTACAGGTGTCAGGGGTTATGGGGAGGAGGCAGGAGAATGGGGTTGGGTAAGATAGATTTGCCATGATTGAATGGCAGAGTGGACTTGATGGGCCGAATGGCCTAATTCTGCACCGAGAACCTATGAACATCTTTTCTTTTCATTGCCCTTTAGAATGCGCGTGTGATTTATGTATAATTGATGTTTATGTCTGTTGCCTGAGTCTATGTGCTTGTGATGTTGCTGCAAGTTAGAGTTTATTTGTACCTGCGCCTTGTTCTACTTGCATACCTGAACCCTAACCCTAACCCTAAACTTAACTTGAAATGGATTTGAAAAATGTTACTGCAGTTCCCTTCTTCTGAAGGCACGAAAATCTGCTCAAGCATATGTGCCAACTCCTCATCTTTGTAAGCCAATCTTCCTGTGTTTATCCAGACAGTGAGCATGCAGCTTTGAAGGGCACCTACGCTGATCGTGATTCGATCCTCACAGGATGTCCAGGGCATATTTCCCAGCAGGGCACACCGATACCAATTAGGAACAGAAGCACAGACTGATTTCTCTCCTCCCGATAGTCTTAAGAACTATGAGCCTCGTGGAACATCCTCGACTAACACTCCAAGATGAAAGATTGAACTCACGGCTCTTGGGTCCCAGCAGGGTTGCATTTACCGACTGATCCAAACTTGATGTACAGATTTATTCTTTGAAATAAAAAGTAGTTTAATATTCCAGTTGTCTGAGAATGTTTCTGCAAGTCGCCTGTGGGTAACCGGTACTGAATGATGCCTGGAATCTGTTTCTCATAAGTCTGTATAAAACCATGTGTTGGTCACAGATTGTGATGCACCACCGTTATGTTATTTTCCTATTTGCAACAACTCCAAAGGTAAGCTCGGTGGAAACAGATGCTACAAAGCGTTGACCTTTAATCTAAACACAAAGTGCTGGGGGAACTCTGCAGGTCAGGCAGTGTGGAGGGAATGGACAGATGATGTTTCGGTTCAGGACCCTTCTTCAAATTGATTGTCTTAGGGGGGGAGAAAGCTGGGAAAGAGAATTGGGCACAGGACAAAGCCTGGCATGTGAAAGGTGTATAGAGTTAAGGAGACCCAACACGGCACAGTGGCGCAGCGGTAGAGTTGCTGCCTGACAGCACCAGAGACCCGCCTTCTGGCATGACTACGGGTGCTGTCTGTACAGAGTTTGTAGGTTCTCCCTGTGACAGCGAGGTGTTTTCTCCGAGTGCTCCAGTTTCCTCCCACACTCCAATCATGTGGAGGTTTGTAGGTTATTTGGCTTCTGAAAATTGTAAACTATTCCCAGTGTGTAGGATAGTGCTAGTGTACGTGATGATCGATGGTCGGCGTGGACTCGATGGGCCGAAGTGCCTGTTTCTGTGCTGTATCTCTAAAATACTCTTGCCCAGAGTAAGTGAATCGAGGACCAGAGGACGCAGGTTTAAGGTGAAGGGGAAAAGATTTAATAATCTGAGGGGTAACATTTTCACACAAAGGCTGGTGGGTGTATGGAACAAGCTGCCAGGGAGAGTTGAGGCAGGGACTATCCAAACATTTAAGAAAGAGTCCAACAGGAACATGGATAGGATAGGTTTGGAGGGATATGGCCCAAATGCAGGCAGGTGGGACTAGTGTAGCTGGGACATATTAGCCAGTGTGGGCAAGTTGGGCCGAAGGGCCTGTTTGCACACTGTATCACTCTATGACTATGATTCCATAAGTCTAAAGTCTAAAGTCTTACCTGGATGGGTCGCTGAAGTCCCTGCCTTTGGTGCTGTCCATGTGGCTCTCTTTACATCAACGAGACCAAGCGAGGACTAAGCGACTATTTCACTGATCACTTGCCCTCTGTTCAGCACGGTATACTGGATCTCCCAGTTGCTAACCAATTTTTGTGGAGTTTGGAGCAAGTGCAACACTGTAGAATCTGTTGCCCTTTGCATGGAACTTGAAGACTACATTTGCACAACCATCGTTCAGACGAATGTAAATACATTACAACTTTGAAGTAGAGCATCGGAGTTATCTGAGTGCCTGGAGCAACATATCTCAGTCAATGCCACTTGCGGTATATCACTGCAGGGAAGGTAGTTTCTGCTTTTTCACTACATTTCAGTAGTACTACACTGGGCTGGAAAGTACTTTAGCTGAACCAGAGGGTGTGAAAAGTGCTAAATAATTGCAAATCTTTCTTTCCAAAGTGGAAGTGAACTGAAATTAAACAACATTCAATTTCCTTCATAGATTGAAATTAAATTAGCCTCCCATAAAGAAAGGAAAGCACTTCAACAATCTTCCCAAGAACAGTCTGCAAGGTTCAACAATCTTCATGTGTGGAGAGGAAATGCAGAAGCTGGTTTATTCCGAAGATAGGCACAAAGTGCTGGATTAACTCAGCGGGCCAGGCAGCATCTCTGGAGAAGAGTCTGAAGAAGGGTCCCGACCCGAAATCTCACCCATCCTATTTCTCCAGAGATGCTGCCTGACCCGCTGAGTTACCCCAGCACTTTGTCCAACTCCAATCATGTTCATACTCTTTTCCAATGTACAAAGCACTGGCGGAATTCAGCTGGTCAGGCTGCATCCATGGAGGATCCATGTACAGATTGTGTGTTGGGTTGGGATCCTTCTTTAAACTTTGGGGAACTTAAAAGATAAGGCCAAGATTTAGAGCAGATATGCCAATTCAACATAATATTACTGACTGGCAGTCTTGAAGGTGTGTCTGATCTTACGTGCCTTGCTGAATGCTCCAGAGATGCTGCCTGACAAGCCGAGTTCCTCCGGTACTATGTGTTTTGCTCAAGATTTCAGCATTAGCAGTTCCTCTTGTCTGCCATTTTCACATCTTATCCTTCCATAGCTATAGACTCTCTCTCTCTCCCCTGACTCTCAGTCTTAGGAAGGGTATCGACCAGAAATGTCACCCATTCCTTCCCTCCAGAGAGGCTGCCTGTCCTGCTGAGTCACTCCACCATTTTGTGTCTATCTTCGGTGTAAATCAGCCAGTTGCAGTTCATTCCTTATGTCTTCGTACTCTTTTTGTTCGAGTACCACAGACATTGGCTGCCAACCTGTGCATGAGTATCGTTTATGACTGGACCTGTACACTAATCATCAGCAACCCATTCAACTGCTTTAGATAAGCCAAAAACTGGACCACAATAAACGTCTGCAGTTGCACATTTTCCAACAAAGTTCACTGGAGGAGAATTAGCAACAGGAACCCTCACAGATTTTTCTCTTCCTCAGTCTAAGATTAAATACAACATTTGCCAAGTGGCTTTTGGCTGAGATCAGTAAACCACCAGAGAACTGTGAAGGAACCAAGCATCCTCTAGTCTGTACAGTCCACATGACAAATGTGTCTTTACCCATTGAGCCACGAGGAGAGGGTTTCATTGAATGGTTTCAAAGAATTGAGCTCTTTTGTCAATATTAAAAGTGTATTAAGAGTGTGCCATGCTCTGTGTGAGTTCACTGAGAGATGAAAGGTATCAATTTATTGGTGCATCCTATTACATCTTTAAATCAAATAATGTTTCAGCTGGTCGTGCTTATCTTCAATTTGAGTAATTTGCTAAAATTGCATTAACGACCCACTGCAAAATAAACGGAATGTCAGAAACTGAGCTGAACCATACAGAGAAGGACGTTTTAAATTACTGTGGGAAATCTTCTGTTAAAAGGAATTACAATTTGCGAAAGCACTGAATTAACAAGCGCAGTAATACCCTGGGTACCAGAGCAACTCGGTCAAAGGAAGCAAATGCATTGTGGAGGAGTGTGGGAGGGGAACGGGGAAGTACTCACACAGTCAAATAAATGAACACCCACTGAAAGAATAGATGATAGAGAACCACAAAGCAAGAGCTGACAGGGCAGCACAGCAACGCAGATGGTACAGCTGATATACCACAACGCCAGAGATAGATAGATTCATGGCTAGTATGGGTGTCGGGGTTATGGGGAGAAGGCAGGAGAATGGGGTTCAGAGGGAGAGATGGACCAGCCATGATTGAATGGCGGAGTAAACTTGATGAGCCGAATGGCCTAATTCTGCTACTATCACATGACCTTATGAGACCCGGGTTCGATCCTGACCTCCTGTGCTGTCCCTGTGGTTTTAATACCATTAAACAGCTACAGTGGGCGCTTAAAGCATTTGAGATGAACGGCCAATGTGCCTTTGCAAAGTCTTTGCAAAATAGCCAGAATATGTGAGCAAAGATGAACATTATCAGCATCAAGACTCTGGTTTAATGCAACCGACTCCAAGAGAAGGGCAATCTCACCGGCATTCCCAACACCAGATTCCCAAAGCAAGGACTCCACTCCAACTTCCAAGGTTTAGTTTAATTTAGTTTAGAGATACAGCGCGGGAAACAGGCCCTTCAACACGCCGGGTCCACGCCGACTAGCGATCCCCGCATATTAACACTATCCTACACACACTAGCGACAATTTTATTTTACATTTACCAAGCCAATTAACCTACAAACCTGCACGTCTTTGGACTGTGGGAGGAAACCGAAGATTTCGGAGAAGACCCACGCAGGTCATGGGGAGAACGTACAAACTCTGTACAGAGTGCACCCCTGGTCAGGATCGAACATCGGTCTCCAGCACTTCATTCGCTATAAGGCAGCAACTCTACCACTGTGCCACCGTGCCACCCTTCGAGGTATGAGTGCACACCTCCAGATTCAGGGACAGTTTCGTCCCAGCTGTTATCAAGCAATTGAACCATCATATCACCAACTAGAGACAAGCCCTGATCGACCATCTACCTCATTGGAGACCCTCGGACTATCTTTAATCGGACATTACAGGACTTTATCTTGCACTAAACGTTATCCCCTTTACCCTGTATTCGACATTGTGGACAGCTTGATCGTAATCATGTTTCCGCTGACTGGGAAGCAGGCAACAAAAAAGCTTTTCACTGTACCACGGGGCACGTGACAATAAACTAAACTAAACTAACTCTCGTCATGGTAAGTGACTTCCAGGGGTACTGGAAATATTTCTAAAACATTTGATAGTATTTCCTGAAAAAATTTATCATCTTATTATCATCACTTGTCCATGACCACTCCTAATGGAAAAAGGAGCATTCAGCAAGGCCTGTAAGATCAGACATGCCCTCAAGCCAATACCCTCTGCCGTTCCGTAATATTATGTTGAATTGGCATATCCACTCCAAATCTTTCCCTTATCTTTTAAGTTCCCCAAAGTCTAGCATCATTGAAAGCCTCCTCGAAAAGAGAATTCCAAAGATAGAGTCATATTGTACAGCGTGAAAACAGGCCCTTCAGCCCAACTTGCCCACGCCGGCCAATATGCCCAATCTACACTGGTCCCACCTGCCTGTATTTGGACCATATCCCTCTAAACCATTCCTATCCACACACCTGTCTAAAGCACCATACCTGTGGGGGCAGCACGGTTGTGAAGTGGTAGAGTTGCTGTCTTAAAGCGCTTGCAGTGTTGGAGACATTGGTTCTTTCCCAACTACAGGTATTGTCTGTATGGAGTTTCTACATTCTCCCTGTGCCCGTGAGGGTTTTCTCCAAGATCAGTTCCCTCCCATAATCCAAAGATGCACAGATATGTCGGTAAAATTGGCTTGATGAATGTAAAAATTGTCCCTAGTGTGTGTAGGATAGTGTTAGTGTGCGGGGATCGCTGGTCGCAGTGGACCCGGTGGGCTGAAGGGCCTGTTTCTGCACTGTATCTCAAAACTAACATATAACATATAACAATTACAGCACGGAAACAGGCCTTCTCGGCCCTTCCAGTCCGTGCCGACCATTTATTTTCGCCTAGTCCCATCTACCTGCACTCAGACCATACCCCTCCATTCCTTTCCCGTCCATATACCTATCCACTTTACTTTTAAATGTTAAAATCGATCCTGCCTCTACCACTTCTGCAGGAAGATCATTCCACACAGCCACCACTCTCTGAGTAAAGAAGTTCCCCCTCATGTTACCCCTAAACTTCTGTCCCTTAATTCTCATGTCATGCCCTCTTGTTTGAATCTTTCCTACCCTCAATGGGAAAAGCTTATCCACGTCAACTCTGTCTATCCCTTTCATCATTTTAAAGACTTCAATCTAGTCCCCCCTTAACCTTCTGCACTCCAAAGAATAAAGACCTAACTTGTTCAACCTTTCTCTGTAAACCAAACTAAAATGTTTTATAACTGGCTAGCAATTTGCTAACTTCAGATTACCATTATTTCTGGACTTGTCTTTGAAGACAATGTACCCGCCTAGTTCTACTTTACCTCAATTTGTGAAAATGGAGTATAGTGGAGCAGAGAGTGGATCCAGGGAGCTGATCCCACCATTTTCTGGAGTCAGTGATGGACTTGCTGTGAATCGCCGATTTTATTTCAAGCTTCCAGTACTTGCGAGCTTATTTTTTTTACTTTCCACTTTTTCCTGGCAGGTTCATTTGTCTTTTCTTCACCTTGCCAGTATTAACTCTAAGGCTGGAACTTTGTGCCATTCTGTTTCCAGATACATGATCCTTTTCCAAATTCTGAATTTCGGAGTCAGTTATTGAGCTTTGGTAGCTCCTTTTGTGCACTCCATTCACTTTGTAAAGAGTTGACAGGTACGTCGAACTACCAAGGCCAAACTTAACCAGCTCCTTTGATCTCTCATTCAATTGGCCACGATCAATTTGATGCCTGCCAATTTTACAACAAAACTCAAGCCAAAGAGTCAGGGTCACCAAAGATAGACACAAAAATGCTGGAGTCACTCACAGGACAGGCAGCGTCTCTGGAGAAAAGGAATGGGTGACATTTCGGGTCGAGACCCTTCTTCAGTCAGGGTCACCATCTTGTTTGTTCTGAATACTTACATTTGTGCTTTCAGACTGTAGCCATCAGTTTCACTTGTGTGGTGAGCTGGATACAAACCAGATGCTTTGGCAGTAGACAGCTTGGTTTGGACCTTATGATGGAGAGGAGAGAGATTGATTCAGTAGAACTGGTCTATCTTTTCCGCACAGTGCCAATGGATTGGTAATGTATTTTCATGTTTATTTCACTTTCTATCACTTAGAAAATCTTTTTTTTTTAATACATATATTTCCCTCATCTGTGCCTGTTGTGCTTGGCTCCATTTCGAAGAGCTTTTTTTACAGATGATTATAAAGTCCATTTTCAGTGGGAGGGCTGCCTTTAAGTGGCAGGAGGCCTCAGTGCCTCACTGGCTGAATCCCTGCCCTCACACATGGCGAACTAGTGCTGTTCACAGTGGCAGCTCAATTATACTATTTAAATGAGGCCTGACTGCTAAAATTGATTAGACCTCCCGCCAAAGTCATCAGGGGGATGAAATTGCTGCAAAGTTGGGAAGTGACTTGTTGCCAGAACGTTTGCCTCCGTACTTTAATCATTATTTGTTCTCTATTATATCCTTTAGCACTGACAAGAAGGGGCAATTTCCTAAGGCACCTCCGTCCCCCCTCCCACCTGCCCACCGGAGTAGTTTGCATGGGGGTTCGTCAACAATTACATGTCCACATGCCAATGGATAATCTCACCCAAATTACTTCAGCAAATTCCCAAGGTAAATGTATACCATGGTCCACAGAACATTTTTTTTTGCTGTAATCTTCCAAAATGTTAGCCCTTTATTCTTTCTTGATTACTTGGAACCATTATGTAGAACCTTTAGCTCTTTTAAATTTTTGCTTATGTTAATACGCAGCTGTTGTTAATTCAGTGTAAAACTATCAAATTCATCAGAGGTGACCTCAAGGAAAACTCAGTATTAACATTATGTGCTGGAGACTAGGACTCTGACAGCAGAATAACAATTGCTTTGAGCATCCAGCTGAATCAGCAGGTATGTCTAAACTTACCAATTCAACTGAAAGGCAACACTTTCTACAAAGCAGCACTTCCTCTTTCTGTCAGATGGATTATAAGTGTGGTGACACAGGTAGTAGAGGTTCTGCCTCACTGCCGCTATACCATCTATGTGGCATCTACACATTCTCAGTTACCATGGGTGCTCCAGTTTCTCCTAACCCCCATCGAGTCATATAGCTATACAGCATGGAAGCAGGCCCTTCAGGCCAACTCATCCATGCCCCATCTATGCTGGTCCTATTTCCCGCATTAGGCCCATATCCCTCTAAATCTTTCCTATCCATGCACCTGTCCATTGTCTTTTAAAAGCTGCTATAGTATCTGTCTCAACTAAATCCTCTGGCAGCTCATTCCATATACCCACCACCCTCTGAGTGAAAACAAATTCCTCTCAATTTCCTACTAAATCTTTCCCCTCACACCTTGAACCCATATCTTCAGGCTCTTGCTTCCCCTGCCCTGGGTAAAAGACACTGGGTAAAGGACCCTATCAATTCTCCGCATGATTTTATACACCTCTGTAAGATCTCTCCTTAGCCTCCTGTGTTCCAAGGAATAATGTTTCCGCTCTTCCCGTGGCTGGGGCTCTTGAGTCCTGGCAACATCTGCGTAAATCTCCTCTGCACTCTTTCCAGCTAAAGATGTGCAGGTTGGTAGGTTAATTGGATTTTATAAATTGCCCCTGGTGTATAGCTGAGAGTGGTAGAATTAGACTTGGAGCTGCCGGGAATTTTGGAAGATTAAAATGTGATTAGTGTGATTGAGCGTTTGATGGTTGGTATGGACTCAATTGGCCAAAGAGCCTGTTTCTAATCCATATGCCTCTATGACAATGTGTTTAAAATCCCACATGGGGTTGAGCCCATAAGGCTAAAGCAGGATTGCAACTAACTGTAGTGAGTCTCCCCAATTAAAGAGTGCCAACACAATGAAAACACTTTCAGAAGTGAGGAGGGGGCTGGGGCAGAAAGGTAAGTCATTATTTACATTCCCTGTGGTACCCAATTATAAAAACCAGGTATAAATGCTTAAGCAACTCCACAGCCATTCACCTTCTGCCTTCCAAATTACCCCATTTATTGACCATTATAAAAATAACTTATAAACACCAGCAGGAACCAGTCTTGTAGTTTCCACTTTCTTTCCCAATTAGGCAGGCCCAACACAAGGCTAACTGTTCCACCCTCAGTAGGGTTTACATGTGTACTTACACAAACAGAAGCTCAATGGTCTTGGTGGTTCAGCGTTGCCCAGGCTCTTTTATCCCTCTGCGCTAATCCCCCCTGGAGGATATCTCCACACCTGGAACATCAGTGTTTAAAAACAGATACTACATTAGGTTGGGGAAAAAAGGCCTCTGGCACGCTTCACCGAGCTCCCTGAAAAGGGCTTTCACTTGTCTGGCTCTGTGTATTTCCGCTCTCCTGCTTCTGTGTGTGGTTTGAGTAAATAGTACGAGTTTACATTCCTCACGAGCCTTACTCATTTAGTGTGGAGTGTGAACGTGTGTATGTGTGTATGTGTGTGTGCGTGTGTGTGTATCTCTGTGTGTCTATGTCTGTGCCTGAGTGTGTGTGTCTGTGTGTCTGTCTGTGTCTCTGTGTGTCTGTCTGTGTGTGTGTGTCTGTGTATCTCTGTCTGTGTGTGTGTGTCTCTGTGTGGCCGTGCCTGTGTGTGTGTATGTGTGTGCGTGTATGTGTGTGTGTGCATGTCTGTGTGTGTGTATGTGTGTGCGTGTGCGTGTGCGTGTGTGAGTGCGGTGTGCGTGTGTGCATGTGTGTGTCTGTGTGTGTGTGTCTGTCTCTGTGTGTCGGTGTTTGTGTGTGTGCGTGTGTTTGTGTGTGTGTGCGTGTGTGTGCATGTGTGTTTCTCTGTGTGCATTGTGTGTGTGTATGCGTGTGCGTGTGTGTGTTTCTGTGTGCCTGTGTTTGTGTTTGTGCACCTGTGAGTTAGTGTGTGTTCGCGTGTGTGCGTGTGTGCATGTGTGTATGTGTGTGCGTGCATGTGTGTGTGCGCATGTGTGCACGTGTGAGTGTATGGGTGTGACGGTGTGTGTGCGCATGCATTCGCGCGTGTATGTGTGTGTGTGTGCGTGTCATTGTGTGTGTGTGTGTTTGAGCGTGTGTATGTGTCTGTGTGCGTGTGTGAAAGAAACATTTTAACCCTTAGACCTTTGATCCTTGCGGTTATTCAGGTTATCAATCTTCTCTTGCCTTGCTTCAAATTCAGCACCTCTTCTCTGAGGGGTTGACTCGCATCTAGGGTGTAGTTCCTTACTACAAACAAGGGTGTGTAATCAGTTTAAGGGTGTCAGAGGTTATGGGGAAAAGGCAGAAGAATGGGGTTGAGGGGGAAAGATAGTTCAGACATGATTGAATGGCAGTCAATTTGATGGTCTGAATGGCCTAATTCTGCTATTGTAACATTAACTTATGAACAGTACACTTTTTTGGCAGGCTTTTAAACTGATGAGGACATCATTAAAGTGATCAATGACATAGGATTTGATCACATTGTATTGGAAGAAAATATTGGATGCTTTCTATTCCTTAACAACCCACAGTCAAATGAGACTGGTTTAAGCACAGAATGAAAATGACCCCATCATCACCATGGTTTGGGAGCATGAGACAGATGTAAACTGCTGAGACATCCCACAATAAGAAGTAGGGATAAGACTAATCCCCTCATCATGATAGGATAGGTCCACTATAACAAAGGCACATTAAAGTACTAGACATGGTCAGAAATCATGTTAATTAATACATTTCTTCTGAACTATAGGGAGAGGTCGAGCAGGCCAGGACCTTATTCCTTGGAGCGCAGGAGGATGAGGGATGAGGGGCAATCTTATAAAGGTGTACAAAATCCTGAGAGGAATAGATCGGGTTAAATCTTTTGTCCAGAGTAGGGGAATCCTGAACCAGGGGACATGGGTTTAAGGTGAGGGTGAAAGATTTAATAGGAATTTGAGGGGTGACATTTTTACACAAAGAGTGGTGGGTGGATGAAACAAGCTGCCGGAGGAGGTTGGTGAGGCAGGTACTGTTGCAATGTTTAAGAAACATTTAGACAATTACATGGGTAGGATGGGTTTAGAGGGTTATGGGCCAAGCGCAGAGAGGTGGGACTTATGGGGCATGTTGGTCGGCATAGGGATGTTGGGTCTAAAGGCCTGTTTCCACGTGGTATGATTCTGACTCTAATTATCAAAATCAGCTGTCATTTCATTCTCCGTCTCCGGTTCCCCAGCAACAATATTTCTACCTCCTCAAGGTTTGGACAGGAAGTTCTCACTGACATAGTGATGGTGTTCATCTTCTTCAGTAAGGAGGCAACGGACAGAACTAGGATAACACCCATGCCCAGTTGGTGAATGACAGATAGTGTTCGCAACCAAAGTTAGACACAAAATGCTGGAGTAACTCAGCGGGACAGGCAGCATCTCTGGAGAGAAGGAATGGGCGACGTTTCAGGTCGAAACCCTTCTTCAGACTGAAGCTTTACTAATCGCACTAACTGGTAGTTGACAGTACTAATTCTCAGAACGTTATTTTGTTATAATGTAATTAAGCCTCCAGTCCAAATGCATGCACCCATCTGTGCTTATAAAAGACATCCACTCAACCTGTTATTCCAGGAAAGTAGTGATAACCCTTACTCTGCCAAATTCAGCTCTAGACCTGATGTGAACATCTATAGCAGTGCCCTTTCTGTTTAGACATGGTTGAATGTACATATATATTTCAAACTTGTCCCCTCCTCACTTGTATCCACCTATCACTCATCGACACAATCTGCTGGAGTAACTCAGCAGATTATCTATGGTATAAACCAGCATCCGCAGATCCTTTTTATTACATTCTACCTATCACTCGCCAGGCTCTGCCCTGCCCTTCCTCTCTTCCAGCTTTCTCACCTTTCCCCCCCCCCCCCCGCATAACTACCACTATCCGTTTATGGAAGGGTTCGACCCAAGACGTTGTCTATCCATGTTCTCCAGAGATGCTGCTTGACCCACTGAGTTACTCCAGCACTGTGTCATTTTTCGTAAACCAGCATCTGCAGTTCCTTGTGTCTGCTAGATGTTCCTGAAGATGTGAAGATGGAGTATTTATTTCATTGGTCTTTAGGATTTAGTTGCTGCGGTTACTAACCGTGGGGGTTCACGGCTAATAACCTGTTTAGTGCAAAGTCATGTGAATAACTGCTTTCACGACTGTTTCATGATTGTTTGCATAGGCATGCCAAAGCAGTCCGAAATAAATGGCCATGCTCTGCTGAAGCTCTTGCGTGTGTTAAGCTTCTCACCCACAGGGTTACACAAAGAACTCAGAGACCACACTAGCTACAAAGGTACAAGACTAAAGAAAGTTCAGATGATTGAAAATGAATCTGATGAGTTTAAGAAAATTACATGTAACCACATCTCTGCACCAACAGCAGGCAACTGAACCATCCCACCAACAACTAGAGAGCAGCCTTGAGCTACTATCTACCTCTGTGGAGACCCTCGGACTCTCTTTGATAGGACTTTACTGGACTTTATCTTGCACTAAACATGATTCACGTGTTTCCCTTTATCATGTATTTGTGCACTGATGATGGCTCGATTGTAAATCCGTATTGGCTTTCCGCTGGCTGGTTAGCAGACAACAGAAGCTTTTTGCTGTACCTCATTAAACGTGACAATAACTGAAACTCAACTGCCTCAACTCAACAGAAGCATACAAAGGGGAGCCAGTGTATGATCATGTAAAATAGCAGTCCAAATACAAGCTGCAGAGAATGGAGAGGATGAAACAAATGTGAATGCTTGGAAAGTGTTTGATATACCAGCTGGAAAACGGAACTGTTCCACAATGCCAAAAATATTACAGAGGTCACAGAAAGGAAGGAACTGCAGATAGACACCAAAAAGCTGGAGTGACTGAGCAGGTCAGGCAGCAGCTCTGGGGGAAAGGAACAGGTGGCGTTTCAAGTCGAGACTCTTCTTCAGAAGTGATCCCATGTTGGGAGATTTACCTTCACTGGCAGCCTGGTTTATGCCCCAGTTCAATAAAGTTGTGGCAATGTAATAAAACCATTTTAGTTTACTTTAGTTTATTGTCACATGGGCCGAGGTATTGTGAGAAATTTTGTTGCAGGCAAACCAGTCAGCAGAAAGACAATACATGATTACAATCGATCCATTTACAATTACAATTGATCTCTTTACATTTTAACCTCATGCCATCAGAATCTGTAAAAGCTGCAGATTGTCAACCATTATCAAAGTCTCAGGCTGGCAATCAGTGACTTCATTGTTGAATTCAAGACATTGTTGCACTGCTGTAATTTTGGCATGTTTCTAGATACTGGATGGATGTGTGTCCTTATCAACGATCGCACCACAGGATCATAAGGGCGGCACAGTGGCAGAACAGTAGAGTTGCTGCCTTACAGCGCCAGAGACCCAGGTTTGATCCTGACTACAGGTGCTTGTCTGTACAGAGATTTTTACATTCTCCCCGTGACCTGCATGTGTTTTCTCCGGGAAGCTCCGGTTTCTCCCACCTCCAAAGATGTCAGGTTTGCAGGTTAATTGGCCTGGTATAAATGTAAAATTGTCCCTGATGTGTGTAGGATTGTGTGAGTGTGTGGGGATCGCTGGTCGGCCCAATCTCGGGGGGGGGGGGGGGGGGGGGGGGGGCGCGAAGGGTCTGTTTCCGCACGGTATCTCTGAACTAAACTAAAGTAAAATAAGCTATGGCACATGGGGCAGGTGCTCTCAGCCACAGCAGTCGCATCTCTTCTTTCAGAAGGGGTGGGCGATTCCTACAGTCGTGGAAACACCACCAGAGACCCCATTTAGTCCAGGAGCAAACATGTGTGTGAAAATCAACAGAACTACAGATGCTGAAAATTAGAAATAAATGCTGGAAACATTGAGCAGGTCAGAATCTTTTGAAAATATTATTATCATCAGGTTCGATCCTGACTACGGGTGCTGTCTACATGGAGTTTTACATTCTCCTTGCGACCGCGTGGGTTTGCTCCGGGTGCTCTGGTTTCCTCCCATAATCCAAAGATGCACATGTTTGTAGGTTGTGTAGAATGAACTGCAGAAGCTGGTAAAAGGTCCAGTCTGGAGTCTCTCCAGTCCCAGTCTGAAGACGTGTCGTGACCCGAAATGTCACCCATCCTGTTTCTCTAGAGGTGCTGTTACTCCAGCATTTTGTGTCTATCTCTTTTGTAGGTTAATTAGCTTTTGCAAATTGCCCCAAGTGTATAGGATGCGAAATTGGGATAATAGAGAGCTCGCGCACAGATGGCTGGCACGGATTCCGTGGGCCAACGGGATTGTTTCAACGCTGTATCTCTAAACTAAACTAATGAGAAGGTCGACACAAAAAGCTGGAGTAACTCAGCGGGACAGGCAGCATCTCTGGAGAGAAAGAATGGGCGATGCTTCGGGTCGAGACCCTTCTTCAGACTAATGAGAACGTCTGTCTCACCTGATGGTTTGGGAGTCAGGCACATTTTTTAAATATTGAATCTAAAAGTAAAAAGGCTGTGGTATCCACAGTAAAACTGAGCATTCAGATTAAGGGTTGATTCTTGTTGTTGCCTTCCCCAGTAACAAAATACATTCAATCCCATATGGTGAGCAGAGCAATACCTGTGTATCAGACAACCAGATTAATTCTGCCACAGAAATATCACTTCAGAATATTCTTGAAAAGGCATTGTGGATCAAAATACTAAGGAAGGATGGCAAATGTAAAGGATTTGCACTTGACCAGTTTCAATCTGTTCAGAAGCTTTTGCAGTGTTAGAGTGAGGATAAAATAGGGGAATTGTGATTAAGAAGGAACTGCAGATGCTGGAAAAGCCAAGGTAGACAAAAATGCTGGAGAAACTCAGCGGATGCAGCGGGGACTTCTCCCCCCACCCCCTATCAGTCTGAAGAAGGGTTTTGGCCTGAAACGTTGCCTATTCCTTCGCTCCATAGATGCTGCTGCACCCGCTGAGTTTCTCCAGCATTTTTGTGTACATGGGGAATTGTGAAATAGGATTCCTCAGTCAAGGCCAAAGAAGTGGGAATGGCTGCAGTAATTATAATTTTTTCACAGGTTCCACTGGCAACATTTTAAAGGATAAAATAGGAGAGGCCAACTTCACCAGGAGTGAGACGGACAAGGATTTTAGAAAAAGAGACACAAAGCGCTGGAGTAACTCAGGGGGGCAGGCAGCATCTCTGGGGAACTAATATTGGTGGCGCTTTGGGTTGGGACCCTTCTTCAGACTGATTATGGTGGGGGTGAAAAACTAAAGAGAGGAGGGGCAAGTCAAAGTCTGACGACTGATAGGTAGAAACTGCAGATGCTGGAGAATCGAGGGTTACACAAAAAGCTGGAGAAACTCAGCGGGTGCAGCAGCATCTAAGGAGCGAAGGAGATAGGCGACGTTTCAGGTCGAGACCCTTCTTCAGACCGAAGAAGGGTCTCGACCCGAAACGTCGCCTATCTCCTTCGCTCCTTATATGCTGCTGCACCCGCTGAGTTTCTCCAGCTTTTTGTGTAACCCCCGACTGATAGTTAGATACAGGTGAGGGGGGAGACAGCACCTGTAGACAAGACCAGTGGACAAGGCCTGTAGACAACACCTGTAGATGAAGATGAGATAGAATAAATTAGTATTTGAATTGTTTATACGTTAAATGTTCCCTCGTCTCTTGTTTTCAACACGGGCCCATGTTAAATGACTTTCAGGTTGGTATCTTTTTTAAGTACAGAGCCTCTGTTCAACTGGTCTCTGGGTTGTACCGACTGTCCATGGAGACTTACTGAATCAGCTTGGAGAAGACCTTGGAACCAGTGGTCACACGGTGCTGCAACTCCTGAGTCTGAGTCTGAAAGCTTGTTCAGTTCCTCACCCAAAAGTTTAAATGAAAAAAATCCAGGCTCCACATGCTTTGGTCCTTATGTCGGCTAAATAACCTTGATGGATTGCTGCTCTATATTTAATAGGTGGTATATATTGTTGCCACAGTGATGGGGAAGGATAAATATTAAATCTAATGCGATGGACAGCGGTAAAGGGAACTGCTGATTAGTCCAGGGCTGTAATGAACGGGACTTTTGATTAACCACCAGCTGATTAAACATATTGTGGGCTAACGACACAATGTTTCAAAGAGCTTTGTTGTCAGTTTCCAATGCTTGCATGTCGTAGTTTAAATTTCCTCCTGAGAACTTTTAAGCATAACAGTATAATAAGTGTACATTGAATATAGTGATGGTTTATCTACCTTTATATAAGGATTAGGTACACTAAATGTACACTAATTTCAGATTCAGATTACTTTATTGGCCTAAATGCTCGGATGCCATGAAGTTCCTTGTTCGCATGAAGCTCATGAAGTTAATAATATTAATAATAATGATAAACACAATGACGAGTGCAGAACAGCAGTAATCCTAGTGCGGTCTGAAGTCACATTAAAAACAACTCACGTGCAATAATGGAATAACGGAATGAAGGAGGGCTACTGTAAGAGTAAGAGTACCTAACAATACCTCCGGGAAGGGGGTGTGAAAGGAATGAATGGTTCTGGAGTCTGATAGCAGTGGGGAGGAAGGTGTTCTTAAGTCACGATGTTCGTGCCTCCAAGCTCCTTTATTTTCTTCCAGAGGTATAAGAGAATAAAGGGAATGGCCAGGGGGCGGGGCATCCTTGACGATGCTTCCAGCTTTCCTGATGCAATGCACTGTGATGTGGGTGGGAGTGTCGAGCCTGTGATGGTCCCTAGAACTGATGAAAATGTTTATTTATGGCACTTTATTTGTCACATGTTTCGAGGTACAGTGAAATTCAGTTTGTAGACAGTCCAGTACAAGCATCACTATACATAAGCACTTACATACATATTAGATAAGCATCTCCGATACAGTACAAGGGTGTAACAGTAGCACACTGACACAGTATACAGTCACCAGTCTGGCAACATTTTTAAGTCCCAGTTGTTGTAAACAATTCTGAAGAAGAAGGGTCTGAAGAAGGATCTCGACCCGAAACGTCGCCTATCTCCTTCGCTCCTTAGATGCTGCTGCACGCGCTGAGTTTCTCCAACCTTTTGTGTACCCTCAATTCTCCAGCATCTACAGTTCCTTGTTTAACAACATGTTGTAAACAATTGATTGATTAACAATTAATTAAGCTGATTAAACAATTCATGCTTATTGAGGCTTATTTATATGGCAGCGTTGTATCTTTGAGAGTCATTCTGTACTGCAGATATGTCTGCAAAACCCTGTAAATGAAAACATGTGGACCATCAGAAAGAAATCTGTAACGTTTCAGTAGCTGGAAAAATATACCACTGTAACAATAGTCTCACACAAACAAATGTTCTTAAACAATAAAACATATACCGTTCAATATGTTTCATGCCCTTTAACATGTTGGGCATTATCTTTGACATTATCTACACTGTTGCATTATCTATGGATTTAAAAAAAAAAATTATTTATTAGAAGTAAGTACATTACATTTTAATGGTACCTTTTTACAGGTTCCCAGAATTATTAAAACATTCCTTGTACAACTTCCTTTTTTTTAGAAAGCAATGAGACAGAAAGAAGTATCGAAGAGTAAAGAATAGTCTATTGAGTGTGGTGTAAAGAAAGAGATAAGTGAGAAAGTGAAGCAGAAAGGAGATTCTCACACGCCACAAGTCGATATATATATATATATTTTTGTTCTTAATCATTTTTCACTCAAACCCAGAATTTTTAATTTTACGATGTTATTACACCCCATGAATCCACAAGATCAATACATGGAGACCAACTCATTAAGAATTGGTCTTTTTTTTCCATTAGGAGGAGTCTCATTTCTTCCAAATGGGCCGTTTCCAACTATTACCAATCCACATTTTGAGTGTTGGTATAGTAGCCTTTTTCCAGAATTTCAGTATGAGTTTTTTCGCTATTATTAAACCATAATTAATAAATGGGATTTGGGATATATTTAATTTGTTTCCATCTCCTAATACTCCAAATATAATCATTTCCATGCTAGGTTCCATGTTTATCCTGAACTAGTGAAAATATCAAATATATCACACCAAAATCTTTGAAGTTTTGTGCAAGAAACGAAAGAATGTGTGGTTGGCATGTTGAGAAAGGCATTTATCACAGATGGGAGAAATATTTGAATAAAATTTATTCAACCTAACTTTTGAATAATATAATCTATGTAATATTTTAAATTGAATTAAATTATGTCTAGTGTTAATCGAACATTTATGTATATATATCAAATACCTCTCCCATGTTTCTTTAGAAATTTTTATAATTAAATCTTTTTCCCAGTCTTCTCTAATTGCCTCTGTTGATGGCAATTATCTATTAAGAATACTTTTATATAGATATTATATTAATTTTTGTGAGTCCGCCTTAATATTCATTGCTTCTTCCAGTGGATCTATCGTTATATTCTTAAATCTTGGTATATATTTTTTTATAAAATCACATATCTGTAAATATTTAAAGTATTGGTTATTATTCAGATAAAATTTTGATTTTAATTGTTGAAATGATAATACATTTCCCATTTCATACGTCACCCAACTTTTTAATTCCCAATCTTTCCCATTGTCTATATGTTTTATCCATAAAAGATGGTTTAAAGTGATTATTCACTATTGGTGTTAATGATGATAAGTTTCTTAATTTTAAAGTTAATTTTATTTGTTTCCAAATTCGAATTATATTGTGTATGATTGGATTCTTCTTATATAATATATTATTCAATTTTATCGGGGAGAAGAGGATCACTCCCAAATCGTAAGGAAAACAATCCTCTTTCTCCATTCTTATCCATTCCATCTATTGAGAAGAACAATCCAACCAATAAATAATATTCTTAATATGCACTGCCTGATAATAACATAAAAAATTAGGCAGTGCAAGTCCCCCTACATCTTTAGGTTTACACAAATGATTTATTTTAATTCTATGTGCTTTGTAGTCCCATATAAACTTAGTAATATTAGAGTCTAGTTTTTTTTTAAATATTTTGGTATATATATTGGTATGGATTGAAATAAATATATTATTTGTGGTAGCACTATCATTTTTATAGCATTTATTCTGCCAATTAATGTTAGTGGTAGCGTTTTCCAAAATTTAATCAGAGCGTTCAAATTATTTAATAAAGGACTAAAATTAGCGTTAAATAATGATTTATATCTTCTGGTAACTTGAATACCTAAATACTTAAATTTTTCCGTTGCAATTTTAAATGGAAATTATAATAGATGATTCGCTTTCTGGGGCTGTAATGACATAATTTCACTTTTATACCAATTTATTCTATATCCAGAAAAGGAGCCAAATACCTCTATTACATTTAATAAATTTGGGATACTCGTTTCTGAATTTCTAATATATAAAAGTATATCATCCGCGTATAATGAAATTTTATTATTAGAGTCCTTAGTATTGTATCCCTGAATATTCACATGTGTTCTTATCCTCTCAGCCAGTGGCTCTATCATATCGAGGCCCGGAGAGCCGTTGGTGAGAGAGGGTGGAGTTACCTGCGCTGTGAGTATAAATCTAGCACGGGGCTTGCTTTTCACAGAGGCCAGGGGAGCCGTTGGTGAGAGAGCGAGGGTGGAGTTACCTGGAGCTGTGAGACCAACATCTGCAACGTTCCATCTCACTTCCAGAGAGGGAATCTGGTGAAGCCTCTGATTGGTTGAAGAGGACCAGAGGAAGCAGCTGATTGGGTGCAACCCGGGGTTTACATTTTTACATTTCTGCCTTCAGGTTTATGGACTCTTGGAGTTAAGGATTCTGGGAGTTAGGGATTCAGTATTTATTAGTAAAGTTTAAAGGATAAAGTTTTGTGTTTAATAAAAATAAAAAATTAAAATTAAAAAAAATATATATGTATATATATTTAATACAGAGTAATTTGGGAGTAAGATATGTCAGTAGAGATTGGCCCCGTGCCTTGCTCAGCCTGCATCATGTGGAAGATCAGGGATATGGTCGGTGTCTATGTTTGCAGGAAGTGTGGTGACTATGTGTCTGGTGACTATGTTTGCAGGAAGTGTGTCCAGCTGCAGCTCCTGGCAGACTGCATTGAATGATTGGAACTGCGGCTGGATTCATACTGGAGCATCCACGATGCGGAGAAAGTCGTGGATAGCACGTACAGCGAGTTGGTCACACCACAGGTAAAAGGTAAGAGGACAGAAAGGGAGCGGGTGGCCAATAGCCAGCAAAGCAGTAGGCAGGTAGTGCAGGAGTCCCCTGCGGTCATCTCCCTCCTAAACAGGTGTACAATTTTGGATACTGTTGAGGGAGATGGCTCATCAGGGGAATGCAGCAGCAGCCAAGTTCATGGCACCATGGGTGGCTCTGCAGCACATGATGGGGGAAAAAAGAGGGGAAGGGCAATAGTAATAGGGGATTCAATTGTCAGGGGAATAGATAGGCGTTTCTGCGGCTGCGAACGAGACTCCAGGATGGTAAGTTGCCTCCCTGGTGCAAGGGTCAGGGATGTCACTGACCGGCTGCAGAACATTCTGGAGGGGGAGGGTGAATAGCCAGTTGTCGTGGTGCATACTGGCACCAACGATATAGGTAAAAAAAGGGATGAGGTCCTACAAGGTGAATTTAGGGAGCTAGGAGATAAACTTAAAAGTAGGACCTCAAAGGTAATAATCTCTGGATTATTACCAGTACCATGGGCCAGTCAGAGTAGAAATAGGAGGATATTGCAGATGAATACGTGGCTTGAAAAATGGTGCAAGGGGGAGGGATTCAAATTTTTAGGGCACTGGAACCATTTCTGGGGGGGGGGTGGGACCAGTACAAACAGGACGGTCTGCACCTGGGCTGGAATGGAACCAATGTCCTTGGGGGAGTGTTTGCTAGTGCTGTCGGGGAGGATTTAAACGAATGTGGCAGGGGGATGGGTACAAGAGCAGAGCAGCAGGTGGGTGGAAAACGAGGGTAGAAGCAATAGGGAGCAAGGTGAAAAGTAAAAGTGGCAGGCAGACAAAACCAGGGCAAAAATCAAAAAGGGCCACCTCAACATAATTGTTTAAGGGGTAAGAGCATTGTAAAAACAAGCCTGAAGGCTTTGTGTCTCAATGCAAGGCGTATTCGTAATAAGGTGGATGAGTTGAACGTGCAGATAGCTATTAATGATTATGATATAGTTGGGTTCACGGAGACATGGCTCCAGGGTGACCAAGGCTGGGAGCTGAACATCCAGGGATATTCAATATTCAGGAGGGATAGAGAGAAAGGAAAAGGAGGTGGGTTACCATTGCTGGTTAGAGAGGAGATTAACGCAATGGAAAGGAAGGACATTAGCTTGGAGCATGTGGAATCGGTATGGGTAGAGCTGCGAAACACTAAGGGGCAGAAAACTGTGGGTGTTGTGTACAGGCCACCTAACAGTAGTAGTGAAGTTGGGGATGGTATCAAACAGGAAATTAGAAATGCGTGCGACAAAGGCAAACCAGTTATAATGGGCGACTTCAATCTACATATAGATTGGGTGAATCAAATTGGCAGAGGCGCTGAGGAAGAGGATTTTTTGGAATGTATGCGGGATTGTTATCTAAATCAACATGTAGAGGAACCAACGAGAGAGCAGGCTATTTTAGACTAGGTATTGAGTAATGAGGAAGGATTAGTTAACAATCTTGTTGTGCGTGCCCCCTTGGGCAAGAGTGACCATAATATGGTCAAGTTCTTCATTAGGATGGAGAGTGACATTGTTAACTCAGAAACAATGATTCTCAACTTAAAGAAAGGTAACTTTGAGGGTATTAGACGTGAATTGACTGGCAATCAATTCTAAAAGGGTTGACCGTGGATACGCAATGGAAGACATTTAAAGACTGCATGGATGAACTACAAAAATTGTTCATCCCAGTTTGGCAAAAGAATAAATCAGGGAAGGTAGTGCATCCGTGGATAACAAGAGAAATCAGGGATAGTATCAAAGCAAAGGATGATGCATACAAAGTAGCCACAAAAAGCAGCATACCAGAGGACTGGGAGAAATTCAGAGACCAGCAGAGGACAAAGGGCTTGATTAGGAAAGGAAAAATAGATTATGAAAGAAAACTGGCAGGGAACATAAAAACTGACTGCAAATGTTTTTATAGCTATGTGAAGAGAAAGAGATTAGTTAAAACAAATGTAGGTCCCCTGCAGTCAGAAACAGGTGAGTTGATCATGGGGAACAAGGATATGGCGGACCAATTGAATACTACTTTGGTTCCGTCTTCACTAAGGAAGACATAAATAATCTGCCGGAAATAGCAGGGGACCGCGGGTCAAAGGAGAAATTGAGTGAAATCCAGGTTAGTCGGGAAGTGGTGTTGGGTAAATTGAATGGATCAAAGGCCGATAAATCCCCAGGGCCAGATAGGCTGCATCCCAGAGTACTTAAGGAAGTAGCTCCGGAAATAGTTAATGCATTAGTGATAATCTTTCAAAACTCTTTAGATTCTGGAGTAGTTCCTGAGGATTGGCGGGTAGCAAACGTAACCCCTCTTTTTAAGAAGAGAGGGAGAGAGAAAACGGGGAATTACAGACCAGTTAGTCTAACATCGGTAGTGGGGAAACTGCTAGAGTTAGTTATTAAAGATGGGATAGCAGCACATTTGGAAAGTGGTGAAATCATTGGACAAAGTCAGCATGGATTTACGAAAGGTAAATCATGTCTGACGAATCTTGTGGAATTTTTCGAGGATGTAACTAGTAGCGTGGATAGGGGAGAACCAGTAGATGTGGTGTATCTGGACTTCCAGAAGGCTTTCGACAAGGTCCCACATAAGAGATTAGTATATAAACTTAAAGCATACGGCATTGGGGGTTCAGTATTGATGTGGATAGAGAACTGGCTGGCAAACAGGAAGCAAAGAGTAGGAGTAAACGGGTCCTTTTCACAATGGCAGGCAGTGACTAGTGGGGTACCGCAAGGCTCAGTGCTGGGACCCCAGCTATTTACAATATACATTTATGATCTGGATGAGGGAATTGAAGGCAATATCTCCAAGTTTGCGGATGACACTAAGCTGGGGGGCAGTGTTAGCTGTGAGAAGGATGCTAAGAGACTGCAAGGTGACTTGGATAGGCTGGATAAGTGGGAAAATGTTTGGCAGATGCAGTATAATGTGGATAAATGTGAGGTTATCCACTTTGGTGGCAAAAATAGGAAAGCAGGCTATTATCTAAATGGTGGCCGATTAGGAAAAGAGGAGATGCAGCGCGACCTGGGTGTCATGGTACTCCAGTGATTGAAAGTAGGTATGCAGGTGCAGCAGGCAGTGAAGAAAGCGAATGGTATGTTAGCTTTCATAGCAAAAGGATTTGAGTATAGCAGCAGGGAGGTTCTACTTCAGTTGTATAGGGTTTTGGTGAGACCACACCTGGAGTATTGCGTACAGTTCTGGTCTCCAAATCTGAAGAAGGACATTATTGCCATAGAGGGAGTGCAGAGAAGGTTCACCAGACTGATTCCTGGGATGTCATGACTGTCTTATGAAGAAAGACTGGATAGACTCGGTTTATACTCTCTAGAATTTAGGAGATTATAGAAACTTACAAAATTCTTAAGGGGTTGGACAGGCTAGATGCAGGAAGATTGTTCCCGACATTGGGGAGGTCCAGGACAAGGGGTCACAGCTTAAGGATAAGGGGGAAATCCTTTAGGACCGAGATGAGAAGGACTTTTTTCACACACAGAGTGGTGGGTCTCTGGAGCTCTCTGCCACAGAGGGTAGTTGAGGCCAGTTCATTGGCTATATTTAAGAGGGAGTTAGATGTGGCCCTTGTGGCTAAGGGGATCAGAGGGTATGGAGTGAAGGCAGGTACGGGATACTGAGTTGGATGATCAGCCATGATCATATTGAATTGCGGTGCAGGCTCGAAGGGCCGAATGGCCTACTCCTGCACCTAATTTCTATGTTTCTATAAGGGCAAATAGCAGGGGTGATAATACACATCCCTGCCTATTGCCTCGTGATAATTGGAATTTTGGAGACAATATATTATTAGTTAATATTCTTGCTGGTGGATTATCATATAATAATTTTACCCATCTAATAAAATTATCTCCCATATTAAATTTTTGGAGTACTATGTATAAATACTGCCACTCTACCTGGTCAAGTGCTTTCTCTGCGTCCAAAGATATAACTGATGTCTTCCTTTTCCCCTTTATGTGAATACATTATATTAAAAAGTCGTCTCAAATTGTTAAATGATTGTCTTTTGGATATAAACCCCGTTTGGTCCTGGTTTATCTATTTATTAATATATATGCTCAATCTTCTTGCTAAAATCTTTGCTACAATTATTTGATCTGTATTTAAAAGTGATATGGCTCTATATGAGCCCGGATCTATGGATGCACTCCCCTTCATTGCCCTGGATCGTTGGGAGTTCTGTGCATGCTGCAATTTTGGACTAGGCACAAGTCAGGAAGGAGGGAATTCAGTTTGGCTTCTTGCAGCTGACCACAGTGGAACAACTCCTGCAGAGAAAGATGCACGTATGCGTGACAGCTGAATATATTTCTGGGTTCAGTTATGAATGTAGCAGAGAGGCACGCTAACACGCACTCTCCGCCCTCCTTCTCTCTCCCTCCCTCTCTCCCTCTCACACACACATATACACACACTCACTTGTTCTCACACTCACAGACACACACTCAGACACAATCACACAAATGCTCTCTCCCTCTCCCACACACACACTTACACACTCACATACACACACTCAGACACAATCGCACAAATGCTCTCTCCATCTCACACACACGCTCTCTTGCTCACTCTCACACATGCACACGTACACAGAGGCACACACACTTGTGCAAAGAGAGTCACTGAAATTACTATTTTGATACACTGGTTCAGATAAAGCTAAAGTATTCTGCCTGGGCTTTCAGGTTGCCAGACTTTAGGAAAAATTTAAGGACTTCAAAAAAGATTCAAAAGAGGTTTTAGGGATGAGGGACTTCAGTTATAGAGTCATAGATTAATGTATCACAGAAGCAAGTCCTTCAGCTCAAGTCATTCATGCTGATCAAGATGCGCCACCCACGCTAGACTCATTTGTTTGCTTTGGCCCTTATCCCTCGACACTTCCTTTCCTTGTGTCCGTCCAAATATATAAATATTATTGTTCTTCCTCTGGCACCTCGTTCCATTTACATTGCACTTTTTCATGTGGGTCGACCTGAAAAGCTGATCAATGAAAGAGCTGTTGACCTGAAATACAAACTGTGTCCATCTCTCCACAAATGCAGCCTAAAGGCCTGTCCCACTTGGGCGTCATTTACGCGTCATTTACGCGACAGGCCGGTAGTGACTGACGCGCGATAATCGCGTGAAAATTGTCTAGCAGTACGACAGTCGCGCGCCGTGCTATTGAGGGTCCTGCTTCTTTCGAGAGCCATTCGCGATGTCGTTCATACTTAGTCCGATCTCCGTGGCAAGGATTTTCCCAGTGAAAATCAAAGATACTATGGTGAAAATATTTCAAAACCACGCACGCTTTATACCCGGGTGGTCACGTGGTGCGGCGCTCAAATGTCGTGCAAATGGCCCGGCAATGGCATACGGGCGGTGCATGGTTACAGACGTTGACGCACAAGAAATTAGCATAGGCAATGTTCGTGTGTAACCATGCGTAACCATGCATCACCACGCGCTACACGTACACCGTCAGTACATCAGCGTACGGCATCAGTATGTCAGCGTGCGCAAGAGATACGTCACGCAGGTGGCACACAAGGAATTTGAGCATCCCAAAATCCTGGGGTGCCGTGCGTTGCCATGCATCACTGCATACGCCACCACGCCTCACTACACGCCATGCGCGCGTCACCACACGCCAACCAATTTTTAGGATTTCACGTAAATGACAAGCAAATTACGCCCAAGTGGGACAGGCCCTTAACTCCCAGAGTATTTTCAATATTTCCTGCTTTTATGTTAGGGAAGCTGAGATTGGTCTCCTTGGAACAGAGGAGCCAGCAAAATTATCAGATGAAGCTGTTGAACGTCATTAAGGGCACAGACAAAGGAGAGAGCAAGAAACTACTCCCGCATGTGTGATGGGGCATGGATAATAGAGCCAAAGGCAGGGTGGAGAGAGAAAGATTGAATGCAGAGGGAAGTTAAAGAGTAGTGAAGCCATGCAATCTGACCAAGTATGAGGTGCTGCATTTTGAGAGGTAAATTAAAGGGAAAATATACAGTTAATGGCAAGACCCAAGTCTGTAGCTCCCAGAAAATGACAACCCAAGTAGATAGATTGGTAAAGAAGGCATGTAGTATGCTTGCCTTCAGCGATATTGAGTATGAGACTCAGGAAGACATGTTACAGCTTTATAGGACTGGTTAGAGGCACTGTAGATGGTGCAGAAGAGGTTTACCAGAATGCTTTCTGAATTAGAGGGTGTTTGCAACAAGGAGTGTGTAAGGAGGGACTGCGGGCGCTGGCCTACACCAACAACCTTCCTAGTGGTCCATCATCCATTGTTGATCTGCCAGTCCTGTCTCACAAGCCTCAGCATCAAAGTGCTTCAGACCTGTCTGCTCCAGTGATGGGATCTCTCAGTGTTCCCATTCACACTGCTTTTTTTCAATTTTATGTTTTGTGCAGTTTGCTATGATAACTATTTTCTTTCTTCGCAGTCTGGGATCGAATTAGATTCATGGCTCGAAGATGAAAGGAATGTCATAATAACTTCTGTGGTGAGATTTGCTGAACAAGTAGTCTGTGATTAGCGCAGATTGGGTGTGGGAAGATGATATTTAAGGCAGACATTTAGAAAGGCATTTTGGATGTCAAATAAACATTTTTTTTCAGATTTCTCTTTCTTTCAATCTGTCGGGAAAACGTTGTTTCTTGGTGTGGTGTTAATCTCCAGGTGTCGGCCGTTCCCCAGTTCTAAAAGCAAATAACCATTTGCCGTGTTTCTCAGAATCACAGAATGGTTACGGTATTGACTGTGTAAGAGAGATTTACATCCCCTAGTCTCCCCTTTCAAATACGTATACAGCTCCCTTCTGAATGCTATAACTGAACATAGAACATCAAGCAGCACAGCACTGAAATAGGCCCTTTGGCCAACAATCTCCATGTTGAATATGATGTCAATTAAACTAATCTCCTCGGCCTGCACATGTTCAGTTTAATTCATTGTCACGTGTTCCGGGGTACAGTGAACAGCTTGTGTGGCGTGTTTGATGCATATGGTGCATATCCTTCCATTCCCTGCATAACTATGCATCTACCTGAAAGCCTCTTAAATGCCACTATTGTATCTGCCCCACCACCACCCCAGGCAATATGTTCCAGGCCCCAACTATCTCTGTGTAAAAAAACATTCCCATCATATCTTCTTTAAAATTTGCCCCTTCTACCTTCAAGCTATGCCCTTTAGTCTTTGACATTTCCACCCTGGGAAAAGTCCTGGCTGTCGTCCTATGTGTCTCATCAATTTATATACTTCTATCATCCTCCCCTCAGCCTCTAATGTTTCAGAAAAAAAACAATCCATATTTGTCCAACCACTCCTTGTCGCTCTGGTTGAGGCCCTTCTTCTGACTGGATCCCAACTCAAACCATCATCTATCCATGTCTACTAACAATGTTACCTGATCGACTCCATCACTTTGTGTGTATTTTTTATAAACCAGCATCTGCCATTCCTTGTGTCCAGGAAGCAAAGCCATTAATTGATCGATCAGTGAATTTGGAATCAATGGTCATTGACAGTCCAGCCTGCGGTTGTGAGGCTCAAAATACCACAGCAGATGACCCACAGTCAAGGGATTAGTCAAGCCTTGTATTGACTGCAATGTTGTGCAATAACAGGTAAAAGATTCAGTGAGGGACTTTATCTTTTCTTTAAACACAAAGGTCTCACATGTCCTTCCTTGCCCAGGGTCAGATCAACCTGGATTGGTTCTGGGCTCCAGCTGGGAGAACATAACCTCCACTGCCCCTCTATATTTAACGGCCTGCGCTGTGCTGCATGCTCTCTGCTCATTTTTCCTCTCACGCTATCCTTCAAGGGGAAAGTCACTGATTTGTACTTGTTAAGGTAATGCCTTTCAGCATGTAACTCGCCAATACACAAAGATAATTTAGCAGCTTTAAAGAAAGCCATTGTTGAATCATTGTAGTAACTGGTGGACAACAAAAATTGCAACAAATCTCATGTAAGTGGTGTTCCCATTGACAGTGTGTCTTTTCTTATGGAGAGCATTTGCTGCTGTGTCAAACACTCAGGCCAAAGCAGCTTAGCATGCTGATTAACATCATAACTTCATGCTTAGATAAAGCCCTTACTCGTATACCAGCCAGAGTAATTTCACTTATAAATAAATCAGCATGTGCTCATTGGACATATTCAAGCATCTAGAGGAAAGGGGGAAAATGTGTAGGAAGGAACTGCCCATGCTGCTTTACACCAAAGATAGACACAAAATGCTGGAGACTCATCGCTGCCGACTGATTTGCTCTGTACCTTTTCATATCTCTAGTTTCCCACTCCCCTGACTCTCAGTCTGAAGAAGGGTCTGGGCCCGAAATGACACCTATTCCTTTTCTCCATAGATGCTGCCTGACCTGCTGAGTTAATTCAACAGGTCACTAACAGTCTGACCTGGTCGACTAACATCTCTTCCACTGTTAAGAGAGCGCAGCAGCGGTTGCACTTTCTGCGCCGGATGAGAAGAGCTCATCTCCCCCATCCCATCCTCACTACTTTCTACAGGGGCACCATAGAGAGTATTCTGACCAGCTGTATCTCTGTCTGGTTTGGGGACTGTAGAGCCTCCGACTGGAAGTCTGTGCAGAGAGTGGTGAGGACAGCGGAAAAAATCATCGGGACCTCTCTCCCCTCAATCGGGGATATTGCGACCAAACGCTGCATGTCTAAGGCCAGCAGTATTATAAAAGACCCCACACATCTCCATCACGGACTGTTCACTCTGCTGCCCTCGGGAAAAAGATATCGCAGCATAAGGAGCAGAACATCAAGGTTCCGCAACAGCTTCTTCCCACGAGCCATCAGACTCCTGAATGCCATGAAATGGGCTGCCACCATTGTCTATTTATCCTTTTCATCCATGCCTATCCTTCTGTTAATTTATTGTGTTGCACAGGGAGCCAAATGCAACGTAATTTCGTTTGGAACTGCATATATCAATGTATTTCTAAATGACAATAAAGTTTGTTTGACTCGACTTGACTTGACATTTTGTGTCTATCTTTAGAGGAAAGTGCATTCCAGCATGATCATTTGGAGTTGACATGTTCAACTGTGAACGCACATGAAAAAACTGAAGTTCAGGTTCATGAACATCTTCTTTCCATCAAACCATTAGATTATTGAACACTACAAACTCCAAATAAACTCCAAACTATGAACGGCCTTGATTGCACTAGGGACTTTGGCACATGTCTTTGATTTTGCACTGTATTTTTTTTTAATTATTATTGAACTTCTTTTTGCTGTTTATTACAGTGTCTACTGAGTACTATGTTTACATACCAGTTATGCTGCTGCAAGTAAGAATTTCATTGAACCATTACGGGACAAATGACAATGAAACATTGTCTGAAGAAGGGTCTCGACCGGAAACATCGCCTATTTCTTCTTTCCATTGATGCTGCCTCACCCGCTGAGTTCCTCCAGCATTTTTGTCGACCTTCGATTTTTCCAGCATCTGCAGTTCTTTCTTAAGCATGAAATATTCTTGACTCTTGACTTCTGAAAATAAAACTTTTCTTATGAACTGGAGGCAAACGTATCACCTCACAACTTCAACATAAATGCAGAAGAGAGGCTTTCCAAATGCCTCCAAAATGGAAGTGGTGTTTTGTAAAAAAATTAAGGACTATTATATGGATCTTTCCATGCATTCTGGCAAACAGTTAATTCTGTCAACCTTTGATCCAGAATTCAATGGGAGGATGTAACATTAATGAGGGAGCTGGATCATAATGGCACCAATAATAATGTTCAGATGGTTGGGCAGCATCTCTGGAGAACATGGATAAGTGATATTTCGGGACAGGACCCTTCTTCAGGCTGCATCACCTAGAAGAACAAGGTCTGAAGAAGGGTCCCAACCCTGAACGTCACCTATCCATGTTCTTCAAAGATGCTCCCCTGACCTGATGAGTTACTCCAGCGCTTTGTGTATTTTTCCAGCACCTACAGTTCCCTGCTTCTTCATAATTTTCAGTGATCGGGTGTAGTGAAGATAATTAAAGTGAAACCGTAAGAAATTAAAGAGAATTAGAGATGATTACATTTAGGATTAATGAATTCGATTTTGAAGTAGCTTCTGATAGTCATTGGAGATGTAGCAAGTTTTAGGGAGGGATTGCCAGAACACAGTCTTATAACAGAAGCTTAGCTTGCAGAGGTGAAATTAGAATTGGTGGTTCGGTGTGGCAGTGGTAGTGTTACTGCCTTACAATGCCGGAGACCCCAGTTTGAACCTGACTAAGGGTGCTACCTGTATGGAGTTTGACACATTTTCCCTGTGACCTGTGTTGTGGAGTGTGGGAGGAAACTGGAGCATCCGGAGAAAACCAACACAGGCTTCTAGGCTAATTGGCTTGATAAAATTGTCCCTAGTGTTTGTAGGATTGTTTTAGCGTGCCGGGACCCGGAGTCAGTGGGCCAAAGAGCCAATTTCCGCGCTGTATCTTTAAACTAAACAAAACTAAACTAAGTGAGGTTGTATGTTCTCCCCATGACCTGTGTGGGTTTTCTCCAGGAGCGCTGATTTTCTCCCAAACATCCCAAAGACATGCAGGTTTGTAGGCTAATTGGCTTGGTAAAATTGTGAATAGTCCCTAGTGTTTGTAGGAAAGTGTTAGTGTGCGGGGATCGCTGGTCGGCTCGGCTGGTCAGAGTATAGAAGAGAGATCGAGCGACTGTCCATATGGTGCCAGCACAATAACCTGGCCTTCAACACCAGCAAAATCAAGGAACTGACTGTGGACTTTGGAAGGAGTAGGATGGGGACCCACAGTCCTGTTTATATCAACGGGTCGATGGTTGAAAGGGTCAAGAGCTTCAAATTCCTGGGCGTGCACATCTCTGAAGATCTCTCCTGGTCCGAGAACACTGATGCAATTATTAAGAAAGCACATCAGCGCCTCTACTTCCTGAGAAGATTACGGAGAATCGGTTTGTCAAGGAGGACTCTCTCTAACTTCTACAGGTGCACAGTAGAGAGCATGCTGACCGGTTGCATCGTGGCTTGGTTCGGCAACTTGAGCGCCCTGGAGCGGAAAAGACTACAAAAAGTAGTAAACACGGCCCAGTCCATCATTGGCTCTGACCTTCCTTCCATCGAGGGGATCTATCACAGTCGCTGCCTCAAAAAGGCTAGGAGTATGATCAAGGACCCACACCATCCTGGCCACACACTCATCTCCCCGCTACCTACAGGAGCCTGAGGACTGCAACGACCAGGTTCAGGAAAAGCTACTTCCCCACAGCCATCAGACTATTAAACTTGGCTCGGACAAACCTCTGAACATTAATAGCCCATTATCTGTTTATTTGCACTTTATCAGTTTATTTATTCATATGTGTATATATTTATATAATGGTATATGGACACACTGATCTGTTCTCTAGTCATGCCTACTATGTTCTGTTGTGCTGAACCAAAGCAAGAATGTCAATGGTATCAGGGACACATGACAATAAACTCTCTTGAATCTTGAAACTTGAATCTTGAATTGCCCAAGTTTGAATCTGAATCTGAATCTGAAAAGCCGGTTTCCGCGCTGTGCCTCTTTACTAAGCTAAACCAAACTAAGAGAATGATAAATGTAGGTTTGAAAGAGTAGGAGACTTTCTTGCAGTGGGTTGATCATTAGGCTGAATGTTCCTTTTGAGACAAGGGTTCTAATGATCTCCTCCCCTTCCTACGCTGCCTCTCCAGTGGTCCTGTCAGGGGACTGCTAATAGTCCCAGCAGGATGCCACTAGCAGCCGTTGTGTGTTTGCCTGCTTGCCATCGAAAGCTCCTAATTACAACGTGTAAAGAATTCAGTGTTGCTCTCAACAGATCCTCGTGCTAATAGTGTTTGTTCAATACGCTTTAAATAAACAATTACAATTACACGGCGTCAAAGGAGGGCTGTTGTATCCTGAAGAAGTCACCAGAGTCAGGGAGGATTCAGTGGTGTGTGTGTGTGTTGCTTAATCTCTCGACACAGAGGGCAGCGATGGCTCCTCCATTCTGGGAGAGTCTATTAACCGGGAGAGGATTATCTCATCAGCCTCGCCGCCAACCTTTTAAGAAGATAACTCAAACAACTCATTCGGCAACTCGAACATCCATGAATGAAGTAGATTGCAAATGGATGTGAACACTGCCCAGTCCATCACGGCTCTGACCTCCCCACCGTCAAAGGAATCTACAGATAGTGCTGCCTAAAAAAGGCAGCCAGCATCATCAAGGACCCACATCAAGCCATCAGGAAGAAGGCACAGGGACTGTAAAGTCCAGATTCAGGAACAGCTTCTTCCCAAAAACCATTAGGTTATGAACACTATGAGTAGGTATGTTACAAAACTTACCTTTACCGGCGCTGCACTTCTGCCGCTCCCCGTGTGCGCGACTTTCGCGCCTTGCAGAGGGGGGCGGGCTTAAAGTGCCATTTTCCACAGGCCTGGATAATCGATGAATGTCGGGCGATTTGGTTGCTGAAGAAAAATCGCTCCGACATTTAATGAATGGTGGTATTTTTAAATTACTCTAGATTATTTATTAACTAGAGTAATTTAAAAATCACCTTCAAAAGCCGTGACCACAGACAACCGGAAGCATTTTGCGTAGGGGAGAAAAAAAGGTAAATACTTTATTTTTATATTAAAAGTTGGTTTTTCGGGAGGCATTAATAATATTTTTATGTTGCAAAATGGGTTCCCCAAAAAATGTATGAACCCCCAGTATTTTTCCCTCCGACTTCACCGCTAACCGCAACGTTCTAATCCACCGCATTCCACTAAAACCCACTCGCTAGTTGATTTAAATGGCCATTAATTTACAGGAATCAAACACTAAATTCCTTCCATTTGGCCCAGAAGTTCATGAAAATGAGATTTAAAAATTATGTTATATTGTGGATTATTGTGTGAATGTTATTTGGACACTTAGGCAATTAAAAAAAAGTTTATCTTTTCTTAAGAAATGGATCGATGTTTAGATCTACTCATTGAATTTTGTAATTAGCTACAATTAGATAACTAACTAATTATATACTTTAATTTCAGGTCATCCAAGTAAGATTGTTTCATATTTGTTTCAGAATGCTTCAATCTATAATAACTGAAAATTTCATTGAGTTCTCTTAATTTTTAAGAATGTTATGGACTTTTAACTTTTCCAGATCACAGCTTTTGAGTTAAGTCAATTGAAAGGCAATGGGAAGCAAGATGCTCATTTCCGAGTATGAAAATGGCCATAACTTTCTTAATACTGAAGATATGAAAGTAAATTAGGTGTCAAAATAAACTTCTTTTTATGCTTTATCTGATGGGATAAATTGCAGACTTGATTTTTAAAATCTAAAAATTTTGTAACATTGCTACTATGAGCTCCAATAAACTTCAATCTACTAATTGCAGTAAGGACTTGGGGGTATTTTCCTTGCATTATATTTTTAGTTTAGTTTAGAGATACAGCGTGGAAACTGGCCCTTCGGCCCACAGGGTCTGCGCCGACCAGCGCCCCCCGCATACCATGGCAATTTACCTACATACGTGTATGTCTTTGGAGTGTACGAGGAAACCGAAGATCTTGGAGAAAACTCACAGGGTCACTGGGAGAACGTACAAACTCTGTGCAGACTTCGCCCGTAGTCAGGATCGAACCCGGGTCTCCGGCGCTGCAAGCGCTGTAAGGCAGCAACTCTACCGCTGCAGCCACAGTGCCGGTTTGCTTTCACATATTGATGATGATAAGGATTCACGATGATCAACTATCTTCTTGGAACACGTTGAATGACAGATCTTAGTGCATCTGCGCCCTGGTCTGTCACTGGATGTTGTGTGGATTCCAAAACCAAAGGAAACCCACAGGGAAAAAATGTAAACTCTTCATGGACAAGACTGGAAATGAAGACTGATCTCAGGTCATAGAGCTGTGAACAATAAACCATAAACAAGCAACTTTACAGTGACATGGTCATCCGACACAACATAAAAGTCAAGTCCAGGAAATGTTAATGGCAGAGACACAAGAGCAGATCACCCGCAGTGTTATTCATGGGAATATTCAGCTCATGGTCTCATCTAACATGTGATACCAACACCAGTACTGCACTGGATTGTCAATATGTACGATACATCAAAGAGCTGATGTGTCTGTGTGTACTCAGCATTTGGCCAACAAGGCATGAAATATGTAAGAAGGAACTGCAGAGCTGGTTTAAACCGAAGATAGACACAAAAAACTTAGTGGGACAGTGGGACAAAAAACTTAGCATCTTAGTGGGACAGGCGGCATCTCTGGAGAGAAGGAATAGGTGATTATTTGGATCGAGACACTCGGGTCGAGACCCTTCTTTAGAATGAAGTAGCTGTGGTAAAGCTGAAGTCAACGGGCATCAAGGAGAAAATGGTATAATGATAGGAACCATACCTGGCGCAAGGCAAGATGATTGGGATTGTTAGCGAGAATGTCCCTTCCGACACATGGTCAGAAGTTGGGATGTTGTGCATCCATAATATTCAATTCCATTCAGCGCTCCTCATAAATGATGATGATTATGGACATTGCTTGTTTGCACCAATAACTAAACAACATTGAGACATCAGCAATAAATGGGAACCTGAGAACATAGCTTTAAGGTGAGGAAGGAAAGATGTAATAGGAACCTGAGGAGTAACTTTTTTACACAAAGGGTGGTGGGTGTATGGAACGAGCAGCTAGAGGAGATAGTTGAGGCAGGGACTATCACAACATTTTGAGAAACATTAAGATATGTACATGAATAGGATAGGTTTAGAGGGATATAGGCCAAATGCAGGCGGATGGGATTAGAGTAGAAGGGACATGTTGATCAGCGTGGGCAAGTTGGGCCAAAGGACCAGTTTCCACATTGTATGATTCTATGACTCTCTATTTCATATATTCCCACATTATACCCTATTTGTTGCATCTCTATCCACTGAATTATTCTGCCTAATTTCCTTGGTTGCTTCCTCTCCTAGTTACTCATCTGATATCAGTAAATTTAGCAGCCATACCTTCAGTGCCTCAATCCAAGTCATTTAAACAAATTGTCAGCATTATCCTCCCTTTCACTGGAAGGGACCATTGTAGGATGAGCAACAAATGTTAGGCTTCCAGCATTGTCAAAACCCTTTAAAATTCTTTCAGTTTGTAAAACTAAAAGGTTTGTCCTAATGTAAGATGAATTCCACCCTTCCTAAAACCTTTATGGATTCCACCCTCCCTGAGGTCATCTGTTGCCGGTCCTGTTTTGTTCTGGCCTTCTCAATCTTTCATTCTGAAGAAGGGTCCCGACCCTAAGCGTCTCTAGAGATGAAGTCTGGCCCGCTGAGTTACTCCAGCATTTTGTGTCCATCTTTGGTATAAACCAGCATCTGCAGTTCTGTCCTACATGAGAGGCCCACAGGAGCCGTTGGAAGAGAAGGAGGGGGAGGAGCGACACCCGACCGGTAAGGATAAAAATCCAGCGCGGGGCTTGTTTACCGAGATCCATAACGTTCCATTCAGAGAAGTGGATTTTCTGAGGAAACCGCTGATTGGTGCGAAGTGGACTAGGGTAAGCAGTTGATTGGCCATCAGATAGAAACATCAAACATAGAAAATAGGTGCAGGAGTAGGCCATTCGGCCCTTCGAGCCTGCACCGCCATTCAATGTGATCATGGCTGATCATCCAACTCAGTATCCCGTACCTGCCTTCTCTCCATACCCCCTGATCCCTTTAGTGCCACATCTAACGCCCTCTTAAATATAGCCAATGAACTGGCCTCAACTACCTTCTGTGGCAGAGAATTCCAGAGACTCACGACTCTCTGTGTAAAGAATGTTTTCCTCATTTCGGTCCTAAAGGAATTCCCCCTTATCCTTAGACTGTGACCCCTTGTTCTGGACTCCCCCAACATCGGGAACAATCTTCCAGCATCTAGCTTGTCCAACCCCTTAATAATTTTGTAAGTTTCTATAAGATCCCCCCTCAATCTTCTAAATTCCAGCGAGTACAAGCCGAGTGTATCCAATCTTTCCTCATATGAAAGTCCTGACATCCCAGGAATCAGTCTGGTGAATCTTCTCTGTACCCCCTCTATGGCAAGGATGTCTTTCCTCAGATTTGGAGACCAAAACTGTACGCAATACTCCAGGTGTGGCCTCACCAAAACCCTGTACAACTGCAGTAGAACCTCCCTGCTCCTATACTCAAATCCTTTCGCTATGAATGCTAACATACCATTTGCTTTCTTCACTGCCTGCTGCACCTGCATGCCTACTTTCAATGACTGGTGTATCATGACACCCAGGTCTCGTTGCATCTCCCCCTTTCCTAATCTGCCACCATTCAGATAATAGTCTACTCTCATGTTTTTGCCACCAAAGTGGATAACCTCACATTTATCCACATTATACTGCATCTGCCATGCATCTGTCCATTCACTCAGCCTATCCAAATCACCCTGCAGCCTCCAAGCATCCTCCTCACACCTAACTATATCCCCCAGCTTGGTATCATCTGCAAATTTGGAGATGTTGCATTGAATTCCCTCGTCCAAATCATTAATATATATTATAAATAGCTGGGGTCCCAGCACTGAGCCTTGCGGCACCCCACTAGTCACTGCCTGCCATTCTGAAAAGGACCCGTTTACTCCTACCCTTTGCCTCCTGTCTGCTAGCCAGTTCTCTATCCACATCAATACTGAACCCCCAATACCATGTGCTTTAAGTTTGTATGCTAATCTCTTATGCGGGACCTTGTCGAAAGCCTTCTGAAAGTCTAGATATAACACATCCACTGGTTCTCCCTTATCCACTCTACTAGTTACATCCTCAAAAATTCTATCAGATTTGTCAGACATGATTTACCTTTCGTAAATCCATGCTGACTTTGTCCAATGATTTCACCACTTTCCAAATGCGCTGCTATCCCATCTTTAATAACTGACTCTAGCAGTTTCCCCACTACCGATGTTAGACTAACTGGTCTGTAATTCCCCGCTTTCTCTCTCCCTCCTTTTTTAAAAAGTGGGGTTACATTAGCTACCCTCCAATCCTCAGGAACTACTCCAGAATCTAAGGAATTTTGAAAAATTATCACTAATGCATCCACTATTTCTGTGGCTACCTCCTTGAGTACTCTGGGATGCAGACTATCTGGCCCTGGGGATTTATCGGCCTTCAATCCGTTCAATTTACCGAACACCACCTCCCGGCTAACCTGGATTTCACTCAGTTCCTCCATCTTATTTGACCCCCGTTCCACTGCTATTTCCGGCAGATTATTTATGTCTTCCTTAGTGAAGACAGAACCAAAGTAGTTATTCAATTGTTCTGCCATGTCCTTGTTCCCCATGATCAATTCACCTGTTTCTGACTGCAAGGGACCAACATTTGTTTTAACTAGTCTCTTTCTCTTCACATATCTATAAAAACTTTTGCAGTCAGTTTTTATGTTCCCTGCCAGTTTCCTTTCATAATCTATTTTCCCTTTCCTAATTAAGCCCTTTGTCCTCCTCTGCTGCATTCTGAATTTCTCCCAGTCCTCCGGTAGGCTGCTTTTTCTGGCAAATTTGTATGCCTCATCTTTTGTTTTTATACTATCCCTGATTTCCCTTTCAGCAGTTTGTAGTGTATTTTGTATTGTGTTGATATTGTATCCTGTGTAAGGGGGGAGTATGAAGGCCAGGGCAGTGTACTGTTGTGGATGTCAGATGTGGGAGGTCAGGGAATCTGATAGCCCTCCAGACGTCCACATCTGCGCCAGGTGTGTCGAAATGGGGCTCCTAAAGGACTGTGTTAGGAACCTGGAGCAGCAGCTCGATGACCTCCGTCTGGTCAGGGAGAGTGAGGAGGTAATTGAGAGGAGCTACAGGGAGGTGGTCACTCCCAGACCACAGGAGGCAGACAAGTGGGTCACAGTTAGGAAGGGCAAGGGGCAGAGGCAGGGGCTAGAGAGTACCCCTGTGACTGTACACCTGGAAAATAGGTACTCGTGTTTGAGTACAATTGGAAGGGACAGCCTACCTGGGGCAGCAACAGCGGCCGGGCCTCCGGCACAGAGATCGGCCCTGATGCTCAGAAGGGTAGCAAAAAGGGGAGGGCAATTGTAATAGGGGACTCTATAGTTAGGGGGTCGGATGGGCGATTCTGTGGATGCAGTCGGGAGACCCGGATGGTAGTTTGCCTCCCTGGTGCCAGGGTCTCGGATGTGTCGGAACGTGTCCAAAAGATTCTGAAAAGGGAGGGAGAGGAGCCTGATGTTGTGGTACACATAGGTACCAATGACATAGGCAGAAAAAGAGAAGAGGTCCTGAAAGGAGCATTTAGGGAGTTGGGGGGAAAGTTAAGGAGAAGGACCAAAAGGGTAACAATTTCAGGATTACTGCCTGTGCCGCGTGACAGTGAGAGTAGGAATGGAATGAGGTGGAGGATAAATGCATGGCTGAGGGACTGGTGCAGTGGGCAGGGATTCAAGTTTCTTGATCACTGGGACCTCTTTTGGAGAAGGCATGATCTGTACAAAAAGGACGGGTTGCACTTGAACCCGAGGGGGACCAATATCCTGGCAGGGAGATTTGCAAAGGCTACTGGGGAGACTTTAAACTAGAAAGGCTGGGGGGAGGGACTCAGGTAAAGGGGGCTAGGGGACAGGGTGTGGGGCAAGAGGCAGAGAAGGGAAGCACTCGGACCCAAAATGTAGGCAAGAAAGAGGAAAAAGATAATAAACAGAGAATAAGGGATGGTGGGTTTCTAAAATGTGTATATTTTAATGCTAGGAGCATTGTAAGAAAGGTGGATGAACTTAGAGCCTGGATTGACACCTGGAAATATGATGTGGTGGCAATCAGTGAAACATGGTTGCAGGAGGGCTGTGATTGGAAACTAAATATTCCAGGATTTTGTTGCTTCAGGTGTGATAGAATTGGAAGGACCAGAGGTGGAGGTGTTGCATTGCTTGTCAGAGAAGATATTACAGCAGTGCTTTGGCAGGATAGATTAGAGGGCTCGTCTAGGGAGGCTATTTGGGTGGAACTGAGAAGTGGGAACAGTGTAGCAACACTTTTAGGGGTGTATTATAGACCGCCAAATGGGGAGCAAGAATTGGAAGAGCAAATATGTAAGGAGATAGCAGATATTAGTTGTAAGCACAAGGTATTGATTGTGGGAGATTTCATTTTTCCAAAAATAAACTGTGAAACACATTCTGTAATTGGGCTGGATGGTTTGGAGTTTGTAAAATGTGTGCAGGATAGTTTTTTGCAGCAATACATAGAGGTATCGACCAGAGAAGGGGCAGTGCTGGACCTCCTGTTAGGAAATGAGGCAGGTCAGGTGACGGAAGTATGCGTTGGTGAGCACTTCGGGACCAGTGGTCACAATACCATTAGTTTTAATATAATTATGGAGAGAGTCAGAACTGGACCAAGGGTTGAGATTTTTGATTGGAGAAAGGCTAACTTTGAGGGAATGCATAAGGATTTAAAATGAGTGAATTGGGACATTTTGTTTTATGGGAAGGATGTAGAAGAGAAATGGAGGACATTTAAAGGGGAAATTGTAAGAGTACAGAATCTTTATGTCCCTGTTCAGTTGAAAAGAAATAGTAACAATCGGAAAGAGCCATGGTTTTCAAGGGAAATTGGACACTTGTTTCGAAAAAAGAGAGATATCTACAATAATTATAGGAGACATGGAGTAAATGAGGTGCTAGAGGAGTATAAAGAATGTAAAAAGAATCTTAAGAAAGAAATTAGAAAGGCTAATAGAAGATATGAGGTTGATTTGGCAAGAAAGGTGAAATTAAATCCAAAGGGTTTCTACAGCTATATTAATAGCAAAAGGATAATGAGGGATAAAATTGGACCATTAGAGAGCCAGAATGGACAGCTATCTGCAGAGCCAAAAAAGATGGGGGAAATATTGAACAATTTATTTTCTTTGGTATTCAACAAGGAGAAGGATATTGAACTCTTTGAGGTAAGGGAAAAAAGTAGAGTAGCTATGGAAACTATGAGATTCAAAGAGGAGGAAGTACTGACACTTTTGAAAAATATAAAAGTGGATAAGTCTCCAGGTCCTGACAGGATATTCCCTAGGATATTGAGGGAAGTTAGTGTAGAAATAGCAGGAGCTATGACAGAAATATTTCAAATGTCATTAGAAACGGGAATAGTGCCAGAGGATTGGCGTACTGCGCATATTGTTCCATTGTTTAAAAAGGGTTCTAAGAGTAAACCTAGCAATTATAGACCTGTTAGTTTGACGTCAGTGGTGGGCAAATTAATGGAAAGGATATTTAGAGATAATATATATAAGCGTCTGGATAAACAGGGTCTGATCGGGAACAGTCAACAAGGATTTGTGCCTGGAAGGTCATGTTTGACAAACCTTCTTGAATTTTTTGAAGAGGTTACTAGGGAAATTGATGAGGATAAAGCAGTGGATGGTGTCTATATGGATTTCAGTAAGGCCTTTGACAAGGTTCCCCATGGAAGGTTGGTTAAGAAGGTTCAATCTTTGGGTGTTAATGGCGGAGTAGCAAGATGGATTCAACAGTGGCTAAATGGGAGATGTCAGAGAGTAATGGTGGATGGCTGTTTGTCAGGTTGGAAGCCGGTGACCAGTGGGGTGCCTCAGGGATCTGTGTTGGGTCCACTGTTGTTTGTCATGTACATCAATGATCTGAATGATGGGGTGGAAAATTGGATAAGTAAGTATGCAGATAATACTAAGATAGGTGGTGTCGTGGATAATGAAGTAGATTTTCAAAGTCTACAGAGTGATTTGGGCCATTTGGAAGAGTGGGCTGAAAGATGGCAGATGGAGTTTAATGCTGATAAGCATGCAATGCTACATCTTGGCAGGACAAATCAAAATAGGACGTACATGGTAAATGGTAATGAATTGAGGAATGCTGTGGAACAGAGGGATCTAGGAATAACTGTGCATCGTTCCCTGAAGGTGGAATCGCATGTAGATAGGGTGGTAAAGAAAGCTTTTGGTGTGCTGGCCTTTATAAATCAGAGCATTGAATATAGGAGTAGGGAAGTAATGTTAAAATTGTACAAGGCATTGGTGAGACCAATTCTGGAATATGGTGTACAATTTTGGTCGCCTAATTATAGGAAGGATGTCAACAAAATAGAGAGAGTACAGAGGGGATTTATTAGAATGTTGCCTGGGTTCCAGCAACTAAGTTACTGAGAAAGGTTGAACAAGTTAGGTCTTTATTCTTTGGACCGCAGAAGGTTAAGGGGAGGACTTGACTGAGGTCATTAAAATGATGAAAGGGATAGACAGAGTTGACGTGGATAAGCTATTCCCATTGAGGGTAGGGAAGATTCAAACAAGAGGGCATGACATGAGAATTAAGGGACGGATGTTTAGGGGTAACATGAGGGGGAACTTCTTTACTCAGAGAGTGGTGGCTGTGTGGAATGAGCTTCCAGCAGAAGTGGTGGAGGCAGGATCGATTTTAACATTTAAAAGTAAAGTGGACGGGAAGGGAATGGAGGGATATGGTCTGAGTGCAGGTAGATGGGACTAGGGGAAAATAAAAGGTCGGCACGGACTGGGAGGGCCGAGAGGGCCTGTTTCCGTGCTGTAATTGTTATATGGTTATATGGTTATATATGGTACATAAAAATGTATTCCCTTTTGACGTGGAAATAATAGTGCAATCAAGTGTAAGAAACAGAAATTAAATAAAAGGCTGATATTGTTTTTGCACTATTTATATGCCCATTCCTTCTCTCCAGAGATGCTGCCCCATCCGCTGAGTTATTCCAGCATTTTGTTACAGTTAATATAATTTGTTACAGTTACACAGTCTTCCAGCAAACAAAAGCCAGAACTCAGGCCATAATCCCACCCAGCACCTTCTCTCTTCCTGCAATAAAAGTTCTCAACATTTTGAAATATAACATTCCTAGTTCTAAAGAAAATCACAAAAGATCAGTAGTGTTTCTCAAAATGGTTCACAGTGGACATCATTTAATTTAAAAGTTCAGGATCTCCAACACGTTTCCAGTAAATGTGGTTCAGTTTTCCAGAATAGCCGCACCCATCTATCAATATTTTTCTACTTTGAAGAGCTAGGGAGAGTGGACGTGGAGAGGTGCATTTGTCCAGATCTAATTCTTAACAATTGTTTTAAGTTTGAATGTATTGGGTACGAATGTGGTTATATTTAACCCTGGGTTACTGACTCAAAGTATTATCCTCCCCCTTTGCCATTTCAGCTCTGCGGGAAACATCCTGTTTATAATTTCAATGTTGACCACCCTCGACTTAAGATTTTACAAACACTGGCAAAGAGAGGATGCTCGGTGCGCCAAGTACTGCAGCTGTTTATGCTGTGAGAGGCACGAGGGACAAGGGATGAGTTGGGACGAGGGGGCAGGTGGAGGTGATAGAGGCCAAAGACGGCGGAAGACCCCACTGGTTGGAAAGGGACATCCACTTCTAGCAGCATTTGTTTTCACAGCTTCATAACATTCAGCAAACGAAACCTCGAGCTTAACTGTAAAACTGTTTGTATTTGCTGTGGTCAAGCCAATTTACATCTGATTACGGGCTTGATCACTCTTACTCCGAGTCCGGAAGATAGCACTGAAGGAAGAACCATTGTGAATCATTGCTGCTCCATTTGTTAGCTGGATTTTCAATGCATAAATCAGCTACTCACCCACCTAAGCTTTCCCAGGGAGAAGGCTTCCTGAAGATAATCCCCTGTGCCGTAATCAGCCAGCTGACCCCTTGCATGGGATATGTGCATGAGTCAACTTGAACTTCCGTGCAAGTTGAGTTCGCGGAAAGCCGAGGAACAGCAAGACTTCGGGATGTGGAGACACACTCTATTATTGCATAACTAGTGCTACTAGACTGTTGCAGACTATCGCAGACCGTGGCAAGGTTTGCAAGCAAAGAATCTCACTGTGACTTGTCACATGTGACAAAAAAGTATTAATTCAAGGCATTGTCAATGCTGGAACCTTGAGCAAAAATAAGGAAGGTAATGGGTCATGCACTGTGGAGGGAAATGGACAGACGACGTTTTGGGTGGAGGCCCTTCTTCAGACTCATTGGAGTCGGGGTGGGGGGGGGAAGGAAACTGGAAAAGAGCGGTAGCGGTAGCGGTAGCGGCAGGACAAATCCCGGCAAATAATAGATGGAAAATGATGAGGGAAGCAGATGGGTGGAGTAAGTGACAAAGACTGGAGCTGAGAAGGAGACAAAAGAATGTCAGATAAGGAGGGAAGAGGATTGAAATGTTAGGTCCGAGGGAGAGATCAGGGTGGACGGGGCAGGGAAGGGAAAGAGGGGGAGGAAGAAAAAATGAAATATGGGACTTGGAGATGGGAGTTGAGCTTATGATAGAGTGGAAATGAGAAGGGTGACTGGGTGGTAGGGAGTGCACATTGGAGTGGGAGGGGTAGTGGAAAGAGAGGGGGGGGGGGTGTATTACTTGATCTCGGAGAATGTACTGTTCATACTGTTTGGGCCGTAAGCTACCCAAGCAGAATTGGAGGTACTGTTCTTCAAGTTCAGGTGTGACCTCATCTGGCAGTGGACAAGACGAAGCACAGAAACGTTGGTATGAGAACAAGAAGGGGAGATAAGATTGTTGGCAACCAGGAGCTCCAGCCAGCCTTGGAGAAGGAGCGCGCTGTATCCCGGTCTATGGGTGACCTCACTCACCGCTGTGTCAGCTAAGGTCTGCTGCAACTCCCATTCTGAAGCCCATATTTACATTTTTATCCCCCCATCCCCCACACACACTGTTCCATTCCACCCATTACCTGGCTGACAGGAATGGGATTTTGGCAATAATCTGGTGGCATGTATTTGGACTCCATATTGCACTTGCAGACTGGTGCCCAAGTGCCGGTGAGGCCAAACACCATGCACCACACTCGCTGATTACACAATCACATTCCAAACATCAGATAACCAAACCAAGCACTAGCCACCTCACCAACCAACAGTTAACCAAGCCAAGACCTAGTCATCCCACCAACCAATAACTTGTCACCTCATCGCTCAACTGTTAACCAAGCCAAGAACTAGTCATCTCACCAATCAACAACTAAAGAAAACCAATGCAGACACAGAGTGCTGGAGTAGCTCAGCGGATTGGGCAGCATTTCTAAAGAACATGAATGGCAACATTTTGGGTCAGGACCCATCCACAGACCGATCAGATGGAAACATCATGTATCCATGTTCTCCTGAGATGCTGCCTGACCTGCTGAGCCAGTCCAGCATGCTACATTGTCATTTGGAAACCAACATTCTGCAGTTCCTTGTTCCTAACCAAACCAAGAACTAGCCACCTCACCAATAAACAATTAACCAAATCAAGTACTAGCGTTGCGTCACCATCCAAACACTAACCAAAATAAGAACTGGCCACGTCATCAACCAAGGGTTAACCAAACCAACAACCAGCCATCCCTCCAACCAACAGATACCTAAATCAAGAACTAGGCATGCCTCAAAGCAACCTGTTCCAGTGCAAACAAGACACAGACATCTATTCAACAATTAGAGAATTGTCCAGCTGCGATTGTCTCTAAAGTGTAAGACACATTGAATTCAGCCCATTGTCAATTCAATAATCTTCAGCATAGCAAATGAAATTGCTATGGAGAACATTATTAAGTAACATTTACTAGCAGGTAACATGTTCACTACTGGCAGCTTAGGCTCCGCACTATTATGTGGCACCAGAGCTCATTAGTCCAATTTTGGACCACATTTGGAGCAATATTCTGGCATGAGGTGAAAGTATTTGACCTTGACATTAAAGGAGCACTTGACTGTGTGTGGCATCAAGAAGACCAAGGAACATGGAAGACAATGGGAATTGAGAGGGACATTCTCCACTAACTGGAATTGCACCGCACATAAAGAAAGCTGATTGTTGGAGGAGAATCATCTCAGCCATTACAAATTACTGCAGGTGTTCTTGAAGGAACTGAGCTGATATCCCCAGCTGTTTCACCCATGACCTTTCTTCCATCATAAGGTTAGTCATGCAGCAGGTCAGACAGCATCTCTGGAGAAAGGAAATAGGTGACATTTCAAGTCGAGACCCTTCTTCAGACCGACCTGGAACGCCACCTATTCCTTTTCTCCAGAGATGCTGTCTGACCCACTGACAGCTACCACAGCATTTTGTGTCTATCAGCATCTGCAGTTCTTTCCTACGCTGTTCTCCATTTGAGGCTCTTTGTCCATACCCACATGGAAAGAGACATGGGCACAATTCATGCTCAAGCTGATTAAAGGCAGGTATTATTCACACCACAGAAGTGGCCGTCAGTGGCCATTCTCAACAAGTGGGAATCTACTTTCCCATGTTATTCATTAATTGCTGTGAATGTGTGTGTGTCTGTGCATGTCCCATCATCAATATCCTGCATTCAGACAGCATCTACACACGTACAGTTGAGTGCAACTTCACAAAACCTTGGAAGGGTCCCGACCTTAATGGATTGGAACGGTCCCGAACTGAAATATCACACCTCCATTTTCTCCAGAGACACTGCCTGACCCGCTGAGTTACTGCAGCTCTTTGTGTCTATCCTCAGTCAAATAGAATACATTCCCCTTCGTTGTGTGAAGTCAGATGCAACACCGTTCAATACCATACAGAACAAAGCAAGTTACTTGATTCATAATTCATCTACCACCTCAAAGATTGACTTTATGGAGAAGTCCAGACTGGTAGATGCTGCACTGTGAACCTCTGCACAACACAATTAAGTAATTCTCCAGGCCACATCTTCTATCACCAAGAAAGGTAAAGAATAATTGATGCATGAGATCACCATCACCTACAGCCCCCCTTCCAAATTGTGGAACTACTTTCCGAACAGCACCATGGAAATATTTTCATAGAAACATAGAAAATACGTGCAGGAGTAGGCTATTCGGCCTTTCAAGCCAGCACTGCCATTCAAAATGATCATGGTTGCTCATCCAAAATCAGTGCCCTGTTCTTATTTTTTCCCCAAATCCCTTGATTCAGTTAGCCCAAAGGGCTATATCTAACTCATAAGAACATCCAGTGAATTGGCCTCCACTGCCTTCTGTGGCAGAGAATTCCATGGATTCACAACTCTCTAAGTGAAAAGGTTTATCCTCATCTCAGTTCCCACACGAAACATCAGCAATCAAAAATACAACTAATTTCCATCTTCTTCAAAGTAATTGGGTGTGGGTAAATTTACTGGCCTTCCCAGTGACAATACACACCACACATGACTCAAAAAAGATGATTAGCAGATGGATGAATAGAGATATTATTCTGACAAGCTTTAATGCTGTAAATATTTACTGATTGAATATTTTATCATTTAAATTCCTTCTGTCACTTGGGTTTTCAATGAAGTTGCATTTTACATTCATAGTGGAAATGTGTGGGTGGTCAACATCTGCATTAAAGCTGTTCTGACTTATAATTGCCTGCAGTGTGTGGAATAGATAGCACATTCTTGTTTGATACTGTACAACTCACTTGTGTCTCACTGTCAGTTCCTGAACATATGGAATATACCTTGGGTAAAAAGGAATGTCTCAATTCTATCAGTTAGTCTTTAACTTGTGTTTTATGCCACTCACAGTTCTATACACGAACAGAAAATACTTCAAAAGGCTTCAAGAGAGATATTTACTCCTTCAAAATTACAAGTGAAGCCATGTTGCCTATCGAATGAAATGCCAATGATAACTGGAGCTATCATTTCTCAGACCTATCCCCATATTCATTTACAATCTTATGTTACAAATAGAAGCTTAACTCTCTTTCGAATGATGATGAACTCTCTGCAGCAGCCTCAATCGGTGTGAAAACCCTCCACTTTTGTTCATGTTTTCAACAATTAACGGAAACAATTGAATAGAGCTTCTGCCTGATTTTTTTTCCCATCTTTAGTGGGATATCAATATCTTCAAAAACAACGTATAAATGACTACAGATGCAAGAGGTGGAATCATGAGCAAAAAAACAAAATGCTGGGGAACTCAATGGGTCAGGCAGCGTTTCCGGTCAAAACCCTTGCCAAATAACTATTTAGTTACTTAAAACATTTCACCAACACTTATGCTGATTTCTAACTCTATCAAGGTAATCTTCGGAACCTCCGTCATGGTGATTTTTAACTCTTACAGTATGAAGATGGGTCCTGACCCGAAACATCACCTATGCATGTTCTCCAGAGACGCTGCCTAATCCGCTGAGTTACTCCAGCAATTTGTGTTTTTTGTGTAAACCAGCATCTGCTGTTCTTTGTTTCCAATCTTTGAATGTTACCTTCTTAGAATTTTGAGGGAAAAAAAAATTGTAATATACTTTTTAAATTACCATTCCAATAAAAGATTTTATGTACTAGAGCAATTCATTAAAACTAGAGCCTTTCATTCTAACCATTTTGTTGCAGTTGTTTTCTGTCTCAGATATAGAACCATCGAGTGACTTAGCTTGGAACTAGGCTCATATACCTACATTTGTCCCACATCCCTCTAAACCTTTCTTACCAATGTACCTATTCCAAATGTCTTTGAAATGTTAATACCTTCCCTGTACTTGAAAGCAACAGCACTGGCCACAGAGAGTAATCCTAGGCCTGTTCAAAGAGCTGGCTCACCCACCAGCCAATATCCCCAGTGCAAGATTGCGGCACTTTGTATTGAGCCTCTCGTCAGTGGAAACTCCAGTAACCTTCTACCTCCTGCATTGCAAGGACTGGAGGCCACAAAGACAAAAGGCAATCAATACATTTGTTTTTTGTTCTGGTTGATGTCATCTTTAAAACAAAATAAAGGCTAAATGCTTGAAGTGTGTAGGAAGGAACTGCAAATGACGGTTTAGACTGAAGATAGACACAAAATTCTGGAGTAAAGGGCCTGTCCCACTGTACGAGGTAATTCAAGAACTCTCCCGAGTTTAAAAACAAATCAAACTCGTGGTAAGCACGTAGAATATATGTAGCGGGTACGCCGGAGCTCGGGACGTCTCTTAGCGGCTCGTAATGCTAACGGCAGGTACTCGGTAAATGCGGTAAGCTCGTGAAAACTCGTGAAGATTTTCCAACGTTGAAAAATGTCCATGAGAGCCCCGAGTACCTACGAGCGGCTATCACCGTAATTCCCCAAGTTCGAATCAGGGGAAACTCGGGAGAACTCTTGAATTACCTCGTACAGTGGGTCAGGCCCTTTAATCAACGTGTCAGACAGCATCTCTAGGGAAAAGCAATACGTGACATTTTCGGTCGAGACCCTTCTTCAGACATGGCTAAGTATTGGTGAGGTGGGATTGGGTCTCTCAAGCATACCTCGGTGAACTTGACTGTCTTCAATGATCCAATGATACTTTATGGTCAATGTACCTAAGTACAGGGAAATGCTTCGTTTTGCATACAACCTGGTAAAATCATACACCTGGGAAGTACACAAGACTCGCCACACTTCTGGTGCCGACAAAGTTACAAAAAGCTCACAGCGGCGAACCAGGCCTGCCACCGCACGTGGCAGCGAGCGGCCCCCGGAGTAATAAGCGTCACTGATATCCATTTCTTCCACTGTTTCCCCCTCCCACCACTGTACCCCTCACCCTTCTTGCAACTAAGAATTAATGACAGTTTGTCTCGCACAGCGGCAACATTGTGGATTACGTATGTAGCAGGTAAGTCTGGAGATTTGCCCAGCATTGTTATTGTGAAATGCTGCAGATGGATGCAGGTAGTTTGGTACCACTTGAGCATGCTGATTGTTTGTTTGATAATGCTACTGCAGGCAGTATGGTTCTCATTATTGATTTATCTTCTGCAACAACAGCCAGTCCATGTGGATGCTTAGATGAAAGAAAACGGTTGGAGGAGACCACTGTCGGCGGAAAGACTTCTCTCCTGTTATTCAGTCCGTATTCAACAATAACTTCAAACAATTTCTTACTACTTACGCCAAGCTAACTCAGCAACCATTCCTTATTTTCTCTCTCTCCCCCTTTCTTGAATAAGAATGTTACATTTGCTACCTGATAAACAAAACCTCTGTTGCAAAATGTTGATAATTTCGAAGATCACCACAAATGCACCCACCATTGCAAAACCTGTAGGGTGGCACAGCGGTAGAGTTGCCGTCTCAGCACCAGAGTCCCGGATTCAATTTTGACTATGGGTCCTGTCTGCAGGGTCAGAAATCGCTGTCAAACCATGTGGGGGACACAATTTGGGGGCACAATTTCTTGGAGGCCGCGCGGTTGGTGACCGACTCCAAACTCCAGCAGCAGCAGCTTTGTCCGCCCGAATCGTGGGGCTTGAATCGGTCTGTTCGCGGGGCCTTTCATCGCCCGGTGTGACTTAAAATCGTCCGGCGGAAGCTTCAACATCGGGAGCCTCGATCGCCTCGACACAGCAGATTGATTTTAAGCCATGCCGGACAATGAAAGGCCCCATGAATGGGCCAATTAAGTCCCTAGAAAGCGTCTGATACCCGCTTGAATCTTTCAAAAGCTACAATGGATCACGTGATAAATAACACTTAAACAAATAAAACTGAAGCAAATAAAGGCAAAGCGAAGAACCAATCTTGGAGGGGGGGAAAGAGAGAGAGATGGGAAAAACATACTAAATAACGTGAGTGACCGTGAATGAGGGACTAACCTGCAAGCCAGCCAGAAAACACGCTCAACCAGAGCCCTTACTGAATGACCTGACCCATTTAAATCCGATACACGTTTAAATCTATCCCATCCACCAATACATCCAACAATTGGTGACACATCGTGTTAATACGATGTTAATAGAGACATTTTACAAGCGCTTAACAATGACACCCCCCACTGTCTTGTGGAAAGCAGAGATTTTAATGGGTTTTTTTCACCAAGTTTCAAAATCCAGAATACAAAGCTTGGGGGGGGTGGGGGGAGGAGAATTGTCCCCCCACCTCTCAAAACTTGGGAGGGGCGTGCCCCCGTGTCCCTACCCCCCCCCCCCCCCAAGATTTCCGCCCGTGCCTGTCTATATGGAGTTTATGCATTTTCCCCATGACCTGCATGCGTTTTCTCCGAGATCTTCTGTTTCCTCCCACACTCCAAAGACATACAGGTTTGTAGGTTAATTGGCCTTGGTAAAATTGTAAAATTGTTCTTAGTGTGTGTAGGGTAGTGTTAACGTGAGGGGATCGTTGGTCAGTGTGGTCTCGGTGGGCCGAAGGGAAGCGAAGGTTTCCGTGCTGTATCTCTAAACTAAACTAAACTGTAGGATGTAAGCCATATCTTCAAGACAATTTTTCACCTTCAAGTCCCAATCTTTTCATTTTATTAACATGACAAGTTCCTCACTCTTGTTAGATCCTTGCTTTCTTGTCATGTATTGTGTGCTTTGAATATCTGCGACTATCATGAAAGATACAAAATTGTTGTCTCAAAGTGGCAGAGGTAGTAGATTACAAGGAGAGGTATGCCCGTACATGTCTACCGTACTAAACCGAGTATGGCCACTGGCACAATGAAGAAACCATCATGCAAGGATTAAACATCTCTCTTCGTAAGGAAGGTGTTGTGCAGAATTCTGCCGCAGCTCAGTAGTAATAATCTTCCTAAAACAACAGTGGACCATGTGCTGTTGTGACATGAAATGAGCCAGTTCCATAAATGTTTAGCACCATAGTTAGAATAGAATAAAATTCATTGATTCATTACAAGGATAGTATGGTGCAACACAACTTTGGAATTAAACCGATTTACGGACTGGGTGATGGGTGGGGAAAGAAATGAAGTAGGTATATCAACACTTTTTCTTTTTACTTTTTTTTCTTTCTTTTTTCCGTTTTTGTCTTTTTATGTCTTTAAGTTTTACTTACTCACTCTTTGACTACACTCATTTGGTAGTTTAGGAGTTCTATTCTTACACATTCACTTTCTCTTCCACCTTTCTTTCTTGCTTTTCCTGTCTTTTTCTATTTCATCTTTGCTAAAATTAAAATGGAAGCTGTACAATAAATGTAATGTGTCATATGCCGCGGTTTATACCTTTGTACTCTGCTTCTAATAAAAATATAAATAATTTTTTTTTTTTAATTTAAAGAATAGAATAGAATAGAATAGAATAGAATAGAATAGATTACTTTATTGTCACATATGACAAGGCACAGTGACCTTCTTTGCTTGCATACCTTGCCAAAGTATGCAAATAGTCACCCATAAAGGGCATTTACAAAGTTACAAATCCCCCCTGCGCCAGATCCTCCTTTGTTATTTCCTCCCCCCCTCCCTTCCCTCATGGTGGTCCCCCAACACTTGTCAACAAAATAGAGAGGATACAGAAGAGCTTTACTAGAATGTTGCCTGGGTTTCAACAGCTAAGTTACAGAGATAGGTTGAATAAGTTAGGTCTTTATTCTCTGGAGCGCAGAAGGTTAAGGGGGGACTTGATAGAGGTCTTTAAAATGATGAGAGGGATAGACAGTGTTGATGTGGACAAGCTTTTCCCTATGAGAATAGGGAAGATTCAAACAAGAGGACATGACTTTAGAATTAAGGGACAGAGGTTTAGGGGTAACATGAGGGGGAACTTCTTTACTCAGAGAGTGGTAGCGGTGTGGAATGAGCTTCCAGTGGAAGTGGAGGCGGCAGGTTCGTTGGTATCATTTAAAAATAAATTGGATAGGCATATGGATGAGAAGGGTATGGAGGGTTATGGTATGAGTACAGGCAGGTGGGACTAAGGGAAAAAAGTTGTTCGGCATGGACTTGAAGGGCCAAGATGGCCTGTTTCCGTGCTGTAATTGTTATATGGTTATATGGTTAACACTTGATCCTCCATTGTCCATTGTTCTTCCCCCTCCTCACGGTGGGCCCCACACGCCATGATCTCCATTGTCCATTGTTCTTCAGGGTGGTCCCCCCACACCGGGTCCCCATTGTCCATTGTTCAACCCCCCCCCGCCCCCCGCCCCCAAGGTTGCTTTGCCAACGCATTGGGTTGAATTGGAATTGGAGCTGAAGCAGGTGACATAGTTCCGTGAGACATCCATAGTTAATTAAAGGGTCCTTTTGCATTGCTTCTGAAGAAGTTAACGGACAGGAAGAGCTTTCTGAAAACCTGCTGTGGAAATGACCTCTTGTTCTGTGACCTCTTCTTTTGTCAGCTTCCACGACTGCGGTAACTTCCTCATCTCGCCCCCACCTGCCAAAACATCGCACAGACCACCCACGTCTGCAGACAAGAAACTATTCCGCAAGCACAGATATATCTTTCCCTGCATGACCAAAGTGAATCTTCCCGAGTGATTGAATATTTCAAAATGCACCCTGACAAACAAGCAGCCGTTTGAGATGATAATCTTCACCTATTCATTTGATGGTTGATTAGATGATTAGTTGATGGCAGAATAGTGAAAGGCTTGGATAGAGTGGATGTGGAGAGGATGTTTCCACTAATGGAAGAGTCTAGGACTAGAGATCTTAGCCTCACAATTAAAGGACATTATTTTAGGAAGGAGATGAGGAGGAATTTCTTTAGTTAGAGGGTGGTGAATCTGTGGAATTATTTGTCAGAGAAGGCCGTGGAGGCAAAGTCAGTGGATATATTTTAGGCCGAGATAGATACTGTAGATTCTTGATCAGTACAGGTGTGAGAGGTTATGGGGAGAAGGCAGGAGAATGGGGTTAGGAGGGAGAGATAGATCAGCCATGATTGAATGGCGGACTAGACGATGGGCTGAATGGCCTAATTCTGCACCCATCACTTATGATCTTTTGATCTTATGGTTCCCGGTGCTGTCTGTACAGAGTTTGTACATTCTCCCCGTGACCTGCGTGGGTTTTCTCTGAGATCTTTGGTTTGCTCCCACACTCCAAAGACGTACAGTTATGTAAGCAAATTGGCTTGGTCAATATAAAAATTGTCCCTGGTGCATGTAGTGTAGTGTTACTATGCTGGGATCGCTGGTCGGCGCGGACCTGGTATGCCGAATGGCCTGTTTCAACGCTGTATCTCCAAACTAAACCAAAATAAATTAAATCCCTTACAGATTATAACTCTTCATATTATGACCTGTGGGTAAAAATTACTCAGTTGCAGTCCAGGGGTAAATTCGACATCTCACTTTGTCATTCTCTTTTGTTGGCTCTTGATTTTCTCGGGTGAGATCACCATCACAGGATGTGGATACTAAGACAAAGGTTATGGCTTGGTCCCCAAGTTTCAGCTCGGGGAAGAGTTTCGTGGCAAAAACTACAAATGAACCACATGATGAGGTTTGGCAGCAGGAATAGCTCTGCAAGGGAGCAGGCGGATCCAAGCTGAGGAAGACGGAGGTTGGTGAGGGAATTAATAGAAGTATGTGAAAAATGATGAGAGGCATAGCTAGGGTAGACAGCTAGAACATTTTCCCCAGGGTGGAAACGTCCAAGACTGGAATGCATAGCTATAAGGTGAGAAGGAGAATGTTTAATAGAGATATGTGGGGCAAGCTGCTTTCACAGAGAGGGGTGGGGTCCTGGAACACATCGACAGCAGTGGTAGTGGAGGAAGATATGGCAGAGGCATTTGAAAGGCTTTTGGAGACGCACATGGAAGTGCAAGGATTTAAGGGATATGGATCATGTACAGCTAGATGAGATCAGTTTAGTTCAGCATCATGTTCGGCACAAAGATTGTGGGCCAAAGGGCCTGTTGCTGTGCTGTCCTACTCTATGTTCCATGTTCTATTAGACATGGAACAGGACACTGACTAGCAAAGTCCCTTCCCACCCAAACCACCCCCTCTCCTGGCACTTTCTCTTGCAGCCACAGGAAATGCTACACTTGTCCCTTCGACTCCATTCAAGGACCCAAGCAGTCTTTCCAGGTGTGGCAGAGGTTCACCTGCACCTCCTCCAACCTCATCTATTGCATCCGCTGCTCTAGGTGTCAGCCGTTCTACATCGGTGAGACCAAGCATAGGTTTGGCGATCACTTTGCCCGACACCTCCGCTTGGTTCGCATTAACCTACCTGATCGCCCAGTGGCTTACCATTTCAACTCCCCCTCCCATTCCGAATATGACCTTTCTGTCCTGGGCCTCCTCCATGGCCAGAGTGAGGACCACCATAAATTGGAGGAGCAGCACCTCATACTTCATTTGGGCAGTTTACACCACAGCAGTATGAACATTGACTTCACTAATTTCAGGTAGTCCCTGCTTTCTCCTCCCCTTCTCAGCTCTCCCTCAGCCCATAGTATCCGCCTCTTCCTTTCTTCTTCCCGCCCCCCCCCCCCCCCCCACCATCACATCAGTGTGAAGAAGGGTCTGAACCTGAAATGTTTCCTATTTCCTTCGCTCCAGAGATGCTGCCTCACCCGTTGAGTTTCTCCAGGATTTTTATCTAGCAAAGAATCAAATGTTTTTAATACGGACCTTGATGCCAAAGGAAACATGAATCCATTTATTAAGTCAACATTACCTTGCATAACCCCTTTAACGCAGGAAAATATTCTGCAGAGCCTATAGGGACACAATTATAGATAACAAACAATAAAGGCTTTCAGAGAGGAACAGTGTAGGAAGGAACTACAGATGTTGGTTTAAACCGAAGATAGACACAAAAAAATGGAGTAACTCAGCGAGTCACACAGCATCTCTGGAGATCAGGAATAGGTGACGTTTCGGGTTGAGACCCATCTTCAGTCTCGACCCAAAACGTCGCCTCTTCCTTTTTCTCCGGAGGTGCTGTCTGATCCGCTGAGTTACTCCAGCTTTTCCTGTCTATCTTTAGAGAGGGACCTTCATCAGAACTGAATTATGCGACAATGCTTAAAAGTGAGGAACAGGAGGAATAAGAAATCAATTCAAGAATGTGAGGCCATAGCCAGTGAAAATATCAATTACGATAAAGACAAAACTTCCAGTGTTCACTGTATGGTTTGTGATAGAACGTGATAATAACCTGGTACTGTGCACATACAGCAGTTAATGCAGAATTCCATATGCTGCTCTCAGTAACTCTGCCCTTCCTTAAGGTGCACTGTTCTGGTTCTCACCGAACCAATCAAAACAGAATTAGTGACAGTGCAAAATTCGATTTTTTATATAATGTCTGGCTGCAAAAATAATTGATTATAACAAATTGTCAGAATTTGAAGTTTTGTGCTGATGAAGTGGGGCAGCACTGTGGTGCGGCAGTAGAGTTGCTGCCAGGGACCCGGATTTGATCCTGAGTACAGGGGCTGTCTGTATAACGCCCTTCATGGGCGACTACTGCATACTTTGGCAAGGTATACAAACAAAGAATTGCACTGTGACTTGTCACATGTGACAGGAAAGTTATCATTTTTCATTTATTCATTCATTCATTCATTCATTCATAGACCTTATTCCATCTCCATGTGACCACATGGGTTTCCTCCCACATTCCAAAGACGTACAGGTTTGTAGATTAATTGGCTTCAGTAAAAATTGTAAATTATCCTTAGACTGTTAGATGGGGTGGAAGATTGCAACCTTCACGTGGTCCGCCCTGTTTCGACTAATGCAATCAACTCGACGTGCACAAACAGAAGATCAAATAGAACAAGTTGTCCAACAACTTTAGGCTGTGCACGCCACACGAAGGAAGTAGTCTGTGGGATTGTGTTAATGATCGCTGGTTGGCCCCGACTCGATGGGCCGAAAGGCCAGTTTCCAGGCTGTATTTCTAAAGTCTAAAGTCTAAATTGAAACGTGAGTCTTCGTACATGTCATGTAACTGGAATTTTAACATGTTACCACTAAATACAGAAATAATACTCATTATCATTTTTATTATATGTATGGAGGTTTATCCCTTCAGAATAATTACTTTAAAATTCCTCAGAGTAAATATGAATCGTCAATCATCAACACTAAAATAATAGTTGTTACATGTTTGTTCCATTTTTGTAATTTAATTCTATAGTACATAACACTACTGTATCACTCAATAGCATGCAACTGGTGATTACAGTCTACCCTCTGGATATCAATGTAATTAAAATTATCCTATTTATGAAGCTTGTTTGTGGTGTTTCAGCTTCTCTATAAATCCCACAATTAAATAACATCTTATTTTTTCTATCTCCAAATTCATCCAAAATTTTACTAATGTATTGTTTTTTCTTCCTGATTTACTGACTCCCAAAATTCAACAAATTGTTCTGGGATGTTTTAATGGAAGGATGCAGCATGGAAACAGAGTCCTAAGACCACCAAGTCCACGTTGACTCGATCACCCGTTCACATTGGTTTTATGTTATCCCACTTTTGCATCCATTCCCTACACATCAGGGGCGATTTACAGTGACCAATTAAATTACAAACACGCACGTCTTTGGGATTTGACAGAAAACTGCAGCACCCAGAAGAAACCCATCTGGTCACAGCAAGAATCTAATGAAGAAGAATCTTTTGACACTAAAGAGGTGTACTGATCTTATAGGAGTGTACAAAATTATGAGAGAAATAGATCAGGTAGACTCACAGTGTCCCTTGCCCAGAGTAGGGGAATCTAGAACCAGAGGACGTAGGTTTAAGGTGAAGGGAGAAAGATTTAATAGGAACCTGAGGGGTAACTTATTCAAGCAAAGGGTGGTAGATGTATGGAACAAAATGCCGGTGGATGTAGTTGAGGCAGGTACTATCGCAATGCTTAAGGCACATTTAGATAGGTACATGGATGGGACAGGTGTAGAGGGATATATACCAAATGCAGGGAGGTGGGACTAGTGGGACATATTGGGACATATTGGCTGATGTAGGCAAGTTGGGCTGAAGGGCCTGTTTCTACGCTGTAAGACTCCATGACTAAGAATGTACAAACTCCACACACAGAGCAGCAGAGGTTAGGATCAAGCCCGGGTCTCTGGCATTGTGAGGCTCTACCAGCTGTGCCACCGTGCCCAGCCACCCATAGCCTCACACTCATTGGAAAGAAGAGGTTCTCAAATGTTAATATTTAACATCAGCAAATGAGAAAGCCATAGCACTGAAAATGCTGGTGTGTTTTGGCTGGAATGTTTTGAAGATAGTAGTGAATCCCATCATTTGCTGTTATTTGGAAAATCCAGCCTGACAACACCAGTAATGGATAAAGGAATGTGAGATCACAGGGGTTAAAACTAGAGACTGTGGAGAGTGGTGGCAGTGTGCTGAATAGAAGGAAGTGCAGGAACAGGGCAGCTCAATGTCGTAGCTGGTAGAGCTACTGCCTCAGAATGACAGAGACCCAGGTTTGATCCTAACCCTTGGATACCATCTGTGTTCTCCCTGTATACGTTGTCCATGTTTAGTCTAGTTTAGTTTAGAGATACCGTGCAGAGGCAGACCTTTCCATCCAACGAGTCCGCGCCGACCTGCGATCCCATAAACTAGCACTACCCCGCATACGAGGGATGATTTACAATATTTACCAAAGCCAATTAACCTGCAAACCTGTACGTCTTTGGAGTATGGAGGAAACCAGAGAACCGGGAGAAAGCCCACGCGGTCACGGGGAGAACGTCCAAACTCCGTACAGACAGCACCCATAATCTGGTGCTATAAGCAGCAACTCTACCACTGTGCCACCTTGCTGCCCTGACCATGAAGGTTTTCTTCAAGTGTTTCAGTTTTCTCTATTATCCCAATGATGAGCAGGTTCAACGTTAATTTGCCTCTGGAAAACAGAATTGCCCCTTGTGTGAAGGGAGTTGTTGAGAACGTGGGATAACATAGAACTTGTGATTATCTGCGTGGACTGGGTGGGCCAAAGGGCCTGTTTCCATGCTGTACCTCTAAGTCTAAAAAGAATAAGCATGGTCACTAAGAAAAGAAAGGGCGGCATGGTGGCGTAGTGATAGAGCTACTGCCTTACAACACCGGAGACCCGGGTTCGATCCTGACAACGGGTGCTTGCCTGTACTGACTTTGTACGTTCTCCCCATGACCCGTGTGGGTTTTCGCCGAGATCTTTGGTTTCCTCCCACACTCCAAAGGCGTGCAGGTTTGTAGGTTAATTGGCTTGGTATAAATGTTAAATTGTCCCTAGTGTGTGCAGAATAATGTATGTGGGGATCGCTGGCCGGTGTGGTCTCAGTGGGCCGAAGGGCCTGTTTTCGCGCTATATCTCTAACACTAAACTAAACTTTAGACATAAGATTTTACAGAAGCACTAACCAGTATCTATCACTGAGAAGTAACGGGTGCTCAGGACAAGGGACATAATAGACTGATTTGGGTCCAGATGTGAAACATAAGTGGAGGGGTTGGAATGCCGCAAGCATTTAAAGAGCAATGTGACCTCAATCAAGAGTTTAATATTAAATGAATCAATTATTTGCTCTCAGTTTGGCTGAATCATGGCATTAAATATTGTCTGGGGAATGCTCATTTTAATACATCAGCCTTAAGTCCTGCGCGATTTAGCCACCGTCCATACCTGACCCCAAACTATACGGTAGAGATGAACAAGAAAGCCTTTGTCATTCAGTAAGAAGGCGATGATTTACCTGGAATTGTCGACACTAACAAGCAGCCCCCGAAATGGAAAGTGCCCCAAGTTTCAGCACGAAAGCCTCTCTCCTCAAGGGGTGAAAAATCCAGCAAAAATAATATTAAAAGAACACACGCAGGGTTTAGAAGAATTCTTCAAATTTAGATTTATTAATTTTGAAAGATAATCCCTTGAGCTGCGGAATTTCATTGTTGAGAAAAGGATTAAAATTAATTTTCTCTCTTTTGAAAAGGGATATTTTTGATTTTTCATTCCACAACTGTGAACCATTAGGCTTCAAATGAATTGAGACTGTTATGCTGAATGCAGCATGGAACAATGGACACTACATGCACAGCATTTCATTAGCAAATCCTTTGTATGAGTATGAAAGGACTTCAAATTAATATGTGCACTGTACGTTTAATATTCCAGTAATTTAGTGCAGATTATTCCTTGATCAAAGCTGCAGAATCATGCCATGAAGTTTGTACATTTACGTAAACCCTGACTAAATGAATATGAAGTGAGTCTGTGGTTAACACCTCACATTCACCAATAATACTTTAGAAGTGTGATTTCAAGGTTCAATTGCAGTTCCATAAACAGACGACAGATCTGGGTCATTAAATTTGGAGGGTTAATGTTCTCAATCTCCTTATTCCCTTACTCTGTCACCATGAAATGCCCCCTATTTACTTGTACAGATTTTGCCCAGCAATTCTAAACCCCCAAAATCCCTTTCTTCAACCTCACCTCCATGGGTGAGTCTAGACAGCATGAATTGTCGAGCTAATCGACCATGCAAGGGATCACCATCAAGCCGATTCCTGGTCTTTGTTCGTACACATGTAGGGATTTCTATCAAAAGCAACTGGATAGTTATCAACGGCAGAAACAATGGATTCGGGGATGCTGAGTCCACTTCAACACGGTGACTGAGATCAATTAACTTCGTGGAAATATAGCACCGACCTAATTTCCATGACTCAGTGCCCACTCTGAGAATGCAGTGAGCTATGGAGGAGATGATGCAAGCATTAATTATCAATATTTGTACATTACTCAGTTTGCATCCCCCCATTTCTCAGGCTCACTGTGCCATAAACCATTCTCTGCCCAGAAAATGTATTTACAACTGACACTACACAGTAGTTATGTTCAGGCAGGGTCATTGATTCACAATTGGTACTGAAGCTTCTTTGTTCAAGCCCGTTACTTGCACTTATTCAGGCCTCTTTGAGATACGCTGGACTGTATTCGGGGGAGCTCCTGGCAACCACTCAACAGGCCCTGAGGCTTTGAAGGAAAGCTCCCACCAAGGTGGAAATGGGGCCACAGGTACCATGTTCTCATCTAGTGAAGTGGCACAAATAGAGAAAAGGCCAATCGTAGTGTGAAGTTTGAAGGAAGGGTTCCTTAGTCAGTTGGAGCAGTGATCTGTTTTCAGCAACTTTTCAGCTGTTTTTCTTCTCTGGAACTGATACCAGTCTGTTCCATCACCACTTTCTACAGGGGCACCATAGAGAGCATTTTGACCAACTGCATCTCTGTACGGTTCGGGGACTGCAAAGCCTCCAACTGGAAGTCTGTGCAGAGAGTGGTGAGGGCAGCTGAAAAAATCATCGGGACTTCGCTTCCTTCAATCCAGGACATTGCGTGCAAACGTTGCTTGTCCAAGGCCAACAGCATTATAAAAGACCCCACACCTCTCCATCATGGACTGTTCACTCTGCTCCCCTCGGGCAAAAGGTATCGCAGTATAAGGAGCAGAACGGCCAGGTTTTGCAACAGCTTCTTCCCCCGAGCCATCAGACTCTTGAATTCCATATAATGTGCTGCAACAATTATTAATTTTATCTATTTTATCTTTTTATCCATTTTATCCTTTTGTTGTTTTATGTTGCACGGTGAGCCAGATGCAACGAAATTTTGTTCCGACTTGCATTTGTTGGTGTATTTTTGAATGACAATAAAGTCTTTGATTGATTGATTGATTGTTGTCCGCTCCGGGACACTGAGGAAATTCTTTGAACATCCAAGTTCATTCTCAATGGCGATAGATAAGCTCAAGGGACTTCATGCATATGAGTATCTCACCATTTAGACCAATGGTTATGGTGTGATCTGCCTCATGACTCTGAAAGGAGAAGTCCAATTAAACAAAAACGAACAACTATTACTGACTATGCTTTGTTCTGCCCTTCCTCTCTTCCAGCTTTCTTTCCACCCAACCCATCACGCGCAACCCCCCCCCCCCCAAAACATTCAGTCTGAAGAAGGGTCCCGCCCCAAATCATCACCTATTCAGGTTCCTCAGAGATGCTGCCTGACCCAAACTAGAATGGTTTGGGGGAGGGACTCAAATAGAGAAAGTCAGTAGCCAGGGTGTGAGGCAGAGAAGAGAAGCACTCAGACCCAACATGTAGGGGGGAAAGAAGAAAAAATAAATAAACAGAGAATAAGAGGTGGTGGGCTTCCAAGCCAAAAATCAAAAGGGACCATTTGTCAACATAATTGTATAAGGAGTAAGAGTGTTGTAAAAACAAGCCTGAAGGCTTTGTGTCTCAATGCAAGGAGCATTCGTAATAAGGTGGACGAGCTGAATGTGCAGATAGCTATTAATGACTATGCTTTAGTTGGGATCACGGAGACATGGCTCCAGGGGGACCAAGGCTGGGAGCTGAACATCCAGGGATATTCAATATTCAGGAGGGATAGACAGAAAGGAAAGGGAGGTGGGGTAGCGTTGCTGGTGAGAGAGGAGATTAATGCAATAGAAAGGAAGGACATTAGCTTGAAGGATGTGGAATCGACATGGGTAGAGCTGCGAAACTCTAAGGGGCAGAAAGCACTAGTGGGAGTACAGTAGTAGTGGAGTTGGGGATGGCATCAAACAGGAAAGTAGAAATGCGTGCATCAAGGGTAAAACAGTTATAATGGGTGACTTCAATCTACATATAGATTGGGTGAATCAAATGGGCAGGGGTGCTGAGGAAGAGGATTTCTTGGAATGTATGCAGGATAGTTTTCTAAACCAACATGTAGAGGAACCAACGAGAGAGCAGGCTATTCTAGACTCGGTATTGAATAATGAGGAAGGGTTAGTTAGCATTCTTGTTGTGCGGGCCCCTTGGGCAAGAGTGACCACAATATGGTTGAGTTCTTCATTAGGATGGAGAATGACAAAATTAAGTCAGAAACAAGGGTTCTGAACTTAAACAAAGGTAACTTTGGGGGTATGAGAAGTGAATTGGTCAAGATAGACTGGCAAGTTGTCTTAAAGGGTTGACAGTGGATGTGCAATGGAAAATATTTAAAGACTGCATGGATGAACTACACCAATTGTTCATCCCAGTTTGGCAAAAGAATAAATCAGGGCAGGTAGTGCATCCATGGATAACAAGGGAAATCAGGGATAGTATAAAAACAAAAGATGAAGCATACAAATTAGCCAGAAAAAGCAGCCTCCCAGAGGACTGGGAGAAATTCAGAGTTTAGCAGAGGAGGACAAAGGGCTTAATTAGGAAAGGGAAAATAGATTATGAAACTGGCAGGGAACATAAAAACTGACTGCAAAAGGTTTTATAGACATGTGAAGAGAAAGAGATTAGTTAAAACAAATGTAGGTCCCTTGCAGTCAGAAACAGGTGAATTGATCATGGGGAACAAGGACATGGCAGACCAATTGAATAACTACTTTGGTTCTGTCTTCACTAAGGAAGACATAAATAATCTGCCAGAAATAGCAGGGGACCGGTGGTCAAATAAGTTGGAGGAACTGAGTGAAATCCAGTTTAGCCGAGAAGTGGTGTTGGGTCAATCCCCAGGGCCAGATAGTCTGCATCCAAGAGTACTCAAGGAAATAACCACAGAAATAGTAGATGCATTAGTGATAATTTTTCAAAACTCCTTATATTCTGGAGTAGTTCCTGAGGATTGGAGGGTAGCTAATGTAACCCCACTTTTTTAAAAAGGAGGGAGTGAGAAAACGGGGAATTACAGACTAGTTAGTCTAACATCGGTAGTGGGGAAACTGCTAGAGTCAGTTATTAAAGATGGGATAGCAGTACATTTGGAAAGTGGTGAAATTATTAGACAAAGTCAGCATGGATTTACGAAAGGTAAATCATATCTGACGAATCTTATAGAATTTTTCGAGGATGTAACTAGCAGAGTTGATAAAGGAGAACCAGTGGATGTGCTATATCTAGACTTTCAGAAGGCTTTCGACAAGATCCCACATAAGAGATTAGTATACAAACTTAAAGCACACAGTATTGGGGGTTCAGTATTGATGTGGATAGAGAACTGGCTGGCAGACAGGAAGCAAAGGGTAGGAGTAAACGGGTCCTTTTCAGAATGGCAGGCAGTGACTAGTGGGGTACCGCAAGGCTCAGTGCTGGGACCCCAGCTATTTACAATATATATATAAATGATTTGGATGAGGGAATTGAATGCAACACCTCCAAGTTTACGGATGACACTAAGCTGGGGGGTAGTGTTAGGTGTGAGGAGGATGCTAGGAGACTGCAATGTGACTTGGATAGTTCTGGGTGAGTGGGCAAATGCATGGATAATATGGATAAATGTGAGGTTATCCACTTTGGTGGCAAAAACATGAGGGCAGACTATTATCTTAATGGTGGCAAATTAGGAAAAGGGGAGATGCAATGAGTCCTGGGTGTCATGGTACACCAGTCATTGAAAGTAGGCATGTAGGTGCAGCAGGCAATGAAGAAAGTAAATGGTATGTTAGCATTCATAGCGAAAGGATTTGAGTATAGGAGCAGGGAGGTTCTACTGCAGTTGTACAGGGTTTTGGTGAGACCACACCTGGAGTATTGCGTACAGTTTTGGTCTCCAAATCTGAGAAAAGACTATCTTGCCATAGAGGGGGTACAGAGAAGGTTCACCAGACTGATTCCTAGGATGTCAGGACTTTCATATGAGGAAAGACTGGATAGACTTGGCTTGTACTCGCTAGAATTTAGAAAACTGAGGGGGATCTTATAGAAACTTACAAAATTCTTAAGGGGTTGGATAGGCTAGATGCAGGAAGATTGTTCCCGATGTTAGGGAGGTCCAGAACAAGGGGTCACAGTCTAAGGATAAGGGGGAATTCCTTTAGGACCGAGATGAGGAAAACATTTTTCACACAGAGAGTGGTGAGTCTCTGGAATTATCTGCCACAGAAGGTAGTTGAGGCCAGTTCATTGGCTATATTTAAGAAGGTGTTAGATGTGGCCCTTGTGGCGAAAGGGCTCAGGGCGTCTGGAGAGAAGGCAGGTACAGAATACTGAGTTGTATGATCAGCCATGATCATATTGAATGGCGGTGCAGGCTTGAAGGGCCGAATGGGCTACTCCTGCACCTATTTTCTATGTTTCTATGTCTACCTACTGAGCTGCTCAAGCATTTTGTGTCTTTCTTTAAAAAAATAAATGCTTAACTTAAGTACAATCTTCCATAAATGCCAGGTGTGCCATTCCTCTCAAAGATCTTGCTGTTAAGTGCACCACCCACACAAACCATACAGACCAGGTGGATCCCAGATCTGACTCCGGATCTACAGGGTCAATCCAAGCAAGGCAACCATTGAAGTTACTTTTCCCAAGTGTAACCAGAAGGCAGTGAACTGCATTATCCTCATGGTGTGGTAGGACATTGCCGTCATATTGGCGGGCTGAAGACTATCTAAGCAGATAAATGTCAAAATTGCGGAGTCGGAAGCATATATCCTGCTGGGTGAGCAGTGTGCATTTGAGTGTGTGTTTATTCCGGGATAACACTTGATTGGACTGCAGTCAATAACACAGCGCCGGAAATCAGCAGCAGATCTGCCATGCATGGGAAGCATCAGTTGAGTGGGAGGCTGCTATATACCACACATGTGGTCTGGGAATTACACAGAGCACTTTCATCTCTTCACATAAGCAATGTCCATAAAACAAATCCATTAAATATCTATTTATATATTTCAACATATGAGATAAACAGGACACATTGCATGTTATAGTCATTTAAGGTACAGTAAATATTTCTTCAGAGGAGACCGACTGTAAACCATTATCTACATGACAGACAGATTACAGCTTTATTTCTCTAAACAGACAATGACTTTGGTACATCATGATGCCTCATGCTACTGAGCTCAAAGTGTGCTTGGGTCAACTATGGCCCCGAACATCTCAGTTTGAAGAATAGATGGATTGATGGAGTGGGAGGTGGTGAACCTTCAGTCTGTCCAGCGAGCGCTCTCTTCCAAAGTAGGAAATATCACCAAAAGTGCACATGGTTTAATTTAGTTTAGTTTAGTCATACAGTCATAGAGTCCCACAGTGTGGAAACAAGCCATTCAGCCCAACTTGCCCACATCGGCTAACATGTCCCATCTAGACTAATCGCACCTGCCTGTTTTTGCCCCATATCCCTCCAAACCTGTCCTATCCATGTACCTGTCTAAATGTTTCTTAAATGGTATGATAGTACCTGCCCGGGGTGGAAGATTTCAACCTTCATGTGGTCCGCCCTGTTTCGCCTAATGCAATCAACTCGATGTGCACAAACAGAAGATCAAATAGAACAAGTTGTCCTACAACTTTAGGCTGTGCACGTCACATGAAAGAGGAAAAAGATAGTACCTGCCTCAACTACCTCCTCTAGCAAGCTTGTTCTGTACACTTGCCAACCATTGTGTGAAATAGTTAACCCTCAGATTCCTGTTAAATCTCCCCCACCCCCACCTTAAACCTATGTCTTCTGGTTCTCGATTCCCCTACTCTGGGTTTCTGTCACGATTTTTATACAGTACACCTCTATAAGATCACCTTCACCTTCCTGTGCTCAAAGGAATAGAGTCCTAGCCGCCCTAACCTCTCCCTATACCTCAGGGCCTCAAGTCCCAGCAACATCTTTGTAAATTTTCTCTGCACCCTTTCATGCTTGATAAAATCTTTCCTATTACATGGCGAACATAGTTCACTATAACATAGTTTAATTTTGTTTTATTTAGTTTATTGTCACATGTACCAAGATACAGTGAAAAGCTTTTTTGTTGCATGCTATCCAGTCAGCGGAAAGACTATACATGATGACAATCAAGCTGCCCACAGTGTACAGATACAGGATAATGGAGCATCATTGGGCAAATTTGTAGGACACCATCACCAAGATGAAACCTTACAGGCAGGAGACACTGGTCAGAAAATAAGGTCCCTGGCATCTTGCAAGCAGATGTGAAAGCAGATGTTCTGATAATAAATTTGGGAATAAATAATGGGATCTGTTCTTTCCGTGAATTGGTTGATTTTAACACAAATGTGAGATTGTCAGTGAACTCGTACTGGATATGATGGCACCGCTGGGTTATTGTCATAAATTCATACGTTCCAGGAGCCGAATAGGCCATCATGTCTACTGCGCATTCAATCATGGCTAATCTATCTTTCCCTCTCAACCCCATTCTCCTGCCTTCTCCCCATAACCTCTGCCACCCTTACTAATCAAGAATCTGTCAATCCCCACCTTACAAATAACGTTTGAACGACATGCCAAACACGTCTCAATTAACAACAAAATAATCAGTGTTGAACTTGTCACATATTTATTCTTCTATGTCTGTATGGGCTCCTTTGGAAAATCCCTCAGGTAGGTAACTATGGAAGTTGGAAGTTTAATAAGTTTGGAAGAACTCTGTCAACAAATTAGGCAGAAGGAGTGAAGTCCATCTTAGGCATGCTCCATTCAGGCTTCTCCTTCAGTGGTGGAGTACAGGCCCCAATCCGCATCAATGGTGCCAAAGAGAAAATAGTTGGGAGCTTCAAGTTTCTTGGTGTTAATATCACTAACGATTCGTTGTGGGCCAATCGCATTGAAGCGACAGCCAGGATGACACACCAATGCCTCTACTTCCTCAGGAGACTAAAGGGCCTGTCCCACTTGGGCGTCATTTGTGCGTCATTTATGCTACATCATTTATGCGTCAAAACGCACGATGCGCGCCACCTGCGTAATGCGCGCATGGCATGCATTACGCAAGCATGGCGTGTGATGAGGCATGGTGGCGTAGGCAGTGGCGCGCGGTCGTACGCAGCGTCCCAGGATTTTGGGATTCACAAAATCTTCGCACGCCACCTGCGTGACGCACAAATGACGCCCAAGTGGGACAGGCCCTTAAGGAAATGTGGCGTGTCTGCAATGACTCGTACAAACTTCTGCAGATGCACCGTAGAAAGCATACTGTTGGGCTACATCATAGCTTGGTTTGCGAACAGTACTGCCCATGACCACGGGACATTGCAGAAAGTTGTGGATGTTGTCCAGTCCATCACACAGACCAGACTCCCCAACATTGACTCCATCTACACCACGCTTCCTCAGAGAAGCAGTCATCATAATCAAAGACTAGTCCCACCATGGTCGTTCCTTCTTCTCCCCACTCCTGTCTGGCAGAAAATACAGAGGTGAGAAAGCACGAATTGCAAGACTCAGTAACAGCTTCTTCCTGTCTATTATCAGGCTTCTATCAGTACTGTCCAATTCACCTCCACCTCACTGAGGATAATGGTCTTTGTATATGGTACAGGTGCGCTATAAGGCTGAGAATCATCTTCTGCTCTCTGTATCCTCCCCTTGGCTCTACCCGTTGTACTTGAGTTTGACTTGAAGGTATTTCTGTTTAATATAATTTTATCTGATCGGATAGCATCCAAAGCTTTTCACTGTACCACAGTGACCTGGACAATAATGAAAACCAAAACCTGTTCCGCATTTCAACAACATGCCAAACACATCCCGATCAACAACAGAATAATCACCGTTAAAGCTGCTGGAATGTATGAGGTCCTTTCGAAAATCCCTCAGATATATATTAAACAAATAACCTCTGTGGGTGCTAACTCCTCCAGCCTCCCCCAGAGTTGTCAACCAGAAAGCCAGTAGTTCAAGCATCCATCCAGAAGAAGCACAATTGCCACCAAGGGCAGACATCAGTGATTTCCAGTGATAATTTCTAGTGATTTCCTGGCTGTCCCTGCATAATAGTTACATGCCCTTTTTCCACAACTAGGACTGATGCCCTATGCTAGAAAAGGGTTACGTGCTCTGTGAATTAGGGCGGCACAATGGCACAGCAGTAGGGTTGCTGCCTTACACCGCCGGAGACCCAGGTTCGATCTTAACAATGGGTACTGTCTGTACAGAGTTTGTACGTTCTCCCTGTGACCACGTGGGTTTTCTCCGGGTTCTCAGGTTTCCTCTCATGCTCCAATAATGTACAGTTTTGTAGGTTTAATTGGCTTCTGTAAAAATTTAAATTGTACCTAGTGCAGGAGTAGGCCATTCGGCCCTTCGAGCCAGCACTGCCATTCAATGTGATCATGGCTGATCATCCCCAATCAGTACCCCGTTCCTGCCTTCTCCCCATATCCCCTGACTCCACTATTTTTAAGACCCCTATCTAGCTCTCTCTGGAAAGCATCCAGAGAACCTGCCTCCACTACCCTCTGAGGCAGAGAATTACACAGACTCACCACTCTCTGTGAGAAAAAGTGTTTCCTCGTCTCCGTTCTAAATGGCTTACTCCTTATTCTTAAACTGTGGCCCCTGGTTCTGACTCCCCCAACATCGGGAACATGTTTCCTCCCTCTAGCGTGTCCAAACCCATAACAATCTTATAATAATGTATAATGTATAGGGTAGTGCTAGCCGGTCGGTGCAGACTCGGGGGGCTGAGGGGCCTGTTTCCACGCTGAATCTCTGAAGTCTGAAGTCTAAATATGAACTGCTAATCTCTCTCCAGATGATTGCATTTGTACTCCCATCGCTGCCAGTCCAACTGTGCCTTCAGAGTTTCCCACCAGACAGATAGTGCAGACTGTTGCTTTTCATAGCAAAAGAAGGTCATTGTGAAACAGGCCCATTCAAGCTGTGTACTGTTGCCCTTTACGGCCTCCTGATGTTCCCTGTAATGTAAGGGTGAAACCATCCATCAGCTTGACAGCAACCACTGGGAGCGAGCTACATGGAAGCAGCTAAGCAGCCACAGGTTTGGTCATGTTTGGATGTACCAGCACGTTTTGAGTGTTGTATTGATTGCTTCTGACGTTTATTATGTGTTCAGAAATGAGTGGGGATGGTCACATGGGAACCGTGTCTCTGTTGGGATTTAGCTGTCTATTTATTTGTTGTAGGGCTTATCATGCCACTGAGAATAATAAGGAGCCTTCTCCCAGATCTGTGTTGTGTATTAAGTGAACTCTGATATTGATATTTTGGGGGCAGCTGCTACATTGTGAGTGAATACGCTGGAAAAGCAAGGTATATTTCCAACCAAGCTTGTTCTGTGGCAAGTAATCCAACTTTCCTCTGTAAATATCCCAAGCCATATGGGCACAAGTTGCTGCCATCTAAACTCCAGGTACTGCATTGGTGCTAGACTGCAAAGGAACCCAGGGCATGCCTGGAGCTAGAAATGTAATGAATTACTCTGTGGTGAAATAGATAAATAAATTCTTCAATAATTAACTGTCCGTTGCGGGGTAATGTTCTGGTCCATGATCCTCAGAAATCCTGTGTTGGAGGAATACGTAAAAAGTGGCCAATTAATATTGATGCAAAACGTTGAGAAGTTCAACTCAACATGGACACTGGTGTGGCCTAAGGGTGAACTATCACTTGTTAAGCCAAATACAGATGTGACAGGATTTTGTTGCAATTACAAATGGATTGCACTCTGTGTCTCTAGCTGGAGGAGGCCGTTTCCCTGGGCAACCACAGGTCTTATGAATTGAGTTCAGAAAACTATCTAAAATGATATTTTTCTAACTATCAGTTTTATCCTTCTCCCCCTCTTTTTTTCTTAACAGTACGTGTGCATTAATTTAAGGCAAGACCACCATTCATGGTCCATCAGTTGTGGCACTAAGAAACGTACTTAAACCTCTGCAATCCTTCCAGTGAAATTCCCCTGATAAATGTTTGGTTGTGGAGTTCCAGGGGTTAGACTCAGCAACCATAAAGGAACAACAGTATATTTTCTAGTTAGGATTTGCAATGATTTGGATTTGAGATGAGAGCTCCAAGTCATGTTTCCATCCTATGGTCCATCTGCTCCCTTAGATAGATACAATGTGCTGGTGTAACGCAGCGGGTCAGGCTCTGGAGAAAAAGGAAGGGTGACATTTTGGGTTGGAGCCCTTCCTCAGGCCTTGTTCTTCTAGATGGTACAGCTTGTCAAATTGCCGTCAGAGTAGCCTGAACAATTAGCCACAGCCAATATTATAGAGGACGCACACAACAGCCACCGTGCAGTAATGATGGAGGCAATTAATGTCTCAGGTGGTTGACAAGATACTAATCAGGAGGGTTAATTTTGTCCCTGATGGTGTTGAGATTCTTGAGCATCTTTAAAGCTGCACTCAACTTTTTCAAAAGTTTCAAAGGTCTTTTATTGTCACATGTACCAATTAAGGTACAGTGACATGCAAATTACCATACAGCCAAACAAAAAGAAAAAGCAACAAGACAGGCAACTGCATAAAAGTCAACATAAACATCCACCACAGCAGATTCCCCACATTCCTCACTGTGATGGAAGGCAAAAAAGTCCAATCTACTTCCTCTTTACTCTCCCGCAGCCGGTGTTCGAAGCTCCTGTCTCGGGGCAATCGAAGCTCCCGCGTCAGGGCAGTCGAAGCTGCTGCGGCTTTGAGTTCTTTAAGTCGGTCTCTGACCAGAGCTCCGTGATGTTAAGTCCGCAAGCATCCACGGTTGGAGCTCCGAGGTCGATCCCTGGCAAAGGGATCGCGGGCTCCGCAATGCTAAAGTCCAGCAGGCACCCGCGCTTCAGACTGAAGAAGGGTTTCGGCCCGAAACGTTGACTATATCCTATGCTCCTTAGATGCTGCTGCACCCTGGCTGAGTTTCTCCAGCTTTTTGTGTACCCTCGATTTTCCAGCATCTGCAGTTCCTTCTTTAACACAGGGTTGCTGGGATATTTAGTCAAATTGGAATAACTCTCTGCAGAGCTGGGACAGGTTGCGAGAGGAGGGAGTCTGGAACTTATATACAATTTGCAAGCAAAGAATGGAAAGCCTTGCAAACACTGTCAATCTGGTATTAAATGCATAGAATGGATTGGATGGCTGTAAACCAGACATACACCTTGTAAATAGTTTGTAAATAATGTTGCAGAATCTGACTTTGCTAAGTGTTGATTGGATGAGCATTGTCTGATATTTCTGTTAATCAGGGTAAATGTTTCCAAGTTGACTTCATCTCGAAGTCCAAGTTGACTTAATCTCGTTGTGAATACAATCTATTGAACTGTTGTATCATTGGGTTAGGGAGATGCCTGTTACGTATGGGGTTAATTGATATCTGTAATTGGGTGCTTAAGAGGCAACCCCCATGTGGTTCGGCCCTCGAGTTCCCGGGACATATAAAAGTATGTGATCACGAGGCCCAGCGTCAATCTTCTGGAGGAGCGCTCAGGACCGCGTAACCTTCTGGAGTGCCTCTGTCTGAGCGAGGCCTAGAGGGCTTGAACAGACAGACGCAAGGATCGAACCCACAGTGGGATAGGTACAGTGTGTGATCTGTGACGCGTTTTTGGTAAAATAAAATTGAGTTGATTCAAGTGCTTGATTTAGTGTTTTTACTGAAACCAGACTGGGGGGAAGCTGAGAAACAAGCAATTATCAACTCCACATATTTGTTACATAGCTGGTCTCTGTCCAAGAACTCACCTGAAAAGAGATTTCCCTACTTCTTCTTAGGAAGTCAACATCACATTTACAAACAGTGATAAGCAGCACACCAGGAGATGTAATATCGATCACATCTCCACCTAGAATAATGCAGAGATCAAAATATTCAAGCCCAACAGTCCAATTGTCCAGGATTATGCATTTGGCTTGAACTTGTCTCAGCAGAAGATATCTACCATCAATGTTGGAAAGCCGTTGCTTCCAGATACATTGATCTTGTGCATTTGGAGGTAGGAGGAAGGCTCCCGTGAAACAATGAGCAACCGTCATCCTCGCTGAGCCTTTCTCTCATCTACTCTTCACGTTTCACTCGAGGTCTCTCTTCCCTGCCTCATCGATTCTTGCCGGCACCGATAATAAGCAGCAATAAAAGTTACCATGACCTCAGCACAAACCCAGAGTCACATTGCAATTGCAACCCACATCCATCAGCCCAGTGGAATGTAGCGAGCTCTCCAAGCACCCAGTCCCCAACAGACCTGCAGGTAATTGATGATACCTTTCAGTGGCGCAGATGCAAGGCTTGACCCTGTTGTTAGGACCTGCTTTCCTCCGTGTGGTTCAAACAGGGTGTTAATTGCATATTGGTAAATCAATTTAATGGGAAAAGCCACCAATTGACCTTTGGACTTGGGTTGGCATCAAGTGGGCCTGCTCCACGGATTTTGCGCACAGGCACACACTCACAAGGATCTGGGCAACCTGATAATGCAGGAAGTCTTGCTTTAGGATCACAATCGCATTCTGTGATTGATTTCACTTTCGAAATCATTTGCCTAATACAGAAAGATCACACACTTCATTACTGAATTTCTCAGCCAGTATATTTATTCAAAGCTAAATCTCCATTGGCATACAGCTGAGCTAATTAAAAGTGAGCTACAAGACTTCAACATGCAAAAACATATATTATGTAATGTGGGGTGCAGACATAGCACCACAGGCTGATGAATAAGCTGCTCTGCAAAAAGGTGCAATGGTTCACACTAGATTTTAACTTCACACTCTGAAGCTCCCAGCCAAATCAGCAAGTCTAAACAGCTGTTTACACTCAGTAATTTACACTTGAATCGTGTCCAAATCCTCTTGGAAACAAAGAAGTACTGTAGGTAACTTGTTCAATGAGAAGCAACTCCCTTGTGTCATCACATGAATCTGCGGGGAGTGCTGTGCCTGACTCAAATTACTGTAGGAAGAGCTTTATTCTTCCATGAAGCCTCCATCGCGTATGATAAAGAGTAGGCCCTTTCTCATCAACCCTGATCTTCCTCAAATTGGATGTGACCAGAAGTGAAACCAGTCTGAATGACTAGACTCCAAGACTCAATGGTGTGTTGGTCTGAATCCAGTCAAATTAATAACTAACTCCGAAATAGTTTGCTGTGGGTATCCTGTCCTTTGATTGAAATGATTCACATACGCTGACTCCTGCAGTTCAGTTAAGGGACACCCGTCACGATCTGGGGCCTTGGATGGAAGGGAGAGAACAATGAGGCAACTCAATCGATGCAATTTTGATGACGTTCAGATTATTATCCTGTATGAAACCTAAGTGCCTTAAGACTTGAAGCTAGGCGCAGAATTGCAGTTAAAGGGTTGGAGACCATGGAGATCCTGCGATGAAAATGTGATTAATGTGCACATCTCTACATTATGACTGGCATGTCTTAATAAATAAATATTAATAATGATTCCATCTTCACTGCTGGCGATCAGAAAAATTACAAATATTTCCAAGGAGAAGAAAGTAGAACTATTGTGAAAATCAACGTGTTGGAGGAATTCAATGAGTCAGGCAGGTCTGAAGAAGGGTCTCGACCCGAAACGTCGCCTATCTCCTTCGCTCCTTAGATGCTGCTGCACCCGCTGAGTTTCTCCAGCTTTTTGTGTAACCCTCGATTCTCCAGCATCTGCAGTTCCTTCTTTAACAGTTCTGTGAAGGGAAATGGACAAATGGCATTTCAGGTCAGGATCCTTCTTCAAGACTGGAGTAGAGGGGAGATGGATGGCAGAAAGAGGAGAGGGGAAGGGATGGGCATGGCTTGCAAGTGATAGGTGGATCTATAGAAAGAGGGGTTGATAAGACGAATGAGTCAGACTGAAGAGAGAAGGGCGTCAGAGGTTATGGAGATAAGGCAGGAGAATGGGGTTAGGAGGGAGAGATAGATCAGCCACGATTGAATGGCGGATTAGACTTTATGGGCCAAAAAGCCGAATTCTGCTCCTATTCCTTTTGACCTTCCTTATGAGCAGGTTACAAAGGCAGGAGGTGCTAAGTGGAGAAAACTAATGGTAGGGTCTAATAAGAAAAGAAGGCAAGGAGTGAAAGGTAGAAACTGAGGGGGGAGAGAATGTTGGGTGAGGTGGGATTAGGGGACCCGGAGGAGTTAGGGGTGGTTGATGAGCAGAAAGAGGAGGAGTAATGGGAGGGGTGTGTCCAGGCAGAGTGGAAAGAAAGGTGCGAGGAGATGGGTAGAATATGAAAGGGCTTGGGTATAATATGATGTGCTGTTCTTCTAGTTTACATGTAGCCTCATTCTGTCCTTGGCCTCCTCCATTGCCGGAGTGAGGCCACGTGCAAACTGGGAAAACAGCACCTCCAATTCCATTTGAGTAGCTTCCAACCAATGGCATGAACATTGGATTCTCACACTTCAAATAACCAACACCTCTCCACCCTCCTTCTGATCTAGAAAGAAAGAACTGTAGATGCTTGTTTACAGCATTGGTCACAGTTTAAGAATAAGGGGTAGGCCATTTAGGAATGAGATGAGGAAAAACTTTTTCACCGAGAGAGTAGTGAATCTCTGGAGTTCTCTGCCACCAAACGCAGTGGAGGCTAATTCACTGGATGTTTTCAAGAGAGAGTTAGATTTAGCTCTTAGGGCTAAAGAAATCAAGGGATATGGGGAAAAAGCAGGAACGGGGTACTGATTTCGATGATCAGCCACGATCATATTGAATGGCGGTGCTGGCTCGAAGGACTAAATGGCATCTATTTTTCTATGTTTCTATGTTTCTATGTTAATACACAAAAGGATTAACAAGTGCTGGAGTAAGTCAACATGTCTGGCTATCACAAAATTAAAAACAAATATATCCAAGGGGAGGAAAACATAACCTATTTTGAATAATAACGTACTGGAGGAATTCAGCGGGTCAGGCAGATCTGTGAAGGCAAATGTTCATTTTGGGTCAGGATCCTTCAAGACTGAACTAGAGGGGACATAGCTAATAGAAAGAGGTGAGGAGAAGGGGTAGACTAGGCTGGCAAATGATAGGTGGATCTATGCAAAGTAGGGTTTGTAGACAGATGAGTCAGATGGGAAAGTGAAGGATGGAAGGTGATATTTCGGGTCGAGAACTTTGTGACCCATCCTCTCCTTCTGATCTACCCAGGTCCTCTTGAAGAAAGGTCACAATCCAAAACATCGCCAGTCCATTTCCCTCCACAGATGGAAGTGACCCATTGAGTTCCTCCAGCAGTTTGTTTTTGCTCAAGATTCCAGCATCCACAGTCTTTTGTGGCACTAGGTATTATGAATACAGTTCAAAATGGAAGATAGCGACAATTCCAAAGACCAGACTTGGAAGATACAGCAATATCCTTGCTGTCAGACTCTACAGGTTCCAAGCTCCCTCTATCAGCTTTGTTGTATTAATTTAACTTGTTTTGTGTGGCGAAGTTTTTGACAGGAAAGGATCAGTTTTGCATTGATCATTCTTTTTGTCCCATATTTTACTCAGACGTAACTGCTTTGTAACATTATGGTCCTAACACTGGACTTCCCAACTGGGTCGCTTAAACATTCAGAAGGAAATTTGATATTTCTTGGGCAAGATACTAGACAAAACAAGCAGTTGAGGGTTATCACCCTTGTCGGAACTACATGACCCTCGCCCAGTATTAGAAAGAATTAGATTTTTTTTAGTATACCGCACATCTGTCCTCACTTACAAATTATTCCATGGCCTCCCTCCTCTTCATCTCTGCCTTATCCCAACTCAAACTCTCTGCTTTTGCTCTGGATTATTCTCAAATTCTCCACTCCAATATTAGAAGCTGTGGTTAATCCGTCACATTATTAGAGAGTGAATGTTTATTTTTAACTATTCCTCGCTACATCACCATGCTACTTCAAAAAACACATTAAAGGACATCTTTGTATGACTGCAATGTGACCTTCACATGTTCCGATCATTCCTGTTTCGTTTAAAGTCCACTTCAACATTTCAAAAGAAAACACAAACTCAAAAAGGTAGTCGTCCGTTCAGCCTCTCACACCTTTAGATTTCAGTGATACAGCGCGGAAGCAGGCCCTTCAGCCCACTAAGTCCGTGCAGACCAGTGTTCATCCTGCGTACTAGCACTATTCTACACACCAAGGACAACTTACAATTTTACCAAAGCCAATTAACCTACAAACCTCTTTGGAGTGTGGGAGGAAACTGGAGCGCCTGGAAAAGTCTTCTTCAGTCTGAAAAAGGGTTTCGGCCCGAAACGTTGCCTATTTCCTTCGCTCCATAGATGCTGCCGCACCCACTGCGTTTCTCCAGCACTTTTGTCTTCCTTGGAGAAAACCCAAATGGTCACAGGGAGAATGTGCATTGTATCCAAATGTATTAATGGTTCACAATACTCTTATGATAAATATTGCTATGTTTTTTAGTTAACTAAACCAGAAGCAGGCCCTTCAACCTACCAGTGATATACTGACCATAGCTCACCCGTTCACACTAGTTCTCTGTTATCCTACTTCCTCATCCACTCTTTACACATTAGGGACAATGTTGCAGAGGCTAATTCATCTACAAGCCTGTATGTCTTTTGGATGTGGGAGGAAATCGGAGCACCCGGAGGAAACACACACGATCCCAGACAGATTGTGTAGGTATGTTTCAAAACTTACCTTGAGCAGCGCTGCAGTTCTGCCGTTCCCCGTGTGCGTGACTTTGCCGCCTTTCAGAGGGGGCGGGCTTAAAGTGCCCTCTTTCTTCAGACTGGGCAAATCGATCCATGTCGGGCGATTTCGTTGCGGAAGAAAAATCGCTCCGATATTTCATTCATGAAGGTATTTTTAAATTACGCTAGATTATTTATTAACTAGAGTAATTTAAAAATCACCTTCAAAAGCCGTGAGAGACGATAACAGGAAGGATTTTGCGTAGGAGAGAAAAAAAGGTACACAGTTTATTTTTATATTAAAAGTTGGTTTTTATGGAGGCTTTAATCATATTTTCATGTTGTGAAAAGGGGTCCAAAAGAATGTATGAACCAACAGTATTTTTCCTCCCGACTTCACAGCAAACCACAACGTTCCAATCCACCGCATTTCACTAAAACCCACTCGCTAGTTGATTTAAATGGCCATTAATTTACAGGCATTAAACACTAAATTCCTTCCATTTGGCCTATAAATTCATGAAAATGGGATTTAAAAATTATGTTATATTGTGGATTATTGTGTGAATGTTATTTGGACACTTAGGCAATTTAAAAAAAGTTTATCTTTTCTTAAGAAATAGATAGATGTTTAGATCTACTCATTGAATTTTGTAATTAGCTACAGTTAGATAACTAACTAATTATATGCTTTAATTTCAGGTCATCCAAGTAAGATTGTTTCATATTTGTTTCAGAATGCTTCAATCTACAATAACTGAAAATTTCATTGAGTTCTCTTAATTTTTAAGAAAGATATGGGCTTTTAACTGTTCTAGATCACAGCTTTTGAGTTAAATCAATTGAAAGGCAATGGGGAACAAGATGCTAATTTCCGAGTATGAAAATGGTCATAACTTTCTTAATACTGAAGATATGAAAGTGAATTAGGTGTCAAATTAAACTTCTTTTTATGCTTTATCTGATGGGATAATCTACAGACTTGATTTTTAAAATCTCAAAATGTTGTAATATTGCTAGATTGTGCAAGCACCACACAGCCAGCAACCAAGGTCAGGATTGAACCTGCATCTTTGGAACAGTAGCTCTACCAGCTGGATCAGAGCACTCTTCCAGCCCTTTTTGCAACTTCCAAAATTCTGCATATATAGTCGATCCTTTAAATTTTCCGCTTGGTGCAAAAATAGAATTCACAGTAATTGCTTGAAAAAGTAAGACCATGAATTGCCTCGGAGCAATCAATAGTCTGCACTGTAAAGTGCCTCTTAAGCAGCAAAGAACTGAGCACCTTGATCACTTTTGGTTCACTTTCCAAGCATTGGTTTACCTGACCACTGTGTAATACTTCAACATAGAGCCAGCTGCGGCCCCAGGCTGCACTTCATCCATGGCAAAGTCCTCAAAAGGAAAAGGACCTAGGGAGGAAAATAGAAATACAATTAGTCCGCCCTCGAATGGAAGCACTGGCACTGTCGTTAGAAATTTGTTCTGAAGCTCTTCATCTCTTAATGGGTTAAAGCAAAGCCACACTGACGTTCTTCAGCTGATTTTTAGCTGGAGGAAACAAGTCTTTAAAAATGATTAAAACCCACTATTCAGAGTTTCTGATCAAGGAAATGTTATGATGTATTGATATCCAAATAAGCTAACAGGCAGTTCTTTGTAGAAAGAAAACATAGATCATTCAGCCCTTCATTCCTGCTCTGCCATTCTATGGTTGTTCCCCTATTTCAGTACAGGATGATCCTGGGTTAGAAACACCCCATGCAAACAAGCTCCTAAAATATTATTAAATTCAGCAGTCTGATGTACATACATATATTTGTTCCTAAAAACAGCACAACTATTTTCCTCTATCTCTCTCTCTCTCTCTCTCTCTCTCTCTCTCTCTCTCTCTCGCTCTCTCGCTCTCTCGCTCTCTCGCTCTCTCTGTCTCGCTCTCTTTCTCGCTCTCGCGCTTGCTCTCGCTCTCTCTCTCTCTCTCTCTCTCTCTCTCTCTCTCTCTCTCTCCCCCCCCCCCCCCCCCCCCCTTTTGGTGCTATTCATTTTTCATTTAGTTTAGCTTATTATGGTCATATGGCAACTAGACTGTTTCTTAGTTAAGGAGACCAAACCTGCACATCATACTCCAGGTGCAGCATATACTATACTCCAAGTAACTGCACGGCATACCGTTTTTAAATCCTCTTTCCCAGTAAAAAGTCCAAGCGTTCCACACTTTATCATAGTCTTAGAGTTGTACAGCCCAAAAACAGGCCCTTCATCCCACCTTGTCCATGCTGACCAAGCAGACCTACTGGGTGAGGCAGCATCTATGGACCGAAGGAATAGGCGACGTTTCGGGTCGAGACCTTTCTTCAGATCCTTCTTCAGTCTGAAGAAAGGTCTTGACCCGAAACGTCGCCTATTCCTTCGCTCCATAGATGCTGTCTCAATTGCTGAGTTTCTCCAGCTTTTTTGTCTACCTTCGACTTTTCCAGCACCTGCAGTTCTTTCTTAAACAAGCATACTGGGCTGATTTATCGATGTGTCTCATGGTTGTTCTGCACCTCAATAAGCTCTTAGCCTCCTCTGCTCCAAACAAAAAAACCCTAGCCAATCGAACTCCTCAAGCCAACAAGGCTTTTTTGGTCTCCATTTTAGCTCTTTATGTAATTCAGTGTCAACCATTTTTCTGTTTTCCTTGTCTTCTGCTCAGCCCTTAAATCTCACTAATTAAGGAAAGAAACACGGTTCATTTAACTTCCAGGTTTCACACTGCCTTTGCTTCACAGTAATCAGCTTGCACTATAACTAATTTACATTGCAAAAGATATATACTGTAGGTTTAGGTTTAGGTTTCCCATTGTTACGTGTACCAACACTGTGACATTGTGACAAGCTTTGTCACAACTTTTGATGACTGCAAATTGAAAAAAACAACTAAGTTAGGTAATTCTACCCTGATCTATTGAAAACGTAATCTCCAAGACATTAATTGTTTGGCAACTGAAATTGGCCTTTATTGCTCGAGGATTTAAACTATAGGTCCTTGGAGACAGTGCACCTGGAGAAATCTATACAAAGCTTTGTTTTGCATGCTATTCAAAGAGATCAAATGTACCTTACATAAATACAATAGATCGAGCAATGGGGAAGATGCAGTGTGAAGAATTGCTCTGTAGCGCATCAGTCCCATAGACAAAGTCCAATGGGATCGAGGTGAATCGGACAATACTCCTGCAGATAGAATCATAGTCATAGATGATACAGTGTGGAAACAGGCCCTTCGGCCCAACTTGCCCACACCGGCCAACATGTCCCACCGGCTGCACTAGGCCCATCTGCCTGTGCTTGGTCCACATCCCTCCAAACTTGTGCTAGTCATGTACCTGTCTAACTGTTTCTTAAACGTCAGGATAGTCACAGCCTCAACTACCCCTTCTGGCAGCTTGTTCTATACACCCACCACCTTTTGTGTGAAAAAGTTACCCATCAGATTCCTATTAAATCATTTCCCCTTCACCTTGAACCTATGTCCTCTGATCCACCATTCCCCCTCTCTAGGCATATGGGAGGACTGTTCAGAGGCCTGACAACAGAGGGGAAGAAAATGTACAGTAAATATCTCACCATGTGCTTTGTCGGATGTTTCACTCTATCAAGATTTATATTTATATTTTATGTTTTATTTATTTCCATAATTCCTGGATCTCGGGGTTTGCCTTGAACAAATCCTTCTGCGCGTCTGCGTAAAAACCCGCGGCATTGGCGATTGTTGTTAAAGGCTACACCAGCCTCGAGTGGAAGTCAAAGTAAAGAAAATGAAAAGCCGAGAACAAAGGGGAGAAACATTTCAGGCTGGAGTTGCTCGCGAGCTGGTGAGTTGTTTTATTGCGCACGTTCTCCAAAGCTGGAAAGTAACTCAACCCCCTGCTGAGATGGCCAGTCCAGTCTTCTTTCCTGAGTGGCAGAGATCAGTCTCTTACCTTGATCAGCTCAGGCAGTAATTCAAATCAGCCTGAATTGGAATTATTCGCTGTGCAGCCCCTCATCCCTCAGAGACGTGCAAGTAAATAGTTCCAACCGTGGTATAAAATCTAAAGTTACAGTGTCTTGATGCACTTAGAGGATTGGGCCTCGAAGGAATTCTTCTGCCATTCTGTACGAATAATTTAGTTCTTCTCATTCTGCAGATTGCTCTTGCAGATGACCATTTTATGAAGAGGAAATGAATTGTTTCATGGGTTTGTCCCTGAAAATGCTCAACTTCCTTTTCCTCCACCCCCACCTCTCCCCAATGAACAAGTCTCTTGCTTGGAAGAATTCTTAAAATGACCGGAAAGAGACACCAATATCCCTGGAGCATTTGAAGGTTTTGTCTCTGACAGAGAAAGGATGAATAAAGTTTGCTTTTGCACAACCACCCACAAAACAGTAGCATTTCCTTGCTCCACAAAAGTTCAGGTCAAGCCATGGCAAACGTACTGGACAGTTGCTGTCTGAAGCAAAAAAATTAACAAAAAATTACCCGCACATCTTGAATAAGCGTGTAGTGAACTTAGCTGGATAATATGTAACTGCAGATTTAGTTTAATTTAGTTTAGTTTAGTTTAGTACAGTGAACTTATCTGGAGAATATGTAACTGCAGATTAGTTTAATTTAGTTTAGTTTAGTTTAAAGATACAGTGTGGAAACAGGCCCTTCGGCCCACCGAGTCCGCACCAACCAGCGATCCCCACACAATAATACTATCCTACACACACGATTTAACATTTATACCAAGCCAATTACCCTGCAGCACTGTACACCTTTGGAGTGGGGGAGGAAACTGGAGCTCACAGAGAAAACCCACGCAGGTCACTGGGAGAACACACACACTCCAGATGCTGGAATCTTGAGCGAAACACAATGTGATGGAGCACCTCAGCAGATTAAAGGTGGCAAAGGCTAACATTTTGTCTCAATCTCTAGCATTTGTCGCCTACTCCACCCATCTTACAATCAAACTCTTCTTACCTGAATCTACCTATAACTTACCAGACTTTGTCCCACTTTGTTCTGCCTTCCTTTCCAGCTTTCTCCCTCTTACTGCAATCCGTCTGAAGAAGTATCCTGATTTAAAACGCCACCTATTCATTCACTCCGAAGATGCTGTAAAAGTATAGAGTCACATGTCCAGAGTATAAACTAACAACAGCTTCTCAGATTCTAGAGCTAGTTTGGTACTGGGAAATGTGCAACCTAGTGGTGTGCAGTATCTGAAGGGAAATAAGCACCTCGTATTACTGGCTATTATTGTATTGCTGGGCATTGAAACCAAACACAAGGAACCTCCGTTGTAAAGTGTACAATTCTATTCAGAAGCACTGGGGAGGCAAATCATTCACCACGGCCTTAAATTGTAAAGGCTGCTCCTACAACTATGTGCTCCTGGCTGCTCACCTTGCCAGAGCACATGTTGGAAAAACATTGGTGTGACCCCTGTAAACAATTGAGTTAAAAATCATCCAACAGAATATCATGTAAAGTGAACCCTTAATTTTCTGATGTGCTCCTTTGAGACAAAGATTGTATGTCTTTAGTTGAGTTCAGTTTAGAGATACAGCATGAAAACAGGCCCTTCGGCCCACTGAGTCTGTGTTGACCATCGATCGCCCGTACACTGGTTCTTTCCAACACACTAGGCACAATTACAGAAGCCAATTAAACCAGTGTGAAGAAGGGTCTCGACCCGAAACGTCGCCTATCAGACCAGTCTGAAGAGAGGTCTTGACCCGAAACGTCGCCTATCAAAAGACCAGTCTGAAGAAGGGTCTTGACCTGAAACGTCGCCTATCTCCTTCGCTCCTTAGATGCTGCTGCACCCGCTGAGTTTCTCCAGCCTTTTGTGTACCTTAACCTACAAACCCTCTGGATGGAACCCGGGTGTTTGGTGCTGTGAGGCAGCAACTCTACCACTGTGCAGCCCTGAACCACACTTCTCAAAGCCCTCTTGCTCCATTATTTGTACCTGTTTCTGCTTCACCAAAGTGATAGGTGACTATACCTCAAAACTAGATAAATGCAAATATCTCCAAAAACTTATCGCCCTACATCCTGCTGCTGGTGAGACGGAGTACAGACAAACTGCAATCCATCTGACATGACTGGAACCAGCTTGTGTTTCTTGGTTCAACTTATTAGCATTGGCGCCTTAGTCTCTATGCATGTTCTGTGTCCCAGTACCTAGAATCAGCATTACCATAACCTTTACAATTCATTTCAATATAAACCAACAGAAACATCTAACCAAAATATACATTTGACATAAATTCAATGCAAAACATTTTGCTATGTCTAGGTGAACTCTAGCATTTCACTGAATAATTACAATTTGTCAACTAAGCAACAGAATATGGATAATTAGGAAGCAGGAATGCTTTACAATCAGCATGTGTGAGATGGGGTTAGTGACACATGGAACATTGCCAGAGAAGAGGAAGGGATTTGGACCATTGAAATTGCTGCTTTCATTGTTCCATCTCAAATGATTGAATGACCAAACACTCTTTTCGCCTTTACTGTACTGTGTTAGGGCGGCATGGTGGTGCAGCAGTAGAGTTGCTGCCTTATAGCGCTGGACACCTGGGTTCGATCCTGACTATGGGCACTGTCTGTACGGAGTTTGTACGTTCTCCCCATGACCTGCGTAGGTTTTCACCGGGTGCTCCAGTTTCCTCCCACAATCCAAAGACGTACAGAAGTGTAGGTTAATGGATCTGGTAATATTGTAAATTGTCCCTAGTCTGTGTAGGACAGTGTTAATGTGCAGTGATCACCAGTCGGTGTGGACACAGTGGGCTGAAGGGCCTGTTGCCGCGCTGTATTTTTAACACTAAAAAAACTAAACGGATTTATTTTTTCACAAAATTAGTTGAGTTTAGTCCGGTTTAGTTTATTGTCACACGTACCAAGGTACAGTGAAAAGCTTTTGTTGTGTGCTAACCAGTCACTGGAGAGACAATACACGATTTAAAAAAATTGTAGTTAAATTAATGTGCTACAGTGTTGAAGTGCAGGAATGTTAGCCAATAAAGTGGTTGCATGGTGGTAAGATGCTTTGTCAACCCCGTAGAGTTGTTTTACACACACGACTGGCAAGTTCTTTCTCAGGATAAGTTTTGAACTCCGTGGAAGAATTTGACAGAATAGAATGTCTTTTATTGTCATTCAAACAACTTGGATTGAACAAAATTGCATTTTCTACAGTTTTCTACATTACAAAAAAACCTAGGACCCACACTTAACTTAGTTTACATAAACATCCATCGCAGTGAGTCTCCAACAACTCCTCACTGTGATGGGAGGCAAAGTCTTACATCTTCCCTTTGTTCTTCTCCTGCGGTCCAGCAGTCCAATTGCAGCGTCGAGGCGAACTGGGGCTCCAATGTTAAAGCCCCCAATGGACGATGGTAAGTCCTGTGGCTGTTAAGCAACACCGGGCGATGTTAGGCCCCGGCTCCATGTCCTGTAAACCCCGCGGTTCGAGCAGTCCAACCCGCAGTCCAGCAGTCCAACTGCAGCGTCTGGGGCTCCGATGTTGGAGCTCCCGGTGGACGATGGAAAGTCCCGTGGCCGCTAACCCGCTCCATGTCCTTTAAACCCCGCGATTCCAGCGGGAGAAGTTGCCGTTGCGGGAGCTCCGAAAAGCCGTCTCCCACCAGGGACCTGGAGCTCCCGATGTTCCTGTCCACCGGGCCTGCAGCCGGAGCTTCCGAAGCTCCAAAGTCGGGTCGCAGCCGAGCGCCACCACAGCTCTCCCCGTTCCGAAGACGGCCAGCTCCGCGATGTCAGGTCCGCAGGCTCCGCGACTGGAGCCCTCAGGTTGCTCCCAGCCAGAGGCCACCGCCGGCTCCACGATGTTAGGCCCAACGACACCGGAGACCCGACAGGGAAGAGACTAACTGTTTCCCCCACATCCCCCCCTCCACCCCCCACATATACGCAGCTAAGAAATATTAAAAACTAAGCTCAAGACCTACATTTATCAAGACAAAAATTAAAAAAAGACGGACGACTGTAGACGAGCCGTGGCCGTTAGGCGCCGCCACTCCCACACTGAGGTGATCAATCCACCTCTTTCCAATGCATGGCAGTGACTTTAAACACCATTACACCCATCATTAAGTAAAGATGGGGCATGATAGAACCAAAAATGAAGACATTTTAATCACCCTACTCATGTTGCTTCACAGGAACATTCCCTCTAGTGATAGAATCCCACCAATCCTGTTAGAATCTTTCCTCATAATCTTTAAATATGAGCAGAGCTTTGAGAAATCAGTCTTACCCACTGAGGGGCTTTCAGCATCAACCATGAAGAATATGTGTGTTAACAGTTCCTATGGAGCCAGCAAAATGCAGGAGTGCTTGCCAAATTCCACAGGCATCACTACTGCAACCTCCCCCTCCCCCCTCTCACCAGGATACAATAGCTTGGTTACATTACTAGGGGGGCATCCAAGGTAGCGAGGAAATTTAAATTCAATTAGTTAAGTAAATCTGGAATAAAAAGCATGCATGGATAATCATAACCATAAACTTACTGCTTTGTTGTGAAACCCTATCTGATTCACCAATGTCCTTCAGGGAAGATAGTCTATCGTTATAATCTAAACTAATCCCTATGTGGCACACTGGCAGATTGGCTCTTCATTGAGCCAGACACTTTGTTCAGGGGCCAGTATGCCTTGGACAATAAATGCTGCATTGCTAATAAAGTGTGGATAACATGAATTAATAAATAAGAATATACCCACCCCACATCGCCGGCATGGTGGCACAGCGGTAGAGTTTCTGCCAACAGCACCAGAGACCCGAGTTTGATCCTATCCACTGGTGCTGTCTGTATGGAGTTTGCACGTTCTCCCTGTGACCACGTAGTTTTTCTCCGGTTGCTCCGGTTTCTTCCCACATTCCAAAGACGTACAGCTTTGTAGGTTAATTAGGTTTACATTGTCCCCAGTATATAAGACAGTACTAGTGTACGGGTGATCACTGGTTGACGTGGACACAGTGGGCTGAAGGGCCTGTTTCCATACTGTATCTCAAAACTAAACTAAACCACATACATTGTTATTTAAGAGTTGGTACCAGAAAGGCTAGTTGACCCCGAGTCAGTAGATAAGGCCCAAGGACTAAGCACTGTCAACCCTCAGGTGTCCTGCTTCAGCGAATGATTAAATGTTCAGCGTGGAATCTGTTCTTGGAAATGCATGGGAAAGTTTTTAACCTTATGAAGTTAGTCAGCAGGGCAGTGGATGAAATTCTCTGCTGCTCTTCAAATAGTGAGCGGTGCATTCCTTGACTTGAGGATCAGCCCCGTCTATAACTATAACTGTTTTAACGCTAATGTAGTCGCTACTCCCAAAAGCCTCACTCACCGTAGCAATGTTACAAAATTTTGAGATTTAAAAAATCAAGTCTGCAATTTATCCCATCAGATAAAGCATAAAAATAAGTTTAATTTGACACCTAATTCACTTTCATATCTTCAGTATTACAAAAGTTATGGCTATTTTCATACTCGTAAATTAGCATCTTGTTCCCCATTGCCTTTCCATTGACTTAAAAGCTGTGATCAGTCAAAAGCCCATAACTTTCTTAAAAATTAAGAGAACTCAATGAAATTTTCAGTTATTATAGATTGAAGCATTCTAAAACAAATATAAAACAATCTTACTTGGATGACCTGAAATTAAAGCATATAATTAGTTAGTTACCTAATTGTAGCTAATTAAAAAATTCAATTACTAGATCTAAACATCTATCCATTTCTTAAGAAAAGATAAACATTTTTTAATTGCCTAAGTGTCCAAATAACATTCACACAATAATTCACAAGTTAGCATGATTTTTAAATCTAATTTTCATGCATTTATAGGCCAAATGGAAGGAATTCAGTGTTTGATTCCTGTAAATTAATGGCCATTTAAATCAACGTGCGAGTGGGTTTTAGTGGAATGCGGTGGTTTGTAACGTTGCGGTTTGCGGTGAATTTAACCCACAGTCAGCAGGAAAAATACTGCCGGTACGTATATATTTTTTGTCCCCATTTCGCAACTTGAAAATTTGATTAAATGCTTTGTAAGGACCACGTTTTTATGTAAAAAGAAACTGTGTACCTTCTTTTCTCCCCTACGTAAAATCCTTCCCGTTGTCGGTGCTGACGGCTTTAGAAGATTATTTTTAAATTACTCTAGCTGATAAATGATCTAGCGTAGTTTAAAAATACCTACATACATCAAATGTCGGAGCGATGTCAGAACTGCAGCGTCGCTCAAGGTAAGTTTTGTAACATACCTACTCACTGACATTCCAGCCACTTGCCCTACACAATTCCCTAAGTGTAGGTCAGGCTTTGCTCTCTCCCTTCTACATATTGCCTGAGGAAACTTCCCTGAGCACATTTGGCAATTCCGACCCATTTAAGGTCTTGGCATAATCGTAGTCTCAGTCTACATTGGGCAAACTAAAATCCTGACTGTAATCATCCTATTAGGCTGGCAGCTGCTTGTAATCTTCAGGCATATTTGCTCATCTTAATGCCCGTTGACTGCTTAAGGGCTTATAACACAATCCCACAATGTGAACATCCCCTTTTTTAATTTCTCAGCTCCATCCATATAGCCTCGTAAGACGATCCTCCTGTAAAGTCAGCAGTAATGACTACTGCTGTGATCTTCTCTTTAATCACTAAAGTTATTCCCCCTCCTCTTTCACCTCCACCTCTAACTCATTTGTAGCACCTGTACCCTGTAACATTAGGCTGCCAGCCCTGTCACTCCCATAGCTAGGTTTCTGTAATGGTTATAACATCATGCACGGTGGCACAGCAGTAGAGTGCCACCTTATAGCGTCAGAGACCCGGGTTCGATCCTGACCACGTGTGCATGTCTGAATGGACTTTGTACGTTCTCCCCATGACCTACATGGGTTTGCTCTAGAATGGCCGATTTCCTCCCACATTCCAAAGACGTACAAGTTTGTAGATTAATTGGCTCGGTATAATTGTAAATTGTCCCTAGTGTGTGTAGGATAGTGCTAGTGTACGGGGAGATCGAATGATGGTTGCAGAGGTCAATAACAGCAAGCTCATTAGATAGGACAGGCTGGAGTGAGGTAACATGGATGCAGGCACGTGCCGTCAGGGTAGGCAAGGTAGCCTACCCTGACTAAAATTATGAAATGGCAATTTTTAAATATAAATAGTAAAGGCATGGGAGAATTATGCCTGTCTAAGAGATCGATCTCTTAGGTAGGCATAATTCTCCGTGCCTTTCACCCGCAGCGCTTGTAACACGGGAAGCTCTGTGCAGCCCCCGTGCCGTCAGCGCTGCCTGAGCCGTCAGATTCAATGGGAAGCTGAAGGCAGCAGAGATTCTGCCTTTGCAGCACTGCGCATGTGCATCATCTTTCTGCGCATGCGCATCGCGAGTTTCTTGGCGGGATGTTCAAATATGGATTGCCATTATTTTAATAGTATCTTAGCAAACAAATGGAGAATGGACTTAATGTACCAATAATGTGGTAAGTGCATTTCTTTGTGCTTTATGTTTTTAAATACTGTAGTTCCCGGGGTGTGGGGAGAGCTCCGTTCACAGTGTTTGGGCAGTCTGGCGTTGTGAAGGAGGGGATCGGGGTCAGTAACCCACTTGCCACGCTCCGGTCTGAGTGCAGGTGAGATGGGACTAGGTGAGAGTAAAAGTGTGTGAGGGGTGAGAAGTCCATGCCGGGTGCCGGCCGGCCGCAGCCACTGTTCAGATTGTTGGGAGACGGAGCTCAGGGTTCGCCTCTTGAGCTGCTTTGGTGCCCAGGCGTAAGTTGAGGTGGAAGGTGGTTGGGGGTGCGGGGGGGGGGGGGGGGGGGGGGCTCGTCTTCTGAAGAAGGATCTCGTCCCGCTGAATTACTCCAGCAGTGTTAAAGAAGGAACTGCAGATGCAGCAAAATCGAGCGTACACAAAATTCCGGAGAAACTCAGCGGGTGCAGCAGCATCTATAGAGCGAAGGGATGGGTGACAGGAGGGTCTCGACCTGCTGAAATTCTCCAGCATTTGGATCTAAACATCACCCATCCCTTCCCTCTAGAGATGCGGCCTGTCCCGCTGAGTTACTCCAGCTTGTGTGTGTCTATCGTTGAATGGGTGACGTTTCGGGTCGAGACCCTTCTTCGGACAGAAAATAAAACTTGCCTCGCGTGAAGCGGCTTGTAAATTAAAACATAAAAACAAGAAATGCTAGACTCATTTATGTGCTCCTATTCATTTACCTGGCCTGTTGCTGTCCTCCCTCGTCCACCGTGAGCGCTGGACAACTCACTGGGTGCAAAACTCCGCTGCATTCCGGGCGGAGGGCGATGATCACCCGACTGACCGGCAAGTAGAGGCGGCGGGTCGGCCAAGCCCGGCTCCCTGCCACCGGGATAGACACCAACTACTGGAGTAAACTCAGCGGGATCTCTGGAGAAGTCTGAAGTAGGGTCTCGGCACGAAATCTCACCCATCCCATCTCTCCAGAGATGCTGCCAGTCCCTCGGAGTTACTCCAGCATTGTGTGTGTCTATGGGTTACACAAAAAGCTGGAGAAACTCAGCGGGTGCAGCAGCATCTAAGGAGCGAAGGAGATAGGCGACGTTTCGGGTCGAGACCCTTCTTGTGTGTGTCTATCTTCGGTGCAAACCAGCATCTGCAGTTCCTTCCCAATCCCACACTCTCGGCCCCGGGGGGTGGATGGAGCATCACACGTGGACACAACCCACTCACTGCCCAGACTTGCCCCTCCGGCAGGTCTTTAACCGCGTCCTAAAGCCGTTCATGTTAAAGAAGGAACTGCAGATGCTGGAGAATCGAGGGTTACACAAAAAGCTGGAGAAACTCAGCGGGTGCAGCAGCATGAAGAAGGTCAGCAGGTCTGAAGAAGGGTCTCGACCCGAAACGTCGCCTATCTCCTGCGCTCCTTAGATGCTGCTGCACCCGCTGAGTTTCTCCAGATTTTTGTGTAATCCTACAGCCGTTCATTGAGACGAATACGAAGCCACGGGGCAGGTGCCTCATTAATAAAGGACAAGTTGCAGATCATCGCAGAAAGGCCGAAGATAGACACAAAATGCTGGAGTGGGACAGGCCGCATCTCTGGAGAGAAGGAATGGGTGGCGTTTCGGGTAAGTCTGAAGAAGGGTCTCGACTCCATTCCTTCTCTCCAGAGATGCTGCCTGGTCCACTGAGTTACTCCAGCATTTTGTGTCTATCTTTGGGTCAGTCTTTACTGGAGCGAACGAACAGATTATGAAACGTTCCCACGGTAGACTTACGAGTCACTAAGGTAAACGCACGGGCCACTACGTTACTACAACGAGCTTAAATGTTTCCATTTTTAACTTGAAGAGTTAATTTGACTCGTGGAAAAAATCAAACATGTTTATCACCACGATTGAAAATTCAGGGTCACTCGTGGGCCAACTCGCACCGTGAGACAGGGGTTTAAGTGTTCGGCACGGACTAAAAGGGCCGAGATGGCCTGTTCCCGTGCTGTATTGCCATATGGTTTTATTGTGGCCGGGGAGTGGATCAGCTCGGGTGGTAGCCGCAGCACTCCGGACACGGACAGCAGAACTGGCCGCCACTTCCGCGGAAGGAAGCAGCTCGGGTGACTGCGAGTGGCCGCCGGGACCCTGCCACTTCAGCCCCTTCTGCTGGTCCCCACTCACCTCTGGCAATGCTCTCCGTCTGAACATCTCTCACCTGCCATTCGCCGGCCGGCTTCCCGCAAATCTTTAAATTCCGACAGCGCGTTCACGGGTCCAGTTTAGGTTACTTGGCTGTGGGAATTTAAGGATTTGCGGGACGCGGTTGACATGAGCGAAGCCGGCGAACGGCAGGTGAGAGATGGGGGTTACACAAAAAGCTGGAGAAACTCAGCGGGTGCAGCAGCATCTAAGGGGCGAAGGAGATAGGCGACGTTTCGGGTCGAGACCCTTCTTCAGACTCGGTCTCGACCCGTAACGTCGCCTATCTCCTTCGCCCCTTAGATGCTGCTGCACCCGCTGAGTTTCTCCAGCTTTTTGTGTAACCCTCGATTCTCCAGCATCTGCAGTTCCTTCTTTAACACGGAGGGTGAGAGATGTTCAGACGAAGAGCACTGCCAGAGGTGATCAGAAGGCGCTGAAGAGCAGTCGGTTCTGGTGTTGGGTCCCGGTGGCCGCTCGCACCCGAGCTGCTTCTATCCCCGGAAGTGGCGGCCAGTTCTGCTGTCCTTGCCCGGAGCGCTGCGGCAGCGGTGAGTGAGTTTGATATGATCTCTGTCCCTCTCCTTCTCAAAACTTCTCCCTTCTCGCATATTTAACCCCTGCCGCAGGCTCCCCACACGCTGTGAAAGGAACTCCCCCTCCAATTGGACCCTTGAATTAGTATTGTCATTCCATAAGATGACAACTGATTCAACGTCCCGATGTGCTCCCGTTTTTCCCACCATCTCTCCACCTGCCTTCATCCTCCGTCCCCCACCCATTCAGTAATTAAAAAATAAAGGAGATTTAGAACCCTTGGGAAAATTGAATTGTCACTTATTTTTTATTGTTTACGAAGAGAACAATCTGCGCATGCGCGGTTTTAAAAAAATTTTGAAAGCCGGCTGACTGCCTACCCTGAGTAATTACTCACGGCACGTGCCTGCATGGATGGATTACATTGCTTTTGTTTTAGTCCGAGAGGCCTGACAGGCAAGGCAGATGGACTGAAGGCAGGCATAGATACGTGCGAATGGATATTTAGTTTAGAGATACAAACCTGTTCTTCTTTGGAATGTGGGAGGAAACCGGATCACCCAGAGAAAACCCACACAGGTCATGTGGAGAACGTACAAACACCGTACAGACAGCACCCGTAGATAGGATCGAACCCAGGTCTCTTGCGCTGTGAGGCAGCAACATCTTCCGCTGCACCATGCTGCCTGCCCTTGTGTTCCTCTGAACAGACTGAAAAAAGTCTACTTGCATTGGAGGGGAATGTCCACAGGGCATTCTTAAGGGGCTGTCCCACTGCAGCGACCTAATCCGCGAGTTAAGAAGAGTGTCTTCGACCTTCAAGCTCGAGGGCACTCACCTGGAAAACCGTGAGCTTGATCGACCGACCGCACACACACACACACACAAACACATCGCAAAGGTGGGGGCCAGGGAAAGCGGGGGAGCGCTGTCTGAAATTAAGACCCGCGATGAAGAGGTAAAAAACGGCTGCACAGTGTACGGTAAGTCCTTCAGAGATCGCAAAGGGGAGAAAAGGGGGAGAGAATAGGAAGAGAAGGGGGGGAGAAGGGAGGGAGAAGGGGGGGAGAAGGAGTGGAGACACTTGTAAGAAGTATAATAAAGTTTAGCGGGCATTTTACCTACCGGTCGGTTTTCCTTGGTTCAGGAAACTCCAATGAGCCAATCAAAATGCCCAGTCAAGAAAGGAGATTGCCTACGGCTGCCCTCGACTGCCTGTAACTAAATAGCGACCCCACACCACTGCACTATGAGTTAAAAAGAACCATGCCGACCAAATTTTACTTGCAGAAATTTTTTCAAAACGCTGAAAATTTTCCGCGACCTAGCTGAGGCGCGAGTATTGAGGAACTTCATGAAGGAGAGTTCCAGCAACCTCATAGGACCTCCTAGGACCACTTGTCGACCATGCTGCGAGTTTGAGTCGAGGGCAAACTCTTCTAAACTCGCAGATTAGGTCGCAGCAGTGGGACAGCCCCTTTACACTCCTTTCCTGGTGGTCACCCACCCACTTGATCAATGTAGATTATATGGTCTAACTCTGGAGTTAGACTTTAATGACAATACTCATTTTGCATTCATGAGCATTTCCTCTGGAGACAGAATATCCACAAATTCTTTCCGGATCTTTACCATAATCTTCAAATAAGAGCTTGGCATGGAGAAATCCAAGCTGTGACTCAGAGGTAAAAGTGCTTCCATGAGCCAAGACTGACATTTGCAAGCAACCCAAGTGAATTAATTTTTATACTGAAGGATAAGCTACCGATCAGAAGTGAAATGTAGACTTTCCACTCGCCCACAACATATCATCGAGTCTCAGAACAGAATGCAAAGGGGTTCAGCATCCCATGACTGGGGGCGAGTCCTGATCTTTGAACCCACCTCTGGTGCACGATTTGTACTGTTGTAGTCTGAACCCAGAACTGGATGATAATCAGAACTGACAGTTTCCAAGATAGAACCTGGACAATCTTTGCCAATCCGCCCCCCCTCCCCCCCCACCGAGGACAAATTAACCAAAAACACTTGGATATCGAACATTCCAATCAGAACCATTTAGTCTTAACTGATAGATTCCCACTGAGGCCATCTTTTCAGTTCCATAAGCTGGGAATCATAATGCTGTATTGAATGGATAATCATTTGTGTTTATCCTTATAAGCTTCCGACCTGTCGTCAAGCTCGTTGACAACAAATATTTTATTGTTTTAGATGCGAATCTGTTCCACTGATCCGCCATTCGCCAATGGGAAAAGATTTCCTTCAAATCTCATCTTTCTTGAAGCTTGACGATTCCAGCTTCATTTTCTACAATTCACCATGTCTTTTATTTTCATTTTGGGCAGCCAAGCGCAATCCATTTCAACGGAGTGATAGATTTATCGAACGTTTTTTAGTTGAGTGATCATTGACAAGGCTTCTCTGTGTTGTTCAAAAATCACATCAAAGTGTGGGTTTGAGGAATATTTTGGGGAAAAAGCAATTTTCAACTTCTCCTCATACTTAAAACCAGTGAGAATTTTGCTTCTTCAATACACTCTGGCTGTGTTCTTCCCATTGACTAAACCTCAGCCTTTGGAAATGCTGCCTGGATTGGAGGGTATTAGCTTTCTGAAAGGTTGGGTAAACCTGGATTGCTTTCTCAGGATCATCAGAGTTTGAAGGGAGATCTAGTGGAAGTATATCAAATGGTGAGAGGCATAGACAATAGCCAATAGGTGCAGGGGTAGGCCATTCGGCCTTTCAAACCAGCACCACCATTCACTGTGATCATGGCTGATCATCTACAATCAGTGCCCCGTTCCTGCCTTTTCCCATATCCCCTGACTCCGCTATCTTTAAGAGCTCTATCCAATTCTCTCTAGAAAGCATACAGAGAATCAGCCTCCACTGCCTTCTGAGAATTCCACAGAATCACAACCCTCTGTGTGAAAACGTTTTTCCTCATCTCCGTTCTAAAAGGCTTATCCCTTATTCTTAAACTGTGGCCTCTGGTTCTGGACTCCCCCAACATCAGGGCATAGATAGCATAAACATTCAGAATATTTTCCCCAGGGTAGAAATGTCAAAGAATGAAAGGGGTAGGAAGGAACTGTAGATGCAGGTTTAAACGGATGATAGATACAAAAAGCTGGAGTAACTCAGCAGGACAAGCAGCATTTGCGGAGAGAAGGAATGGGTGACGTTTCGGGTCGTGGCCCTTCTTCAGAATGAAGGACATATTTAAGGTGAGAGCGACAAATTTAAAGGAGATGAGCGGGGCATGATTTTTTACACAGAGAGTGGTGAGAGCCTGGAATCCTCTACTAGGGGAGACCGGAGGAGGAAGATAAGATGGTGACATTAAGGTGGCTTTTAGATAGGTACATGGATATTCAGGGAACGGAGGGATATGGATAATGTAGATACTGGGGAGATTAGTTTAACCTGACATCATGTTCGGCATGGACATCATAACCTGGCATCATGTTCGGCATGGACATTGTGGGCCAAAGGGCCTGTTCCTGTGCTGTGCTAATCTGTATTCTACGCTCTACCATCCAACTGCCATGCACTTGCTTCTTAGCTGACAGTAATGGCTGCAAGGCACACGGCTCACCAAAACCCTTGTCCACAACGTTCAATAATCCCTCCCATCCCTGCCACACTTATCTCATCCTTGCGTAAGCACCTCACACACGCCAATGACTCCAGCATTAAAGTCACGTCCCTTAAAAGACAGACTCAGCAGCTTCACAGGCAATATCTGTCACTTGAAGACTCTTCACAGGAATTTAAGATTCCCTTACGGAGTGCGGGGTTAAAAATATACCAGGGCTAAATAAGACTAGAGGTTATTTTAATTGACGGAGGTTTTGGATACCGAACAATATCTAATTACATTGCAAAAATACTTTCAGGAATTTGAATCGTAGCCCAATTAGCAAAGGTTGCATTGCAATACATCATTCAATATTATGGAACGAGTCAAATGTATATTTACTGTATGTGCATTCCACTATTAAACCTGCATGTTTTAAATCCCTGCAAGGCATTGCTGCATGATTAATCGCATGAACAAAAACAAGGCCAACACAAGATAAAAACATCCTTTTGCCCAATAAAATCATATATGATATTTTCAGCAGTAGTTTTAGGAGATAAAGTGGATTTTGATCCACCATGTCTCTATTTTGTGTGAGAGGACAGGTGAATGTTGTAAGGGGTGTGTTAGAAGTTTGGGCAATGATTGGTGTCTAATCTACGATCATTTCATTCAAAGTGATCAGATTGCATCCTGGATTAGTAAAAGACTGGCCATTAATCTCCAAGACCCCTTCTCAGTTGAATAAGTTTACTTTAATTTAGTTTAGTTTAGAGATACAGCATGCAAACAGGCCCTTAGACCGAGTCTGCACCGACCAGCGATCCCTGCACATTAACAACACTATCCTACAATTTACAATTATACCAAGCCAATTAACCTACAAACCTGTAGTTCTTTGGAATGTGGAAGGGAATCAGAGCAAGAAGAGGTAAGCCATTTAGAATGGAGACGAGGAAACATTTTTTCTCACAGAGTTGTGAGTCTGTAGAATTTCATTTCGGAGTCACGTGAGTGACTTCGTGAAGAGCCCGCCGGCGCGCATGCTCGACATATCGTCGTAACGCGTTGCTGCGACGGCTGGCGGTGGAGCGCGCTCCTCGCCAGCCCTTCATAAGGGGCCACGGAGGTGAGTATTCCACCTTTAGTTGGTGGTCCTTGTTGTCTGATTATGTCTTGCAGCAAGGACATGGATGGGAGTTCGAAGGGCCGGAGGACGTCAGGACGAGTTCGCCGGTCAACAGTTCCGGGGCCTTTACCATCAGCAGTACCTGCAGCGCAGGCCGGGACTCAGGCGGAGATGTGGGTAAGCCCTGTGTTCACAGGTCCAGATCCGCCAGCACACCACAGCTCGGAGGAGTTCGACGAGGAGGAGTGTGGTGTGCCGCCAGAGCAGGGGGACCCTGCCATGGCAGTCAGGTTGTCAGCGGGCTCGCTGGCGACCTCGAGCAGGGCGCGTGCCGTTGCACGGCCTGTTCCACTCAGCCCTCCGAGAAGGGGGAGGGGAGGAGCCCAGAAGCCTAACCCTGTTAGGGCTAAGGCATTGCCTGTCGCGGAGGAGCGGTCAGGTTCCAGGGCGAGACCCGGGGCGGCTGTGAGGTCCAGCCGGCACACCCCGACTCTCGACGCCGGGACGGGTCGGTTGAGTCGGGTCTCGTCGCGGTCGCCGAGCCCCCCATGGATGGGTGGGCGGCACCATGCGTCGGCAACGTCCACGATGTGGGCAGCCGGCAAGACTGCGCGGGCCCCAGGCAGCCATGCTTCGGCTGGGGCCGACACCTCGCCGCATGTGCCCTTAGTGGCAGCGGCTTCAGCTCTCGCTAAACGGAGGCGATTGAACACGCCCGCGCAGGAATCGCGCAGTTTCGCCTCGGCGGCTGTTAGCGACAACTACCGGCACCGGCAGGGCCTCGACGAGGTGCGGGCCGATGACAGGAGCCCGGTTTTCTTTTCAGAGCCGGAGGACTCCGACCACCTGAGTGTTCAGGGTGAAGGGCGTATTGACCGTATGGAGCGGCTGCTGGAGCTCCTGCTTCAACGTCAACAACAGCAGGGCAGCAACAGGCACAGGGCGTCTTCACCAACATCTACTATCAGCCTGGAGCAGCACGAGGAGGAGGTTCTGGTGGATCCCGTACCACCTCCGGTGGAGGTGCCAGCGGAGGAACTTTTGGATGTGGCGACCAAATTCGCGGCCCCACATACGGCTGGTCTTCCTCTCAATTCAAAGCTGGCAGCCACAGTGGACTTTCTTAATAATCAGGTGCTGCAGGAAGAAGTCCTCATCCAGGCTATGAGCCGTCACAAGGCTCCATCAAACTGCAACTCCCTCAACGTGCCTGTGGTCAATACGCCAATATGGGGCAACATCAGTGCGGCTATCCGTCAACAAGAGCTACAATTGCAGCGGATCCTGAAACTCCTCACGGCCGGTATTACCGCCTTTGCGCGGTCGGTGGACGAGGACGAGCTGAATTTGGACCAGGAAGATGCTCTGGCCTTATTGTGCGCGACCCAGCACGAAATCAACGGGTTTCGCAAAAACAGCATCCGCCCAGCACTCAACCCGAAGTTTGCAGGATTGTGCAAACCACCGCCGCCGCCGCCGCCCCGTCAGCTCTTTGGTGAGGACCTCTCGAAGAGAGTCAAAGAGCTTGACGAACAAGCCAAAACGGTGGGGATCATGCGCTCTAAGAGTGCCCCCACACCGTCCGGCTCAAAAGCTCCATACATTCGCTCACGAGGGTCGGCCAGTGCCTCGACGAGGACTCACCCTCTAGCTCCACAACGACAACAACACCAGAACCAGCACCAAGGGTCTTTTTTAGGACAGGGTCGGCAGAGACCTTTTTGGAAATCGAAGACGCCGCGCCCTCAAGCCAACCCAGCACCTCCACGGCCACCCACACGTGTCAAGGACCGCCGGTAACCACGGAGGTGAGGGGGTCTGGTTCTCTCTTTTCTCTCTGTTTAACTTCCCATGTTGGTGGTCGTTTACGGTTGTTTTTGGATGCATGGGGTAATTTTACTGGTGATGAGTATGTGTTGCGGAATATTCAGGGGCATAAAATTGAGTTTATTAATGGCGACATTCCTCCATCCCAGCACATGCCTGGTCGTACGTTCCAATTGTCTGCTGCAGAACAGGCAGCAGGTTACAAGGAAATTTTAAGTTTGGAACAGAAGGGTGTGATTGAGAAAACAGTGCATGAGCCAATTGAATTTGTTTCGAACATATTTACTAGACCTAAGAAGGATGGAGGCTGTCGTGTCATTATTGATCTAACCCGTTTGAATACGTTTGTAACATATACTCATTTTAAAATGGATACGTTTGAAACAGCCAAATCATTGATTTCTCATGGCTGCTTTATGGCATGCATTGATTTGAGGGATGCATATTATTCAGTATCCATCCAGAAAGATGATAGAAGGTTTTTGAAATTTATCTGGATGGGGCAACTTTGGCAGTATAAGGCTTTGCCTAATGGGCTTACTACAGCCCCTAGATTGTTCACTAAATTGGTGAAGCCAATCATGGCTTATTTGAGACAACGACATCATATAGTTATGGCCTATTTAGATGATGTCTTTATTGTGGGCCACACCCTGCAATTGGCTGAACAGGGTGTTGCAGCTGCTGTCAATATATTTCAACAATTAGGATTCATTGTCCATCCAGAGAAATCAAAGTTCTGCCCTGCCCAGGTAATTAATTACCTAGGGTTCACGGTGAACTCAATGAGCATGAGGATAACTATACCAATTAACAAAATTGAGGAAGTCACTAAGGTGTGCAGAGATTTAATTGGCACCAATATACCATCGATTCGGCATACAGCCACAGTAATTGGCAAGTTAGTGGCTTTGTTTCCGGCAGCACGATATGGACCTTTGCATTATCAGAATTTGCAAAGAGCTAAAATTACCGCGTTAAAATGGAACGCTGGTCATTACGATCGATCTATGCAGCTGCCGTCCGAAGCGATAACTGAGTTGCAATGGTGGGTGTGTCACATTAGCAACTCATTTAAGCCTGTCAGGGAGGCTAATCCGGTGGTATATTTACAGACTGATGCAAGCTCCAATGGCTGGGGAGCTACTGATAATTGCTCTAGTTGTGGGGGTAGATGGGACACCCTTGAGGCATCGATGTTGTTGACTCAAGGGATTAACTATTTGGAGTTGCTGGCAGCATTCCACGGACTTCGTGCATATTGTTCCAAGCTTGTTGGAGCACACGTCCGTCTCCAAATAGACAACACCACAGCTGTGGCATATTTAAACCATATGGGTGGTACCAGGTCAGTTTCGTGTGACAAATTGGCTAACTCAATTTGGCTCTGGTGTATTCAAAGAGACATTTGGATTTCAGCTACCTATTTGCCAGGTGAGCTTAATACTGTGGCGGACACCAGGTCACGCAAATTTAATGACAACATTGAATGGATGTTGCATCCTGAGATTTTTGCTAAAGTCACAGCCAAATTTGGTAAACCGGACATTGACCTTTTTGCGTCACGGTTGAACCATCAGGTACCAGCCTACGTTTCATGGGAACCAGATCCTGGGGCAATAGCGCTAGATGCATTCTCGCTGGACTGGGGGAATTGGGTTTTCTATGCCTTCCCTCCGTTTTGCCTCATCAGTCGGGTATTGCGAAAGATTCAGGCAGATGCTGCCAAGGGCATCCTTATTATACCCGACTGGCCCACACAGCCTTGGTATCCGGTGGTCTTTGACATGCTCAACGAACCTTGGGTCCTTTTGAAGGGTTGCCCACAATTGGTTACTCACCCTGTGTCAGGGGAGCCACATCCCTGCCATGGCTATTTAAATTTGTTGGCTTGCAGGTTCTGAACAGGCCGTTAGTCCAATACGGCCTCTCGGCTCGGACCATGGATACCATCGGGGCGTCGTGTCGAGAGTCCACAAGGCGAAGATACCGCTCGCATATTAAGAAGTGGGAAGCCTACTGCAGCCGCTCTCGCATCACGTACGATGACGTGACAATAACCGACGTCCTGGAATTCCTCGCGGGGTTGCACCATGATGAACACTTAAGTTACAGTGCCATCAACAGCGCCAGAAGTGCGCTATCATTCTACCTCAAGATTGGGGTAGGATCCAACAGGCTAGTGTCCAGACACATGCGGGGTATATTCAATATGAATCCGCCTACACCACGCTATAATATCACCTGGGATGTCAGGGACGTATTAACCCTGCTCAGGACGTGGTCTCCCATGGAAGGGCTCCAACTGGACCAACTCACCATGAAGCTGGTGATGTTACTAGCGCTGACTTCAGCTCAGAGGGTACAGACACTACACAAACTGCGTGTCGACAGAATGACATCTACCCCTACAGAAGTAGTCTTTTTCGTTGACGAGCTACTAAAGCAGCATAGACCTGGGTGCACAGGGCTGCAGCTGAAGTTCCCGGCATACCCCGCAGATGCTAGGCTATGTTTAGCCTCACATATCCGCCACTATGTCAAGGTGACGGCACGCATCAGAGGAATGGAGAGATACCTGCTTGTCACTCATAAGAGACCTCATCATCGAGTGACAGTCCAGACGATATCCAGGTGGCTTCGAGTCGTCTTGGGTAAGTCAGGTATCGACACTAATGTGTTCAAGTCTCATTCCACCAGGGCTGCATCGACGTCAGCGGCGAGGGTCATGGAGGTGCCCATGGACCAAATTCTCGCCACAGCAGGATGGGCGAATGAAGCTGTGTTCCAGCGTTTTTATAACAAGCCTGTTGCTGCTCCTCTACAGTTCGCAGAAGCCGTGCTGAATGCAGGTCAAGAACGTGGAGATGTCCCCGCATGAGGGGTTTTTGATTTGTTATTAATAAATATGCTTTTGTTTTGCAGTATGAGCTATTGAGCCAGTTTGTTCCTCCCATCCATCCCTGGTAGTGGTGTGTCAGCATGGACGTGGTCCAGGGCGTGTAATCACAGAAGCTTTGAAGTCTTCACGAAGTCACTCACGTGACTCCGAAATGAAATAGTAAGATTGAACGAGAACTTACCAGTTCGAAGGTTGATCTTTATTTCATGAGGAGTCGAAGTGAGGGATTTCGTGCCCTCCTCGCCCAACCCTCAATCACCTTCATCTGGTAATCTTAGTCAATTCAATCATACTATGCGAAGTCATTTCTATTGTTGGTTCTGTGATTCCACGCCGCTACTTTGAAGTATGTCGAGCATGCGCGCCGGCGGGCTCTTCACGAAATCCCTCACTTCGACTCCTCATGAAATAAAGATCAACCTTCGAACTGGTAAGTTCTCGTTCAATCTTACTATTCTCTGCCTCAGAGGCCGGTTCACTGGATACTTTCAAGGGAGAGCTAGATAGGGCTCTTAAAGATAGCGGAGTCAGGGGATATGGGGAGAAGGCAGGAACGGGGTACTGATTGGGGATGATCAGCCATGATCACATTGAATGGCAGTGCTGGCTCGAAGGGCCGAATAGCCTACTCCTGCACCTATTGTCTATTGTCTGTTGTCAACCGGAGAAAACCTACGCAGATCACAGGGAAAATATACTAACTCCGTACAGACAAGCACCCGTAGTCAGGATCGAACACGGTCTCTGGCTCTGTAAGGCAGCAACTCTACCGCGGCACCATCGTACATAAGTTAGCAGACTGTTTGTTGGTTTCAAGACCTTCTTTCACATCCATTACTGTTTGATAATTAAATATTGTTTCTCCAGCTGAAGACTCCCACCCAACACCACCTTGCCCCCTACCCATTCCTTCAGTCACCAGATGCTGATAACTCCAATCTTGCATCATCTGCCTGGTCAACATCCCCAGGAATCACATCAACTCCCTCATTCCCCCCTGATCAATTCTCCACTTCCTAGCCTGACCAAGCTGCCCCTCCACAATCCTCTCCCTGGACCCTTTCCCATCTTCTCTCTCTGCCCCTCATTAACTACAACATTTCTCCATTGTTTGCATCTAATGAAATGACATAGGTGACCCTTGCGTTATAGCTGGAATGTGTAGAGGTAGTTACTGCCTCACAGCGCCAGAGACTAGGGTTCGATCCTCACCTCGGGTGCAGTCTATACGGAGTTTGTATGTTCTCCCTGTGACCTGCGTTGGTTTTCTCTGGTGCTCCAAAGCCTTCCACACTCCAAAGACCAGGAGGTTTGTAGATTTGGCTTTGGTAAAATTGTAAATTGTCCCTCATTGTAGGATAATGTTAGTGTGTGGGGTGATCACTGGTCAACACAGACTCAGTGGGCCAAAAGGCCTGTTTCCGTGTGAGAAAGAACTGCAGATGCTGGATAAAATTGAAGGTAGACACAAAATGCTGGAGTAACTCAGCGGGTGAGGCAGCATCTATGGAGAGAAGGAATGGGTGACGTTTCTGATCGAGACCCTCCTTCAGACTGTTCTTCCATCTTCAGTTCTTCAGAAAATATTCAGTGAATGATCTTAATTTTACAAATGCTCCACGCCTTACACTCCTCTCTCTCCTGCATCTCATGCAACAACAAGGAAGCTTCTTAGAAAAGTGAAGTTCTCATTGAAGTGGCCAGTCCATTAAGTGGGTCTGAATTTCTGCTGCCCATCTTCTAGCTGTGAAGAGGTGCTGTAATTAGATGTGCACAAATGTCCTTCGGAGGCTAATTGCCTTTGATTAAGGAAATGCAATCTCCACTTTAGAGCCAGTGTAAAAGTAATCTTCCATATGCTTTGGGAAGTGATTGGGTTATGAAACTCAGAAGAAAGCTGCAGGAAACACCTGGTTTACTCTGTTACTTTTATCGTTCGAGATGTGACGTTTATTGTTAAGTTAACATTCCAGACCTCGTATTATTGCCCTTGATCCACCCCAGCCCAACACCCTACCCTGTCCCAGGCTGGGCCAGAAATCTTATTCCTTCCCAAAATTTGTTCGGCCAGATTTCTTCTGTCAGTTAGCAGTCGCGGCGTGCGGAAATATCCAGTAAAATCTGGATAGCCCGTCATGGAAGCTTTTCACTGTACCTCGGTACACGTGACAATAAACTTAACTCAGGTTGTTCAAGGAAGAGTCTAGCTCCCCATGACATGGCAAGGGATGAATTTCACCAGCGCACCAGGTTTGTCGTTTGATACGATATGATACGATACGATACGCCAGAACTTTATTTATCCCGGGAGGGAAAATTATCTGCCAACTGTCGTAAAAACACAAAATACAAGAAACATGAAATTAAAGTGATTGGATAGGATTGGGGATGTGCTAAGATTGTGGTGTGTGGGGGGGGGGGGGGGTTCAGTCTACCCCATGACAGAAGGGGGAGGAGTTGTACCATTTGAGAGCCACGGGGAAGAAGGATGTCCTGTGGCGTTCTGTCAGTGATGGGTCTTTCTCACTTGGGCGGCATTTGAGCATCGTTTACGCGACATGATTTATGCATCATGACACACGACGCGCGCATGGTGCGCATTACGTGCGCATGGTGCGTGGTGACGTAGGCAGTGACGCGCGGTCACGCACAGTCGCGCGCGGCGACCCAGGATTTTGGGATGTACAAAATCTTTGCACGCCATCTGCCTGACGCGCAAATGACACCAAGTGGGACAGGCCCTTGATCTTTCTATAACAGCCGACTTCTGATGGGCAACAGAAGTAATTACTGGCGTTTGTCTTTTGTACTTTCTCTCTGCACTACCCATATGTTGTGTTATCTGGTCTGCTTCTTCCTCACACCAAAGAGTAAGAGTAAGTACGTTTATTGGCCAAGTATTCACATACAAGGAATTTGCCTCGGTGCTCCACCCACAAGTAACAACATGACATACAGTGACAGTTATGAATAACTCAGAAACAAGTCCACAGTGACCATACCGGTGAACTATGTGGTGACTCCATGAGTGGACCATTCGTAAACTCTGCATCTAGCCCCATTCAGAGCCAAATAGATCACCATGTTCTGCCAATGCTATCAACATCTCCCTCTCTCCTTCATCAGATGAGTTGCCGCCTTAACCTTCATAGAAGGTTGGAAGTGATAATGTCCTAACTGGCCAGACATCCTCCATCACAGCAAACTTCAGTTCTTCCAAAATCCGGCTTCCATCAGTACTGCCCATCAGTAGCCCAAGCATCTTCTATCTCTCGGTATATACAATGGCTAGATTGTAATCATGCATTGTCTTTCCGCTGACTGGTTAGCACACAACAAAAGCTTTTCACTGTACCTCGGTGCAAGTGATAATAAACTAAACGGAACTGAACCTATCTTTCATTGTTCACCAGCGAGCCAACATTTCCCCATATAAGTTCTTAATGTGCATAAGATTACTTCACAGTATTAGAGTCACAGGGTCATTAAGAGATACAGCACAGAAACAGGCTCTCCGGCCACCATGCCCACGACAAACATATTGCTGCCGCTTTTCTCGTCGCAACTCTGTATTTTATCCTGAATTCACATCTATAACGTAAATTGAAAAGAGATGTGGTCCTGATGTTGAGTGTTATATAATCTGACCTGCATATATGTCAATGGAACTCAAATCATCAGTGATCACTGTCTCTTGCCCATTCACCAAATTCTACTTCACTCACTTGCTTTGCTGTAAGTCCCTGGAGCTTTTAGTTTAAACACAATTTTCAAATACTTTTTGCAGGACAAACGTGCATCGAGCCAAATTTTCCTCCCGGCTGAATCACGAACGTTATATTGTGGGGGAATTGGTGAGTCACCAATGAACATGGAAAACCTACTGAGGTCAGCTTAATTTAAATAACATTTATTAACTATTCCCACCTGTGTTCAAATGGCTACAGTCGAAGGTCTGCTGCCGACTCTCCAAGCTTATGGTGGCTTAAATGGCAGAGAAAACTATTCCTGGTGTGAAGTGGTAGGATCTGCTGACGCAGATTTACGATTCAATTCCATTGGGTCACAGACTGTGAGGTCTCCTCTCTGCATGGAGTTATTTAACCTGCTAGCCTCACTGGGCAGCTGCTGTGTACATCTGTTGTTAGGGTATAACACCGACAGGGACTCTGAATATAGACTTACAATAGAACACAGGACGGTACAGCAGGAACAGGCCCTTCAGCCCACAATGCCTGTGCCGAAAAAGATAACACGATGAACTAATCTCCAAAGACAGACGCAAAATGCTGGAGTAATTCAGCAGTTCAGGCAACATCTCCCGAGAGAAGGAATGGGTGACTTTAGACCCGAAATGTCTCCCATTCCTTTTCTCCAGAGATGCTGCCTGTCCTACTGAGTTATTCTGCATTTTGTCCCATGGGCTGCTTGAAGGGCGGACGATCCCCAAGGTGGATCTGGTACGGGGTTATAACCCGATCCCGGTCCACCCGGAGGATGTACCCAAGACGGCGATCATCACGCCATTCGGCCTTTATGAATTTGTGCGGATGCCGTTCGGCCTCAAGAACGCTGCTCAGGCATTCCAACGCTTGATGGAAGGGGTGTGTCATGGCCTGGACCTTCTTTTCGTCCACCTGTGTCTCCGCCAGCCCTTCGGTCGGCTAACTTCCGGGTTGTGCACCCGCCAGTGCGTTTCGTGCCTTGGGTTCTGTGGGAGGGGGGGGGGGGGGTCCTGTGGCGGCTCCCAAGGGTCGGGTCATCCTAACTGTCAAACCCCTCGGCACGAGAATGGTTCAGTCCAGAGGCGGCCCTTAACCAGAGGGTTTAAAGGCAAGGGTTTTGGGTGCCATCTTTCTCTCGTGGACTTCCTTACGACACGAAAGGTCAAAATAAAAGGTACTTCCCACTACACCTGGCTTCTCGCTTTGATTTCGGGATCGTACCCCACAACTCCAGCATTTTGTGTCTACCTTTGGTGTAAACCAGCATCTGCAGTTCCTTACTGCACATTGAAACTAGTCTCCACTGCCTGCACATGGTCCACATCCCTCCACTCTCTGCACATCTAACAGCCTCTGGATGAGGAATATTCTCCATGAATTTACCTGCTTGAGGGCCACATCCAAATAACTAGACAGTGAAAGTAAACTTGCTTTGATGGCCGTACACATCTGGGTGGTTCTGCCCAAGGACTAGTGATGGGAGAAGACAGGGAAGGGGCTAAATGTTGCAGCTGAGAGAAGCATACAATGATGTCAGGCCTGCAATGTTTTAATTCCAACAGCAAAATTATGTGGAGCTTGGCAAAAAATAAGTCAGGACTTACCTTCAGGCTCTTCTTCAGCCGGACTGATGGCCAATACTAGATGGAGAGGTTATTAAGGTGCACAGTTCCCCAGTTTAGTCTTAAAATGTCACGGGGATCACAATAATGTGACAAGAACCTTATTCAGATAACCGCATTAATTCTGCACCTAGTTCGGCTGACAGTCTCCATTTGGGGTGGCTCAGTGGCATAACTGTAAGAGTGACCCTGGTTTAATCCTGACATCGGGTACTGTCTGTGTGGAGTTTGCACGTTCTCCCTGAGCCCATGTGTGTTTCCCCTGGGTGCTCCGATTTCCTCCCACATCCCAAAGATAGGCAAGTTGCTGAACTAATTGGTCACAGTAAAGTGTCCTCAATGTGCAGGTGGGAATACATGGAAAATAACATGGAATTAGTGTAGAATTAGAACAAATAGGTGCTTGATGGTAAGTACGGACAGCCTGTCAAGGAGCCTGAATTCATACTGTATGGATTCTATGACATCAAAATATACACAGAGGAAGTCTGAAAAAGGGTTCTCAGGATAAAAATAAAATTAAAAATAGCGGAGTCAGGGGATATGGGGAGAAGGCAGGAACGGGGTACTGATTGGGGATGATCAGCCATGATCACATTGAATGGCGGTGCTGGCTCAAAGGGCCAAATGGCCTACTCCTGCACCTATTGTCTATTGTTAAAAGGTGTTAATCTGGTTCACCGTGTCTATGCCAGCCCACAGAACAATTGCATCATTCCTATTCCCTGCAACATACTTTCCCCATATTACTATTCAACTCCCCAAATTTCCACCATTCGTCTACAGTGGCCGTTTACCCCTGAAATGTGGGTGAAAACTGGAACAGCCGGAGGAGTCCCCTGCAGTTAAGGGGTGAATGTGCAAACTCTGCACAGCCAACACCAGAGTCTGGCATTAAACACTGTCGATGGTGCTGTGAGGCAGCAGTTTTACCAGCGGCGTCACTATGCTGGCCAAGGTTTTTAAAGAGCACGGTCCACTTATTCACCGTTATGATATTAAAGTTATTATTCTTTCCATAATTTCACTCTCATGTAATAAAAGCAGCAGAGGTCACAGCAGTACTTTGCAAAGAAATGGTCAAGCTGCACGTTTTATGTCTAACAGTGCAGTTAATCTTTTATTAATAAGAGCCCCGGGGTTAACTAAATTTTATTTATTTCGGACGTCAAGCTTTTAAATGGTACAATTTAGGGTTGTTCCCAACAGCGTTCAGAGCCATTTGTCAGATTTTCAATATGTATTTGTTTTATAAAATTCATTTTGTTCCTTGCATTTTAAAACTACAAAACGTGCAGTGTGTATGAGCCAGGTAACCATGGCAATACATTCTCCCCAGAAAATTCTAAAACAATGTACTTTTCTATTCCTATCAAAACCACTGGACCATTAATGATTTCTCATAGATTGCAGCTAATTGTTAAACTATTTCAAGAGGGAGTCTCTTTTTAATTAAGATTAACTTTTGAGAAACAGTCTTTATCTCTCTATCATTGAATGACATGTTGTTCTACTTCTCAATCAAACCCTCTACTTCTTGAGTAATTAAATTGACCAGGGTAATTCCACATGTATTTACAGCGTATAAGGAAGCCATTTGATCCATAAAGTCGTTGCAGTTTAAGGGTGCAACTCCATCCGTTGTGATCATTCGCTGTTTAGTTTAGGGATAGAAACATAGAAACATAGAAATTAGGTGCAGGAGTAGGCCATTCGGCCCTTCGAGCCTGCACCGCCGTTCAATATGATCATGGCTGATCATATTGGTGATACAGTGCGGAAACAGGCCCTTCAGCCAACCAAATCCGAGCCGGCCAGCTATTCCCGCACATTAACACTGTCCTACACGAACTCGGGTCAATTTGCATTTATACCAAGCCAATTAACCTACAAACCTGTACGTCTTTGGAGTGTGGGAGGAAACAGATGAACTCGGAGAAAACCCACGCAGGTCACGGGGGGAACGTAAAAACTCCATACAGACAGCACCCGTAGCCAGGATCGAACCTGGGACTCTGGCACTGTGAGGCAGTAGATCTACGGCTACGCCACTATGCCCCCATTTCTCTCCATATCCCCAATCAACTCTAACTGTATGTATCCATATCATGTGCAACTTGGTATCCTAATGACATTCGTAAGTGTTAACAACGTGAGCATAGGAAGGACTTATTCCCCAAAACACAATTTCCCTCCTGGGATAGATTAATTCTATCACATCATATTGTATTGTATCGTACATCCTTCTCCACCACTTGGCATCCACTACAAAGTTCTCTGTCGGTGGCTCTATGTTCAACTGAAGCTAAACCGGATTGTGTAGGGAGGAACTGCAGATGCTGGTTTACACTGAAGATAGACACAAAATGCTGGAGTAACTCAGTGGGTCAGGCAGCATCTCTGGAAAAAAAGGACTAGGTGACGTTTTGGGTCGCGATTCTTCTTAAGACAGAGAGTCAGGGGAGAGGGAAGCTAGATGTATGCAACAGTTCAGAACAAATCAGATCCGGCACCAATGACCAAGGAATGGTGGAACCCACAATGGTTGATTGTTGGCTGTGGAAGAGGTGATAACAAAGGATGTGAACATTGGAACTAGCAGGACGAGTAGGGTGGAGGAGAGAGAGGGACTACAGTGGTTACTTGAAGTTAGAGAAATCAATGTTCATACAGCTGGGTTGTAAGCTGCCTAAGCAAATAATGAGGTTCTGTTCCTCCAATTTGCTTGTGGTCTCACTCTGACAGTTGAGGAGACCCAGGACAGAAAGGTCAGTGTGGGAATGGGAAGGGGAGTTAAAATATTTGGCAACCGGGAGGAATCCAATTTGTCTTTAAGGGATGATCGCGCAGGCAAACTTTCCAACGGAGCTTGCTTTAACAAGAACTGATTTCCCCATTCATTTCTTATCCCAGGAGCAATGAGGCCAATTGTAAGACCCTGACTGCTATTCCTTCTGAATATGACTAATGTTTCCCAAGCTCAGGAACGAAAACTGGAACATTTGGATCTCTATTTGTCAACATTGCTCTGGACAGACTTTTCCAATATTTGATCCTCAGGGAAATACAAGACTGTTTGCAGTCATTACCCAAATCCTGAGATTAAATTACAGCCCTGACAATCGCTCTCTGATATTATCTTCAGTAATTATACATAGCTCTCATTTTTTTGCTTAAGTGCTTCTAAGTTCCACTTTGGGCCGACGCTGCTCTTGTCAGCAGCTGTAAAAGCAGCCAGTTTCGATCAGTGTGGCCCTGTCCTTAATGCATGACAGTGTTCACACAAGAGGATTGTGCACATCATCACTGCAGATTGATCCCGGAATAATCTCTGCCAGCCACTATATTCCTTTCATGTCCGTCTCTCTCGTTCCATTAATTGTGTGCGTTCTCAAAGGTCCTGCTGCCTTTAAGGCAGAGTGTATTTAATTAGAATAACATTCCTAAATATATTGTGTTGAGCACAAATTCCTTTCCTCGCCCTCTTAATTTTGCAAACCTAACCAATGTCAATGCACATCAAAGAAGGATATATTGTTGGATATGGGATAATCAGGCCTTTGTGAATGTTAAGATCTTGTAGGCAAGGATGAAGCGCTGAACAATAGGAGACCAGCTTTGGATGGCCATTCATATATCAATCGGGTCCATTGAGTAGCCTGGAATACACCTACCCTTGACCTTTAAGATACTGCATATACTTGAACAGTGAAAGAAAGGGGCTGGACCATGACAAAGTGGCTGCTTTCATCGAGTGTTCTGTCGAGAGACCTTAGAAGACCAATGTCGGTGGGCTCACTATTTCAGAACAAAGCTTAAGAATCCTGAACACAATATGTGTCTGGTTCATCAATTTCCCTATCAGCTGTGGCAGGTTCAATTCACATTAAAGTTTATAAGTTTAACCTTTTTTATTTTTTTGGTGCAGGAGGAGGGTGTTTGCAGCATGGATGAACAATCACAGTGAATGGAAGATTTTCCCTGCCTTTAGACACACACTGAAGGTTCTTTTACTGGGGAACCAAAGGATTCTCAGCACGCACGGTCAGAGAGAACTGGGGTGAGGCCGAGAGCGAGCCCAAGACAAGAAGCTAGAGAGATAAAATGGAAAAATTGGAATCTAACTTGCTAATTCAAAGAAACCCAGGGAATTGAAAAGAGATAGATGCAACAAATAAATTATATTCTCCCAAACATTAACTTGAAATATTAGTTAATAGGAATTGGTGTAAATTCTAATTCATCAGGATAATGAATGCTTAAGAATCAATTCTCCAGGCTCAAACCCTTAGCACTGAGCTGTATGAAACGAATAACATAATTCGCATTTAAGTAGTATCCTAAACATTAAATAAAGTTCACAGCAATTCACAGAAACGTAATCAAAAATGATTAACAAGCCAAAACTATTGTGTTTAGAAGTGTCAACATTATGATTGAAGGGTTCATTGCTGTTGGTTTGAGGTATATTGGAGTGAATAAGATCTGCAAGCCTTGATAGAAAAGGTTGTTGAAGCAACGTATATAGGATCATGAGAGGACTTGCTAGGGTAAATGCACGGAGTCTTTCATGCAGAGTCGGGGAATCGAGAACCAGAGGACACAGGTTTAAGGTGAGGGGGGAAAGGTTTATTAGGAAACTGAGGGGCAAATTTTTGACACAATGATTGGTAGATATATGGAACAATATGGTAGATATATGGAACAAGCTGCCAGAGGAGGTACTTGAGGCCGGTACTATCACAATGTTTAAGATACAGTTGGGCCTGTTTCCACGCTGGATGACTATGATAAAGGGACCACAAATCAGGAATGACAATATTGCAAACATCTGCCATTTAAGAAAATGGTTAGATGACAGTTGAATTGAGGACAAAGTTCACGGAGGATTGATAGGTGCTTTGATATTCCCATCACTGGAACTAATGGTGACCCACTGCAGGGTGACAGACAGAAAATGTTGGATGTCATCAATGTATCTGTGGAAGGGGATCTACAAATCATGATAACAAGAAGTATGTCATCAGTGCCGGCTCTGATTTATTCGTTGCACTTTTTCACACCTACAGTTTCCCACCTCCACTAGCTCTCAGTCCGAAGAGAGGTCTCGACCCGAAATATCACCTATTCCTTCTCTCCAGAGATGCTGCCTGTCCCACTGAGTTACTGCAGCTATTTGTGTCTATCTTTAGTATGTCATCAGCATTATGTAGGAATGTTATATAATTTTGAGATTTTAAAAATCAAGCATGTAATTTATCCCATCAGATAAAGCATAAAGAGAACTTTAATTTGATACCTAATTCACTTTCATATCTTCAGTATTATAAAGGTTATGGCCATTTTCATACTCAGAAATTAGCATCTTGTTCCCTATTGTTTTTCCATTGACTTAACACAAAAGCTGTGATCGAGGACAGACAAAAGCCCATAACTTTCTTAAAAATTAAGTGAACTGAATGCAATTTTCAGTTATTATAGATTGAAGCATTCTGAAACAAATATAAAACATCTTACTTGGATGACCTGAAATTAAGGCATACAATTAGATAGTTACCTAATTGTAGCTAATTACAATATTGACCGTTGCAACGGAAATAGTAATAAACACCCAGACTGCCTTGAAAATTCAAAAATGTGATCTTCTCAAGATCGGAACTTTAATATTATTGTATTATATGGTGTGAGTCCGTAACAGATAGGTAAAGAAATTACAATTTCTGGCAATAGACCATGTCTTTATGGAGAAGATCAGTTGCTAACTGGTACATTGGCATATCATAATCAGTAGCATCATCATACTCCTCAGATTGTAACCAATAAGCAACTCTGTACACCTTGTTTTTCCTCAACTTTTCAATTTTGGCATTGTAAACTACAGGTTTTTGACTCTTCAAACCACGCATGGTATGCCTTTCTGCCCACTACTTTCCATTAACAACGTCCTGTAGATCATCACATTTGGAGTAGTCCAAACTCGGATAATCTTTGCGAATGCTGTCTAAATCAGTCTCTTTTGCTGGGCATTTAGATTGACAAATTTGCATTTCTTCTTCAGAGACATCTGTTTAAAATGTAAAGAAGAAAAAAAACACTGAACAACATTAACAGAAACAGGTTATTATTTGCAGTTTTAGAAAAAAAGGCAGAAATTATAACATTAAACACTAAAACAAATAGTAAATACCCAACAAAAAAAAATATTCATCAGTTTCATCTAATCAATTAAAATCATCTAAATTCAATTACTAGGTCTAAACATCTATCTGTTTCTTAAGAAAAGGCTACATTTTTTAAATAAGCTAAGTATCCAAATAATAAATAACAAACTGATCCCATTCACACACATATTCAAAATATAACACGTTTTTTAAATCTCACTTTGTCATGAATTTATGTGCCAAATGGACGGAATGTAATGTTTAATTCTCATAAATTAATCCAGAAACATCCACTCTCAAGATAATCAAAATACTTTTTTTTTTTTTTTGCACAATACATTTGACTAAAACTGTACTCTGGATATCTAGTGTGAAAATATTGATCATGGATAGGCATTAACACAAAATCTAGATGGTTTAGATGCTCTTGTGACATGATTGTCAAAAAAAAGTTAATTATCTTGAGAGTGGATGTTTCTGGAATGTGATCTATTGGAATGTTGCTGTTGCCGTATATTTAACCCCACATCGGCAGGCAAGACATGGCCGATTCGTATGTGGGCCTAAATAACATTTTTTGCATCATAAGATTAAAATTAAGCCACACCATAGAGCAAAATAATATGTTAAATAAACAACATACCTTTTGTTTTGTCCTGACACTGCGATCCGTGATGTTGAAGGCGTTGAAGGTGTTTTCAGTCGCGTTTAAATTTAATCCAGTGATGCAAACTTTTTTTTTAAACCCGCGAACAGAAGGGCGAACGATTTTTCTTCATCAGATAGCAGCCCGAGGAAATCCGCCTCCGACAATAAATACAAACCTGCATTTTAATGCCGCCCCCTCCCAAAGCCTCTGGTATCGCCCGCACAGGCAGTGGCAGATCTACAGCGCCGCTGATGGTAGGTTTTGTAACATCGCTACATTATGCTGTCAATCCACTCACTAGTTTAAGGAATCCCTGACAGCTTTGCCTAGGCCTTTGCAAGAGTTAGAATAGGCATAAGAAGCCAAGGTTAGAGTTTTTGATGTACACGCAAACCCTGTGGGTCAGGGCGAGCTACCTTGTCCCACAAAAACCATGCAAAGAGCCTCTGGGCATTAAAAGCCGAACATCTCTCCTGCATTAACTCTATGCAGGAGATACTTCCAGGGGGTCCCTGGCATTCTCATGTTTCCTACAACAATTCTACTCCCTCAAGCTGCACCCATCAGTTTCAGGCAGAAATATTTAAATTATGCTCTAGACTTCAAACGACCTACGTCTCAAACTGAGCTCAACTTTGGATCACCAGGCTGATTCCTGGGATGTCAGGACTTACATATGAAGAAAGACTGGATAGACTCGGCATGTACTCGCTAGAATTTAGAAGATTGGGAGGGGATCTTATAGAAACTTACAAAATTCTGAAGGGGTTAGACAGGCTAGATGCAGGAAGATTGTTCCCGATGTTGGGGAAGTCCAGAACAAGGGGTCACAGTTTAAGGATAAGGGAGAAGTCTTTTAGGACCGAGATGAGAAAAACATTTTTCACACAGAGAGTGGTGAATCTCTGGAACTCTTTGCCACAAGAGGGTAGTTGAGGCCAGTTCATTGGCTATATTTAAGATGGAGTTAGATGTGGCCCTTGTGGCTAAGGGGATCCGGGGAGTATGGAGAGAAGGCAGGTACGGGATACTGAGTTGGATGATCAGCCATGATCATATTGAATCATGATCAGGCTCGAAGGGCCGAATGGCCTACTCCTGCACCTATTTTCTATGTTTCTATGTTTCTATCATCCAAACCCATGTCCTGCCGCCCCGAACAGACTCTAAGTCGGTTAAAAGTGATGCAGTTTCTGCGTACTATACTGCCTTTTGCAGTACATATAAGAAAGAAAGGGAATTCTCTCCAATGTATTATTTCTCCCCGACCTATATTTGCATTGTATGTTGGAATACAAAACTACACGCGGAATATAAAATACTCAAGCATAGACCTTCTGCGGATAGGAAACCATTCTGTCCAAAAGTGAGGTGAACTTTTACATAATGCCTTGTGTCATTTATTTTATAAATATGTAAAACAGTACCCAGCAATAAAAATCAGCAATCGGTATTAGATCAATAAATGATCTTTGTGGTGACGATCTTTTTGCTGCAGTTGGACTAAAATGCAGGAAGATTTTCGGAAGTCTCTTTAAATAACTTGAGCCCAATACAGAAGATGGACACAAAATGCTGGAGTAACTCAGCGGGTCAGGCAGCATCTCTGGAGAAAAGGAATAGGTGACGGTTCCGGTCGGAGCCCTTCTTCTGAGCTACTCCAGCATTTTGTGTCTATCTTTGGTATAAACCATCATCTGCAGTTCCGTCCTACACATTCCAGCCCAATAACTATGCAATCAGCTGACACCTGGGGGTTATAATAATCCTTGATTTTAAAGAACCAGAATCCAGATGAATATTAAGTTATTTTTCCTTGTCCCACCTTTATTCTCATATTCCTTTAAGAAAATGCTCAGCATTTGTACTCCTTTATTTAAGCTTCAAAATTGTCCTCTAGTATCTTCATTCGAATCTTGGTGAAGATAGTGAAGAGCAGCATGGTGGCGCAGTGGTAGAGTTGCTGCCTTACCGTGCCAGAGACCCGGCTTTGATCCCGACCACGGGTGCGACTGTACGGAGTTTGTACGTTCTCCCCGTGACCTGCGTGGGTCTTTTTCCGGATGCTCCGGTTTCTTCCCTCTCTCCAAAGATGTACAGGTCTGTAGGCTAATTGGTTTGGTGAAATTGTCAATTGTCCCCAGAGCGTGTAGGATAGTGTTAGTGCGCGGGGACCACTGGTTGGAAAGGACTTGGTGGGCTGAAGGGCCTGTTTCTGCACTGTATCCCTAAACTAAACTAAGTAATCTAAGACAGACAAAAGTACATTTTTGTCTCAATAACTCACTGTGCTTCCCAGAATGACTATTTATTCAGTAGGGTAAAAGTATCTCACTACATAACGTTCCAGAGATATTGCTTATTCAGCTGCGTAAAGATAACCTACAAGAGTAGTGGCTAAATGGCTTTGTGCACAAAATATATAACATAGCCCCTCAGAGCCTGAAGCTATGGAAATAAATACGTGATTCTATCTTTTTTTCAATTTCTCAATAAATGCTTGCCGGTTCAATTTAGTCGCTAATCACCTTTAGCCTCGGTGTCAAATTACCTTGAGAACTTATACGGAAATATCGCTGTTGAATCTTAAACAAATTGTGGCAAAAACAGTCACTTTAGGAAAGAAAGATGATGGTAGCTTTATTTTAATCTGTTTCTAGTTACAACTTGTCTTGATACTGATTCATTGTTAAAATATCACATGTTAAGGGCCACCTGCAATTAAGAACTGTGCCCTAAAGCAAAGGCTGAACCTCTTTGTAATCTATACACAGACAGCTGAGATTATACATCCTGGTTCATCTCTGCTCTGAGCTACCAGAACCATACCATTCTAGGAGGACCAGTGAGCTGAAAGCTAAAAATACACCTGGAACAAAAATTATTATTCAGATGATTCAGTGCTGAGCCACTAATTATCTATCAGAGCACCCACTTTCTGCACTTTTCAGGTTAAAATGTTAACAAACATGGCTAGCTATTGTAATCGCTGCACGTAGAGATGTGGAAAGAGCTTTCTTGCTATTAACCTGACTGTGACCACTGTGGTTATGGACACAATAGAGCTGGCCTTTGGTCTAGTTACTAGTATTCCTGCAAAGTGCTTGTTCTGTTATTAGAGCACCCCGTGCATAATTAAATAGGCAGCATGCATTGAAAATATGCCTCAATCACCCTGACTTTAGTATTTTTTTAAATAAATATTGAGCCACACTAAAAGGCTAGAATTGTTCACCTATCTTTGCTGAGGTAATGATGGTTATGGTGAGTCATTTTATTGAATTATGTAATCTTTCAGTGAAATTGTTCCCAAAATGATGTTCTAGGAGTTAATTTTCAGATGACCTACCAAGAAACTGGAGGCTGCGTTTGGTATTATCATGAATTTGGGAAGATCATCGAGTCATAGTGCAGAAAAACAGGCTCTTCGTCCATGCCAACCAAGATGCTGGTCCAATGTGACTGCTTTTGCCCCAAAATTCTCCTACCCATGTACATGACCAAGTGTTTAGTTTAGTTTAGAGATACAGCGTGGAAACAGGCCCTTCAGCCCACCGGGTCCGTGCCACCCAGCGGGCCCCGCACATTAACACTATCCTACACCCACTAGGGACAATTTTTATATTTACCAAGCCAATTAACCTACAAATCTGTACATCTTTGGAGTGTCGGAGCAAAGCGAAGATCTCGGAGCAAACCCACGCAGGTCACGGGGAGAGCTAACAAACTCCGTACAGACAGCACCTGTAGCCGGGATGAACCCAAGTCTCTGGCGCTGCATTCGCTGTAAGGCAGCAACTCTACCGTTGTGCCACCATGACCATATAACCATATAAAAATTACAGCACGGAAACAGGCCTTCTCGGCCCTTCCAGTCCGTGCCGACCATTTATTTTCCCCTAGTCCCATCTACCTGCACTCAGACCATACCCCTCCATTCCCTTCCCGTCCATATACCTATCCACTTTACTTTTAAATGTTAAAATCGATCCTGCCTCCACCACTTCTGCTGGAAGATCATTCCACACAGCCACCACTCTCTGAGTAAAGAAGTTCCCCCTCATGTTACCCCTAAACTTCTGTCCCTTAATTCTCATGTTATGCCCTCTTGTTTGAATCTTCCCTACCCTCAATGGGAAAAGCTTATCCACGTTAACTCTGTCTATCCCTTTCATCATTTTAAAGACCTCAATCAAGTCCCCCCTTAACCTTCTGCACTCCAAAGAATAAAGACCTAACTTGTTCAACCTTTCTCTGTAACTTAGTTGCTGGAACCCAGGCAACATTCCAGTAAATCTCCTCTGTACTCTCTCTACAGCCCTTAAATGCTGTTATAGTTTCTGCCTCAACTACCTCCTCTGGAAAAAAATAAAGAAGTCTTGGGAAATTGTTCAATACAGTTTAAGACCAATATACATTGGATGGAAAAGGAGTGGTAGCAGGTGAAAGTTTAGATTAATTATTCCTGGATAGTTTCAAGATACAGCGTGGAAACAAGCCCATCGGCCCACCGAGTCCGTGCCGACCATCAATCCCTCGTTCCCACTAGTTCCATCCTACGCACGAGGGATCATTTACAGAAGCCAATTAACCTACAAACCTGCACGTATTTGGAATGTGGGAGGGGATCAGAGCACCTGGAGAAAACCCACGCGGTCACAGGGAGAACGTGCTGTACAAACTCCGTACAGACAGCACCCGTGGTAAAGATCGAACTCGGGTCTCTGGCACTGTAAGGCAGCAACTCCACCGCTGCGCCACCATGCCGCTCTTCACTATCTTCACCAAGATTTGAATGAAGATACTAAGAGCTTCCTGGTGACAGAAAGGTATGTGAGGGAATTAAGGCATCGCACTAAATAAATAGACTTCAAACCAAATCAGAAATAGATTACTTCTACATTCATTACATTTCTGTTCCAGTGTGTTTGTTTAATCCAAGTGACAATTATGCAATCTGCATAACAAAAATTCCCGCATATTAAATTGATTAATTTTATGTGAGAGCTTTGAAAGTTTTTCTGAACTATTTCTGTCATGGCAATTTTCCAGACTGTTCCACAGCACCCTTATCACAAGGATTGTTCTTGTTTCGTTCTCCAGTTCTATGCTTGGAAATTGATTCCACAATGTCACCTCCAGGCCCTCAATCATCTGACCTTTCTTCACAGGTGAGCCAGTAAAGCAAGTGTCAACACATATCACTGAAAGACATCCGATCCCCAGACAACACTGCAACCTCTAGCAGATATCTGCACAGCAATGCCGCTCTCTGAGTTACTGCAGGATGGCCAGAAGGTTAAACCAACAAAATATTTGCCTAAGTAAAAGAAACCCTTTCCTTGCTATGTGTCTATTATACAGAAACAAACAGGCAACTAAGAATTTAACTGATAAATATATTGTGGATGCTTCTCCTAATGGCACTGTTGTAATGTATGGAAACCAGCTGATCAAATATTGCAATTTTTAAAGGGAGATACACTCAATAGTACATAAGCCACCTATGTTACTTCCCATTAATAAGAAAAAATAAAAGGAAAAAGAAAGTTACTCAAAATAACTGGATAATCTCAAACAAAAAATCCACCATCACACCTTACCCTTCCTTATCTCTGTGCCTCCCCCTCCCCTAACTCTCAGTCTGAAGAAGGGTCTCGACCTGAAACATCACCCATTCCTTCTATCCAGAAAAGCTGTCTGTCCCGTTGTGTTACTCCAGCATTTCGTGTCAATCCACCAGATACCTTTGTTGAGGGACTGTCCTCCCAGATCTGGTTTCACCCTCAGTTGCATTCTGCATTCATGTCAGAAGGTCAGAAGTGATAGGAGTAAAATTAGGCCATTCGGCCCATCAAGTCTACTCCGTCATTCAATCAGGACTGGTTTATCTCTCCCTCCCAACCCCATTCTCCTGCCTTCTCCCCATAACCTCTGACACCTGCACTAATCAAGAATCTATCTATCTCTGCCTTAAAAATAACCTCCACAATATTGCATTTTTATCCTTACTTGAAGCAAACTCTGAATCCAAGTGGTGTCGGTGGAACAAACGCTGAGCATCAGTGAGTGGTTCATCAGTGAATGCGTGCAGCTTGGTCCGACTGTCCATCACACCTCACATCACAAACTATTGATTAATATGATGAGATGGATTGGATTTGTCCAGCTTTTTCTGAGGAGAACATACCTGGGCAATTTCCCACACGGTCAGGCAGACCCAAGTGTGGTTACTAATTGTGAAGCATATTGCTGGTCTCAGCTGTACATTGAGGACGTAACATAAAGGAACTGCAGATGCTGGTTTATACCAAAGATGGGCACAAAGTGCTGGAGTAAATCAATGTGTCAGGCAGCATCTCTGGAGAACATGGTGTACATTGCGGATGTTGCCTGGTCTCATGGTCTCTGCAGTAGCCATGTTTTGTCTGAAGAAGGGTTTTGACCTGAAACATCACCTATTCCTTTTCTCCAGAGATGCTGCCTGACCCATTGAGTTACTCCAGCATTTTGTTTCTATCTTCAGTTTAAACCAGTGTCTGCAGTTCCTTCCAGCACACAACATATCCTGGTTACATTGTTGGAGACTGTCACGTAGCATTTTCACCCATAATGGTTCTCTGATCAAACTTGGCAGATAAATTGTTCAGAAAACAAGGTGTCTCCATTCTCCTTTTTATCATCAATTTGTTTTAGTACACAGACATAAAATGCCAACAGTCTGTGACTTCTGACATAAAACACAACAGTTACACATCACTCAATCCCCAAATACTTTCAGTGATGCACAAAAAATCTCAAACATCACAAAACATGACAGTAGCGGAATTTAATAGGAAGTGGGTCTACTCTCAGCTCAGGGACAGGATTAAGGAGACCTCCGGAGAGCAATAAATTGGGTTTCAACTTGTTTTAATAGTTTTTTATGTTGCGTGCTTGTGTTATTTCAGAATGCCATTCAGCCTTGAGTTATTTAACTCCATGGTTTCAAAGGGCAAACAGACTATCAAAAATGGATCCATTTCTCAAGAGATCAGAGCAACTTTTAGAAATAGAAAAATTAAACAAAGCCTCAACCAAACCATCTCCACATGACCAATCTACTCATCTACCTGACATTTTACAAAAAAAAAAAATGCTGGAGTAACTCAACAGGTCAGTTCAGTTTAGTTTATTGTCACGTGCACCGAGGTACAGTGAAAAGATTTTGTTATGTGCTAACCAGTCAATACATGATTACAATCGATCCATTTACAGTGTACAGATGCATGATAAGGGAATAACAATCAGTGCAAAATAAAGCCAGCAAAGACCGATCAAGGATAGTCCGAGGGTTATTAAAGACGTAGATAGTAGTTCAGCACTGCTCTCTGGTTAGAAACATAGAAACATAGAAATTAGGTGCAGGAATAGGCCATTCGGCCCTTCGAGCCTGCACCGCCATTCAATATGATCATGGCTGATCATCCAACTCAGTATCCCGTACCTGCCTTCTCTCCATACCCTCTGATCCCCTTAGCCACAAGGGCCACATCTAACTCCCTCTTAAATATATCCAATGAACTGGCCTCAACTACCCTCTGTGGCAGAGAATTCCAGAGACCCACCACTCTCTGTGTGAAAAAATTCCTTCTCATCTCGGTCCTAAAGGATTTCCCCCTTATCCTTAAGCTGTGACCCCTTGTCCTGGACGTCCCCAACATCGGGAACAATCTTCCTGCATCTAGCCTGTCCAACCCCTTAAGAATCTTGTAAGTTTCTATAAGATCCCCTCTCAATCTCCTAAATTCTAGAGAGTATAAACCGAGTCTATGCAGTCTTTGTTGTGCTAGGAGCTTCAGTTGCATGGCAACAGCTGGGAAGAACAGTTAGGTCGGGCAGCATCTTTGATGAACATTAATAGATGCAATTTCAGATCAGAACCCTTCTTCAGACATAGTTCTTGTTTTTCCATTTTTCAAATTTGCTTTGTTGTTGGTAACAGTTTATTGGAAACCTTGCAGAGTTGGCATTGCACCTCGATTTCATGCAAAATCTTATGTTGCGTGCTAACCATTCAACGGGAAACCTATACATGATTGCAATCAAGCCGTCCACAGTGTACAGGTACATAATTAAGGAAATCTGCTGCTGAAATAGAGCTGTAAAAGAGTGGAGCGATTGTGACGCGTGATTGCAGATCCACTTCTGTGACCAGAGCACAAAGAGTCACCTGGCTTGGGTACCACCTTGGTGGCAAATTTCTTTTACCTACAGGTTGAAGGGCCTATCCCACTTGGGAACCTAATCCGCGAGTTCTGGCGGGTTTGCCCTCGACTCACACTCGCAGCATGGTCGACACGAGGTCGTAGGAGGTCTTCGTAACTCTCCTTTATGCTCGAGAGTGGTCTCCACATTCTCGAGGCCCCAGCTAGGTGGCGGCGTTTTTTAAAATATGTTAAAAAAATGCACGCGAGTAAAAAAAGGTCGCCATGGAAAAAATCGATACTTTTTTTACTCGTAGGTTTAGTCGTAGTAGGTTGTAG